>CM040428.1:73773467-76173467 GCA_022702705.1 Papilionanthe hookeriana x Papilionanthe teres | reverse complement strand
CCTTACTATAGATCAAATTATTAGAATTTAGTCTGTCACTCTAAAAACTAATCAATTCTGCGCCCAATAAACAATATCTCCCTATTTATTTGCACTTCACCTTGAATAACCCACACAAGGCCTTCTACTACCCAAGGATTCATGTGATATCTACTAGTTAGGAATTCATCTCCTTCTAGGTCTCAGAATTCTTCAACAGGTTTTAACAATACAAGTGATCAATTTGTAAAGTAAATGAAGATCCGGTATGAATATCATCACCATAATTTAATATGAGAATATCTAAACAAATCTTAATTCCTAAACATGCATCTATTTCATTACAAAATAAAAGTAAATGAAAATAATGACATAAGAAGTAAAAGAATTGATAGAACTATATAATAAATTAAGTGTCAACAAGGAACTTATTTCATTAGTATTTTATTATATTTATGCAACTATCTGTCACCTAGAAGCATCTAATTGATAATTCTATCATAAAAATGATTTTCCTACGCATGCCACTACTTCATATTAAAAGAAAGATTAAAGGAAATTACTTACGAAACATGGATAATTCACGACAGAAAACTTGGTTTAAAACAAAGAAAATCCACTATAAAGTGTTTACAACAATTACAAGAGAATGAAGAACACAATACTTAGCTTTTTCCTTCTGAAAGAAAGAAGAAGATCTCTCCACCAAAGTTTCCCACTGATCCATGCGACGCTCGTACATCCCTTACATAAATATCTCAAAATCCTCACCAATCTCTCCATAAGATGTAAAAATCTACATCTTCATAACTCTAAATGACTAAAATGACTAAGGGGGAAGAATGAGACTATAGGGTGCGATTTTCTCTGAAGGAGTGGCCTCCTATTTATAGGCTTCAAGGGTTGCCTCAAGGCACCTCTTCAAAATGTGTCCATGTTCAATGAATCTTCTAGAAACCAACTCTCATGCCTAGGCGCCGGACTCCGTCCCCGAACACTCGCACCCCTTCACTTTGGGTCGCACCTCTTCATGATTTAAACCGCTTCAATGTGTCTAGATTCATTGTATCACATGTCCTATATATTAGGAATAACTTCCAGGCTTCTAGAAGGTCTAGAAACTACTTAACACCGTCAAAATAACTCCCACAGTCGTCAAAATCCCATCCAATAACCGTTTTTGGATGATTCTGGTGCCTAGGCCTTGATTCTGGCGCCTAGGCGCCGTTTTCTTGTTGTCACTGGCGCCTGGGCGCCATCCTGTGCGCAGCTCCACTGTTTTGCTCTGTTTGGCTCCGTTTTAACTCCGTTTCGCCCCATTTCAGTTGCGTTGCGTTCCTAACATCTTCACCTACAAGATGGACATAAAAAAAACCTTTCTCAAAAGTATAATTTCATTCAAAAACATGTGAGAAATAAAAGATTTTAAGCATAGAAAGACATATCGATATGTATCAAGTCAGAATTTTCTTCTTTGCTTACTTTTGGCTCAAAATTGCATAGTTTTTGCTTCATTTTCACTAAAATCATATTTTTATACTTGAAGACCAAAATATACAAAATTCCTTCCTTTAAAGTGTAATATCTTTAAAAATGTGCATAAAATGAGCATGAAATCTATACTAAAAATAGATACCTTTTTTCTTGGATCAAAATCCCCCAAACTTAAACGTTACTTGTCCTCAAGTAACACTATAATCATTAAAAACCACATAAGCAAATCATGTGTATGAGTTTCTTTAGGAGTTTCTAAAATTTTGTTCTAGAAATATAGTAGTCTAATTTAGAAAAAATTTTAGTAAATGAGAACAATTTAAAGTTTAGAAATCTCTTAGATGAAAGAGTATGAAAATATGTGTTGCTATCTAATTCAGAAATTCTTGTAAATTTTTCAAATTATAGGGGTTAGGCATTTTATTTTCTTTACTTAAAAATCTTTATTAAAAATAATTATACTAACTATATTTTATTTTAAAGCTTAAGATTTTCTCAAATCTTATACTTTAAAAAGCTCGAGTGTGGAACCAATTTTTGATTAGGCCTTTTAATCCTCAAGCTTCTCCTTCCTTTTTCACATAATATACTCTTTTTTTTCTTTTATTTTTCTTTTTCTTTTTCTTTTCCATTTCTTTCTTTCTTTTTTTTTCTTTTTTAGGCAATGATTACTATATCTGAATAGGCCTTTAATAATTTTGAATTCCACCCTTCCTTTCCTAAAGCATAAAATAGATATATATCTTTTACTTAGAAAAATAATAACAGTTTTGAGAATTATTTTTCAATAAAAGAAATTTAAATATTAAAAACAAAAGTCTAGTCCTTCTATTTTTCTAAAAATACAACTTTTCTTACTAAAGATGGTTACACAATATTTATCATTTCTTCACTAAGAAAAATTAACTTTAAATTTTTCATCAATACTATAAATTTTAACTAAATTCTCTTACTTATTTCTATATTCAAAATTTTATTTCCCTAATATAACTTCATACACATAATTATTTTTCAATCAAAATCAAATTTATTTATAGCAGTTTTGAGGACAAATAAAATTTAAGTTTTTCAAAATTCATTTTTCATCTCCCTCAAACTTGAATTTTAAAATATTTAGGAATTAATTCCATAAAATGTAGGAGGAAGAAAAATAAAAGTTAAATCTACTAACTACTACAACATCCTATCAAATTTAAACACATGCATAATCAGGATAGAATGATTGCAGAAGAAAGTAAATCTAGCCTAAAACATGCGTACAATAATATTAAACTAAAAAGAAAATATACTAACTTTAAAATATATTTTTCTTCCTACCCCCAAACTTGAATTTGAATATGTATAGCATTCAGACACGGAAAATATAAGCGGGAAGAAAAATAGTTCGTAAATTCTATCTACCACAATTGTCTATCAATAACATCTACATGTATTCATCAGGACAAAATAATTTGCAACAGAAAATAAACCTAAACTAACATGCTAGAATAAAATTAAATTAAAGAAAGGTTAAATAAGCATGACAAACATCGGCATGGGAAAATATATTTAAGTGTTCTTCAAATCTCTAAATTGTTGTAACACAAACACAAATACAAACACACAAACTAAAATATCTAGACTCGCAGATTCATACACAAATATCAATTGAGGTTAATTTGATCTCCTTTTCTACTCAAATTTTCCCTCCTTACTTTCAATTTCTAACGGAAGAAACTACACTAATAACGTGGGTGTATTAATAAAAGTAGTGCAGTTCATCTATATTTTGTTTACTAAATAAGTTCGCGACCTTACTCAGTGAAAACAAAGTCAGTTAAAGGAAGTAACATAGTTGAAATGGAGTGGTCCAAGTCTAAACTCTACATGCTTTAAGGTAATGCTCAGCTCCAGTTGAGAACTGAGTTATAACAGACTCGTCAGCCTACTACCACCAGAAGTCATATACAAATTTAGTCAAGTCCAAGGCATAAACTCACAACATTAATCTATTATGCACTAAAGAAAACACAAAATAACACATAAACAATCATGACTCGCAAGCACACTAAATCAAAGCACACTGATAACTATGGGTTGCCTCCCATAAAGCACTCGATTTTAACGTCGTGGGCCCGACAAATGATTCGACCTGGATCAAAATTCCAATTAAGTAATCCTCGGTCAACCGCCCAATCATTTACAGATCCAGAGATTCCTATAAAATCTTCAAATTTTAATTTTTCATTCAGCACTTCATTTTTAGTTTGATTTATATCATAGTTCCTCATATTTCTTTATAGATCCAATATTCTTCTATTGATTTGATGAATTTGCATATTAATATTATCCTTGAAATTTATAAGAAATGGATCTTTATAAGATACTTCAAGGTCTCCCAAATTTTAGATTAGATTCCCTTTAGATAATTCAGATTCAGGATCAAATTCTTCTATGTTACTCTTCTGTTTCAAATTATCTTCCAATTCTTCCTCTTTATAATTATTAAATGATGGAGAATCTATCTTAGTTGAGGAAATATGTTTTTCTAATTCCTTAGGAATTTCTTCCAATGGTCTTCCAATATCCTTATCCTCTTTTCTCAACTCAAAGTTCTTTTGACATATATCCTTAAATTCTCTTCCAAGTCTTAGTTCAATAATTTTATCATGTTCATCATTCAGTTCAGGTTTTTCTTGTGATTTAGTCGAATCCAAAGATATAAAGACTGGTTGTGTAGATGAATTCCCTAAATAGGTAGGCTTTAAAATTGTATGGGGTACATCCATCTTATGTTCATGAGATTTTTCAACAGATGGAATTAAAAGTTTACTATATTCGGTGACGTCCATCATTTCACACCTTTATTGAACATACATAGAGTCTTCTTTAAATAACATTTTTGAATCATCATGAAAATCCATTCCGACCTCATCTGTTATCTTACTCTCAAAACTTTCTTGGAAATGGTTTTTATTTAGATAATCAATTTCATCCATCCAAAATCATCAATTTTCTCACTGGATGTTTCATAGTCTTTAATACATCAAAAGTTACTTCTCGGTCATTAATATTCATAGTCAACTTTCCTTTTTGCACATCTATCATAGCTTGTCCAGTAACAAGGAAAGTTCTCCCTAAAATAATTGGAATTTATTTATCTTCCTTCATATCTAATACAATAAAGTCCACAGGAAAGATAAACTTATCCACTTTAACAAGCAAGTCTTCTATAACTCCTTTTGGATAAATGATAGATCGATCAACTAACATAAGGGTTACAGTAGTGGGAGAAATATCAACTAAACCAATCCTTCTAAATATAGATAGAGGCATCACATTAATGCTCACTCCTAAATCACATAAAGCTTTTCCACATATTCTTTTTCCAATTGCACAAGGAATTGTCAAGCTACAAGGATCGTTAAGTTTCCGAGGAAAATTTTTCTGAAGTATAGCACTACACTCCTCATTTAGTGCAACTGTCTCATAATCCCCAAATTTCCTTTTTTTATTTAATATCTCCTTCATAAACTTTGCATAACTTGGCATCTGTTCCAAAGCTTCAGTGAAAGGAATATTTATCGTTAACTTCTTAAGTACTTTCATGAACTTTGAAAATTTCTTATCCAACTCATACTGTTTAAGTCTTTGAGGAAATGGAGGTGGTGGTCTTTCTAAATTGATTTTAGTTGGAGATATTAATTTTTCAAGATCCTTAGAAACATGTTCTTCAGGTCTTTTAGTTTCCTTTGTGTCTCTCACAACTTCTTTCTCTTTTTTAACCACTTCCTCTATCTCTCTTCCACTTTTTAAATGGACAACTTCTACTTGTTCATTAGTGTTCTCTTTAGGGTTGATCTCAATGTTGCTAGGAAGTGTTCCTTGGGGTCTATTGCTTTGTGAATTAACAATTTGTCCCAATTGATTCTCTATGTTTATAATCACAGCATTTTGACTTTGCAACTGGTTTCCCACTTTCAATACCACTTCTTCCATAGACATCTCCTTATCCTTAAATTGTTGATCATTGTTAGAGTCCTGTGGATATGAAGGTCTATAGTTTGTGTTCCCCTGATATTTCCAACTTCCATTAGGATTTACATGATTATTTTCCCATTTTTGGTTTCCACCATCAGTAGTATGATTCCAGTTAAATTTAGGATGATTCTCCCAACCTGGGTTGTAAAAGTTAGAATATAGGTTGTTTGTGGTATTTAAAGTTTCATATGATAAGTTAGAATCAATCGTATTCTCTAATGAACTTTCCTCACTTACTAGAGTAAATTGAGGCTGGTTCATTCCAAATTGGTCCAACTTCCTTGATATTGTGGCAACCTGAGATGCAAGAATTGTAATAATATCTGTATCATGAACACTAGCTACATTTTTATGATTTACCCTTGCAGAGGGCCATTGAAATTCATTTGTAGCCATTTTTTCAATTAATGCACACGCTTCATTAAATGATTTTGACATTTATGAACCACCAAGAAGATAGCATCAATTATAGACCTAAGGGATCCTACTAACCCATTATAAAAAGTTTGAATGATTAACCAATCAGGCAGAGCATGATGTGGACACTTTCTTAGGAGTTCCTTAAATCTTTCCCAGGCTTCGTATATTGATTCCCCTCCATATTGACAAAATGAGATAATATCGTTTCTAAGTTTAGCTGTCCTTGAAGGTGGAAAATACTTAGCTAGGAATTTCTGAGTTAACTCTTCCCAATTTTTAATAGAACCAGGTGCTAATGAGTATAACCACATTTTAGCCTTATCTCTTAGTGAGAAAGGAAAAAGCCTTAGTCTAACAGCATCGTCTGACATGCTGTTATAACTAAATGTAGCACAAAGTTCTAGAAAACATGATAAGTGTAAATAGGGGTCCTCCAAAGGAGTTCCCCCAAACTGGTTGTTCTGCACAAGTTGGATAATCTCAGGATTTATTTCAAACGAGCAAGTTCTACGACAGGGTTTTGTAACTTGAGTGAATTTCATCTGTTGTAGGATTTTCATAATCCATCAATGAAGTATGATGATTTTCTAAGTTATTATCTTGAAATTTTTCCATTTCCATTTCTAGTTTTTTGAGTCCCTTCTGTTTTTTTAATTTTTTCCATTTTTCTAACTCAGGATCATAAGGCACAAGTCCTTCAGATCCTTTGTTTCTCATACAGAGCACAACAAACAGTACATTAATAATTAAACAAATAACAGATAAAATATATTCAACACAACAAAACATTTTCACGAACACCTTATTTTTCACACAAACAGTTTTTATGACACTACAATTTTCCAAGTCTAAACCTAATTATTTCAACTAAAATTCTCCTAAAGTTCTTACCGAAGCTTCTCCGGCAACGGCGCCAAAAACTTGACCCGACCCGCAATAACGCAGTAATATTTGCTTCCAAAAGAAGGCAAAAAACTTGACCCAATTTATAAATAGCGGCTAGTGTATAAAATCAAAATGTTGTAAAATTTTAGGAAATATTTTACACACTAGGGGTACTATGCAAGTATACGTATCGTTTCAAGTAATATAGGGTTTTCTTTTATAACCCCAGTATCGATCCCACAGAGAAGCGAGGTAAGAAATCCTTTAGGCAAATTCCAGTCTATTTCTATAAGGCCTAAATTTGGAATGTCGATTAAAATGAGTTTTCTAACTAATCCTAAATTAAATTCTTAAATAAAAAGATAACTTATGGATAAATTGGTTTGGAGAAATTCGAGATATTAAAAATTACTTTTCTCTTGCAATTACATAGATAATGTGTAAGAAAGATATGCTTAGAATTAATGTAGTAGTGCCAAATAGAAGCATTTCTATTCTTTACCCTTTGGTCCAGGCATAAAGAACATTGGCTAATCTATAGATCGGTTCAGGATGTTTTATTAGTAGAATGGGTTAATCTAGGCTCACACTACTAGATGTCCAAGGGTGGTTATGTTCGGCCCTACCAGTGACCCGTTCCCTTTCTATAGATCAAATTACTAGAATTTAGTCTGTCACACTTCACCTTGAATAACCTGCATAAGGCCTTCGACTACCCAAGGATTCATGTGATATCTACTAGTTAAGAATTCATCTCCTTCTAGGTCTCAGAATTCTTCAACGAGTTTTAACAATACAAGTGATCAATTTGTAAAGTAAATGAAGATCCGGTATGAATATCATCACCATAATTTAATAAGAGAATATCTAAGCAAATCTTAATTCCTAAACCTGCATCTATTTCATTACAAAATAAAAGTAAATGAAAATAATGACATAAGAAGTGAAAGAATTGATAGAACTATATATTAAGTTAAGTGTCAACAAGGAACTTATTTCATTAGTATTTTATTATATTTATGCAACTATCTGTCACCTAGAAGCATCTAATAGATAATTCTATCATAAAAATGATTTTCCTACGCATGCCACTACTTCATATTAAAAGAAAGAGTAAAGGAAATCACTTACGAAACATGGATAATTCACGACAGAAAACTTGGTTTAAAACAAAGAAAATCCACTAGAAAGTGTTTACAACAATTACAAGAGAATGAAGAACACAATACTTAGTTTTTTCCTTCTGAAAGAAAGAAGAATATCTCTCTACCAAGGTTTCCCACTGATCCATGCGACGCTCGTACATCCCTTACATAAATATCTCAAAATCCCTCACCAATCTCTCATAAGATGTAAAAATCTACATCTTCATAAATCTAAATGACTAAAATGACTAAGGGGGAAGAAAGAGAATATAGGGTGCGATTTTCTTTGAAGGAGTGGCCTCCTATTTATAGGCTTCAAGGGTTGCTTCAAGGCACCTCTTCAAAATGTGTCCATGTTCAAGGAATCTTCTAGAAACCAACTCTGGCGCCTAGGCGCCGGACTCCGTGCCCGAACAGTCGCACCCCTTCACTTTGGGTCGCACCTCTTCGTGATTTAAACCGCTCCAATGTGTCTAGATTCATTGTATCACATGTCTTATATATTAGGAATAACTTCCAGGCTTCTAGAAAGTCTAGAAACTACTTAACACCGTCAAAATAACTCCCAAAGTCGTCAAAATCCCGTCCAATAACCGTTTCTGGATGCTTTTGGTGCCTAGGCCTTGATTCTGGTGCCTAGGCGCCGTTTTCTCGTCGTCATTGGCGCCTGGGCGCTGATTTGGCTAACAGGCGCCACCCTGTGCGCAGCTACACTGTTTTGCTCCGTTTGGCTCCGTTTTAACTCAGTTTCGCCCCATTTCAGTTGCGTTGCGTTCCTAACATCTTCACCTAAAAGATAGACATAAAAACAACCTTTCTCAAAAGTATAATTTCATTCAAAAACAAGTGAGAAATAAAATATTTTAAGCACAGAAAGACATATCGATATGTATCAAGTCAGAATTTTCTTCTTTGCTTACTTTTGGCTCAAAATTGCATAGTTTTTGCTTTATTTTCACTAAAATCATATTTTTATACTTGAAGACCAAAATATGCAAAATTCCTTCTTTTGAAGTGTAATATCTTTAAAAATGTGCATAAAATGAGCATGAAATCTATACTAAAAATATATTCTTTTTTTCTTGAATCATTAACCCAACATGCCCCAAATTTACCAAATTCCCAAATTAAGCCAAATTGAATCCCCAAATCAATTCAAAACCACATCAATCCTTTTCTAAACTCTTTATAACAATCATACACACCAAATTGCTCAATCATTTGGACTCTAGCCCAAGCTCAAACCCAACATAGCCGAACTTGAACCCAAAGTGACCCAAATCAAATTTAGCCAAATTGGTCAAATTGAGCTCACCACAGCTGACCTATGAACCCCAAGGAATGGTCTAAACCCGCCAAAACCAGCCCAATTGAATTATGGACCAAAGATCCATGACCAAGTCAAATTGTATTTTACTTTTTGGGTAAACTGTTACTCCAAGAAAACTACTCATCATGGCAGCTAATTAAGCATCATTTAAACCTCTTTTACCTCCCATCAGCCTGCCAGCCACCATCCTTGTCCTTATCGGCCGACCTAGCCACCGGAATGGCTGAGTCCTAGCCCCCCCATACCCCATTAAACTCAAATTTAAGCCTTGTCAGTGTAGCATCCCCTCAATGATCAATTGCACTGCTCAGTCCTCTTCCTAAGCAACCTAAAGCACCCACAAAGCTTCACCCATTGGCCATAGCTATAAAAGCCACCCTTCACGGCCAAAGGGGAGAATGCTTAAAAACTTAAGAAAACTATGCCAAAGTCTCCCCAGAGCCTCCTTAGGATCCCCATAGCTCAGACCAGGCACCTCCCTACCTTGATTTCCTTTGCCTGAGCTCAATTTCAAAGCTCAATTTCGGCCGAAAAACAGGACACTTTCCTACACTCCACCACAATAAACCAAACTTTAAATTTATTTACCCCACACCATCCTCACACCCAACGAAGAAGAACCCTCATAAAATCCCCTTCACAGAGCCACCCTAAGGTAGAGTTCGATCAACACCCGAAATTGAGCTTGGTCAAACTTGGGCTTAGGCAATTCACCATGGCTTGAGGCTTCATCTCTAAGCTCTTTAGACCCTTACGAACATGTCGAGCACATCTAATTGAGGCCTCCCCTCTCAGACTAAGGTATAAAATCTTCTCCCTCTTCCGAGCTTCAGTTGATTCTCCATTTGCATAGGGTTAATTTCATGGCAAGTTTACCGTCTAGATATGTTCGCATGCTTAGACGAGTCTATAGGAACAAACCTGAGGTCAATTGGTTGAGTGCAGCTCGAGAAATTAAGGTTTTAGTGTGGACGATCTTGAGTTGACACCAGTTGGAGATGAAGCTCTAGGGTCATTGGATTGCGCATATCGTGAATGGAAGCTCTGATGACATCAGATGAGGTGATCATCCGTGAATGCGCCGCCACCCCGAACCGGGCTGACCAACTAAGGGACGACGTGTGGGAGCTTCGATGTACCGTAGGATGAGTTGGCACTGACGTGGAAAAAGAGAAAAATAGGGTAATAAATTAATTAATTAATTAAATCAGTCCAACTTCAAAAATACATAACTTGGTGTAAAAAATCACAAAAATAAAAAAATACCCTCTTGCTCAGTGAATGATCTATAAAAATACCTATTTCTTTATATCTTAATTCTTATTAATTTCTAAGGATATTATGCTTTAATGAAAGGTATTTTTTGTGTTTTTGGATGTAGGTAATGTAAAAAGGTCTAAGAAGGAAAAAGGAGCAAAAAGGAGCAAAAATGGAGCAAAATACCAAAAGTATAAAAAATTATGGCTCGGCGCCTGGCGCCAGACTCGATACGAAAACTGTCAAGTTTTTGACAATGTTGATCAGTTATTTTGACGGAGTGAGCGATTATTGGACATTCTAGAAGGCTGGCAGTTGTTCCTTGATAATAGGACATGTGATACATTGCATTTGGACGCTCCAAAATAGTTTTAATCACGAAGAGGTGCGAGCCAAAGTGAAGAGGTGAGAAGAACTGGACGCGGTGTCCGGCGCCTAGGCGCCAGACCGACCTTCTAGAAGATTCATTGAATGTGGACATGTTTTGAAGAGGTGTCTCAAGGCAACCTTGAAGCCTATAAATAGAGGTCCATTTCTTCAGAAAACGTGCCCCTCCCATTGTACCCCTTTCTCTTATCTACTTTAGGATCTCTCATCCTTAGAGAGAGAATTAGAGAGAGAAATTTAGGGCTACTTTTGTTTAGTTTAGTGAGTTTATTTTCAAGTTATTACATATGGAGTTCATTACACTGTGGAGTCAGTAGGAATCAGAAGAACTGTAGAAGAAATATTTGAGATAAGTATATTTTTACATTTGATTCAAAGTTTAATTATCATGTTTTGCTATTTATTTTCAATGTGTTCTGAGTAGTTAGTTTACTTTCTTCCTTCAATTATGAAGAGATAGATAAGATAATATAAAGATTCGATGGAGAATTAAAATTCAAAATATTTTCAAAACATTGTGATGACATTAATACATGATCTTACTTTACTTTTTAAATTGGTCGTTTGAATTGTTAAAACCTGTTGAAGAGTTCTGAGACCTTGAAGGAGAAGAACTCTTAACTTGTAAATGTCACATGAATCCTTGTGTAGTCGAAGGCCATGAGCGGGCTATTCAAGGTGAAGTGCAAATAAATATGAAGATAAGATTTAAAGGGCGTAGAATTGATAAGTTTTTAGAGTGACAGACTAAATTCTTATAATTTGATTTATAGTACTAGGAAAGGGTCACTAGTAGGGCCGACCATAGCCACCCTTGGACATCTAGAAGTGTGAGCCTAGATTAACCCATTCTACTAACAATACATCCGGACCTTTTCCGTAAATTAGTTAATGTTCTTTGTGCCCGGATCAAAGGGTAAAGAATAGGAATGCTTCTATTGGCCCAATACCATAAATCAAATTCTCCAACGAATATTAAATTATCTTAAAAATCTTAGATTAATTGAAGGAAAGAAAGTTGTTTATTTTATATAGAATTCATAAAATCATTTTCTTATTATTGTTGTCTTTATTTGCATCTAGTAAATTAATAGTAATTTATCTAAAAGATAAAATAAAAATATTTTTACTATTTTATTTTTCTCTATAAATCTTCCCCGTGGGATCGATACTGGGGTCTTTGTTTAAAAACCCTATATTACTTGAAACGATACGTATACTTGCGTAGTACCCCTAGTGTGTAAAAATATTTTCTAAACTATATAATATTAATTTATACACTAGCTGCTTTTTATAAATTGAGTCAAAGCTTTTGGCTATCTTTTGGAAGCAAACATTACTGCGTTATTTGCGGTCGGGTCAAGTTTTGGCGCCGTTGCCGGGGAAGGAAGTAAGAAATAGAATAGTTTAAATTTTATATTATATTCCTTGTTTTATGTGAAGATTTGGTTTTGAAGAATTAATACCTTTAGATTCTGAATTGGAAAGAACAATTAGAAAAATTAAAAAGGGAAAACAAATTCAAAAATTTCAAGAAATGGCTACTTTACAAAATCTAATTGAACTTAATGATCAAAATGTTTATAAACCATTAAGGGATTATGCTAACCCTACAGTTGATGAACTTCATAGTAGTATTCAAATACCCACTGTAGATGCTAATTCTTTTGAACTTAAACCGTCTATTATTCAAATAGTGCAAAACAATCAATTTTGGTGGATCACCAAATGAGGATCCAAATTTACATCTTGTTAGTTTTTTAGAACTTTGTGGTACCTTTAAATATAACAATGTTTCTGATGATGCTATTAGACTTAGACTCTTCCTTTTTCTTTAAGAGATAAAGCAAAGATGTGGTTAAACTCATTAGCGATCGGTTCTATTAAAACATGGGCTGAAATGGCACAAAAATTCCTTGCTAAATATTTTCCTCCTTCTAAAACTCGCTAAATTAAGAAATGATATTACTTCATTTAGTCAATTTGACGGGGAGACAATACATGAAACTTGGGAAAGATTTAAAGAGCTATTAAGAAAATGTCCTCATCATGCTTTACCTGATTGGTTGATTATTCAAACATTTTATAATGCACTAATTGGATCTTTAAAATCAATTATTGATGCTGCTGCTGGAGGTTCTTTAATGTCTAAATCATTTGAAGAAGCTTACACTTTAATTGAAGAAATGGCTAATAATAATTTTCAATGGCCTTCCGAAAGGATTAATCCTAAAAAGATGGCCAGTATTCAAGATAATGAAGCTTTTTCTATCTTAGCTTCACAAGTTGCAGCAATGTCTAAGAAATTAGATAATTTTGCAATTAATACTTCGCATAATAACTCTGCTAATATTGAAGATTCTCAAACTATTAAAACTTTACAAGCTATTGCAAGTAAAAATAATCCTTATTCAAATTATTATAATCCTGGGTGGAAAAATCATCCAAATTTTAACTGGAATAATTCACAACAATAATGGGGTAATAATCAATCTCATCCCACTGAAAATTTGATTAATCAAGTTAATTCAAATTATAGACCTCCTGGATTTAATAATCAACAGAAAAAGTTATCAATAAAAGAATTAATTATGCAAATGAATAATCAATTACAAAATCAAAATACTGTTATTCGTAATATTGAAAATCAAATGGGGCAAATTACTACTTTAATTAATACTGACCTGTAGGAACACTTCCTAGTAATGTTGAAATCAATCCAAAAGAAACTGGAAAAGAACATGAACAAGTTAAAGCTGTGCAACTTAGAAGTGGAAAGAAATTAAAAGAAAGATTGCGGAATGAAATTGAAAAAGAGATCGAGGTCGAAGAGATCGAAAAACCTAAAGAAACTCTCTCTCCTAGTCAAGATCGACCGTTATACCTATTAATGTGGAAGTTGAAAAACCACCACCACCTTTTCCTCAAAGACTTAAACAGCAGAAACTTGATCATCAATTTTCTAAGTTCTTTGAAATTTTAAGAAACTTACTATTAACATACCTTTTGCTGAAGCTTTGGAACAAATGCCAACTTACGCAAAATTTATGAAGGATATTTTAAGCAAAAAACAAAAATTTGAAGCTTTTGAAACCGTTGCATTAAGTGAAGAATGCAGTGAAATAATTCAAAAGAAATTACCCGAAAAGCTTAAGGATCCCGGAAGTTTCACTATACCCTGTGCTATTGGAGAAAAATTTTGCGGAAAAGCTTTATGTGATTTAGGAGCAAGTATTAATCTCATGCCATTTTCTATCTTTCGAAGATTGGATTTAGGAGATATTACTCCCAACACTATAACTCTTCAGTTAGCTTATAGATCTATCTCTTATCCTAAAGGAGTTATAGAGGATGTTCTTGTTAAAGTGGATAAATTTATCTTCTCTGTAGATTTCATAGTACTTGATATGGAAGAAGATAAAGAGATACCTATTATTTTAGAAAGACCTTTTCTAGCTACCGGACGAGCTATGATTGATGTGCAAAAAGGAGAATTAACCACGAGAGTCAATGATCAAGAAATTAAATTCAATGTTCTTAAATCAATGAAGTAATGTTATCGAATGAATATAATTGATTATTTAATTGAAAAACATTATCAAGAAAAATGTAAAGTTATTTCTGAAGAAAAATTTGAATTTTTAACTGATGAAGATAAAGTAATAGAAGAAGAAGAGACTCATTTTATTAAAGATAATTAGGAAACTTTAGACATAACTCAAAATGATATACTTTTACCCTCAATTAAAAAAGCACCTGAACTGGAATTAAAAATGTTACCTTCCCATTTAAAATATGAATTTCTTGGAAATTCGTTAACTTTACCTGTTATTATTTCTTCTGAACTGAGTAAAGATCAAGAAGAAAAATTACTATGTGTGTTAAAGAATTATAAGAAAGCTTTTGGTTGGACTATTGCTGATATAAGAAGAATAAGCCCTTCCATTTGCATGCATAGAATTTTAATGGAAGAAAATTTTAAACCTACTATAGAATCGCAAAGAAGATTAAATCTTATTATGAAGGAGGTTGTTAAAAAAGAAATTATTAAGTGGTTAGATGCTGGTATTATTTATCCTATTTCGGATAATCAATGGGTAAGTCCTGTTGACCTCATTTTTTATGAGGTCTTCTCTTCCCTCTTTAGTGTTTAGGATCTAGCCTTAGGCTTTTCCTTTGACTATCTTAGAGGACTAGAATTGGGACCCATCCCTTAGAAATTTAAACCACTTCTTGTCTCCCTGCAAACCCCACAAGCTTGATTGTAGACCCCTAATCACCTAGAGGGTTGAGATCAAATGTGGAGGTTTAAAGGATGAGTTTCCTATAGGACTCTTTGGCCTTAGGACAACCCCTGGTGGCCTGGTCTGGTGAGGGTTGACTTACACACTCACTACACTCACACACTACACTCTCACACACACAATCCAAATCCTAAAACCACACCTAAGCCCAACTTGACTCCCTGACTCATGTAGGTAATTCATATGGATGGACCTTAACTCCTAAGCCCCTGACTAAGAGGGTTAGGAAGAACATAGTGAATGCCTCCAATGAGTCCTCTCATGGCTCATATGGGCTTAATATGGCTTCATGGCTCAACCAAAGTGATTCCATTTCACTCACATTTGATCAATCTTCATTCTTCCAAAATTTCAATTTTCGACCCTGGGACCCTACACCCATCAAACCTACCAAAAGCCCTTGAAATTGCTTAAATTTTCCAAAATCTCCAAATCACCCAAAATTCCTCAAAACCAATCCCAAATATTTCCACATCACTCAAATTGATCATCCATAGCCAAATATACCAAAATTTCCAAAAATACACTCCAAATACACTAAAAATACACTTTTGGCCAAACTTTTATAAATTCCCAAAATTCCCAAAAAATTCCAGAAAATCCCAAATATTCTCAATTTCATTTTGTTCAACTACACCATGGGCCAATTTTGCCAATTTACCCCACTTTTACCAAAACCCCCAATTTGACTCATTTTTAATCTAAAGTGAACCCAATGTCAAACCAAATCAACCCAATTGACCCCAATTTTGGTCCAATACAATTCTAAACTTCAATTAAATATCCCTAATGTTAATCTAGACCAAATCCAAGCCCAATTTGATTGACATTAGAATCCAATTTCACTTTTGACCTTAAAGCCCAATTTGGACCCATGACCCAAAATTAGCCCAAACTAACCCAATTTAACTCCAATTGACCCCAAACCTTTTCTAAACTTTCCCTAACATCCCCACAAACAAAACACTAACATGATTTGCCCAAAATTTGAACCTAAACTCCACCCAAATCCAACCCAAAGCCAAAATTCCCACTTTTGACCTAAACCTACACCTAACCCAAATGGGCCCAAATCCCAAAATTAAAGCCCAACTAAAGTTGAAAACTCTTTGTAGTACCCCCATAAACATTTCCCAACATTAATTTTACATCAATTTCAACCCTAGCCCAACATTGGCCCAAATTAGCCCAATTTGACCTATATTGGCCCCTTTACCAAAGAAGCCCAAATCCAACCCAATTCAAACCCAAACCACCTCAAATTTATTTCAAATTACTCATGACACATCTATAAACCAAACCCAACAATTTTTTGGCCCAACCTTTTACAAAATTCCCATCCATAAATTTATTTTAAAACCTAAGGCCCACTTCCTTAGGCCTCCTTCAAAAGCCCACTCCAAAATGATTCCAAAAGCCCAAACTTCATGCTAAAGCCCATATGACAAATTCTTCTCATCATACCTTTAATTGAAATCATCCCTAAGTTCTAATTAAGCCATCAAATTTTCTAAATTAAGCCATAGGCCAAATCCTATCAAATCACCCCTAAATTACCAAAATTCCTAAAATCCTCTTTCATGAAAGTTGACTTAGCTTCTTCCAAGCCAAAGGTGAGCCATGAAGCCATGCATGAGCCACATGGGAGCCATGAGGGCTTTGGGCACCTCACCATACCGAAGATAGGAAAGGAGGGAGGCTCTTTCCATAATTCCTAAAAGTCATTAGCCTTAATCATGTCTCCCTTAAACCCAAATCTAATTTAAATATTCTTAGAAAGGGACCTCACCACCTTTCGACTTGCTAACCTAACTCATTCCCTCAGCCTAAAACCAATTCATGGGAAGGTGAACCCAACCCAAATACATGAGTTGACCAAATTGAGCCAAAATTAGCCATGCCCCCATTCCATTTTGATCCAACCACTTTACACTTGGCAACTACCAATTAAATACACAAAACCCCACCCCTGACTCACCTGAACCTGAGAGTGACCCATGCTCGCCGGCCGCCCGCCCGGATCGCCGGAAAACACCACACCCGAGAGCACCATGTGAGCCTAACATTGAAATTCTCCCTTGCTGAGCTGTCCCATGCCCAATGGCCACCATGGCTGTTCTTCTCTTCCCCTGAGCAGCTGATCCAAGCCTTCAAACCCCTCTAGGAGGCCCTCCAGCCTCTCCTATTTAAACCCCACCTCTCTCGGCCATGAATAGTGTTGAAACAAAACCATACAGAAACTCTGCCAAAATCATTTCAGACTCTCCTCCACACCTGGAGAACTTGATCCCCACTGAAATCCCCCTGCCATTTCCTCTCCGTAAGCTCAATTTCAGAGTTGAAATTCAAGCCCAAAACCAGGACACTTCACCACAGCTGAGTCAATCCTCAAATTGATCGACTCTACACCTTCACTCGCATCAAGAGGAGAAGTTTCCCGCAAAAGCCCTTTCACCAGGCCAGCCATTGCTTCCAGCCTCCAAGCTTTGTGATCGGCTGTGGTCACTTTTGTACCTAGGCAATTCACCAGGCCAAGGGACTTCATCTGGAGCTTGCTTGGACCTAATCGAACGTGACACAACTCTCAGATCGAAGCTTCACTTCCTTGAGCAAAGGAATGAACTCTATCTTCTTCCCGAGCTTCTGGAGATTCTCCATTTGATATGAATAGATTTCAATGCATGTTTACCGTATGGATGTGTTCGTCTCTTCAAGACGAATCCATAGAGCATAAGAACACAAAAATCCGTTCGTAATCGAGTGAGTTCTTAGTGGTTTTAGTGTGGAAGGTCACGGGTGCACACCAGTCGTAGACGATGACCAGGAGCCGTTGGATCGCGCGTGTATCGGATGGACGGCTCGGATTGCGTCGGACCAGAAGATGTTACATGAAAGGCGGGTCCCGGGACGGCTGACTCAGATGGCGGCGCCCAATCACAACGCGACACGTACCCCTTCGGAGCCGCCGAGGTTGACGCGGCGCCGCGTGGATAAGTAGATAAATAGGGTTATTTTCCTATTTATTAAATTACCAGAACTTAGAAAATCCATAACTTTGTGTAGAAAAATCACAAAAATAAACTAAAAATATCCTCTTGCTCAGTGAACAGAGGAAAATAATGTGGAAAAGAAATCAATTAATTTCATTAAGTATTTTATTTTTAATAATTTATTTACTCTCTGCACTATTTTAATTCTCCATGCACATAGACAATTCACCATGGCATGAGACCATAGGGCTCTTAAAGCCCCTGAACTTGGGAACATTCCCAGAATTTTCCAAGTTCAGAGGCCATCCCTATTAGAAGTTATTGATTTTTCAATTGCATGTTACTGTTTTGAATATTTTAATTCCAATAATTAGTATATTGAGAAATAAATTCTAGGAAAATTTGGTGATGTTTCTTATGACCAGAGGAACCTAGGAAAAATATGTTTTGAGTTAATTCACTTGGAATAACCCTAATTGGTCTAAATACCCAAATTTGAATTTTAATTAATTAGGGTTAACTACACATCAAATTAACTTAAAAACAATTCTCCACTGATCTTTGGGATTAGAGGAACATCTCATAAAAATTTAAAATCAATTGGACTTGATTAACCCCACCAAATGGGTCGATTAAGCCTCTTAAGCAAAATGGGTAAAATTAAACTTTAAAAATTCATAACTCACAAAATACTTTTCAAAAATTCACAAAAATGGTTTTGGAGCTTCTCTGATATCAGAGGAACTTAGGAAAAATAAAATTGTAATTTTCTAAAAAAAGTTGATTTTTATCATTAATTTAATATTTTTAATAATTAAAAAATAATAAAAATCATAAAAATATTAAAAATCACCAAAAAGTCACATTTTGAATTCTAATTACTTAGGAACAAACCAAATATTTTTCTTAAATCCCTAGGATAAGATATTGAATTTTAAAGGCTTAATATAATTTTTAATATTAAAAAATGTATTTTCCAACCTTTTCACTAAAATAATTCTAATAAATCAAAGAAAAATCATTAAAATACTAAATTTATTTCTCTGAACTCCTTGAGGTCAGAGAGATTTAAAAAAAATATAAAATCCATTTTTCAACTTTAATTTTATTTTAAAATTAATTAATACTCTAAAACTCAAAATAATTCTAATAAATAAAATTTAATTCAAAAAATCACCAAAATTGGTCCAAATGGTCCTCTGATCATTAGGAACATGCTATAATTTTCTTAAGGACAGAAACATTTCCTTGGTCATGTTATTGAATTTTCCTTGAAAACCCCTACTTTCCATTAAAAATAATTACATAAATAAATTAAATACAGAAAAATCACATTTTCTCCTCTAATGTCTTAATTGACTTGTGAGTGAGGTTACATAAAAATTTCAAGTTTATTTGAGCTTAATTTAGTGAGTTATAGAATTATTAAGCTTGAAGGGCAAAATGATAATTAAAAAAAAATTCAACCTTTAATTAAAATTTTAGGATTATTTAAAAAGGGGAGGGTAAAATATTTGATCTTAAACTGATTTTGGATGATTGAAACTTAAATGATTGAGGGTAGAAACCTACTAACCATTTCAAAAATAATTAAAATAAAACTTTAATTAATTAATTAATTGAAATTTTGGGAGAATAATAGAAATTGGAATTATTAAAGTAGGGATATTATTAAGAGGATATTTATTCTTTAATTTAAAAATCCCTAAATAAATCACTTCAATAATACTTAATTCTTAATTTAAAAAAAATTTAAATAATAATCTAAATTAAAATTAAACTAAAATTAAATCAAATTAAGATTAAAATTAAACTAAAATTAAATTAAATTAAAATTAAAATTAAAATTAAAATTAAATTAAAACTAAATTAAATTAAAATTAAATTAAATTAAGTTAAATTAAAATTAAAATCAAATCAAATTAAATTGAAATTAAATTAAATTGAATTAAAATTGAATTGAATTAAATTAAATTAAAATCATTTAACAACAAACCTAAATGAAATCATTAAGAATTAAATCTAAAATAACTTGAACACTATTCCAAACTTAAACTAACTTTTTATAATTAAGTCAAAATTAAAATTAAATCATTAAGTTTAAATCATTAAAATACTTAATAATTTGATTTGCCCTTTTAAAAACTCTTATTATTATAACTCTCAAATGAGGCATCAAGTGAAGTGTTACTTCACTTATAGGATATTCAAATGTCCTAGTTCACTGAGCAAGAGAACAAAACTTAAACTCCTGGATGATTAATTCACTCGTATAATTAAATTCTCTTGGACTTAAAACAATCCTAGAGTTATTGAAAAGATGTTTAAGACTCGTCTTAAGCACTTCTTCAATATGATAGGATGTTTATAAGAACAACCGAATTTAATTGTTCTTGGGTGAAGAAAGTCATCCTTAAACCAAAACACAAGAACCTAGACGTCATAGGAGATGATTAGCTATAGGATTAGGACTTTGGTAGACAACCAAAACCTTTCCCTTAGCTTTACCTACGTACTTGTTGAAATATTTAAATGTCTTAACATGTGTTTTAAGTGCAGCTTGGGATGACGGGAAGACCCTCCAGGTACACTTTTATTTTATTGCAATTTACTTTATTGCAATGCACTTTACCTTTCTTGCATGTTAAATAAAACTGTTGCATGAAAACCAAAACCTTTAGGATAGTCCCTGAACTGAAACCAAAACTAAATTAAAAGTCATTACAAGATAAAAATCACCGCCACAACATTTCAAAATATAAAACAACTCAAAATTTAATCACAAACAGAACAACAAAACTACAATTGCAACTAAATTAAAACGTCTCGTTGAATGATCGGGAATACCTCGGATGATGTAACCCACGTGTTGCTAACGGGATTTCTCACGGTCTAAATGAAAGTGTGGAACTCATTCAACTTGAGTTTAGCAAATTCATCCGGACTAAGTGAATTCGATGAAAATAACGGTGTCGGGATGACGGAACCGTGGGATCTTAATCCGTTCCGTTTAAATAACTTTAAGATTTGTTTTAATTAAAATATTAAAAACACTTGGATTTTAAGATTTTCTCTAAACCAAAACACTTCTCCCATCTCCCGATTTAGGACTTTTAAAACTAAACCTCTACAACAACAAGGAGCTTGGAGCATAGTGGGCAACGATGACCATCTTCGTCAACGAAACTCGGATCTACATCAACTAAACATTCCTAGAATTAAACAACCAAACCATAGGACTTCGAGGTAGTTTGCGCTAGTGCAATATAAATCCTCAACTTCTTCGTTAGGCATTTGCATGATCATGTTATGTAAATTAAGCCCTAACCGGTCTTAGGATTCCGAGGCAGTCGTTTAGTACGACATAAACCCTCACATCTTCTAGGCTGTTCGTATGATTATGTCATACGAATATAAGTCCTAATTAATTAAAATTGGCAGGATCGAAACATTAAATAAACTCCCAAATTGAAGCCAAATAATAGGATAGTTTGGGAAGTTGCCAAGATTCTTCTTGGACCCTCAGCTTCTCCTACTCCTCTTCCATTGGACTCCTGAAAATAACTGTTCCAAATTTGATCCATTCTATATTGAAATTTCCAAAATTCAATCCTTTAAAACCTTAAACTTTGAAATTCTTGAGAGCAAAACCACTGATCATTATCGAGAGTTTTCTTAAATGATTCCCGTCATTTAAGATATAATTAACTATAGGGGCTTGCCCTTATAGAGAACTTTAAGAACCCGGGTAATATAAACCCTGTTTAATTCCTTTATATTAAACATGGGAACTTGTCGGCTTATAAAATTGGTTCGCAGACCAAACGGATGTCACAAATCTTCTTGTTTATTTAACCGAGCCCCATCATCAAGCAGTGTGTCTATCCTCCGGGATAGATATACGGTTTGTGATGCGGTGCTCGTTTATATAAACTATTTGGGATGTGAGATCGGTTTGATTTCATATCTTAAAAATTTCAAACTTAAAATTATTTTCAAAATCAAATGCTATTTTCTAAATTATATATAGATATTCAAATTAAATTTAAAATCTAAAATTCGCCGACAATTTCTGGCGACTCCGCTGGGGACTAGTTCCTCTCTCCATTTTAATTAGATGGTTTTGCTTTCATAAATCGATAGTGGGTCCATATCCCTAGTGGACCAAAACTATCATTCTCCCGTTGACATACTACGTTCATTTCTATTTTGAACAGGTATAGTCAATTTCTCTCGTATTTAGGAGTCATTGTCTAGACACCCCTAAACAGAGAGGTTCCGAGATCCTTTTTCCTCTTTTCTGAGGTGGGTGAACCCCCAATAGGTGTTAGTTTAGGAGCGGTCCTTCGAGTCGGGAAGTCTTGCATAAGACTTTCTCTTCCTTCTCAATTCTAAATCGGGCCCTTTACCTTTTCTATAACTTTTTCCTTTAATCGTTTTGTTTCTAACAAACGAACTACCTAATAAACAACCTCTTTTATAAATCACAAATGCACTAACATAAACGAAAATGTGTTCGGACACTTTCTTTTTCGTCCTAAACTTTACGACGAAAGGAAGTATAATTCGGGACTGACATTCGGAATCTACCCTGCAGAAAATGGATGCCCCAAAGTTAATCTTCTCCTTCACTAATGGACTGGACTTCGCTGTTTACAAGGATGAGTTGCCCGACAATGGGATCATCTGTTTGGGATAAGGATTTGGAAACACAGATGTCAAGATCGCTGACGTCACTCTCTTCACACTAATGGACAAAATGTCAGAAACTGAAGAGCCCGTTATTGAATTCATCCTGAAGTCAGCTCAAGAGTTCCCTCCCCTGCAAAGGGTTCCACTCGAGAGGAATGCTACCGTTCGTAGGAGGATCGTTGTCTCTACCCCCACCGGTCTAGTCGTCTCTGCACCTACCGCGGCTCCCGCTAAACTAAAGGGGAAGGAAGTCCAAGTTTGTAATGAGCCTGTTACCTTGGAGGGTACAGATCTCCCTGCGAGACCTTCTGTTTTCGATATTGGGTCCAGCTCAAGGGTTCCACCTCTAACACGGACTCAGAGGAGAAACAGAAGTAGAAAGATTGCCGTAAAGGCCGTAGCCGCCGAAGTCGCTTTCTTAGAAGAGATCCCCGAGTACACACCATTGCCTGAGTACATACCATTTCCTGAGTATACACCGCTTTTGGAAGGAAGTAGATTCCATCCTCTCTCTACCGCAGCTGACGAGGAAAATGTCCGCAAGATTGCTTCTACATTACCTCAACCCGCATACTATAGCAACAGCCAAAAGAAAAGGGCTAGGATTACACCATTTGCTCGACCGCAGATCGTGATGAGAAGTTAGCAAAGAAAGAGAAATGTCCCGTATCGGAGATTTTAAGAAGGATAGGGCGGGTGCCGGCCAAATCCCGTCTTGGGCCGCGAGTAAAACCCGTTAGCGCCACGTAAAAGCCGAATAAGAAGATGAAAGCTAGTCCACCCGTTGTTGTTTCAGGTTTACGGATCGTGGAGGATATCACCTTCCAAGCATTCGGCCGACGTACCATCCGGTCCTAGGCCTTCTGCTGCTAGAAGGATGGTATGGCGTCCTACTATTGGCCAATTAAGACCGAAACAATGACCTGAAAAGGAAAGTCTTGTCAGGAGACTCGAGTCCGAGGAGAGCGCCACTGTGATGAAGGGGACTCCCGAGAAGGAAATCCAACAGCCATCGCATGATAACTGCGAAACCGTACGAAAAAGACCATTGGAGGACGCTATGAAAAAGCTAAGAACCGACATTCAACGATTAGCAAGAGAAAGAGAAGAAAAGTTTGGAGATGAAGTCGATTCTTCAGAATTCATGGATGACGAATATGTGGAGATCAACATGGTTGAGACACGAGCATCGTCGGCTTCGCAAGGTGCTCCGGCAGTCGCCGAAAGAGATGAACCGGAAATGTTAAGAGCACAACTTCGAGAAAAAGATGATACAATCTCTCAAATGGCGAAAAGGATGGAAGAGATGGCCGCAGCCCCTTGCCACTCTTCAGAGTCTGGTTCAACCCCCAAGAGAAACGCCTCCAGAAGTTATTCATATTGCAGACGGAGGAAAAGAGATTACATCCGTTAACGGAGACGATCAGCTGAAGAAAGATTCTACCCATAATTTGATTCCAGAGAAAGACATCAAGAGCATGGTAGAACAGCAGGTGCGAGAAGCCTTAGCACAGTCTAAGAGCGGAGCATCTATTCAGACGGGTAGACCTTACCCCGAAGAATTTGATGCAGTACAATACCCAAAAGGCTTGTACCACCTCTGTTCAAGGCTTTTGATGGTACCGGAAACCCTCGACAGCATGTTGCACATTTTCACGCTAGTTGTTGCAACGCCGGTGGAAGTGACGCCTTACTCTTCCGACAGTTCATCGCGACTCGTCGTGGATCGCCTTCGATTGGTATGCAGAGTTACCAAATGGTTTGGTAAAGACATTTTCAGAATTAGAGAACCTCTTCGTGAAACGGTTTGCCGGAGCTCAACACCATATCACCATCGGTGATCTAGTGGTGGAGAAACAGAAATCGAACGAAACTTTAGTGGACTACATACTTCGATGGAGGAATCTAAGCATGAAGTGTGAGCCACAGCTACAAGAGCAGCTGCAGTCGGTATCTTGCTTAAAAGCATTCACGGCCCGATAGCACTACTCCTTAAGGGATTTACGATTAAGACTTTTGAGAAGTTGTTAAGCAAGGCCGGAAGCTTGCAAGAGGAAGCGAAGCAACTAAGTTTCGTCGACAAGACAGACAAACAGAAGCCTGTGAAGACATTTGAAAAGAAATCCGGGATAGTCGCGGCAGTCGATAAGGGCAAGCAGCCAATGCAAATACAACCGGAGCAGCCGCAACCCAGCTATCAGCCACCGCAACAGATGTATCAGCAACCTCAGCAGAACTACCAATAACCTCGACCCGGTTATCAGCCAACTCAACAGTATAAGCAACCGCCTCGCCCGCAGCGCACGTTAAAAGAGCTTATAAATAGAGAATATCCGTTCAAGAATGAGGCAGTGCCAAAGATGTTACGCAGTTTGATGAAGACTCCGGATTTTCAACTGCCAGAACCCAGGAAGCCAGAAGAAGTCAATAAGAAAGACCATCCCATCTATTGCCCTTACCACCGGATGCTCGGGCACAAGATAGAGGATTGCATTACCTTCAAGACTTGGCTCTACGACAATCTCCGAAAAGGGAACATAATGATTCCGAAGGAATACATGAAGGAACCCTAGAAAGGCGGTTCCGTCAATGTTATTTCGACGGATCCTATTGTTCCTATAGATCCCTACACGACGAATAATGGATGGAGTACCGCTTGGACGAAGTCATCGAAGAAAATTTTGGATCGCATCCAAACCGCTTCGGTGCGTGCTTCGATTCAAAGTTCGAAACCTGTCAAGCCGGCGCTATCGCTTGCGATTGAAGAACCACCCCAGGAAGAAAAGATCGTAGAAAAGAAGGAGATCGTAGAAGAAGAAAAGACCGAGGCTCTTAAGGCTAGACTAGGGGCTGCTTATCCTAGGATGGTTGTTTCCGATTCGGGGGAAAAATTCCTCGAACCTCTGACTCTGTATGATTATTTGCTCGCTCCGACGGGATCTTATAATGATAAGAGTTATGGCATTGGCTACGATTTGACTGTTTCAAACGATTACGCAACTAACGACAACCAACCTAATCCGGATCTCGATTCCAATACAAATAACAATTCTCAAATCATACACAACCTCGAATATCACGATGACAAAGAAGACATTCACCAAGAAGGCTACGAAACTTCAACAAGTAATGAATCTATTTGTGAATTTCGAGGAGCTCCAATCACAATAGAGTTAGAGCTTTCAGATTCCGAAGCGACTCCGAAGAACTCGTCATGCCGATTCAAAAGGAGACACCGATGAAACTCGCACCGGATTCGAAGAAATCACGAAGTCAACTTAAGGAGCGGAAGGGTTCTACCTCCGAGAATAGGTCCAAAAGACAAAGGAAAGCGGGTGGTTGTTCGGGAAGAATCAACCCCAGAGAAGAATTGCCCATTCGGGAAGAAACTGAAACACATGGTAACAAGTGGACTATAACGTGCTAGCCCATCTTAGGAAACTACCAGCCAAACTGAGCATCTACGACGCTCATCTTATCAAAAGAGATGAGGGAAGTTCTGATCAAGGCCTTACTTGATCCAGAGATTTGTTTAGCTCAGATGGCCAGAGATTCCTTAGACGAGGTTTGCTCGTTAAAGGAACAAGCGAGGTGTTACCTTCACGGACGATGATCTACTACTTGGGACGACTCGATCACAACCGACCGTTGTACATTTCAGTAATAATCGGAAAGTTTACGCTCTCCAGAGTATTGGTGGATCCAGGAGCGTCAATCAACATAATGAATCTTTGGACGTTAGCATACTTGGAGATTGATGCTCGCGAGCTTGAAGCGGACAAGAAGTTACTAAGAGGATTCAACCAGAAAGGAGAAAGAGCCCTCGGATCAATAATGCTGTTGATGAAGACCAGTGATTTAGCAAAGACAATCGCAAAATTCCATATAATTGATTCCGAAACATCGTTCAACGCACTATCGGGCCGACCGTGGATACATGAGAACCGGATGGTACCGTCGTCTCGTATCGTTGCATAAAATACTATGATGGAGGAGAACGATGGCATTAAAGGTGACTTGCAACCTTTCTCCATACATGAAATTGGAATTCATGAAGATACGACCTACTACGCGCCTCCAAAGAAAACAATCTTCTCCGTAAATACCATGCCAAATGAAGCAAAAGAAGTTCAAGACGACGAAGTACCTGAAGTTCTAGTCCAACATTCACTCACCACTCCCTTACGGCGAGATGGTGAAGGTTTCTTCACAACTTGCACCCGAGGTCGAGGCCGGGGACAAGGTCGTGGCGAAACGTTGGGACGACTTGGACGAGAAAAGCCGGTAATCAACGTGAATTGGGAGAACAGCTCCGAAGAAGAAGAAGAAATCAAGAAAGAAGCGACTACAATAAACCGAAGAAACCAAAATTCAAGATCTCCTCGAAGATGAAAATAATGAAGAATATAAATCAATGTACGAGAAGATTAACTACCATGTACACACTTATGGCCCCGACCCCGATCCGACCTAATAAGATCGAGGGTATGGTGGTCAAGGAAGTGCATGGCGGTGGTGCTAAACCAATCAAATTTTACCGTGGTACTTCTTCTTCCAATAATGAAAAAGATGTACAATTTGAAGATGTCACTTCTTCCGAATTAATGGAATTACCTTTTGAGTGGTACTCTCCCTGTGTTCAAAATTTAATTCAACGTGGTGTCTTACCTCGACAATGGACAAAGGGTCAATCACAACATTTTGAAAGACTATGGAACAATGTCGGTCGGCCTCCCAATTCAAAACATGGTCTCGGATTCGGCACAGTAGGTTCAGTTGACGATACGGAATTTTGCTTGGTTGTCACTTGCAAGCCTAATAAAGACTGCTTGGAAGCTTCAGAGGACCTCGAAGATCTACCAATCGGAGATGCTCCACCAGAATTCGAAGAAGAAATCAAATCTACAATAGACGAGTTAATGGAAGTTAACTTAGGTACTAGTGAAAAGCCTAGACCAACCTTTGTTAGCTCCTTACTCAATAAAGAAGATTCCAAGGAAATGATCAAGCTATTAATGGAATTCAAGGACTATTATGCTTGGAGTTACGACGAAATGCCAGGATTAGCTCCAGAAGTTGCAGTTCATAAGTTAGGAGTAGATCCTACTTCTGTTCCAGTCAGACAAGCTCCCAGAAGAATGCGTCTAGAAATTGAGCAACAAGTAATAGCCGAAGTTAAGAAGCTAATCGACGCTAAATTTGTCCGTGAAGAACAATACCCTTCTTGGTTAGCCAACGTGGTACCGGCTAGAAAGAAAAATGGTCGGATCGGAATCCGCGTAGACTTCGTGGATTTAAATAAAGCATGTCCAAAGGATGAATTTCCACCGCCAATCCCAGAACTGATGATCGACATTGCTTCAACACATGAAATATTTTCATTCATGGATGGATCATCAGGATACAACCAGATAAAGATGGCACCAGAAGACGAAAAGCTCACAGCTTTCAGAACGCCAATCGGAGTGTATTGCTACACAGTAATGCCATTTGGACTAAAGAACGCTGGAGCAACATATCAAAGAGCAATGACAAAGATTTTTGATGTTCTCATTCACAACAAAGTTGAGTGCTACGTGGACGATGTGGTCATCAAAAGCAAACTGAAGAAAGATCACCTGTATGATTTGAGCATTGTTTTCGAGCGACTAAGGCAATACAACCTTAAGATGAATCCCTTAAAATGCGCCTTCGGCATCACCTCCGGGAAATTCTTAGGATTTGTTGTCCGACATCACGGAATTGAAATTGATCCGTAAAAGATTAAAGCTATCTTAGAGATGCCGCCTCCCAAAACCTTAAAACAGCTATGATCCTTTCAAGGGAAGCTGGCATATCTTCGACGCTTTATCTCAAACTTGTCAGGTAGGTGTCAGCCCTTCTCGGCATTAGTTAAAAAGGACGCCAAATTCGTTTGGGAAGAGAAATGTCAACGGGCCTTCGAGGACATTAAGCAATATTTAATGACACCTCCTGTCTTAGCAGCCCCAGTCTCGGGTAGACCGCTAATAGTTTATACCGCAGATTTAGACGACTCTCTCGGAGCCCTGCTAGCCCAGGTCAATGACGAGGGAAAAGAAAATGCTCTTTATTACTTAAGCCGTCGTCTATTGCCGACGGAAGTAAAGTATCCTCCGATTGAGAAGCATTGTTTGGCCCTGATCTTCGCCGCTCAAAAGCTCAGGCACTACATGCTTTCTCATAAGGTCAACCTCATTTCGAAAGTCAATCCGTTGCAATATTTAATGACCCGTCCAACACTTTCTGGCGTACTTGCCAGGTGGTCGATGATACTATTGCAATTTGACATAACTTTCGTGCCTCTTCGTGCCGTAAAGGACAAGTCCTAGCAGACTTCCTCGCAAGCACACCCTTTGCGGCAGAATCGCCTCTTAACGATGACTTGTCGGACGAACAAATAATGAGTTTAGAAGACCCCGATGATCGACGTTGGGAACTGTACTTCGACGGAGCATCTTCAGCGCAGAAGGATAAAGAATCGCAAACGATAGTGCCCGGTAAGGCAGGAATCGGACTAATCTTTATAACACCGGAGCGGGGGATGTTAAGATACTCCTACCACTTAACAGAGCCGTGCACAAACAACGAGGCAGAATACGAAGCCCACATAACAGGACTAGAACTAACCATTCAAATGGGAATAACGGATATCAACATCTACGGAGATTCTCAGTTGATCACTCAACAGGTCACCGGACAATACATAATTTTAAAGCCAAGACTCGAGCAATACTTTCAGTATGCCATGAAGCCGTTGGAACAAATTCCGAATGTAACAATCTACAAGATCCTCGGAAGAGAAAATGCTCTCGCAGATGCGCTAGCTCACCTCGCAAAAGAATTTTCCCGCTTACAAGATGAGTCGATTGAAGTGTCGGCTCAAGGACGACGAGTCCTATCACAGCTCGACATGGATATGATACAAAAATCGAAAAAGCGAGAGAAATCAGCTATGCAGCAGTGATGTAAAAACACAGGAGATTGGCGTCAACCGCTAATAGACTACCTGCAAAAAGGTAAGTTACCAGACGATAAGTCATTAGCTCATCAAATCAAGAAAAGAACTCTGTCTTACGCATTAATAAACAATACGTTATACAGAATGTCTTTTGACCAGATGTGGCTAAGGTGCCTAAGAGAGTCTGAAGCTCGTGAAATCGTCAAAGAAGTGCATTCAGGACTTTGTGGTGCTCATCAGTCGGGTCTGAAAATGAAAATGAAAATTAAAAGACTAGGGTACTACTGGCCCTCAATGATGACCGATTGTATGAAAGTCGCCAAGAGCTGTCACCAGTGCCAAGTGCACGGAGTGGTTCTACACTAACCTCCAAATGTGCTACATCCGACAATTGTGTCGTGGCCATTTGAGAGTTGGGGCACAGATATAGTGGGTCCGATAGAACCGTCTTCTTCAAGAGGACATCGCTTCATCCTTGCAGCTACGGACTACTTTTCTAAATGGGCGTGCAGTTCCACTCGGAGAAGTAAAGGCACATCACGTGCTACAGTTTTTCAAAAATCAAGTTGTCTACTGTTTCGGAGTACCGCACAGAATCATCTCAGATAATGGGTCCGCATTCAGAAGCACAAAAATCAATAATTTTGTCAGAAGACGCGGGATCGATTGGCGATACTCAACGATCTATTACCCAAGAGAAAACGGCTTGGCCGAGGCTTTTAATAAAACTCTCGTTCAAATTTTAAAGAAAACTTTGAACGATGACAAAAGAAATTGGCATGAGAAGTTGTTAGAAGCCTTATGGCCCTACAGGACATCTTTCAGGACTCCTACTCGGCCTACGCCTTACACTTTAGTGTACGGGTTCGAGGCCGTTTTACCTTTGGAGGTTCGACTTCCATCACTCGTGATTGCGATTACAAATAAAATCACTACAGAAGAAAATGTCAGATTACGACTGGAAGAACCGGAAAGCTTGGAAGGGAAAAGACTTGCAGCGCAGCAAAATTTGGAACTGTACCAAGCTAAGATGATCCTGGCCCATGATAAACTGGTCCGCTCAAGAACTTTCAAAGTTGGTGACTTAGTTCTTGTTCTCAGAAGACCTATTCTTGCACATCGCAAGATAGGAGACAAATTTGAACCGACTTGGGAAGGGCCGTTTGTGGTCGAGGCGATCTACTCAGGAGGCTCCTACCAACTTGTGAATTGCCAAGGAGAACGACAAATGCTTCCAATCAATGGACGGTATTTAAAGAAGTATTACGCAACTCGATGTTTTGAAGGGTGGCCTCTAAAATAGAGTCTTATCCCTAGAAACACGGGTGAAGCAATCACTTTGTGACTGGGTCCGAACCCAAAAAACATAAAAATGAATAAAAAAAATCAATCATTAATATATATATATATATATATATATATATATGTGTGTGTGTGTGTGTGTGTGTGTGTGTGTGTGTGTGTGTGTGTGTGTGTGTGCTAAAAATGAAATATGTGAAATCATAATAATAAAGTTTTACCCTTCCTTTCAAATCAAATCTTGTTCCTGATCTTTCCTCTTCTTTTCCTACCTTCCTTTAAATTAAAATAAGTGAATAAGAATCTTCAGTGATAAGTATTTTCTTAATGTTCTTGTTCTTAGTACAGCCCCTGATCCTTTCCTTGTCTTCTTTGCAGGGAAATGTCGAACGGGCGGTTGGTCCTAAACTTTAAAAATGGCGTGAGTCTCGCACTCGATGAAAAGAGGGTGAAGGATGGAGCAGTGATAGAAATTGATTCTGACTTCACACCAGCCGACCTACAATACGAAGAAAATGATTGGGTCCTAGTGGACCGAGAAGCGCTTCATAGCCAGACAGTGATGAAGATGGGTGGCCCAAGCCACCAATCCAGCAACAAGAAAAGAAAGACAAACACCGAGGAAAGCAAGAAAATCAAGTCTGTAGTTGCCACGGCAGAGGGCAGGCTTGTCAGCGCCGCGCCCGTAGAAGTTCAAGGGGTAAGGAGAGCTACTCTCACTGCTACCCAAAGAAGAAATAAAAATCACCGTATCCGTAAGATGTTGACTAAGCTAGCAGCAGATCAACACGAGGAAACAGCCACCTTCGCCAACACACACATTTCAAAGATACCGGTTCGTCAGGAACCAGAAAGAAGAAAGTCAACGCCGAGAAAATCAGAACAGATCGAAAAAGTGCCAAGAAGAACAGAAATAGAATCATTGCCTCGACGTCGGACAGAGATACCATATCTGAAGAACCTTGTTGCGGAAGCAACCCCGGAGGATGTCCCGACAGAGACAATCCCCGAGGGGCCAAGGTATGTAGGAGAACGTGACGGGATTGAGCCATACATCCCGCAATACGTTACTAGGCCTCGTCACTTGCAGATCTTTTCAGAATATGAACTAGAAAGAATGCAAAATGTTGAGAAGAAGACTTTCGAATACTTTGAAAGGATTAGAGGCAAAAGAATCAACATTTTGGAAGGCCTCGAGTTACACACAGGTGTATTCTCAGAGTACGAGCAACAGCAGATTGTGGATTGCATCTTAGAACTTCAGAAAATGGGTCGAGCAGGCCGTCTAAGAGAAAAGACTTATTCGGAACCCCGGAAATGGATGCCAGGGAAAGGAAGAGTCACAATACAATGCGGATGTTGCTATAACTTCGCAGAGGACAGAAAAGAAAATCCACCAGGGATACTCCGTCACGGTGAGGTGGATCCAATGCCGAGGATAATTAAAAGAATGGTGAAAAGAATGATAACGTGGAGGGTACTGCGCGAGATCGCATACCCAACAGTTGCATCATCAACATTTATCAGAAGGGCAGCTGCATACCTCCACACATAGATCACCATGACTTTGTCAGACCTTTTTGCATAGTTTCGTTCATCAATCAATGCAATATCATGTTCGGATCTGACCTCCGGATAGCAGGCCCGGGTAAGTTCCGAGGGCCGGTGGAGATACCACTTCCGGTAGGTTCCGTCATGATATTACAAGGAAATGGAGCAGACACTGCAAAACATTGTATACCGGGAGTACCAGTGGAGCGGATCTCCATCACTTTTAGAAGGATGGACGACAGAAAGGCACCTTACCACTTCCAGTCAGATCTAGAATTGGAGAGTCTCCGGCCTTACGAGCTGTGAGTTACACGGGAAATAGCACACCTCCAATACACATCCATGCGACATTCCTGCCAAGGATGGCTTGGAAGGTGATGTTATTGACCGTGTATCTCATTATTCAGACATGGATTTTTAACGGATACTTTTTGGATGGATCAACAAGAATCATACATAGTCCGTTTTGAGTCATGGATTGTATGAGAAATATTTCAGATCGAGTTGTATGATGTATCTTCAACAAGATTGGAATGAAAGTGACCATGTCACATTTTGTCTTCACCTCTTTTTGTGCAAATTGACTGGGAAACGCCATTAGAGTTAAATGAAATTTGAACAAAGAACAGAAAAGAAAAGAGAAATAAATAAGAACCTTTCTTAGAAATTCAAATATTCAAATGAACTTCAAATCCACATGAACACCAAATAAAATTCACGTGAACATCAAATAAACAACAAAAATAAAATTGGATCATTAAAGGACAAACAAAATGAAAATGAATCTCAAATGGAATTACAATCTCAATCTATCTCTTTCAAATCCTTCAATTCTTCCTCGCATCAAAATCTACTTCAAACTACTTTGAAACCCTCTTTCGGGATGGTTCTTCCTCACGGAAAACTCACACTTCAAATTTCAAAAATCCTACACCTTTTTCGTCACATCAAAATCCTTTTGATTTTCTGTGATCTTCTTTCCCTCTTGTACGGAGATTGACTAGGTCTATTGACACGGAGCCACGAACTTGGTTCGGTTTGGTTCTGATGGCATGAGACTGGGTCCTTCTTCATACATTACAACTTCCGAGACTGGTACCTAAATTCCAGTTCTCATTTCAAGGTCGGTACCTAAATTCCGACTCTCCTTTCGAGGTCGATACCTAAATTTCGATTCTCTTTCGAATTGATACCTAAATTTCAATTCTAAACTTTCGAGACTGGTACCTAAATTCTAGTTCTCATTTCGAGGTCGGTACCTAAATTCCGACTCTCCTTTCGAGATCGATACCTAAATTTCGATTCTCTTTCGAATTGATACCTAAATTTCAATTCTAAACTTCCGAGATCGGTACCTAAATTCCAGTTCTCATTTCGAGGTCGGTACCTAAATTCCGACTCTCCTTTCGAGATCGATACCTAAATTTCGATTCTCTTTCGAATTGATACCTAAATTTCAATTCTAAACTTCCGAGACTAGTACCTAAATTCCAGTTCTCATTTCGAGGTCGGTACCTAAATTCTGACTCTCCTTTCGAGATCGATACCTAAATTTCGATTCTCTTTCGAATTGATACCTAAATTTCAATTCTAAACTTCCGAGACTGGTACCTAAATTCCAGTTCTCATTTCGAGGTCGGTACCTAAATTCGACTCTCCTTTCGAGATCGATACCTAAATTTCGATTCTCTTTCGAATTGATACCTAAATTTCAATTCTAAACTTCCGAGATCGGTACCTAAATTCCAGCTTCTCATTTCGAGGTTGGTACCTAAATTCTGACTCTCCTTTCGAGATCGATACCTAAATTTTGATTCTCTTTTGAATTGATACCTAAATTTCAATTATAAACTTCCGAGATTGGTACCTAAATTCCAGTTCTCATTTCGAGGTCGGTACCAAAATTCCGACACTCCTTTCGAGATCGATACCTAAATTTCGATTCTCTTTCGAATTGATACCTAAATTTCAATTCTAAACTTCGAGATCGGTACCTAAATTCCAGTTCTCATTTCGAGGTCGACACTAAATTCCGACTCTCCTTTCGAGATCGATACCTAAATTTCGATTCTCTTTCGAATTGATACCTAAATTTCAATTCTAAACTTCCGAGACCGGTACCTAAATTCCAGGTGCTCATTTCGAGGTCGGTACCTAAATTCCGACTCTCCTTTCGAGATCGATACCTAAATTTTGATTCTCTTTCGAATTGATACTTAAACTTCAATTCTAAACTTCCGAGACTGGTACCTAAATTTCAGTTCTCATTTCGAGGTCAGTACCTAAATTTCGACTCTCCTTTCGAGATCGATACCTAAATTTCGATTTTCTTTCGAATTGATACCTAAATTTCAATTCTAAACTTCTGAGACTGGTACCTAAATTCCAGTTCTCATTTCAAGGTCGGTACCTAAATTCCGACTCTCCTTTCGAGATCGATACCTAAATTTCGATTCTCTTTCGAATTGATACCTAAATTTCAATTCTAACTTTCGAGACCGGTACCTAAATTCCAGTTCTCATTTCGAGGTCGGTACCTAAATTCTGACTCTCCTTTTGTGATCGATACTTAAATTTCGATTCTCTTCCAGGATTGATACTTAAATTTCAATTCTCGCTCTTTCGGATCAGTACCTAAATTCTTATTCTTATCTTTTCAATCGACAATTAAACTCTCCGCGGCTGGTACCTAAATTCCAGTTTTCTTCATAATCCTGAGGTTGAAACCTAGGTTTCAATTCTCATTTTAAATCCAAATTTCAAATTCAAAATTTCCTCAAATTGATTTTAAAGCAAACTTCAATCTAAATTAAAACTCAAGCTAAAATCTAAACTCACACATTGAAACTTGAAATTTAAAAGTAAAATGAAATCTAAATCGAATTCCCCAGATCATGTGATTTGGAGTTCACCTCCTTTTCCATTCCCAGCAAGAGTTCAGGAACCTCCAGTCTTGGAGATATACCCGATACTCCCCAGCGGAAGTTCTTCTACACTGTCCCAAGTTTATCATTTGGGAATCTGTTTTGGTTTTGTTGATCTCTTCGGTCAACGCCAATACGCGCGGTGTGCTCCGTCAGCACACCACACCTATTGGGGGTCCATTTGTTGACCTCATTTTTGATGAGGTCTTCTCTTCCCTCTTTAGTGTTTAGGATCTAGCCTTAAGCTTTTCCTTTGACTATCTTAGAGGACTAGAATTGGGACCCATCCCTTAGAAATTTAAACCACTTCTTGTCTCCCTGCAAACTCCACAAGCTTGATTGTAGACCCCTAATCACCTAGAGGGTTGAGATCAAATGTGGAGGTTTAAAGGATGAGTTCCCTATAGGACTCTTTGGCCTTAGGACTACCCTGGGTGGCCTGGTCTGGTGAGGGTTGACTTACACACTCACTACACTCACACACTACACTCTCACACACACAATCCAAATCCTAAAACCACACCTATGCCCAACTTGACTCCCCGACTCATGTAGGTAATTCATATGGATGGACCTTAACCCCTAAGCCCCTGGCTAAGAGGGTTAGGAACAACATAGTGAATGCCTCCAATGAGTCCTCTCATGGCTCATATGGGCTTAATATGGTTTCAAGGCTCAACCAAAGTGATTCCATTTCACTCACATTTGATCAATCTTCATTCTTTCAAAATTTCAATTTTTGACCCCGGGGACCCTACACCCATCAAACCTACCAAAAGCCCTTGAAATTGCCCAAAATTTCCAAAATCTCAAAATCACCCAAAATTCCTCAAAACCAATCCCAAATATTTCTACATCACTCAAATTGATCATCCATAGCCAAATATACCAACATTTCCAAAAATACACTCCAAATACACTAAAAATACACTTTTGGCCAAACTTTTATAAATTCCCAAAATTCCTAGAAAATTCCAGAAAATCACAAATATTCTCAATTTCATTTTGTTCAACTACACCATGGGCCAATTTTGCCAATTTATCCCACTTTTACCAAAACCCCCAATTTGACTCATTTTTAACTTAAAGTGAACCCAATGTCAAACCAAATCAACCCAATTGACCCCAATTTTGGTCCAATAAAATTCTAAACTTCAATTAAATATCCCTAATGTCAATCTAGACCAAATCCAAGCCCAATTTGATTGACATTGGAATCTAATTTCACTTTTGACCTTAAAGCCCAATTTGGACCCATGACCCAAAATTAGCCCAAACTAACCCAATTTAACTCCAATTGACCCCAAACCTTTTCTAAACTTTTCCTAACATCCCCACAAACAAAAAACTAACATGATTTACCCAAAATTTGAACCTAAACTCCACCCAAATCCAACCCAAAGCCAAAATTCCCACTTTTGACCTAAACCCAAACCTAACCCAAATGGGCCCAAATCCCAAAATTAAAGCCCAACCAAAGCTGAAAACTCTTTGTAGTACCCCCATAAACATTTCCCAACATTAATTTTACATCAATTTCAACCCTAGCCCAACATTGGCCAAAATTAGCCCAATTTGACCTATATTGGCCCCTTTACCAAAGAAGTCCAAATCCAACCCAATTCAAACCCAAACCACCTCAAATTTATTTCAAATTACTCATGACACATCTCTAAACCAAACCCAACAATTATTTGGCCCAACCTTTTACAAAATTCCCATCCATAAATTTATTTTAAAACCTAAGGCCCACTTCCTTATGCCTCCTTAAAAAACCCACTCCAAAATGATTCCAAAAGCCCAAACTTCATGCTAAAGCCCATATGACAAATTCTTCTCATCATATCTTTAATTGAAATCATCCCTAAGTTCTAATTAAGCCATCAAATTTTCTAAATTAAGCCATATGCCAAATCCTATCAAATCACCCCTAAATTACCAAAATTCCTAAAATCCTCTTTCATGAAAGTTGACTTAGCTTCTTCCAAGCCAAAGGTGAGCCATGAAGCCATGCATGAGCCACATGGGAGCCATGAGGGCTTTGGGCACCTCACCATACCCAAGATAGGAAAGGAGAGAGGCTCTTTCCATAATTCTTAAAAGTCATTAGCCTTAATCATGTCTCCCTTAAACCCAAATCTAATTTAAATATTCTTAGAAAGGGACCTCACCACCTTTGACCTCGCTAACCTAACTCATTCCCTCAGCCTAAAACCAAGTCATGGGAAGGTGAACCCAACCCAAATACATGAGTTGACCAAATTGAGCCAAAATTAGCCATGCCCCCATTCCATTTTGATCCAACCACTTTACACTTGGCAACTACCAATTAAATACATAAAACCCCAGCCCTGACTCACCTGAACCTAAGGGTGACCCATGCTCACGGCCGGCCGCCCTGGATCGCCGGAAAACACCACACCCGAGAGCACCATGTGAGCCTAACATTGAAATTCTCCCCTACCGAGCCGCCCCATGCCCAATGGCCACCATGGCCGTTCTTCTCTTCCCCGAGCAGCTCGATCCAAGCCTTCGAACCCCCCAGGAGGCCCTCCGGCCTCTCCTGATTTAAACCCCACCTCTCTCGGCTATGAATAGTGCTGAAACAAAACCATACGAAACTCGCGCAAAATCATTCCGGACTCTCCTCCACACCGGAGAACTTGATCCCCACCGAAATCCCCCGCCATTTCCTCTCCGTAAGCTCGATTTCGTAGTCGAAATTCAAGCCCAAAACCGGGACACTTCACCATAGTGAGTCAATCCTCAAATTTATCGACTCTACACCTTCACTCGTATCAAGAGGAGAAGTTTCCCAAGTAAAAGCCCCTTCACTAAGGCCGCCATTGCTTCCAGCTCTCCAAGCTTTGTGATCGAGCTGTGGTCACTTTTGTACCTAGGAAATTCACCAGGCCAAGGGACTTCATCTGGAGCTTGCTTGGACCCAATCGAACGTGACACAACTCTCAGATCGAAGCTTCACTTCTATGAGCAAAGGTATGAATTCTCTATTCTTCTCGAGCTTCTAAAGATTCTCCATTTGATATGAATCGATTTCAAGGCATGTTTACTGTATGGATGTGTTCGTCTCTTCAAGACGAATCCATAGAGCATAAGAACACAAAAATCCGTTGAGAATCGAGTGAGTACTTAGTGGTTTTAGTGTGGACGGTCACGGGTGCACACCGGCCGTAGACGATGACCAGGAGCCGTTGGATCGCGCGTGTATCGGATGGACGGCTCGGATCGCGTCGGACCAGAAGATGTTACGTGAAAGGCGGGTCCCGGGAAGGCTGACTCAGATGGCGGCGCCCAATCACAGCGCGACACGCACCCCTTCGGAGCAGCCGAGGTTGACGCGGCGCCGCGTGGATAAGTAGATAAATAGGGCTATTTTCCTATTTATTAAATTACCAGAACTTAGAAAATCCATAACTTTGTGTAGAAAAATCACAAAAATAAACTAAAAATACCCTCTTGCTCAGTGAATAGAGGAGAATAATGTGGAAAAGAAATCAATTAATTTCATTAAGTATTTTATTTTTAATATTTTATTTACTCTCTGCACTATTTTAATTCTCCATGCACATAGACAATTCACCATGGCTTGAGACCATAGGGCTTTTAAAGCCGCTGAACTTGGGAACATTCCCTGAATTTTCCAAGGTCAGAGGCCATCCCTATGAGAAGTTATTGATTTTTCAATTGCATGTTACTGTTTTGAATATTTTAATTCTAATAATTAGCATATTGAGAAATAAATTCTAGAAAAATTAGGTGATGTTTCTTATGACCAGAGGAACCTAGGAAAAATAAGTTTTGAGTTAATTCACTTGGAATAACCCTAATTGGTCTAAATACCCAAAATTGAATTTTAATTAATTAGGGTTAACTACACATCAAATTAACTTAAAAACAATTCTCTACTGATCTTTGGGATTAGAGGAACATCTCATAAAAATTTGAAATCAATTGGACTTGATTAACCCCACCAAATGGGTTGATTACCTCTTAAGCAAAATGGGTAAAATTAAACTTTAAAAATTCATAACTCACAAAATACTTTTCAAAAATTCACAAAAATGGTTTTGGAGCTTCTCTGATATCAGAGAAACTTAGGAAAATTAAAATTGTAATTTTCTAAAATAGTTGATTTTTATCATTATTTTAATATTTTTAATAATTAAAAAATAATAAAAATCATAAAAATATTAAAAATCACCAAAATGTCACATGTTGAATTCTAATTACTTAGGAACAAACCAAATATTTTTCTTAAATCCCTAGGATAAGATATTGAATTTTAAAGGCTTAATGTAATTTTTAATATTAAAAAATGTATTTTCCAACCTTTTCACTAAAATAATTCTAATAAATCAAAGAAAAATTAGAAAAATACAAACTTTGTTTCTCTGAACTCCTTGAGGTCCGAGAGATTTAATAAAAATATAAAATCCATTTTTCAACTTTAATTTTATTTTAAAATTAATTAATACTCCAAAACTCAAAATAATTCTAATAAATAAAATATAATTCAAAAAATCAGCAAAATTGGTCCAAATGGTCCTCTAATCATTAGGAACATCTTATAAATTTCTTAAGGACAGAAACATTTCCTTGGTCATGTTATTGAATTTTCCTTGAAAACCCCTATTTTCCATTAAAAATAATTACATAAATAAATTAAACACAGAAAAATCACATTTTCTCTCTAATGTCTTAATTGACATGTGAGTGAGGTTACATAAAAATTTAAAGTTCATTTGAGCTTAATTTAGTGAGTTATAGAATTATTAAGCTTGAAGGGCAAAATGGTAATTAAAAAAAATTTCAACCTTTAATTAAAATTTTAGGATTAATTAAAAAGGGGAGGGTAAAATATTTGATTTTAAATTGATTTTGGATGATTGAAAATTAAATGATTGAGGGTAGAAACCTACTAACCATTTCAAAAATAATTAAAATAAAACTTTAATTAATTAATTAATTGAAATTTTGGGAGAATAATAGAAATTGGAATTATTAAAGTAGGGATATTATTAAGAGGATATTTATTCTTTAATTTAGAAATCCCTAAATAAATCACTTCAATAATACTTAATTCTTAATTAAAAAAAATTTAAAATATAATCCAAATTAAAATTAAACTAAAATTAAATCAAATTAAGATTAAAATTAAACTAAAATTAAATTAAATTAGAATTAAAATTAAATTAAAAATAAATTAAATTAAAATTAAACTGAAATTAAATTAAATTAAATTAAAATTAAAATCAAATCAAATTAAATTAAAATTAAATTAAATTGAATTAAAATTAAATTGAATTAAATTAATTTAAAATCATTTAACAACAAACCTAAATGAAATCATTAAGAATTAAATCTAAAATAACTTGAACACTATTCCAAACTTAAACTAACTTTTTATAATTAAGTCAAAATTAAAATTAAATCATTAATTTTAAATCATTAAAATACTTAATACTTTGATTTGCCCTTTTAAAAGCCCTTATTATTATAACTCTCAAATGAGGCATCAAGTGAAGTGTTACTTCACTTATAGGATATTCAAATGTCCTAGTTCACTGAGCAAGAGAACAAATCTTAAACTCCTGGATGATTAATTCACTCGTATAATTAAATTCTCTTGGACTTAAAACAATCCTAGAGGTATTGAAAAGATGTTTAAGACTCGTCTTAAGCACTTCCTCAATATGATAGGATGTTTATAAGAACAACTGAATTTAATTGTTCTTGGGTGAAGAAAGTCATCCTTAAACCAAAACACAAGAACCTAGACGTTATAGGAGATGATTAGCTATAGGATAAGGACTTTGGTAGACAACCAAAACCTTTCCCTTAGCTTTACCTACGTACTTATTGAAATATTTAAATGCCTTAACATGTGTTTTAAGTGCAGCTTGGGATGACGGGAAGACCCTCCAGGTATGCTTTTATTTTATTGCAATTTACTTTATTGCAATGCACTTTACCTTTCTTGCATGTTAAATAAAACTGTTGCATGAAAACCAAAACCTTTAGGATAGTCCCTGAACTGAAACCAAAACTAAATTAAAAGTCATTACAAGATAAAAATCACTACCACAACATTTCAAAATATAAAACAACTCAAAATTTAATCACAAACAAAACAAAAAAACTACAGTTGCAACTAAATTAAAACGTCTCGTTGAATGATCGGGAATACCTCGGATGATGTAACACACGTGTTGCTAACTGGATTTCCCACGGTCTAAATGAAAGTGTGAAACTCATTCAGTTGAGTTTAGCAAATTCATCTGGACTGAGTGAATTCGATGAAAATAACGGTGTCGGGATGACAGAACCGTGGGATCTTAATCGGTTCTGTTTAAACAACTTTAAGATTTGTTTTAATTAAAATATTAAAAACACTTGGATTTTAAGATTTTCTCTAAACCAAAACACATCTCCCATCTCCTGATTTATGACTTCTAAAACTAAACCTTTGCAATAACAAGGAGCTTGGAGCATAGTGGGCAGCACGGCCATCTTCGTCAGCAAAACTCGGATCTACATCTACTAAACATTCCTAGAAATAAACAACCAAACCATAGGACTTCGAGGTAGTTTGCCTAGTGCAATATAAATCCTCAACTTCTTCGTTAGGCATTTGCATGATCATGTTATGTAAATTAAGCCCTAACCGGTCTTAGGATTTTGAGGCAGTCGTTTAGTACGACATAAACCCTCACATCTTCTAGGCTATTTGTATGATTATGTCATACGAATATAAGTCCTAATAAATTAAAATTGGCAGGATCGAAACATTAAATAGCCTCCCTAATTGAAGCCAAACAATAGGATAGTTTGGGAAGTTGCCAAGATTCTTCTTGGACCCTCAGCTTCTCCTACTCCTCTTCCATTGGACTCCTGAAAATAACTGTTCCAAATTTGATCCATTCCATATTGAAATTTCCAAAATTCAATCCTTTGAAACCTTAAACTTTGAAATTCTTGAGAGCAAAACCACTGATCATTATCGAGAGTTTTCTTAAATGATTCCCGTCATTTAAGATGTAATTAACTATAGGGGCTTGCCCTTATAGGGAACTTTAAGAACCTGAGTAATATAAACCCTATTTAATTCCTTTATATTAAACAGGGGAACTTGTCGGCTTACAAAATTGGTTCGCAGACCAAACGGATGTCACAAATCTTCTAGTTTATTTGACCGAGCCCCATCATCAAGCAGTGTGTCTATCCTCAGGGATAGATGTACGGTTTGTGGTGCGGTGCTCGTTTATATAAACTATTTGGGATGTGAGATCGGTTTGATTTCATATCTTAAAAATTTCAAACATAAAATTATTTTCAAAATCAAATGCTATTTTCTAAATTATATATAGATATTCAAATTAAATTTAAAATCTAAAATTCGCCGACAAGTCATATTCATTGTGTTCCAAAGAAAGGAGGTGTAACTATCATTGTTAATGATAAAAATGAACTTATTCCTACAAGACAAGTTAATGGATGGCGAATTTGTATTGACTATAGGAAACTAAATAAAGCCACTAGAAAGGATTATTTTCCTTTACCTTTCTTGAATCAAATGCTCGATAAATTAGCTGGACACTCATATTTCTGTTTTCTGGATGGATATTCTGGTTATCATCAATTACTTATTGCTCCTGAGGACTAAGAAAAGACAACTTTTACAAGTCCTTATGGAACATTTGCTTTTCGAAGAATGCCTTTTGGTTTACGTAATGCACCTGCAACTTTTCAAAGATGTATGATGTCAATATTTTGTGATTTGATTGACAAAGGAATTGAAATATTCATAGACGATTTTTCAGTCTGGAACTTCTTTTGAATCTTATTTGGAAAACATAGCCAAAGTTTTGAAAAGATGCGAAGAAACAAATTTAGTTCTTAACTGCGAAAAATGTCAATTCATGGTCATATAAGGCATTGTACTTGGTCACAAAGTATCACAAAAAGAGATGGAAGTAGATCAAGCAAAAGTGAAAATTATTGCTGAATTGCAACCAACTACTACTGTTACTGATGTGAGAAGTTTTCTAGGTCATGCTGGATTTTATAGAAGATATATAAAGGATTTTTCTAAAATTGCTAAACCTCTTTGTCATTTATTAGAAAAGATGCACAATTTGAATTTAATAAAGAATGTATTAATGCTTTTAATATTCTAAAAGAAAAATTAATAACTGCACCTATCATTGTTGCACCTAACTGGAATAAATCTTTTGAATTAATGTGTGATGCAAGTGATTTTGCAATTGGAGCTGTATTAGGACAAAAATATGAGAAAGGTTTCAAAGTTGTAGATTATGCTAGTAAAACTCTCACTGAAACACAAAGAAATTACACTACCACTGAGAAAGAGCTTCTAGCTATAGTATATGCCTTTGATAAATTTAGACCTTATCTTCTTTGTACTAAATGCATAGTTCATACTGATCATTCTGCTATTAAATATCTAATATCTGAGAAGGATTCTAAACCTAGACTTATAAGATGGGTTTTACTTCTATAAGAATTTGATTTTCAAATAGTAGATAGAAAAGGAACTGAAAACCAAATTGCCGATCATTTTGTCTAGAATTAAAAATGATATTATTTCGGAAGAAAATATAAATGAGAAATTCCCTGATGAATCTTTGTATGTTATTCAAAGATACAAAACACCGTGGTATGCTGATATTGTTAATTATTTAGTTAGCAATATTTTGCCTTATGACTTGGATAACAAATTAATTAAGAAATTTAAATATGATGCTCAATCTTATATTTGGGAAGAACCTCATTTATTTAAAATTGGTAAAGATTCTATGATTCGAAGATGTGTACCTTATGAGGAAACTTTTGCTATTATTCAAAAATGTCATGATTCCGATTTTGGAGGACACTTTGGCATAGATAAAACTGCATTTAAAATTTTAAATTCTGGATTTTATTGGCCTACCTTATTTAAAGATGTGAGACAATATGTGAAAACATGTGATCGATGTCAAAGGATGGGAAATATATCTAAGAAAGATGAAATGCCTTTAAACTATATATTGGAAGTTGAAATTTTTGATATATGTACTTTATGGGACCATTTGTTCCATCATCTGGAAAAATTTATATTTTATTAGCAGTTGATTATGTTTCAATGTGGATTGAAGCTGTTGCTTTACCCAACTGTGATTCCAAAAGTGTTTCAAAATTTTTAAAGAAAATGATATTTTCAAGATTTGGAATGCCAAAGGTAATTATCACCGATGGTGGAAGTCATTTCGAGAATATAAGAATTCAATCATTACTACAAAAATTTGGAATCAAACATAGAATTGCAATCGCTTATCACCCTCGAACTAGTGGAATGGCTGAAGTATCAAACGAGAGAAATTAAAAGAATTTTAGAAAAGACTCGTTAATCCTAAAAGAACTGATTGGGTTGATAAACTTGATTTCGCATTATGGGCTTATAGAACAGCTTATAAGACACCAATCGGAATGTCACCTTACCGGTTAATTTATGGTAAACATTGTTACTTACCTGTAGAACTTGAACATAAAGCTTATTGGGCGATAAAGGAGTTTAATTTTAATTTGAATAAAGCAGGAGAAAAACGATTATTGCAACTAAATGAGATGGAAGAAATTAGAAACGAATCGTATGATAATGCGAGAATTTATAAAGAGAAAATGAAGATGTTGCATGATAAGACAATTTCAGGAAAAAATTTTGAGCCTGGACAAAAAGTATTACTGTTAATTCTCGTTTAAGACTTTTTCCTGGAAAATTAAGATCTAAATGGATTGGACCTTATTTAGTTGAGAAAGTATACCATTATGGAGCTGTGGATATTAAAGATCCCAAAACAGGAAAAATTTTAAAGTAAATGGATTAAGATTGAAGCCTTATTTGGGAGATATTAAGAAGATTTATAAAGAGGCTTATGAATTGAGTCAACCTGATTAAAGATTACTTAAGTCGGGCTGACGACGTTAAACCAAGCTCTTTGTGGGAGGCAACCCATAATTATCTTGTGTTTTTATGTTTTAATGTAAGGTTATGTCTCGATCTTGATTAATTTTATATTACTTTAGAAAAATTTGATGCTTATAAGTCTTATTTGACTTAGGCTGAAAATTATTTTAAAGTATGTAAGATTTAAAAATAGGATCACTCTATTTTGAATATGAGTAAAAAGGAGATCAAGTTAACCTTCATTATGATAGTTTACAAAGTGAGTTATCAAGTCTAAATTACTCTTACCAGTATAATTTACCTATCTTGGAGAACGAAATTTTGAAAATTTGTCGATTAGGCGAAACGGAGTTGAACATAGTTCCAGCGCCTAGGCGCCAGAATTCGGCGCCTAAGCTCCATAATCAACTATGTATCAATAGGTCCGGCGCCTAGGCGCCAGATTTGGCGCCTAAGCACCACGGTTACTGGGTCGTGCAAAAACCGAAAATTTTCAGTTTTTCACACGATTTTCACCTTTAAATCAACCCATCTTCTTCCCTAACCATCAAGCAATCAAAATTACGTCCCTTACACTTCATTCTTGAGAGATTTGAGAAATTTTTGAAGAAATGGAAAGAAGAAATCATGGAGAAGAGGCTAGGGACAAGGTATCGAGGATCCTCAACCCTACTTCGATGGTTTCATCGCTTGTAAGTTTGAAGAAAATTTTTAGTAATTTGGATAAGTTTGAAGAAGATTTTAAAAGGATTGGAGATCGCCTTCATGAGATGTTTCATCAAGTTAAACATCTAGAATGGTAAATGAAACTTCAATTTGATCATTTTGCGGCTTATCAAGATGCTCAAGTTGAAATGTATGCGAAGAACAAATGGATTGACGAAAAGACTGCTACGGATTTCCCGAGAGCGTTAATATTCTTTCCAAGTGGAATACACAATTTCCATTGTGAAGATTAGAATATTCTGGTAATGAGATAGTTATTATGGTTTGTTGAGTCGTTGTATCGATTTAGAGAATCGATTGTGTTTGTTTGTGTATTTGCTTTCATGTTCAATGTGTATTGTTTTGCTTTGAAATTGTTATGTTTGGGTGTGAATTAGGAACTTGAATTAAATGTAGTACTTATCTGGAATGTATTGAGTCAATATTGAAGATTTTAAATGGAAATTAGTGAGTTTGATTGAAACCTTATGTTTGATTTATGGATTTAATAATTAATTTTTATAAATTTTTGAAAAATGTTGTGGAAGTTAGAAACTGAAGCTCTACTCTGATATGAGTAATTGGAAGTTGAATTTATGAATTTTGGTGGAAAAATAAATTTTAAAAAATTTTTTTGTGAAAGGCGAGTCTGGCGTCTAGGCGCCAGAATTCGGCGCCTAAGCGCCAGTTCGGCCTGTACCCGAAAATTTTACTTAAATAACCCCCAAAAGCCATTTTTGATGCCTAAGCTTCATCTTCTTCCCCATTTTCACGAAAATACATCCTCTAGATCCATTTTGAGGTCAAAACATCAAGGATTTGAGCGAGAAACCACTCGATTTCTTCATCTCAAGGTCAGATCCACACTTTAAACCATTTATTTTCGATTTTCACCATAGATTTCCCTAAGTTTTACTAAGAACCGAAAATTTTGAAAAACATATTCTATTTTTAGTGATTTCTTTGGATTTCTGAACTTATTTTAAGTTTTATAAACTTAAAAAGAGTTTAAATCTTTGATTCCTAAATTTGTTCTTGTTTTCTTTTACGTTTAGATGGCTCCAAAATCTAAATGCGGGAAGGCACGAGATAACTTTGATAGCGACGAAATTCTCCACTCGCGGTCGCGCATTTTCGCTTCCATGAATTTGCGACGTCCGGAAAGTTCATTTCTGAACGAAGTTTCTACCATCCTGGAGAAATGATCGAAAACACTATTGTTGCGCACAACTGGCAACGATTATGTTATTTTACTGCTGTTGCTGTTTTCCCAATTGTTCGAGAATTTTATGCAAATTTTTTGGATGCCGAGGATTATGAAGTCTTTGTCAGAGGAATCGGAGTAGGATTTAGTCCAGAAAGAATCAACATATTTTGCCACCGACTATTGAGTGTTATTATTCTAGATTATCACCATCTAAGGGAGATTTGGATATGATTATTACTTATCTGACTGTCGGTACTGGATCTTGGAAGATCAAGAACGGAAAAAGGGTAAACTTCAAATCCTCTGAATTAAATGATGTATCTAAAGCATGTCATTATTTTATTTCTGCAATATTGTTACCTTCCAACCACCTGAGTGAAGTGACTAGAGATCAAGCGATCTTAAATTACTGCATTCAGGAGAGGAAGCCTATTGATGTCGGGAGCATTATTTATGATTCCGTGGAGTCTATCGCGAGGTCCAAGCACTTCGTTGGATTTGGATTTCCATCTCTCGATCTACTCGATATGTGTTAGTAATAGAGTCACTCGCTGATACTTCGAGGAGAAGCCGAAGTCTACTAAGCCAATTGGGCGGGGAGAGTGTTAGTATCTATGATCGTCTTCGAGGGAAGAGATCAACCGCTCCTTCTACTTCGCACATACTTCGGGTAGACCTTCTACTTCTAGACCCTTTACTTCGCCGAGCCACCATCGATTTACGGGAATCAATGCATGATCGGTTTTTAGAGCAACGAACAGGGAGTTATTTCAAACTCACCTGCAGGATTGATACTATTGATAGAAAACTAGATCATTTATCTGATTATACCCAGAGGAAGAGTAATTATGATGTTGAGTATGATGAAGCCCTAGTCAGATTTCTGAAGGGTAAACATGATGTTAGTTTTCCTACTTTTCCTAGTTTCACACCATTTGTAGATCCTAAAGACGTAGAATTTTTCTTTGGTGATGAAGATGATGATGAGGCTACAGCTAGTGATTAGTAGTTATAGAACTCTATGATGTGTTACTCTGTTAGTTTGTTTTATTTGGATTGTTTGTTAGTTTTATATTTGATGTATGTTGATCGATTAGTGTTAGGATTTTGTTATGTTGAGATTGAAGTTAGAATTAATTTATATGTTGTTTTAGTTTAATGTTTAGTACTTAATTATTTTGCTCTGTTTTAATTCTGTTTCAAATTTAATATCATCATAAAATTAGCCTGCTTAATTTTTATATACATGCTTCAATTTTATCTTAATTATTCATAAAAGCATGATTAGCAGTTAATTTTTCTTTTTAAGATTGTTTTCACATACTTATTAAAAATTCTTATGATTTTCTTTCTCTCATACTTTCAAATTATCATAGTATACCAAAACTTAAGTTTGGGGGAAGGGAAAATCCATTCAAAATTAAATTTTATTTGTCCTTAAAGAGCTAATATTTTTTTAAAAATAAAAACTTTTTAACATAACTTAAGGAATGAAGAATTTATTTGAGATCACTTTTATTTTTGAAATTATAAACAATTTAGTGAAATTAACCAAAATTTTACTAACTTTGATTGATTTTAAGAATAGAATTATTTAACTTAAAGAAGAATGAGATAAAGAATTTTTTTATTCATGGTAGAAGTAATAGAATTTTAGAATTATTAAGTAATAAAAAATTATCACTTGAAAAAGAAAAGATTGGGATTCTTTTTGAATTTTTATTTATGTTATAATAATTAAGTAGAAATATATAAGTTTTGAAAATATAAGTTAAGGATAGCGATGTTCAAAACCATTAACAGGTTATCCAGATATAGTAATCCTCTCTATAAATTTAAAAAAAAAAAAGAAAAAAAAAGAGAGAAAAAAAGAAAAAAAAGGAGATAGAGAGGAGAAGCTTGAGGAAATGCTAATAAAATTGGCTTCACTTGAATTATCTTATGGGAATAAAACTAGTTACATACTTTACTTAATTTATATACATAAATATTTATTTATAAAAGATTTTTCAAGAAGATCTTTTTCTTATAAATAATCTATGAAAGCTTAATATAATAGACTTCTATTATTTTCAAAATGAATGAAAAGTTTGAAATCTTATGATTTGGTAGTTAAATATTCTTTAAATTCTTAAAATTAAACCTAGTTAGTGAAATTGGGTTAATAATTTACTAAAGACTTTATAAAATCAAAAATTATAAGGAATCTTAAATATTTATCTTTATTTCCAAAGGTTATATTTTTTTATATAGTAGAAAGAGTTACTTGAGGACAAGTAAGATTTAAGTTTGGGGGGTTTTGATCTATAAAAAATACCTATTTCTTTATATCTTAATTCTTATTAATTTCTAAGGATATTATGCTTTAATGAAAGGTATTTTTTGTGTTTTTGGATGTAGGTAATGTAAAAAGGTCTAAGAAGGAAAAAGGAGCAAAAAGGAGCAAAAATGGAGCAAAATACCAAAAGTATAAAAAATCTTGACGCCTAAGCGCCAGACTCGATACAAAAACTGTCAAGTTTTTTACAACGTTTGATCGGTTATTTTGACGGAGTGAGTGGTTATTGGACATTCTAGAAGGCTGGCAGTTGTTCCTTGATAATAGGACATGTGATACATTGCATTTGGACGCTCCAAAACGGTTTTAATCGCGAAGAGGTGCGAGCCAAAGTGAAGAGGTGCGAAGAACTGGACGCGGTGTCCGGCGCCTAGGCGCCAGATCGACCTTCTAGAAGATTCATTGAATGTGGACAAGTTTTGAAAAGGTGCCTCAAGGCAACCCTTGAAGCCTATAAATAGAGGTCCATTTCTTCAGAAAACGTGCCCCTCCCATTGTACCCCTTTCTCTTATCTACTTTAGGATCTCTCATCCTTAGAGAGAGAATTAGAGAGAGAAATTTAGGGCCACTTTTGTTTAGTTTAGTGAGTTTATTTTCAAGTTATTGCATCCGGAGTTCATTACACTCGTGGAGTCGGTAGGAATCGAAGAGTCTGTAGAAGAAATATTTGAGATAAGTATATTTTTACATTTGATTCAAAGTTTAATTATCATGTTTTGCTATTTATTTTCAATGTGTTCGAGTAGTTAGTTTACTTTCTTCCTTCAAATATGAAGAGATAGATAAGATAATATAAAGATTCGATGGAGAATTAAAATTCAAAATATTTTCAAAACATTGTGATGACATTAATACTCGATCTTACTTTACTTTTTAAATTGGTCGTTTGAATTGTTAAAACCTGTTGAAGAGTTTTGAAACATTGAAGGAGAAGAACTCTTAACTTGTAAATGTCACATGAATCCTTGGGTAGTCGAAGGCCATGAGCGGGCTATTCAAGTTGAAGTGCAAATAAATAGGAAGATAAGATTTAAAGGGCATAGAATTGATATGTTTTTAGAGTGACAGACTAAATTCTTATAATTTGATTTATAGACTAGGAAAGGGTCACTAGTAGGGCCGACCATACCACCCTCGGACATCTAGAAGTGTGAGCCTAGATTAACCCATTCTACTAACAATACATTCGGACCTTTTCTGTAAATTAGTCAATGTTCTTTGCGCCTGGATCAAAGGGCAAAGAATAGGAATGCTTCTATTCGGCACAATACCATAAATCAAATTCTCCAACGAATATTAAATTATCTTAAAAATCTTAGATTAATTGAAGGAAAGAAAGTTGTTTATTTTATATAGAATTCATAAAATCATTTTCTTATTATTGTTGTCTTTATTTGCATCTAGTAAATTAATAGTAATTTATCTAAAAGATAAAATAAAAATATTTTTACTATTATATTTTTTTCTATAAATCTTCCCCATGGGATCAATACTCTGGTCTTTGTTTAAAAACCCTATATTACTTCGAAACGATACGTATACTCGCGTAATACCCCTAGCGTGTAAAAATATTTTCTAAATTATATAATATTAATTTATACACTAGCCGCTTTTTATAAATTGAGTCAAAGCTTTTGGCTATCTTTTGGAAGCAAACATTACTGCGTTATTTGAGGTCAGGTCAGTGAACAGAGGAGAACAATGTGGATTTCAAGTTTATTTGATGCATGTTTGATTTTTAATTAATTAAATACTGATTTGAGTCTTTTGATACTCCATACAAATGTGGATTTCAAGCAAGCATTTCATCATTGTATGTCATTTAGGTTATTTGTAGCCTCTGTCATAGGGGATCTACCCTGATTATTCCAAGGTTAGAGGAGACCTCGATAAGGAGATCTCTGTTTTTCAAGTTATCATGCCTGTTTGGATGCAAAAATTATAAAAATTAGCATATTGCTTAGAATATTCCAAAAATATTTTGGTAGGTTCCCTGTGACCAAAGGACTACAGAAAAAATACCAATTTGATTTAACCCATTAAAAATCACCATAACTTTAATCAACTCATTAAACTTAAAGAAAAATAAATATAATTAAATATGAATGCAAATAACTTAAAAATCATTCTCCACTGTGGTTTAGAGTCATAGGAACCCCCCTAAAAATTTTGAAGTCATTTGGAGTTGATTTAACAACCTAATTAAATTTCCTAAGTTAAATGACATATATGACATTAAAATGATTTTTAATAATTAAAATACAAGTAAAAAATTTATGAAAATAGATTTGGGAGTTCCTCATGACCACTAGAATTTTATAAAAAAAAACTGTAATTAAAACAAACATTTCACTTTTTAAGCCTAAAATTGAAATTTAAAATATTTAAAATAATTAAAAAAATGATAAAAATCACTAAATTATTAAAAATCACTAAATTATCACATTTGGTCTCCTGATTATTTAGGAACCATCCAAATAATTTTTCCAAGTCTCTAAGTCAAGATATTAATTTTCAAAGGCTTAACTTAAGTGTTTGAAGACTAAGAAAATGAATTTCCCTAACTTTACACCAAAAAAATTCTAAAAATTAAAGCAAAAATCATAAAAATGTGAAATTTATTTCTATGGGTCTCCTGACTGCAGAGAGATTTAAGAAAAATGTAAAACTTAATTTTCAACATTTAAAATATTTTATAATTAATTAAGACTCCAGAACTTAAAATAATTCTAACAATTAATTAAAGTTCAAAAATTCATGAAATTTGGTGCAAGTGGTTCTCTAGTCTAGGTCTACCTCCAGTAAAAGTTTCAGGGCTATAGGTTTTGATTTGGTCAAGTTATTGGATTTTCATTAAAAATTCTGATTTTGCATTAAAATAAATATATAAATTAAATTAAAAATTGAAAAATCACATTTTCTCCTTTGATGTTTTGATTAACTCATCAGTATGATATCATAAAAATCTCAAAGTCATTGGAGTTAAATTTGATGAATTATGAGGTGATAAAGTTCTAGGGGCAAAAATTTAATTTTATGATTTTAGCCTTAATTAATATTTAGGTTCAATCAAATGGTTAAATGGGTGACGAATGATCCAAAATGACATATTGAAACGATTGAAACATTAAGGAATAATTAGTAGAAATCCACATCAACTTTGTCACATCAAAAATAAATGTATAATTTCCTTGATTATTTTAATTCAGAAGATAATCAAACTGAAAGATCCTAAAGACAGTGGTTGACTTTGGAAATTAATAATTTACTGATCTAACACCCCTAAATGACATTTTGAATAATAATCCAATATTTTGATACAAAAACTAAAATCACATAACTTACTTTTCCTAAAAGAATTACAAACATATTCACTAAACCTTAAGGACTTAATAGTGAGTTAGTTCTAATCAAACTTTGTTAAAAGAAGTATAGAAAATCGAACATAATCAAACTTAAAATACTTGGAAACACTACAACCCCAATTCTGAGATTAATTGGCTAACTTTCCTAAATAAATTAACTTTGCCCCAAAAGATTTTCACCTACAAAATTCCTAAATAAAATAACAAATGATAATTGCCTCCCATAAAGGGATAATTAAAACATTAATCCACTAAGCATAAGGGTATGAAATAGATGAATCATTTAATAACTATGATAAGTCCAAAAATAAACTCAATGAAGCTCTAAAGGATTGTAAGATATCTAGGTACTCCCTGGATCTTTTCACAAGTTCTCTGGACACCTTGTAGGACTACCAAACCTATCATACTTATTAAATGAAAAGATTTCTCAAATGAACAAATATGACCCACCAAGTTATAACATAGGATTTTGAAAGCTTGTGACGAACTTATCTATAAGCTTTACTTTCCTGCAAATTATAAATGCTTATTGTAAAAGATACTACAGTTCCAGATGGAGGAACGAGAAGACTCGCCATGTACACTTTTATAAGTTTACACTACCTTCGTTTTGTACTTTCTTTACCGTACTTTCTTGCTTATAAGCTTACATGTTAAACAACAATGTCACCCTGCATGAAAACTAAAAATTTTAGGATAGTCACAAAACCAAAGCCAAAATTAAAAATTAAAACAAAATAAGATAAAATTCACCGCCACAACATTCAAAATATAAGACAACTCAAAATTTAATCACAAACAAAACAAAAATCACAATTACAACTAAATTAAAATATCTCTATCAGATGATCTGGAATACCTTAGAAGAGGCAACCTACGGTTGATAACGAGATTTTTCATGGTCTAAATGAAAGTATGAAACTCATTTAGTTGAGTTTAGTAAATTCATTTGGACTAAGTGTATCTGAAGAAATTAACGGTGCCAGAATAATGGAACCGTACTATCCTAACCGGTGTTGCTATAATCAAATTAAATATTCCCCTAATAAAATACTAAGACATCTCAATTGAAAATTTTCAAAAACATAACACTTTTCTTTTCTCTTTGATTGACACATCTTTAAACTGAACCCGCGATGACGAGGAGTTTGGAATATGCATAGTAGGCAGTATGACCATCTTCAACAGCAAAACTCCTTAGAACTAAAATAACAAGCAATACTACTTCGAGGTAGCTTACCTAGTGTAACATAAACCCCACCTTATCTCTTTAGGCATTTGTACCTCGTGCAATATAAGCTCTAACTCATCTTAGGATTTCGAGATTATAATCGGGTATAACATAAATCCTCCCATCTTCCAGGCTATTAACATTATCGATATCAAGTGAGTGTAAGCCCTAAATACTAAAATCGGCAAGATGAAACATCAAATAAATATCTCAAATTGAAGCCAAACAATAGGATAGTTTAGGAAAGAACACCAAGATTCTTCTTAGGTCCATGTTCTTCCCTTAGCTTTCTCTTTATTTGGATTCCCATGATAAATATTCCAAAATTTGAGCCACTCACCTATTAAATTTCTGACTACTACATTTTCTTGAAGATCTTACCTTTTGGAAGTCATGAATACAATGTTTCTTGATATTTATCAAGAGTTTCTTAGGTGACTTCGGTTATCTAAGATATAATTAACTATAGGGGCTTGCCCTTAAAAGAACTTAAAAACTCTAGATTAATATAAATCCTATCTAATTCATTCATATTAGATAGAGGAAATTGTCGGTCAACATAAATGGTTCTTAGACCAAACGGATGTCATGAATTATGTAGTTTATTTGACCAAGCCTCACCACTAAGCAATGTATTTATTCTTCGGGATAGATACATGTCTTGTGGTGAAGTGCTCGATTATTTAAACTATTGATTTTATGGGATCAGTTTGATTTCATATTATTCAAAATTAAAAATAAAATTTTCTAATATATATATATATATATATATATATATATATATATATATATCTATCTATCTTAAATTAAATCAATTTTAAAACGGGTGTTGGGATATCTATTCCAGCAACCGACAATTCCTAATATCTACACCGACTCCAGGTCACTCTTCCCTTTATAAGGATCAAAGTGAGGAATCCTGAGCTTCGCTGGAGGTATTGTTTCCAAGATTCTCTGAGAGAAAGCACTACCCATAGCCGTCAGAGCAAGCCTTCCCACTCGGTCTGCCTGATGTTGGGCAGTCAGTGTAGATGCGGCACTAATCCCCTGGTTCTTTGGTTAGCCGATTACTAGGCCAACTGTGGGGTGCTGACGAATTATCAATGGGAGCTTCTGAGAGCGGGTTCCCCGAGACTCCCTCCATGGGTGGCGATTAGGCATTCCGTCTGATCATGGCCGCCAGATGAGCCTCAAATAGGTCCATTATTTGCGCTCATAGTGATTGGACCTCTTCTTGTATGTCTCGATGCACCATCTCTCTATTGAATTCCTTTGACACTTTCTCTCTGCAATGATTTTCCTTCGTAGTTGACTACACTTCTCTGTTGGGGCATGTCCATGCTCGCCGCACCACCTTTTAGATTGTTGGATCTGAAATGTCCTTTGGAATTGCATGCATCGAGAGTTAGAGCTGAGAGAAGGAGGAGCAGAGAGAGAAGAAAACTGTTAGGAAATTCTTACTAGAGAGGTCTGTGGAAAAGCCCCCAGACCGAGGGTCCCTATATTCATTGTCGAGACTCCAATTTATAGGACGCTTTCTTGTCAATTACAGAAAGAGAGGGAGATTATGAGAACATCTCTTAATTATATAAACGAGAGAATGATTATGAAAACCACTCTTAATGCAATTAATGTGTCAATTTAATACTAATTTATATTACAATTTGAATTTGGATAGGACAATAGTGAGCCGTCGACGTGCTCCGGTTCAGTCGACCAAAACGACAGGCCTAGTGGTGGTTGTTTTCGTTAAGGTACGAGCGTCGATTGGTTATTTCAAAATGAATGAAAAGTTCGAAATGTTATGATTTGGTATTAAATATTCTTTAAATTCTTAAAATTAAACCTAGTTAGTGAAATTGGGTTAATAATTTACTAAAGACTTTATAAAATCAAAAATTATAAGGAATCTTAAATATTTATCTTTTATTTCAAAAAGTTCTATTTTATGTAGTAAAAAAAAGTTAATGAGGACAAGTAATATTTAAAAGCCGTGTGATTTTGATCTATAATAAAATATCTATTTCTTTATGTCTTAATTTTATTAATTTCTAAGGATATTATGCTTTGATGAAAGGTATTTTTTGTATTTTTGGATGTAGGTAATGTAAAAAGGTCTAAGAAGAAAAAGGAGTAAAAAGGAGCAAAAATGGAACAAAATACCAAAAGTATAAAAATATTTACCGGCGCCAAAGGCGTAAACCGGCGCCTCAAGCGCCGACTCGATACGAAAACCGTCAAGTTTTTTGACAACATTTAATCAGTGATTTTGACGGGAGTGAGTGGTTATTGGACATTCTAGAAGGTCGCGCTTGTTCCCGGATAATGTGACATGTGATACATTGCATTGGACGCTCCAAACTAGCTTTAAACGCGAAGAGGTGCGAAGAACCGGGCGTGTGTCGGGTGCCTAGGTGCCGATCTTGGCCTAGGCACCGTACCTTCTAGAAAATTCATTGAATGTGGACATGTTTTAAAGAGGGCTCAAGGCAACTCTTCGAAGCCTAGGTCAGAGGTCCACTCCTTTAGAAAACGTGAACCTCCCATTGTACACCTTTCTCTTATCTACTTTCCTAATCTCTCATCCTTAGAGAGAGAATTAGAGAGAGAAATTTAGGGCCACTATTGTTTAGTATAGTGAGTTTATTATCAAGTTATTGCATCTGGAGTTCATTAATCGTGGAGTTAGTAGGAACTGTAAGATCCGTAGAAGAAATATTTGAGATAAGTATATTTTTACATGTGATTCAAAGTTTAATTATCATGTTTTATTTATTTTCAATGTGTTCTGAGTAGTTAGTTACTTTCTTACTTCAATTATGAAGATATGATAAGAAAATATAAAGATTCGATGGAGAATTAAAATTCAAAATATTTTTCAAAACATTGTGACGACATTAATACCAGATTCGCTTTTACTTTTTAAATTGGCCGTATGAATTGTTAAACCTATCGAAGAGTTTAAAAACCTTGTGGTAGGAGAAGAACTCTAACTTTTAAATGTCACATGAATCTTTGGGTAGTCGAAGGCCATGTATGGCTATTCATGAAGACGTGCAAATAAATGAAGATAATATTTAAAGGGCGTAGAATTGATAAGTTTTTAGAGTGACATACTAAATTCTTATAATTTGATTTGTTGCACTAGAAAGGTCACGGTAGTGCTGACTATAGCCACCCTTGGACATCTGGAAGTGTGAGCCTAGATTGGCACCCATTCTACTAACAATACATCTCGGACCTATTCGTAAATTAGTCAATGTTCTTTGCACCTCGATCAAAGGGTAAAGAATAAAATAATGCTTCTATTCGCACAATACCATAAATTAAATTCTCCAACGAATATTAAATTATCTGAAAATCTTAGATTAATTGAAGAAAAGAAAGTTGCTTATTTTATATAGAGTTTATAAAATCATTTTCTTATTATTTTTTTCTTTAAATTGCATCTATAAATTACTAGTAATTTATAATCAAAATAAAATATTTTTACTATTATATTTCTCTTTCGCTTTATAGAAAAATTACTTAACCTCCGTGGATTGATACCGGGGTCTTTGTTTAAAAACCCTATATTACTTGAAACGATACGTATACTTGCGTAGTACCCCTAGTGTGTAAAAATATTATTTATATAATATTAATTTTATACACTACCTCTATTTATAAATCGAGTCAAAGCATTTTCGCTATCTTTTGAAAGCAAACATTATTGCGTTAAGCGCGGCGGTCGAACCACCCATGTGAGATATATGAGAGCACAAAAGGACAAGTCTAGTAAAAAGACCGTCGTGTGCTGCGATGCATCGCTATCGAGCATCGGCTTCTATTTGTAAAATGAAATGTACACGACACGAGCCACCGCAGCAAAAACAGCTAATTGTGTACGACTTTTAAGAGGGAGAACACAGAGGAAGACGCCTCGCATAGCGCAGGAACAACCTAATATGCACGTCTCCTTTTAAAAGGGAGGGTATATAGCAAAACATTCGAGAGAGCGTAAGAACAACTCACATGCACGTCTCCCATTTTAAGGGAGGCATGTGAGAAATGCCTCAAAGGGCATATGAACGACTCAATATGCATGAATCCCCTTATAAGGGGAAGGGTACGTAGCAAATGTCTCAAAGGGTGTAGGATTACGATGGTAACCCCATAGGGGTGCTCGAAGGAACTGAAGGTTATGACACCCTCAGAGCACAAAAAATGCTCGGGAGAGGGGAAAAGTTCTCCCCAGATGTTGATCATGTCCATATTTCGCTCTACCGTGTAGCGAGGCAAAAAGGGACAACGATCTAAAACATGGAAATGTCAAGAAACTAATCATAAAACTACAATGACATCGATGCATGGAATAATGCCGCAACCGAACTATCGAGGGTGAAGGATAGAATGCATGGAGTTGCTACCCCTAGCAACTAACACAGGGACTGAAAGCCATGGTATCACAAAAGGCTCAACCGTACCCGAACAAAGAGAACTGTGTCACGATAATATGGAGCGAAACTCTGGCATGGAGAGAGACTATAACCCTGAAAGTGAAGCTCCAAGTATGGAGAGAGAAACTTCCTCCTCAAATGAGTCGCCAATTTGTTTTTGTCATTCTTTTTCTTTATTTTAAAGCAAAATGGCCGACCACAAGAAATATATTGTAAAATTCATACCAATTTCATATGAAATTACACTTTAAAGAAAGGCATTTTCGTGTTTTATTGCAGGAATGAAGATTTATGTGTGCCGAAAGCAAAAAGAGCAAAAAGGTGTGAATCTGGAGCAAAAAGAACTAAAAATAATGAAAATCAAACTCGTCCTGCCGACGACGAGATTTAGGCCGCCGATGGCGAGATTTTCCCTAAAGCTTTAATATATTATGACAGAGTCACTGACGTGAGATCGAGCTCGCCGACCGTGAGCTCCGAACAAGCAAATTTCGTTTTCCTAGAAGCCCGTCGATGACGAGACAGTTGATTCAAGCCAAATACGATGAATCAGGATGCATTTTGAAGAGGTGCTTAAGCAAACTTTTAGAAATTTGACTCCTTCTATAAATAAGAGACAATTTTATGTATTATGTGTATCATTCGAGTGTCGTAAGTGTCAAATAGTGTTTTCTTTTGTACAAGAGTTAAGCTTATTATCCGGTGAATTCTAAGTGTGTTACACAAGAAGGAAGAGTCAAAGGAAGTTGAGGAATTTTCTTGGGGAGAAGAATTGAGATAAGTATGTTTGTTTATTGTTTTATAACTTTAAATGAAATCCAAAATCGTGTTATTATTCCTGCGCTATGAGTTGTTTTTTTTATCTTTCTCCTTTAATTGAGATTTTGTGAAATAAAGAATTAAAATGAGTTGTGCCTAATAATATTAAAATAGAGATTGTGATAATATTTTACTTAAATCATAATTTACTTTTAATTTGGCCAATTGGACTGTTAACATATGTCGAATTATCAACTACAGTAATGATTACATCCAAGATTCAAAGAAATTCAAAAAGCTCTCGAAGGAGGGTTCAAATAACAGGGAAATACTAATTTCGGGCGAAGAATTAATTATTTTAGTGTGACGACTAAAATCTTCAATTCGGTTCCTATTGTTTTGGAGCCGAAGTGTAGATGTTAGCCCTTAGGCGAGGGGGAACTTGGGAGTTCGCGGGCAGCCGCATCCTCCCAAATTTCAGCTTGGGCGTATTCGCAACCAAACATATGATTATCAACGTTCTTCGCACCCCATTCAAAGTGAAAGAACAGGAATGCTCCTATTTTGGCACAATATAATTCTCAACTTTAATTATTTATTCACCTAATCCTCTTATCAAGGAGAAAGATACTTTTCCGAATTGACTTATATAATTTGTCTTTTTAAGTATTAGTTTTAAGTTTTAACAGTCTCGAATTTTCGTATATTATACTAAAATAGATTAGTAATCTGCTGTCACTAAAAATTAGTCTTTAATTCTCTAACTTCCCCGTTCCCATCAATATCTTGACCTAATAGAGCCCTCTTTATTTCTCGAACGATATGTATAATCGCATTGATTAAAAGGGGAGGGAGTACAATCAAGTATTATACTTTAAAGAAACATCTACAACTTTATTAAGCTTAACAATTATATACATCCTTCTTAATTATTACCCTACTCTCCCCCGAAGTTAAATTCTTATATTTGGCAGCCGGAGGTCAAGTTTTTGGCGCCGTCGCCGGGGAAGTAAAGTAATTATTCAATTAAAATTATATATAAACATATAAATATAATTACTTTCGTAGCAAAGGATCACTTTATTTTTTAATTGTTTATGCGTAAATTTGGAACCGAAAGTTTAATACCTTACGATTCGAATTAGAGCGCACTATTAAAAGAATTAGAAAACAAAAAAGAGAAATCCTAAAAATTAAATCAAATGGCAAATAATCCGTAAATTGAAAATATAAACAACCAAGACCTTTGAAAGATTATGCTAAATCTCTACATTAGATGAAATTCATTTAACTATTCAAAACCCTGATGTAGCGGCTAACTCATTTGAGCTTAAACCTGCAATTATCCAAATGGTACGAATAATCAATTTAGTGGTTCACCAAATGAAGATCCTAATTTACATCTTGCTTGTTTTTTAAAGTTATGTGCTACTTTTAGATATGACGAAGTATCTAATGACGCCGTTAGACTTAGGCTATTTCCTTTTCTTTAAGGGATAAGGGTAAGATGTGGTTAAATTCATTAGCACTGGATCAATTAAAACTTGAGGAGAATTAGCACAAAATTTCTATCCAAATATTTTCCTCCTTCAAAAACTCGCAAAACATAGAAATGATATAACTTCTTTTAAAATGCTTGACTCGAGAATCAATATATGATGCTTGGGAGAGATTTAAAGATCTTCTTAGGAAATTTCACACCATGCATTACTGCATTGGTTAATTATACAAACTTTTTATAATGGTTTAGTAGGATCTCTTAGATCAATCATTGATGTCGTTGTCGCAGGTTCATTAATGTCAAAATCTTTTGATGAAGCTTATTCATTAATCAAAGTAATGGCTACGAATAATTTTCAACGGCCTTCTAAAAGGTTACATCCTAAAAAAATAGCTAGTATACATGACTCTGATGCAATATCTATGTTAGCTTCTCACCATCGTTATATCGAAGAAATTACATCAATTTGAAATGAATTATTCTCCCAACATAACAGAAGAAAATTTAATTGGACAACTTATAGATGCTCAATCTTCATATGAAACTATAAATGCTGTTAACAATAGACCCAATAACTTTACAAATTATTATAACTGTAGGTGGGAAAATCATCCAAATTTTTATTGGAATAATAATTTTTCTAATTAACACATAAAAAATTCAGTAAACCCAGTAGGAAATCCTTCTAACCAAGGAAATTCTCCTAATTTTAAACCTTCTTATCCACCTGGATTTAATAATAACTATCAATATAAGGATAAAAAGTTATCTATGGAAGAATTAATATTAAATATAAGTCAACATTTATTTAATCAAGGTAATCGCTACAAATTCAAGAAAATCAATTACAAAATCAAGGAACAACAATTAAAAATACTGAAACTCAACTTGGACATATCGCTACTGTACTTAATAATAGAAGCCCTGAAACTTTTCCGAGTAATATGGAAATAAATCCTAAAGATCAAGGAAAAGAACAAATTAAAGCGATACAATTATGAAGTGGAAAAGAGGTTAGAAATAAGAATACATAAAGAAACAAAGTCAGAACGAGGAGGTGGTAATCAAAAAGAAAATGATCAGAAAGATCAAAATCTAGGAGATTCATTGATACTATAAAAATTTCTATAGAAAAACCACTCACCACCGTTTCCCTCAAGAGTAAGGCAACATAAAAGAGATAAACAATTTTCTAAATTCTCAAATATTAATGAAATTAATGGTAAACATTCCTTTTGTAGAAGCATTGGAACAAATGCCCAATTATGTGAATTTTATGAAGGATATTTTTAAATAAAAAAAGAAAATTCACAGATAATGAAACTCGTTGCACTTAGCGAAGAGTGTAGTGCAATTATTCAATAAAAGCTTCCCTCAAAAAATTAAAAGATCCCGGTAGCTTCACTATACCTTGCTCTATTGGAGAAATTTTTTTTGGAAAAGCATTATGTGATTTGTGGGAGCCAGCATAAATCTAATGCCTCTATCACCCTAAAAGATTAGGATTAGGAGAAGTCACACCTACTTCGCAACTCTTCGCTTAGCTTCGATTTCTCGTTACATATCCTGTGAGTTATCAAGGATGTGTTAAGAAAAGTGAATAAATTTATCTTCCCGGTAGGCTTTATCGTCTTAAATATGGAGGAAGATAAAGAAATACCCATAATATTAGAAGACCCTTCTTAGCTAATGGAAAAGCTATTATTAATATTCAAAAGCGAGAATTAACTAAGGATAAGAAATGATCAAAAAGTTACATTCAACATTGCAAAATCAATGAAATATCCCGCTATAGAAAAAGACGATGAATGTTTTCGAATGGAAAACCAAATCCCAAATGAAATATATATAGCATCCCAGTAGAAAATATCCCACATGAAATATATTTTTCAGAGCCTCAGTAAAACAAATCCCACAATGAAAAGCTAGTAGAAAGCATCCAAATTTCATGCCAGTAATAATATTGCTCAACGCATCCACTACCCAACTCACCATAATTCTGTCACCCCTAAAGCGTCACAGGCAACCACAACTAAATAGCATCCCAGTAATAGTATTGCCCAAAACATCTCAATAAAACAAATCACATAAAGAAAGCTCTGTTAAATATAATTTCTAACAATCCAAAGTCTTTCACTTGAACTATTGCTCAACACACCACCACAGGAATAACATTGCCCAACTCACCACATGTACGCTCGATGTATGATGCTCAATGAGAGTAGAGATAGGAGCCATATAACAATGATATAATTAAAATTCATCCCATCCTATTGCCTGATCCATACCTGGAAGATTAGCTGTGCAAAACCATAAGGCATAAGAGGGATACCTGCGAACCTAAAGGCACACAAAAATTTCAGAGGGAACGCTTCCTGACGATAGACGAGAATGAGAGAGGTGAGGGGTACACGAGATCGAGGGCGGAGAAATGGGGAGGTTGATCGTAGAGCTAGGGCAACGACGATGCAAGAATATAGACGGGAGAGGGGCTCAGGAGTAATAAGCTGCGATGGAACGTGAAACGTGGGGTAAAGGGAGTGGCTGAAAATCCTTCGTGTTATAATGTAAATCCATCCGCGCGTTCCCCGACCGCTTGCCCCAATGCAGTAACCAAACGGCTCAACGACGTTCAGAAAACGCCGAACGCAAGGATAAGCTGCGCCAAACAGACTCTTAATTGCCTGAAGTCCACTTGGGCACTGTAGCAATAATATCAACACCCTGCTTGTCTCGGACAATGATACCCGAACCAGCCAATCTAGAAGATAAAAGTGAACGATTTTGCTAAGTTGGAAATCTTGCTAAGGAATGGTATCTAGTTTTTGAGCAATGTTGACCATTCAAACCAAATTAAAATAAATAAAGATATCTGATAACTTCTTCCGCCCTAAGACGCTGAAACTGTTCCCGATGCCTGTTTGGTGCTGCGGTGCTGTGGTGGGGTGGCAATGCACTAGTAAAATTATTTTTTGTCAGTTTTCTCAAAAAGCTATAACTAATAGCTGTGCTTTCCCATCATACCTGATTACTTAGAGTGGCTGTCAGAAAAAAAAAATCTTTTTTGTAATAGCCACCTTAACCTTTTTAACAACTTCGTATAGTTGCAGCTTCCCAAAATGTGTTAGACGAGTAGAATATGTGTTAACCTTTGGCAAGGTGCTTGTTTAGGATTGTAGAGAAATTTTATAAGATGGCACACATAGTTTGAATAAGATGGATCAACATATCTCAGTGGTTGACTCATAAATATGGTTTTGTTGAGTTTGCCGTGGAGGAAAGCATTGGAGAAATTAATCTGAAGGACTTGCCATTGATGATGGAGAGAAACATTGAGTAAGACCTGCATGGTGGGTAACTTTTCCACGGGACTGAATGTTTCAGTGTAGTTTAAGCCACATGTTTCATTAAAAATTTTGAGCTATAAGTCATCCCTTGTATTGTGCAACTGTACCATTAGACTTTCGTTTGATTTTGAAGGTCCATTTGTTTCCCTAAACTGGTTGATCAACGAAAGGAGAGACAAGAACCCAAGTGTTCTGAAATTTGAGTTCTTTGAGTTCTTTAGCCATGACTTGTTGCCAGTGGGGATAGTGGGTTGTTTGCTTGTTCGTGGGAGGTTCAGTTTCGGGAGTAGAGAGGTGCATAAAATCAATAATCCTTTTAAGTGGAATGGAGCTGGTTTTAGATCTTTTGATCATGGGATGTGATAGGGTAATTTGAAGGGAGGGTTATATATTAGGTGTAGGTTCGACTGGCTATATTGGTGGGGAGTGTGGGTTTGAAGGTGGAAGGAGGTTTGTATTGTAGGTGGGTATATGGGTAAATCGTGGAGAATTGTAATATGAGGATGACAACAGGATGATAGTAGTCGTGGTGTGGGGGAATGAACACTTGTTGAAAGTAAGGTGGTTGGATATATGTAGAAGAGTTGATACAAAGTTAAAGAAAAGAAGAAGACGAGGAGCCATAGAATGGTACTTCATAATATGAATTATTCTATTACAACTACTGCATACATTGATACATAATGTATATATAGGAAAGGGAAAGATATGGAGCAGTTGAAATCAATTTACTGGTAAGGATTGAAGGTTATAAAGTGTAGTGGTGTGGTGTGTTGTCGGTACATCTTTATCAGTTTGCACTAACCACATCGAAGCAACAACAACAACTTCAACAAGTTTATCACAGATATATTCATGTCGCATTGTCTCTAAGTGTATAGTCACTCATACACCAAATCATTCTCATCTCAGCAACACTTAACTTAGTATTATGCTTCTGTTTTAAAGGCTAACATTCAACGCCATAGAGCATTGCAGGTCTCACCATCTTATAAATTTTCCTTTTAGTTTAAGTAGTGCTTCTTGTCACACAAAAGGCCCGAAGCATTCCTCTACTTCAACCAATCAAATTGAATTCTAATATTAACATCCCCATCCATAACACCATGGCTTTGAACAATAAACCTGAGATATCCATATTTTTCACACTTTTAAATAATTTGATCACCAAAGTTACACCTCTGTCACTAGAGCTGCTGCTTCTAAAATTACATTCTATGTATTCAATTTTAGTTCTACTCAAACGAAGGCCTTTAGAATCCAATGTTGACCTCCATAATTCATGTTTTTCCTAGACTTTTGTATCTCTCTTATCCACGAGAAGTATATCATCAGCAAAAAGCATGCACCAAAGATCATCCATAACTAAAGCAAAAATATATGGACTTAAAGTCGATCCGTGATGTAATCCAACAGAAGTAAAAAAAAAATATTTGGTCAATCCTCCTTTTATCCAAACACATGAAACAACTCTAGTATATATATCCTTAATGACTTGACTATAAGTCATATCAACAACCTCTTCTCAAAAACTCTCCAAAGGATATCTCTTGGAACATTATCGTAAGCTTTTTCTAATTCAATAAAAATCAAATGTTGATCCTCCTTATTATCTCTTAACTTCTCCATCAAACCTCTTAATAAATGTATAGCTTCCATAGTAAAGTTGCCCGACATAAATCCAAATTGATTATGAGAAATTTTTGTAATACGTCTTAACCTATGTTCAGTTACCCTCTTCCATAATTTTAAAGTATGACCCATTAACTTAATTCCTCTATAATTTCAACACTCTTTTGCATCACCTTTATTCTTAAAAATAGAGACCAAAATACTTTTCCTCCACTCCTCATACATCTTTTTAGTTTTTAAAATAATATTAAAGAGTTTAGTAAGCCCAGAAACTCCCAATCGCCTAAATAATTTCATACTTCAATTGGGATATCATCAAGTCCTCAGACATTCCACCATTGTTTTTCCTTAAAACCTCTTCAACTTCTTTTTTACTAATGTGACGGTAAAAATTGAACTTTTTATTATTATTAAGAATATTAAGATCACTAAGGTGGATAAAATTTTCAGAAACTTCATTAAAAAGTTTAGCAAAATAACTCACCCACCTATGTTGAATATCTTTTTCTAAGAAATACTTTTTAATATTCATCTTTAATACACTTTACTTAAGTTAAAAATTTACTTTTCTTTTCTCTTTATTTGGTTAGTTTATACATATATTTTTTACCCTCCTTAGTATCCAATATATTATAAAGAAAACTATAAGCATAATTCTTAGTGTCAATGATTGTTCTTTTAGACTCTTTGTGGGCCGTTTGATATTTTTCTCAGTTATCTAAGCTTTTATATTTAAACTAATTTTTATAACATTTCTTATATTTTATCTTTTCTTGCACATTATTATTCCACCGCCAACTATTTTATTTATAGAAATAGTTTCCTTTGATTTTCCAATTTCTTTGTTTGCCACTTATTTAATAATGTTTGTTACATTTTCCCACATAACATTTGCTTCTTAATGACATGTCAAATTTTAAAATCTTAAATGTTACTTACAAAATAATTTATGTGTTTTTTAGGTACCCTCATCTATTTCTACGATAATGAATCCTAGTATTCTTTATTTTATGGCTCTTTATCTTAAAATCTAGAACTAATAATCAATTTTGAGTACTTCAATCCTCACTTGGAATGAACCTACAATCTTTACAATCTCGACGATATCTTAATCAATTTATGTTTTATTAGATCCATACTTATAAGTAATAAGATGCTCATCTTATTTCTTGAATAAAGTATTATTAATAACAAAATCACATGCTAAAGAAAAATCTGATATGGCTATACATTCTTCATGAATCACTCCAAAACCATAGCCTGTATGAATATTTCTGAAATTTTCTACCACTCTACCGACAAGTCCATTTAATTCTCCTCTAATAAAAATTATTTCCTCAAGAGTATCGTTTGTATTAAGTTTTCTAAGTCATTCCAGAATATATCTTTAAAACCTATATCTAAACCTACTTGAGGTGCATAAGCACTTATAATATCAACAATCATACTATCAATAATAATCCTAAGGGCTATAATTCTATCTCTAACTCTATTAATAATCTTTCAAACTCTTATCTATAATTACACATACAACATTTATAGTGCAACTCTTACCATAATATAAAAGTATAAAACCTAAGTTATCAATCTCCTTAGCCTTTACTACAACCCATTTATCTTGAATGCATAAGATATTTATCTTTCTATGAATCATAATGTCAACTAATTTCATTAATTTACCATTGAGACTACTTATATTCCAAGATCCTATCCTAATATTAGTATCATAGACTAACTTCATTACTCTCATTCATCTGTAATGTGAGAACCCTTGCTTATTTGACACTACACATGAGCCCCAGTGTAGCTGCCCTTGCACACTTTTCAGTATATTCAGGTCATGCAGTGTGTCGCTTCCAGGCAATGCCTTAGCACTTACACAATGATTAAAATGATTCATGGCATGATTTTTTGACAAGTTTTACGCTAGTTGTCGACTACTTAACGTAACACACTTCTTTTTACATCTGTTCTTGGGATCGACAATGACAGTGTTCCCTCTGATTGAGAGAACAAAAAAAAAGACGAGTGTATTACAAATAGGAGAATAGGACAACTTTTACCATTGTTTTAAATCCTTGTTAATTTTTTCGCTCCTCGGCACAATAAGTGTCATAAATCACAAAATATGTTAATATCCTAATTAGCAAGATTAGGAGTAAATAAAACTTTATAGTTAACACAAAAACCTAAGCCTTGATTCCTCAAGAAAATGATATGGAGAAAGAGATCATTCGAGAAAACCACGAAACCGCACTCCATAAATCAACGAGACGTGAAGAGGAATTTATTTACTCACGATTGAAAAAACTCCAGTAAAACAATCCATCAAAATCATTATTTCAAGTAGAACTAAAAGGTAAAATCTTACAAAATAATTTGTTCCCTCTCTTATAGTAGTAAATCATCCTCACATACAATTTCTTCTCCAATATATATAAGAAAATACAAAGTGAAAGAGGTAGAGTTGCCCTTAAGACCTCATTTTGAAGTAAGGAAAAGAATTCTAAAAATGAAGCTATCCACCCTTAAACCTAGTGCTCTCACAATCTCCAATATTCAGCCTCCTCAACTTTGCTCTAATGCATCATTTATATAGCTAAATCTTCAGATTTGGCACGAAAAATTCTTACCAAAATAAATTTTCTCTCAATCAGCGTGATCACGCCGAATTTCGGCGTGGTCATGCTGAATTCTAGCGTGGTCACATCGACTTCTCTAATTGGGATGTGAAGACATGCGCAACTTGGGCATGGTCACATCGCTAGAATTCGATACAGGGCATGTTTACGTCGTGTTCAGCCGTGTTCATACCGGGTTGAGGCGTGGTCACGCCGATTTTGTTATTTTTTCTATCATTTTTCTTGTTTCAAAATGCATGTTTTGATCACATATAACTTGTACAACATCAACAAAAGCCTTCCACAAGTTTAAATCCATGATTAATAAGTCAAAATAATAGGTAAAATGCAAGGTAAATTAGGTAAATCACATAAAATTGATTTATGTCAGTATCAACAAACTTACCTCATTACTTGCCCTTTAAGTAATTTCATAGCTCAGTGGACTCCGTGAGAATATATTAGGTGCTTTTGTAGATTTCTAAGTATTCTAATTGTTTATCAAAGTAGAAAAAAATTATGTAATTGTCATTTAATGGTCAATTATTTTTAATGTTTTAAAACTAGTCTTCTTATTAATTCCCCTCCCAATAATTCTTAAATATGTGGAATTAAAATATTTTTACTAGCCATTGATTTTTTAAATCAATTCCAATGAAACTAGCCAATCCAATACTACTTAACCTTTATGTTGAAGATAACATTAGATGGATTTCATTAAAGGATCATGAAAAAAGCTTTATCACCTAAGTTATATTAAGACGGCTTCCAAGTTTTCCTTTCAATTTTAGTGCCAACCTCTAGTTTCTTCTAAGGTATTTTTATTTTTTTGAATTTCATTTTTTTGTTCTTTTTCTTTTCCCTGGTAATTATTATATCTAATTAGGTAACTTTTTCTTTTCTTTTTAAATATTATAAATGCCTAGTTTCCTCTAAGCAATAAGTCTTAGAAAATAATTATTTTATTGCTACCCATTCATATTATTTTCAAGCAAACATTAAGACAAACTCAACTGGCTTAAAAAAATTGAAAAGACTTAAACATCTTTAATTTTCTACTTAATGTTTTAATTACAACTTTTTAATTGTCTTGAGATTTTTTAGTTACAGTTAGAAGTTAAGTATTGAAACGTCATTATTATAAAATTAAGGTTAATATCTTAAACCACACGTACTCCTTTCTTAAAAAAAGCTTTTAATCAGTTGGTTGAATTAATCAAAATTCCTAACAAGAGTTATCATTTAGTATGTTACTGCGTTATATGAACTACTATCAGACTCATAAGAAGGTAAGAAATCTCCCCAAACATTTTTTTTTCGATAATATATTTAGCATAAAAAGGTAAATAGAAGTAACAAAGAGTTTCAGGAAAGAGTAAATACAAGAGTAGTCATAATAATCTCAGAACACATGTATGGAAAATGTGTAACAATGCAACATTTAGGTAAAGTAGAAAATATAGTAGATAAAATTTGGGTTATCGACTTATGTCCCACCAACTAAGATCAACTCCTCCGTAGTGGGACAAAACTCAACACTAATGACCCTAAAGTACTAGACGACGAATGAAACTATATCAAATCAAATAATACATGGATTGCCTCCCAAGGTAGCATTTGGTTAAACTTCCTCGGCCATAAAAGACTACAATGATCAATCCTATACCGGGTCTCCATGATCTAATTGCCATTTCAGCAGCCTTCAAGCATCTACTAATTCCTTAACTAGTTCCACTCCCCGAGGCTCTTCCAAAATATACCAATCCCTTTTCACTCCCTAGTTGAAATTTTGTTGTAATATCTTAGCCTCAATCAAATACTCATCAATACTCATGAGGGGCTATGTTAGTTTTCTCCTAACTAGTCTTGGCTTAATATCGAGATTCCTCCAATGGCTGGTCGTGTAGGCTGATCCAGCTCCCTAGTTGTTATAAGAGTTTTCCTAAATGATGATCATGATCATCCTCAGTTTGATTCCTCTAGAATTTATCCAATATTAATTGCTCTTCGGTGTTTAATTTCACTGACTCAGCAGATTGGCTTACCCTTGACACTATTTCTATCTTAGAGCTAAATCCATCCTAGAGGCTTGGGAAAAGTCAGATGATTTTAGTTACCTCTTGATCGTTCTCTCAGAACCACTTTCCTCTTCTGAATATCGATAATGATCCTTCATGTGGCTAGAAATGGTCTCCTAAGAATTAATTTCATTTTCTGATCCTCTTTTATATCCAATATCACAAGATCAGCAGAAAAGATGAATTTCTCTACAATAACTAAAAAAATTTTAATGATTCCCTAAGTTTGGGTCACACATAAACTAGTTGTAAGGTTAGGTTGGTATAGGTTGGTAGGCTTGAATTATCTACTTTTAGTTGCTTGAAAATGGCCATAGGCATGAGATTCACACTGGCTCTTAAGTCAAATGGGTCTCTCCACAAAATTGTTCTTCTATGGCAGATGAAAAGGCTACCTGGGTCTTTCCTAGGCTTTCAAAGTCTGTGAGAAAAGAGATGTGGAAGTCTCTCATTTGGCTCAATTCTAATGGTAGAGACAATTCTTCTTAGGCTCGGCTTTGTGGGGTTGCTCTCACCACTATTCTTGCTTCCCTTTTACTCCCCAACATTCACTTCGCTTACCTTATATTGTTCTAGATTTTGGTCTGTAGGGTTCACCTAAGCATTGCTAGGATGTGTTTTTGAGGGTATATTATTTATTGAATTCACAATCTACCTGGTTTGAGTTTTAAGGTTCTTAAGGGCTCCAACATGGCCCTGCAATTGGTTACCAATTTGAATCACTAGTTCATCGAGAGGTGACTTTTTTGGGGCAGGCTGGGTATTGGCTTGAAAACTTAGTAGACATGATTGCTTCTAGGGGTTAATTCAATGGTTGTTCTAGTTACTTACAAGGTTGGTTTTAAGGGTTTCCCCATTGCTGGCTGTTATTTTTCCATGAAAAATTAAGATGGTTTTGAAGCCTGGGTTTTAGATATTAGAATAAAGGTTGTGCTTATGATTTCCTAGGGCATTTACAAGCTTTAAAGTGGCTAGGCTAGGATCTACCTTGGTCCAGACATCATCCCTTCATTTGATGGTGATCTTGACACTGCATTCACCCCCAAATTATCTAACTTATTTAAAATTGCCACTACTTAGGTTTTCGTTGTATTCAAGATATCAGTATCTTATACACTAGCCACTTTCTTTGGGTTTACCCTATCATAAGGCTACTGAAAGTTATTGTTTGTCATTTCTTCTATGAATGTATATGCGTAATCAAATGCTTTTACAATTAGGGATCCTTTTACAAAAATATCTATAATGGATCTATGTGAACCAATAAACTCATTGTAAAAGATTTGAATAATTAACTAGTCGAGCAGGGCATGGTGTGGATATTTCTTAACCAATTCTTTAAATCTTCTCAGGCTATATAGATGGTTTCCCACTCTATTTGGATAAAGGATGTAATGTCATTCCTAAGCTTGGTAATTTTTAGGGTGGAAAATACTTGGCTAAGAATTTTTAAGCTAGGTCTAGGTAGTAATGGATTTTGGGGCTAAGGAGTGTAAGCACATCTTGGCTCTATCTCGTAATAAAAAAGGGAGGAGTTGCATTTTAAAGACATCGTAGGGGACATCGTTATATGTGACACACTATTTATGAAAGTTTGCTATGTTCAGATTGGGATCCCCATATTGTGTTCCCCTAAATTGGCTATTTTGGATTATTTGAATGATCGCAGTTCACCGTTTGGAGGTGTTGGCTTCAATAAGAGGGGAATTGATGCTAAGGTGAATCTCTTATATTAATGGGTTAGCATAATCTTTAAAGGGTTTCATGGTGGCATCTTGATGGTTAATCATCTCTATGGGTTTATTGGTGGATAGTTGTGCTCTCCTAAGTCTTATATAAGTGTGATAAATCTCAGGATCAAAAGGGCAAAGGCCAGATTCTGCTCCCCTACACATAAAAAAAATAAAGGATAAATTTAACATATTCAAAACAAGCAAACAATCACGCCAATCCACATGAGTCAATTAACATATACACATGCAAAGCAAACAACACATGCAAAAAGAAAAAAAATAGACTCAACAACATATATTTATTTATTTTGGCTTTTTGACTTGTTTTGTCTTAGCTTCTTAAATTTTTCAACACCTACAAGAAAACATAAGCAACAATACAAGTGCAGCAAGAGAAATAACAAAAAGTAAAATAAAAGAGCTAAACCAACATTCTTAAGGGTTCAACTATAGCTCTCATAAACGTAGTATTTTTCATAATGACTTTCCCGACAATGCTACAAAAAATTGATGGTCGAACACTTAACAAGAAGTAATTCGGTCAATCACACAAGTATACATGTTATATAAAAATATAGTTAAACAATACCATGTACTAATCTCATGAGAAACGACTAAGAACTATTTTGAATGGTGCATTTTTAGTTTATTAAAAGTCTAAACATAGTTCCACGTAATCACAGACAATAGATTGAGTTTCTAAAATCCTACTCGAAAACCAAATTAAAAATATTGAGGTTGGAAAACACTGGAAAATAACAACTGAAAAATCTTACAGTTTTTCAAGTGGAGTAAGGCTCGTGCCCCTGTGATTCAGGTATTATGATAATTCGTGGTATTTCTAAACTATCTCATATGTGATGACTAACTTGGATAAAAAGTCCTTATTCTTATACCTAGGTCAAAAAAAGGGTAGAATCTATGAAGTAGAGGCTCCGTCATGGGATCCCGCTGATTTGTTCCTATCCCCTTTCTAGCCGTGAATTTTGATTATAATATATATGTTCTTTCTCAGATTTTATGGTTAACCATTTCGTTTCTCCGTGTAATGGGCATGAGTCACAGTGTATGAAATATTTTGTCGGCTATCATATGGAAAGTTGTCGGTAGTTTTGAAAATATAATTTAATTTAGCATACATATATATAATTTTGAAAGGTAGCATTTTAAATTTGAAATGCAAGACCGAACCAATCTCATATATTTAATAGTTTAAATAATCGAGCACAACGCCATGTGCAATGCACCTGTTCCAAGGAATATACAAACTACTCAGTAGCGAGACTCGATTAAATAAATTAAAGAATTTATGACATCCATTTTTGTCTGTGAACCTTTATGCAGATCGACAAGTTCCTCAATTTAATATGGAAGATTAAATAGGGTTTATATTAAGTTGGGTTTCAAAGTTCTCTATAGAAGCAAGCCTCTATAGTTAATTACATCTTAAGTGATCGAAACCGCCTAAGAATACTCTCGATTCAGGTTAGTGGTTTCAAAGTTTAAGTTTTCAAGATTAGACAAAGAAATATCAACTGGGAAAGATTAAATAGGAACAATTATTTTTAAGAATCCAAAAGAGTGAAAAGGTAGAGGACGTCAAAGACCCTAGGGAGAACCTCTGGTGACTTCCTGAACTATCATACAGTTTGGCTTTAATTTTGAGAAAATACTATTAGATGTTTCATCCTGTCAATTTTATTATTTAGGGCTTATATTTGCATGACACTGGTCATACAAATAGCCTGGATGATAGGAGGATTTATAACGTATCGAACGACGACCTTGAAGTCCTAAGACGAGTTAGGGCTTAAACCGCACAACATGACTGTGCAAAGGCCTATAAGATAAGGTAAGGATTTACATGAGCTAAGCAAACGACCCCGAAGTCCTATGAATTATTATTTAATCTAAGAAAAAAATTTGCTATTGTAAACTTGTTTGCTCTCTCGAAGATGTCATTCTTCCTGTCCTCATCGTTCTGCCCATTGAATATCTTTCTTGTTGAAGTAACAGTCTTAAAGTCTAAGGTCTAAAGGTTTTACTGTGTATATCTCAATGTTTTGGTTTGTTACTATTGTTGTTCAAGTTTTTCATTAAGGGGAATTTTATATTAATTAGAGCGACACCGGTTAGGATCCCACTGTTCCCTCATTCCAGCACCACTATTTTTTTTTAGATCTACTTAGTCTAAACAATTTGTTAAGCTCGTTTAAACCGGGGAAATCTCGTTAGCTATCGTAGGTTACCTCATCCGAGGGATTCCCATAGTTCAAATAAGGGTATATTATGTTGTTTAGTTATTTTTTGAAAATGTTTATGGTTAATTTTGAAGAAAAAATTTATGTTCAATTTTGAAAGTGTTTGTTTTGACATTTGAAAAGTTATTTCTAACCAAACATGCATATATTTAAGCAGTGGTAAATTGCAGTAATAAAATGATAAAAAATAAACTGTAAATGTACCTGTCATTTTCTTGCTGCTCCCACATGAATGTTAGCATTCATAATTATGTATATATTTCAAAGGGAAAGTAAGAGCAAATGAAGCCTTAATGGTCTCAGTTCAAAAGAGACCACAATTCATGACTTGGTAGGTCCCTAAAGGTTTTAAGGATAATTTTTTTGAACAAAGCATAATAAGTTTAATTATTCTTCAAAATATCTAAAAGTTTATAAAAGATTTTTGGGGTATAACCCTGAACAACATTTAAGAATTCTTTGAACAATTTCGAGTTCACTTGAATTTATTAATTTGTTAAATATATCATCTTGAGGTTCATTGGGTTTGAGCTGTGCTTATTTTTATATCTCAATTAATCCATGAGACAGGGATAGGAAAGTTTGATCTTATAGTGTTTGAAGGGGATTAAACATGGTTTATCTTCCAAAAAACCCTCAAGTATCTTCAAATTTAAACCTAGCTCACTACAGAACTCTTAAGACACTAGGGTAAATGTGTAATTTAGGAAATTCATATCAAGAAAATTTAATTAAAAGATTAACCTATGACTCAACCATTGGTATGGGATTTCAGATTAGTGGGTTATTGACTTTTCTAACTTATGTCCCAAACATTTAAATCATTCAAGTCAATTTCATCTTCCAATGTTCAACAATTTGAGTAATTATACTCATACCCTTCTTTTTTGAAAAAGGAAGTCAATTAGTTTATACCTCTTACCCTCATGTTTCAATCACCTTTGATCATTGCTTAGGCTGAAATATTAGCCTTTAAATCTTTAGCTTACCCTATAATTTAATTAGGGGGTGAAAAGTTGAAATTACAATTTTACCCCTAAGGCTCCTATCTTCATAAATCTTTAAAATTAATTTACATGGGCTTGAAAATTTGTTGACCTACCTCTCATGGATTAATTGAAGTGGCAGAGAAGAAATCATGTTTTTCTAATTTGTATTTTATTTTTTTTAATTATTTTAATAAAAAATAGGAACTTCCAAAGTTAATTCATTTTATCAAATTAGGTAAAGTTTTTTGTCCTTAGGAAAGTTATTAGAGGTTCACCTACGTTAGAGGACCACTTGGGTTAAATTTTATGAATTATTGAATTATATTTATTTATGTGATAATATCTTAGTGACTGAGAAATTATTACATGGGATAATTTCTTAGTGACTGAGAAATTATCCATGAAAAATTTAATTCCTTTCTCAATTAAGTTGTAGAAAATAGACAGCTATAACATTTGTTCGATGATGATAACCTATTATGAAAGAGGTTGATTATAATCCACCAATAATTTTTTACCTATCTTAGGCTATTAGTTGGAGCATTTATCGATGATTGTAACATGTCATGGAAGAGCTTGCTTGTAATCTAACAAAGATGTTTTACCTATTTTAGGATGTTATTTAGAGCATCTTCTCAACAACCATGACCTATTATGGAAGAGATTATTGTAATCCACCAAAGATTTCTAATCTATTCTAGGTTTTTTGTTTGAGCATTTTCTAGAAAATTTAAACCTATTGTAGAAAAGTCAAATGAAATCCACTAAAGATGCTTGACCCATCTAAGGTTTTCTTGTTGGAGATGTTCGACGATGTTGACCTATTATAGATAAAATTGAATGAAATTCACCAAGGATGTTAACATGTGCATATAATGTACTTATTTATCATCTTTATTTTATCTTCTTTTTATGTTTATGTTATGTGTTTGTAAAACATTTTATGTTGAAATACAAGTTACAGGAGAAAGGAAAAAATCAGTATTCAAAATAAAGCGAACAAAGCAACATGGTGTTCTATCGCATAGGCGATAGGACTCAGCACCTAGGCAGCAGAACCAGTCCATCAGAGTGCAAAAATAGAGCAGGTAGAAAGTCAACACTGCATTGGCGGCGCTGGGGGCACTGGAACAAAAACCATTGTGACACTGACTTACGACAACTACGCACTTAGTTTGGGCAAAAGAATTGGAAGTTCTCGAGTGCACAAAAACCGAGTGCTAGAGGAGGAGAAAGCAAGTTTTCAACGTCATTGCCGGGGGACGATGGTGAATTAAAATTAAGAAGAAATTAGTTGAATTTTTTGGTCATAAACTTAAAAATTGTAGTGTTTATTGTATTTTCTTTATTTATGAAATCCAAAAATATCATGCTTAATATTTGTTCATTTTTTAACTTGTATTTTTTATACTATTCACAGCTGCATAATACTTTTTGTTTGCATATTGTTTGATTTAGTATTTTAATTGTTAAAAGTTTATTATGTTGTCGTGTGCTCTTAACTGAATTGTGTTATTCCCTTTAGCATAGGGTCACATAGATAGTTGAACTTAGTTGTTGCATGCGTTGTTCAGGATTATCAGACCTTGAACCTATGACCCTGTATTAGAGAGAATTGTTAAAAAAATCAGAAAATTAAAAGGAATTCAAGAAACATTAGAAGAAATGACTAATTTACCTCAGAACAATCATGAAACCCATGAAAAAAATAACATGCCTTGACCCTTACTAGATTTGATTAATCCTACGGTAGATGAAATCTACTTAAGTATTTATACCCCTACTATAGAGGCCAATATACTTTTGAACTAAAACCTGCCATCATCTGGATGGTTCAAAATAATTAGTTTGTGGGGACACCTTCGGAAGATCTAATCTTCACTAAGTGATCTTCTTAAAACACTAAACAACATTTTGCTAAAGCGGTGTCAACAACGACGTTGTAAGGTTATTTTCTTATTCTCGTGGAGGGATAAAGTCAAAAATGTGGCTAAATTTTCTAGCTCTAGATCTTTTAGGACTTGGAATCACCTGGCCCATAAAATTTTAGTGAAGTATTTTCCAGCTTCAAAAGCAGCCAAACTTAGGGACGACTTTACCTCCTTTAGCCAGTTGGATTGTGAATCAATTTATGAAGCCTGAGTAAGTTTTGAGGAACTCCTTAGCAAGTTTCCACACCATACATTACCTGACTAGATGATCAATCCAGAGTCGGATTTCTTAGTTCAATCATAGGTGTAGCTACAGTTGGTTTCATTATGTCAAAACCTTTCGATGAGCCTATTCTTTGATTTGAGATGGAAATGACTAACATTCAATGGCCATCTGGTCGATTGAACCCTAGGAAGGTAGATAGTATGCATGACATAGATGTTCTTTCTATCTTGACTTCTCAAGTAGCAGCTATCTCTAAGAAGTTAAACCAATTAGGCTTTAATCAGCCACAAGGACCTCCAGTCATGATGGAAAATTCTTATGGATAATTGCTAAATCCAAGTGCTTTACCAACTGAGACTATGAAAGCATCAACAATAGGTTCAGTAACCCTTATTCTATTTCATACAACCTTGCTTGAAAGAATCATGTTGGCCTCACTTTTAGTTGAGGTCTAGTCTCTTTTTAGAATAGCTTAGGGTATAGCCATAGGACTCTCTTAGTGACTTTCTTAGAAGACTAGTCTTGGAATCCTCCCCCTTAGAAATTCAAATCTTCTTTGCTTCATTAGGAGTATTCATATGCTTAAGGCCTAACCTCCAGCTTTTGAGAGAAAGAGACCAAACATAAGGAAGCTCTGGGGAAGTCTCCTATAGGTGGTCAGACCATAAGATTTACCCCGGGAAATCTGGAGCTTACACAATGCACATAATTTACACCCACAACCCTAAACGAAGGTCATCCTACCTTGGTCCTCTATTATTTAGAAACTCATGTGCGTGGTTTCTCCAGGCTCTTAGCTCCAAGCTAAGGTTTGGTTAGTACCAACATATAAAGGACCAAATGAGGGTTGTCTTTGGTCAATGGCTTAATCTAAACAATCTCATGTTACTCACCTCCAATCAATCTCAATTTTTCCAAAATTTCAATTTTTGAACCCTTGCCCCTAAATCTACCCAATGTGTCCCTAAACCCTAAAATCCCCCAAAATTTTTAAAATTACTTAAAGTACCTATTTTTCTCAAAAAATTATTTCAGAATACTCCCTACCATTCAAATTGACCAATTTGTAAAATGTACCAAAACTTTTAAAATCGCCCCAAAATTTGTAAAATTACCAAAATACTCTTCATAGCCCGAAAATTCAAAAATTCCCAAAACCTCCTAAATATTTCTAATTTCATTTCTATCAACTACCACATGGCCCAATCTAACCGATTTAGCCCAATTTAACCATAAGCCACAAATTGACTCATATAACCCAAAAATGCACAAATTAAACCAATGTCCACCCAATTGACCCCAATCTTGCCCGATTTCAATTCCAAACTCTAATTTAACATCTCTAGCCTCAATCAGAACTAAATCTAGACCCAGTTTGACCCAAATTTGAGCTCAATCTCTCTTGAATTTCAAAATCCCTAATTTTGACCAAGTGACCCATTTCACCAAAATTAAACCTAATGTCAATTAATTTCCCCTCCATTTGAATTCTAAACTTCTCATGACACTCCCCTAGGAGAAATGCAACATTCAATTACCTCCAAGTTGAGCTCAAGTCTCACCCAAGTCAACCTAAATCCAAAATCCCTAATTTTGCTCTATATGTGTCACATGATCAAATCACACCAATTTGAATGCCCCAATCACAAAATTGCCACCCAATTTATGTTGAGAACTCTTCACCACATCCCTTAGACCTTTCTGAACTATCAATTGAGACCTAACCCAACCTTGGCCTAACCTAAACCCAAGTTAGCCCAAACGGTCCAATTTGCACCAAATGGTCAAATTGAACCTCAAAACCAATTCAAAACCACTCCAATCCCTTCCCAAACCCTTTGTGATAATCATTTCCACCAAATTGCTCAATGAGGTTGGCTCAACTCAAGCTTAAACTCAAGCTAGCCCAACCTTGAACCTAAATGCTCAAAATAAGACCCATGACCTAATGTTACCTAAATTAAACTAAGTTGACCAAATTGGCTCCACCAAAGCCAACCTTGGGACCCCAGGGATTAGCCAAGACTAACCAAACCCAAGCCCATTGAGCTATAGACCAAAGGTTCCTCACTTAGGACCAATGGACCTCCCCCTACTCGGCTAAACCATAACTCCCCTTAACCCTCAAGTAAGCAAACCAATTAATGGCACTAAGCTCCCCTCTTACCTCCCATCAGCCAGCCAGCCACCATCCCTGTCCTTGTCGGCCACCCTAGCCTTCGGAAAAGCTAAGCCCGGGCGCCCCCATACCCCTTTAAACCCAAAATTGGGCTTTGTCAGTGAGGCACCCCCTCAGTGATCAATTGCACTGATCAGCCCTCACCTTAAGCGGCCTAATGCACCCAAATTGGCACCTTGAGCTCCACTGTTTGGCCATGTCTATAAAAACCACCCTTCACGACCAAAAGAGAAGTGCTGAAATTTTCTCAAGGAAAGCCTACCAAAACCTCACCAGAGCTTCCCTGCGACCTTGTGAGTGCAAGCCCACCATCCTCAACCATTGAACCCCACTGTCCAGAGCTAATTTCTTTGCTGAAATTCTAGCTGAAACCAGAACACAATTCACCACAACTCCACAGTTCACCAAACTCTAATTAATTGCACCCACACCTTCACAGCATTGAAAGAACAAGATCCCTCATCAAAGCCCCATCACAAAGAGCCTCTGCACTAGACTTTGATCAACACCTAAGCCTTGGCCGAATTCAGGTCTAGACATTTCACAACAGCAAGAGGCTTCATCTGGAGGTTCGTTGGGACCAATCGAAGTTGCCACAACCATCTGATTGAGGCCTCACCTCTCAGAAAAAGATATTTAACCTCACCTTCCTCCTGAGCTTATTTCGATTCTCCATACATGTTGTGTTAATTTTAGGCTAGGTTAGCTATATAGATAGGTTCATCTAAGTCAGATGAAGGATTAAGAACAAACCTCAAGTAATTTGGTTGAGTCTAGCTCGAGATCTTAAGGTTTTAGTATGAACGGTTTACGGGTTAGGTCAGTTGGGGACGATGACCCACAGCCATTGGATCACGCGTGTTTTTCTTGGACGATCAAGATGGAGCCGGATGAACACTTGATGCATAAAATGCAGAGTTAAGTCAGATGGTGGCGTCAAATCAGGAAGCACCGTGTGTGCTTTCAGAGCTGCCAAGGATACAGTCAGTGCCACGTCACTTATATCGAAAATTAGAGGATTTTTGATTTATTTAATTCCCTGAACCTTAAAAATCCATAACTTGGTGTAAAAAAATCATAAAAATAAAAGAAAAATACCCTAGTGCTCAGTAGACAAAGGGGAACAATGTGGAAATAGTTTGAAGTTTATTTAATGCATGTTTTATTTTTAATTAATTAAATACAGTTTGAAGTATTTTAATTCTCCATTAGCTTAGACATTTCACCATGACATGAAATTTAGGGGTTTTGATCTCCCTGTCATAGGAAATCTTCCCTGATTTTTCCAAAGTCAGAAGAGATCTCTAGACAAAAATCTCTATTTTTCAAATTATAATGTCTGTTTTGGTAAAATAATTATAATAACTAAAATATTAATCAAAAAAATGCAAGATAAATTTTGGTAGGTTACTTGTGACCAGAAGACTCTAGGATAAATTTGGATTGAGTTAAATCTTTAAGAATGCACCTAATTTTCATTTTAAACTAAAACAAAAGTGGAATTAATTTGAACAAACTAAGCATGTAAATAGCCCAAAAATCATTCTTCACTGTGATTTAGGGTCAGAGGGACTACCCTAAAAATTTTGAAATCATTTGGAACTCATTTAACCACCTAATTGAATTTTCTAAGTTAAAAGACATTTTTACCACTAAAATGATTTTTAGTAATTAATATACAAGCCAAATTTATACAAATGGTTTTGGGAGTTCCTCATGACCAGTGGAATTTTATGAAAATAAAATAACAATTAAAATAAACATTTCATTTTAAGCCCAAAAGTGAATTTTAAAATAATTAAAAATGATAAAAATCACTAAATATTAATATTCACTAAATTGTCACTTTTAGTCTTTTAATCATTTAGGAACCATCCAAACAATTTTCCCATGCCTCTAAGTCAAGATATTAATTTTCAAATGCTTAAATTAATTTTTTGTTTAAAGTTATAATTAAATGAATTTAACTTCCCACCATAATAATTCTAAAAATTAAAATAAAAATCAGAAAAATGTGAAATTTGTTTCTTTGGGGTCCCTGACCTTAGAGAGATTCAAGAAAAAATATGAAACTTAATTTTCAACCTCCAAAATATTTTATAACTAATTAATACTCTAGAAATTAAAATAATTCTAATAATTAAATTAAAACTCAAACAATCATGAAATTTGGTCGAAGTGGCCCTCTAGTTTATATCAACCTCCAATAAAAATTTCAAAGCCAAATGTTTTATTTTGGTTAAGTTATTGAATTTTTATTCAAAATCCTTATTTTTGCATTAAAATAATATATGAATTAAATAAAAATTTGAAAAGTCACATTTTCTGCTCTGATGTTTCAAATGACCCATAAGTGGAGTCACATAAAAATTTTAAAGTCATTCAAGTTAAATGTAAGGAAATATGAAGTGATAAGGCATTTAGGGGTAAAAGTGTAATTTTGAAGAATTTGGCCTTAATCAATATCTAATTAAAGTGGGAAATGGGCAATGAATGATCTTAATTATTATGTTTGAATGATTGAAATATAAATGGATAAATGATAGAAACCCATCTCATTTTTGTCACATTAAAATATAAAGTTTATGATATAATTAATCATTATAACTTGGAGGAAAATTAAATTAAACAATCCTTCAGTTTATTGGGGGGGGGGAGAGGGGTTGATTTTGGAAGTTGATAATTCACTAAATAAATACCCCTACTTAATGTTTAAATAATAATTCATTAACTTGATAAGAGTCATAATTATATAACTTAACTTTTATAACATCACAAAATATGCCCACTGAAATCTCAAGGGCTTAGTAGTGAGCTAGGCTTAATTGAAAATTTACAATAAAGATTAGAAAAAAAAATTGATCTTAAACCACTTTTGAAACACTACAAGCTCGTCAAAATGATCAAGTTCTTCCATAAATTAAGTTTGCCTCTAAAGGCCCCCACTTACATAATTCTTAAGTGAAATATCAAGTGATAACTATCCCACCTTTCAGGATAATTAAAACATTAGCCCACTAAGCATAAGAGTATGAAACAAATGAACCATTTAATAATTATGATAAGTCTGAAATGACCTCAAGGAAGCTCAAAAGAAATGTGAAATGTTTAGGTACCTCCGTGACCCATTTCACAAATCTTCTGGACACCTATAGGACAACTGAACCTATCATATTTATTAAATGAAGAAATCTCTTAAATGAATAAATAAGACCCACTAAGTTATGACATATGGTTTGGTAGGCCTATGACGAACCTATCTATAGGATTTACTTTCTTGCAAATTATAAACGTTTTCTGCAAAAGATACTAAAGTTTCAGGTGGAGGAACGAGAATACTCACCAGATACACTTTTGCAAGTTTATAGTACATTTTTTTCAATACTTTCTTTACTGTACTTTGCTTGCTTATGAACTTACATGTTAAACAAAAATGTCACCCTACATGAAAACCAAAACTTTTAGGATAGCCACAAAACCAAGACCAAAATCAAAATTACAATAAAACAAGACAAAATTCACTGTCACAACAGTAAAAAATATAAGATAACTCAAAATTTAATCACAAACAAAATAAAAATCACAGTTGCAAATAAATTAAAATGTCTCTATCGGATGATCGGGAATGTCTCGGAGGATGCAACCATTGGTTTCTAACAGAATTTTCCTCGGTCTAAATGAAAGTATGGAACTCATTGAGTTGAGTTTAGTAAATTCATCTGGACTAAGTGAATCTGAAGAAAAAAGTGGTGCCGGGATGATGGAACCATAAGTTCTTAACTGGTTCTGTAATCAACTTAAACATTGTCCCATAATAAGTTATTATGACACCTCAATTCAAATGTTTTTAAGACACGATACTTCTTTTTTGTTTCTCTATTGGCACTTCTTTAAACTATACCTGCTACGACGAGGAGCTTGGAGCATGCTCAGTGGGCAGCACAACCATCTTCAACAGCAAAACTCCTTAGAATTAAAACAACAAGCCGTAAGACTTTGAGGTAGCTTGCCTAATACAGTATAAAGCCTCACCTTATCTCTTTAGACCATTGCATGACCATGTTGTGCAATATAAGCCATAACTCGCTTTTAGGAATGACATAAAACCTCCTATCTTCCAGGCCATTCACATGATCAGTATCAAGTGAATGTAAGACCTGAATAATAAAATTGACAAGACGAAACACCAAATAACTATCTCAAATTAAAGCTAAAAAAGTAGGATAGTTTAGGAAGACACTGAGGTTTTCTCAGATCCTTACCTTTCCCCTAGCCTTCTTCTCTCTTGGACTCCTACAATAATTTCTTCTAGAATTTGAGTCACTCACCTATTGGATCTTCTATTATCACTCTTTCTTGAAGAAACCTACCCTTTGAAAGTCATGAGTACAATATTTCTTGATTTATATCAAGAGTTTTCTTAGATGACTTCTATTATCTAAGATGTAATTTACTATAGGGGTGTGCCCTTATAGGAAACTTAAAGACCCAAAATTAATATAAATCCAATCTGATTCCTTCATGTTAGATAAGGAAAATTGTCTGTCAACATGAATGGTTCGCAGACCAAACGAATATCATAAATTCTGTGGTTTATTTGATCGAGCCGTGTGTGTCTATTCCTTGGGATAGATGCATCGCTTGCGATATCGTGCTCGCTCATTCAAACTACTAAATGAATGAGATTCGTTCGTTCCCGCTTTTTAAATTTAAATTTATATTTCTAAAAAAATCCATATATATTAAATTAAATCAAAACCATATTTTATAAAACTACATCTTAAGCTTTTCAAAAGTTTTAATCCCACAAATTTAACTACTGACAGTATTCTGGCGACTCCACTGGGGACTAGTTTTTCTCTTCATTAAAATCAGGAAATGTTATATTCATACATCAGCAATGTGTTCATGTCCCTCATAAACCAGATTACCATTCTTCCATTGATATATTTTACCCATTTCTTTCTTGGGAAAATACGATCAACTCTCCTCGATTTTAGGACCATTTGTTTAACCATCTTTAAACAGAAGAGTTCAGAAATATTTTAGGTTTCTTCTTGATCTTGGGCCGGACCCTGATAGGTGTTTTGGAAAACAAGTTTCTCCAGAGTAATGTGCATCGTGAAGAAGATCCCGGATGGGGTCCCACACTTTATCTCCTCTTTGTGCCTTAAGGGTCCAATCCTGCCATCGACAGATTGACCCATTCCTTCTTAAGATCATAAAACTCCTCTTAACAAACATTTGAAAAATCTAAAATTAAGAAAAAATAATAATAAAATATCAAGATGAAATGAAATTGTGCCCAGTTCACAGGACAACTTTCCTTTTCGTAGTGTTTGCACTATGATTAAAGGGTTTAAGCCTTCGCTAACTTTCGAAATTCTTTTCCTTTGACAGTCAAGATGTCAACTACTACGCTGACTTTTTCCTTCAACTTGCCCTCCTCCCGTGAGGCCCATCATGCAGAACCAATGATTCAGTTCGAAGTCGGCTTCTATGAGTTTGAAGTTGTACTTGGAAAAGCCCCGTTCATGGTCGTGAAAGTTGCTGCCCTCGAAGTCCAAGAACAGTCCGCCGAGTTTGACATAAACTCCCATTAGGATTTTCCTTCTGCCAAGAAGGTGAAAGTTTTTACTACCCCGGTCAAGTCAGTATCTCTGTGCCTCAGAGTTGTTAGCCCTACCATTACAGGTTTCGCCATCACAACACCTACCTTCTCATCTGTCAAAGCAAAAGAAATTCTGCTTGAAGAAGATTCAGATGATGCCTTTCTTGCTCCGCCGTCAGTCGTTGAGATTGGTTCTAGCTCCGGACTTCCCCCTCCAATCAGATCTCAAAGAAGGAACTACAACCGTAGGAGTCTCAAAGCCGCCAGGGCACAAGCTGCAAGTCTGCCAGTGATTGATGAGATTCTGCAGCAGGAGGAACTCAGTTTACCAAATACCTGTCCTCTCTTTCGAGGTTCCACTCGTTAGTTGACACTACTGGAGAAGAAAGCCTCTGCAAGATTGCTGGTACACTACCGTAACCACATGATCATGTTGAGGTGAGGGAGAGGCTCACACCCTTCACCCGAGTTCATTCCCTTCTTTGAAGGTTGGCTGAAATCGAAGGATGTTCTGTCACCAAAATCCTCAAGAGAATGGGATATACAATATCCCCAGATATAAATAATGAAATTCTAATGATGGAGAGACCCGTCCAAGTGTCCGTTAAACACCATTTAGGGAGACATATTGATGTCACTGCTACAGATGATGCTACTACCGTTCTAACACCGACAGTGCGCAGATCAGTCAAGTCCCGGCTGGGTCTGAGAGTACCAGCTACCAATGACTATAAGGAACCCTGGAAGAGAAAGAACTGGAGAAGATTATTCTGCTCTGTGCATGGTCCACACCCTAGGGAGCACACTTCCCCTCACTACCCCTATTTCCTCGCCAAGAAACCTCGTCTCAAGGAGTCGAATTTTTAAAGGAAAGTGTGGTTACCAAAGGTTGTTACACCAGTACATTTTGAAAGGTTTGTTGACCACCAGATGGATCATAAGTCCGATGTTACCATTGCCACTACCGCCATTGTTTCTAAATCAGTCACATAGAAAAGTGACAGTCGAGGGAAGCCTGTAGATTTGAAATTAATTAAAGATAAAAAATTCGATGATGAAGCTCAAAAGCTTCAAGTAAAAATTGCAGAATTAGCAAAACAGCGAGGATTGAATGTCTAAGATGAAGATGATTACCAATCTGAGGAATTCATGGAAATTAATATGGTTAAAACTAGGTCCACTTCATCTGCGCGTGATGCTCCTAGTGAGGAGAACACCGCAGATGAGCTTCGAAGGACCATTCTGACAAGAGATGAACAAAACAAACATCTGGAGAAGAGGATGGAGGAGATGACCGCCGCCATAACCGCCATGGCTACACTTCATGGACAGTCACAATCACAATTAGCAGCATCTGTGGAGGTTAACCAACCTAAGATATACACATCGCCGATGAAAGAAGAGAAGTCGCTTCTGCTAATGAAGACAAACCTCCAAGGAAGGATCCAACTCCGAGTCCACCAGAAAAAGACATCAAGCAAATCATCAAACAACAAGTACGGGAGGCATTAGCTCAGTCCAAAAGCGGAGCATCAGCCTCAAAGGGTAGACCCTACCCGAAGGAATTTGATGTCATTCCTTACTCTAAAGGCTTTGTGCCCCAGACTTTAAAGACTTTCGACGGGACATGAAATCCTCATCAACATATAACGTACTTTAGAGCCAGTTGTTGCAACACAGGAGGAAATGAAGCTCTTTTGTTCCACCAGTTTGTCAGCAGCCTGTCAGGGATAACATTTGATTGGTACGCCGAGCTTCCTAATGGATCAGTGAAGACCTTCACAAAAATCGAAAATATGTTCGTAAAGAGATTTGCCGGTGCGCAACACCATGTCATTGTCAGAGTTCTCGTAGTGGAGCGACAGAAGCCCTCTAGTCGATTACATATTGAGATTGAGAAACCTTAGCATGAAGTGTGAGCCTCAGCTACAAGAACAACACGCGATCGGCATACTGCTTAAGAGAAGTTACTCAGCAAGGCCACCCATTTACAAGAAGAAGTTAAGCATATGTATTCTACAGAGAAAGCAGAGAAATCAAGTCCTGCCAAGGCATATGAAAAGAAATCTGGTATAGTGGCAACAGTTGACAAAAGAAAACAGCCAATGAGGATTCAAGCTGAGTAGTCGCCACAACAACACAGTCTCAGCAGTATGGTCAGCTCCGTACGTAGCAAAATAATCAGTCTGGTCAGCAATAAAGGTCGTACATGACATATGGACGACATGGTCTGACAATATCAGAACGGCTATGTAGGAACTACTCCTTTAAGGATGAGGTCATGGCTAAGATGTTCAAAAATCTAATGAAGAAGCCCAAGTTCAGATTGCTTGAGTCGAAAAAGCCGGAGGAGATGGATAAGAAGGATCAACCCGACTTTTGTCCCTGCCACAGGTTGCTCGGACACACGATAGATGGATGATTCAGTTTCAAGGACTGGCTTGAAAGAAATTACAAAGAAAGAAATATAACAATATCAAAAGAATATTTGAAAGAATCTGAAAGAGGTTCAATAAATGTGATTTCGCCTGAGCCATTCTCTCCGATTGACCCATATGAAGACAAGGGTGGATGGAGTACAATTTGTAACGAGCTTAAGAGAGTCCAAGATCAGATCCCGTCCACTTCAAAGAAAGCCGCTAGCTCAGCCTAAAATGAAGATTCCACCAAGGAGACTACTGTAGCAGGAAAGAAGAAAGAGAGATATTGTGAATGAAATTAAGGACGATACCACGAAGGATAGGATAGGGGTTGCCCCTATTAGATTGGTTGTCTCAGATTCAGGGGTTAAACCCCTCAAATCCGTGACTTTGTATGATTATCTTTATGCCTCTCCAGGGTCTCATAATGATAATATAAATTGTTTGATAGGTTGTAATTAGTTAAATCATAACTAGAGACTGTAAGAACACAGTTGGCTAAACCATTTATATTATTATTATGAGACCCTGGAGAGGCATAAAGATAATCGTACAAAGTTAAGGTTTCGAGTGGTTTAACCCCTGAATCTGAGACAACCAATCTAATAGGGGCAGCCCCTATCCTATCCTTCGTGCTATCGTCCTTAATTTCATTCACAATATCTCTCTTCCTTCTTTCCTACTACAGTAGTCTCCTCGGTGGAACCTTCATTGTAGGCTGAGCTAGCGGATTTCTTTGAAGTGGACGAGATCTGATCTAGGACTCTCTTAAGCTCATTTACTTAGCACAGTTAGCTAACATATCCTCAGATGAAGTTTGTACTTTGAAGGAACAGCCTAATGTAACCTTCACCAATGAAGATTTATTACTCGGTACGACTGATCACAACCGTCCACTCTACATTTCCCTCATCATCGGTAGATTTGTACTCTCCGAGTGTTGGTAGATCCCGGAGTATCACTTAATATAATGAGTCTACGGACGTTAGCTTACTTAAACATCGACGCACGAGAGCTCATCTCAGATAAAATGATGCTAAGAAGATTCAATCAGAAATGAGAAAGAGCTCTCAGATCTATAACACTGCAAATGAAAGATGGAAATCTAGTAACAACCATAAAGTTCCATATCATCGACACGGATACTTCATTCAACACCCTGCTTGGTCGACTGTGGCTTCGTGAGTACAATATGGTCCTATCATCACTTCACCAATGCATCAACTACTACAAAGATGAACAAGAACATTGCATCAAGGGAGACTTACAAACTTTCTCAATACATGAATTAGGCATCCACGAAGACGCCTCCTACTACCCCCACCCCCCCACCCCCCGAAGAAAACAATATTTTCAGGAGAAGTCATGACAAGTGAAGTTGAAGATTCAGAAAAATCACTAGGATAGGACCACACACTTCCACTTCAGCAATCTCCCACCACTCCTTTGCAACAAGTTGGTGAAGGTTCTTTTAGCCCACGTATTCGAGGTTGAGGCCAGGGACGTGGGCGAGAGAGAACTCACCAGATCGTTGAACCAACGAAGCTGACGATCGGCATCGATGTAGAAGGAAGCTCCAAAGAGGATGAAGAAAGAATGATGATAAGTTAGAAGAAGCCTCAATTTGATATCTCTTTTGAATACATAGAAAAGGATGAACATGAATCAATGTACGATCAAATTAACTATTATGTTCAAGCCATGACTTTAACTCCGATCCATCCTTAAAAGATCGAGAGTATGGAGGTCAAGGAATCCATAATAATGGTTTTAAACCGATCAAGTTTTATCGAGCTTCTCCTTCTACTTCTAAACCTTATGTAATTCTCGAAAAAAATGACTATAATGAATTAATAGAATTACCTGTTGGTTACTTTTTGCAATGTGTACAAAAATTGATTCAAAAAGGATGTGTTCTGAAGCAAATACTAAAAGATAAGTTACAATCATTTGAAAAATTATGGAATATAAAAAAAAAGAGACTCAATTCAAAAGAAGGTCTTTGGTTTGGTAAGACTGGACCCGTCGATGGCTCGAGATTTTGCATGGTTGTTACTAATGAGCTAGTAGAAGATTTCCGGGACATTCAAGATGAATTTGAAGATCAACCAATAGAAGACCCTCTGCTAGAGTTTGAAGAAGAAATTAAGTCTACAGTCGATGAGCTAAAAGAAATCAACCTCGGGACTGAGGAGCAGTCCCAACCAACTTTTACAAGTTTGTTACTCAACAAAGAAGAGGTTACAGACTTGGTCAAGTTACTGTCAGAGTTCAAGGGACCGCTTCGCTTGGAGCTATGACGAAATGCCTGGACTATCTCTAAAGGTTGCAGTTCACCGACTAGGAGTGGATCAAGACACAACACCAGTGAAGCAAGCTCCCAGAAGAATGTGTCTCGAAATAGAATAGCAAGTTACATCAGAAATAAAGAAATTAATAGACGCTAACTTTGTATGAGAAGAGGAATATTCGACATGGTTGGCCAACGTTGTACCCATTAAGAAGAAAAATGGATAGATACGAGTATATGTCGACTTTAGGGATTTGAACAAAGTATGTCCAAAGGATGAATTCCCAATTCCAATACCAAAATTAATGGTAGACATTGCATCGTCACACGAAATTTTCTCTTTCATGGATGAATCGTTAGGTTACAATCACATCATGATGGCTCCAGATGATGCAATGCTCACTGCCTTCAGAACTTCGATCAGGATCTACTGCTACACCGTAATGCTGTTTGGTTTGAAGAATTCCGGAGCTACTTACCAGCGAGCGATGACCTTATCCACAACCAAGTGGAATACTATGTGGATGATTTGGTCATCAAAAGCAAAGTGAAAGAAAATCACATGTATGATTTAAGGATCGTATTTGAACAATTACGACAATACAATCTCAAGATGAATCCCTTAAAGTGTGCATTTGGCATTACCTCCGAAAAATTTATAGGATTCGTTGTTCTTCGTCGAGGAATTATAATCGACCCAGAAAAGATTAAAGCAATATTAGAAATGCGTCCTCCCAAAGCTTTGAAACAATTATGTTCTTCTCAAGGCAAATTGACATATTTAAGATGCTTTATATCTAATCTGTCAGGAAGGTGCTGCCCTTCTCGAACTTAGTTCGAAAGGATTTCAAATTTGTTTGGGGAGAGCCGTGTCAACGAGCTTTCAAAGAAATTAAACGATACCTGACGACACCTGTTTTAGCAACACCTATCCTGGGTAGACCGTTGATACTTTATACCACAACTTTAGACGAGTCCCTCGGAGCCTTGCTCGCCCAAGTCAATAATGAGGGTAAGAAAAATGCACTCTACTACTTAAGTCGACGTCTAATACCTACAGAAATAAATTATCCTCCTATTGAGAAACATTGTCTAGCTTTAGTTTTTGCTGCTCAAAAGCTTTGACATTACATGCTGTCTGAAAAAGTCAACCTGATCTTGAAAGTTAATCCATTACAATATTTGATGACCCGACCAACACTATCCAGACGTTTAGCAAGGCGGTCGATTTAATTACTAAAAAAGATTTTCTAAGCAAAATAGTATTTTTGGCACTAAAATAATTATAATAAATAAAAAAAAATTAAGAAAATTATAAAATGGTTTTGGGAGTTCCTAGTGACCCAAGGGACTTAATAAAAATAAACTTGGAATTAAAATAAATATTACATTTTTAGACTATATTTTGAATTTCAAATAATAAAAAAATAATTAAAAAATAATTAAAAATTACAAAGATATAAAAATAAACCAAAATGTCATATTTAGTTCTCTGGTCACATGAGAATGATTAAAATATTTTTCCTATTTTTCTAAATAAAGTTATAAATTTTTAAAGTGCTAAAAATGAATTTTCCCTAATTTTGCACTAAAATAATTCCAATAAATTAAATAAAAATCATAAAAATGTGAAATTTGCTTCTCTAGGTACTCTGAACAGAGAGAGATTTACAAAACATATAAACCTTAATTTTACATTTAAAAAATATTTTATATTTACTTAATACTCAAAATAAATAAATAAATATAATAATCAACATAAAACTAATAAAAATCATGAAAATTGCCCTAGATGGTCCTCTGACCTAAGTGAACCTCAAATTATTTTTCTAAGGACAGATGATTTGTTTTTTGCTAAGATAATGGATTGGCATTGAAAACAACTATTCTGCATTAAAATAATTATAAAAACAAAATAGAAATTAGAAAAATTATATTTTCTCGTCTAATATTTTAATTGACCTATGAGTGGGGTAACTTGAAAATTTCAAAGTCATTTGAGTTGAATTTAATGAATTATGAAGTGATATGCCTTAATGGATAAAATGATAATTATGGAATTTAAGCTTTAAATTAATATTTTTGGCTTAATCAAGGTGCAAATGGTTAAAAAGTGATTTTAATTAGCTTTATTATATGATTGAAACATAAGGGTTTAAAAGGTAGGAACCAATCTCACCTCTTTCCACAGCAAGAGCATAATTGTAATTTCTCTTAATTATCATGACTTTGGAAGTTAATTAAGCTAAATGATTCTAAGGTGAGGGGTTATATTTTAGAAGATAATAATTCACTAATTTGAGACCCCTATCTAATGGCTTGATTATAATACATTCATGGACAAAGGTTAAATGACATCCAACTTAACATTCTTAAAATTACAAATTTACCAATAATTCTTAAGGGCTTAGTAGTGAAGTAGGCTTAATCCAAAATTTTGATTAATGTTGTTTAGAAAAGAAAACATAATTTATTAAGAATATTTTAAAACACTACTAGCTCAACTTTAAATTAATTGGCTAAATTCATTAACAATTCAATTTCTCCTTAAAGGGTCTTCACTCACATAAATCAAAAAATGAAATATCAAGTGATAGTTTACCCACTTATGAGATGATTAAAACAATCATGTTTACTGGGCTTAGGGTTAAAACACACTCATTAAAACCTTAAATTGAAATAGATGAATGATTTACCAACATAATAAATTCAGAGGAACTCGGGACCTTCTGAAGGTTTTTAAAAGTTATTTAGGGTCATACCCCGAACACTTTTATAGTGTTGTGCATATCTTGGAAGGCAATTCAACCATTTTTCTTTGCTTAAAAAAATCATTCTTTAAGACAAATGAACAGGTTCCCACCAAGTTATGCCTTAGGGCTCGGTAGGCACACTTTAAACCAGTTTTTCCTGTTTTCCTTCCATGCAACATATTTTAGTTCCCTGCAAGATTATACATACACACTACAAGTACTGACATTTTAGCTGGAGTGCGAGAAGAGGATGATCTCATTATTTTTATGTGTAAGGATTTACGAAGTTGACACCATTACTTGAAGATTCTAATCCCCAGCAACGGTGCCAAAAACTTGATCTCAACCAAATTAAGATTTCAATTAAATCTTTAAATAGTAGGGATTCTACGCATGTATACGTATCTTTATCAAGTAATATAGGGCTTTCTAATTAAGCCCTGAATATCGATCCCAGGGAGATCGAGTTTAATTACGGTGGCTTTCAAAAGAAATTCTAGTCTACAATAACACGCATTAGCTTGGAAGGTCGATAAAGGTATGGTTTTAATTAAATCCAACAGTTATCACTATAATACTAATTCTACTCCAAAACTAAAATATTTAGTGAAAATTAGAAAGTGGGGTTTGATATATTAAAAGTACCCTTCCTCAGACAATGAAATTAGTGACATGTGTAAAAGTAAAACAAGTAGCAAGAGAGATTATGACAAAGAGAAGCAATTTTATCCTTTACCAATACCACTTCTTCTATAAAGAACATTGGTTAATCTAAAGTTTGAATAGTTTTGAAGATAAACTAGACAAGGAAGATACTAGATATCACTCTAGAGTTCACTCTTATCCCTCCACCTGGAGGCTAATATCTCGTATCAAAACCTAAAACAATAGACCAAATTAGGGGCCTTTATTCTGTCACGCTAAATTCCTCTAATTCTACACTCATAAAAGATTATTTTCTTATTTTTTGCACTCAGCATATGGATTACATTCTCATCCATAAAATCTTATGTGATTCTACCACAGTTGATTGTGACAATATCATCACGGATCTTACATGTTCTCACAACAAATTTTAACGTGCAAGTTGATCAAGTTTACATTTAAATGAAGAAAAAAGTAAAATAATCACAATATTGTTTCAATCTACTCAATTATATATCCTACACATGCATAGTAATTCATTATTAGAGGGAAGAATAAAGAAAACTACTCACTACACATGGATAAAAAACAAGAACTTTTCATTGAACATGTCTTTAAAACCATCCAAACAAAGTACTAGATTCAAATCAACATACAATAAAAATACTTATCTCTGATGGAAATCAAACTCTCCTTATATAGCAAAAGTAATATCCTTACAATCCTCTCCAAGAATAAAGTGAAAAGAAAAGAAGAAATCGCTCACTCTCTCTCTTTCTCTCTCACCTTGTCACCTGAATCGGGGCTCTCACCCAAGCCTTCTTCTTTTTCTCCAAGACTTCTTCTCCTCTTCCAATTAGTTCAAGATAGAGTTTTAAAAACATTTATAGGCCTTATTTATAATTTCCCAAGAGGTGCTTAAGTGTCTCTTCAAAAGTGTCCATATTCAATGAATCCTCCAAAGGGTGCCTCAAGTGCCTCTTTAAATGTCGTCAAAGACTTCTCTCTAACTGCCACAAATTCTTCTCTAAGGTCCATTTTATCATTTCCAATGAATTCCCCAAGAGGCACACGAAACACCGCTTAAAAATTTTTTTAAATCGGATGTGTATTCTAGAAGATATATTGAAAACTGTCATCGACGCTTAAGCACCGATTTTGGGTGCTTAAGCGACCTCCTCTCTGTCTGGTGGCGCCTAAGCGCCATGTTTTGGCGCTTATGCACCGGGCACCGGCACTTAAATGCCCATTTTTGACCCCATTTGCTTTGACGTGCCTAGGTTCGACCCGGTTTGCTCTGGTTTGCTCTGTTTTGGTCCATTATTGTTCATTTTGCTCCAATCACTCCAATTTGTTCAATTTGATGTACCTACAATCAAAAACACAAGAAAATATACTTTTAAATATAGCATGAAAAATAGTAAATTTTTAGGCACATCAAAATCCCTCAAACTTAAACATTTTTTGTCCTCAAGTAGTAATACATTTGTTTTAAATTATTTTTGTAGATTAGGGTTAATGGGTCTTCCTTTAGAATTGCTAAATTTTTTTTCTAAAAATGTGATAGTTCAAATTAGAAGAACTTCTAGTGAATTAGACTAGCCCAGGGTCCAAAATATTTATCATCAAACCTGAGAATTTGTTCTCCTATCTAACTTAGAAATATATGCAGATTTTTCAAACTTTGGATCCTATGAACTTTACTTTCTAGAGTTGAGAACTCTAATAAAAATATTTTTTACTAATATAAGTGTAAAATTAAGCTTAAGATTGTTCTAAGTTATTTACTCTTGAAAGACTCAAATGAAACCAATTTTTGATTAGTACTTCTCCTCACACTTTTTTTATTTTATTTGCATTGTCTTTTTCTTTTTCAAGGTCGTTTTAATCCATTCTTTTCTTTTCAGATATTTTTTAATTTTAGAATTACTATATCCAGAGAAGTCCTTAAATAATTTTGAATTCCATCATCGTCCTCTAAAGTTAAAACTTATTTCTTTCCTTACTTGAAAAGTTGTATATTTATTTATTATTTTTTTTAAAACAAAGGAGCAATTTTTGACTCCCTACATGTTAGGAAATTGTGAAGTTACAAGACTACCCAATGAGGGCAAACCCAACCAACTTTACACCAAAAGAAGAGTAACAGAATGTAACTAAAGCCTAACCCAAAAATTATCCAAAGGATAACAAAAAACTAAACCAAAAATAAAGAGAAAAGGAGACACCAGCAAGATGATCATCTAATACTTCACACTGCCACAATTATGAAATGAGGTGCCTGATAAAGGTCAGCTTCCAGAAGGAAAAGCAGGTGGGGGGGAGGGGTGGCAGAAACGACCACCTCTTGAGAAACATTGGCTCTTTTAGCAATCCAATTTACAGGTCGATTGCCCTCCCTATAAATGAAGGCAAACTGGATAGACATGTTTAGAGAAAGGGCCTTGATTTTGTTTATCCAGATACAATGGTGCCAAGGTGAGGGGGAATCAGTATGCAAAAGTTGTATTAACAGAGAAGAGTCCCCCTCCACAATTAATTTAGTCCACTGGTGATGACTAGCAATGTATATAGCCCAATAAATAACAGCAAGTTCTGCCTCAAGAGGGTCAGCAACATTGATTGGAGCCTGAAAAAATAAGATGCATTTCCCCAGATGATTCCTGAAGATGCCCCCAAAGCCTGAAGTATGATCAGTGAATGCAACATCAGTGTTAACCTTAATAAAAGTGGGGGTGGGAGCTTTCCAGTGTATTTGGATAATTCTGGACTGCTTAGGTTGTTCTGGTGGGGGGGTTTTTAGAATGCTGGGGAACTTCTTTAAAGATATCAGCTTTGAGATAAAAGTATGATAGTGACTAACAACGAAGCCACTTTGCTGATTTTACCTTCATATTTCACACCATTTCTGTGCATCCAGATGAACCATGCAACAATGAAAGGGATGTCACCAGCTTTAGCTTGTTGTCAGGATTGCCAACAGCTATAAATATCATACCAGTCCAGCAGAAAATGATTATCTTTGTGTAAATTAATAAGACCCGACCAAACATCATGGGAGAAAGACCAGTTGAAAAATAGGTGTTGTATAGTTTCGAATGGGAAAAGATGTATATATATATATATATATATATATATATATATATACACTTTCTAAAAGATCCTTAAATGTTTGAAAATAAAAATTATAAGATTCCTTAGTTTTTCAAAAATACAATTCTTCCTACTAAAGATAGTTTATCTTTTTCCCAAGTTCTAATATGCTTAACTCTAGGTTCATCCTTCAACTAAGTTTTCTTACTCAATTTATATACCTAAATTTCTAACATCCTTAAGGTGACTCCACATAACAAAAATCATTCAAAATAAAATACAAATTTATTTGTAGTACTTTTGAGAATAAGAAAGGTTTAAAGTTGAAACACTTTTCTTCCTCCCCCCCCCCCAAACTTAAGCTCAAACATATGTAACAATGAAGTACAAAAATATGCGGCAAACAAATATTACTATTATAATTTACTACACATCCTAAAAAAATATCAACAAATAGCACATGGTAGAATATTACAGTAGAAAATAAATCTAACATAAACATTGTTGAAATAAAACTATTAAGAAATTTTAAATAGTAGAATAGGTACAAACTGAAGATTAAACAGAAGCACATTTTAAACTTTATTAAGGAATTGCTGGATGCTAACAAGTTTAAAATATTGAGATAATTTTTGTCCTCTCCAATGACTCATTCAACTTGACTCACAGACATAGACAAAAAAATTCTAATACATAGATTCACAGATTCTTAAACAAACAATAACTAAGGTTAATTCGATCTCCCTTCTACTCACATTTCCCCTTCTTATTTTCAATTTCTAACAAAAGAAACTACACTCAAAGCGTAAGTATATTATAAGATTTTATATGGTTATCACCCATGGATTAGAATTCCCTCATGTGTTGCCAATTTCATGATTACTCTAAGTTTAAGTTATACACAATCTGGTAAATAAAAATAGTGTAGTTCATCAAGATGTTGTTCACTAAGTAAGTTCATGACCTTACTCAGTGAATACAAAGTCAGATGCATGAAGTAATAGAGTTGAAATGTAGTGGGCCAAGTTCAAACTCTACATGCTTCAAGGTAATGCTCAGTTCTGATTAAGAACAAAGTCGTAACAAACTCGTCAGCCTATTACTACCAGAATTCATATATAAATATAGTCATGATGAAGGAATTATCTCTTAGCATTAATCCAATCCACTCTTACACATTAAACATGGATCAAAGTCCAACATCTCACTATTATCCATCCAACATTACAACAATCACACTAAACAGATAACAAAGATAACCATGGGTTGCCTCCCACGAAGTGCTTGGTCTAACATCGATGACCCGATTTATCTAATTTTTACTGGTCTCCTCAGCATCATAATCTCATTCATTTTGTTTGTATGCCATGAAATATGCCATTCAGTGATTTTGAATAACTCTTTCTTAGGAGATCTTTTATTGATTTCATCATTCAATTTAGCTTCTTGTGATTGAGTCGAATCTGAAGATATAAAGAATGATGGTGTAGATGAATCCCTAAATAAGTAGGCTTTAAAATTGTTTAGGTTACATCCATTCTAAGTTCATGAGATTTTTCAACAAATGCAATTAAAATTTCACTATTTTTGGTTACGTCCATCATTTCACACCTCTCTTGAACATAACTTTTTCAACTCATCATGAAAATTCATTTCGATCTCATCTGTTAACTCACTATAAAAAATTTCTTGGAAATGGTCTTTACTTAGATTATCAATTTCATCCATCCAAAAACAATCATCATCTTTTCTCCCAGCTGGATATTTCATAGTCTTTAACATATCAAAAGTGACTTCATGGTCATTAATATTCATAGTCAACTCTCCTTTTTGCACATCTATCATAGCTTGTCCAGTAACAAGGAAAGGTCTCCCCAAAATAATTGGATTTTCTTTATCTTCCTCGATAACTAATGCAATAAAGTCCATAGGAAAGATAAATTTATCCACTTTAACAAGTACGTCTTCTATAATCATTTTGGATAAATGATAAATCGATCAGCTAACTGAAGGGTTACAGTAGTGGAAGAAATATTGGCTAAACCTAACCTTCTAAATATATATAGCGGCATCATATTAATGCTCGCTCTTAAATCACATAAAGCTTTTCCATATAATCTTTCTCCAATTGCACAAGGAATTGTTAAGCTACAAGGATCTTTAAGTTCCTGAGGAAACTTTTTCTGAAGTATAGCGCTGCACTCCTCACTTAGTGCAACTGTCTCGTAATCCCCAAATTTCTTCTTCTAGTTTAATATCTCTTTCATAAACCTAGCATAAATTGACAAAGGAATATTTATCATTAACTTTGAAAATTGTTTACCTGACTCATGTTGTCTGAGTCTTTGAGGAAATGAAGGTAGTAGTCTTTCTAAATTGATTTTAGTTGGAGATAGTAATTATTCCATATCATTAAAAACATGTTCTTCAGGTCTTTTAGTTTCCTTTGTCTCTCTCACAACATCTTTCTCTTTTCTAACCACATCCTCTATCTCTCTTCCACTTCTTAATTGGATAGCATCTACTTGTTCATTATTGTTCTCATTAGGGTTGATATTAGTGTTGCTAAGAAGTGTTCCTTAGGGTCTATTGCTAAGTGAATTAGCAATTTGTCCCAGTTGATTCTCTATATTTTTAATCGCAACATTTTGACTTTGTAACTGGTTTTCCATTTGCAATACCACTTCTTCTATAGTCATCTTCTTATCCTTAAATTGTTAATCATTGTTACCGTCCAATGGATATGAAGGTCTATAGTTTGTGTTCCCCAAATTATTCCAATTTTCATTAGGATTTGCATGATTATTTTCCCATTATTGGTTTCTAACCCTAGTAGTATGATTTCAGCTAAAATTAGGATGGTTCTTCTAACCTGGGTTGTAAAAGTTAGAATATGGGTTGTTTATGGTATTTAATATCTCATATGATAAGTTAGAATCAATCATATGCCCTAATGAACTTTCCTTACTGGAGTAAACTGAGGCTGGTTCATTCCAAATTGGTCAAACATCCTTGATATTGTAGCAACCCGAGATGTATGAATTGCATCGCATCTGTATCATAAATACTGGTTACCTTTTTAGGGTTTACCCTTGCAGAGGGCCATCGAAATTTATTTGTAGCCATTTCTTCAATTAACGCATACGCTTCATCAAATTGTTTTGACATTAATGAACCACTGGCAACATCATCAATAATGGACCTAAGGGATCCTACTAACCCATTGTAAAAAGTTTGAATGATTAACCAATCTGGCAAAGAGTTCTTTAAATCTTTCCCAGGCTTCTTATATTGAATTCCCTTTATACTGATAAAATGAGATAACATTATTTCTATGTTTAGTAGACCTTGAAGGTGGAAAATATTTAGCTAGGAACTTCTGAGTTAACTCCTCCCAATTTTTAATAGAGTCAGGTACTAATGAGTATAACCACATTGTAGCCATATCCCTTAGTGAGAAAGGAAAAACCTTAGTCTAACAGCATCATCTGACATGTCATTATAACAAAATTTAGCACAAATTTCTAGAAAGCTTGATAAGTGTAAATAGGGATCCTCCAAAAGAGTTCCCCCAAACTGGTTGCTCTGCACCAGTTGGATAATCACTGGTTTTATTTCAAACAAGCCAGTTTCAATGACGGGACTTTGTATACTTGAGTGAATTTCATCTGTCGTAGGATTTACATAATCCCTCTATGATTTAGGATGATTTTCCAAGTTATTATTTTGAATATTTTCCATTTCTATTTCTATTTCTATTTTCAAGTCCTTTCTGCTTTTTGATTTTTTTTCCTTTTTTCTAACTCAGGATCATAAGGCACAAGTCCTGCAGATCCTTATTTCACATATACAACACAACAAACAATACATTTACAATTAAACAAATAAAACAAAATATATATTCAACACAACAAAATATTTTCACAAATACCTTATTTTTAACACAATCAGTTTTTTCATAATACTTTTTCATACAAAAAACACTTTTCACACAAAAATAATTTTTACGACACTACAGTTTTCCAAGTATAAGCCTAATTACTTCAACTAAAATTCTCTTAAAATTCAAGATAATACGTTACGAGTCCCCGTCAACGGTGCCAAAAACTTGATCCCGATAATTTTTTTATGTAAGGATTTATTAAGTTGACACCACTACTTGAAGATTTTAATCCCCGACAACGGCGCCAAAAATTTGATCACAAGCAAAGTAAGATTTCAATTATATCTTTAAATAGTAGGTATTATACACAAGTATACATATCGTTATCAAGTAATATAAGGCTTTCTGATGAAGCTCCAAATATCGATCTCTCGGAGATCGAGGTTAATCAAGATGGCTTTCAAGAAAAATTCTAGTCTAAAATAACACGCCTTAGCTTGGAAGGTCAATAAAGTGTGGTTTTAATTAAATCCTACAATTATCACTACAATACTACTACTCCTAAACTGAAATACTTAGTGAAAATTAGAAAGTGGGGTTTGATATATTAAAAGTACCCTTCCTCATACAATGAAATTAGTTACATAAGTAAAAGTAAAATAAGTAGCGAGAGTGATTGTGACAAATAGGAGAAATTATATTCTTTACCTTTAATAGAGATGCTATAAAGAACATTGGTTAATCTAAAGTTTGAATAATTCTGAAGACGGGCTAATTAAAGAAGATACTAGCTCTCACTCTAGAGTTCTCTCTTATCCCTCCACCTGGAGGCAAATATCTCGTATCAAAACCTAAAATAATAAACCAAAATTGAGGGATTTATCCTGTCACTCTAAAATCCTCTAATTCTACACCCATCAAATATTATTTCCCTATTTTATTGCACTCAACCATATGACTACATTCTCATCGATAAAATTTCATGTGATTTTACCACAGTTCATTGAAAAAACATCATCACAGATCTTACATGTTCTCACTATGAATTTTAACATGCAAGTTGATCAAGTTTACATGTAAATGAAAACAAAATTAAAATCATCACAATATAGTCTCACTCTACTCAATTTTATACCCTACACATGCATACTAATTCATTATAAGTGGGAAGAGTAAAGAAAACTACTCACTACACATGGAGAAACAACAAGAACTTTTCATTAAACAAGTCTTTGAAACCATCCAAACAAAGTACTAGATTCAAATCAACATACAATGAAAAAACTTATTTTTGATGGAAATCATACTCTCCTTGTATAGCAAAAGCAACATCCTTACAATCCTCTCCTAGAATAAAGTGAAATGAAAAGAAGAAATCTCTCACTCTCTCTCTTTCTCTCTCACCTTGTCGCCTCAATCAGGACTCTCACCCAAGCTTTCTTCTTTTTCTCCAGGCCTCTTCTCCTCTTCCAATTAGTTCAAGAGAGAATTTTAAAAAAAATTTCATGCCTTATTTATAATTTACTAAGAGGTGCTTAAGTGTCTCTTGAAATGTGTCCATATTCAATGAATCCTTCAAAGGGTGCCTCAAGTGCTACTTGAAAGGTTTTCAAAAACATCATTCCAACCGCTCCAAATCCTTCTCTAAAGTCCATTTTATCATTTCCAATGAATTCCCAAGAGACACACGAACCATTGCTTCAAAAATCGTCCAAAATCGATGTATATTCTAGAAGATATGTTGAAAACCGACACCGGCGCCTACACGCTGATTTTGGGCGCTTAAGCACCCTCCTCTTTTTCTGGTGGCGCCTAAGCGCCATGTTTGGGCGCTTAAGCACCAGGCACAGGAACTTAAGTGCCCGGTTTCAGCCCCCATTGCTCCGGTGTGACCCAGTTCGACCTGATCTGTTCCGGTTTGTTCTGTTTTGGTCCATTTTTTTCATTTTGCTCCAATCACTCCAAATTTTTTAATTTGATGTACCTACAACCCAAAAAACAAGAAAAAATACCTTTAAATTGTAATATTATTATCAAATATAACATGAAAAATAATACATTTTTAGGCACGACAGAGGACTAGTACGCTTTTATATTTTATTTACATTATTTTTCTTTACTGCACTTTATTTTCTAGTATTCCTCATTTTGTGAAAATTATGTCACTTTGCAATTTAAATCAACCCAAAACAAAAAAAAAAAATCACAACAAAAACAAGATATGACAACTCTAAAAATTAATCACAAACAAAACATAATTCTCTAAATTCAATACCTTATCCGCAGTAAATTTGATGTTGTCCATCATCCTTTGAATTATATGTGTCTATGATCTTGACTGGTTAATCTGGCATGAGATGTTTATGCACTAGTTGTAGAAGCATGCGATGTAGAAGCATCATAACTTCTAGAAAATCCTCCTCTCTAGCCAAAATTAGAATGCTCAGAATAGGACTTCACATTCACACTAGTAATAGCTTTAGAGGTTGTAGAATCTCCTCCCAACTATCAAATATCACACTAGCTTGCTCACATAAAGAAAAAAATTAAGAATGTGAATCCCAAACCTGCACTAGTGGCAGCTCTGGCAGAACTGGTGATAACCTGATAAATCAGAGATCTATAATCAATCAGCTTATACTACTAAATACAATAGTTCAATGTAGCTCTTTCTCTGGTCACTTCACTAAGATGGTTCATAGGGAGTAGACGAGCAGAAATAAAATAGTTCCATGCTTTTGCCGTGGCATCCATCTTTGAAGTAGGAAATTTTACTCTTCTTCCACTAGTAAATTTCCATAATCCTCTTCCCGCAGTTAATGAAGATATGGTCTCATCTAAATCTTCCTCTGCAGGATTGTAATTAGTATAAAAACACGTAGTATCCAAAGGCAGGTGGTAAAGCGAATTTATTACCTCAGGTGAAAATGATACTGATTTTCCTCTTGCCATCACCTGATCATCCTCTGCTTCAAGGAGATTGGCATAGAACTCTCAAATTACAGAAATCACTTCAAAAGCAGAAAAACAATAGTACTGATCCCAATGTCGGCGAATAATTAAGTCTTCCACTTCTCCTCCCGGATTCTTGAAACAATGCTCAAGAATTAATTTCCTTGACTGCATCATATCAGTGTATCTATCCTGAGCTTTCGAACTTACGAAACTGCTCAAATCAAAAGTAGCTTTCCCCTTGCTTCTCTTCTTCCTTGGTGAGATTTCTAAAAATCATATAAAATTCACAATAAATTCTAAAATCAACCATAACTCACTAGATCTAACTTCTAAAAGCTTAAACTTACATTTCCATGTAAAATCCATCAATTATCATAAAATTTTCACCATGAATAGTAAATATAAGATTTTTCATATTGCATTCCAAATCTTTGGTGAAAATAAAAATTTTTTACATAAAAGAGAAGCTCTAACCTTGAGAAGAAGAAATCTAGCAAATTTGGCTCAATTCCACCAAGTTTTCTTCACTTTTGGGGATGCCCTAAGTCAAAAATCGTGAAAGCTTGAGGAAGAAGAAGACTCATGGGGTAAAAATGGTGGTTTTTGGCTCAAATTTTCACTTAAAACTATTCGTGAACCTGTTTTCAAGAATTGTCGCTTAAACGCGACTGCTTCGACATTTAGGCGCCTACTCTTGGGTTTGCTTGCGCTTAAGCGCGGGTTATTGACCATTAGGCGCTAGTGCATAATTTTTTTATTTAATCAAGTTTTGATTTAAATGTACATCTTCGTAAGTCAACCTCCCCTAAATGGTCTTTTTAAATCCTAATAACAATTTCTTCCCCTTTCATTCTCCTTCTTCTAAAAAATTCTCAATTTTCCATAACTTAGATTCGATCACAATAAAACAAAATTTTCACACAAACAAATAATTTCATTCACGTATTCAAAAAATACAAACACAATTCAAACATTTAATCTCCACTCCAAAAGATTTTGGATGAGAAAGCATCTAGATACATCACAACACAAATTTAACATCAAACATTTAGAACAAACAAACACTAACACAAACAAACAAACTAGACTTTCAAAATTAATTTCATTCTCCATTAGGTGGAACATATCCCTGCCCTTCATTTACTCCTTCTAAACCATTTGTCACATAGATTTGATAAAACGGATGATGATGAAGAACTTTTATTGAATCCTCCTCAATCCACTTTCTTTCACATACATCGCCTTGTCCGTTTCTTCAATATAAATTGTATAACTGAATTAATTTTGAGTTACCATCCAATATGTGTTAAGTGTGCATTAGTTTCATTTACCATTACCTCAATTGAAGCCATATCAACCTCAATATTTGCAATCTTCTCCGCTATTCCTTCTATAATGACGGCTAGGAATCCATTATATAACTCTTGCACACTTTTACTTACAAAATTCTTCTTGATGGCCTCATCCTTTGTCTTCAAGTCATTCTCACAAGAAGACATTTTTGTGAACTTAATCACCTCTTTCAACTCAACTCTCTCTTCACTTAGACTTTAAAAGGAAAATTTGTAGAGGGGCAAAAATTCTCTTCATTTTCATGTCATTTATAGAATTTAGAGGAGCCTACACCAACTTCCCACGTTTAAAAACCACCAAATAACGGTTAAGACCACTTTACCATTTTTAAATCTTCTAGAATGTTATTAAGCACGTTTTTTAACTCCAGCGCTTAAGCGTCAAATTTAGGCGCTTAAACGCCAATGGTCATTTTAGCAAAGGTCTGCTTAACGTCCAAAAACTCATTCTGAAACGTCTAAGACATCAATAAAGGTCTTAAATTATCACAAAACATTCAAATTACTACCAAAATTCTCTAAAACAAACAAAACCTCATAATATTAAAAATAAAAGCACACCGATAACTATATGTTGCCTCCCACAAAACGCTTATTTATACGTCGTCAGCCCAACGTACCCAGTGCTTATTCTAGGTGGCTCAACATCAAATCATCATTCAATTTAGTTTAATCCCCTAAGAAATAGGGTTTAAATTTATGACCATTTACTTTGAATATTTCTAGGTTTTAGGATTATTGATATCCACAGCTCCATAGGGATAAACTTTTGTTACAATAAATGGGCCTATCCACTTTGACTTAAATTTGCCTAAGAATAACCTCACTCTTGTATTATAAAGCAATCCTTGTTGTCCTGGTTCAATATTTTTAGTATGAATCTTTCGATCATGCCACTTATTCATCTAATCTTTATAAATCTTAGCATTCTCTTAAGATTCATTTCATATTTCTTCCAACTTATTTAATTGCAATAATTTCTCTTCACCAACATCCTTTAAATTATAATTAAATTCCTTAATAGCCCAATATGTTTTATGCTCAAGTTGAACTAGTAAATGACAAACTTTCCCATATATTAACCTGCATGGGGACATTCCTATAGGAATTCTATATGCAGTCCTATAAGCCCACAAAGCATAATCAAGTTTGGCTAATCAATCTAGTTTTCTTGGATTTATAGAATTTTTTAAATTTTTTTAATTTCTCGATTAGAAACTTCAGCTAAACCACTTATCTGAGGATTATAAGCAGTAGAAATTCGATAATTGATATGATATTTCTTTATTAATTTCTTTATTATCACATTTTTGAAATAACTTTCCCCATCAGTTATGATTACTCTCGGCATTCCAAATCTACAAAATATATTCATTCTTAAAAAATTTACAATATTTTGAGCATCACGTCGAGGTAAAGCAATAACTTCTATCCATTTAAACTTATATTCTACTACTAACAATTTAAATAAATTTCCGAAAGATGATTTAAATAGTCCCATGAAATCTAATCCCAAAACATCAAATATTTTAACTTTCAAAATATAATTGAGGGGCGTCTCATTTCTTCTAGAAATATTACCTACATGTTGACAATGATCACAATTTTTAATATAATCATTAACTTCTCTAAAGATATTAGGCCAATAAAATCCAGATTGAATAATTTTGAGAAGTCTTTAATATATCGCCTGTGGAATCCAACATGTCCTAAAAAACTTCTAATTTCCCTCACAGTGTTTAAGGGTGAGGTAAATTATTGAGCACTTGAATTTTTTCAGGATCAAATGTCATACCTTTCTCTAAAATGTGATGTCCCAAAAATAATTCCTCCTGCTACCAAAAATTAGCAATTTTCCTAATTAAGGACTAAATTTGTTTCTTCACAGTGTTTAGGAACTTGCGATAAATTTTCTAAACACAATTCAATTAAAGTTCCAAACACCAAAAAATCATTCATAAAAACTTCAATTTCTTTCTCAATTAAATCATATAAAATAACCATCATTCATCTTTCAAATGTAGTAGGGGCATTACATAAACTAAAAATTATTCTTCTGAAAGCAAATGTTCCATAAGTACAGGTAAACGTTGTTTTCTCCTGATCCTCTAAAGCAATTTGTATTTTATGATAACTAATATGGCCATCCAGAAAACAAAAGTGTTTATGCCGAGCTAGTCTATCCAACATTTGATCTACAAAGGGTAATGTAAAATGATCTTTTCTATTGGCAAGGTTAAATTTTCTATAATCAATGCATATTCGTCATCCTGTAACTTGCCCTATCGGCATTATTTTATTTTGTTCATTAATAATTACAGTCACTCCTCCTTTCTTTAGAACATAATGTATTGAACTAACCCAAGCATTATCTGAAATAGAATAGATAATCCTAGCATCTAATCACTTAAAATTTTCTTTCTTAACAATTTCTTTCATAATAAGATTTAATCTCCTTCGAGGATCAGCCCTGAGTTTGCAGTTTTCTTTCATAAGAATTCTATGCATACAAATTGAAGGATTGATTTATTTAATATCAACAATTGTCCATCCAAAGACTTTCTCATATTTCTTCAAAATTTTTAATAAACACTCTTCTTCTTCTGAAGTTACATGTGAAGAAATTATAATCAGTAAAGTTGAGGAATCACTTAAATAGACATGTTTCAAATATTTCAGAAGTAATTTTGATTCAAGTTCAAAAGGTTTCTCAATTGATGGACAAAAAGATTTGTCTTTTTTCAATATGTCCAAAACAACAAAACTTTCTTGAACAAAATTTGAATCTTCTTCAATAAAATCATTAAATTGTTCTAATTACTCTTCTTGTTCGTGCTCTAATTCTTTCTTTTTGGATTTCTCTTTATAAATTGATTTGAAATGACATTCACTAAGATATGTCAATACGTCAATCCTAAAGCATTCATCATCTTTACCCTTGTGGAGGATATTTCATTGATTTTGAAATATTAAAAGTAACCATTTGATCATTGACATGCATAGTTAATTCTTCTTTTGACACATCTATCATTGCTTTTCTCCCTGGAATGATAGGTATCTCTTTATCTTCCTCCATATCTAGCACAATAAAATCAATAGGAAAGATAAATCGATCCACTTTTACCAAAACATCTTTTATAACTCCCTTAGGATATGTTATAGAACGATCTATTAATTACAAAGTTATAGTAGTAAGCGATAATTCCCCTAATCTTAGACTTTTAAATATTAATGGCATAAGGTTAATGCATGCACCTATATCACATAAAGCTTTCCCAAAAAATCAATCTCATATCACACATGGAATTATAAAGCTTCCAGGATCTTTAAGCTTTTCATGATATTTTTTCTGAATTATATCACTACACTCCTCACTAAGTGTAACTATCTCGTTATCTTCAAACTTCCCTTCTCTGTTAAGAATATCTTTCATAAACTTCACATAGCTTGGCATTTATTCTAAAGCTTCAGCAAAAGGAATATTAATTGTATGTTTTTTAAAGATTTTCAGAATTTTAAAAATTGTTTATCCAACTTTTTTTTATAAAAGTCTTTGAGAAAATAAAGGTGGTGGTGGTTTTTCTAAGTCTAAATTCTTAATGAATAATCTCTTAATGGTCTAAATTCTTGATGAATTTCAACATTTTATTTATTTTGGTTCGCCATTTCTTAAAATTTTTGAATTTTTTCTATATTTTAAATTTTTTTAATTTTTCCAATAGTTCTTTCTAATTCAGAGTGATAGGGAACTAGTCCTTTAGAACCTGAACTATGCATACACTATTACAAAACAACAATGAAAATAAAATACACCACACATAAACTCATAAAAACAATAACACTCCAATATTCTAAAAAAAGTTTAAATAAGTTTTTTTAAAAAAAGAAATTTTGTTTTTCTAAATTTTTTTTTTTAATTTTTCTTCTCAATTTAATTCAATGTCCTCTACAACGGATGCCAAAATCTTGTTCCCCCAATATTTCTACTTGTGGTGATATGATTTATATATATTTATGATATAATACTCTATTCTCCTTTAATAAAATTTCCTTATTTACAACGACACCAAAAAAATTAATTCTGATGTAAATAATAATACAAATGTTATATTTAATTTTAGGGAATTTGTGTAAGTATATGTATCGTTATCAATTAATATAGGAATTTTTGATTAAGCCCCGAAATAATGAACCAACGGGAAATTTTGAAAAATCTAAAATAATGAATTAGATCACAAAATATATTTAGAAAAATATACATACTTAATCAGTTTAAGATATCATAAAATTGAAAATGAGATTCTTTTTGGTAATTTTTTATATTTTAAAATAAAGTAAACATATTACTAACTATAACGAGATTTTTGTAAGATAAAAGAAATATAAATAAAATTTCGTATTTCTTATCATGAATAAGTAATAAGTATAGGAGTTCTATTATGGAAGGATTCAAAATGTGCTGTCAAATAGAAACAGTATTATTCTTTACCCTTACTAGAGATGCTATAAAAAATATTGGCTAGTTTAAAGTTTGAATAGTTTTGAAAACAGGTTAGGTAGGGAAGATATTAGCTCTCACTATAGACTTCCCTCCACTCCCTCCATCTGGGGGCTAACATCTTGTATCAAAACATAAAATAATAAACCTAATTGGGGGCTTTAGTCTGTCGCCCTAAAGTCCTCTAATTCTACATCCATCAAAGTATATTTTCCTAATTATTTGCACAAAATTATATGAATTACTTTCTCATCCATACAACCTCATGTGATTTCTACCAATAGTTGACTGATCTTACAAGTGGGTATTTGATGCACTGAAAATATATATGATTTTTGCTATCTAATTTTACCCATTTTTGGTGATATTACACTTTAAAGAAAAGTATTTTTCATGATTTGCTGCAGGTATGATGATTTTAGGTGGTTGGAGTGAAAAGAAGCAAAAAGGAATGAATCCGGAGCAATAAGGAGCAAAATGGAGCAAAATGGTGAAAAAATGTTCCGGCGCCGCCGGCGCCCAAATCCAGAGAGTATATTAATTAAGTGGCACGATAGAGCGCCGCTGGGGACCGAAGTTGGTGGAGTTCAAATTTGAATAGTTTTGGCGACTTTGTGAAGGGATGCCTATGGAAACTCTTGGGATTTCATCCCTATCTTATAAGTAACTACTTTTGGCCGAAACGTGGTGTGGAAAAAATGTCGAGAGAGTGTCTTGTGTCTTCTAGAGTGTTAGGGTTTAGGGGTAGAGAGTGTAAAAAGAAGATTTTAGAGGGATTCTTCTCTAAGGATGGGAGGAGAAGAGGTAAAGTGAGATATTGCTTCTTCCTTTCCATTCTAAGGAGAGAATCAAGTGTTGTAAAGAAGAGAGAAAATGATTTAAAGGTACTTCAAGGGAATTGCATTGGGGAAGAAAAAGAGATAAGTTGTATTTTCTTTTGTGGTTTGTATGAATTTTCTTTTATATATAAAACCCATGTTTTTTTGTATCTTCTCCATGAATTCTGAGTAGTCTTTCTTTTTTTTCTTCTTGCATAGAGATGTGATGATGGATTGATGTGGATTTGATGTGCATTTAATGTAATGAAGAAGTTGTGATGGTTTTTCATTTAGAACTTAATTTACTTTCGATTTGGCCAAATGAAATGTTAAAATATGTTGTTGAACATTAAGTTTGAAAGGATTTAATGTCCTACGACAATAATGAAAGATCCATTCAATTTCTATGGATGAATTGCGTAGTTTATGGGAATTGAGTGCAAATAATAGAGAAATGTGTTTTGATGAACTTCAATGTGGAGATTTCAGGGTGACAGGCTGAAATCCCCAAATTGGTTCTAAGATTAGTAATTAATATCAAAGGTTAGCCTTTGGGTGAAGGGTGAGTGGGAGCTATGAAGTGAGAGCCGGTATCCTCCCAGCCTAGCCTTAAAGTTAGTGACTAAACTTAGTATATGTAAATGTTCTTTTCTTACTTAGAAGAGGGAGTACTCTTTTAAAGGTAAAGAATCATCTATGCTCCTATTTGGCACGATAAAAGAGATAATTATTACATATCAATCCACACATCATATTCTCATTGCAAGAGGAAATATACTTTTCTCATATATAAAAAAACCTTTCAAATACTTAATTTAGTGTGTCTGTTAGTTAATACTGTTCTTAAAGTTGTTAGAAGTAATTGTATTTAGTTAATTGTAACTATTTTATTGTTCTTACTGTTTCCTGCATAGTAGTAAGAAGTAGACTTTAACTTCAGTGCTTATTACACATTGTGTAACGCTTACTTAAAACTTCAACATTTTCTTGTGGAATCGATATCCAGGACTCCATTAGAGCCCTGTATTACTTGATACAATACGTATACTTTCGTTGAATGCTTGGAATTATCAAAATTATTATAAATTTATAAATCTGAGTTCATAAATTCTTGCAAAATATAAAGTCGAGCATCAGTATGAAACGTTGTTGTTCTGACAGTTTGTCAGCAGTCCTTCAGGGATCGCATTTGATTAGTATACAAAATTGCCCAACGGATCCATCAAGACTTTTCTAGAATTTGAAAGCATGTTCATTAAGAGATTTTCCAAAGCACAACACCATGTCACTATAAAAGATCTCATAGTGGAATGACAAAAGTCTAACGAGACCTTAGTGGACTACATTTTAAGATGGAGAAACCATAGCATGAAGTGCAAGTCTCAGCTGCTGGAGCAGCACGCAATCGAGATCCTACTCAAGAGTATTCATGGTACAGTGGCTTTCATGCTTAAGGGTCTTACAATTAAATCCTTCGGGAAGCAACTCAGTATGGCCAGCAGCTTACAAAAAGAAGACAAACATATAAAGCCTTCAGAAAAAATAGAAAATCCTAGGTCAGCTAACGCATATGAGAAGAAGTATGGCGTAGTAGCAATGGTCAACAAGGGAAACAAGCTAATGAGTATTCAACTGGAGCAGCAGACGCTACAGTATAGTCAGCCTCTGTCGCTGTATGCTCATCCTCAGTAGTACGGCCAACTTCATCCTTAGCAGTACACTCACTAGTACAATCAGTCTGGTCAGTAGTCTTTCCAGCAAAGGTCGTACAGGACAGATGGGGGATAGGGTTCGACAATCTTAGAGCGGTTGAATAGGGTATACTCCTTTAAAGATGACGTCGTAGAAAAGATGTTCTAAATTTACTGAAGAAGCCAGAGTTCAGATTGCCCGAACCAAAGAAATTGAAAGAAGTCAACCTGAAAGATCAACCTAACTGCTGCTCCTATCACAGACTACTCAAACACACTATAGAGTGATGTTTTCTCTTCAAAGATTTGCTCGAGAAGAACTATAAAGATGGAAATATAACAATACTAAATGAATATTTAAAGGAACCTGCAAGTGGTTATATGAACATTATCTGAGCCGGGCTGATCTCCCCAATAGATCCATATCCTGGTAAAGATGGTTGGAGCATAGTCTGAATGAAATCTTCCAAGAACATATTGGATTAGATACTGAACACTTTGGTGCAAGATGCCACTCAGAGTCTGCTACCTGCCAAGCCAAAGCTAGATATTACACCAGAGAAGCTGCCACGACAGAAGATAAAGAAGAAGGAAATCATGGATGTGACGAAGGTTGATAGTGCAAAGGATAGGATAGGGGCTGCCCCAGTAAAATTGGTTGTCTCAGATTTGGGGAAGAAATCCCTCAAACTGCTTACTCTGTATAAATTCTTCTATCACCCTTCGGGGTATTATAATTATAAGAGTGACGATTTTGTCTACGTTTTGGCTGCATCTAGTAATGACGTAACTGACCACAACCCAACTAACTTCAATTTTGATTCCCAAAATGATCCTCAAATCATACTAAACCTTGAAGAGAATGTTGAAAAAAATAAAGAGGTTATTAACAATGCTGGCTACGATAGTTTGAAAAGTGAGGAATCAGCCCTCGAGTGCAAAGAAACACCGATTGCCATTGACCTAGACTGCTTAGATTCAGAATAAACACCATGAGAGTCAATTGCTATAGTAAAAGAAGAAGAGATAATAGAAATGAATCTAAGGAGTGGAAAGGTATTACTACTGAGAATAACTCCTATGGAAAAGGACTAACAAGTAGTTATTAGAGAAGAACCACCTCTGCTAATAGAAGGCACACATATTCAAGAAAAGACTGGAGTTTCAAGTAAAGTGGATACAATGTACTAGCTCATCTTAAGAAGTTACCAGCCAAACTAAGCATTTACGACTCTCTGATCCTGTGAAAGGAGATGAGAGAAAATCTGATTAAAGCTCTACTTGATTCAGACATTTGCTTAGCGCAGTTGGCTAGCACTTCCTTGGATGAAGTTTGTACTTTGAAGGAACAGCCTAGGGTGGCCTTAACTGACGAAGACTTGCTACTTGATATTGCTGACCAAAATCGATCGCCCTACGTTTCCCTCAACATCGGCAGATTCCTACTTTCCAGAGGTTTGGTAGTCTGGGAGAATCACTTAATACAATGAATCTACTGACGTTATCATACTTGGACATCGACGCAGAAGAACTCAGTTCAAATAATATGATGCTGAGAGGATTCAATAAGAAGGGAGAAAGAGTGCTTAGATTGATTACACTGTTAATGAAAACTAGAGATCTAGTAACAATCACAAAATTTCATGTCATTGACACTGAAACTTCGTTCAACACTCTACTTGGTTGACCGTGGCTTCAGGAGTATAATATGGTTTCGTCATCGCTACATCAATGCATCAAATATTATAAGTATTGAAAAGAACACTACATCAATGAAGACTTACAACCATTCTCAATACATGAAGTAGGCATCCACGAAGACGCCGCCTGACAAGCTCCCCTGAACAAGACCATCTTTTCCAGAGAAAGTGTCCTAAATAAGGTTAAATATTCAAAAACATCACAAGAACGAGACAATTCAGCTCTATATTTACGATCCCCCACTACTCCTTTGCAGCGAGTTAGTGGAGATTCTTTTAGCCCATGCATCCGAGATCAAGGTTGGGGATGCGGACGAGGAAGAATTAATAGAAGGAAGCTCTGAAGAGGCAAGTCCAATGAAGATACAATGGTCGTAAACCAGAAGAAACCTCAGTTCGAATTCTCCTTCGAAGATACAAAAAAAAAAAAGAATATGAGTCGATGTACGATCAGATTAACCATTACGTGCACGCCATGACCCTAACTCTGATCTATCCTCAAAAGATCAAGAGTATGGAGATCAAGGAAGTACGTAATGGTGATTTCAAGCTGATCAAGTTTTACCGTGCTTCTCCTTCTGCTCCAGAAACTTGTATAAATCTTGAAGATGATGATTCTATTGAATTAATGGAATTACCATTTGGTTACATTTCTCTGTGCATACAAAAGTTAAATCAACAAAGTTATATGTCAAAACAAATATCAAAGAATAAGCTGCAACATTTTAAAAATTATGGAATACTAAAGGAAAAAATAACAAATCAAACGAAGGTCTTGGATTTGGTACGATAGGACAGGTCGATGACTCGGGATTTTGCATGGTTGGTACTAGCAAGTTGGAAGAACAATGCTTCGACGTCAAAGATAATGAAGATCAGCCAATAGATGATGCTCTCCTAGAATTTGAAGAAGAGATCAAGTCAACAGTCAATGAATTAAAGTAAATCAACTTTGGGACTAAGGAGCAGCCCTGACCAAATTTTATAAGTTCCCTTCTCAGTGAAGAGTAATCTACTGATTCAATCAAATTATTATCAAAATTCAAAGACTTCTTCGCTTGGAGCTACGATGAAATGCTTGGGTTATTAACAGAAGTTGCAATCCACCGACTTGGAGTGGATTAGAATGTAACTCTAGTAAAGCAAGCCCTAGAAGAATGCGCCTCGATATAGAATAACAAGTCACAGCTGAGGTGAATAAATTAATAAACGCTAACTTCAAACGAGCAGAATAATAACTTACGTGGTTATCCAACGTTGTGCCATTAAAGAAGAAAAATAGACAGGTACGAGTGTGTGTTGACTTGAGGGACTTAAACAAAGAATGTTTGAAGGATGAGTTTCCATTGTCGATACCGGAATTGATGGTGGACATTGCATCGTCACACGAGATTTTCTCCTTTATGGATGAATCGTCAGGGTACAATCAAATTGAGATGGCTCCAGAAGATGCAACACTCACAACATTCAAAACTTCGATTGGAATCTACTGCTACACTGTGATGCTGATTGAAGAACTTCAGAGCAACTTACCAATGAGAAATGACAAGGATTTTCGGTGACCTCATCCAAAACCAAGTGGAATGCTACGTGGATGACCTGGTCATCAAGAGTAAAGTAAAGGGAAACCATTTAAATGATTTGAGGATCGTGTTTGAACGATTATGAAAATTTATTCTCAAGATAAATTCCTTAAACTGCACCTTCGGGATTACCTCCAAGAAATTTCTAGGATTTGTTGTCCATCATCGGGGAATGGAAAATGTCCCGGAGAAGATTAAAGTTATTTTAGAAATACCTCATCCTAAAACCTTGAAATAATTACATTCTTTTCAAGGTAAATTGGCATACTTAAGACGCTTTATATCTAATATGTCAGGGTGGTGTCTACCCTTTTTGAACTTACCCCATAAGAATGCCAAATTCTATTGGAGGGAGCCGTTCCAACGTGCATTTCAGGATATTAAATGATACTTAACAATACCTCCTGTTTTGGCAGCCCCTATCCCGGGTCAATTTTTTATAGTTTATACCACAGCCTTAGACGACTCCCTCGGATCCTTACTAGCCCAAGTCAATGATGAGGGTAAATAAAACACACTCTATTACTTGAGACAACATCTAATACCGACGAAGGTGAAGTATCCTCTTATTAAGAAACATTATCTAGCTTTGGTTTTCGTCACTTAGAAGCTTAGGCACTATATGTTATTTCAAAAGGTCAATATGATTCCTGCAATATTTTATGACCCAACCAACACTTTTCGGAGGTCTAGCAAGGTGGTCAATAATTTTATTGCAATTTGATATAACTTTTGTGCCCTTTCCTCGTAGTGCACCCACTACCTGCTGGGTCCTTTCTCGACGATGACTTACCAGACGGACATATAATGTAAGCGGAATAGCTACTTGGTATAAATTGAGAGATGTACTTTCATGAAGCTTCGTCATCAATAGAAGATATGATTATAGACAGTGATACCTGAAAATACAGGAATCAGTCTGATCTTCATTATACCAGATTAGGGAATATTAAGATTCTCTTACCTCTTTACAGATTTGTGTACCAACAATGAAGCAGAGTACCAGGCTTTGACAATTGGGTTAGAATTAGCAATATTAATGGAAATAACAGACATTACTATTTTTGGCAACTCACAATACATCATTCAGCAAATATCCAGACAATACAAGATTCTAAAGCCAAGACTCGTAAAATATCATAAATATATGATTGAAATTACTGGATATATTCCTAGCGTAACTTTCTATAAGATTCCTCGATAGGATAATGCCCACGCATACGCTTTAGCTAAGCTCCCTAAATAATTTACATGTCTGCAACACGTTTCCATAGACATTACAATATAAGGATGTCAGGTTCTGTTGTAGATCGACCTTGACCATCTACACAAGCTTGTAAAGGAATAGATAACAGCTACAGTGACAGATGATACTAAAGACTGGTGTCAGCCGTTAATGGAATATTTACAAACAGGAAGGCTAGCAGAAGATAATTTAGTGGCACATCAGATTCAAAAGATGGCAATGTCATATTTACAAACAATGTTCTATCAAAAGATCATCGATCAGATGTGGCTGAGATATTTGAGATGCGTAGAAACACATAATATCATCAAGGAAGTGCACGCCGGATTGTGTGGAACTCACCAATCGAGGTCGAAGATGAATATGAAGATCAAAATGTCGGTCGTTAGATTTTTGTTGTTGGAGTATGGTGTGTTGAAGGTATATATATATATATATATATATATATATATATATATATATATATATATATATATATATATATATATATATATATATATATATATATATATATATATATATATATATATATATATTATTTTTTAGGTTTGATATTTTTGAATTGGTTTAAAGTATATTTTCAAAAAGAAAATAGGAATTTGATTTAATTTAATATATATATATATATATATATATATATATTGAAAATAATATTTTAATTTTGAAGAATACAAAATAAAAGCGATCTCATGTAAACTTTAGTTTTAGATAATCAAGCACTTCATCACATGACATGTATCTATCCCGAAGAATAGATCTGTTACTTGGGATGAGGCTTGATCTAACAAACTAAAGAATTCATGACATCCATTTGGTCTGCAAACCAATTTATATTAATATGAGGTCTTTAAGTTCTCTATAAGGGCAAGCCCCTATAGTTAATTACATCTTAGATAACCAAAGTTACCTAAAACAACCTTGATATAGATCAGGAAACATTTAGATTCATGACTGCCAAGGGTAAGGTTTTCCAATAAAAAATGTGGTAATCAGAAATTCAATTGGTGAATGGCTCAAGTCTTGGAACATTTCATTTTATCAAAATCCAAAGGAGAGAAGGCTAAGGGTAGGACAAAGATTTTAGAAAATCTTGATGTCTTCCCAAACTATTATATAGTTTGGCTTTGATTTAGGATATTAATTTGATGTTTCGTCATGTCAATTTTATTATTTAGAACTTACATTCACTTGATAATGATCATGTGAATGACCTGGAAGAAAGGAGAATATATATCATAACCGATGACAATCTCGGAATCCTAAAAAGAGTTAGGGCTTATGTTGCACAACATGGTTGTACAAGGGCCTAAAGAAAATGTGAGGATTTATGCTGGACTAGGCAAGCTACTTCGAAGTCCTATGGCTTGTTGTTTTAAAATAAGGAATGGTTTTTCTGATGTAGACAAGTTTTACTATTAAAGATGCTCGTGATGCCCACTATGCATGCTCCAAGCTCCTTGTCGTAGCAGGTTTAGTTAAAAAAAACTGTCAATTGTGGAGAAGAGAGAAGAGTCGTGTCTTGGAAATACTTAAATTAAGGTGTCTTAATATTTTATTGGGGGCACATTAAAGTTGATTATAGCAACACCGGTAAAGATCCCATGGTTCCATCATAACAGCATCGCTATTTTCATCGGATTCACTTAGTCCAAATGAATTTACTAAACTCAACTTAATGAGTTCCATACTTTCATTTAGGCCTTGGGAAACCACGTTAGCAACATGTGAGTTACCTCCCCCAAGGAATTCCCGATCATCCAACGAGACGTTTTAATTTAGTTACAGTTGTGGTTTTTGTTTTGTTTTTAATTAAATTTTGAGTTGTTTTATATGTTTGAATGTTGTGGTGGTGAATTTTATCTTGTCTTGATTTTTAACTTTAATTTTTTGTTTTGGTTTTGAGGATATCCTAAAGGTTTCAATTTTCATGCAGGGTGACGTTGTTGTTTAGCATACAAGTTTGCAAGAAAGAAAGTACAGTTGAGTGTAGGTAAGTAAATTACATTAAAATAAAAGCATACCTGGTAGGTCTTCCCGTCATTTCCACCTGAAACTTTAGTATTCTTGCAAAAAAACATTTATATTTTGCAGGAAAGTAGGACGTATGGATAGGTTCGTCACAGGCCTACAAAGTCCTAGGTCATAACCCGGTGAATTCTATTCATTTATTTGAAAGATATTTCTCATTTAATAGATATAATAGGTACAGTTGTCCTGCAATGTGTCTAAAAGACTTGTAAAAAGATCCAGGAGAGACCCAGATGCTTCAGATTCCTTTTGAGCTTCCTGGAGGTCCTTTTGGACTTATTATAGTTATTAAATGATTTATCCCTTTCATACCCATATGCTCAGTGGGTCAATGTTTTAGTCATCCCGAAGGGAAGAGTAATTATCACTGAGTGCTTTGCTAAGGAATTATGTGAGTGGGCCCTTAAAGACAAATTTAACTTATGGAAGAATTAACCCTTAAGATCATTTATTGCCCTTAATTAAGATCATTTATTGCCCTTTTCCCATTTTGATTAAGCCTAAATATTAATTAAGGCTAATTTTTCCAAAATTATAATTTTACCCCTAAAAGCCTTTATGACATCATAATTCATTAAATTTAGCTCAAATGACTTTGAAATTTTTATGTGACCCCACTTATAGGTTAATTAAAACATGAGAGAGAAAATGTGATTTTTCAAATTTTAATTTAATTTATATATTTATTTTCATGCAAAAATAAGGGTTTCCAATGGAAATTCAATAACTTGTCCAAAACAAAATATATGAATTTGAAATTTTTATGGGAGGTATAACATGACCAGGGGACCACTTGGAGCAAATTTCATGATTTGTTGAGTTTTAATTTAATTATTAGAATTATTTTAAGTTCTAGAGTTTTAATTAATTATAAAATATTTTAAGGGTTGAACATTAAATTTTATATTTTTCTTAAGTCCATTTGAGGTCAAGAAACCAAGAGAAATAAATATTATATTTTTCTAATTTTTATTTTAATTATTATAATTATTTTAGTGGAAAATTAAAAAAATTCATTTTTAACCTTTTTAAAAAAATTGATTTAAGCCTTTAAAAATTGATATTTTGATTATGAAGTTTGGGAAAATTATGGGGATGGTTCCTAAGTGATTAGAAAACCAAAAGTGACAATTTTGTGATTTTTAATATTTTTTTTATTTTTGTTATTATTTAATTATTTAATTATAAAAAATATGATTAAAATGAAAATTTTGTGAAAATCCTAATTTTATTTTTAAAATCTGATCACAGAGAACTTCCAAAACCAATTTTACAATTTTTTGAGTTATATTTTAATTATTAAAATTAGTTTAATGTTCAAAATTATCATTTTACTTAAAAAATTCATTTAGGTAACCAAATGAATTCCAAATGCCATGAAATTTTTATGGGAAGTTCTCTGACCTTTAAAATACAGTGGAGAATTGTTTTTAAGTGATTTTCATTTTTAATGGACTCAAATTAATGTAAACTCAGTTTTAAACCAAATTGATGATTAGGTCATTTTTTAATTATTTAACCAATGAAAATTTTATCCTAGGTTCCTCTGGTCATAAGGAATGTACCATGATTTTTCTGAATTTTTATAATTAACATGCTAATTACTAGAATTAATTTATGAAAACAGATGCCTAAACTTGGAAAAATATAAAACTCTTTATAAAGGTCTCCTCTGACTTTGGAACATTTAGGAAAGATCCCCCATGACAGAGGCTACAACATGCTAAAATGAGAAGTCATGGTGAAATATCTATATGCATGGAGAATTAAAATACTATATAAAATATTAAATTAATTAAAAATCACACATGTAGTAAATAAATTTTAAACCATTCCCACATTATTCTCCTCTATTCATTGAGCAATAGGGTATTTTTATTTTATTTTTATGATTTTTCTACACAAAGTTATGAATTTTTAAAGTTCAGGTGATTTAAATAAATCAGAAAATTCATATTTTCATACTCAACCACGTCGGCGCCACGTAAACCTACGTCCAGTCGAAAGCACACGCATCTCCTTCTATTTGGGTGCCACCTTCTGAGTCAGCGGGCACTTTATGTATCAAGAGCTCGTCCGACGCAATCCTGACCATCAATTCATTACACGTGTGATCTGACAGCTCCTGGTCATCATCCCCAACTGACCGAGCCCGTAAATTATCCACCTTCTAGACCTAAGATCTCAAGCTAGACTCAACCAAATCGCATGGGGTTTGTTCCTAGAGCTTCATCTAGCCTAGACAAACCTATCCATACTGTTTATACAGTATGAAATACAGTGTACAGTTATGGAGGATGAAGAAAAGCTCGGGAGGAAGAGTGAGTCAATACCTTTGTCTGAGAGGGGAGGCCTCAATCAGAAGGTTGTAACAGCTTCGATTGGTCCCAACGAACCTCCAGATGGTGCCTTTTGCCCTGGTAAATTGTCTAGACCCAAACTCGACCAGGCCCGATTTCAGGTGTTGGTGGAAGTCTGGTGCAGAGGCCTTCTGTGATGGGGCTTTGATGGGGGATCCTCCTCCTTCACTGCTGGGAAGGTGTGGGTGTAGTTAATTGAAATTTGGTGCACTGTGGAGGTGTGGAGAAATATGTCCTAGTTTCCGGCCAAATTTGAGCTATGAAATTGAGCTCTGACAATGGGAATCAGTGGCTGAAGACGGTGGGATCACTCTTAGGACCTCTCAGGGAAGCTCTAGAAGCAATTTGGTGGAGTTTCCTTGAGAAAAGTTTAGCACATGGTTTTGGCCGAGGAGAGGTCTATTTATGGCCATGTCCATTGGGTTGAGCTTAGGGTCTGGTGATGGGTGGATTCAACTGCCTAAGTGGAGGGTAGATGACCTCCAATGGTAATCTTAAGCTGACTTGGCCATTGGGTGGAGTTTAAGTTCAATTTGAGTGTGGGTGGCTCTCGGTTTTAACATTTTCTGGCCACTAGGGTGGCCAGCAGAGCCAGGGCTGGTGGCCAGTGGGCTCAGGTGAGAAAGGGAAGGATTAATGATGTTTTACCCTCAATGGAAAGTGATGACGGTGGAGATATTTTGATTAAGGTCAAATATGGGATAAAATCCCCCAATTCAAGGGAATTTTGGGCCATGGTTGGTCACATTTGGGATGATTTGGTCACAATAAGCCATAGGTTCAATTTAGATCATTTGGGTTCAAGTTGGGCTAGCTTGGATTTGAGTTTGGGAGATCCAAATGATTGTTCAAAATGATGTGTATGATTTTCATGAAATTTTTAGAAAAGTTTTGGAATGGCGTTGAATTGATTTGGTAGGTCAATTTGGCTTGGTTTGGGATTTTGGTCAATTTGAGGCAAGTTGAGTTAACCTAGGTTTAGGTTGGGCTAGGGTTGGGTCCAAGGTCAATTGAAGGTTCCAAATGGTCTATGGGTATGTCATAAAGAGATCCCAACATCAATTGAGTGGAAATTTTGGGAGTAGGGCAATCAATTTGGGAGATTTGGGCATACGGTATGTTTGAATCAAAATTTGGGGTTTTGGACTTTAAGTGGATTTGGGTGAGACTTGAGCTTACATTGGGGGCGATTGATGGTTCAATTCAATTTAGGGGAGTGTTATGAAGAGTTTAGAATTCAAATTGGGAAGAAATTGATTAGTGTTTGGTCAATTTGGGGGATTTGGGTCACTTAGGAAAAATTGAGGATTTTGGGTTTTAAGTGAAACTGAACTCAAATGTGGGTCAAAATTGAGCTTGAATTTAGTTTAAATTAGTATTGGAGATGTTAATTAAAGTTTCTAATTGAAATTGGGCAATATTAGGGTCAATTGGGTAGACATTAGGTTCAAATTTGGGTACTTTTGGGTTAAATTGGTTAAATTGGGGCTTTTTAGTTAAATTGGGCTCAATTGGCCAAATTGGTTGATGTGGTAGTTGAGATAAATGAAATTGGGAATATTTGGGATGTTTTGGGAATTTATGGGAATTTTTGGAATTTTTAGAATTTTTGGCTAAGAGGGGCATTTTGGTCATTTTAGGGATTTTTTTGGAAAATTTGGCAATTTTGGGTAATTTGGGCTAATTTGAGTAGTAGGGAGTATTTTGGAATGAGTTTTTGGAGAATTATGGGTAATTTGGATAATTTTGAAAATTTTAAGGAATTTTAGGGTTTTGGGGGCATTTTGGGTATTTTAGGGCAAAAGGGATAGAAATTTGGAATGTTTGAAAAATTGAAATTGCCCTCATTTTGTCCTTATGTGTTGGTACTAGCCAAACCCTAGTCTGTGGCTAAGAACTTGGGAAAACCACTTACATGAGTTTCCAAAGAGTTAGGGGATCAAAGTGGGATGTGTCTTGTTTAGGGTTGTGAGTGTGTTGTGTATGTGTGGTGTGAATTCCAGACCTACCAGGGTAGTTCCTATGGCCTGACCACATATTCAGAGACTTCCCATGGGCTTTCTTATGCTTGGTCTCTTCCTCCCAAAAACTTGAGGTCAGGCCTTAAGCATATGAAAACTCCCAGTGAAGTGAGAAAAGTTTGAATTTCTTTTGGTGTGGGTACCATGACAAGTATTCTAAGAAAGTAACCAGAAGTGTCCTATGGATAGACCCTAGGCTATTCTAAAGAAAGGATAGAACTCAACCAAAAGTGATGTCAATAAAAGGACCCTAAATAAGTGTGGTGCGCTGAGCAAGCACACCACACGTATTGGTGTTGACCGACGAGATCAACAAAACCAACACAATTATCTGAGTCAAGACTCAAGACAAACACAAAATTTAGGATTTAGAATTTTGATTTGATTTCAGTTTAAATTCTTGAGTTCAAACATTAATTTAATTTTGAATTTTAAATTTTAATTTTAGGCTTTATGGAATTTATGGAAATTTAAGAATTTGTGGAATTTAAAAATTTTACTTCTGTGGGAAGTTTTTGAGTTTGAAGTGAGTGTAGTGGGGAAATCAAAATTTCGGTACTGATCCCAGAAAGATTAGAACTGGAATTTAGGTACCAGCCTCAGAAATGAAAATCAGAATTTCAGCACCGACCTCATATTTCGTAGGTATGGAAAAATTTCTCGAAAGAGAAATGGAAAATTAGGGAATTTTTAGGAAATCAAAAGACTAAGCTTCGTTCCCGAAATTTCATGGAAGGCAGAAAATTTTCTCTGAAGGATGATGGAAAATTAGGAAATTTTGGGGGAATCGGACGACTAAGCTCCGTTTCAAGAATTTCATGGAAGGTGGAAAAATTTCTCAGAAGGATGATGGAAAATTAGGGATTTTTTTGGGAAATCATGGAGATTAAAGCTTAAGGATTCACATTCGGCCCAATGTGTCACATAAGGAGTGAAAGCTCAAGGACTCACATGCAACCTAAAAGGTGATAGAAGGGAATTAGAATTTAGGTACTGATCCCAGAATTTCATTTAAGGATAATTTGGTGAAACTTGGTATTCACTTTCAAAGAAAGCAATTACATTAAGAGGGAAAGCTCAAGGACTCACATGCAACCTAAAAGGTGACAGAATGGAATCAGAATTTAGGTACTGATCCCGGAATTTCATTTGAGGATAATTTGGTGAAACTTCGTATTCACTTTCAAAGAAAGAAATTTGGTGCAATTCGGCCGAGAATGATAGCCATTGCAAGATTAGAAAATTTCAAGATATTTCAAATCTGTGAGAAGTGGCGCTGTGTGAAAAGTGCCAAATTTCACGGAGTGCCCACAAAAGTGAAGGATTTGAAGATGAGTGCAATGACTCAAAATCTCGAGAGAGAGAGAAAACAATATCATTTATCTATTTTTTTTAATTCATCATTTTATTTTAATTTGTTTTGTTTCATTTAATTTCATTTTATTTAAATTTTGTCTTTAAATTTCGATTTAAATTTCAATTTCAATTTCATTTTCATTTGATTTAAGTTTCGAGTTCATTTCAATTTTAATTTCATTTTGTTTTCATTTTATTATTTTCTTCTGTATTATTCTTTTGACCTTTTCATTTTGGAACCAAACATGTGGTTCAACGGCTTTTAACTGTTGCACTAAAAAGAAAGCATTTTTGAAAAATTGAAATCTTCATCAATTCTGCTGAAAGTAGTGCAACTGATCATATACTGACAAGTGTCCAAAAGTAGATAATGTGTACAAAATTGAACAGAACTGACATATCATATCATCTGGCTACTGCAAAAGTGGTGACAACGTACTGTCATGACCCGTCGTAAGGGGTAGTAGATTCCTGCTGCCTAAGACTGCTGCAGGGACGAGCCAACCTGCCAAGGTTACGCTCTGGAACAAAAGTCCCTTCGCAAACATCCGGAGGTACTGCCATCATAGTGGCAAAGGGTGAATGTTCTCCAATTCTGGATCCGGTTCATAGTAAAATGGAACTCTGTCCTCATCCATTCTTCTGAAGGTGACTGACACCTTTTTCTTGTAACTCCTGGGATGCAGTGTTTCGCTAAATCCGCTCCATTTCTTTTCAGTACCAGTACTGATCCGACTGGTAGGGGAATTTCAACAGAACCTCGAAATTCTCCTGGTTTGACAATCTAGATTTTTCGTCCAAACAAGATATTGCTTTCACTTATAAAAGAGACCGTGCAGAAGGGTCTGACAAAGTCATGGTGGTCGATATGAGGTGGGATGCAGTCCCCTCCCTCGTGAATATTTATTATGCAGCTGTTAGGAATACAGTCTGCAGGCAACACGTGCCACTTAACCATCCTCTTCATCATCTTCTTGGTTTGCAGTAGCATCAGATCCACTTCATCATGCTATAAAATCCCCGAGGGATTACTTTATCGATCTATCCCGAAGTTAAAGCAACAGCCACACTGAATTGTGACTCTGCCCTTTCCTCTTTTCCATTTTGACGGCTTTGTATATGTTCTCGGCCTCAGAAGACCTGCTTTGACCAATTTCTGAAGAGTGTCGATGCAGTACAAAATTTCTTTTTCATCCTTCCTCGAGAATACATCAGTGTATAACTCGAGACCTTCCAGAATATTGACAAACTTTCCTTGTATGTCTTCATAGTGTTGAAATTCTTATTTTCTAATTTTCCTAATCTTTGCCATGACGTAGTCTGGAACTCCTCGCGGCGGCGGCAGTGTAGGATGAATTGTGGTACGTACGACACTACCTTAGGATATTCCCGACACCTGAGTAGCATTGAGGCAGCTGCATATGCCTCAAATGTGTCGTACTCTTCTAGCTGTAAAACATGACATTTTGGGCACTCTGAAAATGTCCCTGACACTGTAGGCAGTCTGGGTAAACTTGAGTTGCAAGTTGGACACCCAGCCAAAATTTCTTCCAATGGATACAATGTCGGCGCGGGATCCTCTGCAGTCTTTAGCTCAATATCGGTGTGCAGTGTGTTGTCATCTATTTCTTTCATTTTAGGATTGTAAGAATCTCCTAGAATGGGTGATAGCATGGCAGCTAGCTCCGGAGCTTGTCTCCTCTTCATCCTGTCTAAGAGGCAACGCTTGCAGCGATTTGCATTTCTTTTTTTGTACGCGCCAATGGTGCATCTGGAACGCTCTCGACTGAAGCAACAACAAGATCACCTTCTAGAGTAGTGATCATGGATGGAACCTGAGTATGTCTCGCATTAAGGAGGTGTAAATCGACAAATCCCCTAGTTCCTCCATATCCTGACGTCTGTTCGTTCTCTCTACGACCACTCTTCTTCATCGACTTCATGTCTGTAGTCTCCTTTTGTGTGTTTCATTTTCAAGACGAGAAGACCCACTATATTCGTGCCCCAACACTCGAATGGCCACGAGGGGATCGTGGGGTGTAGAACATTCAGAGGTTTGTGCAAGACCACTCTGTGCACCTATTATTGGTGGCACTTCTTTGTTGTATCCATGCAGTCTGTTATCATTGTTGGCCAGTAGTATATGAGTCTTTTGATTTTCATTATCATTTTCAGCCCCGACTGGAGAGCACCACACAATTTGGCATGTACTTCTTTGACGATTTTTTGTGCTTCTGCTTTGCTGAGGCATCTGAGCCACATCTGATTGAAGGATCTACTGTGCAGAACACTGTCAATTAAGGCATATGAAAGAGTTTTCTTCTAAATTTGATGCGCTACTGACTTGTCTTCTAGTAATTTTCCGGTTTACAAATATTCTATCAATGGCTGACACCAATCTTCTGTATCTTCTGCCACTGTGGCTGCTATCTGTTCTTTTCCAATCTTGTGTAGACTATCAAGGTCAATCTGTAACAAAACCTGACGTCCCTATACCATAATATCTATAGAATATTTGGGTGGACAAGACAAATCTTTATCAAGTTTAGCTAAAGCGTCCACGTGGGCGTTGTCTGCTCGAGGAACTCTATAGAATATCACTCTCGAAATTTGCTTGAGTAGCCTCATCGTGTAACGATGGTATTCTTCTAATCTCGATTTCAGAAGTTTATATTGTCCTGCCACTTGTTGAATGACGAGTTGTGAGTTGCCATAAATGGCAATGTCTGTTATTTCCATTAGTATTGCCAATTCCAAACCGGTGATTAGAGCTTCATATTTCGCTTCATTATTGGTACACGGCTCTGACAAGAGGTAGGAAAATCTCAGCATCGCCTGATCCGGAGTCATGAAGATTAAACCAATTCCTACTTTGTTGGGTATCACTACAATTGTCCTTTGTCTCTTCGTGGATGACACTCGGCCGAAGTACATTTCCCAACATCTGGCACTGGTCTGCTCTATTTGTAGTATCTGTTTATCTAGCAATTTGCCATTGAGCGGGGACCCATCTAGTAGTGGGTGCAAATTTGCCCTTTGATAATGCGAAGGGGCATAAAAGTTATGTCAAATTACAATAATATCATCGACCACCTTGCTAAGCGTCCGGAAAGTGTTGATCGGGTCATCAAGTATTGCAACAGATTAACTTTCTAGATTAGGTTGACCTTATGAGATAACATGTAATGTCTAAGCTTTTGAGTGGCAAAAACTAAAGCTAGAAAATGTTTCTCAATAGGAGGATACTTTATTTCTATTGGTATTAGATGTCAACTCAGGTAGTAGAGTGCGTTCTCTTAACCCTCATCATTGACTTAGGAAAGTAAGGATCCGAGGGACTTGCCCAAAGCCACAGTATAAAGCATCAACGGTCTACCCAGAATAGGGGCTGCAAAAAAAGAAGGTTTCGTTAGATATCGTTTAATATTTTTTAAAGCTCTTTGATACGGCTCTCCCCAAAAAAAATGTGACATCCTTTCAAAGTAGGTTCGAAAAAAGGAGTCTCCTTCCTGACAAACTGGATATAAAGCATCTTAGATATGTCAATTTTCCTTGAAAAGATTGTAATTGCTTCAAGGTTCTAGGGGGAGGCATTTCTAATATCGATTTAATCTTCTCTAAGTCGATTTCGATTCCCCGACGATGGACAACAAATCCTAGAAATTTCCTAGAGGTAACGTCGAAAGTGCACTTTAAGGGATTCATCTTTAGATTGTATTGTCGTAACCGTTTAAATACGATCCTCAAATCATATAGGTGGTTCTCCTTTACTTTTCTCTTAATGACCAAATTGTCCACATAGCATTCCACTTGGTTGTGAATGAGGTCATCAAAAATCTTCGTCATTGCTCCTTGTTATGTTGCTCCTGTGTTCTTTAAACCAAATGACATCACGGTGTAGCAGTAAATCCCAATTGGAGTTCTGAATGCTGTAAGCGTTGCATCTTCTGTAGCCATCTTGATTTGATTGCAACCTGACGATCCATCCATGAAGTAGAAAACTTTGTGTGATGACCCGATTTCTACCATCAGTTCGGGTATCGACAACGGGAACTTGTCTTTCGGACATGCTTTATTCAACTCCCTGAAATTGACACACACTGGTATTTGTCCATTTTTCTTCTTTACTGGTACGACGTTGGCTAACCATGTCGGATATTGTTCTTCTTGGACAAAGTTAGTTTCTATTAATTTCTTTATTTCTGTCGTAACTTGCTGTTCAATTTCAAGGCCTATTCTTCTGGGAGCTTGCTTTACTCGTGTTGTACTTTGATCCAGTCCTAGTCGGTGAACTGCAATCTCTAGAGATAGTCTAAGCATCTCGTAATAGCTCTAGGCGAAGCAATCTTTGAATTCTAACAGTAACCTGACCAAGTCTGTAACCTCTTCTTCGTTGAGTAACGAACATATGAAAGTAGGTCGGGGCTGCTCCTCAATACCGAGATTGATTTCTTTTAATTCATCCATAGTTGACTTAATTTCCTCTTTGAACTCCGGTGGAGCCTCTTCTATTGGTTGATCTTCGTATTCATCTTGGATGTCCAGACAATCTTGCGTTGGCTGACTAGTAACAACCATGCAAAATCCCGAGTCATCGACAGGTCCGTTCGTACCGAACCCAAGACCTTCTTTTGAGTTGAGTTTCTTTCCTTTTGTATTCCATAATTTTTCAAACGATAGTAACTTATCTTTTGTCATTCGCTTTAGCACATATTCTTGTTGAATTAGCTTTTGTACACACGACAAAAAGTAACCAAAAGGTAATTCCATTAATTCATTAGAATCGTTTTCTTCGAGAGTTATACAAGGTTCAGAAGTAGAAGGAGAAGCTTTATAAAATTTGATTGGTTTAAAAACATCATTATGGACTTCCGATCTTCTGAGGATGGATCAGAGTTAGAGTCATGGCTTGAACATAATGATTAATCTGATCATACATTGATTCATATTCATGTCTTTCTGTGTCATCCGTAGAAATCTCAAACTGTGTCTTTTTCTGACTTATCATCATTGTTTCTTATCTTCTTCGGAGCTTCCTTCTACTTCAATGCTAATTGTCAGCTTCGTCCATTCAACAATCTGGTGAGTTCTTCCTCGACCACATCCCCGACCTCGACCTCGGATGCGTGGGCTAAAAGAACCTCCACCAACTTGTTGTAAAGGAGTGGTGGGAGATCGTTGAACTGGAGCTATTTGATCCCGTTCTCATAGTTCTTCTGATTCTTTTTCTTTACTTGTCACAATTTCTTTTGAAAGTATTTTTCTCTTTGGGGGAGCATAATAGGCGGCGTCTTCATGAATGCCTATATCATGTATTGAGAATGGTTGTAAATCTCCTTTAATGTAATATTTTTGTCCGTTTTTATAGTACTTGATGCATTGGTGAAGTGACGACGGGACCATGTTGTACTCGTGAAGCCACGACCGACCAAGTAGGGTATTGAACGATGTATCCACATTGATGAAATGGAATTTTGCAGTTGTTAATAGATTTCCAGCTTTCATTTGGACCGTTATAGACCCAAGGTCACTTTATCCTTTCTGGTTAAATCCTCTTAGCATCATTTTATCGATAGAAAGTTCTCGAGCATCGATTTCTAAGTAGGCTAACGTCCGTAGACTCATTATGTTGAGCGGCGCTACAGGATCTACAAACACACTGGAAAGTATGAACCTACCGATGATGACAGAAATGTAGAGCGGACGGTTTTGATCGACTGTACCGAATAACAAATCTTCATCAGTGAAGGTTACACCAAGCTGTTCTTTCAAAGTGCAAACTCTATCTAAGGATGTGCTAGCCAACTGTGCTAAGCGAATATCCGGATCAAGTAGAGCCTTGATCAAAATTTCTCTCATCTCTATTGATAGGAATAGAGCATCGTAAATGCTTAGTTTGGCTGGCAACTTCCTGAGATGAGCTAGCACGTTGTAATCTACCTTGTTTGAATTTTCAATTTCGTTTCAAACTTGTATTTCTTCCGTTGCTGGAGATAATTCTTCTTGAGTAATTGCCTGTTTTCCTATAAACATTGGAGCTGTCCTTGGCGGTAGCACCTTGCCACTTCTTAAATGTACTTATGTTATTTCTTCTTCTTCTGGACCCATAGATCCTTCTATTATTGTATCTGGCTCTTTTGTATCTAAAAAGTCCACGTTGATGGAAAGTGAAGCTACTTTGCACTCGAGAATTGGCTCCTCGCTTCCGGCGCTGTCATAGCCGATATTGTAAATATCTTCTTAATTTTTGTCAAAATTCTCGTTGGGAACAATCATGATTTAATGATCATTTTGAGAATCAAAATCGGGGTTAGAGAGGTTGTGATCAGTTACGTCATCACTAGAGACGGTAAGAACGTAGTCAACATCGTTTATAATATCATTATGAGACCCTGGAGGGGCATAAAGAAAATTGTACAAGGTCAGGGGTTTGAGGGGTTTCACCCCCGAATATGAGACAACCAATCTAACAGAGGTAGCCTCTATCCCACCCTTCGTGCTATCGTCCTTAATTTCATTCACAATTCGCTTCTTCCTCCATTCTTCTCGCGGTGGCTGATCCACTTAAAAATTATCTATTTTTCAGAGTAAATTTCAAGCTCATTTATGCACATTTTTAATGATATTACACTTTAAAGGAAGATATTTGCATACATTTGTCTTCAAGTATAAAAAATATGATTTTAGAGAAAATAAAGCAAAAACTATGCAATTTTGAGCCAAAATGAGCAATGAAGAAAATTCTGACTTGGCACATATCGATATGTCTTTCTATGCTTAATATCTTTTATATTTCTCACATGTTTTTGAATGAAATTATACTTTTGAGAAAGGTTGTTTTTATATCTATCTTGTAGGAGAATATTTTAGGAATGCAATGCAACTCAAAAGGGTCGAAACAGAGCCAAATGGAGCAAAACACTAGAGTTGCGCACAGGGTGGCGCCTAGACGCCAAACCCAGCGCTAAGTCGCCAGTGATGACGAGAAAACGGCGCCTAGACTCCAGAATCAAGTCCTAAGCGCCAGAATGATACCAGACACGTGCAGAAATGTTTTGGCCAGCTTTGGACAGTTATTTTGACGGTGTTAAGTAGTTTTCAGACCTTCTAGAAGACTAGAAGTTACTCCTAATATATAGGACATGTGATACAATGCATCTAGACACATTGGAATAGTTTAAATCACAAAGAGGTGCGACCCAAAGTTAAGGGGTACGAAGACTTGGTCACAGGAGTCTAGTGCCTAGGCGCCAAATCCCAGCGCCTAGGCTCCACAGTTGATTTCTAGAAGATTCAATGAATGTGGACGAATTTTGAAGAGGTGCCTTAAGCAACCTCTGGTCATTTTTGAAGCTCTATAAATAGGGATTAATTCTACAGCAAGAGGGCCTGTCTTTGTCTCTCTCTTTCTTCCCCCTTAGTCATTTTAGAGTCATTTTAGAGTAATGAAGATGTAGATTTCTACATCTTAAGGAGAGATTGGTGAGAGATTTTGAGATATTTATGTAAGTGATGTATAAGCGGCGCATGGATTGGTGGGAGACTTTGGTGGAGAGATCTTCTTCTTTCCTGTAGAGGGAAAAGGCTAAATATTGTGTTCTTCATTCTCTTGTAATTATTGTAAACACTTTCTAGTGGATTTTTCATTGTTTTAAACTGAGTTTTCTGTCGTGATTTATCCATGCTTCGTAAGTGATTTTCTTTACTCTTTCTTTTAATATGAAGTAGTGGCATGTGTAGGAAAATTATTTTTATGATAGAATTATCAATTAGATGCTTCTAAGTGACAGATAGTTGCATCAATATAATAGAATACTAATGAAATAAGTTCCTTGTTGGCACTTAATTTATTACATAATTCTATCAATTCTTTTACTTCTTATGCCATTATTTTCATTTACTTTTATCTTGTAATGAAATAGATGCATGTTAGGAATTAAGATTTTCTTAGATATTCTCTTATTAAATTATAATGATGATATTCATACCAGATCTTCATATACTTTACAAATTGATCACTTGTATTGTTAAAATCTGTTAAAGAATTCTGAGACCTATCCGGAGATGAGTTCTTAACTAGTAGATATTACATGAATCCTTGGGTAATCGAAGGCTATATGCGGGTTATTCATGGTAAAGTGCAAATAAATAGGGAGATATTGTTTATTGGGCGTAGAATTGATTAGTTGTTAAAGTGACAGACTAAATTCTAATAATTTGGTTTATAGAAAGGGAACGGGTCACTAGTAGGGCTGACCATAGCCATCCTTGGACATCTAGAAGTGTGAGCTTCAATTAACCCATTCTACTAATAATACATCCTGAACCGATCTATAGATTTGCCAATGTTCTTTATACTATCAAGCGAAGGTATAGAATAAGAATGCTTCTATTTAGCAATACTACATAAAATTCTAAGTATTTCTTCCCTACACATTATCTATGTAATAGTAAGAGAAAGGTAGTTTTTAATATCTCAAAATTCTCCAAACCAATTTATCCAGATAAGTTATCTCTTTATTTAAGAACTTTAGTTAGGATTAGTTATTAGAAAACCCATTTTAATCAACATTCCAAATTTATGCTTTATAGAAATAGACTAGAATTAGCCTAGAGGATTACTTACCTCGCTTCTCTGTGGGATCGATACTGAGGTCTTAACAGAAAACCCTATATTACTTGAAACGATGCGTATACTTGCATAGTACCCCTAGTGTGTAAAATATTTTCTAAAATTTTACAATATTTTGATTATATACATTAGCTTTTCTTTATAAATTGGGTCAAGTTTTTTGCCATCTTTTGGAAGCAAATATTACAGCATTATTGCGGGTCGGGTCAAGTTTTTGGCGTCGTTGCCGGGGGAAACAAGGGTAAGAATTTTTAGGAGAATTTTATTTAAACATGTAAGACTTAGTTTTGGAATTTATATTATAATTATAATAATAATATTATTAATTATTATTATTATTACATCGTGTGTTTAATTATTGTGTGTTAATTTTAAAATAAAAAATACAAAAAATATTTTTTTTGATATCTATCCTTTTAGTTAAATCTTTAGATTTGTACGGGTCAGATCAAGAGAGAACTTTTAGGAGGATGTTGAACCAGAAAAGTCTCCATGAATTAAATGTAAAAATGGCAGATCAACAATATAATGAATATTCAGATTTGGATTATAAATGGATGGAAACAGGCAATGAGATATACTATCCTCATTTTGATTATTACAATCCAGGTTCGGAAAATTATACAAATTTTAACTGGAATACTAATTTTGGAGGAGAATACCAATTTTGGGAAGAATCAATTTAATCAAATATGTGATTGGAAGAATCAGGATGACTTTAATAATGGATTTTCCTTTCCCTTTAGATTTAACTCCAACCCACTAAATGAGGAGAAAGAATTATTTTTAGAAAAGGTTGTTAATCAAATGGCGAGTCAATTGGAAAGTCAAGAGGTCGCAATAAGGAATATAAAAAACCAATTGGGGCAAATTATTAATGCAATTAACAGTTACCCCCCCAGAGATTTTACCTAGTGACTCTGAGATAAACCTTAAGGAAATGAATGATGAATCAAATAAAGATATTGAACTAAGACTTAGAAGAGAATTTGAGGATATGTTTGAAAAAACTTTGAAGGGGAAGAATTCGAAGATAATTTGAATCAAAAAAGTAATCTAGAAGAGTTTTATCTAGAATCTGAATTATCTAACGAGAATCCGATCTAAAATTTGGGAGATCTTCAACTATCTTATAGAGATCCATTTCTTATAAATTTCAAGAATGATATTAACATGCAATTTCAGAAAATCAATAGAAGGATATTGGATCTAGAAAGAAACTTGAGGAACAATGATATAAATCAATCTGAGATGGAAAAGCTGACTGAAAAATTTAAATTTGAGAATTTTTAGGAATTCATGGATCTGAAAAAGAATGAACGATTGATCAAGGGTTAATGGAATTTTGATCCAGGAGGAAACATTTGTCAGGCTGATGACATTAAACTTAGCACTTTATGGGTGGCAACCCATAGTTATCAGTTGTCGGGCTGACGACGTTAAACCTAGCGCTTTATAGGAGACAACCCATGGTTATCTTTGCTAGTATGTTTATGTGTTGTTTTGTGCTTGCTTAAGTACGAATTAGATTATTTTTGTGAGGTTATGCCTTGGTCTTGACTAAATTTTTGTATGACTTCTACTTGTAGCAGGTTAACGAGTCTGTTATAACTCAGTTCTCAACCGGAGCTGATCATTACCTTGAAGCATGTAGGGTTTGGACTTGGACCACTCCATGTCAGCTCTATTACTTCCTTTATCTAACTTTGTTTTCGCTAAGTAAGGTCATGAAATTGCTTAATGAACAACATATGAATGAACTGCACTATTTTTATTTATCAGATTATCGTTATTAATGTAGTTTCTTCCATTAGAAATTGAAAGTAAGGAGGGAAAATTTTGAGTAGAAAGGAGATCAAATTAACCTCAATTGATATATGTTTATGAATCTGCGAGTCTAGATATTCTATTTTGTGTGTTTGTGTTTGCGTTTGTATTACAACAATTTAGATATTTGAAGAACACTTAAATATATTCCTATGCCGATACATGTCCTGCTTATTTGACATTTCTTTAGTTTAATTTTATTCTATCATGTTTAGTTTAGATTTACTTTCTATTACAAATTGTTATGTCCTGATGAATATTTGTAGATATTTTTGACAAACATTTATGGTAGATAAAATTTTTGAACTATTTTTCTTCCTACTTATATTTTCTGTGCTGAATGTTATACATGTTCAAATTCAAGTTTGGGGGTAGGAAGAAAAATATATTTATAACAAGCATATGTTAGGCTTTCTTCTGCAATCATTCTATCTTGATTATGCATGTATTTAAATTTGATAGGATATTGTAGTAGTTAGTAGATTCAGCTTTTATTTTTCTTCCTCCTACATTTTATGAAATTAATTGCAAAATATTTTAAAATTCAAGTTTGGGGGGAATGAAAAACAATTTTCAAAAACTTAAATTTATTTGTCCTCAAAAATGCTATAAATAAATTTGATTTTTGATTGAAAAATAATTATGTGTATGAAGTTATATTAGGGAAGTAAAATTTTGAATATAGAAACCAGTAAGAAAATTTAGTTAAAATTTATAGTATTGATGAAAATTTTAAAGTTAAATTTTTCTTAGTGAAGAAATGATAAATATTGTGTAACCATCTTTAGTAAGAAAAGTTGTATTTTTAGAAAAATAGTTGGATTAGACTTTTGTTTTCAATATTTAAATTTCTTTTATTGAAAAATAATTTTCAAAACTATTATTATATTTCTAAGTGAAAGATATTTATCTACCTTATGCTTTAAGAAAGGAAGGGTGGAATTCAAAATTATTAAAGGCCTATCCAGATATAGTAATCCTTGCTTGAGAAAAGAAAAAGTAAGAAAAGAAAAAGAAAAAGAAAATAAAAGAAAATAAAGGTACAGTATGTGAAAAAAAAAGGAGAAGCTTGAGGATCAAAGGGCCTAATCAAAAATTGGTTCCACACATGATCTTTTTAAAGTATAAGATTTGAGAAAATCTTAAGTTTAAAAATATAATATAGTTAGTATAATTATTTTTAATAAAGATTTTTAAGTAAAGAAAATAAAATGCATAACCCCTATATTTTGAAAAATTTACAAGCATTTCTGAATTAGATAGCAACACATATTTTCATACTCTTTCATCTAAGAGATTTCTAAACTTTAAATTGGTCTCATTTACTAAATGTTTTTTTTAAATTGGACTACTACATTTCTAGAACAAAATTTTAGAAACTCCTAAAGAAACTCATACACATGATTTGCTTATGTGGTTTTACATGATTATAGTGTTACTTGAGGACAAGTAACGTTTAAGTTTGGGGGAATTTGATCCACTTAAAAATTATTTATTTTTCAGTGTAAATTTCAAGATCATTTTATGCATATTTTTAATGATATTACACTTTAAAGGAAGATATTTGCATATTTTTGTCTTCAAGTGTAAAAATATCATTTTAGAGAAAATGAAGCAAAAACTATGCAATTTTGAGCCAAAATGAGCAAGGAAGAAAGTTCTGATTTGGCACACATCGATAAATCTTTCTATGCTTAATATCTTTTATATTTATCACATGTTTTTTAATGAAATTATACTTTTGAGGAAGGTTTTTTTATGTCTATCTTGTAGGTGAAGATGTTAGGAACGCAACGCAACTGAAATGGGTCGAAACGGAGTTAAAACAGAGCAAAACGAAGCAAAACAGTGGAGCTGCGCGCAGGGTTGCGCCTAGGCGCCAAACCCAGTGCTTAGGCACCAGTGATAATGATAAAACGACGCCTAGGTGCCAGAATCAATGCCTAAGAGCCAGAATGATACCAAACACGTGCAGAAATGTTTTGTCCTACTTTGGACAATTTTTTTGACAATGTTAAGTAGTTTTCAGACCTTCTAGAAGACTGGAAGTTACTCCTAATACATAGGACATGTGATACAATGCATCTGGACACATTGGAATAGTTTAAATCATGAAGAGGTGAGACCAAAAGTGAAGGGGTGTGAAGACTTGGTCACAGGAGTCTGGCGCCTAGGCACCACAGTTGGTTTCTAGAAGATTCAATGAATATGGACGAAATTTGAAGAGGTGCATTAAGCAACCCCTAGTCATTTTCAAAGCTCTATAAATAGGGACTAATTCTACATGAAGAGGGTCTCTCTCTCTCCCTTTCTTCCCCCTTAGTCATTTTAGAGTCATGAAGATGTAGATTTTTACATCTTATGGAGAGATTGGTGAGGGATTTTGAGATATTTATGTAAGGAATGTACGAGCGGCGCATGGATTGGTGAGAGACTTTGGTGGAGAGATCTTCTTCTTTCCTTCAGAGGGAAAAAGCTAAGTATTGTGTTCTTCATTCTTATGTAAATATTGTATACACTTTCTAGTGGATTTTCTTTGTTTTAAACCAAGTTTTATGTCGTGATTTATCCATGCTTCGTAAGTGATTTTCTTTACTCTTCTTTTAATATGAAGTTGTGGCATGTTCAGGAAAATTATTTTTATGATAGAATTATCTATTAGATGCTTCTAGGTGACAGATAGTTGCATAAATATAATAGAATACTAATGAAATAAGTTCCTTGTTGGCACTTAATTTATTACATAATTTTATCAATTCTTTTACTTCTTATGCCATTATTTTCATTTACTTTTTTCTTGTAATGAAACAGATGCATGTTTAGGAATTAAGATTTGCTTAGATATTCTCTTATTAAATTATGGTGATGATATTCATACCGGATTTTCATTTACTTTACAAATTGATCACTGGTATTGTTAAAATCTATTATAGAATTATGAGACCTATCCGGAGATGAGTTCTTAACTAGTAGATATCACATGAATCCTTGGGTAATCGAAGGCTATATGCAGGTTATTCATGGTGAAGTGCAAATTAATAGGGCGATATTGTTTATTGGGCATAGAATTGATTAGTTTTTAGAGTGAAAGACTAAATTCTAATAATTTGGTTTATATAAAGGGAACGGCTCACTAGTAGGGCCGACCATAGCCACCCTTAGACATCTAGAAGTGTGAGCCTAGATTAACTTATTCTATTAATAATACATCCTGAACCGATCTATAGATTAGCCAATGTTCTTTATACTATCAAGTGAAGATAAAGAATAGGAATGCTTCTATTTGGCACTACTACATAAAATTCAAAACATTTCTTTCCTACACATTATCTATGCAATTACAAGAGACAGAAAGTTTTTAATATCTTAAAATTCTCCAAACCAATTTATCCAGATAAGTTATCTTTTCATTTAAGAACTTTATTGAGGATTAGTTATTAGAAAACTCATTTTGAATCAACATTCCAAATTTAGGCCTTATAGAAATAGACTGGAATTAGCCTAAAGAATTGCTTACCTCGCTTCTCTGTGGGATCGATACTGGGGTCTTAACAGAAAACTCTATATTACTTGAAACGATACGTATACTTGTGTAGTACCCCTAGTGTGTAAAATATTTTCTAAAATTTTACAACATTTTGATTTTATACACTAGCCGCTATTTATAAATTGGGTCAAGTTTTTGGCCATCTTTTGGAGGCAAATATTACTGCGCTATTGCGGGTCGGCGTGTTTTTGGCGCCGTTGCCGGGGAAGCAACGGTAAGAATTTTTAGGACAATTTTAGTTAAACCTGTAAGACTTAGTTTTGGAATTTATATTATTATTATTATTACATCGTGTCTTTAATTATTGTGTGTTTATTTTAAAATAAAATATACAAAAAATATGTTTTTTATATCTATCCTTTTAGTAAAATCTTTAGATTTGTACGCGTCAGATCGAGAGAGAAATTTTAGGAGGAGATTGAATCAGAAAAGAATCCATGAATTTAATGTAAAAATGGCAGATCAACAATATAATGAATATTCAGATTTGGATTATAAATGGATGGAAACTGGCATTGAGATACACTATCCTTATTTTGATTATTACAACCCATGTTGGGAAAATTATACAAATTTTAATTGGAATACTAATTTTGGAGGAGAATACCAATTTTGGGAAGATAATCAATATAATCAAATATGTGATTGGAAGAATCAGGACAACTTTAATAATGGATTTTCCTTTCCTTTTAGATTTAACTCCAACCTACTAGATGAGGTGAAAGAATTATATTTAGAAATGGTTTTTAATCAAATGGCGAGTCAATTGGAAAGTCAAGAGGTCACAATAAGGAATATAGAAAACCAATTGGGACAGATTATTAATGTAATTAACAGTTACCCCCCCCAGAGATTTTACATAGTGACTCTGAGATAAACCTTAAGGAAATGAATGATGAACCAAATAAAGATATTGAACTAAGACTTAGAAGATAATTTGAGGATATGTTTGAAAAAAACATAGAAGGGGAAGAATTAGAAGATAATTTGAATCAAAAAAGCAATCTAGAAGAATTTGATCCATAATGTGAATTATCTAACGAGAATATGATCCAAAATTTGGGAGATCTTGAACTACCTTATAGAGATCCATTTCTTATAATTTTCAATGATGATATTAACGCGCAATTTTAGAAAATCAACAGAAGGAGCTCGAGCCAATCCTTAAAGCTGAAGCAGCTTTCTGTGGTGTGTCCAAGCATCCTATGTTAGGGGCAGAAGTTCGGCTGATCCTTCTTGTCAACTACTTCTGGCATCTTCGACTCGGGCAATCTGAAATCGGGTTTCTTAATCAAATTCCTGAACATCTTTGCTACGGCGTCGTCTTTGAAGGATTAGTTTCTGTGCAGCCATTCTGACATTATCGGACCCTGTTGTACATCTGTCTTGTATGACCTGTGCTGCTGACCAAAAGGATTGTTTTGCTGTACACGAGGTTGACCATACTGCTGAGCCGGAATGTACTGAGGCGACTGACTGTGCTACTGTGGCACCTGCTCAGGCTGAATCCTCATTGGTTACTTTCCTTTATCGACCGTTGCCACGATGCCAGATCTCTTCTCGTATGCTTTAGTAGGTTTTGTCATTTCTTTCTTTTATGTAGGTTCCATGTGCTTGACCTGTTCTTATAAGGTGCTGACTTTACTGAGTAGCTTCTCAAAGGACTTGATGGTGAGACCCTTAAGCATGAAGGCTACCAGACCGTGGATACTCTTGAGTAGTATCTCAATCGCGTGCTGTTCTTGTAGCTGAGGTTCACATTTCATGCTTAAGTTTCTCCACCTCAGAATGTAATGACCAAAGTCTAGTCGGGCTTCTGCCGCTCCACCACGAGATCTCCTATGGTAACATGATGTCGGACACCAGCAAATCTCTTCACAAATATGTTTTTCATTCTGAAAAAGTTTTCATTAATCCATTGGGATACTCCGTAGACCAATCGAAAGTTATTCCCGACAAGCTGTTGACAAACTAACGGAAAAACAGAGCTTCACTTCCTTCTGTGTTGCAACAACTAGTTCTGAAGTGTGCTATGTGCTGGCGAGGATTTCCTGTCCCGTCAAACGTCTTGAAAGTCGGGGCACGAAGCCTTTAAGGTAAGGAACGACATCGAGTTCCTCCGGGTAGGGTCTACCTTTTGAAACTGATGCACCACCTTTGGATTGAGCTAAGGCCTCCCAAACTTATTGTTTAACCATCTGTTTAATGTCGTTTTCCAGTGGATTCGGAGTTGGATCTCTTCTTGGCAGCTCGTCTTCATTGGCTGAAGCGATTTCTCTTCTTTCATCGGCGATGTGTATAATCTCAGGCTGGTTAACCTCAGGTAATGCTGCAGGTCGTGACTGTGATTTCCCGTGGAGAGTAGCCATGGCGGTCATGGCAGCGGTCATCTCATCCATTCTCTTCTCAAGACAGCTAATACGTTCATTTCTTGTCAGGATGGTCCTCCGCAGCTCATCCACAGTGTTCTACTCACTAGGAGCATCATACGCAGATGACGTGGTCTGAGTTTCAACCATGTTGAATTCTATGAATTCTTCATCCATGTAATTTGATAGGAAGTAATCCTCATCATCAATATCCAACCCTCATTGTTTGGTTAACTCAGAAATTTCTGACCGAAGCTTTCGAACTCTATCATCAATTGTTTTCTTCTTAGTTAGCTTTAAATCTGTAGGTTTTCCTGCGCTGTCACTCTTCTCTGTAACTGAGTCAGAAGCAATGGTGGTAGTGGCAACTGGAATATTAGACCCATGATCCATTTTATGGTTAACAGACTTTTCAAAATGTACTGGTGCAACACCTCTCGATAACTACACTTTCCTCTTAAAAGTCGACGCCTTAAGACGAGGTTTCTCGATAGGAACATCGGGGTGATGAGGGGAAGTGTGCTCCATAGTGTGTAGACCATGCACAGAGGAGAACAATCCTCTCTTATTCTTTCTCTTTCGAGGTTCCTTATGATCATCAGCAGCTGGTACTATCGGACCCAGCCAGGACATGACTGTCCTGCTTATAGTAGTATCATCTTTAGCAGTTATACCAACACGTCTTCCCAAATGGTGTCTGACAAAAACTTGAACAGGTCTTTCCATTTTTATGATTTTATCCTTAATTTTTGGGGTTATTGCACATCCCATTCTCTTGAGAAGCTTGGCGACAAAACAACCTTCTATTTCAGACAACCTCCATAGAAGGGTGTGAGCTCAGGTGATAGGTGTGGGCCTCTCCCTCACCTTATCACGACTATGTAGTGCTGGAAGTGTAGCGGCAATCCTATGGAGGCTTTCATCTCCAGTAGTGTCAGCTAAAGGGTGGAACCTGCTGCCTCGAAAGAGAGGAGAGATATCCCGTAAATCGAGTTTCTCCTGTTGAGGAATCTCGTCAATTGCTAGCAGATTTGCAACTTGTGTTCTGGCAACCCTATGAATCCTACGGTTGCGGTTACTTCTTTGAGATTTGGTTAGCAGGGGAGGTCTAGGAGCCAATCTCAAAAACTGAAAGTGGGGCAAGAAAGGTATCTTCATAATCATCTTCACGTAGAATTTTTTTCCTTTGGCAGACGGGAAAGTAGGTGCAGTGACGGCGAAGTCGCTCGCAGTAGAGGTTACAACTCTCCTCGGTACGGAGACGACTGACTTGAGGGGAGTAGTGGTAATTTTCACCTTCTTAGCAGAAGGGAAATCTTCATGGGAGTTCAGATCGAACTCAGCAGACAACTCTTGAATTTCAGGAGTGGCAACTTTCACGACCACGAACGGGGCTTTTCCGAGTACGACTTTAAACTCACTGAAGCCGGTCCCAAACTGAATCATCGGTGCTGCAGAAGGGCCTTGCGGGAGGAAGGCAAGTTGCAGGAGAATGTTAATGTAGGGTTTGACATCTTTAACTGTTATGTGAAGCATTCTAAATGTTAGTGAGGGCCAAAAACCTTGCCATCATAGTGCAAACACTACAAAAAAAGGTTGTTTTGTGAAATGGGGAAATTTTTATTTCATTTTGATATTTTATTATCTTTTTGTTTCATTTTTCAGGTTTTCACATGTTGGTTAAAATGAGTTTTAAGATTTAAAGAAGAGTGGGTCAATTTGCCGAAGAAAGGATTGAACACGAGAGGTAAAAATGGAGGTGAAGTATGGGATCCCGCGGAGATCACCTTCACAACGCAGATTGCCCCAGCGAGATTTGCTCGCTGACACACCTATTGGGGGTCCGACCCCACAAGTTCAAAAGAAAAAATATAAGGACTCCTAAACCCTTCTGTTTATGGGTGACCAAACAGACGGTCCTGTAATCCATAAGAGTTGATCACACTTCCCCAAGAATGAAATGGGTGAAGTATGTCAATGGAAGAATGGTAATTTGGCTCATGAGGGACATGAGCACATTATCGATATATGAATATAGTATTTCCTGAACTAAATGAAGAGAGAAACTAATCCCCAGCGGAGTCGCCAAAAAACTGTCGGTCGTTAAATTTTTGTTGTTGGAGTATGGAGTGTTGGAGGTATATATATATATATTTGAGGTTTGATATTTTTGAAAAGGTTTAAAGTAAAGTTTCATAAAGAAAATAGGAATTTGATTTAATTTAATATATATAAATATATATATATATATATATATATATATATATATATATATATATATATGTATATGGATTTTGAAAGAAATATTTTAATTTTGAAGAATACGAAATCAAACTGATCTCATATAAACATTAGTTTTAGATAATCAAGCGCTTCATCACAAGACATGTATCTATCCCGAAGAATAGATATATGACTTGGGATGAGGCTTGATCAAATAAACTAAAGAATTCATGACATCCGTTTGGTCTATGAACCAATTTTGACCGACAATTTCCCCTATCTAATATGAAGGAATTAGACAGAATTTATATTAATATGGGGTCTTTAAGTTTCCTACAAGAGCAAGCCCCTATAGTTAATTACATATTAGACAACCAAATTTACTTAAGAAAACTCTTGATATAGATCAGGAAATATTTATATTCATAACTTCCAAGGGTAAGGTTTTCCAAAAAAAAGTGGTAATCGGAAATTCAATAGGAGAATGGCTCAAGTCTTGGAACATTTCATTTTATCAGAATCCAAAGGAGATAAGGCTAGGAGAAGGACAAAGATTCAGAAAATCTTGATGTCTTCCCATACTATCATATAGTTTGGCTTTGAATTAGGATATTTATTTGGTGTTTCATCCTGTCAATTTTACTATTTAGGACTTACATTCGCTTGATATCGATCATATGAATGACCAGGAAGATAGAAGGATTTATATCATAACTGATGACAACTTCAAAATCCTAAAACGAGTTAGGGCTTATGGTGCAGAACATGGTTTTACAAGGGCCTAAAGAAAAGGTGAGGATTTGTGTTGCACTAGGCAAGCTGCCTTGAAGTCCTATGGCTTGTTGTATTAAAATAAGAAATGGTTTTGCTGATGTAGACAAGTTTTAATGTTGAGACGGCCGTGTTGCCCACTATACATGCTCCAAGCTCCTTCGTAGCAAGTTTAGTTTAAACAAGTGTCAATTGTGGAGAAGAGAGAAGAGTTGTGTCTTCAAAATATTTAAATTAAGATGACTTAATATTTTATTGGGGGAACATTAAAGTTGATTATGGCAACACCGGTTAAGATCTTACAGTTCCATCATCCCGGCATCGTTATTTTCATCGGATTCACTTAATCCAAATGAATTTACTAAACTCAACTTAATGAGTTTCATACTTTCATTTAGACCGTGGGAAACCCCGTTAGCAACACGTGGGTTACCTCCTTCAAGGAATTCCTGATCATCCAACGAGACGTTTTAATTTAGTTACAGCTGTGGTTTTTGTTTTATTTGTGATTAAATTTTGAGTTGTTTTTTATTTTTGAATGTTGTGGTGATGAATTTTATCTTGTCTTTATTTTTAATTTTGATTTTTAGTTTTGGTTTTGTGGCTATCCTAAAGATTTTTGTTTTCATGCAGGGTGACATTGTTGTTTGGCATACAAGTTTGCAAGAAAGAAAGTTCGGTAGAGTGTAGGTAAGTAAATTGCATTAAAATAAAAGCGTACCTGATAGGTCTTCCCGTCATCTCTACCTGAAACATTAGTACTCTTGCAATAAACATTTATATTTTGTAGGAAAGTAGGACCTATTGAATAGGATTGTCACAGGCCTACAAAGTCCTAGGTCATAACCTGGTGAATTCTATTCATTTATTTGAAAGATATTTCTCATTTAATAGATATAATAGGTACAGTTGTTCTGCAAGGTGTCTAAAAGACTTGTGAAAAGATTCACGAGAGACCCAGATGCTTCACTTTTCTTTTGATCTTCCTTGAGGTCCTTTTGGACTTATTATAGTTATTAAATGATTTATCCCTTTCATACCCTTATGCTTAGTGAGCCAATGTTTTAGCTATCTCGAAGGGAGGAGTAATTATCACTTAGTGCTTTACTTAGGAATTATGTGAGTGGGCCCTTAAAGGTAAAACTTAACTTATGGATGAATTTATCCGTAAGATCATTTATTGCCTTTAATTAAGATCATTTATTGCCCTTTTCCTATTTTGATTAAGCCTAAATATTAATGAAGGCTAAATTTTTCAAAATTACAATTTTACCCCTAAAGGTCTTTATCACTTCATAATTCATTAAATTTAGCTCAAATAAATTTAGAATTTATATGTGACCCCACTTATGGGATAATTAAAACATCAGTGGAGAAAATACAATTTTTTAAATTTTAATTTAGTTTTTATATTTATTTTTATGCAAAAATAGGGGTTTCCAATGGAAATTCAATAACTTGTCTAAAACAAAACATATGAATTTGAAATTTTTATGGTAGATAGACCTAGACCAAAAGACCAATTGGGCCAAATTTCATGATTTTTGAGTTTTAATTTAATTATAAGAATTATTCTAATTTCTGGAATTTTAATTAATCATAAAATATTTTAAGGGTTAAAAATTCAATTTTATATTCTTCTTAAGTCCCTCTGAGATCAGAGAACCCAAAGAAGCAAATTTTATATTTTTCTGATTTTTATTTTAATTTTTAGAATTATTTAAGTGGAAAATTAAGAAAATTCATTTTTAGCCTTTTTCAAAAAATTTGATTTAAGCCTTTAAAAATTGATATTTTGATTTTGAAGATTGGAAAAAATTATGGGGATGGTTCCTAAGTGATTAGCAAACTAAAAGTGACAATTTGGTGATTTTTAATATTTTTGTTTTTTATTATTATTTAATTATTTAAATATTAAAAATATGATTAAAAATGAAAATTTTGTGAAAATCCCAATTTTATTTTTAAATGAATCCTCTGATCACAGAAAAATCCCAAAACCAATTTTACAATTTTTTGAGTTATATTTTAATTATTAAATTTAGTTTAATGTTCAAAATTATCATTTTACTTAGAAAATTAGTTTAGGTAACCAAATGAATCCCAAATGCCATGAAATTTTTATGGGGAGTTCTCTGACATTTAAAATACAGTGGAGAATTGTTTTTAAGTGATTTTCATATTTAATGGACTCAAATTAATATAAATTTAGTCTTAAACCAAATTGATGATTAGGTCATTTCTTAATACGTTAACCCATGAAAATTTTATCCTATGGTCCTCTCGTCATAAGGAACCTACCATGATTTTTCTGAATTTTTATAATCACAAATCTAATTATTAGAATTAATTTATGAAAATAGATGCCTAAACTTAGAAAAATATAGAACTCTTCATAGAGGTCTCCTCTGACTTTGGAAAAATCATGGAAGATCCCCCATGATAGAGGCTACAACATGCTAAAATGACAAGCAATGGTGAAATGTCTATATGCATGGAGATTAAAATACTACAGATAGTATTAAATTAATTAAAAATCCAAGCTCAATTAATTAAAATTGAGCTTAGATTTGGCTTAGATTGGTATTGGATATGTTGGGTTAAAGTATGGAATTGAAATTGGGTAAGATTGGGGTCAATTGGGTAGACATTGGGTTCAAATTTGGGCACTTTCGTGTTAAATGGGTCAAATTGGGGCTTTTGGATAAATTAGGCTAAATTGGCCTATTTGGGTGATGTGGTAGTTGAGAGAAATGATATTAGGAGTTTTTGGATGGTTTTGGGAATTTATGGAAATTTTTAGAATCTTTAGAATTTTAGGCTAAGAGGGGCACTTTGGTCATTTTGGGGATTTTTTTGGAAAATTTGGCAATTTTGAGTAATTTGGGCTACTTTGATTAGTAGGGAGTATTTAGGATTGATTTTTGGAGAATTATGGGTAATTTGGATAATTTTGGAAATTTTTTAGGGATTTTAGGGTTTTAGGGGCATTTTGGGTATTGGGGCAAAGGGATTAGAAATTTGGAATGTTTGGGAAAATTGAGATTAGTTGAAAGTGAGTAATATGGAATTGTTTAGGTGGAGCCACGGACCAAAGGTCACTCTCATTTGGTCCTCTATGTGTTGCTACTAGCCAAACCCTAGCCTGAGGCTAAGAGCTTAGGAAAACCACTTACATGAGTTTCCAAAGAGTTAGGGGATCAAACTGGGATGTGTCTTGTTTAGGGTTGTGAGTGTGTTGTGTAAGTGTGGTGTGAGTTCCAAACCTCCCAAAGTAAATCCTATGGCATGACCACCTATTAGGAGACTTCCCCTGGGCTTCCTTATGCTTGTTCTCTTCCTCCCAATAATTGGAGGTTAGGGCTTAAGCATATGAAAATTCCCAGTGAAGTGAGAAAAGTTTGAATTTCTATGGTGAGGGTACCATGACTAGTCTTCTAAGAATTTCACCAGGAGAGTCCTATGGCTAGACCCTAGGCTATTCTAAAGAAAGGCTAGACCTCAACCAAAAGTGAGGTCAACACAAAAGACTCGGGTACTACTAGCCGGCAATGATGAGGGATTGTATGAAAAAAAACTAAGAATGTCATCAGTTCCATGTGCATGGAGTGGACCTGCACTAACCTCTGAATGTTCTATACTTGATGGTCACGTCGTGGCCATTAGAGTGTTGGATCACAGATATAATGGATCCAATCAATCCTCCATCTTCTAAAGGTCTCAAATTTATAGTTGCAGCAACAGATTTCTTCTCCAAGTGGGCAGAGGCAGTATCATTGTGAGATGTCATAGCGCAGCATGTTCTACATTTTTTCAAGAATCAGATTATCCACCATTTTGGTGTATCTCTTAGAATAATTTTCGACAATAGGTCGTCTTTCAGGAATACGAAGATCAATAATTCATCAGGCGGCACGGGATAGGTTAGAGGTATTCTACAATTTACTATCCCAAAGCAAATGGCTTGATAGAAGTCTTCAAGAAAATGCTTGTATAGATTTTAAAGAGACATTAGATGATAAAAAAAGATGATGGGAATGAGAAATTACTAGAGGCACTATTGGCATACAGTATGACAGTTAGAACTTTGACGCATTCTACGCCTTAGGCACTTGTGTATAGGTTTGAGGCAGTGCTGCCATTAGAAGTCCAGCAGTTGTCTCTTAGAATTGTACTCGCCAGTCAAATCACCATCAAAGATAATGCCAAGCTTTGACTTGCTGAGTTGGAAAGCCTTGAAGGGAAGCGGTTGCTAGCACAAAAAAATTTGGAACTCTACTAAGAGAAGATGATTCAAGCCCATGATAAGTTAGTCCGCCTGAGGTCGTTTAAAGTTGGTGAACTTGTTCTCGCACATAGAAGGCCTATTCTTACATAGCGCAAGATAGGTGTAAAATTTGAATTGAACTGGGAGAGAACATTCGTGATAGAGAAAGTTTACTCCGGAGGAGCGTATCAGCTGGTGGATTGCCAAGGAGATAGGCCCATGTTTCCAATTAATGGATGCTATTTAAAGAAGTACTACGCAACATGAAAAATCTGGAGGACGATGTTCATTTCGATATACCTAGGTGGCCAGTGTCTGTGACTGGGTCCAACATAAAAGAAATTTTATAATAAAATAAAGTGAAATAAAATAAATTTTCTATGAAATAAAACAAAGTTTTTTTGAAATAAAATGTGTACATTGAAATCTTGTTTTTAATAATAACAAACTTCATAAAGTTATATTAAATAAGATAATGTCACATATATAATTTGAAATTTACTAAAGAATAATTTTTTATTGTTCTTGTTCGTGCAATGTACTGACCCACTGCCGTTTCCCTTTTTTTATGCAGGAAAATGTCGGGTGAAAACTTGGTTTTGGCGTTTAAAAACAGCTTAAATCTAGCACTAAATGAAGATAAGGCACCAGAAAGAGGTGTGATAAACTTTGACTTGGATTTTGCCGAAGTCAATGTTGACTATGAGGACCTCTTAATGGATATAGCCAGTAACGAGGAAGCTGCGGGCTTGCAATACATGATTAGAATCACTCAAGAAAAGGTAGAAGAGACGTCCAAATAGAATGGTACTTGAGGATTTACTGATTCACACCTCCAAACAACAAAAAAATAATCACATACTATCAATGATCACCACATCATAAGGAGAGCTAGTTACTGTCGCTGCAGACAGAGATCCAGACACGCCACTAAGGCGTATTTAAAGAAGAAACACTAATCGCCACAAACATCAAGCCTTGGACAGGCTTGAGAAGAGACATGCTAGGGAAATAGTTGATGAGATTCACCAGATTCTAGAGGAAGACTGTGATCCAGAGATGAAAGCGACTTTCGCCTGCCCACCCACTACAGAAGAGTAGCCAGAATTTCCTACAAAGCCTGTGCCGTCATTGGATCCACTTGAGAAGATCTTTTCCAGATGCCCAACATGCAGCTGGAGTCTACCGAGGCAGTCGTCAGTGGAAGCATTTACAGAATGCTTAGATTGCAATGTTTTACATCTGGAGGAATGTGGGACTTTCGAGGCATACGTAGCTGTCTCAATGTTTATGAGAAGCTGGAAGCACCCCAACGTGGAGCCATACATACCACAATTTGTAGAGCCTTGATGGCGGCAAGAGGTTTTAGACTACGTAATGGCCAAAACTCGCAGAGTTAGAAAGAAAGAATTTGAACAATATGAAGAGATCCAGAGAAGTTTGTCAACATCCTGGAAATATTAGAGCTATATACCAATGTTTTCTAATTGGACTGCATTTTCAGTCTTAGAGACTTTGGCCGTGCAGACCTCCTGAGGGAAAGAACCTACTCAGAGCAGCAAAAATGGAAAAGAGGTAAGGGCAAGATCATGATTCAGTGTGGTTCTAATACAACTTTACAAAGGATAGATAAGGAAATTCCCTGGGGATTTTACAAAATGACGAAGTGGACTCTATGCCATGCCTGATAAAGAAAATGTTCAAGAGAATGGTGGAGTGTCACATACTGGCAGCAGACTGTATTCCAAACAGCTATATTATTAACATATGTGAGGAAAGGGATTGAATTCCGCCTCATATTGATCACCATGATTTTGTCATGCCATTCTGCATAGTTTCATTCATGAGCGAGAGAAATATTCTCTTTGGAAGGAAAATACTGATCGTTGGATGTGAAGAGTACAGAAGCTCAGTAGAGATCTTGCTACCAGTCAGATCAGTTCTAGTCTTGAAGGGGAATGGAGCAGATTTGTCGAAGCACCGCATCTTAGTGTCACATGCCTTAGAGTTTCAATCACCTTTCACAGGATGGATGAGGACAAAGTACACTACAGATACGAGGCGACTCAGACTTGGAGAGTCTTTGGCTAATGGAGCTGTGAGATAGTTGTACCTCTAAGTGTACGCGAGGGGACTTCTGTCCAGAAGCTAAGTTTAGAATGTCAGCTAGATCACGGGGCAACTTTGCAGGACAGATATTTGTTACCTTTTTTTTTTGTACTGCGTCAAGACATACAACATATGATGTTATTCAGTTTCTACTCAGATGTACTTCCGATATTTTGAGATGCTTGTCAGCATACAATTAGTTTTAATGCATTTTCAATCAAATTAATGAAAATATTTTGGCTCAAAGTGTATTCTTTGAATATACCATAGTCACGTAATGAATGAAAAGCTATATGACCACACGCTGGTCCCAAATTCTAAATGAGCAATGAACGATACAAAAGCAACTTGAAAATAAATGAAATTAAAATTAAGAGCTAGAAAAAATGAAATAAATTGAAATTGGAAATTTTGTTGATACAAAAAGAAAAATGATACAATAATGAAAAGAAAGCAAAAAAGAAAACAAATTATAAATAAACTCTTCCGCAATCTCAAGTTCCTTACTTGTTGCACAATTTTGCATTCCTCATACACTTCACAAATCATGCATTTGCATTTTTCACCATTCCACTTCCCACAAATACAAGAATTCCATAATCTTGTACAATTCTCCACAAATTTGCACAACTTGCACAGATCGCCTTTTTGAAATTCCACAAAGTTCAACACTAAACTTCCTGTAAATTCAAAATTTCAAATCTTTCAGGGTCGATGCAAATATTTTGACTCCCATAGCCATAATATTCGAGGATCGGTGTAAGGATTTTGAATCCTTAAAATTCCCACATATTTTTACACTCTATTCACAAGTTTTCAACATAAACGATATTCAAGGATCGGTGAAAGGATTCTGATTCTTTAAAATTTATCTAAATTTCCGCACTTCTTCCACAAGTTTTCCATAGTCATGAATACCCATTGATATGATATGACATTTGAGGGTCGATGCAAGGACTTTGCTGCCTCTCTTTCCACTTTTTTTCACAAATTGAATCCAATATCTTTGATATTGAAGGATCGGTGCAAGGATTCTAGTTTCTTAAAATTTCCCTATATATTCCACATTTTACCCACAAATTTTCCGCATTCACGATATTTGAGGATCGGTGCAAGGATTCTGATTCCTTAAATTTTCCACATATTCTCATCCTGTTCACAACTTTCTTGAATTTGTGATATTTTCAGGATTGATGCAACGATTTCAATTCCCACACATTATATTTTTGAGATCGATGCAAGGATTTCGATTCCCGCACACATGAAATTCTCATAGGAGATGCAAAGCCCACTCACATGAAAATTGAGGTCGATATAAGTATTTCGAAGCTACTCTTTCCTCTTTTTTTCACAAACTTTTCACATTCTCGATATCTCGAGACCGGTGCAAAGATTTTGATTCACACTCCAAGACTAGTACCTAAATTCTAGTTCTCATCTTTCAGGGACAGTACCTAAATTATGATTCTCATCCTTCGAGATCGCTACTAAAATTTTGATTCTCTTTTCCCACCCCACCCTCCTAAATTTAAATCTCTCACAAAGTCAAGATTTGAAAACAAATCAAATTCAAAATCCAAAAATCTAAAAAATTAAGAATTCAAAATTTCCAAGTTAAAATTAAAAGCAAAATTGAAACCAAAATTCAAACTCAAATCAAACTCAATTCGAACTCAAAAGTCAAAATTAAAATAGACATTGAAATTGAAATCAAATTAGATCGGGTCCTTTTCAGAGTTGGGAAGCTTGAAATTCATAGCTCCATGATGAAAGTTTTCCTTCTATTCATCCCCGGTGAGAGTTCTAGGATTGAAGGTTTTCACCAGATAATCCACAGCGGATAATTTCTCACTAAATTCTATGTTCTGCTCTGAGTATGGTGGCTCAGGCAGTTGTGTTGGTTTTGTTGATCTCTTCAGTCAAAGCCAATACATGCGTTGTGCTAGTCCGACACACCACAACTATTAGGGGTCCATTTGTTGATCTCACTTTTGTTGAGGTCTACTCTTTCTTTAGGAGCCTAGGATCTAGCCATAAGATTTATTGGTGACTATTTTAGAGGGCTAGTGATGGAACCCTCCCCACTAGAAATTTAAAAAGCTTCTTTGCTTCACTTGGAGTTTCATATGCTTTCTACCAACCTCTAACACTTACTAGGATGGAGCCAAGCATAAGGAAACTTAGGAGGAGTCCCCTATATGATGGTCAAGCCGTAGGACTGACCCCGGGTATTCTGGTCTGGGTCAGGCTTGTACCCACACACAAACTTGAACCTCACACTTTCACTCTTAACTCAGAACTCTAAACCAAACATGCCCAACCTTGGTTCCCTACTCTTTTCAAAACTCATGTGGGTGATTCTCCAGGCTCTTAGCCCTAGGCTAGGGTTAGGCTATAACCAAGACATTGAAGATCCAAAATGGGAATTTTTCTTTGGTCCATAGCTCAAGTGGGTTAATACCAAGATTGACATCCGCAATTAATTCCAATTTCATCAAATTCCCAATTTTGATACTTTTAGCCGAAACTTCACCAAAATTACCACATTGCCCCTACAAACCGTAACTTTTCCAAAAATTTCCAAAATTGCCCAAAATCTCAAATTCCCTTCAAAAATTATTTCAAAACATTTGAAATCACTCAAATTGACCAAAATACACAAAATCTCCAAAACACCCCTAAATCTCTCAAAATTACCAAATGCCCTTCGTGTTACAAAAATTCCAAAAATTCTCAAAATTTCTAAATTAACTCCAAATGTCTCCAAAACTAATTTGAACTACTCCATTGAGTCTGATCAAATTGATCCATTTTGTCTAAAATCCCCAAATTACCCTTAAAGGTCCAAATACCCAAATCACTCCCATTTTCCATCAAATTGACTTCAATCTCCCCAAATTTTAATTCCAAACTCAAATTCATCATCCCCAATCCAAATTGAAACTAAATCAAAGCCCAATTGAACTAAACTCAAAACAAAATTCCGAGCCTAATCTCAAAATCCTCAATTTTGCCTTAAAGTCTAAATCTCACCAAATTGAACCTCCTAACTCCAAAATCTCCACCCAATCGATACTCAAAACTCTTTACCACAATCCTTAGACAAAATTAAACCATCAATTGAACCATATCTAAGCCTTAGCCCAAGCTAAGCTTATGTTTAGCCCAAAATACCCTAAATTGATCCAATTTTAAAATCCCAATAAGTTAAACTTCCCAACCACTTCAAAATCACCCAATTCCTTTTCCAAATTCTTCATGACAATCACCCACAACAAATTGATCAATCACTTGACCCAAATCCTAGTTCAAATCCAACCTAGACCCAAATTGAACCCCAAGCCCCAATTTTGAACCCAAGCAATGAAATTGACCAAATCAACCTAAATTACTAACTCAAGCCTACCAAAACCAAAATTTGGACCTTAAGAACCAACCTAGATCCACCTAGCCCAACCTACTTGAGTCATGGACCAAGGGTCCCATGATTTAGGGGATTTCCTTCCCATTTTGGGAAAAACCAAATATATCTTTGCCACAAGCCATCACCAACCATCTTGTTCACCATTAAATCTTTCTCTGGCTCACCTGACCACCCTAGCCACCTCCACTGACCTGGCTGGCTGGCCTAGTGGCCAAAAAACCCCAAAACTGAGAGCCACCCCAAGCCTTAATCCTAAATTTGAAACTACCTATGCTGGCTCACTTTGATTGGCCACTTGCACATTTCTTTCCTCCACCTAAGCAGCAGAACTCACCCAGATTGAAGCCATGGTAGCTACTCTTTTCCCCTTAATTTAAACACCACCCCCTCATGTCCAAATGGGGAGAGTGCACTAAACCAAAACAAAACTCTACCAAATTGTTCGCAGACCCTCTAGCAGCTGAGATAAGCTCATCCCCACCATATTCCAGCCTAAATCCCATTGTTAGAGCTCAATTCCAGAGCTCAAAATTAGGCCAGAAACTGGACACATCACCCCAATCTACCAAACCTCAAATTAATCATTTTGTGAGCTTCACCAGAGCTAAAGAGGAAGTTTTCCACAGAAAGCCCCAACTCCTGCACCTCTACACCAAACTTTCTCCTCAGCCTCTCCACCTACTGAAGGAGTTCTGAACCATACCTTCTAACAAGCCAAACCAACACGTCCAAGAGGTTTGCCAGACTCCAGTTAAGCTTCTACAAGGACCTGATCAAGGCCAGACCTCTCAGGCAAAGGTATAAAACATTTTCTCACATTTCGAGCTCAGTTTGAGACATTGTGAAGAAAAGTTTGATTTCATAGTTGATAAACCATATGGATGTGTTCGTCTAGACTAGATGAAGGTGTAGGAACAAACCCGAAGTGATTCAATTGAGTCTAGGCAGAGATCATAGGGTTTTAGTGTGAATGCTTCATGGGTTATACCATTTGGGGATGATGAAGAGGATCCATTGGATCGCACATGTATCAAACAGATAGATTAAATTGTGTCGGATAGATAGATAATACATAAAGTGTAGGCTGAGTCAGTGGCTACATGGACAACGACGTAAAATAGCGGAGTGACGTGCGGACTTTAGTGGCTGCCTAGGTTGTGGTGGCACTGACAGTTTTATGTAAGAAATTAGGGATTTAAATCATTTATTTAATTCAAGAAACTTTAAAAGTGCATAATTTGGTGTAGAACATCATAAAAATAAATAAAATTTTTCATGTTGCTCAGTTAATTGAGAAGAATAATGTAGAATAAAAAATAAAATTATTGGGCCCATATTTTATTTTCAATTAATTAAATACTCTGTGGAGTATTTTAATTCTAAAATGTTATTAGGGATATTCTCTAATTTTTCTAAGGTCTGAGGGCATCTCTGACTAGAGATCTTTAATTTTCACATTAAACCTCTATATTTCGTTTAAAAAATTAAAAAAATTAAAATATAAATAAAAAAATACAAAATTTATTTTGTTAGGTTCACTGTAATCAGAGGACCTTAGGAAAAATATAAAATGGATTTAATTAATTAATAAAGGCACTAATTGAAATTAACTCATTAAAATATTTAAAAATTTAAATAATTAAAATATAAATAGAAAAATCACAAAAATCATTTCACACTGTAAATAATAATCATGTTAACTCCCCATAAAAATTTGAAGTCAATTGGAATTGATTTTAATCACTAAAATGGATTTTTTAAGTAAAATAACATTTTTTGCATTAAATTAATTATAATAAATAAAATATAATTAAAAAAATTATAAAAAGTGGTTTTGGGAGTTCCTAGTGATTGAGGGACTTAAAAAAATAAAATTGGAAATAAAATAAATATTTCATTTTTAGACTATATTTTAAATTTTAAATAATAAAAATAATTAAAAATAATTAAAAATCATAAAAATCATAAAAATATTAAAAACACTAAAATGTCACATTCGATTCCATGGTCACTTGGAAATAATTAAAACATTTTTCCTAATTTTCTAAATAAAGTTATGAATTTTTAAAGTGCTAAAAATGATTTTTTTCTTATTTTGCACTAAAATAATGACAATAAATAAAATAAAAATCTTAAAAATATGAAGTTTACTTTTCTGGGTTCTCTCGAACACAAAGAGATTTATGAAAAATATAAAACTTAATTTTCTATTTAAATAATATTTTATATTTAATTAATACTCAAATTAAAAAAATAAATATAATAATTAAAATAAAACTCAAAAAATTATGAAAATTTCCTTAGATGGTCCTCTAACCTAAGTGAATGTTTAATAAATTTCTTAAGGACAGATGATTTGTTTTGGCTAAGATAATGAATAACATTGAAAACACCTATTTTTGTAATAAATAATTATAAAAATAAAAAAAATTAGAAAAATTATGTTTTCTCCTCTAATATTTTAATTAACCCATGAGTGGGTAACATGAAAATTCCAACGTCGTTTGAGTTAAATTTAATGAATTATAAAGTGATAGGCCTTAAAGGGACAAAATGGTAATTATGGAATTTAAGCTTTAAATTAATATCTAGGCTTAATCAAAGGGTAAATCGGTAATAAGTGCTTTTAATTAAATTTTTTAGATGATTGAAACATAAGGGTTTAAGAGGTAGAAACCAATCTCACCTCTTCCCACAACAAGGGCGTAATTGTAATTTCCTTTAATATCATGACTTTGGAAGTTAATCAAACTAAATGATTCTAAGGTGAGGAGTTTGAATTTGGAAGATAATAATTCACTAAATTGAGACCCCTAGCTAATGGCTTGATGATAATATAATCATGGATAAAGATTAAATGACATTTAACTTAACATTCCTAAAATTACAATTTTACCCATAATCCTTGAGGGTTTAGTAAAGAACTAAGCTTAATCAAAAATTTTTATTAATGAGTTTTAGAAAAGAAAACATAATTGATTAAGAATATTTTAAAAACACTGCAAGCTCAACTTTAAATTAATTGGCTAAATTCCTTAACAATTCAATTTATACTTAAATAGTCTTCACTCACATAATTCATAAAATGAAATATCAAGTGATAGTTACCCCGCCAATGGGATGATTAAAACATTAATGTTTACTGAGCATAGGGTTAAAACACACTCACTAAAACCTTACTTTGCAATGGATGAATGATTTAACAACATAATAAGTTCAGAGGAACTTGGGACTTTCCAAAGGATTTTAAAAGTTATTTGGGGTCATACATCGAACACTTTTATAGTCTTTTAGATATCTTGGAGGACAATTAAACTTTTTATGCTTTGCTCAAGAAAATCATCCTTTAACACAAATGAGTAGTAACCCACCATGTTATGGTTTAGGGCTCGATTGGCAAACTTTAAACCAATTTTCCTTGTTTTCCTTCCATGCAACACATTTTAATTCCCTGCAAGATTATATATACACACTGCAAATACTGACATTTCAGTTGGATTACGAAAAGAAGACTTGTATGTTTTTAGAGTTTATTTAGAGTACTTTTCTTTACTGCACTTCGCTTTCCAGTATTCCTCATTTTTTGGTAAATTATGCCACTTTACATGTTAAACCAAAACCAAAACAAAACAAAATTCACAACAAAAACAAAGTAAGATAACTCTAAAATCAGTCACAAAATAAAATAAAATAATGAAAATTGCAACTAAATTAATACTTCTCTTTGGATGATCAGGAATCCCTCAGATGAGGCAACATATGGTTGCTAATGAGATTTCTCCCAGTCTACATGAACTTATTAAATTCATTTATTTGTGTTTGGTAAATTCATTTAGACTAAGTGAATCTAAAGAAAATAGAGGTGCCGGAATGAGGGCACTGTGAGATCCTAACCGGTGTTGCTCTAGTCAACTTAAATTCCCACCTTAATTAGACATTCAAAAAATCATGGCTACAATATCAAATTTGACAATTACACCAAACATGAACTCTAAACCCGATACTTCTCTCAACCTCCTTAATTTGACACTTCTAAACTTAAACCTACTAAAACAAGTCGTGGACAGCACGACGAGGCATGCAGAAGAACATCATTGAGAGAGCAAACAGGTCTACAACAAAGAAACCTTCCTAGAAATAAACAACAAGCCATATGACTTCGAGGTGGTTCATCTAGCACAACATAAACCCTCACCTTATCTGCCAGGCTTTTGCATACCATGCAGTATAAGCTCTAACTCGTCTTAGGACTTCGAGGTTGTTGTCCGGTATGCCATAAATCCCCATATCTTCATGTTATCTGCATCATCGCTATTATACAAATGTAAACTTTAAATAATCAAAATTGGCAGGATGAAATATTAAATATCTCTTCTAAATTAAAGCCAAAGCATGGGATAATCTGGGAAGCCACCGAGGTTTTTCTCAGGAGCTGTGGCATCTCTTAGCTTTCTTCCTTTAGATTCCAAAAACAACTGCTCCAAATTTGCACTTTTTCCATTTGAATTTCCTATTGCCCGACCATGAAAAATTCTACCCTTTGAATTCATGAAGGCATTATTTCCTGATCTATATCAAGAGTTTTCTTATGTGACTTTGGTCATTTAAGTTGTAATTAACTATAGGGGCTTGCCCTTATAAGAAATTTTAAGAACCCAAGTAATATAAACCTTATCTAATCTCTTATATTAGATAGGGAAACTTGTCAGTCAATATAAATAGTTCGCAGACAAGAATAGATGTCATAGATTCTTTAGTTTATTTAAATAAGCCTCATCACCAAGTAGTGTGTCCAATCTTCGGGATAGATGCATAGCTTGTAATGTATTGCTTGTTTATTAAAACTATTGCATATATAAGATTGGTTTGATTTCATATTTTTAAATTAAAATAATATTTTCTAAAACCATATATATTAAATTAAATTAAATCCAGCAACATTTACTTTTTAATGGCCAACATGACTTAGTAGAGTAGAGTTTGAGTGAGGATGATAGAAATGACTCAAAGGATAAATTAGCTCTACTCCTAGAGGCAAGTTCTAGGATATAGGGAGAGGTTCTAACTTTTGGACATCACTGGATATTCTAGACCCTTAGTTCCATCCATTGAAGAGCCACCAGAAGTAGAAATGAATAACCTAACCAAATAATTAAAATATGTCTATTTTGGGGATTCATCCACATTACCTGTGATTATATCCTCAGAAGTCATCACTTTATAAGAGGAGAAATTTATGAGAGTTTTGAGGAGTTTTAAGACAATGTTGAGATGGACTTTAGTAGATATTAAGGGGATTAGTCCTTCATTGTGTATGCATAGAATCCTTAGGGTAAAAGATCATAAACCTAGGGTAGAACCTTAGAGAAGACTTAACCCTGTCGTGAAAGTTTTTCCTAAGAAGAAAATATATGCATGCAATATCTACCTCATTTTAGATTGGGTTTGGGTTAGTCTTATCTATTTTGTACCCAAAATGGGGTTTACTATTGCAGAGAATGAGCAGAAAGAGTTGATACTTACTATACATGTCATTGGGTGGTGAAATCTGTATTTAATATAAAAATTTGACCTTCCAATTAAAAAAGACCATTTTCTCTTACCCTTTCTAATAAGTTATTGGAAAGCTTGTTGGCCATTCATTTTTCTATTTCTTAGATGGTTATACAGGATGCCATCAAATTTTCATACCTCCTGAGGATCAGAGTAAGAGGACATTTATAAGCCTATATGGGATAGTTACTTTTAGGAGGATATCATTCGAACTATGCAATGTATAAACTACTTTTTAGCGTTGCATGATGTATATTTTTTGTGACTTGATTGAGGAATGAATATAAGTGCTCATAGATGACTTTTTTATCTTTTGGCTTTAAAGTTGATACTTGCCTATAACACATTATTAGGGTTTAGCAAAGATGTGAGGAGACAAATTTGGTTTTAAATTTGGAGTGTCCATTTATGGTTACCAAGGTTATATTTTAGGGCATAAAATTTCTGAGAGGGAAATGGAAGTTGACACACCAAAGATTCAAGTGTTTGAAAAACTTCCGCCACCCACTATTGTCAGGGGAGCCTGGAGCTTCTTAGGACACGTTGGTGTTTATGGATTTTATATCAAGGATTTTTCCAAAATAACTAGACTCCTATGTCACCTATTAGAAAAGATGTTCAATTGGTGTTTGATGAGGATTACCTCACTGCCTTGAACACTTCAACAAAAAAAATTAGTCACTGTACCCATTATTGTTTCACGTTATTGGGATAGTCTATTTGAGCTTATCTGTGATGCTAGTGATTATGCTATAGGGGCGGTGTTAGGTCTGAGGAGAGAAAATGACTTTAGACATAGAAATTATTCCAATAAGACCCTTAATGATGACCAAATCAATTATACTAATACTAAAAAGGAGCTTCTAGAAATAATAAATGCATTTGAAAATTCTAGCCTTATTTGATTGAAACTAAATGATTGTATTCGCCTAATTTTCCTCTATTCAATATCTTATTTATAAAAGGATGCAAAAACCTCAATTGATCAGATGGGTCCTATTATTACAAGAATTTGTTATTGAATAGTGTATAAAATGGATCTAAAAAGAAAATAGCATACCAATTTTCACAGACTGATCAGGGAAGCTTTCTAAATTTGATGATGAAATTAACGAAAACATCCCTGCTGAGAAACCCCTTGTTATATCAGATGTGATTTTTTATTGGTATACAGACATTATGAACAATATTGTTAGTGAATTTTACCATTTAATATGTTATATCAATAGAAAAAGAAATTTATTCATCATGCCATATATTAATTTTGAGATGACTCAAACCTTAATAGGAAGTGTAAGGACTAGGTTATTAGAAGATTCTTACCAAGAGAAGAGACCCATGATGTGATAATGAAATGCCATGATTCTAAATTTGAGGGATAGGGGTTTATAGGATTTCTTTAAAGATTTACAGTCAGAATTCTATTAGCTTACTCTTTTTACGGATGCAAATGATTACATGAAGTCTTGTGATAGATGCCCAAGATTACGAAATATATTTAAGAGAGACGAAATACTCTTAAACTACACTTTAGAAGTTGAAATTTTGATGTTTGAGGTTTGGAATTTATGGGCCCTTTTGTACCTTTTCTAGGAAACATTTATATTCTCGTAGTTGTGGATTATTTCTAAAAGTAGATAAAGGAATTTTGTCTCTCAATTTTAGGACTCAATTTTTCTTCAAGCTTTTTAGAAAAGATTATGTTTTGAGGTTTGGAACACATAGGGTAATAATCAGTGATGAAGGAAGCGACTTTAGGAATAAGAAGATTAAGACATTAGTTGGAAAATATATGATAACACATAAGATATTGACCCGACCCGCAATTACGCAGTAAATTAACTTCCAAAACATGGCCAAAAACATGACCCGATTTATAAATAGCGGCTAGTGTGCAAAATCTTAAATGATATAAAAATTAGAAAATATTTTACACAGTAGGGGTACTACGCAAGTATACGTATCGTTTCAAGTAATATAGAGTTTTCTTTAAAAACCTCTGTATCGATCCCACGAGGAAGTGAAGTAAGAAGTCTTTAGTCAAATTTTAGTCTACTACTAATAGTCTTTAGTTTGGAATGTCGATTAAGATTGTGTTTATCTAGCAACTATTCCTAAATGCAAGTGTTAAACGTAAAGATAGTAACTATATCTAAATGCAAATAATAATTCTAAAGATAACCCTTTTTGCATAAGTTGGTTTAGAGAATTTTGAGATTTTAAAAACTACTATTCTTATGTAATGAAATAGATAATGTATAGGATTGAGATGCATTAAATATTGTATGTGCCAAATAGGAGCAATCCTATTCTTTACCCTTTGGTCCAAGCATAAAGAACATTGACTAATCCTATGCTTGGTTACTGAATCTGCGGCTAGGCTGGGAGGATACCGGCTCTCACTTCGGAGCTCCCACATTCCCCTCACCTGAGGGCTAACAATCTACACTTCAGCACCCAAACGATATGACCGAATTGAGGATTTTATCTTGTCACTCTAAAATCTCCAATTCTACGCCCGATAATTATATTTCCCTATTTATTTGCATTCAATTCCCATGAACTTCACCATCCATGGAATTTGAATGTGGTTTCACTTTGTTGAGAATTACACCGCCCTTTCGGGTCGATGCAATTACAATGAATTTTAACACTACAATGGGCCCTTATTGCAATGTAAATGAAGTGCAAGTAAAAACCATCACATTTATAAGTAAATTTACTTCTACCATGCATCATAAAATCCTAAACTTGATTTCTACTCATTACAAAAGAAAAGTAAAAGGAAAACAATGGTAAAATCTTCTTATGCCAATATTTTGAAAGAAGAAGAAAGAGTAAGAGAGATACGTCACAAAGCAGGAAGAAAACATAACGAAAACTTCATTTAACCAAAGCAAATCCACTACGCAAGAGTTTACAAAATCATAAGATAATGAAGAATAATACTTAGCTTTTTCCCTTTGAAAGAAAGACGAAGATCTCTCCCATAAAGTCTCCCGGTCATCCATGCAATGCTAGCGAAATCCTTTACAAATTCTCTCAAAATCTCCTCTCCAATCTCTCCAAAAGGGTAGAAATCTACATTTCTACACTTAATCTAAGAATCCTAAACATTCCTCTAAGTTTTTCTCTCCTTTAATCTATTGTTTCTTCTTTTTTTTCTAACATATATTCGTCATTTTAAAGAGTATAAACGAAGTTCGAAGAGTTTCCTTAAGCATCCCTTCAAAAAGTGTCCAAATACGTCGAATATTGGCCCAAAACCGCCAAATGTCGGTTCATGGTCGTCCGGGCCGCTGTCGGCGGGTTCGAGGCCGCTGTCGGCGGCCTTTTCGGCCATATTTCAGTGGTCTCAGGAAAATCTCACCATCAGCGAGATCAATCTCGCCGTCGGCGAGCAGCTGCTGCGCGGCTCCACGGTTTTGCTCCGTTTGGCTCCGTTTCAACTCTGTTTCGCCCCATTTCAGTTGCGTTGCGTTCGTAACAGATAGCCCTACAAAATAAGTATAAAAATAACATTTCTTTAATGTATAATCTCATTCAAAAATATGCAAGAAGTGTAAAAGAGATTAAGCATCAAAAGACTTATCGAAAGGTGTCGTGGCGTAATTTCATTTCTTGCTCGTTTTTGCTCCAAATTGCACCGTTTTTGCTTCCTTTTGCTCCAATCACCATTTCTTGTACCTAAAACCAAAAAACGTACAAAATACATTCCTTTAAAGTTTAATATCATAAAAAATAAGTAGAATGATATAGCAAAAAGCGTATATATTTTAGGCGTGTCAAAATCCCCCATACTTAACTGTTACTTGTCCTCAAGTAACAATTTTACTACATAAAAATATAGCTCAGTAGCAATGTACTTTTCACTCGTAATACACTAAAATTTTTCATTCAAAGGAATATATTGGTTAGATTTTTAGAAAGAAATTCAAGTAACTCAGGTTAACGCTACAGGTATAAGAATATTTAGCAATCAAGTCAAAGGGTTCTAGTCTTATATTTATTTCAAGATAAACCATAATTTGTCACATTAAGAGTGCCTTGAAAGATTATGTGAAAAAGGAGTTCATGTAAACTTTATCAGAATGTAGACCAATACTTTAAATATAAATTCAGAAATGAAATCAAGTTCTCCCTTTAGGGTGACTCAAGTGAAGCCAATTTTTGATTAGGCATCTCCTCAAGCTTCTCCTCATAAATATTTTTCATTCTTTTTTTTCTTCTGGGATCATTTTCAATCCCTTTTTTTCACTCTCTTTTCTTTTTCTCTTTTTTTTCTTTTTTTTAATGAGGATTACTATATCTGGAGAGCCTGTAATGATTTTGAACTTCACTCTCCTCTTTCTAAAGTTCAAACTTGAAACACACTCTTACTTTATAATTAGGTATGAGCTTTATTATTCACAATCTCTTCTTAACACACAACGCTTCAAGTCTCTTAACATTTCAAAAATACAGTTTTCTTTACTTTAAATAGTTAACTATAATCAAATTCTTTCATACCAAATATCTTATCCTCATAAAATAAACTTTTATTACTAAAAAACTTTCATCCAATCCTTCCATAATATTCAACTGAAACAAAAAGTTTTAGTTATCTCAAGCGAGGTTCAATTGCCGGAAGTTATGCTAATAATTTTTTGAAAATATAATAATTGAGAACAAATAAGAGTTAATATTTTTCTTCCCCCCAAACTTAAATTTTAAAATATTTTGTAATTAATTCCATAAAATGTAGCAGGAAGAAAAAGTAAATGTTGAATCTACTTGCTACTACAACATCCTATCAAATTCATATTCATGCATAATCAGGATAGAAAGATTGTAGGAGAAAGTAAATCTAACCTAAAACATGCTTGTAATAAAATTACACTAAAAGGAAGTATTTTCACATTAAAATTTTATTTTTCTTCCTACCCCCAAATTTAATTTTTAACATATGTAGCATTTAGTACAGAAAATATAAGCAAGAAGAAAACAGTTTAAAAATTCTATCTACCACAAATGTCTATCAAAACCCATTTACAATTATTCATTAGGACAGAACAATATGCAGCAGAAAGTAAATTTAAACTAATCATGTCAGAATAAAATTAACTAAACCAAAGTCTAACTAGCATAGCATGTTTCAGCAAGGGAATATAAAAATGTTCTTCAAGACCTAAACAAAGTTGTAACACAAACATAAACACATAATTCAAATATAATCACAAATGATAAATGAGGTCAATTCTTCCTTTATCTCATCACATCACACTATGTTACTTCCAATTTCTAACGGAATCACTACACTAGTAAATTAGGCACTTCAAAAGATTTTATAAATTATAATCCCAAGGATAAGTTTATCCCTGATATATTGGCTCCTAGGTACCAATCTCAGGCATCACCTAATCCTTATAATTAAGCACCTCTAACAGTTATAAAGATAGTGTGAGATCATCCTAATGTTATTCATCAAATAGGTTCGCGACTCCTACCTAATGAAAATAAAGTTGTAGAAAGGAAGTAACAAATTAAGATGGAACTATCAATGTTCAAAATTTATGATTTTTCTTGTAAAACTCAAGTCTGGGTGAGACCCAAGTTATAGTGGACTCGTCAATCCAACTTTACAAGAGATCAATTCTAGCCATAATAAAAAGTTAAGGAATCACCTCTCTCATGACACAGACAAAGATCAGATCAAAGTACTAATAATCCAGACATCTATCAATTAACAATCAAACTTATCAATCTATAATGACACATAAAGATCAAGTTTATCCACTCTAAATCAAACACAATACAACACTAACAATCATGACTCTCGAGCTCACTAAATCAAAGCACACTGATAACTATGGGTTGCCTCCCATAAAGCGCTTGGTTTAACGTCATTAGCCCGACAAATGATTCCTCCTGGATCAAAATTCCATTTAAGTAATCCTCGATCAATCGCCCAATCATTTCCAGATCCAGGGATTCCTACAAAATTCTCAAATTTTAATTTTTTATTCAGCTCTTCCTTTTCAAATGGATTTATATCATTGTTCCTCATATTTCTTTCTAGATCCAATATTCTTCTATTGATTTTCTGAAATTGCATATTAATATCAACCTTGAAATTTATAAGAAATGGATCTTTAAAAGATACTTCAATATCTCCTAAATTTTGGATTAGATTCTCTCTAGATAATTTAGATTCTGGATCAATATCTTCTATGTTACTCTTATGATTCAAGTTATCTTCCAATTCTTCCTCTTTATAATTATTAAATAATGAAGGATCTATCTTAGTTGAGGAAATAGGTTTTTCTAATTCCTTAGGAATTTATTCCAATGGTCTTCCAATATCCTTATCCTCTTTTCTCAACTCAAAGTTCTTTTGAAATTTATCCTCAAATTCTCTTCCAAGTCCTAGTTCAATAATTTTATCTTGTTCATCATTTAATTCAGGTTTTTCATGTGATTCAGTCGTATCTAAGGATATAAAGACTGGTTGTATAGATGAATTCCCTAAGTAGATAGGCTTTGAATTTGTATGGGGTTCATCCATCTTAAGTTCATGAGATTTTTCAACAAATGGAATTAAAAGTTTACTATTTTTGGTAGAGTCCATCATTTCACACCTCTCCTGAACATACATACAGGCTTTTTTAAGTAATGTTTTCGAATCATCATGAAAATCTATTTCAATCTCATCTTTTAACTTACTCTCAAAACTTTCTTGGAAATGGTCTTTACTTAGATAATCAATTTCATCCATCCAAAAACACTCATCATCTTTTCTCTCAGCAGGATATTTCATAGTCTTTAATACATCAAAAGTGACTTCATTGTCATTAATATTCATAGTTAACTCTCCTTTTTGCACATCTATCATAGCTTGTCCAGTAACAAGGAAAGGTCTCTCTAAAATAATTGGAATTTCTTTATCTTCCTCCATATCTAATACAATAAAGTCCAAAGGAAAGATAAATTTATCTACTTTAACAAGCACATCTTATATAACTCCTTTTGGATAAATGATAGATCGATCAGCTAACAGAAGGGTTACAGTAGTGGGAGAAATATCGACTAAACCTAACCTTCTAAATATAGATAGAGACATCACATTAATGCTCACTCCTAAATCACATAAAGCTTTTCCACATAATTTTTCTCCAATTGCACAAGGAATTGAAAAGCTACAATGATCTTTAAGTTTCTGAGAAAAATTTTTCTGAAGTATAGCGCTGCACTCCTCACCTATTGCAACTGTCTCATAATCCCCAAATTTCCTTTTCTTGTTTAATATATCCTTTATAAACTTTGCATAACTTGGCATCTGTTCCAAAGCTTCAGTGAAAGGAATATTTATCGTTAACTTCTTAAGTACTATAATGAATTTTGAAAATTTTTTATCCAACTCATGCTGTCTAAGTCTTTGAGGAAATGGAGGTGGTGGTTTTTCCAAACTGATTTTAGTTGGAGATATTAATTTTTCCAAATCCTTAGAAACATGTTCTTCAGGTCTTTTAGTGTCCTTTGTTTCTCTCACAACATCGTTCTCTTTTCTAACCACATCCTCCATATCTCTTCCAATTTTTAATTAGACATCTTCTATTTGTTCATTAGTGTTCTCTTTATGATTGATCTCATTGTTGCTAGGAAGTGTTCCTTGGGGCCTATTGCTAAATGAATTAGCAATTTGTCCCAGTTGATTCTCTATGTTTCTAATCGCAGCATTTTGACTTTGCAACTGGTTTCCCATTTGCAATACCACTTCTTCCATAGACATTTTCTTATCTTCAAATTGTTGATCATTTTTAGAGTCTAGTGGATATGAAGGTCTATAGTTTATGTTCCCCTGATTATTCCAACTTCCATTAGGATTTGCATAATTATTTTCCCATTGTTGGTTTCCACCGTTAGTAGTATAATTCCAGTTAAATTTAGGATGGTTCTCCCAACACGGGTTGTAAAAGTTAGAATATGGATTCTTTATGGTATTTAAAGTCTCATATGATAATTTAGAATCAATTATATGCTCTAATGAACTTTCCTCACTTACAGGAGTAAATTGAGGTTGGTTCATTCCAAATTGGTCCAACTTTCTTGATATTGCGGCAACCTGAGATGCAAGAATTGTAATCGTATCCGTATCATAAATACTAGCTACAATTTTATGATTTACCCTTGTAGAGGGCCATTGAAATTCATTTATAGCTATTTTTTCAATTAACGTATATGCTTCATCAAATGATTTTGACATTAATGATCCACCAGCGGCAGCATTAATTATAGACCTAAGGGATCCTACTAACCCATTATAAAAAGTTTGAATGATTAACCAATCGGGCGAGCATGGTGTGGACAATTTCTTAGGAGTTCCTTAAATCTTTCCCAGGCTTCGTATATTGATTCCCCTTCATATTGACAAAATGAGATAATATCGTTTCTAAGTTTAGTAGTCCTTGAAGGTGAAAAAAACTTAGCTAGGAATTTCTCAGTTAACGCCTCCCAATTTTTAATAGAACTAGGTGCTAAGGAGTATAACCACATTTTAGCCTTATCCCTTAGTGAGAAAGGAAAATTCTTAGTCTAATAGCATCGTCTGACATACCATTATAACGAAATGTAGCACAAAGTTCTAGAAAATTTGATAAGTGTAAATAGGGATCCTCCGAAGGAGTTCCCCCAAACTGATTGTTCTGCACCAGTTGGATAATCTCAGGATTTATTTCAAATGAGTCAGCTTCTACGACAGGGTTTTGTATACTTAAGTGAATTTTATCTGTCGTAGGATTTATGTAAGCCCTCAATGATTTATGATGATTTTCCAAGTTATTATCATGAAAGTTTTTCATTTCCATTTCTAATTTTTTGAGTCCTTTTTGTATTTTTATTTTTTTATTTTTTTCAAACTCGGGATCATAAGGCACAAGTCCTGCAGATCTTTTGTTTCGCATATTTAATACATCAAACAATACATTAACAATTAAACAAATAACAGATGAAATATATTCAACACAACAAAACATTTTCACGAACGCCTTATTTTTCATATAAATAGTTTTTTCTTGTTTTTCACAACACTTTTTCATATAAAAACACTTTTCACACAAAAATAGTTTTTACGACACTACAGTTTTCCAAGTCTAAGCCTAATTATTTCAACTAAAATTCTCCTGAAGTTCTTACCGAAGCTTCCCCAGCAACGGTGCCAAATACTTGACCCGACCCGCAATTACGCAGTAAATTAACTTCCAAAAGATGGCCAAAAACTTGACCCGATTTATAAATAGCGACTAGTGTGCAAAATCTTAAATGATATAAAAATTAGAAAATATTTTACACACTAGGGGTACTACGCAAGTATACGTATCGTTTCGAAGTAATATAGAGTTTTCTTTAAAAACCCCAGTATCGATCCCACGAGGAAGTGAAGTAAGAAGTCTTTAGTCAAATTCTAGTCTACTACTAATAATCTTTAGTTTGGAATGTCGATTAAGATTGTGTTTATCTAGCAACTATTCCTATATGCAAGTGTTAAACGTAAAGATAGTAACTATATCTAAATGCAAATATAAATTCTAAAGATAACCCTTTTTGAATAAGTTGGTTTGGAGAATTTTGAGATTTTAAAAACTACTATTCTTATGTAATGAAATAGATAATGTATAGGATTGAGATGCATTAAAAATTGTATGTGCCAAATAGGAGCAATCCTATTCTTTACCCTTTGGTCCAGGCATAAAGAACATTGACTAATCCTATGCTTGGTTACTCGAATCGCGGCTAGGTCTGGGAGGATACCGGCTCTCACTTCGGAGCTCCCACGTTCCCTCGCACGAGGGCTAACAATCTACACTTCAGCACCCAAACGATAGGACCGAATTGAGGGTTTTAGTCTGTCACTCTAAAATCTCCAATTCTACGCCCGATAATTATATTTCCCTATTTATTTGCATTAAATTCCCATGAAATTCACCATCCATGGAATTTGAATGTGGTTTCACTTTGTTGAGAATTACACCGCCCTTTCGGGTCAATGCAATTACAACGAATTTTAACACTACAATGGGCCCTTATTGCAATGTAAATGAAGTGCAAGTAAAAACCATCACATTTATAATTAAATTTACTTCTACCATGCATCACAAAATCCTAAACATGATTTCTACTCTTTACAAAAGAAAAGTAAAAGGAAAACAATGGCATAATCTTCTTATGCCAATATTTTCAAAGAAAAAGAAAGAGTAAGAGAGATACGTCACAAAGCGCGAAGAAAACACAACGGAAACTTCATTTAACCAAAACAAATCCACTACACAAGTGTTTACAAAATCATAAGATAATGAAGAACAATACTTAGCTTTTTTCCTTTGAAAGAAAGATGAAGATCTCTCCCATAAATTCTCCTGGTGATCCATGCAATGCTAGCGAAATTCCTTACAAATTCTCTCAAAATCTCCTCTCCAATCTCTCCAAAAGGGTAGAAATCTACATTTCTACACTTAATCTAAGAATCCTAAACATTCCTCTAAGTTTTTCTCTCCTTTACTCTATTGTTTCTTCTTTTTTTTCTAACATATATTCGTCATTTTAAAGAGTATGGACGAAGTTTTAAGAGTTTCCTTAAGCACCCCTTCGAAAAAGCGTCCAAATACGTCGAATATTGGCCCAAAATCGCCAAATATCGGTTCATGGTCGTCCGGGCCGCTGTTGGCGGGTTTGAGGCCGCTGTCGGCGGCCTTTTCGGCCATATTTCGGTGGTCTCAGGAAAATCTCACTGTCGGCGAGATCGATCTCGCCGTCGGCGAGCAGGCTGCTGCGCGGCTCCACAGTTTTGCTTCGTTTGGCTCCGTTTCAACTCCGTTTCGCCCCATTTCAGTTGTGTTGCGTTCGTAACGGATAGACCTAAAAAATAAGCATAAAAATAACCTTTCTTTAAAGTATTATCACATTAAAAAAATGCAAGAAGTGTAAAAGAGATTACGCATCAAAAGACTTATCGAAAGGTGTCAGGGCAGAATTTCATTTCTTGCTCGTTTTTTCTCCAAATTGCACCGTTTTTGCTTCCTTTTGCTCCAATCACCATTTCTTGTACCTAAAATAAAAAAACATACAAAATACCTTCCTTTAAAGTGTAATATCATCAAAAATAAGTAAAATGATATAGCAAAAAGCGTATATATTTTAGGCTTGTCAAAATCTCAAAAACTTGACCCGACCCGCAATTACGCAGTAAATTAACTTTCAAAAGATGACCAAAAACTTGATCCGATTTATAAATAGCGGCTAGTGTGCAAAATCTTAAATGATATAAAAATTAGAAAATATTTTACACACTAGGGGTACTACGCAAGCATACGTATCGTTTCAAGTAATATAGAGTTTTCTTTAAAAACCCCAATATCGATCCCACGAGAAGTGAAGTAAGAAGTCTTTAGTCGAATTCTAGTGTACTACTAATAGTCTTTAGTTTGGAATGTCGATTAAGATTGTGTTTATCTAGCAACTATTCCTAAATGCAAGTGTTAAACGTAAAGATAGTAACTATATCTAAATGCAAATAATAATTCTAAAGATAACCCTTTTTGGATAAGTTGGTTTGGAGAATTTTGAGATTATAAAAACTACTATTCTTATGTAATAAAAATGTATAGGATTGAGATGCATTAAATATTGTATGTGCCAAATAGGAGCAATCCTATTCTTTACCCTTTGGTCCAGGCATAAAGCACATTGACTAATCATATGCTTGGTTACTGAATCTGCGGCTAGGCTGGGATTATACCGGCTCTCACATCGGAGCTCCCACGTTCCCCTCGCCTGAGGGCTAACAATCTACACTTCAGCACCCAAACGATAGGACCGAATTGAGCATTTTAGCCTATCACTCTAAAATCTCCAATTCTACGCCCGATAATTATATTTCCCTATTTATTTGCATTCAATTCCCACGAAATTCACCATCCATGGAATTTGAATGTGGTTTCACTTTGTTGAGAATTATACCGCCCTTTCGGGTCAATGCAATTACAACGAATTTTAACACTACAATGGGCCCTTATTGCAATGTAAATGAAGTGCAAGTAAAAACCATCACATTTATAATTAAATTTACTTCTACCATGCATCACAAAATCCTAAACATGATTTCTACTCTTTACAAAAGATAAGTAAAAGGAAAACGATGGCATAATCTTCTTATGCCAATATTTTCAAAGAAGAATAAAGAGTAAGAGAGATACGTCACAAAGCGTGAAGAAAACACAACAGAAACTTCATTTAACCAAAGCAAATCCACTACGCGAGTGTTTACAAAATTATAAGATAATGAAGAACAATACTTAGCTTTTTTCCTTTGAAAGAAAGACGAAGATCTCTCCCATAAAGTCTCCCAGTGATCCATGCAATGCTAGCGAAATCCCTTACAAATTCTCTCAAAATCTCCTCTCCAATCTCTCCAAAAGGATAGAAATCTACATTTCTACACTTAATCTAAGAATTCTAAACATTCCTCAAAGTTTTTCTCTCCTTTCCTCTATTATTTCTTCTTTTTTTTCTAACATATATTCATCATTTTAAAGAGTATGGACAAAGTTTCAAGAGTTTCCTTAAGCACTCCTTCGAAAAAGCGTCCAAATACGTCGAATATTGGCCCAAAACCGCCAAATGTCGGTTCATGGTCATCCGGGCCGTTGTCGGCGGGTTCGAGGCCGCTGTCGGCAGCCTTTTCGGCCATATTTCGGTGGTCTTGGGAAAATCTCGCCGTCGGCGGTCGGCGAGATCGATCTCGCCGTCGGCGAGAAGGCTGCTGCGCGGCTCCACGGTTTTGCTCCGTTTGGCTCCGTTTCAACTCCGTTTCGCCCCATTTCAGTTGCGTTGCGTTCGTAACAGATAGCCCTAAAAAATAAGCATAAAAATAACCTTTCTTTAAAGTATAATCTCATTCAAAAATATGTAAGAAGTGTAAAAGATATTAAGCATCAAAAGACTTATCGAAAGGTGTCAAGGCAGAATTTCATTTCTTGCTTGTTTTTGCTCTAAATTGCACCGTTTTTGCTTCCTTTTGCTCCAATCACCATTTCTTGTACCTAAAACTAAAAAACATACAAAATACCTTTCTTTAAAGTATAATATCATCACAAGTAAGTAAAATGATATAGCAAAAAGCGTATATATTTTAGGCGTGTCAAAATCCCAAAAACTTGACCCGACCCGCAATTACGCAGTAAATTAACTTCCAAAAGAAGGCCAAGAACTTGACCCGATTCATAAATAGCGGCTAGTGTGCAAAATCTTAAATGATATAAAAATTAGAAAATATTTTACACACTAGGGGTACTACGCAAGTATACGTATCGTTTCAAGTAATATAGAGTTTTCTTTAAAATCCCAGTATCGATCCCACGAGGAAGTGAAAACACAACGGAGCTCCCACGTTCCCCTCGCCTGAGGCCTAACAATCTACACTTCAGCACCCAAACGATAGGACCGAATTGAGCATTTTAGCCTATCACTCTAAAATCTCCAATTCTACGCCCGATAATTATATTTCCCTATTTATTTGCATTCAATTCCCATGAAATTCACCATCCATGGAATTTGAATGTGGTTTCACTTTGTTGAGAATTACACCGCCCTTTCGGGTCAATGCAATTACAACGAATTTTAACATTACAATGGGCCCTTATTGCAATGTAAATGAAGTGCAAGTAAAAACCATCACATTTATAATTAAATTTACTTCTACCATGCATCACAAAATCTAAAACATGATTTCTACTCATTACAAAAGAAAAGTAAAAGGAAAACAATGGCATAATCTTCTTATGCCAATATTTTTAAAGAAGAAGAAAGAGTAAGAGAGATACGTCACAAAGCGCGAAGAAAACACAACGGAAACTTCATTTAACCAAAGCAAATCCACTACGCAAGTATTTACAAAATCATAAGATAATGAAGAACAATACTTAGCTTTTTCCCTTTGAAAGAAAGACGAAGATCTCTCCCATAAAGTCTCCCGGTGATCCATGCAACGCTAGCGAAATCTCTTACAAATTCTCTCAAAATCTCCTCTCTAATCTCTTCATAAGGGTAAAAATCTACATTTCTACACTTAATCTAAGAATCCTAAACATTCCTCTAAGTTTTTCTCTCCTTTCCTCTATTGTTTCTTCTTTTTTTTCTAACATATATTCGTCATTTTAAAGAGTATGGATGAAGTTTGAAGAGTTTCCTTAAGCACCCCTTCGAAAAAGCGTCCAAATACGTCGAATATTGGCCCAAAACCGCCAAATGTCGGTTCATGGTCGTCCGGGCCACTGTCGGCGGGTTCGAGGCTGCTGTCGGTGGCCTTTCGGCCATATTCTGTTGGTCTCAGGAAAATCTTACCGTCGGAGAGTTCGATCTCGCCGTCGGCGAGCAGGCTGCTACGCGGCTCCACGGTTTCGCTCCGTTTGGCTCCGTTTCAACTCCGTTTCGCCCCATTTCAGTTGCGTTGCGTTCGTAATAGATAGCCCTACAAAATAAGTATAAAAATAACCTTTCTTTAAAGTATAATCTCATTCAAAAATATGCAAGAAGTGTAAAAGAGATTAAGCATCGAAAGACTTATCGAAAGGTGCAGGGCAGAATTTCATTTCTTGCTCGTTTTTGCTCCAAATTGCACCGTTTTTGCTTCCTTTTACTCCAATCACCATTTCTTGTACCTAAAACCAAAAAACATACAAAATACCTTCCTTTAAAGTGTAATATCATCAAAAATAAGTAAAATGATATAGCAAAAAGTGTATATATTTTAGGCGTGTCAGATATCCACTATTACCTAAAAACTAGTGGTTTATCAAATGTAACAAATACGAAGATGAAAATAATCCTAGAAAAGACTTTTAATCCTAACAACAAAGGCTAGGCTTTGAGAATTGAAGATGCATTATGGGCTTATAGGATCACTTATAAAACTTTTAAAGGAATGTCTCCTTATATGCTCATATTTGGGAAAGCATGTCATTTTCCTGTAGAACTTGAGCATCATGCATTTTTTGCTATTAAGAAGTTTAATTATAATATGAAAAGTGTTGCAAAAAATGTTTACTATATTTAAATGAAGTTTATGAATTCAGAGAAGAAGGTTATGAAAATGCTAAAATTTACAAGGAAAAGATGAATAATTGACATAATCAAAAAATTATTAGGATTGATTTCAAGTCTGGACAAAAGGCTTTATTATAGAATACTCAATTAAAATTATTACTCGGAAAACATAGATCCAGGGAGTTGGGGCCATGTACTATTGTTAAGCTTTATGCTTTGTCGGCATATTTTTTTTAGGTTAAGTTGTATTTTTGAAAAGGGGTCGCCTACAGAAATTATTGGCGAATTCTAGATTTTAAATTTAATATATATATATATATATATATATATATATATATATATATATTTAATTTAAAAGATAACATTTGATTTTGAAAATAATTTTTTGTTTAAAAATTTTAAGATATAAAATCAAACCGATCTCACATCCCAAATAGTTTATATAAACGAGCACCACATCACAAACTCAGTGAATCTATCTCGAAGGACAAACACACTCGCTCGACGATGAGGCTCGATTAAATAAACTAGAAGATTTACGACATCCGTTTGGTATCGTGAACCAATTTTATAAGCCGACAAGTTCCCTACTTAATATAAAGGAATTAAGCAAGGTTTATATTACTCGGGTTCTTAAAGTTCCCTATAAGGGCAAGCCTCTATAGTTAATTACATCTTAAATGACGGGAATCATTTAAGAAAACTCTCGATAATGATCAGTGGTTTTGCTCTCAAGAATTTTAAAGTTTAAAGTTTTCAAAGGATTGGATTTTGGAAATTTCAATAGGGAATGGATCAAATTTGGAACAATTAATTTTAGGAATCCAATGGAAGAAAAGTAGGAGAAGCTGAGGATCCAAGAAGAATCTTGGCAACTTCCCAAACTATCCTATTGTTTGGCTTCAATTTCGGAGTTTATTTAATGTTGTAATCCTGACAATTTTAGTTAATTATGACTTATATTTGTATGATTATAATCACACAAGTAGCCTCAAAGATGTGAGGGTTTATGTCGTACCAAACGACTACCTCGGAGTCCTAAGACCGGTTAGGGCTTAAATTACATAACATGATTATGCAAATGCCTAACGAAAAGTTGAGGATTTGTGTTGCACTAAGCAAACTACCTCGAAATCCTATGTCTTGGTTATTTAATTCTAAGAATGGTTTTGTTGATGTAGATCCAAGTTTTGCTGAAGAAGATGGTCGTGCTGCCCATCGTCCTCCAAGCTCCTTGTCGTTGTCGCAGAGGTTTAGTTTTAGAAAATGATAATCAAGAGATGAGAGAAGTGTTTTGGTTTAGAGAAATCTTAAAGTCCAAATGTCTTTAATGTTTTATTAGGGGAATCTTAAAGTTGATTATAACGACACCGGTTAAGATCCCACGGTTCCATCATTCAGCAATCGTTATTTTTATCGGATTCACTTAGTCCGGATGAATTTGCTAAACTCAACTGAATGAGTTCCACACTTTCATTTAGACCGTGGAAATCCCATTAGCAACACGTAGGTTACATCATCCGAGGTAATCTCGATCATCCAACAAGACGTTTTAATTTAGTTATAATTGTAGTTTTGTTGTTCTGTTTGTGATTAAATTTTGAGTTGTTTTATATTTTGAATGTTGTGGCAGTGAATTTTATCTTGTGATGACTTTTAATTTTAGTTTTGGGTTTCAGTTTTGTGGCTATCCTAAAGGTTTCAGTTTTTATGCAACAATCTTGTTTAACATGCAAGAAAAGTAAAGTACAGTACATGTAAGTAAATAAATTGCAATAAAATAAAAGTGTACCTAGAGGGTCTTCCCGTCATCCCAAGCTACACTTAAAGCACATGTTAAGGCATTTATATAATTTGCAAGAAAACACCTAAGTAAAGCTAAGGGAAGGTTTTGGTTGTCTACCAAAGTCTTAATCCTATAGCTAGTCAATTCCTATGACGTCTAGGTTCTTTTTTTTTGTTAAGGATGATTTTCTTCATCAAAGAACAATTAAGTTCAATTGTTCTTTTAAAAAATCTCATCATATTGAGAAAGTGCTTAGGATGATTCCTAAACATCTTTTCAATACTTCTGAGATTATTTTGAGTCCAAATGAATCTTATTGTACTGGTGAATTAATCATTCAAGAATTCAATTAAATTTTGTCTCTTTCTTAGTGAATTAGGATGTTTGATTATCCTATGAGTGAAGTGAAATTTCACTTAATGCTCCATTAAAGAGTTATGATAACGCAAGCCTTTAAGGGCAGATTAATTTATTAAAGATTTTAATGATTTAAAATTGGAATTGATGATTTAATTTAGTTATGAAATTTTAATAATTTTAAGTTCGGAATAGTGTTCAAGTTGTTTTAATTTAATTAAATCTTTATATTTTAAATGATTTTAATGTATTAGATTAATCTGGGTTGAAAGAGGTATTTAGATTATTCAATTTAGATTTTAATGATTTAATTTTAATTTAATTGAAATATTTTAAGTTAATTTTTAATTGGTTTGATTTTTTTTTAATTATGAATTATTTTGAGGTTGAATTTGATGTTTCAAGTTTGATTTAGATTTTATTTCAAGTGATCTTTGAGATTAATTTTTAATGTTTTAAATTTATTTCAATTTGATTGTTAAATTACTTAATGTTTTAAGCTTTTAATTTAATTAAGGTTTATTTTCCTTTTAATTATTTAATTATTAATTTCAATTATCATTTTTTTAAAATTTTTTTGAATTTGATTAAGAATTGAATATTATTTAAGTGATTCATTTGGGGATTTTAACTTAAGTGATTATAGTCTCCCTAAATTACATCCCCATTTTAATAATTCAAATTTCAATTAATCTTCCAAAATATAAATTATTTAATTAATTAAGGTTTCATTTTTCTTTATTATTAGAAAGGATTAATGAGTTCCTACCCTTTAATTCCTTAAGTTTCAATCATCTAATGAAAATTAAGATCAAATATTTTACCCTCCATTTATATTAAACATAAAGTTTTAATTAGGGGTTAAAATCCTTTATTTACCTTTAGGCCCCTTTTAAGCCTAATTATTTCATAACTCATCAAATTGAGCTCAAATGAGCTTAAAATTTTTATGTCACTTCACTCACATGTCAATTAAGACACTAGAGGAGAAAATGTGATTTTTCTGAATTTAATTTAATTTATATAATTATCTTAATGAAAAATAGGGATTTTCAATGGAAATTCAACAACATGACCAAGGCAAGGTTTCTATCCTTAAGAAAATTATGGGATGTCCCTATTGACCAGAAGACCACTTGAACCAATTTTGGTGATTTTTCAAATTATATTTTATTTATTATAATTATTTTGATTTTTCGAGTGTTAATTAATTATAAAATAAAATTAAAGTTGAAAAATGAATTTTATATTTTTCATAAATCTCTCTGACCTCAAGAAGTTTAGAGAATAGATATTATATTTTTCTAATTTTTCTTTGATTTATTAGAATTAATTAGTGAAAATGTAAGGAAATTCATTTTTTAATATTAAAAAATTGTTTTAAGCCTTTAAAATTCAATATCTTAACCTAAATACTTGAGAAAAATATTTAGTTTATTCCTAAGTGATTAGGAAGCAAAATATAACATTTTTATGATTTTTAATATTTTTGTAATTTTTATTATTTTTAATTATTAAAATATTAAAATATGATTAAAAATGAAGATTTTTAGAAAATTTTAATTTTAATTTTCTTAGACTCCGCTAATATCAGAAAGCCCCAAAATCATTTTTGTGAATTTTTGAAATGTAAATTTAGAGTTATGAATTTTTAAAATTCAATTTTGGTCATATAACTTAATTAGTCCATTTAGTTGGGCTAATCACTCCAATTGATTTCAAATTTTTATGTGAGACTCCTCTGACTCTAAGGATCAGTGGAGAATTGGTTTCAAGTGATTTTGATGTATGGTTAACCCAAATTAATTAAAATTCAGTTTTGACTATTTAGGCCAATTAGGATTATTCTTAATGAATTAACTCAAACCATAATTTTCCTAGGGTCCTCTAGTCCTGAGATACTTCCCAAAATTTTTCTAAAATTTTCTAAGCAACATGCTAATTACTGGAATTAAAATATCAAAACAGGCACAATAATTTAGAAAATCAGTAACTTACCATAGAGATGGCCTCTGACCTTAAAAAATTCAGGGAATGTTCCCAAGATCAAAGGCTACAAAAGCTCCATGGTCTCATGCCATGGTGAATTGTCTATGCAAATGGAGAATTAAAACACTGAAATGAGTAAATAATTAATTAAAAATAAAATACTCATCAAATTAACTCAATTCTTTTTCCACATTATTCTCCTCTATTCACTGAGCAATAAGGTATTTTTAGTTTATTTTTTTGATTTTTCTATGCAAAGTTATGGATTTTTGAAGTTCTGGGTAATTAAATAAATAAAAAAATACCCTATTTATCCACTTATCCACGCGGCGCTGACTCATCCTCGGCAGCTCTGAAAGCCCACGCGTCACCTCCCTATTGGACGCCGCCATACGACTCAGCCTCCAGGTGCCCGCAGTTCATGTCCCGTTCACTCATCTGACGCGATCTGCACCGTCCATTCGATACACGCTCGATCCAACGGTGCCTAGTCATCGTCTACAACTGGCGTGTCCCGTGAGCCGTCCACACTAAAACCCTAAGATCTCTCTCATTTCTCAACAGATTTTTGTGTTCTTATGCTCTATGGATTTGTCAAGAGGAGACGAACACATCCATACGGTTTACATGCTATGAAACTAAGCCAAGCAAAATAGAGAATCACTGGAAGCTCGAGAGGAAGAAGGGGTTCATACCTTGGCTCTGAGAAGTGAAGCTTCAATTAGAGAGTTGTGGCACCTTCGATTACACCCCAGGAAGCTACAGATGAAGACTCTAGCTCTGGGGAATTGCCTAGGTATGAAAGTGACCAAGGCCGATTTCAAAGCTTGGCCGATAGAGAGGATGGCTGGCATGGTGAGGTGGCTTTCACTGAGGAACTCCTTCTCTAGGTCTTGTGCAGGTGTGGGTGAGTTTAATTTAATTTTAGTGGAGGTTTCAGAGTTGTCTTGGTTTTTGGGTGGATTTTTGACTGAGAAATTGAGCTCTGTTAATGGGGATTAGGGCAAAGGGACACTGGGAATCAATTGCTCTGGGTTAGGAGAAGGTCCTGGAGCAATTTTGGCAGAGTTTTGTTAAGCTCTGGTTCATCACCTTGTTTGGCCGAGAAGGTGGTGGGTTTAAATAGGCATGGCTGGAGGGCCTCCCAGGGGGAGTTAGGGCTTGGGATCAGCTGCTCTATGCAAGGGAAGAACAGCCATGGAGTCCAATTGAGTTGGGACAGCTCAGCCAGGTGAATTTGAATTTTTGAATCCAAATAAAGCTCTCGGCCATGGTGTTTTCTGGCGACCCAGGCGGCTGGCCGGTATGGTCAGGTCACCATCTTGACACAGTGAGTCCAGGGATTGAGTTTTGTGCAAACAGTGGGGGTTAGCCATGTGTAAAGAGCTTGATTCAAAATGGAATGGGGAAGGGGCTCTTTTGGACTTGGTTTGGTCAACCCATGGAAATGGGCTTGGTGCACCCACCAAGGTCTTATTTGGGCTGAAGGGAATCAGGTAAGTCAGCTAGCTTAGTGGGGAGAAGTCACAATCTAAGCATATTTAAGTTTAAGCATGGTTTAGGGGAAGCATGAAAAGGTTTAATCACTCTTAAGGGAATCATTAAAGGACTCCCTCCTTTTGCCCAATATGGTATGGTCACATGAACACCACTCACATGGCTTGCGTGGGGCTTAAGGATGGCTTCATGGCTAGCTTCATGGCTTGCCCATGGCTAGAGCTCAATTTCATGAAAATGGATTTTGGGATTTTTGATGGATTTAGGGGAAATTGGCATGAGGCTTGATTAGGAATTATTTGATTATTGATTTAGGACTTAGGGATAATTTCAATTAAAAGGATGATGATGGGAATTTCACATGGGCTTTAGAATAAGTTTTGGGCCTTTTAAATTTGATGAAAATGGGCTTTAAAGTCTTTAGGAAAGTGGGCTTTTAGATTTTAAAAAAATAGGCTTTTGGATGAAAGTTTTGTGAAGGACCATGCCAAATAAATGTTGGGTTTAGTTTAGGGATGTATCATGAGTGATTTGGAAAAGGTTTGGTGTCATTTGGAGTTGAAATGGGTTCAATTTGGGCCTTTTTTTATAATGGGTTCAAAATGGGGCAAATTGGTCTAACTTGGGCTAATGTTGGGATAATGTTGGATTTGATGTAAAATTAATGTTGATAAATATTTATGGGTGTGTAACAAAGAGCTTTCAACTTTGGATGGGCTTTGATTTTGGGGTTTTGGCCTATTTGTGTTAGGTTTGGGTTTAGGCTAATTTAGGGGATTATGGTTTTGGGTTAGGTTTGGGTGGAATTTGGTTTCAAATTTGGGGCAAATCAAGTTATAATTTTGTTTGTGGCGATTTTAGGAAGGTTTTAGAAAAGATTTAGGGCTAATTGGAGTTGAATTGGATTGGGTTGGGCTAAGTTTAGGTCATGGGCCAAAATTGGGCCTTAGGCTTCAAATTGAAATTGAATCCAAATGTTGATGAAATTGGGTTTGGATTTGGTCTAAATTGGTATTGGGGATATTTAATTGAAGTTTAGAATTGAATTGGATCAAAATTGAGGTCAATTGGAGTGGTTTGGTGGGACATTGGGTCCACTTAGGTTAAAAAATAGGTCAAATTGGGGGTTTTGGTAAAAGTGGGTTAAATTGAAAAAATTGGCTTATGGTGTAGTTGAACAAAATGAAATTGGGAATATTTGGGATTTTCTGGAATTTTTTAGGAATTTTTTGAATTTTTGGAATTTTTGGGATAAAAGGGTATTTTGGGTATTTGGAGGGTATTGAGGGGTATTTTTGGAATTTTTGGTATATTTGTCCATGGATGATCACTTTGAGTGAGGGGGAAATGTTTAGGATTGGTTTTGAGAATTTTTGGGTAATTTAGGCAATTTTTGCAAATCTTGGGCAATTTCAAGGGCATTTGGTAGACTCGGTGGGTTTAGGGTCCGGGGGTCAAAATTGAAATTTTGGGAAAATGAAGATTGATCAACTGTGAGTGAAATGAAATCATTTTGGTTGAGCCATGAAGCCCTGTTAACCTCACAAAAGCCATGAGAGGACTCATTTTATACATTCACTATGTTGTTCCTAACCCTCTTAGCCAGGGGCTTAGGGGTTGAGGTCCATCCATATGAATTACATACATGAGTCAGGGAATTCAAATTGGCTAAAGGTAGTTTTAGGGTTTGGAATGTGTGTCTATGGGAGTGTGGTGTGTGCAAGCCAACCCTCACCAGACCAGGCTACCCAGGGTAATCCTAAGGCCAAAGATTCCTATAGGAAACTCATCCTTTAAACCTTCACATTTGATCTGAACCCTCCAAGTGGCCTGGGGGTTTACAATCAAAATTGTGGGGTTTGAAGGGAGCCAAGAAGTGTTTGAATTTCTAAGTGATGGGTTCCATTTCTAGTCCTCTAAGATAGTCAAGGAGAAGCCCTTTGGCTAGATCCTAAGTACTAAGGAGAGAGAAGAGAAAAGACCTCATCAAAAATGAGGTCAACATGCTTTCAGAGTTGTTGATATCACTGATCAGAATAGTGGAAGGATGTTCAAGGTTAATGGACAAAGAGTTATGTTATATTTAGAGGGAGATAAACTGAGACTTAGAGAGACTTTCATCTTGGGTCAACCTAATTGAAAGATCTCAGAGTCAGACTGAGGACATTAAACTAACTGCTTTTAGGGATGTAACCAAAGTGTATTCATGAGATGATTTGTTTTTTTTTAATTTTGTATTTTATGCTTACATTTTTCTTGGTATGTGTGGATTGCTCTTGATTTAAATTTACTCTATTTTATGCTTTGATTTTCCAAACATGAGGTTTTCTGTACTTAGCTCCTCTGTGCTAAAGTACATGGGCCAAGGTGTTAGGTACAAGTACCTTAGCATTACTGGATGGCACCCTGACACTGCTTGATAGCTCTAGTGTGCTAGAACCAACATGATTTTGGTGATCTGGTGCCTAGACACTGCATTTCAGTGGCTATGCACTGTGATCTATTTAATTTCCAAAAATCAATTGTTTGGGTCTTTCTCTTTTGCAATTTTTGCTCTTTCCTTCCTCTACTGACAACTTTAGGGTTACCTCAAAGTGAAGTTTTTGTGGGCCTCTCTTGATGAAATCAATGTATCTAGTTATCCATAGGTAGGTATTGCTAACCTAAGCTTGATTCCTTAAGTTTGCTAGTGTAGATCTTGTGATTCAAGTCTTTAGAGTACTATCTTTTCCTGATTTTCCTTATTTTAGAAATTCCTAAGGATTTTTTTAATGTTTTCCTAGAGATCTAAAAGTTCCTTGCTGCATTTCACTTTCCTTCTATCGAGTTGTTAATATGGCACCTAGAACTAAGGGCGATCGAGGTAGTAATAGTTCTTCTTATGATGCTAAAGAATTTGTCAGATCTAAAGCTAAGGTGCTCTATAATGTTTTTTTAGTCTCTCAAAAGTTTATCCCAGGGACTTAGTTTCTTAAACCTGGAGAAGAGTGAATGTGATAATTGATAAGACGAAATTGGAGAGCCTATTTTTTAGTTCTGGAGTTACGGTAACTCCCACAATTCTGGAATTTTATGAGAATTTGAAGGAATATTCATATGATAAGGTTATTGTAAGGAGAAATATGTTAATATATCTTCTAGGAGTATCATTCAACTCTTTGGATTACCAGATCATCCTAATGATTTCTATTCTAATTTAAAGCCCAATGACTCCAAAATTAGAGGAAATCATTAGACATTCGACCAATGGGATGGGGTTATGCAAGGTTAAAGAAAACAAGAAGATTAACTTCCCTGCTACTTCCATGAATGTTGATTCTAAGGCTTGACATTACTTTAATTCTTCCAAGCTCCTTCCTTCTACCAATCTTAGTGAAGTTACCCGTGAAAGAGCTGTTCTAAACTTTTGTATTCAAAAGGTGCATACTATAGATGTCAGAGAAATTATCTATAACTATTTTGAAAGTATATTTTGAAGCTGAGTTCTATGATTTGGTTAGGTCATGCCTCTGCCATCTTTGCATTATGTATTGAAGCAAGGGTGAAATATGAGAGTTGGAAGAAATTGTTGTATCTTATTAAAGAGATTGGTAAGCGAATGATTGGTGTCTACATCTTTGTTTGAGTAGGGTGAGAGTTCTTCCAGTCTTTCCTCTTCATCTAGACATCTTCCACCTGTTTCGATAGCTTCTATTATTGAGCGTTTTGGTAGGCTTGAAGAAGATATTTCTATTATTCAGGCCAAGGTATATGGTTTGGCTGACCATGTGTATCATATGGATTGACGAAATAAGAGCCAGTTCGACCATATCACTTATTTTCAAGCTGTACAATGTGAGATGTATCTATCAAATAAATGGATAGGAGGGTTAGAACCAGTGATTTTTTTATGCTACTCCATATATGCTATATGTGAATGCCCTCTGACCAATGAAGCAGACCCGAAAGAAGAAGAAGAAGAAGAAGAAGAAGAAGAAGAAGCTGATGTCATTATTTCTTTGATATGCTTGTCTATTCCAACTGTGTTGACTGCTACTATTGTTCTTTTTATTGTTTCTCTATTATCTTATTTGTGTAAATTATCTTATGTGATGTTAGGTGGAACTTCAATATCATAGTTGCTTAATTTTTATTATGCATTTGGAATACTCACTGATGTATTCATTATGGATTACTCTAGTTGCTCGTAATTTTGTTGGATGTTTGTGTACTATACATTGTTGTTGTTCATTTTCATTTTCATACATGCTTGGATTGTATTAATGTGACATGAATATTTAATGTGCTATTGTAATATCTTTCCTCATTTTTTGTTTATATTATTGTATATAATAATTTTGGGAAGAATTCATTATGTGACAATTATTTGCCCTTGTGTGAATTTAAAACTGTAAATTTCGGTTTTGTTTCCTTTTATTGCGGTGAATTTGAGTTAATTATTGAACAATCTATAATGATAGAACTACATAAACAATTGACTTAAGTTTTATTTATAGTTAACTTAAAACTTCCTAAAAAAGTTTGTTTAATATATTTAGTTGAAGACAGTGAATATTTTGGTTGTGTGGTAAACTATATGTTGTTGGATTCACGTCTTTAAAGGTTTAGTCTCTATTAATAGAGTTCTGAGATTTAAGTTTATAAGTTATAAACTTTGAAGAGGAAGGAATGTCATGTTAAATTTCATCTATAGATGTAGCGGAGAATTCAAAATCATTATGAGCTGATCTAGAAATAGTAATTCTCTTAGTTGATTGAAAGAAGGGACTATTCATATAAAAAAATGAGGATTGAAGAAAATCATTCCAAGGGTGGGTTCATGAGAAAAACAATATGTATGTGTGTGTGTATGTGTGTGTTTATATATATATATATATATATATAGGGAGAAGCTTAAGGTGAGACTCTATCAAAAACTAGTTCCACCCTCTACTCTATAAGACTTAACATTTCACTCATTGACATTCCATTCAAATTCAACTATTTTGCTTATAAACTAATAATTGATCAATTTGAGTTAATAAGGGGCTAAACTTTTCAAAAGGTTGATATCTAATATGTTTGAAATAAATATATAGATTCTTTAAGTTTTTATGTGGAGTAATTGCTAAAAGGGAGAACTATGAAGGGATATTCTATATAATTGATTGTTGTTTTATTTTTTTATTTTTTTGTTTCAAACTCTAGATGGAAAAAGGTTGTTGACAAAAATTCACCATTTATAAATTCTTGAGGAGTCAAAATTAATGTTTGTTGTTACTTAAGAGCAAGTAACCATTAAGTATGGGGGATTTTGACATGTGCATATAATCTGTTTATTTATAATCTTTATTTTATCTTTTTGTTATTTATGTTAAAGGTATTTTGTATTGAAATGAAGGTAATAAAAGAAAGGAGAAAATTTGGATTCAACACAAGGGAAATAGAACGACATGGTTTTCCGACACCTAGGCACCAGAACCAGTCCATCAGAGTGCAGAAACAGAGTGGGCAGAAAGCTGGCAATATAATCCCATTGTTGGGGCACTAGAACAAAAGTGATGGGGTATTGACATGCGACGCCTAAGCACCTAGATTGGGCAAAATTTTGGAAGATTTTCTGAGGGTACGAAAACTCGAAGCTTGAGAGGAGTGCTGGGCGCCAGAAGTGAAATGCCTAGGCTCCATGAGACTAGCATTTAGGCACTGTGAAACGCTAGACTATAGCGGCCTGACACCATCCATGGTTGTCCAGGCGCCAGTGTACAGTATTTTATGGTTCAGCAGTTAGACATGTCAGTTTGTATAAAAAAGACTATATAAACGTAGGAGAAGATTTACTAAACGCTTTTTTCTTACTTTTCTACCATTCTAATGGGAGGAAATTGGCGGGAGAAGGTAGAAGAAGATCAATTAGAAGTTTAAAAGCACATTTTCAAGAGAAATCATGATATTGTGAGATTGTGAGAATGCCTGTAATTCCATATGCATATTCAAGACCTTAAGGAGATAATTATATTAAGATTTTGTTTGTTTCCTTTAGAAATTATTGGGAAACTCTTATGCATGATATATATTCTTAATACCATGTTGGTGTCGATGAAATTTGGCATGCTAAGTGAGTTAATTTTTTGTTCTCCTTTATTTTGAAAGTGTAGGGATAATTGTTTGGCATTTGATGTGAATTTTATTCAAACTTTTAACAGTACTAGATTAACTTATAAACTAATTGACTTTTAACATGGACAGTTAATTTGTTAACACTAATCGTATTCTTAGAATTTTGAAAGAAATCTAAGAGGAGCAATTTAGTTAACCAGACAAAGACATTGGAATAGGATAATGTCCTTGAATTCATGCAAATTGATTAATGTGCAAGGATGTCTTGGACTATTCATTTGATTTATGGAACTAAAAAAATAGATCGTCAATCTTTCTTAAAGTGTCAAAAGGAGATAAGAAAAGTTTTTCTCTTATTTGATACATGCTTTTGAATTAATTATTAGGCTTGAATCCCTACATAACCACTTGTCGTCACATTTTTAGGTTGTGTGTTGTATTTTGAAAAGGGGGCCGCCTACAGAAATTGTCGGCGAATTTTAGATTTTAAATTTAACTTAAATATATATATATAATTTAGAAAGTAGTATTTGATTTTGAAAATAATTTTAAATTTGAAAATTTTAAGATATGAAATCAAACCGATCTCACATACCAAATAGTTTATATAAACGAGCACCACATCACAAACCGTGTATGTATCCCGAAGAATAGACACACTGCTTGATGATGGGGCTCGATTAAATAAACTAGAAGATTTGTGACATCCGTTTGGTCTACAAACCAAGTTTATAAGCCGACAAGTTCCCCTGCTTAATACAAAGAAATTAAACAGAGTTTATATTACCTGGGTTCTTAAAGTTCCCTATAAGGGCAAGCCCCTATAGTTAATTACATCTTAAATGACGGGAATCATTTAAGAAAACTCTCGATAATGATCAGTGGTTTTGCTCTCAAGAATTTCAAAGTTTAAAGTTTTCAAAGCATTGGATTTTGGAAATTTCAATAGGGAATGGCTCAAATTTGGGACAGTTTATTTTAAGAGTCTAAAGAAAGAGAAGTAGGAGAAGCTAACGATCCAAGAAGAACCTTGACAACCTCTCAAACTATCCTATTGTTTGCCTTCAATTTGGAAGTTTATTTAATGTTTCAATCCTGCCAATTCTAATTAATTAGGACTTATGTCTGTACGACATAATCATACAAATAGCCTCGAAGATGTGAGGGTTTATGTCGTATCAAACGAGTACCTCGGAGTCCTAAGACCGGTTAGGGCTTAATTTACATGACATGATCATGCAAATTCCTAACGAAGAGTTGAGGATTTATGTTGCATTAAGCAAACTACCTCGGAATATTATGGCTTGGTTATTTAGTTCTAAGGAAAGTTTTGCTGAAGTAGACTCAGGTTTTGTTGATGAAGATGGCTGAGCTGCCCACCATGCTCCGAGTTCCTTGTTGTTGCAGAGGTTTAATTTTAGAAGTCATAAATCAGGAGATGAGAGAAGTATTCTGGTTTAGAGAAAATCTTAAAATTCAAGTGTTTTTAAATATTTTAATTAAAACAAATCTTAAAGTTGTCTAAACGTAGACCGATTAAGATCCCACGGTTCCGTCATCCCGGCACCGTTATTTTCATTGAATTCACTTAGTCCAGATGAATTTGCTAAACTCAACTGAATGAGTTCCACACTTTCATTTAGACCGTGGGAAATCCCGTTAGCAACACGTGGGTTACATCATCCGAGGTATTCCCGATCATTCAACGAGACGTTTTAATTTAGTTGCAATTGTAGTTTTGTTGTTCGTTTGTGATTAAATTTTGAGTTGTTTTATATTTTGGAATGTTGTGGTGGTGAATTTTATCTTGCAATGACTTTTAATTTAGTTTTGGTTTCAGTTTAGGGACTATCCTAAAGGTTTTGGTTTTCATGCAACAGTTGTTTATCATGCAAGAAAAATAAAGTACAGTGCATGTAAGTAAATTGCAATAAAATAAAAGCGTACCTGGAGGGTCTTCCCTTCATCCCAAGCTGCACTTAAAACACATGTTAAGACATTTAAATGTTTCAACAAGCACCAAGGTAAAGCTAAGGGAAAGGTTTTGGTTGTCTACTAAAGTCCTAATCCTATAGCTAATCATCTTCTATGACGTCTAGGTTCTTGTGTTTTGGTTTAAGGATGACTCTCTTCACCCAAGAACAATTAAATTCAGTTGTTCTTATAAACATCATATCATATTGAGGAAGTGCTTAAGACGAGTCTTAAACATCTTTTCAATACCTCTAGGATTGTTTTATGTCCAAGAGAATTTAATTATACAAGTGAATTAATCATCCAGGAGTTTAAGTTTTGTTATCTTACTTAGTGAACTAGGACATTTGAATATCCTATAAGTGAAGTAACACTTCACTTAATGCCTCATTTAAGAGTTATAATAATAAGAGCTTTAAAAGGGCAAATCAAATTATTAAGTATTTTAATGATTTAAACTTAATGATTTAATTTTAATTTTGACTTAATTATAAAAAGTTAGTTTAAGTTTGGAATAGTGTTCAAGTTATTTTAGATTTAATTCTTAAGGATTTCATTTAGGTTTGTTGTTAAATGATTTTAATTTAATTTAATTCAATTTAACTCTAATTTAATTTAATTTAATTTTACTTTAATTTGATTTGATTTTAATTTAACTTAATTTAATTTTAATTTAATTTCAATTTAATTTTAATTTAATTTAATTTTAATTTAATTTAATTTTAATTTAATTTTAATTTTAGTTTTAATTTAATTTTAATTTTAATTTAATTTAATTTAATTTAAATTTAATTTTAATTTAATTTAATTTAACTTTAATTTTAATTTAATTTTAGTTTAATTTTAATTTGGATTATTATTTTAATTAATTAAATTTTTTTATTTATTAAGAATTAAGTATTATTGAAGTGGTTTATTTAGGGACTTTTAAATTAAAGAATAAATATCCTCTTAATAATATCCCTACTTTAATACTTCCAATTTCTATTATTTTCCCAAAATTTCAATTAATTAATTAATTAAAGTTCATTTTAATTTTTTTTTTTTGAAATGGTTAGTAGGTTTCTACCCTCAATCATTTAAGTTTCAATCATCCAAAATCAGTTTAAAATCAAATATTTTACCCTCCCCTTTTTGATTAATCCTAAAATTTTAATTAAAGGTTGAAATTTTTAATTACCATTTTGCCCTTCAAGCTTAATAATTCTATAACTCACTAAATTAAGCTCAAATGAACTTGAAATTTTTATGTAACCTCACTTACATGTCAATTAAGACTTTAGAGGAGAAAATGTGATTTTTCTATTTTTAATTTATTTATGTAAATATTTTTAATGGAAAATAAGGGTTTTCAAGGAAAATTCAATAACATGACTAAGGAAATGTTTCTGTCCTTAAGAAAATTATGGGATATTCCTAATTACCAGAGGACCATTTGAACCAATTTTGATGATTTTTTTGAATTATATTTTATTTATTAGAATTATTTTGAATTTTGGAGTATTAATTAATTTTAAAATAAAATTAAAATTTAAAAATGGATTTTATATTTTTCTTAAATCTCTCTGACCTCAAGGAGTTCACAGAAATAAATTTTACATTTTTCTAATTTTTTTTTATTTATTAGAATTATTTTAGTGAAAAGGTTGAAAAATACATTTTTTTAATCTTAAAAACTACATTAAGCCTTTAAAATTCAATATCTTATCCTAGGGACTTAAGAAAAATATTTGGTTTATTCCTAAGTAATTAGAATTTAAAATGCGACATTTTGGTGATTTTTAATATTTTTATGATTTTTTAAGTTTAATTTTACCCATGGGGCTTAATCAACCCATTTGGTGGATCAAATCAAGTCCAATTAGTTTCAAATTTTTATGTGAGACTCTCCTGACCTTAAAGGAAAGTGGAGAATTGTTTCCAAGTCAATTTGATGTATAGTTAACCCTAATTAATTAAAGTTCAATTTTGGGTGTTTAGACCAATTAGGGTTATTCCAAGTGAATTAACTCAAAACTTATTTTTCCTAGGTTCCTTTGGTCATAAGAAACATCACCAAATTTTCCTAGAATTTATTTCTTAACATACTAATTATTGGAATTAAAATACTCAAAACAGTAACATGCAATTGAAAAATCAATAACTTCTCATAGGGATGGCCTCTGACCCTGGAAAATTCAGGGAATGTTTCCAAGTTCAGAGGCTTGAAAAGCCCTATGGTCTCATGCCATGGTGAATTTCCTATATGCATGGAGAATTGAAAAAGTACAGAGAGTAAATAAATTATTAAAAATAAAATACTTGATGAAATGACCTGATTTCTTTTCCACATTATTCTCCTCTGTTCACTGAGCAAGCGAGTATTTTTATTTTATTTTTAGGATTTTTCTACCCAAAGTTATGAATTTTTGAAGTTCTGGGTATTTAATAAATAAGAAAATATACTTAAACACGCGGCGCCGCGTCAACCTTAGCGGATCCGAAAGGCCACGCGGCATCTCCTAGTTCGGCACCGCCATCTGAGTCAGCTGCCACGGGGCCCGCAGTTCACGTACCGTCTCCTGGTCCGACACCATCTGAGCCGTCCGCTCGATACACGCGCGATCCAACGGTTCCCAGTCATCGTCTACGACATGTGTGAACCCGTGACCGTCCACACTAAAACCCTAAGATCTCACTCAATACTTAACAGATTTTTGTGTTCTTGTGCTCTATGGATTCTTCTTGAAGACACGAATAGATCTATACGGTGATCATGCAATGAAATTGATTCATATCAAATGGAGAATCTCCAGAAGCTCGGGAGGAAGAGAGAGTTCATACCTTTGCTCAGAGAAGTGAAGCTTCGATCTGAGAGTTGTGTCACATTCGATTGGGTCCAAGCAAGCTCCATATGAAGTCCCTTGGCCTGGTGAATTGCCTAGGTACAAAAGTGACCACAGCCGATCACAAAGCTTGGAGGCTGGAGCAACTAGGTGGCCTGGGGAGGGGGCTTTCACCTGGGAACTTCTCCTCTTGGTCTGGTGAAGGTGTAGGACCAATCAATTTGGAGATTGGCTCACTGTAGTGAAGTGTCCTATTTTTGGGTGGAATTTAGACTCTGAAATTGAGCTCTGTTAATGGGGATTAGGACAAATGGACACTGGAGCTCAATTGCTCTAAGTGTGGAGAGTGGTCTGGGATAATTTTGGCAGAGTTTCAGTAGGTTTGTTTTAGGACCTCTTCCATGGCCGAGAGAGGTGGGGTTCAAATAGGAGTGGCTGGAGGGTCTGGGGAGGGGGCTTTCACTGGGGAACTTCTCCTCTTGGTCTGGAGAAGGTGTAGGACCAATAATTTTGGAGATTGGCTCACTGTAGTGAAGTGTCCTGTTTTGGGTGGAATTTGGACTGCGAAATTGAGCTCGTTAATGGGGAGTAGGGCGAATGGACACCGGAGCTCAATTGCTCTAAGTGTGGAGAGTGGTCCGGGAAAATTTTAGCGAGTTTCGGTGAGGTTTGTTTTAGCACCTCTTCCATGGCCGAGAGAGGTGGGGTTTAAATAGGAGTGGTCGGAGGGCCTCCCGTGGGGAGTTAGGGGTTGGGATCGACTGCTCTCGGTGAGGAGAAGAACAGCCATGGTGGCCATTGGGCATGGGGCAACTCAGCAGGTGAGAATTCCAAGCTTGGGCTCACATGGTGCTCTCAGTGTGGTGTTTTCCGGTGACATAGGTGGCTGGCCGGCAGGCATGGGTCACCCTTAGGGTCAGGAGGCTCAGGGCTTAATGTTTGTGAAGTCAATTGGTTGCTGCCATGTGTAAAGGGTTTGAATCAAAGTGGAATGGGAAAGGGCTAGTTTTGGGTCTAAATGGGTCGACCCATGGTTTTGGGTTAGGTCCACCATCCAAGGCCAATTTGGGCTGAAGAGAAAGTCACTTGGATCAGCTTGATTAGTGGGGTCAAGTCACAATCCAAGTACTATTAAGCTTAAGCATGAGTTAGGGGAGACATAGGAGTGGTTAATCACTCTTAAGATAATCATTAACGTGTCCCCTCTTCTTGCCATTTTGGGTATGGTGAAGTGTCCAAGGCTTTCACGGCTCACATGTGGCTCATTCATGGCTTCATGGCTCACCTTTGGCTTGGAAAAAGCTAAGTCAACTTTCATGAAATAGGTTTTTAGGAATTTTGGTAATTTAGGGGTGATTTGATAGGATTTGGCATATGGCTTAGTTTAGAAAATTTTGATGGCTAATTTAGAACTTAGGGATGATTTTAATTGAGTGAGGATGAGATGAGATTGTAATGTGGTCCTTAGGATGGGTTTGGACTTTTGAAATTATTTAGGATGGGAATTTTGTGAAGGATTGGGCCAAACAAATGTTAGGTTTATTTTAGGGATGTGCCATGACTGATTTGAAGCAAGTTTGAGGTGATTTGGAATTGGATTGGGTCTAATTTGGGTCTCTTTGGTAATAGAGTCCAAATGGGTCAAAATGAGCTATTTTGGGCTAAAGTTGGTCTAATGTTGAAATTTATGTAAAATTAATGTTGGGAAATGTTTATGGGGGTGTTACAAATAGGTTTCAACTTTGGTTGGGTTTTGATTTTGGGATTTGGGCCCATTTGGGTTAGGTTTGGGTGTAGGCCCATTTAGGGAATTTTGGGTTTGGGTTGAATTTGAGTTAGGTTTGGGTCCATATTTTGGGCAAATCATGTTAGTGCTTGTTTGTGGGGATGCTAGTAAGGTTTTAGAAAACATTTGGGTCAAATTGGGATTGAATTGGGTTGGTTTGAGGTAGGTTTAGGTCATGGGTCAAAATTTGGCCTTAAGCTTAAAAATGAAATTGGATTCAAATGTCAATCACATTGGGCTTGAATTTGGTCTAGATTGATATTGGAGATATTGAATTGAAGTTTAGAATTGAATTGGACCAACATTGAGGTCAATTGGGGTGATTTGGTTTGACATTGGGTTCATTTGGGTTTAAAATGGTCTAAATTAGTGGTTTTTGTAAAAGTAGGGTAAATTGACAAAATTGGCCCATGGTGTAGTTGGACAAAATGAAATTGGGAATATTTGGGATTTTCTGGAATTTTCTGGGAATTTTTGAAATTTATAAAAGTTTGGCCAAAAGTGTATTTTTAGTGTATTCGGAGTGTATTTTTTGGAAATTTTGGTATATTTGGCTATGGATGATCAATTTGAGTGATGTAGCAATGTTTGGGATTGGTTTTGAGGAATTTTGGGTAATTTGGAGATTTTGGAAAATTTGGGCAATTTCAAGGGCTTTTGGTAGGTTTGATGGGTGTAGGGTCCTCGGGTTTAAAAATTGAAATTTTGGAAAAATGAAGATTGATCAAATGTGAGTGAAATGGAATTGCTTTGATTGAGCCATGAAGCCAAATTAAGCCCATATGAGCCATGAGAGGACTCATTGGAGGCATTCACTATGTTGTTCCTAACCCTTTTAACCAGGGGCTTAGGGGTTAAGGTCCATCCATATGAATTACCTACATGAGTCAGGGAGTCAAGTTGGGTATAGGTGTGGTTTTAGGATTTGGATTGTGTGTGTGAGAGTGTAGAGTGTGAGTTTAGTGAGTGTGTAAGTCAACCCTCACCAGACCAGGCCACCCAGGGTAGTCCTAAGGCCAAAGAGTCCTATAGGGAACTCATCCTTTAAACCTCCACATTTGATCTCAACCCTCTAGGTGATTAGGGGTCTACAATCAAGCTTGTGGGGTTTTCAGGGTGACAAGAAGTGGTTTAAATTTCTAAGGGATGGGTCCCAATTCTAGTCCTCTAAGATAGTCAAAGGAAAAGCCTAAGGCTAGATCCTAAACACTAAAGAGGGAATAGAAGACCTCATCAAAAATGAGGTCAACAAATGGACCCCCAATAGGTGTGGTGTGCTAACCAAGCACACCGCGCGTATTGGCGTTGACCGAAGAGATCAACAAAACCAACACAGATGTCCAAGTGACAAACTTAGGATGAAGTAGAAGAATTTCCGCTGGGGAGTATCAGGTATACTTCCAAGACTGGAGATTCCTGAACTCTCGCTGGGGAATGGAAAAGGAGATGAATTCCAAATCATATGATATGGGGAATTCGATTTAGATTTCATTTCATGTTCAAGCTTTGATGTGTGAGTTTAGATTTTAGCTTGAGTTTTATTTTAGATTGAAGTTTGGTTTAAAATCAATTTGAGGAAATTTTGAATTTGAAATTTGGATTTGAAATGAGAATCGAAACCTAGGTTTCAACCTCGGGATGACGAAGAGAACTGGAATTTAGGTACTGATTTCGAGAGAGTGAGAATCAGAGTTTAAGTATTGATGGAAAAAGGATGAGAATCAGAATTTAGGTACTGATTTCGGAATGAGAACTAGAATTTAGGTACTAGTCTCGAATGAGAACTGGAATTTAGGTACCAATCTCGGAAGAGAGTCGAAATTTACGTATCGACCTCGAAAAGGAGAGTCAGAATTTAGGTACCGACCTTGAAATGAGAATTGGAATTTAGGTACCAGTCTCCGATGTTTAGAATTGAAATTTACGTATCAATTCGGAAGAGAATCGAAATTTAGGTATCGATCTCGAAAGGAGAGCCGGAATTTAGGTACCGACCTCGAAATGAGAACTGAAATTTAGGTACCAGTCTCGGAAGTTTAGAATTGAAATTTAGGTATCAATTCGGAAGAGAATCGAAATTTAGGTATCGATCTCGAAAGGAGAGTCGGAATTTAGGTACCGACCTCGAAATGAGAACTGGAATTTAGGTACCAGTCTCGGAAGTTTAGAATTGAAATTTAGGTATCAATTCGGAAGATAATCCAAATTTAGGTATCGATCTAGAAAGGAGAGTCGGAATTTAGGTACCGACCTCGAAATGAGAACTGGAATTTAGGTACCAGTCTCGGAAGTTTAGAATTGAAATTTAGGTATCAATTCGGAAGAGAATCGAAATTTAGGTATCGATCTCGAAAGGAGAGTCGGAATTTAGAGTACCGACCTCGAAATGAGAACTGGAATTTAGGTACCGGTCTCGAAGTTTAGAATTGAAATTTAGGTATCAATTCGGAAGAGAATCAAAATTTAGGTATCGATCTCGAAAGGAGAGTCGGAATTTAGGTACCGACCTCGAAATGAGAACTGGAATTTAGGTACCGATCTCGGAAGTTTAGAATTGAAATTTAGGTATCAATTCGGAAGAGAATCAAAATTTAGGTATCGATCTCGAAAGGAGAGTCGGAATTTAGGTACCGACCTCGAAATGAGAACTGGAATTTAGGTACCAGTCTCGGAAGTTTAGAATTAAAATTTAGGTATCAATTCGGAAGAGAATCGAAATTTAGGTATTGATCTCAAAAGGAGAGTCGGATTTTAGGTACCGACCTCGAAATGAGAACTGGAATTTAGGTACCAGTCTCGGAAGAGAGTTGAAATTTAGGTATCGACCTCGAAAAGGAGAGTCGGAATTTAGGTACCGACCTCGAAATGAGAACTGGAATTTAGGTACCAGTCTCGGAAGTTTAGAATTGAAATTTAGGTATCAATTCGGAAGAGAATCAAAATTTAGGTATCGATCTCGAAATGAGAACTGGAATTTAGGTACCAGTCTCGGAAGTTTTAATGTATGAAGAAGGACCCAGTCTCGTGCCATCAGAACCAAACCAAACCAAGTTCGTGGCTCCGTGTCAATGAACCTAGTCAATCTTTGTACAAGAGGGGAAGGAGATCACAGAAAATCAAAAGGATTTCGATGTGACGAAAAAAGGTGTAGGATTTTTGAAATTTGAAGTGTGAGTTTTTCGTGAGGAAGAACCATCCCGAAAGAGGGTTTCAAAGTAGTTTGAAGTTGATTTTGATCTGAGGAAGAATTGAAGGATTTGAAAGAGATAGATTGAGATTGTAATTCCATTTGAGATTCATTTTTCATTTTGTTTGTCCTTGACTTATCCAATTCTATTTTTGTTGTTTATTTGATGTTCACGTGAATTTTATTTGGTGTTCATGTGGATTTGAAGTTCATTTGAATATTTGGATTTCTAAGAACGGCTCTTATTTATTTCTCTTTTCTTTTCTGTTCTTTGTTCAAAGTTCATCTAACTCTAATGGCGTTTCCCAGTCAATTTGCACAAAAGAGGTGAAGGCAAAATGTGACATGGTCACTTTCATTCCAATCTTGTTGAAGATACATCATACAACTCGATCTGAAATATTTCTCATACAATCCATGACTCAAAACGGACTATGTATGATTCTTGTTGGTCCATCCAAAAAGTATTTGTTAAAAATCCATGTCTGAATAATGAGATACACGGTCAATAACATCACCTTCCAAGCCATCCTTGGCAGGAATGCCGCATGGATGTGCATCGGAGGTGTGCTATTTCTCGTGTAACTCACAGCTCGTAGGGCCGGAGACTCTCCAATTCTGGATCTGGCTGGAAGTGGTAAGGCGCCTTTCTGTCGTCCATCCTTCTAAAAGTGACGGAGATCCGCTCCACTGGTACTCCCGGTATACAATGTTTTGCGATGTCTACTCCATTTCCTTGTAATATCATGACGGAACCTACCGGAAGTGGTATCTCCACCGGCCCTCGGAACTTACCCGGCCTCGCTATCCGGAGGTCAGATCCGAACATGATATTGCATTGGTTGACGAACGAAACTGTGCAGAAAGGTCTGACAAAGTCATGGTGGTCTATGTGTGGAGGTATGCAGTCGCCCTTCTGATAAATGTTGATGATTCAACTGTTGGGTATGCAGTCTGCTGACAGTACCCTCCATGTTATCATTCTTTTCAAAATTCTTTTAATTATCCTCGGCATTGGATCCACCTCACTGTGACGGAGTATCCCTGGTGGATTTCCTTTTCTGTCCTCTGAGAAGTTATAGCAACATCCGCATTGTATTGTAACTCTTCCTTTCCCAGGCATCCATTTCCGGAGTTCCGAATAAGTCTTTTCTCTCAGACGGCCTGCTCGACCCATCTTCTGAAGTTCTAAGATGCAATCCACAATTTACTGTTGCTCGTTTTCTGAGAATACACCTGTGGGTAACTCGAGGCCTTCCAAAATGTTGATTCTTTTGCCTCTAATCCTTTCAAAGTATTCGAAAGACTTCTTCTCAACATTTTGCATTCTTTCTAGTTCATATTCTGGGATGATCTGCAAGTGACGAGGCCTAGTAACGTATTGCGGGATGTATGGCTCAATCCCATCGAGTTCTCCTGCATACCTTGGCTCCTCGGGGATTGTCTCTGTCGGGACATCCTCCGAGGTTGCTTCCTCAACAAGGTTCTTCAGATATGGTATCTCTGTCCGGCGTCGAGGCACTGATTCTATTTCTGTTCTTCTTGGCACTTTTTTGATCTGTTCTGATTTTCTCGGCGTTGACTTTCTTCTTTCTGGTTCCTGACGAACCGGTATCTTTGAAATGTGTGTATTGGCGAAGGTGGCTGTTTCCTCGTGTTGATCTGCTGCTAGTTTAGTCAACATCTTGCGGATACGGCGATTCTTATTCCTTCTTTGAGTGGCAGTGAGAGTAGCTCTCCTTACCCCTTGAATTTCTGCGGGCGCGGCGCTGACATGCATGCCCTCTGCCGTGGCAACTACTGACTTGATTTTCTTGCTTTCCTCGGTGTTTGTCTTTCTTTTCTTGTTGCTCTGGATTGGTGGCTTGGGCCATCCATCTTCATCATCGTCCGGCTATGAAGCTCTTCTCGGTCTATCGGGACCCGATCATTTTCTTCATACTCGTAGGTCGGTCGGTGTGAAGTCAAAATCAATTTCTATCATCGCTCCATCCTTCACCCTCTTTTCATCGAGTGCGAGACTCACGCCATTTCTAAAGTTTAGGACCAACCGCCCGTTCGACATTTCCTGCAAAGAAGACAAGGAAAGGATCGAGGGCTGTACTAAGAACAAGAACATTAAGAAAATATTTACCACTGAAGATTCTTATTCTCTTATTTTAATTTTAATTTTTAAGGAAAGTAGGAAAAGATGAAGAAAGATCAGGAACAAGATTTGATTTGAAGGGAAGGGTAAAACTTTAATATTATGATTTCACGTATTTTATTTTTAGCACATATTTTATTTTATCCATTTTTATGTTTTTTAGGTTCGGACCCAGTCACAAAGTGATTGCTTCACCTGTGTTTCTAGGGATAAGACTCTATTTTAGAGGCCACCCTTCGAAACATCAGGTTGCGTAATACTTCTTCAAATACCGTCCATTGATTGGAAGCATTTTCCTTTCTCCTTGGCAATTCACAAGTTGGTAGGAGCCTCCTAAGTAGACTGCCTCGACCACAAACGGCCCTTCCCAAGTCGGTTCAAATTTGCCTCCTATCTTGCGATGTGCAAGAATATGTCTTCTGAGAACAAGAACTAGGTCACCAACTTTGAAAGTTCTTGGGCGGACCAGTTTATCATGGGCCTGGATCATCTTAGCTTGGTACAGTTCCAAATTTTGCTGCACTGCAAGTCTCATCCCTTCCAAGCTTTCCAGTTCTTCTAGTCGCAATCTGGCATTTTCTTCTGTAGTAATTTTATTTGCGAATCGCAATCCCGAGTGATGGAAGCCGAACCTCCAAAGGTAAAACGGCCTCGGACCCGTACACTAAAGCGTAAGGCGTGGGCGAGTAGGAGTCCCGAAAGTCGTCCTGTAGGCCCATAAGGCTTCTAACAACTTCTCGTGCCAATTTCTCTTGTTGTCGTCCAAAGTTTTCTTTAAAATCTGAACGAGAGTTTTATTAAAAGCCTCGGCCAAGCCGTTTGCTCTTGGGTAGTAGATCGTTGAGTATCACCAATCTATCCCGTGTCTTCTAACAAAATTGTTGATCTTTGTACTTTTGAATGCAGACCCATTATCTGAAATGATTTTGCGCGGTACTCCGAAACGGTATACAACTTGATTTTTGAAAATCTGTAGCACGTGGTGTGCCTTTACTTCTCTGAGTGGAACTGCTTCTGACCATTTAGAAAGTAGTCTGTGGCTGCAATGATGAAGCGATGTCTTCTTGAAGAAGGTGGTTCTATCGAACCCACTATATCTGTGCCCCAACACTCAAATGGCCACGACGCAATTGTCGGATGCAGCACATTCGGAGGTTGGTGTAGAACCACTCCGTGCACTTGGCACTGGTGACAGCTCTTGACGACTTTCATACAGTCGGTCATCATTGAGGGCCAGTAGTACCCTAGTCTTTTAATTTTCATTTTCATTTTCATTTTCAGACCCGACTGATGAGCGCCACAAAGTCCTGAGTGTACCTCTTTGATAATTTCACAAGCCTCAAACCCGTTCAGGCATCTTAGCTACATCTGGTCAAAAGACCTTCTGTATAATGTATTGTTTATTAATGCGTAAGACAGAGTTCTTTTCTTGATTTGATGGGCTAATGACTTATCGTCCGGTAATTTACCTGTTTGCGGGTAGTCTATTAGCGGTTGACGCCAATCTTCCGTGTTTTCCGTCACTGCTGTCAGTCGATTCATCTGCTTTTCGATTTTTGTATCATATCCATGTCGAGCCGTGATAGGACCCGTCGTCCTTGAACTGACACTTCAACTGACTCATCTTGTAAGCAGGCAAATTCTTTTGCAAGGCGAGCTAGTGCATCCGCGAGAGCATTTTCTCTTCTGGGGATCTTGTAGATTGTTACATTCGGAATTTATTCCAACAGTTTCATGACATACTGAAAGTATTGCTCGAGTCTTGGCTTTAAAATTCTGTATTGTCCTGCGACCTGTTGAATGATCAACTGAGAATCTCCGTAGATGTTGATATCCGTTATTCCCATTTGAATGGTCAGTTCTAGTCCTGCTATGAGGGCCTCGTATTCTGCCTCGTTATTTGTGCACGGCTCTGTTAAGTGGTAGGAGTATCTTAACATCCCCCGCTCCGGTGTTATAAAGATTAGTCCGATTCCTGCTTTACCGGGCACTATCGTTTGCGATTCTTTGTCTTTCTGTGCTGAGGATGCTCTGTCGAAGTATAGTTCCCAACGTTGATCATCGGTGTCTTCTAGGCTTATTATCTGCTCGTCAGGCAAATCGTCGTCGAGAGGCGAATCTGCCGGTAAATCTTCATGTGTTGAAGCAATGTCGATCATCAGTTCTGGGATTGGCAGTGGAAATTCATCCTTTGGACATGCTTTATTTAAATCCCTGAAGTCTACACAGATTCTTATCTGACCATTTTTCTTTCTGACTGGTACTACGTTGGCTAACCAAGTAGGGTATTGTTCTTCACGGACAAATTTAGTGTCGATTAGCTTCTTAACTTCGGCTATTACTTGTTGCTCAATTTCTAGAAGCATTCTTCTGGGAGCTTGTCTGACTGGAACAGAAGTAGGATCTACTCCTAACTTGTGAACTACGACTTTTGGAGCTAATCCTGGCATTTCGTCGTAACTCCAAGCAAAACAGTCCTTGAATTTCATTAATAGCTTGATCATTTCCTCGGAATCTTCTTTATTGAGTAAGGAGCTAACAAAGGTTGGTCTAAGCTTTTCGCTAGTACCTAAGTTAACTTCCATTAACTCGTCTATTGTAGATTTGATTTCATCTTCAAATTCTGGTGGAGCATCCCCGATTGGTAGATCTTCGAGGTCCTCTGAAGCTTCCAAGCAGTCCTTATTAGGCTCGAAAGTGACAGCCAAGCAAAATTCCGTATCGTCAAATGAACCTACTGTGCCGAATCCGAGACCATGTTTTGAATTGGGAGGCTGACCGGCATTGTTCCATAGTATTTCAAAATGTTGTGATTGGCCCTTTGTCCATTGTCGAGGTAAGACACCACGTTGAATTAAATTTTGAACACATGGAGAGTACCACTCAAACGGTAATTCTATTAATTCGAAAGAAGCGACATCTTCAAATTGTACATCGTTTTCATTATTGGAAGAAGAAGTACCACGGTAAAATTTGATTGGTTTAGTGCCACCGCCATGCACTTCCTTGACCACCATACCCTCGATCTTATTAGACTGGATCGGGGTCAGGGCCATAGTGTGTACATGGTAGTTAATTGACACGCCTAAAATATATATGCTTTTTGCTATATTATTTCACTCATTTTTTGATGATATTACACTTTAAAGGAAGGTATTTTGTATGTTTTTTTATTTTAGATACAAGAAATGGTGATTGGAGCAAAAGGAAGCAAAAACGGTGCAATTTGGAGCAAAAACGAGCAAGAAATGAAATTCTGCCCTGACACCTTTCGATAAGTCTTTTGATGCTTAATCTCTTTTACACTTCTTGCATATTTTTGAATGAGATTATACTTTAAAGAAAGGTTATTTTTATGCTTATTTTGTAGGGCTATCTGTTACGAACGCAACGCAACTGAAATGGGGCGAAACGGAGTTGAAACGGAGTCAAACGGAGCGAAACGGTGGAGCCGCGCAGCAGCCTGCTCGCCGACGGCGAGGTCGATCTCGCCGACGGCGAGATTTACCCGAGAGCACCGAAATAAGCCCGAAAAGCTCGCCGACAGCGAGCTCGAACCCGCTGACGGCGGCCGGAAGCTTCTGGACCGACTTTTGGGCGGTTATGGCCGAAATTCGACGTATCTGGACTCTTTTTCGAAGGGGTGCTTAAGGAAACTCTTCGGAATTCGTCCATGCTCTTTTAAAATGGCAAATTTGTGTTAGAAATGTGTAGATTAGAGGAGAGAAACAATAGAGGAAATAAGAGAAAAACTTAGAGGAATGTTTAGGACTCTTAGATTAAGAGTAGAAATGTAGATTTCTACCCTTTTGGAGAGATTGGAGAGGAGATTTTGAGAGAATTTGTAAGGGATTTTGCTAGCATTGCATGGATCGCCGGGAGACTTTATGGGAGAGATCTTCGTCTTTCTTTCAAGGGGAAAAAGCTAAGTATTGTTCTTCATTATCTTATAATTTTGTAAACATTTATTTAGTGGATTTGCTTTTGTTAAATGAAGTTTCTTTTATGTTTTCTTCGTGCTTTGTGACGCATCTCTCTTACTTTTTCTTCTTCTTTGGAAATAGTGGCATAAGAAGATTATGTCATTGTTTTCCTTTTATTTTTCTTTTGTAATGAGTAGAAATCATGTTTAGGATTTTGTGATGCATTGTAGAAGTAAATTTAATTATAAATGTGATGGTTTTTACTTGCACTTCATTTACATTGCAATAAGGGCCCATTGTAGCGTTAAAATTTGTTGTAATTGCATTGTCCCGAAAGGGCGGTGTAATTCTCAACAAAGTGAAACCACATTCAAATTCCATGGATGGTGAAGTTCATGGAAGTTGAATGCAAATAAATAGGGAAATATAATTATCGGGCGTAGAATTGGAGATTTTAGAGTGACGAGCTAAAATCTTCAATTCGATCTCTATCGTTTGGGTGTTGAAGTGTAGATGTTAGCCCTCGGGCGAGGGGAACGTGGGAGCTCCGAGTGGCGAGCTGGTATCCTCCCGACCTAGCCGCGGATTCGATAACCAAGCATAGGATTAGTCGATGTTCTTTATGCCTGGACCAAAGGGTAAAGAATAGGATTGCTTCTATTTGGCACATACAATATTTAATGCATCTCATTCCTATACATTATCTATTTCATTACATAAAAATAGTAGTTTTTAAAATCTCAAAATTCTCCAAACCAATTTATCCAAAAAGGGTTATATTTAGAATTGTTATTTGCATTTAGTTATAGTTACTATCTTTACATTTAACACTTGCATTTAGGAGTAGTTGCTAGACAAAACACAATTTTAATCGACGTTCCAAACTAAGAACTGTTAGTAGTAGACTAGAATTTGATTAAAGACTTCTTACTTCACTTCCTCGTGGGATCGATACTGGGGTTTTTAAAGAAAACTCTATATTACTTGAAACGATACGTATACTTGCGTAGTACCCCTAGTGTGTAAAATATTTTCTAATTTTTATATCATTTAAGATTTTGCACACTAGCCGCTATTTATAAATAGGGTCAAGTTTTTGACCATCTTTAGGAAGTTAATTTACTGCGTAATTGCGGGTCGGGTCATTAATCTTCTCGTACATTGATTTATATTCTTCATTCTTTTCATCTTCGAGGGAGATCTTGAATTGTGGTTCCTTCGGTTTATTGTAGTTGCTTCTTTCTTGATTTCTTCTTCTTCTTCGAGTCGTTCTCCCAATTCACGTTGATTACCAGCTTTTTTCTGTCCAACTATCCCAACGTTTCTGCCACGACCTCGTCCCCGGCCTCGACCTCGGGTGCAAGTTGTGAAGAACCCTTCACCATCTCGCCGTAAGGGAGTGGTGAGTGACTAGAACTTCAGGTTCTTCGTCGTCTTGAACTTCTTTTGCTTCATTTGGCATGGTATTTCTGGAGAAGATTGTTTTCTTTGGAGGCGCGTAGTAGGCTGCATCTTCATGAATTCCAATTTCATGTATGGAGAAAGGTTGCAAGTCACCTTTAATGCACTGTTCTCCTCCATCGTAGTATATTATGCACTGATGCAGAGACGACGGTACCATCCGGTTCTCATGTATCCACGGTCGGCCCAGTAGTACGTTGAAAGATGTTTCAGAATCAATTATATGAAATTTTGCGGTCGTCTTCGTTAAATCACCTGTCTTCATCAACAGCGTTATTGATCCGAGGGCTCTTTCTCCTTTCTGGTTGAATCCTCTTAGTAACATCTTGTCCGCTTCAAGCTCGCGAGCATCAATTCCAAGTATGCTAACGTCCGAAGATTCATTATGTTGATTGACGCTCCCGGATCCACCAATACTGCGGAGAGCGTAAACTTTCCGATTATGAGTCGAAATGTACAACGGTCGGTTGTGATCGGTCGTCCCAAGTAATAGATCACTTGTCCGCGAAGGTAACACCTCGTTGTTCCTTTAACGAGCAAACCTCGTCTAAGGAATCTCCGGCTATATGAGCTAAACAAATCTCTGGATCAAGTAAGGCCTTGATCAGAGCTTCCCTCATCTCTTTTGATAAGATGAGAGCGTCGTAGATGCTCAGTTTGGCTGGTAGTTTCCTAAGATGGGCTAGCACGTTATAGTCCACTTTGTTACTATGTGTTTCAGTTTCTTCCCGAATGGGCAATTCTTCTGCTGGGGTTGATTCTTCCTAAACAACCACCTGCTTTTCTTTTGTCTTTTGGACCCATTCTCGGAGGTAGAACCCTTCCGCTCCTTAAATTGACTTCGTGACTTCTTCGAATGCGAGTGCGAGTTTACTGGTGTCTTCTTTTGAATCGGCATGACAGGTTCTTCTGGAGTCGCTTCGGAATCCGAAAGCTCTAACTCTATTGTGATTGGAGTTCCTCGAAATTCACAAATAGATTCATTGCTCGTTGAACTTTCGTAGCCTTCCTAGTGAATGTCTTCTTTGTCATCGTGATTGTCGAGGTTGTGTATGATTTGAGAATTGTTATTTGTATTGACATCGAGATCCAGATTAGGTTGGTTGTCATTAGTTGCATAATCATTAGAAACAGTCAAAACGTAGCCAACGCCATAACTCTTATCATTATAAGATCCCGCCGGAGCGAGCAAATAATCATACAGAGTCAAAGGTTCGAGGAATTTTTCCCCGAATCGGAAACAACCATCCTAGGATAAGCGGCCCCTAGTCCAGCCTTAAGAGCCTCGGTCTTTTCTTCTTCTACGATCTCCTTCTTTTCTACGATCTTTTCTTTCACGGGGTGGTTCTTCAATCGCAAGCGATAGCGCCGGCTTGACAGGTTTAGAACTTTGAATCGAAGCACGCACCGAAGCGGTTTGGATGCGATCCAAAATTTTCTTCGATGACTTCATCCAAGCGGTACTCCATCCATCATTCATCGTGTAGGGATCTATAGGAACAATAGGATCAGTTGAAATAACATTGACGGAACCGCCTTTCTGGGGTTCCTTCATGTATTCCTTCGGAATCGTTATGTTCCCTTTTCGGAGATTGTCGTAGAGCCAAGTCTTGAAGTTAATGCAATCCTTTATCTTGTGCCCGAGCATTCGGTGGTAAGGGCAATAGATGGGATGGTCTTTCTTATTGACTTCTTCTGGCTTCCTGGGTTCTGGCAGTTGAAAATCCGGAGTCTTCATCAAACTGCAGAACATCTTTGGCACTGCCTCATTCTTGAACGGATATTCTCTATTTATAAGCTCCTTTAACGTGCGCTGCGGCGAGGCGGTTTCTCATCTTGTTGAGTTGGTCGATAACCGGGTCGAGGTTGTTGGTAGTTCTGCTGAGGTTGCTGATACATCTGTTGCGGTGGCTGATAGCTGGGCTGCGGCTGCTCCGGCTGTATTTGCATTAGCTGCTTGCCCTTATCGACTGCCGCGACGATCCCGGATTTCTTTTCAAATGTCTTCACAGGCTTCTGTTTGTCTGTTTTGTCGACGAAACTTAGTTGCTTCGCTTCCTCTTGCAAGCTTCCGGCCTTGCTTAACAACTTCTCAAAAGTCTTAATCGTAAATTCCTTAAGGAGAAGTGCTATCGGGCCGTGAATGCTTTTAGGCAAGATACCGATCGCATGCTTTGCTCTTGTAGGCGTGGCTCACACTTCATGCTTAGATTCCTCCATCGAAGTATGTAGTCCACTAAAGTTTCGTTCGGTTTCTGTTTCTCCACCACTAGATCACCAATGGTGATATGGTGTTGAGCTCCGGCAAACCGTTTCACAAAGAGGTTCTCTAATTCTGAAAATGTCTTTACCGAACCGTTCAGTAACTCTGCGTACCAATCGTAAGCGATCCCTGACAGGCTGCTGACAAACTGTCGGAAGAGTAAGGCGTCACTTCCACCGGCATTGCAACAACTAGCGCAAAAATTTGCAACATGTTGTCGAGGGTTTTCGGTACCATCAAAAGTCTTGAACAGAGGTGGTACGAAGCCTTTTGGGTATTGTACTGCATCAAATTCTTCGGGGTAAGGTCTACCCGTCTGAATAGATGATCCGCTCTTAGACTGTGCTAAGGCTCCTCGCACCTGCTGTTCTACCATATTCTTGATGTCTTTCTCTGGAATCATATTCTGGGTAGAATCTTTCTTCAGCTGATCGTCTCCATTAACGGATGTAATCTCTTTTCCTATGTCTGTAATATGAATAACTTCTGGAGGCGTTTCTCTTGGGGGTTGAACCTGACTCTGAAGAGTGGCTAGGGCTACAGCCATCTCTTCCATCCTTTTTGCCATTTGAGAGATTGTATCATCTTTTTCTCGATGTTGTGCTCTTAACATTTCCGGTTCATCTCTTTCCGTAGCTGTCGGAGCACGTTGCAAAGCTGACGATGCTCGTGTCTCAACCATGTTGATCTCCATATATTCGTCATCCATGAATTCCGACGAATCGACTTCATCTCCAAACTTTTCTTCTCTTTCTCTTGCTAATCGTTGAATGTCGGTTCTTAGCTTTTCCATAGCGTCCTCCAGTGGTTTTTTTCGTACGGTTTCACAGTTATCATGCGATGGGCCGTTGGATTTCCTTCTTGGGAGTCCCCTTCATCGCAGTGGCGCTCTCTTCGGACTCGAGTCTCCTGACGAGACTTTCCTTTTCAGGCCGTTGTTTTGGTCTTAATTGGCCAGTAGTAGGACGTCATACCATCCTTCTAGCAGCAGAAGGCCTAGGATCGGATGGTCTGTCGGCTGAATGCTGGAAGGTGGTATCGTCCCTGATCTGTAAACTTGAAACAACAACAGGTGGACTAGCTTTCATCTTCTTATTCGGCTTTTCTGTGGCGCTAACGGGTTCTACTCGCGGCCCATGGCGGGATTTGGCTGGCACCCGCCCTATCCTTCTTAAAATTTCTGATACAGGACACTTCTCTTTCTTTGCTAACTTCTCTATCACAGTCTGTAGTCGAGCAAATGGTGTAATCCTAGCCCTTTTCTTTCGGCTATTGCTATAGTATGCGAGTTGAGGTAATGTAGAAGCAATCTTGCGGACATTTTCCTCGTCAGCTGCAGCGGAGAGGGGATGGAATCTACTTCCTTCCAAAAGCAGTGTATATTCAGGCAATGGTATGTACTCAGGGATCTCTTTTAAGAAAGCGACTTCAGCAGCTCTGGCCTTTCTGGCAATCTTTCTACTTCTCTTTCTCCTCTGAGTCCGTGTTAGGGGTTGAACCCTTGAGTTGGACCCAATTTCGAAAACAGAAGGTCTCGAAGGGAGATCTGTACCCTCCACGGTAACTGGCTCATTACAAACTTGGACTTCCTTACCCTTTAGTTTAGCGGGAGCCGGGGTAGGTGCGGAGACAACTAGACCGGTGGGGGTAGAGACAACAGTCCTCCTACGAACAGTAGTATTCCTTTCAGCTGGAACCCTTTGCAGGGGAGGGAACTCTTGAGTTGACTTCAGGTTGAATTCAATCACGGGCTCTTCAGTTTCTGACATTTTGTCCATTAGTGTGAAGAGAGTGACGTCAGCGATCTTGACATCTGTGTTTCCAAATCCTTGTCCAAAATGGATGATCCCATTGTCGGGCAGCTCATCCTTGTAAACGGCGAAGTCCCGTCCATTGGTGAAGGAAAAGATTAACTTTGGGGCATCCATTTTCCGAGGCGATTCCGAATGTCGATCCCGAATTATACTTCCTTTCGTTGTAAAGTTTAGGACGAAAAAGAAAGAGTCTGAACACATTTTCGTTTATGTTAATGCATTTATGATTTATAAAAGAGGTCGTTTATTAGGTAGTTTGTTTGTTAGAAACAAAACGATTAAAGGAAAAAGGTTATAGAAAAGGTAAAGGGCCTGATTTAGAATTGGAAAGGAAGAGAGAGTCTTATGTAAGACCTCTCAACTTGAAGGATCGCTCCTAAGCTAACACCTATTAGGGGTCCACCCCACCTCAGAAAAGGGGTAAAAGGATCTCGGAACCTCTCTGTTTAGGGGTGTCTAAACGATGGCTCCTATATCCGAGAGGTGTTGGCTATACTCGTTCGAGACGAAATGAACGGGGTATTCCAACGGAAGAATGGTAGTTTTGGTCCACTAGGGACATGGATACACTACCGATTTATGAAAGCAAAACCATCTAATCAAAATGGAGAGAGGAACTAGTCCCTAGCGGAGTCGCCAGAAGCTGTCGGCACATTTTTAGGTTGTGTGTTGTATTTTGAAAAGGGGGTCGCCTACAGAAATTGTCGGCAAATTTTAGATTTTAAATTTAATTTAAATATATATATAATTTAGAAAGTAGTATTTGATTTTGAAAATAATTTTAAATTTGAAAATTTTAAGATATGAAATCAAACCGATCTCACATCCTAAATAGTTTATATAAACGAAGCACTGCATCACAAACCGTGTATCTATCCCGAAGAATAGACACACTCTGCTCGATGATGGGGCTTGATTAAATAAACTAGAAGATTTGTGACATCCGTTTGGTCTGCGAACCAATTTTATAAGCCGACAAGTTCCCCTGCTTAATACAAAGAATTTAAACAGAGTTTATATTACCTGGGTTCTTAAAGTTCCCTATAAGGGCAAGCCCCTATAGTTAATTACATCTTAAATGACGGGAATCATTTAAGAAAACTCTCGATAATGATCAGTGGTTTTTTTCTCAAGAATTTCAAAGTTTAAAGTTTTCAAAGCATTGGATTTTGGAAATTTCAATAGGGAATGGCTCAAATTTGGGACAGTTTATTTTAAGAGTCCAAAGGAAGAGAAGTAGGAGAAGTTAACGATCCAAGAAGATCCTTGGCAACCTCTCAAACTATCCTATTGTTTGGCTTCAATTTGGAAGTTTATTTAATGTTTCAATCCTGCCAATTTTAATTAATTAGGACTTATGTTTGTACGACATAATCATACAAATAGCCTCGAAGATGTGAGGGTTTATGTCGTATCAAACGACTACCTCGGAGTCCTAAGACCGGTTAGGGCTTAATTTACATGACATGATCATGCAAATGCCTAATGAAGAGTTGAGGATTTATGTTGCATTAAGCAAACTACCTCGGAATCCTATGGCTTGGTTATTTAGTTCTAAGGAAAGTTTTCTTTGAAGTAGACTCGAGTTTTGCTTGATGACGATGGCCGAGTCGCCCACCATGCTCCGAGTTCCTTGTTGTTGCACAGATTTAATTTTAGAAGTCATAAATCAGGAGATGAGAGAAGTATTCTGGTTTAGAGAAAATCTTAAAATTCAAGTGTTTTTAAATATTTTAATTAAAACAAATCTTAAAGTTGTCTAAACATAACCGATTAAGATCCCACGGTTCCGTCATCCCGGCACTGTTATTTTCATTGAATTCACTTAGTCCAGATGAATTTGCTAAACTCAACTGAATGAGTTCCACACTTTCATTTAGACCGTGGGAAATCCCGTTAGCAACACGTGGGTTACATCATCCGAGGTATTCCCGATCATTCAACAAGACGTTTTAATTTAGTTGCAATTGTAGTTTTGTTGTTTTGTTTGTGATTAAATTTTGAGTTGTTTTTATATTTTGGAATGTTGTGGCGGTGAATTTTATCTTGCAATGACTTTTAATTTAGTTTTGGTTTCAGTTTAGGGACTTTCCTAAAGGTTTTGGTTTTCATGCAACGATTGTTTATCATGCAAGAAAAGTAAAGTACGGTGCATGTAAGTAAATTGCAATAAAGTAAATTGCAATAAAATAAAAGCGTACCTGGAGGGTCTTCCCGTCATCCCAAGATGTACTTAAAACACATGTTAAGACATTTAAATGTTTCAACAAGTACCTAGGTAAAGCTAATGGAAAGGTTTTGATTGTCTACCAAAGTCTTAATCTTATAGCTAATCATCTCCTATGACGTCTAGGTTCTTGTGTTTTGGTTTAAGGATGACTCTCTTCACCCAAGAACAATTAAATTCAGTTGTTCTTATAAACATCCTATCATATTGAGGAAGTGCTTAAGACGAGTCTTAAACATCTTTTCGATACCTCTAGGATTATTTTAAGTCCAAGAGAATTTAATTATACAAGTGAATTAATCATCCAGGAGTTTAAGTTTTGTTATCTTACTCAGTGAACTAGGACATTTGAATATCCTATAAGTGAAGTAACACTTCACTTAATGCCTCATTTAAGAGTTATAATAATAAGAGCTTTAAAAAGGCAAATCAAATTATTAAGTATTTTAATGATTTAAACTTAATGATTTAATTTTAATTTTGACTTAATTATAAAAACTTAGTTTAAGTTTGGAATAGTGTTCAAGTTATTTTAGATTTAATTCTTAAGGATTTCATTTAGGTTTGTTGTTAAATGATTTTAATTTAATTTAATTCAATTTAACTCTAATTCAATTTAATTTAATTTTAATTTAATTTGATTTGATTTTAATTTAATTTAATTTAATTTTAATTTGATTTCAATTTAATTTTAATTTAATTTTAATTTAATTTTAATTTTAGTTTTAATTTAATTTTAATTTTAATTTTAATTTAATTTAATTTAACTTTAATTTTAATTTAATTTTAGTTTAATTTTAATTTGGATTAATATTTTAATTAATTAAGTTTTTTTATTTATTAAGAATTAAGTATTATTGAAGTGGTTTATTTAGGGACTTTTAAATTAAAGAATAAATATCCTCTTAATAATATCCATACTTTAATACTTCCAATTTCTATTATTTTCCCAAAATTTCAATTAATTAATTAATAAAAGTTCATTTTAATTATTTTTTTTTTAAATGGTTAGTAGGTTTCTACCCTCAATCATTTAAGTTTCAATCATCCAAAATCAGTTTAAAAACAAATATTTTACCCTCCCCTTTTTGATTAATCCTAAAATTTTAATTAAAGGTTGAAATTTTTAATTACCATTTTACCCTTCAAGCTTAATAATTCTATAACTCACTAAATTAAGCTCAAATGAACTTGAAATTTTTATGTAACCTCACTTACATGTCAATTAAGACTTTAGAGGAGAAAATGTGATTTTTCTGTTTTTAATTTATTTATGTAATTATTTTTAATGGAAAATAGGGGTTTTCAAGGAAAATTCAATAACATGACCAAGGAAATGTTTCTATCCTTAATAAAATTATGGGATATTCCTAATGATGAGAGGACCATTTGAACTAATTTTGATGATTTTTTTGAATTATATTTTATTTATTAGAATTATTTTGAGTTTTGAAGTATTAATTAATTTTAAAATAAAATTAAAGTTGAAAAATGGATTTTATATTTTTCTTAAATCTCTCTGACCTCAAGGAATTTAGAGAAACAAATTTTGTATTTTTCTGATTTTTCTTTGATTTATTGGAATTATTTTAGTGAAAAGGTTGAAAAATACATTTTTTAATATTAAAAACTACATTAAGCCTTTAAAATTCAATATCTTATCCTAGGGACTTAAGAAAAATATTTGGTTTGTTCCTAAGTAATTAGAATTCAAAATGTGATATTTTGGTGATTTTAATATTTTTATGATTTTTATTATTTTTTAATTATTAAAAATATTAAAATAATGATAAAAATCAACTTTTTTAAAAAATTACAATTTTAATTTTCCTAAGTTCCTCTGATATCAGAGAAGCTCCAAAACCATTTTTGTGAATTTTTGAAAAGTATTTTGTGAGTTATGAATTTTTAAAGTTTAATTTTACCCATTGGGCTTAATCAACCCATTTGGTGGATCAAATCAAGTCCAATTAGTTTCAAATTTTTATGTGAGACTCTCCTGACCCTAAAGGATAGTGGAGAATTGTTTCCAATTCAATTTGATGTATAGTTAACCCTAATTAATTAAAGTTCAATTTTGGGTGTTTAGACCAATTAGTGTTATTCCAAGTGAATTAACTCAAAACTTATTTTTCATAGGTTCCTCTGGTTATAATAAACATCACCAAATTTTCCTAGAATTTTTTTCTAAACATGGTAATTATTGGAATTAAAATACTCAAAACAGTAACATGCAATTGAAAAATCAATAACTTCTTATAGGGATGGCCTCGGACCCTAGAAAATTCAGGGAATGTTCCCAAGTTCAGAGGCTTTAAAAGCCCTATGGTCACATGCATGGTGAATTTCCTATATGCATGGAGAATTGAAATAGTGGAGAGAGTAAATAAATTATTAAAAATAAAATGCTTGATGAAATGACCTGGTTTCTTTTCCACATTATTCTCCTTTGTTCACTGAGCAAGTGGGTATTTTTATTTTATTTTTAGGATTTTTCTACACAAAGTTATGAATTTTTTAAGTTCTGGGTATTTAATAAATAAGAAAATATCCTAATTTCCTACTTAAACACGCGGCGCCGCGTCAACCTTAGCGGATCCGAAAGGCCACGCGGCGTCTCCTGGTTCGGCGCCGCCATCTGAGTCAGCTGCCACGGGGGCCGCAGTTCACGTACCGTCTCCTAGTCCGACACCATCTGAGCCATTCGCTCTATACACGCGCGATCCAACGGCTCCCAGTCATCGTCTACGACTGGTGTGAACCCGTGACCGTCCACACTAAAACCCTAAGATCTCACTCAAAACTTAACGGATTTTTGTGTTCTTGTGCTCTATGGATTCGTCTTGAAGAGACAAATACATCTATATGGTGATCATGCATTGAAATTGATTCATATCAAATGGAGAATCTCCAGAAGCTCAGGAGGAAGAGAGAGTTCATACCTTTGCTCAGAGAAGTGAAGCTTCGATCTGAGAGTTGTGTCACGTTCGATTGGGTCCAAGCAAGCTCCAGATGAAGTCCCTTGGCCTGGTGAATTGCCTAGGTACAAAAGTGACCACAGCCGATCAAAAAGCTTGGAGGCTGGAGCAACTGGGTGGCCTGGGGAGGGGGCTTTCACTAGGGAACTTCTCCTCTTGGTCTGGTGAAGGTTTAGGACCAATAAATTTGGAGATTGGCTCACTGAAGTGAAGTGTCCTGTTTTTGGGTGGAATTTGGACTCTGAAATTGAGCTCTGTTAATGGGGATTAGGGCAAATGGACACTGGAGCTCAATTTCTCTAAGTGCGGAGAGTGGTCTGGGACAATTTTGGTAGAGTTTCAGTAGGATTGTTTTAGCACCTCTTCCATGGCCGAGTAAGGTGGGGTTTAAATAGGAGTGGCTGAAGGGCCTGGGGAGGGGGCTTTCACTGGGGAACTTCTCCTCTTGGTCTGGTGAAGGTGTAGGACCAATCAATTTGGAGATTGGCTCACTGTAGTGAAGTGTCCTGCTTTTGGGTGGAATTTGGACTCTGAAATTGAGCTCTGTTAATGAGGATTAGGGCAAATGGACACTGGAGCTCAATTGCTCTAAGTGTGGAGAGTGGTCTGGGAAAATTTTGGCAGAGTTTCAGTAGGTTTGTTTTAGCACCTCTTCTATGGCCGAGAGAGGTGGGGTTTAAATAGGAGTGGCTGGAGGGCCTCCCAGGGGGAGTTAAGGGTTGGGATCAGCTGCTCTGGTGAGGAGAAGAATAGCCATGGGGGCCATTGGGCATAGGGCAACTCAGCAGGTGAGAATTCCAAGCTTGGGCTCACATGGTGCTCTCGGGTGTGGTGTTTTCCGGCAGCCTAGGTGGCTGGCCGGCAGGCATGGGTCACCCTCAGGGTCAGAAGGCTCAGGGCTTGATGTTTGTGAAGTCAATTGGTTGCTGCCACGTGTAAAGGGTTTGAATCAAAGTGGAATGGGAAAGGGCTAGTTTTGGGTCTAAATGGGTCAACCCATGGTTTTGGGTTAGGTCCACCATCCAAGGCCAATTTGGGCTGAAGAGAAAGTCACTTGGATTAGCTTGATTAGTGTGGTCAAGTCACAATCCAAGTACAATTAAGCTTAAGCATGAGTTAGGGAAGACATGGGAGTGGTTAATCACTCTTAAGAGAATCATCAAAGGGTCCCCTCTTCTTGCCATTTTGGGTATGGTGAAGTGTCCAACGCTTTCATGGCTCACATGTGGCTCATGCATGGCTTCATGGCTCACCTTTGGCTTGGAAAAAGCTAAGTCAACATTCATGAAAGAGGTTTCTAGGAATTTTGGTAATTTAGGGGTGATTTGATAAGATTTGGCATATGGCTTAGTTTAGAAAAATTTGATGGCTAATTTAGAACTTAGGGATGATTTTAATTGAGTGAGGATGAGATGAGATTGTAATGTGGGCCTTAGGATGGGTTTGGACTTTTGAAATTATTTTAGGAATGGGCTTTTAGGAAGGTTTAGAAAAAAAGTGGGCTTTAGGCTTGAAAATAAATTTATGGATGGGAATTTTGTGAAGGATTGGGCCAAACAAATGTTGGGTTTATTTTAGGGATGTGCCATGACTGATTTGAAGCAAGTTTGAGGTGATTTGGAATTGGATTGGGTCTAATTTGGGTCTCTTTGGTAATAGAGTCCAAATGGGTCAAAATGAGCTATCTTGGGATAAAGTTGGGCTAATGTTGAAATTGATGTAAAATTAATGTTGGGAAATGTTTATGGGGGTGTTACAAATAGGTTTCAACTTTGGTTGGGTTTTGATTTTGGGATTTGGGCCCATTTGGGTTAGGTTTGGGTGTAGGCCCATTTAGGGAATTTTGGGTTTGGGTTGAATTTGAGTAAGGTTTGGGTCCAAATTTTGGGCAAATCATGTTAGTCTTTTGTTTGTAGGGATGCTAGGAAGGTTTTAGAAAAGATTTCGGTCAAATTGGGATTTAATTGGGTTGGTTTGAGGTAGGTTTAGGTCATGGGTCAAAATTGGGCCTTAAGCTTAAAAATGAAATTGGATTCAAATGTCAATACAATTCGGCTTTAATTTGGTCTAGATTGATATTGGGGATATTGAATTGAAGTTTAGAATTGAATTGGACCAACATTGAGGTCAATTGGGGTGATTTGGTTTGACATTGGGTTCATTTGGGTTTAAAATGGGCTAAATTCGGGGTTTTTGTAATAGTAGGGTAAATTGACAAAATTGGCCCATGGTGTAGTTGGACAAAATGAAATTGGGAATATTTGAGATTTTCTGTAATTTTCTGGGAATTTTTGGAATTTATAAAAGTTTGGCCAAAAGTGAATTTTTAGTGTATTTGGAGTGTATTTTTGGAAATTTTGGTATATTTGGCTATGGACGATCAATTTGAGTGATGTGGCAATGTTTGGGATTGGTTTTGAGGAATTTTGGGTAATTTGGAGATTTTGGAAAATTTAGGCAATTTCAAGGGCTTTTGGTAGGTTTGATGGGTGTAGGGTCCCCGGGGTCAAAAATTGAAATTTTGGAAGAATGAAGATTGATCAAATGTGAGTGAAATGGAATCACTTTGATTGAGCCATGAAGCCATATTAAGCCCGTATGAGCCATAAGAGGACTCATTGGAGGCATTCACTATGTTGTTCCTAACCCTCTTAAGCAGGGGCTTAGGGGTTAAGGTCCATCCATATGAATTACCTACATGAGTCGAGGAGTCAAGTTGGGTATAGGTGTGGTTTTAGGATTTGGATTGTGTGTGTGAGAGTGTAGAGTGTGAGTGTAGTGAGTGTGTAAGTCAACCCTCACCGGACCAGAGCCACCTGGGGTAGTCCCAAGGCCAAAGAGTCCCATAGGGAACTCATCCTTTAAACCTCCACATTTGATCTCAACCCTCTAGGTGATTAGGGGTCTACAATCAAGCTTGTGGGGTTTGCAGGGAGACAAGAAGTGGTTTAAATTTCTAAGGGATGGGTCCCAATTCTAGTCCTCTAAGATAGTCAAAGGAAAATCCTGAGACTAGATCCTAAACACTAAAGAGGGAATAGAAGACCTCATCAAAAATGAGGTCAACACCACTTTAATCGAGATTTTTGGACAATTGTTGAATCAATCAACTCTCTCTCTCTCGCTCTCTCTCTCTCTTCATTGGTTCAAAAATTTAGTTTTGTTCACTTTAAAAATTAAGGTAGTAACTTGAATTAAAACTTGAAACATCAACAGTTCATGCTTTGACTGACAACTGTAAGTTAGAACATTTTATATTAGATTTCATCTCATTCTATGTCGGATTGACAGACAAAATTTAATTATGTATACTACAGATACGTCAATTATACTTACGTAAGCCATCTATGCTTTGCAGCACTTGGCACGTTTCAGATGTTAAACCCATCCTAGGTTGTCTTGTTAGAGATATTCAATGCCATTAACTTAATATAAAAAATGTCAAATGGAAATTGCTATGGATCTTAGATTTTTTATATGTTGTCTTGTTGGAGATAATTAATAATGCTAGCCTTTTATGGACAAAGTCAAATGAATCCACCAAGATGTTGTTATGATGACCTTTCGAGACTGTAGTGATGTTTGTCCCTCTACATCAAAATCATAACGTTGGAGCTTAATGCTTGTTTGGAAGTGGTGTTGGAGGGTCATTTCGGGCAAGGGTGATGTCCCTTAAAGATTGCAGTGAGTTAAGAAATAATTCTTGTTCCACAGAGGGAAATCTTATTGTGGTAGATGTCATAACAAGTCATGAATGAGATCAAGCTAAGTTATCCACATGTATTGGAGGTTAACTGTCAAACTTGACTATCTGGAATGGATATGTAGAACTAGCAATGTCCAGGTGATCAGCTTCATGAGGAGAAACTTTAGTGTGTGAATGAAATGTTAATTATGTACCTCTAATTTGTAGATTTGGAGGTAATAGTGCCCCTTCAGTATGTACTATCGTTGGTTGTCAAGCCTCATTTTCAAAATCCTCTAATTATTGCACATGATCTTCAAGAGGTCAAAGGATGTTCCTCATCAATTGGGTGATGTATATCATTGGGAAATAAAGCGAAGGTTTGGCATCCTAGACTTTAAGGCTGTTCCATGGAATGGCGAGGGTTAGAGCAAAAGATTTTGTGTTATATTTAATAGACATTAAAGTATTGACTTTTATAAAAGAGACTTCATTTATCGCAGATAGTACCAAATTCAAATTATTACGTGCCAAAAATTTTACGGTAGTAAGTACTATTTTAATGTATTTGCATTGCTTGAACATCTATAACACGCATAGATAAAAGAAAAGTAGCAGAAGGAGTGCTAATTTTTTTATGTGGAAAAAAAATAAAAGAGAAAATCATGGGGCCTCATCTTATAAATGTAGTCTACTATATAATTTTAAGTACATAAATGAATGAAGATGGAATTATAAAGTTGATAATTATATATGCACAACAGTATATAGCTATAATAGGCACAATTGGGCTAAAATAAATGTGGTTCTTGGATATAATATTATCTTTTTGTCACATATGTCGTAGTTAGTTGTTATAAAGGTAGTAGTTAGCCATAGTTAGAAGGTGTTACAGTAGTAGTTGATCACAAGGTCATAGTTGGTGATTACATATCTACACTAAAAATTACATTTGTCTTTATACAACATAAAAGAGATGCAAGTGTTAGGTACAATAGCCATATTTTGAATATAATGGTTGCTAGCAGCATTTAGCAGTGACTGGTGGTCAGCATTGATAGGGGATGATGGCTGATGGTGGTCAACTATAGCCTACAAATGGTGTCCAATAGTGGTTGGCAACTACGAAGACTAATGGTTATTCGATGGTTTTACTCTCTAGATAAAGCTCTAGAATTTTACTTCTTTTTATTCTTTTCCTCCTCTTCCCCCTTATGTAAGGAAAGGGGGCATATTTATAGTCTTTTGGGGAGCGACATTTTAGATTTTTGTAGTGCAACATCCTAAACAACCTGATCAGGTGGTCCATACTGATCCCCTATATCAAATTTGGACTACATTTGACTATTCAATTAATAATTTAAAATCTCTAATTAGGTTTTGATGGCTCGATTTGTTTTGGATTGAAACAATTTTTTTGTCATTGGGTTTGTCATGACTAGGAGGTTAGTTTAACTATAAATTTGCTTAAATTGAGGCCCAAAAGATCATGATTTTATATTTATAAGATTTCTTATAAAAAATGTATCGAGATTTATGTTTGATAAAAATTTATCGATGATACATACACACACACATATGGTGTGGCTTTTATTATATCCACCATTAATCTTGAAAGATTTCTATTTAAATGAATAGATGTGACATCTAAAGAATAATATATTTTCTTGAATGAAAGAAATATTAATTTAAAATTTATCTAAACCCTAGATTTATGGGTCTATGGAACCAAATTTTTTTTTTTTACCCTACAGTGTAAGATTAGATTTATTTTAATATAGTCTAGAATCTCTACGTTGGGAGGCTCTCATAGTTGATTATATCTTAAAAGTGGTGGCTTCTAAGAATACTCTTGATTAAAGTTTGACTTATATTATGCACGATCCAACTTCAAGTATTTGTGAGATGATTGATATCAAAGTCTCGAATTATAGATTTAAATAGAAATCAAAAGGATGTCGATGAGCTCGATTGGAGTTGATTCACTTTAGATAAAAACTTGTGTTGGTAAAGTTTAATTTAATTTAAAAATTTATTTGTTTTGATTTAAGTTTGTTGTAAGTGTAATAGTTGCTTGTTGGGAATGTAATTTTGAAATTATTTATTTAAGTCCTTTGAAATTAATTTGTCGTGTTTAATATTGGTGAAAATTATTATTTTTTTCTTGTTTTAGATTAATTTCAGAAGTTATTTTAAGATTATTAGTTTTCATGATTATTGAGTTCATTATGAAAAATTGTTTGTCTTCGTTTAAGGATTTAAGATTTATTAATGCTTGTTAAGGTTAGTTAAAAACTTATTAAATTTTATTAAATTTAAGTTTGTATAATTTTTTTCTAAAATTTATTAAAGTTTAGTAAAGCTTATTATAATTTACTAAAATTCATGTAACTTTGTTAAAGTTTGTTAAACTTTGTTAGAACTTGATTAAAATTTATTAACTTGTTAAAACTTATATAAGTTTGTTAAAGTTTATTAAGTCTTATCTAAATTCATTTTAGTTTGTTGATTTTCTTGACAATTCATTTAAGTTTGTTACATATTATTAAAATTTGGTGGAGCTGACTTAAGTACATGTTTGTTGAAATTTATGAGGTTTAATTAAAGCTTATTAAGTTAGAATTGATTATAATTTATTATATTTTATAAATTTGGTTATAGTTATTTGCAATTTGCTTGGGTTTATAAAATTTGGGCTTGAGTTTTTTTATTTGTGTTTAAATTTTTAACATTTTAAATATATAGGGTTTGTGCCTGATTATTAGAGACTAAAAGTGAGGATTTGATATCAAATTTGAGGTTTGGATTTAATTTGTGTTTGGAGTTGAATTTAAAACAAAGACAAGTCAAATTGGGTTTAATCTTGGAGTTATTTTTGAATTAAATTTGAGTTTGGAAACTTCAACTTGAGTTTGAAATTGACATGAACCTGAGTTTGATATGGGATAAAATTTAATATACGATTGAGTTTGATTTGAAAGTTGAATATTAGGAAATTTGATTTCAGTCTGAGTTTGAATTTAAATTTTGGTTTGGATTTTAGGTTTAAAATGACCCTAGACTAGGGGTTAGGAAAAGAAGGCTCATTTTTTGATGGAGGTGGAGTCTTAACCTAAAATAACTTGAAATAAGGGATGCTAGATGGGTGGGTACTAAAAATTCTGGGTATAACTTTCCCGGTCAACATGTTCATAGCTTTCTATTGTCCAGTGTGCGTAAGCATCTTTGGATTATTAACCAACAAGACAACATGAGGTCTCCTTTATTGTCATATCAATGACTAAGATAGACCTTCCTACTATTTAGTGGTTTTGGCTGCTTTCTTCAGTAAACATGAATTACCACATCCTACGTAAGCCAAATAACGAGAGAAAATGTCAGTAAGAGGAAAGGTGAATGACAAATAGATCAATGGTGAAAATAGAACGAGAGGGGGAAAACAAGCAAAATCCATGGTAAAACATAAATAATAATAATAATAATAATAATAATAATAATAATCAAACATAATTATCATGATACCACCAAATTCATTTGTCTATATTTAACATCTAAACCTTTTTTTTTTTTTACATTTATGCCACACATATATTTTATATCACATAAGAAATTACTATTTTAATTTTTTAAAAATTAGTAAAATACAACTTTTTTTGTATGAGCAAGAAGAGTTATATGTTAAAATTAAAATTTAGGGGTTAGATATGTAAATTCATAGGAAGTAAGTTATATGAATATAAATGTTCACATAGACACAGATAATATATATATATATATATATATATATATATATATATATATATATATATATATATATATATATATATATAAATTTGAATGTTTGATATGTAAAATATAATTTTGGGTGGTAGGTATATATATATATATATACACCTACCACCCAAAATTATATTTAACATATCAACCGTTCAAATTTAAAAATTTAACTGTAGACCACTGTCATCTTACATTTTCAATATAATTTTGGTGATCTGCAGGTAAAATTTAAAATTTGAATGATTGATATATTAATGTACTGAAATTAGGTGATAGATATATACATTTCATCTATATATATTTAAGAGATTTTTTTTTGGCTGGTTGAAAATGAGAATTTAGTTTAGAAATATATCTACAATAAATAAGAGTATTTTCCTTTTTTTTTTTTTTTGGTAGTTGAAAATTAGAGTTAAATTTAGAAATATATCTACAATAAATAAGAGTATTTTCTCGGGGGTTGAAAATGATTGTTAAAATTAGAAATATATCTACAATAAATAAGAGTATATCTCGATTACCAAATAAATAAGCATACCCCGGGAACTCAAGCTACTTTGTCGAAATAAGTATCCCTTAATCAGTCCAAATTCAATTCTGTCGATCCGAACGGAGAAATCGATGATGGTGACACTGGAGAGTTCAGATGGGGATAAGTTCGTGGTGGAAGAAGCAGCGGCAAGAAAGTCACAAACCATCCTCCACATGATCGAGGATGGATTCGCGGATAGCGTAATACCTATTCCCAATGTCAACAGCAATATACTGGCAAAGGTCATTGAATACTGCGAGAAGCACTCCGGAAGCGGAAGTGTGGACGATAATGTTGTCAAGGAGGAGCTCAAGAATTGGGACGCTGATTTCGTGAAGGTTGATCAGGACACCCTCTTCGGACTAATTATGGTCCGTATATCTTCTTTTCTCTTGATTTGGATTACTCGCCATTTATTTGATTATTAGAGTTTTTTTAGGGCGACAACAATGGTCCTTCCCTTTCAATTTTTGTTGTTTATGATTGGTGGGCTCTTGTTCTAGTTAGTTATTCATTTCATGAAACATGTATGCTTTCATTTTTGTTTTTGCATTAGTCCTTTTAATTTTTTTTATTAATATTTTGTATTTTAAATTTATTTTTTGATGAATAATAGTAATAATAAGTTTTAAAAAAAAAATCATTTAAAAATTTAACAAAAAATCACCAATTTGGGTTTTCAACAATAAATAATTGAAACTGACTGCATTTTTTTTTGGTTAAATCATTTAATTAAATGTCAAAATATTTTAGTTGATTGCTGTTAATTAGGGCCAACAAAAGCTGTTGCCCAATTGGAGCCGAAATTAAATTTGAAAAATTACTTAATTATCATATAATGTTATATATTTATACATAAGATTTTAGTGTTAATTTATGCAAGAAAAGCGAGAGTTTATTTTTAAAAAATAAATTATAGAATTCATATAATATTAAAATATAAATGTATTATTTGAGATATTTATTTATTATTTGCTATTTTCTATACTTGTATCTATATTTATATTTTATAAACTTTAAAGTTTATCCATATTATTACTTGTATGATGAAAATATAAATATAAATTTAATTTTTTTCTCAATATTTAATTTCATCAAATTACTTTAATAAACTAAATTAAATTTTTTATCATTATTTGTTGTTAAGTTTTTAAATATATATATATATATATATATATATATATTTAACTTTTGCCTTCACGAGAAAAGATTTAGCTTACACGTAGATAAAACTTTATGTAGTTGAAGAAATGGCGTGGTGTAATCGCCATGTTGATCGTAATTGTGACAATTTTACAAACTTTCTTTTTTATTTATCATTTTTTATTATTAAATGTTTAAATAATTCTTTTTTTAATTTTGCCAAATTATAATAATAATAATAATAATAATATAATAATAATAATAATAATAATAATAATAATAATAATAATAATAATAAATTTTATATTAATATAAATTTTCAAATAGTAAAACCAAAAATAAAAATTAACTTTACAAATAATAATCCAAAAAATAAGCTGAAAATAAAGAAAATTAAAAATAATAAAATAAATTATTACAATTATTATTAAAAAAATATGGCTGAAAATAAAAATAAAACTTAATAATAATAAATTTATAGTATTTTTATTATAAATGAAAAATCAAAAAGTGAAATTAAATTTAAAAATAATCAATTTATATTATTACTATTATTATTAAACGTGTATGCATCAAAGTCAATCTCAAAGGTTCGAATGACTAAAGGATGACGATCAGACAATCGAAGTCCTGAATCAAAGTGCACAATCTAAACCGACCTATCTGATGAATCGAGTCGACTGACAAACGAAGTCAACAGATCCAGTCGGCGGACCTTGCTTACGGTCTCAACTATATGAACCTCTCGTTGAGTCGACTGGTCAAAATTAATCGTCCGATTGTCCATCGAAAAGGAGCGATTTCATGCAACAAACCGTCTTTGTCGACCTAACTCAACACATCTACCAATTGATAGCCGTGACACTCCACTCGAATTGTAACTTGAATTTGATATTAAATTAGCACATTAATTGTATTTATGAAGGTTGCAATAACTGTTCACTCATTTTCATAAATGTGCAAATAGGCCCCTATAAATGGAAGGTCAAAAGATGAATAAAGGAGTTTTCCCTGAATTCCTTACTCCTACTCTCTCTCCCTCTCCTTCTCTCTGTCGCATCTCTCGAAGCATGTATTTTCGAAAGACAATTTAAGTTTTAATGTTCTAAAAGGTGGTGTCGTGAGCGTGGATATACCCAAGACGAGAAGCGGAGCAAATTACAAATGAGAAACCTCATAGAGAGACGTAACACCCATGGAATTCAATCGAGAGGCAATGCGTTGAGTGCATATGATGGACCGGTTTGAGTCCCTCCGAGACGCCATAACTTAGAGGAGTGTACAACATTCACTCATGGAGGGAGTCTAGGGAAACTCCCTCCCAAAGAGCTCCTCTCCATAACCCACCAGTGCCCAACGGTTGGGTTGACGACTGACCAAACAAAGGATAAGGAGGCTCTCTGCACACTAATAGTGTGGGATCTACTTCGATGGTCAAGCATTGGGTGGATCGATGAGCAACGCTGATTCACTTAAAAAATACCCATTTTTATGCCTTATTTATGATTTAATTCTTAAGGATATTATGCTTTAATGAAAGGTATTTTTATGTTTTTGGATGTAGATGATTAAAAAGAGCCCAAGAAGGAAAAAAAAAAGAGCAAAAAGGAGCAAAAATGAAGCTTATGGAGCAATTTTTGGAATTATTGGCCTTGCGCCTAGGCGCCGGACTCCGGCGCCTAAGCGCCAGTTTGATAGAGACGATGTTAAGTTTTTTGATGACTTTGGGCAGTTATTTTGACGGTGTTAAGCGGTTATTGAAGCTTCTAGAAGATTGGAAGTTACTCCTAATATATAGAACATGTGATACAATGTATTTGGACACAAGGAAACGGTCTGGATCGCGAAGAGGTACGACCCAAAGTGAAGAGGTGCGAACGACCTGGTCACGGAGTCCGGTGCCTAGGCGCCAGATCCTGGCGCCTAGGCGCGACGGTTACCTTCTAGAAGTTACATTGAATTTGGATGAATTTTGAAGAGGTGCCTTAGGCAACCCCTGGTCAAATTCAGAGCTCTATAAATGGGAGCTCATTCTACAGAGAAAATCGCACCAAAACCCCCCCTCTTAGTACACATACCCATTTTTAGCCTATTCTAGTTTAATTTAGTCTCTTCCATACTTAGGGTGCCACTTTATTTTGTATCTAGTGAGTTTATTTTGAGTGTTTATTGTGTGTAATTGCTGTTGGAGTCTTTCATCATCGTGTTGAAGTCGGTAGAGTCGACGAGCTCTTCAAGGAACACTTCGTATAAGTATTTGTACTTTAGTTCAAAGTTTTATAAATATGTTTTGTTGTGTTATTTTAATGAGTTCTGAGTAGTTAATTATCTTTCTCCTTTCAACTATGAAAAGATTATAAATTAATTAAATTTCGTAGAAGAATTAAATATAAAATATTTTAAAATATTGTGATGATATTAATACCTGATCTTAGTTTACTTTTTAAATTGGTCATTTAATTTGTTAAAACCTGTTGAAGAATTTTGAGACCTATCCGGAGATAAATTCATAACTAGTAGATATCACATAAATCCTTAAGGTAATCGAAGGCTTTATGCGGATTATTTAAAGTGAAGTATAAATAAATAGGAAGATATTATTTATTGGGCGTAGAATAAATTATTTTATATAGTGACAGACTAAATTCTATTAATTTGGTTTATATAAAGGTAACGGGTCACTGGTAGGGCCGACCATAGCCACCCTTGGACATCTAGTAGTGTGAGCCTAAATTAACCCATTCTACTAATAACACACCCCGAGCCTAACTATAGATTAGTCAACATTCTTTGCACCTGGACCAAAGGGTAAAGAATAGGAATGCTTCTATTTGGCACAATACTATAATCTTAATTCCCTACAAAATATAATTAATCTATAATTCTTGGATTAGTTGAAAATGGAGAAAGTCGTTTTTATAATTGCATTAAATTACTGCTTACTTTACTTTCCTGCTTATTGCTTACTTTCTTTTAGTAAAAGTTATTAGTTAATTAAATTTGAATATATATATATATATATATATATATATATATATATATATATATATAAGTATATATAATTTGCTTAATAAAATTTCAAAATATTGTTTTTATATATTTTTACTTTTTGTTTTTATTATCACTGTGGGATCGATAACCAGGACTCCACTAGAGCATGTATTACTTGAACGATACGTATACTTACGTTTAAAATTGTGACTTTTACAATAATTAAATCTAATAAAATTATAAAAGTAAACCTCGCACATCAAGTTTTTGAAGCCATTTGCCAGGAATTAAATCTTCTAAAAAGTGGTATCAAAATCTTGTATTTTAAAGCTTAATTATAGTCGCATCGCATCAAATGCCCACCAGACTGACTGCAGGTACTTCCTTTTCTTGGCAGATCACGGAAACTATAACCCTGATGAAGCTAAGGATCCCTCCTTCGGATCCTTATAAGGGGATAAGTGACCCAGCCAACCACGTGACTTCATTTAAATCGTCAGTCTGAGTTGTACAGATCGACGACGCCATGAAGATTCGACTTTTTTCTAACTGTGCTAAGGGATTCGACTCTTTGGTGGTCCAACCGCCTGCCAGATGGGATCATTTCATCCTTCTATGAATTCGAGAGACTCTTTTTGGTGTACTTCGCCAATGTACAAAAGCCGAGGAAAGACACTGAGACTGCTCCAGATTATGCAGAGAGAGACAATGAAAGCCTGCATGCATACATTACTCACTTTCAAAAGTAAATGCTAGAGGTAAAAGACCTGGAGCCTCTTGTCGCTTGGATCACCCTGAAACTAGGGTCCGCAAAAAATTATTCAGGTATGATATGAACTTTCTCAAACCAAGATCTTTAACATGAGGTCTTGGACTAACTAATGAACACATCGCTGTCAAGGAAGACTTTATGAACTCCTCAAGAATCCAATCAAAATCATTCGAGCATCGGTCACCAAAAAGGAAAGACAGAGAAAATGGGAAAAAGTCGAAGGGCTGTCAAGTCCAAGACAGTCAACGGGGTGATAACCCTGGTCCAGGGATAACCGAGGGAGTAACCGAGGCAATAAGTGTCAAAGGTACCATTCTGACTAGCGATCATCCCAGTACTATGAGTGATCAAATACAAATCAGGAAAACCAAGATTTGACACCCCAGAATGTGTCCATGGTTGAGATAGTCTAGGTCATTCAAAACAATGACTATTTCAAGAAGGCCCCACCATTGGAAATTGCACCGAACCTCTAGAATTTGAATAAGTATTGTGTTTACTATTGGGATCATTGGTACGATACAGAGGAGTGTCACCATTACACAAATTTAATGGAGGAGCTCAACAAGGTTGGAAAACAGAATGAGTTCATCACTGTCAAAGGACCTGAGCGGCAACATAAGGAAGGTTCTAGTGAAAGAGCCCACTGACAGAACCATCTGGAAGAACGAGATCCACTTGGTGGTCATCATTCCAACTACCTTCGGGGGAGAAGGAGGATTATCTTAGCAGTCTGCCTAAAGAAACACATCTCGGAGGAGGTATGTTCCATCTCCTCTTATATTCATACTCATCCCCAATCATTGTCTTCATGACACTTATAAAAAAGTTCTAGGTGGGTAGCACCTGGTCGACATTGGAAATTTCGTGAACATCCTTTTCAAAATAATTTTTGACAAAATGGGACTCAAAACCGACCGGTTGGCGACACGGGCTAGTCCGCTATTGGTTCTCCAGTAAAGGAAACAAATCCTTGCACGTGATTGCTTTAACCATCTTGTGGAGTGAATGAGAGTAGTTCACCAACACGGAAGAAATTTTGGTAGTGGAATCCCCACTAACTTATAATGCGATCTTCAGTCGACCATTGTTGAATAGTTTTTGAGTAGTGACTTCGACCTACCACGTAGCTGTGAAATTCGCCAGCTATGGGGAGATAATCACCGTCTATTGGAACCTAGAGCAGTCGAGAAGCTGCTACCTTCGAACGATCACTAGTGTCGATCATGAGCCATTCGACATTCATATCTAGAGTAAAGGGGGTCTGATGACCGGTGAGACAGTCCTTCGTGTTCCTACAACCAATGAGGAAGAACCTAGTAAGGTTGTTCTAATTAGTGAGAATATTTATGTAGAGCACAAGGACCTATTGATCCGGACCCTCTGCACGCATCGGGACACATTTGCTTGGACAAACGCAGAGATGATTAGAGTTTCAATCAATGTTGTGTGCCATCAACCCATTTTCTTGACTTGTACAGTAGAAGCTTTAGTCAACTGCAAGAACCGAGCTAAGCCAATAGTAGTGGAAGTTGAAAAGCTGAAAGAGGCGGGCAACATCCGAGAAGTACATTATCCTACCTGGCTCTATATCGTAGTGATGGTTCGAAAGCCCAGTAGCAAATGGAGAATGTATGTTGGCTTCACCAACATCAATGCCGCTTGTCTGAAGGACACATATCCCTTGACAAAGATCGACACACTAGTGGACGCAGTGGTCGGCTTTGTAATGAATTTCTTTGACGTTGACGCAGGCTATCACCATATTATGATTCTTCTGGCTGATACAAAGAAAAACCTTTTTTATTACTGTACAAGGGTATGTTTGTTTTGATGTGATGCCCTTCGGGTTAAAAAATGCTAGGACGATTTATCAGTGCCTTATGGATGTAATGTTTTCAAAACAAAAAGAAAAGAATAAAATGTATGTAGATGATGTCCTAGTTAAAAATAATATTGATCAAATAATAAAGATAAAAAAACTTTTTAAACCCATAAAAAATATAACATGAATTTAAATCCTTTGAACTGCACTTTTGAGGAGTCAATCAACAAATTCCGTGGCTTTTGGCTGACTGCCGACAGTTTAAAAGCCAATCTAGAAAATGTCCTAGCAATTCTGGATATGCCATCTTGTGTAACAATAGAGAGGTCAAAAAGACCAGCCAATTGAGTTGATGGACTCAGCTGGTTCATTTCAAAGTCTAGCGACAAACATGTGGCATTCTTCAAGGCGCTTAGGAAAAATTAGCACTTTAAATGGACGGTCGATTATGAGTCTACATTCTAAGGCCTAAAAGACTCGCAGGCATCATCACCACTACTCCAGAGTTCGAAATCAGTGGAGGAAGTATCGCAATATATCAGAGTCGAAGGATAAGCCGTCAGCTCGGTGCTGGTGAGGGAAGCACAGAGAAGTAATTTCCATTGTATTACACCAATACAGTACTCCGGGTGATTTGTTATCTTCTTTTTTTTTTCGTAATGCAACTTCGTGCTGATGCAAGCCTCCAAATTTTTCTAAAGTTAATCCTTTAGACTGTGCTCTGCAAGGTATCAAATACATATGCCATTTTTTTCTTCATTAATCTTTTCGTACGTGCCTTATAACACTCACATTATTTATAATAACTTGAGCCGCTAAATGCTCACTAATTTCTTTTATGACACCATCAAGAAGTCTAAAATGTACTCCTTATTTTAACTTTACCTTATACTTCAATATATTTTAAGAATATTTTGATGTAAGCATTATTAATCGAACATTGATTAAATTTCTATTTTTGACATCAAATCAACTAACATATATGTTCATACTTCTAGTTTGATTCTAGGTTCACTTAATCTTATAATGCTCTTATCAACGTTATTTAGCTTTTGTTGTAACACCGACGCTCTTGAATCATACATAGATAGTGGTTTCAGGCCTTGACAAAGGAACATATTGCATAGATCATGCTAAAATATTAAGAGGAGTCTACCACTTAAAATAAAATGGCATTACCATAGCATCTTCCAATATACATATGAACATGCTTGTGCATCTCTTTAGTACTTTCAACATATATATTTTTTTCTAGCAAGCCTTAAATCTTCTATGTCATCTTTCATATTATCATGCATTAATCTATAGTTTTGTTGATATCTCTATATGATATTTGTGACAAAGAAGATGAATATTTGTTGCTAGGTCTACTTCAATGATAAGAATGCATGTCTATTCTACGGTAAAATTGTCTTTAGTTGAATTCTTTGACATGGTTGCTTGTTTGATATATGCAAATTAAAATCTCTTATTTCACCACCTCAAATGTATTGTCACACGGTGCGATATTCTTGTGAGAGGTAAAAGGTGCTCTTTTATTCGTGTGTCACTCTTTATAATAGCCTTTTTGCAATAATTGCACTTTTAGATATACATAAGTTTCATCATTCTCTCTAACGTCAATGTACATTATATGTCTTAATGTTGGATTTTTTTTCTACTTTTTTTTCTTCTGAAAAGATTCAGTGTACATGATATGTCATAAAATTGGTCCATCGTATGAAAATATACCTTAATGTTAATGTAAATCATTTGTTGAATTATTTTACATAGCATTGTCTTTTGACTTAAAAATTTACTTTCAGTGAAATTTAAAATTTCAATTTTGCTGCACAAGTTAACTAAAATTAAATGGGTTGGATTGTTATATTTGGGATGTGAGGGTATACGACTAGTTTTATCCTCATAAGTTTAATTTGTTTTTATTTTTATATATAAGAAAAAGTCTAGTTAGTGTTCGGTCGTAAATGGGTTGGATTGGCATTGACTCTATTCCCACTTTATAACCACATTGGTTGGTTAGCTACGTCAAGAAAATAGAGTTTAGCAATTGGTCCATCTTTTTTTTCCAAATTAATTTGTCTTTTCGGGTTTATGTTCAAAGTTATATAAGATTCTGGTCTGGCTGGAGTTGGGTCATTGCCATTCCATTGATTGGCTCATTGGTCTGGTTTCCACATTGGTCACTTCGCTGAATATTATCACTAAATTTAGCTCCTTTAGATACCCAAAAGATCTCATAATTCAAACTCCAGGTGCTCTAGTACTGCGGTGAATATATGTACCTTGCTGGAATAGTAAATAGGCAAGCAATAATATGACTTCACTTTCTTATTTTGCTAATATACTATTGCTTCTGTGGTGTACACAGGCTGCTAACTATCTGAACATCAATGAGCTGCTAGATTTGACCTGCCGAACTGTTGGTAATATGATAAGGGGCAAAACTCCAGAAGATATCCGCAGGACATTTAACATCAACAATGACTTCACACCTGAAGAGGAGGAGAAGATTCGCAAGGAATATCTGTGGGCGTTGGACTGAAAAGGGCTGCTTTAATCTCACATCCCGTCTTTATCTTCTGCTTGTTTTATGTGGGTTGTAAGTAGGATCTTACTACTGATAAAAAATGTGTTAGGGGAACTAATATAACCTCAAAATAATTAGAAGTCATTTGGCCTCTAATGTTCATTTTCATCTGTTTTATTTTACTGCCACATTTCGTTACTTTTTTATGATTTGCTTGATTAGGATTATATTGGGTTTAATTTTTTATGGCCTGATTCACGTCATTTGTTTTTCTTTTTCATTTTTTACTTTTAGTTTTGAAAATATATTTGGATAGTATAATTTTTAAATATTTTTGTTTATTATTTTTTTAGAAAAAACACCTTATCTTTTAAAATCATTCAAAACATCCAAAATATGACTAGAATATTTTTAAAAATTATTATCACAATTAAGTATGTTTTAATTCAAATCATAATGTCAATAAAATAAAACAAAAATAAAAAAAAGAAAATAAAAACAAAAAGTGATTTCAAATATGTCCTCAGAGTTTCTAAACGAGTATATTCAGTTTTATTCTCCGCTGAGTTCCAATTGTATCCCAACCGGATGGCACTCGCCAAGCTTCATAGTTTGGGCAATTGCAGTTTGGTTCTATGAGATTCGGTTTTATTGGTATCATAATATTTTTAAGGCTTTATTAATACTGCAGCAATAAATTTAATGAAAAAAAAATTGAACGGTAAGTTTTGACAACCAGTTTTTCTTGAGCTGTATAAATGGCGGTTCGCTAAGGATGATGACTCTTCGTGAGCTAACTGGATAAGAAGGCTCACTTGGTAATTTTTAAAATGTAGCAGGGGAAATATCAAAAAGCTCTCAATGTATTTCGTACGGACAAGTTTCATTACTTCTATCAAATAAATATCTTTTTTTGTTATTAATTCAAAATTATTTATCTGAGAGTTAGGATAGTCCCTTTTTCTCCTGTTAGTGTTTTTGTTTGATAGTGGCTTCTTTTAGAAGATGTTATGGAGATTTCCTTCGTTCAATACTTCGATAATTTAGGACTGAATATTATTTTTAGCTGGCGAGCAATGCATAATATTTGGATAAATTTAACAATTTGTCATGAATAAGTATCACCCAAACAATTACGTGAAATTATCAGATAAAAAAAAAACTTCAATAATTAATATAAAAGGTGGACTTGATGAATAACTTGCACTCTTTTTAGTTAATACTTGAATATGTTTGTATAAATTAGTAAAAAAAAATAAAATTGAAAAAGCTCGATGGTAAATTTAAATAAATTTAAACATGGTTTATTATTGAATGAGTAACTTTGTAAATGCTCTTTAGTATATTCGATGATAGTTTATATTATATATGTTATTATTTAAATATTATCTTGTTAATTAAAAATTTATTTATTTATATATTTAATAGAAACATATTATAGTTTAGTCTTATTATATTTTATAATTTAATACATTTTTTTTCTTTAATTTAATAAAATATTTTGTTAATATTAATTATATTATATTATAATAAAAAATTCATTAATTTTTAGGTTGTCTTATTTAATTAGTGTATATTTATAAGATAATAATTCAAAATTTACTGAAATGATTGTTTATTTAAATTTATAAAATCGTTTTTTAATAAATTTGTATAAAAAGTCTAATATTCATTCAAATTTTTAGTTTTTTTATTGATTCATTAAAATATTTTTTCAATTAATATAAACAAATTGAGTACAAGCCAAACACAATTTTTAATAATTTTTAGTACGGTTTTTTAAATGTTTTAATCAAGCTAGTTCAAAACATATATTTTAAAATTCGGCTTGATCTTGAACCGAACGTAAATAACTTATAATAGAACCAATTCAAATCCAATCCACGCCATATTTGGCTTGGCTCGGTCTGATTACAGCCCTAACTCTGACCAAATTGAAAACCCATCAAATAAAGGGCAAAACAAACAACTAAATAGATTAAAAAAATAAAGAGGAAATCTTATTGTTATCCTTTATTTTTTCCCAAGAAAATTTTGCTGATGCTAGCCCTTACAGGCAATAACAACTTGATAAAAAGCTCTGAATATTTGAAATTTGATTCAAAGGAAGATTGCCTCCCATTTTCTCACCTCCAATACCACCCCAAGTTAAAGCACTAAAGAAATTTGTTGGGGCAACTAACCAAATTATTTTTCAAATTTATTTTCTCAATAATAAAACAACAACAGACACATGTCTTTTTATCTTCATCAACACTCACCTTTTAGTAGTTGTCGAAGATGGTTCCCCAATCAACTTCCCTTTAAAACCCTCCAAGACATAAACCCCCCTATGGACCTTATTCTTGTGAAGTCTTTCTTTTTCTCTCTAGAACTTAAGGTCTGACCCTTGGGTTTCCTAGTGGCTTTGCCTTGAGGATTAGTGATGTGACCTATGGCAATTAGAAATTGAACCATTTATGGACTCATTATAGTTACATATGTTTGAACTTAAATCCTTAACCCTCTGTTGAGCTGATTGAGCTAAATATATTGAAGTTTAAGTTTAATTCTTATAGGTTTGAAATGCCTTAAGCAACTCTTTGACCTTAGATACTTTGCTCTTTCTTTTTGGTCTTTTTTTGGGGGTACTTCACTCCCCTTTACCACCTTTGGATGACTCCTTTATTTTACGGAGATCTCATTTAACTTCGAAGTTTACTTTGAGATAAAGAGGAGGTTGTTGATATCAATTTTTGATATCATACAAGTAGGATGTTCACTTGAATGACTCAAGACTGCTTCTTTTTCACTTTTAGTAACCTGTAGCTCAAGGCATCCAATTAGCCCCCCTAGAGCCTGTTTTTAGGGAACAAAACTAGAGTTTGTGATGATTCAGCCTCAGCTGGGAGAATCCACTGCTGGGTGGCATCTTTCACAATATGAGATATGTTTGATGTCCATTCTAATATTTAGACATCATGAAATATTTATATAGAGTCTCTCGTGGTCAAGGGAACCCATCGAAGCTTCCCATGGCCATTTTTAGGAAGATTATGGTTTAGAACATTGTACCCGCATGGTGGTTTGGTGCACTATCAACACAAGAATACTTGCTGTAAAGCCCATAAAAGTACTAATCTCTAAGGTTATGGGGCATTAATTTATTCATATTTGATCCCCAAAGCTTTCAGATAAAAAAAATCCTTCACTGGACGTTTCCGGTGAATATCTAAGCCCATTGGACTAAAAATAAGGAATACAAAAAGTAGGAGCTAACCTCTAGCTCTTAGGCATAAGTCTGCCAGAAAGTAGATGCTTAGAGTTGTTCAAAACACGTAGTTTTCAAACTAAAATACTGGAAAGTAGGCACCAGCCCCTAGTACCAAGTCACAAGGCCCAGCGTCTAGGCACCATGGTCACGAAACCAAGGTTCCTGACCAGTTTCTGTTCTACTTTTTCTTTAGATTTCCCATGTGGCATACCTCCATAGGCAGCCAAAATGTTGGTTAATGTGAGGATTTTCTTAAGGGGAATATAAATTGGTGATTAAACCATTTTTTGAAGGGTCTAAGGTGAGGTGACAGCCCATTTATAGACAAAAATGGGGGAAACTTGAGAGGAGCTAGCTTCTTCCTTTTGCTTGGCCCCCAAAAGCCAATTTGTCTTGTTTTCCTCTAGGAAGGCTGGCCATTTTCCCTTCAGATCTTCATCCTCTTCTTTTTCTTGCTGGAGAAAATTTGAGAACTTCTTTGAAGTAAAGATTGTGGGATAAAAGTATGAGTAAGGGCTTCACCTCTTATAGCTTTTTTTCTTCTTCTCCTCTTCCTTAATGAAACGCCCCGCGCATTTTGCGTTAATTTAATATTGCTTTTATTTGATAAAGATGCGTATAAAGATATTCAATAATCATAGAGTGACCTTTCAATGCAAGTATACGTATCGCTCAGGTAATACAGGGCTCTAATGGAGTCCTGGATATCGATCCCATAGGGATATTTCAGAAGCTACAGACTAGGATTATAGAAACTAATTTAGAATCATAACTTTGTAAATAGTATTTCTTATATATCACTAATATGCAATAAAAAATAATATGGGATTTTTAAAATAAACTAATTCTACTAACAATTAACTAATACTACTAATAAAGTGAAGTTCAAATATATAAGCAAGAATCCTTCTCCATGATAAGCAATTTAAGTGAATGGATAATTATAATTAGTTTAAAATGTGTTGGGCCAAATAGAAGCATACATATTCTTTACCCTTTAGTCCAGGCATAAAGAACATTGACTAATCCTATGCTTGGTTACTGAATCTGCAGCTAGGCTGAGAGGATACCAGCTCTCACTTCGGAGCTCCCACGTTCCCCTCGCCTGAGGGCTAACATCTACACTTCAGCACCCAAACCTTAGGACCGAATTGAGGATTTTAGTCTGTCACTCTAAAATCTTCAATTCTACGCCTGATGAATATTATTTCCCTATTTATTTGCACCCTACATTCAAAGACTTTGACATCCCTTAATCTCGGATGTAATATTCACTATAGTTGTTAAACTCAACATAATTTAACTAATCAATTGGCCAGATTGAAAGTAAATTAATATTTAAGTGAAATGATTATCACAACTTCTTTTAAAATTTTTTTGGTACGCTAATTTAAAATTACCATTTCACAAAAATATTAAAGCAATGAGAAAGTCAGAAAAACTACTCAGATTTCATGAAGAGGATACGATAAAACTTGGATTTCATATATACAAATAAATTTTTACAGACTAAAATAAATAAATAAAACTTATCTTAAATTCCTCCCCAAGCAAACTCCTTTAAGTTCCTTTGAATCTCTTCCTTTCTTTTCAACACGCAAAATTCTTCTTCGAAATGGCAAGGAGGAAGAAATCTCTCACTTCCCTTCCACTCTTTCAATCTCTCGAAGAATTTCTCACTAAATATCACTAATTGAACTCACTATCTAAAACTCTAATGGAAACAAAAAACTAACTAACACTCACTGAAAATAACAATTAACAACAATGGAAACTAGTGGACTCTCTTTTTGATACTATGTGACACTATTTTCGGCCCCAAATTTTTTCTTTTAAAGTAGTTGAAGAGTTTCTAAGAGTTTTCCAAGCATCCCTTTAAAAATCGTCCACATTCGATGTACCTCGTGAGAGAACCGTCTATCTCTCCATCGGCGGCCTTCTAGAATACTTAGCCTTGGAACCTCTTCATAAGGCTCCATTGTCTGCGGCCTCGATCTCACCGTCGGCGGGCTTCCTTGTAATATTTTCTAAAATCTCGGGAAGAACACGCCGTCGGCGTCGTCGAGCTTGCCGTCGGTGCCCTATATCAAATTTTCTTCTTTTTCGTCCTTTTTGCTCTAAATTCACTCCTTTTTGTATTTTTTTTCTCTCCATTGTCTATAAATCAACATACCTGTAGAAAAACATCAAAGATACCTTTCTTTAAAGTGCAATATCATCAAAAACATTATAAAATAGGCATGAAAATCTTAACATTTTTTCATTGGGTCAAAATCCCCCAAACTTAACTATTACTTGTCCTCAAATAATCTTTAGTAATATATAAAAGTTATGATTCATTGCGGTAAAGTTTTGATTTAGAAATACTATAATTTTAATTTAAATAAATATCATAGTAAGACTTCTTAGAAAGATTTTCAAGTAATTAGATTAATTCTGCAAATATAAGGCTATCTAGTCATCAAGTCTAAGAGTTCTAGTCTTCTATTCATTTCAGGAATGACTATATGTTGTAATATTAATTCACTTAGAATATTCAGATGATAGGAAATTCATGAGAATACTATTAGTAAAGAAACTAGTCCATAAATATAAGTTCAGAAATGTATTTAGTTTTCCCTTTAGGTTAACCCAAGTGAAGCCAATTTTTGATAAGACATCTCCTCAAGCTTCTCCTCACTTACTTTTTCTTTTCTTTTCATTTGGATTGCTTTTCAATCATATATTTTTTTTCTTTTCTTTTTAGGGATTATTTTTTTTCAATACTTTCTTTTTCTTTTTAAAGTGAGGATTACTATATCTGGATGGTCTGTTAATGATTTTGAACTTCACTCTTCTTTTCCTAAATTTGAAACTTATATCATTCCTTTCCCTCATATGCAATTCATAGTCTTTACATCATTGAGTCTCAATCTTTTCTTTCTTAACAAAATTCCTAAGATTCTTAATTTTTCAGAATATAGTTTTCTTTACTTTAAATAATTAACTATAGTCTTATCCTCTTATACTAAATATCTTAACCTACAAAATTGATTTTCATTACTAAAAATATTTCTTTGAATCTTCTATCATATTTTGATAAAATCTAACTATAGTTAACTGAATTAATTTTTATCACAAAAATCATGTTATAAATTTTGAAAATATTTTAATTTGAGAACACTTAATAGTTAATATTTTTCTCCCCCCCCCCAAACTTAAAGTTTTTCAATAATAGAAATAATAAGGGTGGAAAGAAAAATTCTAAATATAAAAATCATACCTTTGCACTTTAGGCATTTTCTTTTCTTTGAAATTTTTGCAGGTTCTTTTCAAAATTTTAACTTCAACTGACCTATAATATTAGAGACTTTTCTACACATATAACAGATTAGAGAATTTGATGGGGTAATGAAATTTTGAAACAAGTATATAAAACTAAACATTTAACTATCACAATTTAACTACACAACATAGAACAGTACGACATAATATTTGCATTTCACAATACAATAACACACAATCTACTAATTAAAACTAATAGTTCACAATTAAAACCACAATTATGCATCACAGTCCAGAAATGAAATATAAACTACAAACACAATACATTTCTCAGAAAATAAAATCGTTCACAGAATACAAATAACAAAATGAAAGTACAACAAACACAATCACATCATAATCATCATCACAGATCAAAATCTCATGCTATGTATTCATCTCCCTGGTCAGCAGGTGAACTGGGCTGATAGCGAGTATACCTGGGACATTTTGGAAAAGTAACATTAGGCTCACCTCTGTACCTAGCCTGAGCTTCATAATAAGCAATCTCAAAATCTGAATGGTGCTGAAGATATTCACTATCATGATCATGTCTTCGATCTAATCCTTCAATCCTTTGGTCAATTCTCCCAAGTCCTTCATCAAATTTCTCAAAACTTTTCCACTACAGGGTCATCTCATTCATCAAATCATAAAGAGTAGGAGAGCTAGAGGCAGGAGGGTCATAACTAGTAGAAGGGATGTCTCTACTAGTAGAAGGTGTTTTACTCCTACTCCCAGATCTCCATTCTTCATGGGATTCGTAAGTTTTCAAATCAGCTTTACTAATGGGTTTCATAGGATATACCCATTCTTCATCGTCATTAGCTTCTACTCCAAACAATTGGCAAAGTGAATAAAATAGGCCATGATGTGCTAAATATCCACTTGATTCACTTTTTGTCGTGGCCATAATATTCTTGTAAATTATTCTCCCCACATTTATACTTCTATTGTTCTGAATACAGAAATTCAGAACAACTCTCTCTCTCTCTCTCTCTCGATACTTCACTATGGTGATAAGTGGGTAGCAGAGTAGAACAAATGAAATAATGTCATGCTTTAGCTGTGACATTCATCATAGAAAGAGGAAAGTTAATCCGTTCACAATTTTTAATTTTCCAAATCATTTTTCCATCAGTGAGAAAGTCAATAACATTGTCTAACGGACCTTCCATAGTTCTAAATGTTTCATACTAGCTAGAATAGTAATTGTGAAGCTCGTAAAAAGAATTAATGCGGGTAACATTAAAATCAACAAAAAAACCTCTTACTTTGACAGACTCGTCCTTAAGTTGGGTCAGATTGGTATAAAACTCTTTCATAACTTTGACAGCAGCCTTATTTGTAGAGTTACAGAAGTTCTCCTATTTTCTTTTTATGATAACTCTTTCCACTTCTCCTCCAGGATTATCGAAAACTTGATCTTGAATACATTTCTTTCCTTTAAAGATTGAAATGTATCTCGATTGTGCTTTAGCATTTATAAACCGAGTTTCGTCAAATTCTATTCGTCTCTTTTGACGTAGAGTCATTTTTTGATCTATCAAAATTACAAAAATCCAAACTAAACTCCAAAACAATAATACAATGGCTTCCAAAGGTGACTTAAAGCAATCTAAATCAAGTTCTATGAATTCCTTCCAAGTCATTTCTCCACATTTTTAAGTTTTCCAAAATTTATTAATGTGGAAGAAATTCATGGTGAAAATCAAAATTTTTTACATAGGTGGGAAGCTCTTACCGAGGGAAGATGAAATCCAGTGTTAAAATGGGTTGAAATCGCTCCAAATCCAAGATCTCTACAGCCCTAGGTTGAAATTTTCGGTGAATAAGGGAAGAAGACGATGAATAGTGGCGGTTGACCGGTCAAAATCGCGGTTAAAAGGTAATTTTTGGGATCTCGCCGTCGGCGGGGTCGTTCGCGCCGTCGGCGGGCTCAATTGAATTTAATTTCAATAGCCTTATGAAAATCACGCCGTCGGCGGCCTCAAGTGCGCCGTCGGCGAGTTTCTCAAATATTGATCATTTTTCAATTTTTTGTGATTTCGATCAATTTTATGCCTAGTCGTCATTCGTTCGATCATTTTAAACATAAATTTTAAGTGATTAAGTGATGTATTAACACAATTAAACATACACATAACAAACTTCACAATTATATATTAAATTCAAGTTTTAAAATACACATTACATAACACACAAGCCAGGTATTTTCTCAACCTAAATTCCTCAATTCAGCGTCGCAATCCAAGCCACAACACTCAAAACGCTGAAAACAAACATTCCAATCATAATCTCAATTATAATGAGATCAAAAAGCAAACAATCAAAAGCAAAAAAACAAACATAATTCAAATCAAATTCAACATAAAGAAACATATAAGGTAAAGCAATTCCACTACTCTTCTGAATCAGTGCTAGTTTCTCCTCTGATATCACCTATTGCTTGAACATAGACAAACATGTTATAGAAAGATCTGAATGGGAATTCTTCAATTGGATCTTCTTCAATCCACCCCATTCTTCTCATTAAGTGTATCAGACTTGCTTTAAAAAGTCCAGTATGATCAAAATGCTCTTTCATTCTCCAATCAAGGTGATTAAAGAAATAAGAGATATTGTTAACTGAATTCATTAATTTTTGTACCTGGTTCTTCAAATTCTTGATTCTATGTAAGATCATCGATCTCTTGTCTGCTACAAGAGGTTGAATTGGAACAGCGTATTGCGATGCTTGATCCATAATCACACCCATATCAGTCTCTTCATCATTGGCTGGGAACATTCTAGTTGGGTCTAAAGGTTTCCAAGGTAGTAATACCTTTTCCCAAATCTCGTATGATACTTGAAACAGACTGCATATTGAGAAAATTGTTGAAGGATGTCCAAGCCCTTGAGATGATCCTTGAACAATCAGGCCAAAAACAGACTTCACAATAATTGATCCAATATCAATTGGCCATCCTATTTGAATGCAGTAGTTCAATATAGCACTCTCTTTAGTGACTTATTTTCATCGTCGGTAATAATTTTACAGATATGAAAAAGTGCCAATGTCTAGAAACAGGATTTAAAAGTGTAGCAAAAAAACTGACATACTCGTTTTCTCTAACTTCCCAGTCTTCAGTTTTGTTCATCAAATATTGGTATATTTCATTCATCTTATCTCTCATCGGCATGAAATTTGCATAATGGCAGACAGGAACATTTACTAGCATGTATAATTCATTAATCCTTCCAGAGTTGAAAGTTATCCACCCACCTCGCACATAGACGCTTCCTTGGTTGATTCCATGCAAATTGGCACAAAACTCCTTCACCACAGGAACGACTACTGCATCAGTACTTTAGTAAAATACTTCCCATCTTCGCCGCACAATCATTTCTTCAATTGCTATCGAAGGATTGTTTAATCCTTGATTCACAAAACCTCATTCTTTAATTATCCTCCACTATGACATCACTTTGTTGAAAAGCCATTGTGCCTCGGCACTGAAGAACTTTCGCCGGTTGAACACTCAAAATCTAGGGTGATCTATTGATTTGGAAGCCATTAGGGTAGAATTCAAGGAAGTTTCCATTCAGTTTTTAGAACTATAGAGTTTTGGAGTGGTCCATGGAAGTTTATAGGGGACAAATTCGCTAAAAATCGCCAAAAACCGTCGTTTCAAACTTGAAAAACTGCCCACTCGCTGATCTAGCTGTCGGCGGCCTCGATGGCACCGTCGGCGAGCCTTGTGCAATTAATTATCAGGCCCTCAGGAAAAACCCGCCATCGGTGCCCTAGGAAAAATTTTGCACATATACGCCGTGGTCAAATACGTTCTAAATTTTATTCATGGATTCAAATTCTATGATGATCAAAGGGTAATTACAAGCAGTAGAATTCAATATTACTATAAACTAACGATAAATTCAAACAAACACACAAAAAATAAAGATAACTATGGGTTGCCTCCCATAAAGCGCTTGGTTTAACGTCGTCAGCCTGACCTATTGAGGTGTTATTCAGGTTGACTGAGCATTAAAATCTTTTTAAAATTTGGTCTTTTACCCTCAAAATATGGTTTTAATTTATGTCTATTTACTTTAAATCTATTCCCAGTCTTCGGATCTTCAATTTCAGCAGCTCCATAAGTATAAATTTGAGTTACAGTAAATGGTCCTAACCAACGAGACTTTAATTTCCCAGGAAATATTTTTAACCTTGTATTGTAAAGCAAAAATTCTTGTCCTGGTTCAAAGTTTTTCTGGTTAATATTCTGATCATGCCTTAACTTCGATTTTTCCTTATAAATTCTGTCGTTATCATAAGATTCATTTCTTAATTCTTTTGATTCATTCAATTGTAACAATCTCTTTTCACTAGTATTTTTCAAATTTTAATTGAATTCTTTAATCACCCAATATGTTTTATGCTCCAATTCTACTAGTAAGTGACAAGTCTTTCCAAAAATAAATCAGTAAGGAGTCATACCAATAGGGGTTTTATAAGCAGTCTTGTATGCCCATAATGCAGTATCCAGTCTTGTAGACCAATCTAATCTACTAGGATTTACAGTCTTTTCTAAAATTTGTTTAATCTCATGATTAGAAACTTCAGCTAAACCACTAGTTTGAGGATGATAAGCAGTAGAGAATCTATGAACAATATTAAAATTTTCTGCCAATCTTTGAAGGTATTTATTCCTAAAATGGGATCCTCCGTCAGTGATAATCACTTTCGGCATTCCGTGTCTTGTGAAAATGTTTTTCATTAAGAAATTTGAAACACTTTTAGCATCACAACGAGGTAGAGCTTGTGCTTCAATCCACTTTGATACATAATCAACTGCAATCAAAATATATAAGTTCCCAAATAAAGGAATAAATGGTCCCATGAAATCTAATCCCCAAATATCAAAAATCTCAACTGCTAACATGAAATTCAGAGGCATTTCATTTCTTCTAGATATATTACCTACTCGTTGGCACCTATCACAAGTTTTGATATATCTGTAAACATCTCTAAAAATAGTAGGCCAATAAAATCCAGCTTGTAAATTTTTGTGCGCAGTTTTGTCAATCCCAAAATGTCCTCCAAATTCAGAATGATGATATTTTTGAATAATCAGTTCAGTTTCTTCATAAGGCACACATCTCCTAATAATAAGATCATTACATTGCTTATATAAATATGGTTCATCCCAAAAATATGCTTTTGCATCATGAATGAATTTTTTCTGTTGCTGCAGTGTTAGCATAGGTGGCAAAATATCGCTTACTATATAATTAACTATATCAGCATACCAAGGTATTTTTTACCCATTAATATTATAAAGCTGTTCATCAGGGAAACTATATGTTATTTCATTGTTGGTGTCAGATGATTCTTGATATTCTAATCTCAACAAATGATAAGCAATTTGATTATCAGTTCTCTTTCTATCAATTACCACAAAATCGAATTCTTGCATCAAAAGTATCCATCTAATTAATCTTGGTTTAGTATCCTTCTTTTGCATCAGATATTTAATAGCAGAGAGATCAGTATGCACAATGCATTTAGTCTCAATTAAATATGATCTGAATTTATCAAAAGCATATACAATAGCGAGTAACTCTTTTTCAGTAACCTATAGTTAATTTGAACATCATTTAGAGTTCTACTAGCGTAGTATATAACTTTAAAAATCTTATCATATCTTTGACCAAGAATAGCTCCAATAGCATAATCACTAGCATCGCACATTAATTCAAAGGGTTTCTCCCAGTCAGGTGAAACTATTACAAGTGCTGTGATTATTTATTCCTTTAATAGCTCAAAGGCATTTGAGCAGTAAATTCAAATTTCTTGTCTTTTTCTAGAAGTTGGCATAGAGGTTTGGTAATTTTTGAAAAATTTTTAATATATCGCCTGTAGAAACTAGCATGTTCAAGAAAACTTCTTACTCCTCTCACTGTAGTAGGAGGTGGTAAGTTAGCTATATCTTGAATTTTTGCAGGGTCTACTTCCATGCCATTTTCTGAAATTTTATGCCCTAATACAATTTTTTCTGAAACCATAAATTGACATTTCTCTCAATTTAGAACTAAGTTTGTTTTTTTGCATAACTCCAAAAATTTTTCAAGATGATTTAAGCATGCATCAAATGACGTCCAAAATATAGAGAAATCATCCATAAATACTTCTATTCCATTATTAATTAACTTACTAAATATAGACATTATACATCTCTGGAATGTTGCAGGTGCATTACATCGTCCGAAAGACATTATTCTAAAAGCAAAAGTTTCATAAGGACTAGTAGAAGTTGTTTCTCTTGATCCTCAGGAGCAATAGGAATTTGATGGTAACCAGTATATCCATCCAGAAAGCAGTAGTACTTGTGTCTAGCAAGTCTATCCAACATTTGGTCTAGAAAAGGAAGAGGAAAGAAATATCATATTAATCTTAACTAATGGGGGAAGTCATTTTAGAAATGTGATTATTGGAAAGTTAGCAAAGAAATATCATATTAATCTTCGCATTGCTACTGCTTATCATCCGCACACAAGTGGTTTGGTTGAATTATCCAATCGTGAAATTAAAAGAATATTAGAAAAGACTGTTAATCTAAATAGAAAGGATTGGTCAATCAAACTGGATTATGCTTTGTGGGCCTATAGGAATGCTCACAGAACCCCTATAGGAATGTCCCCACAAAGGCTGATTTTTGGAAAAGCTTGTCATTTACCTATTGAACTTGAGCATAAAGCAATTTGGGCTATTAAAGAGTTCGGTTATAATTTGAAAGATGCTGCAGAGAAGAGATTATTGCAATTAAATGAGCTTGAAGAGATAAGGAATGAATCTTATGAAAGTGCTAAGATTTATAAGGAAAAGATGAAGTTATGGCACGATCGAAAGATTATTACTAAAAATCTTGCGTCAGGACAGAAAGTTTTGCTGTATAATGCCAAATTGAGAATTTTTTCTAGAAAACTTAAGGCCAGGTGGATGGATCCTTTTATTGTGATGAAAATTTATTCCTATGGAGCTGTGGATATTCAAGATCCTAAGACTGGAAAAATATTTAAATTTAATGGAAATATACTTAAACCATATTTTTCAGTAGAGCAATCTAAGTCTGATAAGAATCTGATGTTGGGTCACTCAGAATGAGTTATGGGTTTGTCAGGCTAAAGACGTTAAACCAAGTGCTTTGTGGGAGGCAACCCATATTTGTCGTTGTGCTTTGCTTTATGATTGTTTTGTGTGCTTTGTTTGTTTTGTTTGGTTTGTTTTTATGTTTTTAGTGGTAGTAATTTAGAGTTTTTAAACTAAATAGAGTTTATTTGACCTTATTTGATGACTTAGAAGAGCAGAATGAAAATTTGGACATTTGACAGACCTGTGCTAAATTGAGCACCGATGCCTAAGCGACGCCTAGTTGGCGCTTAGGCTCCGGAGTTACAAAAAACGTGAAAAATGAGATTCTAGAAGCCTAAATCTTGAGGAAGAGGTTTTGGAAGTTATTTTGGAGTTTTAAAACTTCTTGAGGTAGTTTTAATACTTCCTAAGTCTATAAAAAGAACCTGATTTAAGAGAAGCACTTGCCCCAAGTCCTACTTTCATTTCTAAATCTTAAGAAGAGTATTTTGAGTACATCATGTCTTCTTGGGAGAATGAGATTAAGAAGAAGCAAGATTCTAACAAGAGGAAGTTCTTTAGTGACAGTGCTAAAAAGTTATTCAATAGATTTCTTGCTGTTAGTATTCAAGGGATTGCAGAAATGATTGGAAAAATTGAAGCCCGAGTGACTTCAATGGAAGCGAAGATCAATGAAACTAACTTACATTTGGAGCACATGGGATGGCAACTCATGATGCAATTCGGTCATTCAAGTTACTTGGAAGAAGCAGATAAGGCGATGTTTTTGAAGAACAAATGGATTGAAGAAGAAGATATAAAAATGAATAATTATCGCCCGTTCTATCAGATTTATATTCCAGAAGGGTCAAATAAGAATAATAGTGGTCCTGGATATAATCCGCCTAATGGGGAGTGGAGTTAAGTGTGCTTTGTTCTTTATGTTTTGTGTTCTTATGTCTTTTTTTTAATATGTTTAGTGTTCTTATGTGTTCTGTTTGGTGTGTTTAGTGTTTTTGTTTGAGTTTTAATTACGCCTTATGATGTGATAGTTACATCCTAGAGATGTAAACTTATCTGTTTGAGATTAAGTTTCTTGTATCTAGATAATTTCATCCTATGTTTGTGGATATAAATTCTAGGATTGTTTTAAGTGCTATGTTTGTTTTAATGAATATAAGTTTGTGTTTGTGTGAAATTTGTTTGGAATCGATGAATATTAAACATTTGAATTGGAATATTGGAAGATTTATAGGGAAGAGATAATTATTTTGAATATATTAAGGGTGATTAAAAAAGTTGTTTAAAGCATATACCTTAATTGTGAAAATCTGGGTATTAGCGGCTAAGCGCCGAAGGGTTCACGCTTAGACGCCAGTTCGCAAAAATTGGGTCCCAGCAGTTAAAAACCCGTGAATCGCCATTTTAACTCCCCTGTTCATTTTAAACTCATCGTTTTCACGCGAGAGAGAGTCTAGGGCATCCTTTATTTGGACCATTTAAGAGCCGATCTCAACAAAAATTTGTAAATTTGGATTCCTTCAGGTAAGAGCACTACTCCTAAGTAAATTTTTTTTTATTTTCACCATGTATTATGAGTATATTTTGGAAAATCTTAAAATCACTATTCATGGTGAAAATTTGAGGAAAAACTTACGAAATTGCTTGAATTTAGTGGAAACATCTTTTGGAAGATAATTTAGCAAGTTTAGTTTGATTTTGGAATTTATGGTAAATTTTTTGTGAATTTTTAGAGATGGCTCCAAAGTCAAAGCACGCGAGAGGAAAGACGAAGTTTGATTCTGACAAATTTGTTAGTGCGAGGGCTGAGGAACGATACGTCGATGCATTGCAGTCACGTAAATTGATTCCTGAGAGAGTGTTCAGTAAGCCAGGAGAAGTAATTGAAGATATGATTGCTAGGAGGAACTGGGAGAACTACTGTTGCTTCTCCGTTGTTGCTGTTGTTTCTGTTGTTAGAGAATTCTATGTGAATTTGCCTGCATCAGAAGAGAATTTGGTGATGGTTAGGGGGCAAAAATGGACTTTTCTTCTGGGGTAATTAGCACTTTCTATCAACTGCCTCCTACTATGTTTTGTTTTTATTCTAATTTTCATCCTACGAAGGGAGAGTTAGATGAGATAATGGGATTTTTGATTGATGGAAGAGGATTATGGAAAATAACAAATGATAGAAGAGTGAATTTTCCCGTTTCCAAATTAAATGTTACTTCTAAGGTATGGCATTATTTTATCTCTTCTAAATTGTTGCCTTCAAGTCATACTAGTGAAGTGACAAGGGAAAGAGCTATTTTGAACCATTACATTCAGCAAGGGAAGCCTATAGATATTGGAGCGATCATTTATGATTATATTGTGAATTGTGCCAGTTCTACCACTACTGCAGGTATGGGATTTCCTTCCCTGATTCATTCATTATGTGAACGGTCTGAAGTGAAATTTAAAACCTGGGAAGAGGTAATTCAGCCTTTGAGACCTATCACCAGTGTACACGTTGGAACTTATACTGTACATTCAGAATTTGGCTGGAGAGGAGTGACCAACTTTTGATATTTATACTTACAAAAATATGTTATTGATATTGGCAACAACACCAAAAACTTGATCCTGCACCAAATATATGTATTTACACTGATGATTCTTTTGTGAAAATTATGATTTATAATGTAGATATTACGTAAGTATACCTATCGTTATCAAGTAATAAAGGGCTCTAATGTAGTCCAAGATATTGATCCCACAGGGAAGTTAGAGAATTTCAAAGACAAATTAAAGTAGACTTACTTACTAAACTAGTATATGGAAATTAAGAACACTTATACTAAAACTATTACTCAAAAAAGGTTTAAATGTAAGATTCTAATTTAAAAAAGCATCTTTCTCCTTGTTGAGGGAATTAAGTGAATGATGAATTAAAGTAGTTTAGAGTTTGTATTGTGCCAAATAGGAGCATTCCTATTCTTTACCATTTGGTCCAGGTGCAAAGAACATTGACTAGTCTTATGTTTGATTACTGAATCTGCGGCTAGGCTGGGAGGATACCGGCTGCCACTTCAGAGCTCCCACGTTCCCCTCGCCTGAGGGCTAACATCTACACTTCAGCTCTCAAACAATAGGACAAAATTGAATATTTTAGTCTGTCACACTAAAATGTCAAATTCTACGCCCGATAGTTAATATTTCCCTATTTATTTGCACCCTCCTTCCAAGGCTTTTGACTTCCTTGAATCTGGGATGTAATCTTTACTATAGTTGATAATTCAACATATGTTAACACATCAATTGACCAAATTGAAAGTAAATTAAGTTTTAAGTAAAAGATTATCATAATTTTTATTTAATAATTTTAGACACAATTACTTTGATTCGTCACTTCACATAATCTCAACAACAAGGAAAAAAACTAAGGAAACTACTCAGAAAGCATGGGAAAAATATCACAAAGCATGGATTTCATTAAAGTTAATAAACAATAACAAATATACTTATCTCAATTCTTCTCCCCAAGCAGACTCCTTGAAGTTCCTTTGACTCTTCCTTCCAGTACAACACACTTAATTAAACTCACTAAGACTCTCTGATTTACTCCAACACAAATGAAAACAACACCAACAGACACCAAAAATGACACACACCAAAAGATGACACTTAAATGACACACTAAAGGGACAGAAATCGTCTCTATTTATAGAAGGAGTCAAATCTTCAAAGGTTGCTTAAGCACCTCTTCAAAAAGCATCCAGGTTCATTGTATCTGGCTCTTTTCAACTATCTCACCGTCGGCGGGCTCGATCTCGCCGTTAGCGGGCTTCTAGAAGGTGGCTAACCGCGCTGATCTTGCTGTCGACGGGCTCGATCTTACCGTCAATGGGCTCTTTATAAAATATTCAAAAATTCTCGAGAAAATCTCGCAGTCGGCGGCTTAAATCTCGCCGTCGGTGGGACAGTTCAATTTTCATCATTTTGAGTCCTTTTTGCTCCAAATCCGCTTCTTTTGTGCTTTTTGCTTTCACTACTTATAATTCTTCATTCCTGCAATAAAACACAAAAAATACCTTTCTTTAAAGTGCAATTTCATATAAAATTGGTATGAAATTCTTAATACATTTTCTAGTGATCAAATTCCTCCAAACTTAACTATTACTTATCCTCAAGTAATTTAGATACTACATAAAAGTAATGATTATTTGTAGTAAAGTTTTAATTCAGAATTACTATGAATTTAATTCAAATAAGTATTATAGTAAAGTTTTCTAAAAATATTTTAAAAAAATAAAAATAATTCTATAGATATAAGGCTATTTAGTTCTCAAGTTTAAGATTTCTAGTTTTCTATTTATTTCAAGAATGACCATACTTTTCAATATTAAATTACTTAAGATATTCAGATGATAGGAATTTCATGAAAGCACTACTTAGTAAAATACTAATCCATATATATAAGTTCGGAAGTGTAATTAAAGTTTACCCTTTAGGTTGATTCAAATGAAGCCAATTTTTGATAAGACATCTCCTCAAGCTTCTCCTCACTTTAAATATATAAGACATCTCCTCACTTTAAATGAAGCCAATTTTTGATAAGACATCTCCTCAAGCTTCTCCTCAAGTTTACCCTTTAGGTTGATTCAAATGAAGCCAATTTTTTCTTTTCTTTCTGGATTGATTTACAATACTTTTTTCTTTACTTTTTTTTTTTAAGTGAGGATCACTATTTTTGGTTAACCTGTTAATAATTTTGAACTTCATTTTCCTCTTCCTAAATTTGAAACTGGAAACATTTACTTCTCTTATATGTATTTCAAAGTTTTTACTTCATTGAGTTCCAATCTTTTCTTTCTCAACTAAATACCTAAGAATTTTATATTTGAAAATATAGTTTTCTTTACTATAAATAGTTAACTATATTCTTATTCTCTTATACTAAATATCCTTAATCTACAAAATTAGTTAATCATTAAAAGTATTTCTCTTAACTTTCTATAATAATTAAATAAATTAATTCTAGTTTACTGAATTAAAATTACTACAGAAAAATCATTTTATAATAATTTTTGAAAATATAAATTGAGAACAATTTAATAATTAAATTTGTATTTTTCCCTCCCCCAAACTTAAATTTTTCTATATATATACATAGGGTGAAAAGGAAATAAACTGTAAATTTAAATCATACCTTCGAGCTTTAGGTATTTCTTCTTTTTAAAGTTCTGTAGGTTCTTTTCATCACTTAATTACCCGTACTGTTAATAACTTTCTACACACATAATATTAAAGAAATTGCTGGGTAAAGAAGTTTTTGAAATAAGTACAAAATACTAACACAACTTATATTTAATCTACTACTGAAAATACAATTGCTATTCTATTTAGAAATTACAATATCAGTTTGAAATATTAAATTAAACTAACTAATTTCAATCAACAAAATTCCACAATTTAATATTACATCACAATCAGTTCATAAACTAAACATCCATTTTAAAGTTCCACAGAAATCACATAAACAATCATCCAACAAAACAGTTAAAATTGATAATTAAAACAACTTAATCAAATAACAAATAAAAATAAACATCAAATCTAAAATCTAATCTCCTAAATCAAAATCCCAAGCCACGTCATTGCCTCCTTGATCTGCAGGTGGAGTAGGCTGGTATTGAATGTATCGAGGGCACTCAGGGAATACAACATCAAGTTCTCCTCTCCTTTAGCGACTCTCAGCATCGTAATAAGCTCTCTCATAATTAGAGTGGCTCTGGAGATACTCACTGTCATAATCATGTCGTCTCTCCAAACCTCCAATCCTTTGATCAATATACTTCAATTTCTCTTCTATCTTCTCAAAACTCTTTCTCTGCAGGGTCATCTCATTCATCAGATCATGAAGGGTAGGGGAACTGTAAGTAGGAGGGTCATAACTTGTAGAGGGAATATCTCTACTCGTAGAAGGTACATAACTCCTTGTTCCAGATCTCCATCCTTCGTAGGATACATAAGTCTTAATATTAGCCGGAGTAATGGGTTTCATAGGCTCCACCCATTCCTCATCATCTCTCGCCTTTACCCCAGATAATTGGCAGAGTGTATAAATCAGACCAGGGTGTCCTAGTCCTCCTCCGCTTTCACTTCTAGCAGTGGCTAATATATTCTTGTAAATTACATTTCCCACATTAATACTTCTTTGGTTCTGAATACAGAAATTCAGAACTGCTCTATCTCTTGTTACCTCACTATGGTGATACGTGGGTAACAGAGTAGAACAGATAAAATAGTGTCAGGCTTTAGATATTGCATTCAGCATAGAAAGAGGGAAGTTTACCCGTTCACGCTGCTTGATTTTCCAAACTCCTTTCCCGTCAGTGAGAAAGTTTATCACTTCTTACAGTGGTTCTTCCATAGTACCAAAAGTATCATACTCACTGGTGTGCAAGTCTCATACTTCATAAAACAAATTGATTCTAGCAGCACTGAAATCAACCAAAAATCCTCTCACCTTGATTGGTGCATCTTCTATCGCTGTCAAATTGGCATAGAATTCTTTAACTACTTCCACTGCAGCTCTATTTGTTGTGTAACAGAAGTTCTCCCATCCTCTTTCTTTGATTATTCATTCCACTTCTCCTCCTGGATTTTTAAAAACTCGATCTTGAATACATTTCCTGGCTTGAATGTTGTGAAAATATCTTGACTGTGCCCTTGCATTCACAAATCAGTTTTCGTCGTAATCCAATCGTCTTCTTTGTCGCGGAGCCATTTTTCGAACTATCAAATTTTACAAAAATCTCAACTAATCTCCAAAATATTACTAAAATGGCTTCCTAATGTTACTAAAATCAATCTAAATCAAATTCCATGAATTTCTTCCATGTCTTTTCTTCACATTCCAAAATTTTCCCAAAATCCTCAATGTAGAAGAAATTCATGGTGAAAATCAAAAAATTTTACATAGGAGTTAAGCTCTTACAAAGGGAAGATGAAATCCGACGTTAAAATGTCTTGAAATCGCTCCAAATCCCAGATCTATCAAGCCCTAGGTCGGTTTTTCGAAGTTTTGAGGAAGGGGATGATGAATAGTGTCGGTTGACCGGTCAAAATATAGTACATTTCGTGATCTCGCTGTCGGCGAGAAATTTCTCACCGTCGGCGAGCTAATTAATTCACCAAGGCCAAAGTTTCGGGAAAATCTCGCCGTCGGCGGGGTCAATCTCGCTGTCGGCGGGATTTCTGAATTTTTAAAAACTTTTATGTTTTCAATTATGTTCAATTTAATTAAGCCTTGTTCTAATGTTCGGTCACTTAATTTGATATATTTTTTTAAGATTAGATATTCTATTGACTCATAAAAGGTTTACACAACACAAACATTATAACTTTTATAAATGAAATCCATGAACTTACAAACTTCAAATACCACAAAACTAACAATTGACTTAGCAAATTAACCAAAACACATCTAACTTAGCATTGTAATCCATACCGCAATACTCTAAATGCTGAGACTAAACAAACAACATACAATCTCATATAAACAGAGATTAACTTCGTAAAATCCAAATTATATTAAAAACTAAGTTCAAATCAACACATATAAATAAAATAAGGATAAATCTCTGCTACTCATTGGAATCTGAACTAACTTCTTCCCTGATATTCCCAATAGATCATCGGTGCACAAATAGATTGTAGAAAGGCCTGAAGGAGAATTCTTCTGTAGAATCTTCTACAATTCATCCCTTCTGTCTCAACAGTCGTATGAAACTTTCCTCCAAATGTCCTGAATGATCGAAGTGCTTCTTCATCCTCCAGTCTATGTGATCGAATAAATCAGAGATATTATTAATAGAATTCATCATATTCTGTAATTCCTTCTCCAATCCTTTTTTCGTAGAATCAGGTTAGTTCTATCAGTCAAAGGCCTGATTAAAGGATTGTTTTGAGATGCTTGATCAGAAATAATTGTTATATCATCATTATTATCCAAAGTAGGAAACATATATGTCGGATCTAATGGTTTCCAGGGTAACAACACTTTTTCCCAAGCTTCATAGGAAACTTGGTACTGACTACATAAAGCAAAAATTGTTGATGGGTGTCCGAGTCCATGAATCGATCCATTCACAATTAATCCTAATGCAGACTTCACAATGATAGATCCAACATCGATAGGTAATCCAGATTGAATACAGTAATTTAAAATTGCGCATTCCTTCGAGACTTTGTTTACCCTCATAGCGGGTAATAACTTCGACGAAATAAAGAAATGCCAATGCTTTGAGAAGGGGTTAAGAAGTGATGTAGAAAAACTTACATACTCGTCTTCTCGTATTTCCCAGTCATCAGGTTTGTCGGTCAGATATCGATATATCTCGTTCAAGTTGTATCTTGTCGGAACAAAATTTGAATAGTGGCAAACAGGGGTATTTTCAATCGAGTATAATTCATTGATTCGAGAAGGAGTGAAAGTTACCCATCTGCCTCTAACGTAAAAACTTCCATTATGGTTTGCATGCAGATTAGAGTAGAATTCCTTGACTACTAGAATGACGACAGCAGATGTTGTGTAGTATAATACCTCCCAATGTCGCTGAACAATCATTTCTTCAATTGTTGTCGTTGAATTCTTCGCTCCTCTGTTTACGAATCCTCTTTCTTTAATCAGTCGCTTCTTCATCAAAACCTTGTTGAATAGTCACGGAGCCTCAGAACTGAAGAACTTTCGTCAGTTAAAAACTCCGGATTTCATGGTTTCTAATGGGTTGGGGGCTATTATGGATTGTTTTTGAGGGGCTTTATTCGTTTCTAGTGAAGGAATGGTGTAAATAATGAGTTCTAAACGTTTTGTAGTGAATATTATAGGTTAGAACCGCCCAAAACCGCAAAATACTCTTAAAAACCACTTTTTAACTATCTCGCCGTCGGCGGTAACGATCTCGCCGTCGGTGAGCTAGTTAATACTTTAAACTGAATTTGGGCACGCCGATCTCGCTGTCGGCGGGATCGATCTCGCCATCGGTGAGATTAGGTAAATTGCCCAATTTTCGCTCCAGTCCGAATATTTTCTGATTTCTTCGTATAGATTCAAATTTGTGATGATTTTAAAAAGTAAAATGAGTAGTAGAATTTATTCTATATTTTAATTTTCAGTAAAATTAGTAAATAGATCATAATTAATAACTACTATGGGTTACCTCCCATAAAGCGCTTGGTTTAACGTCGTCAGCCCGACCTAATTTAGTTAGTAATTAGGTTGACTGAGCATTAAAACCTCTTTAAAATTTGGTCTTCTCCCTTCAAAATAAGGTTTTAATCTGTGTCCATTTACTTTAAATCTATGCTCAGTTTCTAGATCTTCAATTTCTAAGTTCCGTATGAAACTATTTGAGTAATAGTAAAAGGCCCTAACCATCGAGATTTCAATTTCCCAGAAAATAATTTCAATCTTGTATTATAAAGCAAAACTTCTTGTCCTGGCTCAAAATTCTTCAGGTTAATCTTCAGATCATGCCACAATTTCATTTTTTTTTCTTTATAAATTCTATCATTATGATAAGATTCATTTCTTAATTCTTTTAATTCATTCATTTGCAATAATCTCTTCTCACCAGCTTCTTTCAGATTGTAATTAAATTCTTTAATTACCCAATAAGCTTTATGTTCTAATTCAACTGGTAAGTGACAAGTCTTTCCATAAATAAGTCTGTAATGAGTCATTCCAATCGGAGTTTTATAAGCACTCCTGTATGCCCATAATGCAGGGTCCAGTCTTATAGACCAATCCAATCTATTAGGGTTTACAGTCTTTTCGAAAATACGTTTAATTTATTGATTAGAAACTTCAGCTAATCCACTGGTTTGTGGATGATAAGCAGTTGATATCTTATGAATAATGTTAAATTTTTCTACTAGTTTGTGAATATATTTATTTCTAAAATGAGATCCTCCGTCAGTGATAATCACTCTCGGCATTCCAAATCTAGTTAAAATATTTTTCATTAGAAACTTTGAAACACTCTTAGCATCACATCGAGGTAAAGCTTGTGCTTCAATCCATTTAGAAACATAATCAAGAGCAACTAATATATATGAGTTTCCAAATGAAGGAACAAATGGTCCCATAAAATCTAATCCCCAAACATCAAAAATCTCAACTTCTAATATAAAATTTAGAGGCATTTCATTTCTTCTAGATATATTACCTACTCGTTGGCATTTGTCGCAAGTTCTGATATATCTATAAACATCTCTAAAAAGAGTAGACCAATAAAATCCAAATTGTAAAATTTTATAAGCAGTTTTATCTGTTCCAAAATGTCCTCCAAAATCAGAATCATGACATTTCTGAATGATTTGTTATGTTTCTTCATAAGGCACACATCTTCTAATTATAAGATCCTTACATTGCTTATATAAATATGGTTCATCCCAAAAATATGTTTTAGCATCATGAATGAATTTTTTTTTGTTGTAAAGTTAACATAGGTGGTAAAATATCACTTACAATATAATTTACTATATCAACATACCATGGTATTTTCCACTCATTTATATTATATAGTTGTTCATCAGGAAAACTATCAGTAATTTCATTATCAGTGTCAGATAATTCATTATATTATAGCCTTGATAAATGATCTGCAATTTGATTATCAGTTCCCTTTTTGTTAATGATATCAAAATCAAATTCTTGCATTAGTAATATCCATCTAATTAATCTTAGTTTTGAATCTTTCTTTTGCATTAGATATTTAATAGCAGAGTGATCAGTATGCACAATACATTTAGTTCCAATTAGATAAGGCCTAAATTTATCAAAAGCATAAACAATTGTTAATAGCTCTTTTTCAGTAACTTTATAATTCATTTCAGCATTATTAAGAGTTTTACTAGCATAGTATATAACTTTGAAAATTTTATCATATCTTTGCCCAAGTACTACTCCTATAGCATAATCACTAGCATCACACATAAGTTCAAATGGTTTCTCCCAATCAGGTGAAACTATAAGAGGTGCTGTGATTAATTTATCTTTTAATAATTAAAAAGCTTTTAGGCATTCCATTGTGAATTCAAATTTCTTGTCTTTTTCTAAAAGTTGGCATAGAGGTTTAGTAATTTTTGAAAAATCTTTTATGTAGCGTCTGTAGAATCCAGCATGTCCAAGAAAACCTCTTACCCCTTTTACTGTAGTTGGAGGTGGTAATTTAGCTATTAGTTGAAGTTTTGCAGGGTCTACTTCCATGCCATTTTTTGAAATTTTATGTCCTAATACAATTCCTCCTGTAACCATAAATTGACATTTCTCCCAATTTAGAACTAAGTTAGTTTTCTCGCATACCTCTAATACTTTTTCAAGATGATTTAAGCATGCGTCAAATGACGTTCCAAATATAGAGAAATCATCTATAAATACTTCTACTCCATCATCAATTAATTTACTAAATATAGACATCATACATCTCTGGAATGTTGCAGGTGCATTACATAATCCAAAAGGCATTCTTCGAAAAGCAAATGTTCCATAAGGACTAGTAAATGTAGTTTTCTCTTGATCCTCAGGAGCAATAGGTATCTGATGATAACCGGTATATCCATCTAAAAAACAAAAATATTTATGTCCGGCTAATCTATCCAACATTTGGCCTAGCAATGGTAATGAGAAGTGATCTTTCCTGGTGACTGCATTTAATTTTCTATAGTCAATACATATATGCCATCCAGTAACTTGTCTTATAGGTATTAAATCATTTCATTAGCTTTAACGGTCACTCCTCCTTTCTTAGGAACACAGTGAATTGGGGTTACCCAAGCACTGTCCGAAATAGGATATATAATACCATTATCTAACCATTTTAATATTTCTTTCTTGACTACTTCTTTCATTATTGGGTTTAATCTCCTTTGGGGATCTACTCTTGGCTTATGTTCATTATCTAAAATAATTCTGTGCATACATATTGAAGGACTAATTCCTTTAATATCTGCTAAAGTCCAACCAAAAGTTTTGTTATATTTTCTTAATGTGTCTAACAGTTTTTGTTCTTGTCATTCATTTAATCCAGCTGATATAATAACTAGTAGCGTTGAATGGTTACCTAAGTAAGCATATTTTAAATGATTAGGTAAAATTTTTAATTCGAGTTCAGGAGGTCTAATAATTGACGGAACTATATTCTTTTCTGCGTTTTCAGTATTATCCAACATTTCAAATTTTTCCTGTATATAATCCAGTTTTTCATTATCAGCTTCTTCAATTAATTTAGTATTTTCTTTTTCTAACTTTTCTTCATAATATTCTTTAAAATGTTCATTTTGCAAAATTTTCAAGTATTTCCATTCGAAAAAATTCATCATCTTTTTCTAAAGCAGGATATTTCATTGATTTTGCTACGTTAAAAGTTACTTTTTGATCGTTTACTCTCATAGTCAATTCTCCTTTCTGAACATTAATCATAGCTTTTCCAGTGGCTAAAAAGGGTCTTCCTAATATTATGGGAATTTCTTTATCTTCATCCATATCTAGAACAATAAAATGTACCGGGAAGATAAATTTATCCACTTTTACTAACACATCTTCAATAACTCCCATAGGATAAGTCACAGAACAATCAGCTAACTGAAGAGTTACTGAAGTAGGTGAAATTTCTCCTAATTCTAATCTTTTAAAATTTGATAGAGGCATTAGATTGATGCTTGCTCCTAAGTCACACGAAGCTTTTCCATAAAATTTTTCTCCAATAGCGCAAGGAATAGTGAAACTACCAGATCTTCAGGAAGCTTTTTCTGAATAATTGCACTACACTCTTCGCTAAGTGCAACTGTTTCATTATCTGTGAATTTTCTTTTTTTATTTAAAATATCTTTGATAAATTTTACATAATTAGACATTTGTTCTAATGCTTCTACAAAGGGAATATTTACCGTTAATTTTTTTAAAATTTCAAGGAATTTAGCAAATTGCTTATCTTTTTATGTTGCTTTAGTCGTTGAGGAAATGGTGGTGGTGGTTTTTCTATAGATATTTTCATAGGGATCAATGGATATTCTAAGTTTTGATCTTGCTGATCCTTTTCTTTTTCGATTTCCACTTACTAATTTTTACTTTCTGTTTCTTTTTTAATTTTAATTTCTAACTCTTTTCCACTTCGTAATTGTATTGCTTTAATTTGTTCTTTTCCTTGACCTTTAGGAGTTATTTCTACATTACTAGGAAAAGTTCCAGGAATTCTATTGTTAAGCGCGGTAGCGATATGTCCAAGTTGAGTTTCAATATTTTTAATTGCTGTTCCTTAATTTTGTACTTGATTTCCTTAAATTTGCAATTGATTTCCTTGATTTTGCAAGTGCTGACCCATACTTAATATTAATTCTTCTACATATAACTTCTTATCTTTAAATTGATTGTTATTAAATCCAGGCGGATAAGAAGGTTTATAATTTGTATTTCCTTGATTAGGTGGATTTCCTATAGAGTTGTTCATCCATTGTTGATTAGCTGTATTGTTATTCCAATTAAAATTTGGATGATTCTTCCAACCAGGATTATAATAATTCGCATAAGGATTATTGGGTCTATTATTAATAGCATTTATAGTTTCATGAGGAGATTGAGAATCTATAATTTGTTTAGATGAGTTTTCTTCTAACATAGTAGGAGAATAATTCATTCCAAAATGATCTAATTTTTTTGAGATAGCAGCAATTTGAGAAGCTAACATAGATATTGCATCATTTTCATGAACACTGGCTATCTTTTTAGGGTTTATCCTTTCAGCAGGCCGTTGAAAATTATTAGTAGCCATTTCTTCGATTAACGCATAGGCTTCATCAAATGGTTTTGACATTAATGAACCTCCAGCAGTAGCATCAATGATTGATCTAAGAGATCCTACTAATCCATTGTAAAAGGTTTGTATAATTAACCAATCTGGTAACACATGATGTGGGCATTTCCTAAGAAGTTCTTTAAATCTCTCCCAAGCTTCATATATGGATTCTCCATCAAACTGACCAAAAGATGTTATATCATTTCTAAATTTTGCAGTTTTCGAAGGAGGAAAATATTTGGATAGAAATTTTTTGATAATTCTCCCCAAGTTTTAATAGATCCAGGCGCTAATGAATTTAACCACATCTTAGCCTTATCCCTTAAAGAAAAAGGAAAAAGCCTAAGTCTAATAGCATCATTAGATACTCCTTCATATTTAAAAGTAGCACATAGTTCCAAGAAACTAGCAAGATGTAAATTAGGATCTTCATAGGTGAACCACTAAATTGATTATTCTGTACCATTTGGATAATTGGAGGTTTAAGTTCGAATAAGTTAGCAGCTACATCAGGGTTTTGAATAGTTAGGTGAATTTCATCTAATGTAGAGTTGGCATAATCTCTTAATGGTCTTTGTTGGTTTATATTTTCAATTTTTGAATTATTTGCCATTTGTGTTAAATTTAAAGTTTCTTTCTTTTGTTTTCTGATTTTTTTAATAGTGCGTTCTAATTCTGAATCGTAAGGTATTAAATTTTCATTTCTAATTTTGCGCATACAATTTTTAAGTCAAATTTAAAATAGTCTGTTACTCTAGTAATTACTACTAATAATTCTATTAATTTCCTTAATAATTACTTTACTTCCCCGGCAACGGCGCCAAAAACTTGACCCACTTTTGATATTTATACTTACAAAAATATGTTATTGATATTGGCAATGACGCCAAAAACTTGATCCTGCACCAAATATATGTATTTACACTGATGATTCTTTTATGAAAATTATGTTTTATAATGTGGATACTACGCAAGTATACGTATCGTTATCAAGTAATAAAGGGCTCTAATGGAGTCCAAGATATTGATCTCATAGGAAAGTTAGAGAATTTCAAAACCAAATTAAAGTAGACTTACTTACTAAACTAGTATACGGAAATTAAGAACACTTATACTAAAACTATTGCTCAAAAAGGATTAAATGTAAGATTCTAATTTAGAAAAGCATCTTTCTTCTTGTTGAGAGAATTAAGTGAATGATGAATTAAAGTAGTTTAGAGTTTTTATTGTGCCAAATAGAAGCATTCCTATTCTTTACTCATTGGTCCAGGTGCAAAGAACATTGACTAGTCCTATGTTTGATTACGAATCTGCGGCTAGAGTTTGGGAGGATACTGGCTGCCACTTGGAGCTCCCACGTTCCCCTCGCTCGAGGGCTAACATCTACACTTCGGCTCTCAAACAATAGGACCGAATTGAATATTTTAGTCTATCACACTAAAATGTCCAATTCTACGCCCGATAGTTAATATTTACAAATTTATTTGCACCCTCCTTCCAAGGCTTTTGACTTCCTTGAATCTCGGATGTAATCTTTACTATAGTTGATAATTCAACATATGTTAACACATCAATTGGCCAAATTGAAAGTAAATTAATTTTTAAGTAAAATATTATCACAGTTTTTATTTAATAATTTTAGACACAATTACTTTGATTCGTCACTTCACATAATCTCAACAACAAGGAAAAAGATTAGGGAAACTACTCAGAAAGCATGGGAAAAATAACACAAAGCATGGATTTCATTAAAGTTAACAAACAATAACAAATATACTTATCTCAATTCTTCTCCCCAGCGGACTCCTTGAAGTTCCTTTGACTCTTCCTTCCGAGTACTGCTCACTTAATTAAACTCACTAAGACTCTCTGATTTACTCCAACACAAATGAAAACAACACCAACAGACACCAAAAATGACACACACCAAAATATGACACTTAAATGACACACTAAAGGGACAGAAATCGTCTCTATTTATAGAAGGAGTCAAATCTTCAAAGGTTGCTTAAGCACCTCTTCAAAAAGCGTCCGGGTTCATTGTATCTGGCTCTTTTCAACTGTCTCGCCGTCGGCGGGCTCGATCTCGCCGTCGGCGGGCTTCTAAAAGGTGGCTAACCGCGTCGATCTCACTGTCGGCGGGCTCAATCTCTCCATCAGCGGACTCTTTATAAAATATTCAAAAACTCTCGAGAAAATCTCGTCGTCGGCGGCTTAAATCTCGTCGTCGGCGGGACAGTTCAATTTTCATCATTTTGAGTCTTTTTTGCTCCAAATCCACTTCTTTTGTGCTTTTTGCTTTCAGTACTTATAATTCTTCATTTCTGCAATAAAACATAAAAAATATCTTTCTTTAAAGTGCAATTTCATATAAAATTGGTATGAAATTCTTAATACATTTTCTAGTGATCAAGAAGGATTTGGTAGGGCTTCTACAACTTCGCTTCGCATCGCATTCGCTTCGCGCATCTACTTCTCGTGCTACTACTTCACGTGCTTCATCATCTACTAATTCATAGACTGATTTATTAAAAAAAAATTTGAAGAAAGTGAGTCTTACTCGAGAGCATATGAAAGATATGGATGGTAAGATGGATAATATGGAGAGATATATTGTAAAACATGATGAGTATGAGGAGAATTATCAGCATTATTTGGATGGACTGATTAGAGGTGAACAGAGTGCTGAGATGCCCCCTCATTTAGTTTACATACCTCATGTGCCATCTAGGGATTTGAACGAGCATGATGATGATGATGAGGATGAAGAGTAGATGTATGTTGTTTGTTTTAGTCGTTGTGTTGTTGTGCTGTGTTATTGTGTACTTTGTCTAGTATTTTGTTTGATGATGGTGTTGTGATGTGAACTCTGATAGTATGTAGATTGTAGTTGTACTATTTATCTGTTATGCATATTCAGATGTATTATTGTTGGATTGATTTTTTATATGTTGCTTTGAGTGTAGTGTGTGTGGTAGTAAATGTTGTAATGTGTATGTTGTACTAGAGTTTTTTTTAGTGTGTACTTTAATTCTAAAACTGTTAGGAGATTAGTGAACACTATATAAACTACTATTTATGAAACTGCATGCTTAAAAACTGAAAAAAAATCTACCACTACCATTTGCTATCTAGTATCAGTGTGATTTCAGTTGGTGTGTATTTGCTTTGAAAACCTCCACTACTGTAGAAGTCTTTTGAATTTTTTATTTTTCTTTTTCTAAAAAAAATGTTTTGAAAAATTGAATTTGATTTCATTTTACTCCTATTATTTAAATTGTTATACTTGCATATTTAAGATATTTAAATTCCTGCAAGCATGTTATGTTAGTCTTTAATCTCACCCATGTATCATTTCTTATGCTTAAATGTTTTATCCTAAATAAAAATTAAAGTTTGGGGGGAAATTTTAAAAACAACCTAAAATTTTATTTGTTCTTAAGAGTACTTAAAATAAATCTTATTTCTTGATTGAGAACAATTATGTTTATGAAGTTATATTAGGGGAATAAAAATTTTGAATATAGAAATAAATAAAAGAATTTAGTTGAATATTGATAATAATCATGAAAAACATAAAGTTAAAATTTTCTTAGTGAAGAGATGTTAAATATAGCTATCTATTATTAGTAAGAAATTTTATATTTTGGATAAATAGAATATTTGACTTTTATTCTTCAAAGTTTAAATTTCTTTTATTGAGGAATAATTTTCAAATACTATTATTATGATTTTTAAGTGAAAGATATATATGTAACCTTTATTTTAAATGGAAGGGTGGAATTCAAAATCATTAAAGGCCTATCCAGATATAGTAATCCTTGCCTTATAAAAAGAAAAAACAGAAAAAGAAAAAGAAAAAAAGAAAAAGAAAAAGTGAAAAATAATATGTAAAAAGGGAGGAGAAACTTGAGGATTTTAGTGTCTAATCAAAAATTGGTTCTATACCTAAAGTTTAACATATAAGTTCAGAGAAAATCTAAAGCATAAGGTTATAATATAGTAAGTAAAATTATTTTCAAATAAAGATTTTTAAGTGAGAAAAATAAGATGTTTGAATCCTATATTTTGAAGAATCTATAAATATTTCTGAATTAGATAGAGACTTATATTTGTCATTTTTCTTTCCTTAAGAACTTTCTAAGCTTTAAGTTGGTCTTAATTACTGAAATTTTTTCTAAATTAGACTATTCCATTTCTAGAACAAAATTTTATAATCTTCCTAAGAAACTCATTACATAATTTGCATGTTAATATTTTTCTATGAGATTAACTGTCACTTGAGGACAAGTAACATTTTATGTTTGAGGGATTTTGATACACCTAAAATATATAGTATTTTTTATGCACATTTTTATACCTATTTTTAATGATATTGCACTTTAATGGAAGATATTTTGTGTTTTTCTTGCAGGTATGATGAAAATAAGTGATTATGATGAAAGGAGCAAAATTGGATCAAATTTGGAGGAAAAAAAATGAAAATTTGGGCACTGGCGGCTAAGTGCCGCTGGGCCGGCGCTTAGCCGCCACAGTTAAAAATTGAAATTAAATTGAATTTGGCACCATTTTCAAAGGGGATGGGAAGCAACTCTTGGTGGTAACTTCCATAACTTCCTTTGGGCGGGAAGTTTGAATGAAGGGGTGCATTCTTTGGTGGATACATCGAATCTGGACACATTTTGAAGAGACACCAAGGCACCTTTTGGTTTAATTTTTAATGAGAGTCTTAAGAAAGATTAGGGGCTCTTCCATTACATTTTGAAGAGAGTTTTTACAGAGTTTTTATTGTATTTTATAAGAGTTTTCATTAGGAGTAGGAGTAGAGAGTAGAAAAGAGAAAATGGTAGGATTAAAGCCTTCTTCTTCCCACTTCTTTTCTTTCCTTTAGTTTAGTTTTTATTAAAGTCTGAAGTCTGTTTCTGAGTCATCGAAGTTGGGAAGCATCAAAGTTTCAGAGGAACTTCCTGAGTCTTGTTGAGAGGATTCTTATATAAGTGTTTACTTTTATTCTTACATTTAGTTTTGAATTAATACTTGTTGTGTTTGTTGTTTTTCTTATGGTTTTAAATTTCAAATCAATGTGTTTTTGTATTTTCTAAATGCATTCTGAGTAGTTACTTTATCTTTTTCTTTCTTAAATGAAGAAGTAAGTAATTCATGAAAAATTATTATGGAATCTATATGTGTTTAAAGTTGGAAGAAGTTGTGAAGATTGATTCTATAAACTTTATTTACTTCTTAATTTAGTCTGTTAAGATGTAAAATTTGTGGTGAGATTATGTAAGATCCAATACGGTATTGTCTCATAAAAGTTAATAAGAATCACATGCAATTATATGGGTGAAAATTGTAGTTCATATAATTGAATGTAATATATTATAAGATGTTTTAAAGGGAGTAAAATTAGAGGATTTTAGTGTGACAGGCTAAAAGCCCCTAATTTGGTTTGAAGTTTTGAATTTTGTTATGAGAAGTTAGCCACCAGGTGGAGGGAAATGAGGGAACTCTAGAGTGAGAGCTGGTATCTTCACTGCCTAACCATGTTCAAAATGATAAAATTTCAAATAAGCCAATGGTCTTTATAGAACCAAGTAAGGGTAAAGAATACATTTGCTTCTATTTATCACAACAAATTTAAATACTTCCACAACACTACTTTCATAATTATTACTACTTTATAAAGGAAAGAAAAAATATTCTAGTTAATAGTGTTTTTCATACCGTGTTTACAGTTATTATCATTTTAATTTCTTGTTTGACTTTTATGAGAAAATTTAAAGAGTGAAATCAACTATCAAACTTTTCAAAATCAAAACATACTTTTAAAAGCCAATTATAAAAAGTAAAAACATAATTTTCTTATTTCTTTAAAGATTTTTCACTTTCCCTATGGGTTCGATATCTCGGGGCTTAATCAGAAAGTCCTATATTACTTGATAAACGATATGTATACTTGCGTAGTATCCACATTATAAATTATAATTTTCATATCAAAATCATAAGCATATATATCCGGCGAAGAAAATTTTTTATCGTCGTTGCAAATTTTCATATCATAATTGTAAGTATAAATATCGGGTGGATCTGATATTTTGTTAGCAACCATGGGTTACCTCCTCCAAAATATCTTTTCCAACTAAGTACATTTTAGGATTGAAGTTTAGGTTTTAATGTCTATTAGGATTAATTTTACGTCATTTGTATTTTTAGGTGTGTCAGCCATTGAAGATGCTTGATTTAACTTATTATATGTATAATTTAGAAAATAACATTTTAATTTGAAAATATGTAATCAAACTGATCTCATATATGAAATAGTTTAAATAAGCGAGCACTACATTACAAGATACACGTTACTTGATGATGAGGCTCATTTAAATAAACTAAAGAATATATGATATTCATTTAGTTTGCAAACCATTTATGTTGAATGACAAGTTCCTCTATCTAATATAATAGATTAGATAGGGTTTAAATTAAGCTGGATTTTTAAAGTTTCCTATAAGGGCAATCCCCTATAGTTTATTACATCTCAAGCAATCAAAGTCACCTAAGAAAACTCTCGATATTGATCAGGAAATATTGCTTTCATGAAATCAAAAGGTTTAATATTTTCAAGGTCGGACATGGAAATTCAAGTGGGAAAAGGTGCAAATGGGAACAATTACTTTCGAAATCCAAATGAGGAAAAGCTAGGGGATGCCACGAATCCTGAGGAAACCCTCAGTGACTTCCCAAACTATCTTATAGTTTGGCTTCAGTTTTGAAGAGATATTTTTAAATGTTCCATCCTGCTAATTTTATTATGTAGGCTTACAAATGTATAAAACCAATCAAACAAATAGCCTGGAAGATGGGAGGATTTACATTATCGGATGAAGACCTCAGAGTCTAAGACGAGTTAGGGCTTAGATTACACAACGTGGCTCTACAAAAGCCTAAAGATTAGTTGAGGATTTATGTCACAACAGGAAGAAAACCTCGAAGTCCTATGGCTTATTGTGTTAATTATAGGAACAAATTTGTAGTTGTAGACTCCTTTGCTTTCTCGAAGAAGTTCTCCTGCATGTCCTTATCGTGCTGCCCAGGGTGATGCTTCAAGCTCCTTGTTGCAGAAGGTTCAAGTGTAGAAGTGTAAAGTTTAAGATGTTTAAGGTGTATATGTGAGGTTTTATTGTTGTTATTGTTTTTAAAATGTCTTATGGGAGGAATTTAAGCTGATTAAGTGATACCGGTTAGGATCTCACGGTTCCCTCATTCTGACACCACTATTATCTTCAGATTCACTTAGTCCAAATGAATTCTTAAATTCATCCAGACTAAGGAAATCTATTTAGCAGCTGTAGGATGCCTCCTCCAATGGATTCCCAATCATTCAAAGAGGGTGTGTTAATTTTTGTTCATTTTTTTTTAAAATTTTATTAATTTTGAAGATAATTTTCCTTTTGTCTTGAGTTTTATTTTTAACAACAATTTCAGTTTTGGTTTAACATGCAAAGTTGTTTTGAATTTTCCAAGTAAATAAATTCAGATAAGAAATTGCAGTAAAGTAAATTGAAAGCAAATCTCAATGCAAAATGTAAATGCGTACTCATCATCTTCTCGTGCATCCGCTGAAATTTTAGACTATTGCAATATATATATATATATATATATATATATATATATATATATATATATATATATATAGTTTTCAAGGTATATACATAATTGTGCCTTTTAACAGATCCAAACCTGGTATCCCTATGTGGAAAGCTCTTACGAATCAAAGTTTTTCCAAGGCAATTTATGCTCAACTTTACCACTGGGAAACAGTCTCCTGGGGAGATAATTTCTGGAATAAATATCTCTCCCCCTGCATGGCACTTTTCTGCTGGAGAGTTTACAAACACTTCCTATCAACTGATGACATTCTTAAGTTGAAAGGACTTAGAGGGCCTTCTTGCTGCAGCTTATGCCATAAGGAGGAAGAATCTATTTCACACCTGTTCTTTGCTTGTAGCTACTCCCAATAGGTTTGGAATGAACTGCTACAATCGACTAACCTTAAGACTCTCCATTTACAATGGGACAACCTCATCACCTGCTGGACAGAGTGGCACCAATTAGGTACTGCAGCACTACCTCTACTCATAGCTTGGTTCATATGGATGTCCAGAAACAAGGCAATCTTTGAGGGTTTGTTAATTGAGGTGAAAACTGTAGCTAGACACTGTCTTTCTTACCTGCATAAGCTCATCAGATACAAAAACTTCCCTAATATTTGCTCCAGCCTTACTATCCAGCCACCTAAAATTCTCAAGGTTTTTTGGCTCCCCACCACTTGCAGTTCAGTCTAAGTGAACACTGATGGAAGATACAAAGTTGGTGCTGCTGGTATGGGAGGAATTTTCAGAAATCACCTGGGGGATTACCTGCCGTTTTTCAATGCCCCCCTTGTGGCATCTAATGTTATGGAAACTGAACTACTTGCTGTTTATTGGGCAATGAAACTGGCGTTGCTTTTCCAGTGGACACATCTGATTGTAGAGGGGGACTCCCAAGAGATTATTCATATGATTGAAACTGACAGCACCACTACCTGACATCATTCTTATTGGCTACACAGGATTCAACACCTCAAAACACAACTCAAGATCAGGTTTCAATTCATTTTCAGAGAAGGTAACAAACCTACAGATTTGCTAGCAAGAGCTGGTGCCCTCTCCTCTAGGGTGACTCTTTCTACCCCCCAACTTAAGTTACTGATTGATGGAGACCTCCTAACAGCCCCCCACCTCAGAATTGATCATAGTTGATGCTGTTAGAAGTTGGTTTGGGTCTGTTTTGTTGCTGGTGCAGGATCACTTTTTGTTCTTTGTATACAAATAATTTACTTCTATTTATATCTAAAAAAAATTTTGTATTTTGCTTTGGTTTTTGGATGGAGTTGTTTTTGGTTGTGACCCTCTAGGATTTTCTTTGTTAGTTTGGGGCCCTCCTCCACTTTTATGTACTTTCCTTTTTACTCTAACATGTAGGGAGCCATGAGTTGATCCTTCTCTTATATATATATAGTTTTCAAGAGAATTTGAATAGTTTGCAGAAAAATAAAGCATGAAAGGTTTGTGGTGATCCTACCGGCTCCTAGTCATAACCTGGTAAGTTCCTATTCATATGAATTTTTGGGATGACCTTCTTGAGCAAAGACACAATTGGTTCAGTTGTCCTCTAAGATATAAAAAAAATATAAAATGATGTGGGGCATAAACCCTATTCCACTTTTAAGATCCTTTAAAACGTCTCGAGTTCTTCTGAACTTATTATGTTGCTATAACATAATTCAAACATTACTTAGTGCTCTTAAATTAGTGAGATATTATCTTCCAAACCCAGACCCCTCACGTTGATATCATTTAATTCAATTAACTTCCAAATTATAATAGTTAAGGGAAATTACAATTATGTCCTTGTTAAGAAAAATTAATGGGTTGTTTCTACCTCTTAATCCCTTGTGTTTCAACCACTTAGAAAAGTCAATTATGACCATACATTACAAATTTACCCTTTGGTTTAGCCTGAATATTAATTAGGGCTTAAATTCTATAATTACTATTTTGCCCTTTAAGGCCTTATGGCTTCATAATCCTTTGAATTTAACTCAAATGTCGTTGAAACCTTTATGTTACCCAATTCATTGTTCAATTAAAATATAAGAGGAGAAAAGGTAATATTATGATTTTTATTTTATTTTTAGAATTTTTTAAATGCAAAAATAGATATTTTCTAAGTTAATTCATTAACTTACCAAAATTAATTCATTTGTCCTTAAAAAATTTATTGGAGGTTAACCTAGGTTAGACAATCACTTAGACCAATTTTCAACATATTTTGAATTTTAGTTTAATTATTATAAGTATTATTTGATTTTTAGTATTAATTAAATATAAATTTTTTTTAAGTTGAAAATTAGGTTTTATATTTTTCATAAATCTCCTTAAGTTTAAGGAACCAAGAAAAGCAAATTTCATATTTTTGTAAATTTTATTTTATTTATTTTAGTTATTATAGTGCAAAATTAGAGAAAATTCTTTTTAAGCCTTTAAAAATTCATAATTATTTTTTGAAAATTAGTAAAAATATTCTAATTGCTCCTAAGTGATCAAGCAATAATTTAGAATATTTTTGTGCACTTTTATATTTTAGTGTTTTTTGAGACATTTATTTAATTTTAATTATTTTTAAATTACAATTTGTCATTAATTTAAGTAATTATTTTAACATCAATTTTATTTTTCTTAAGTTCCACTTGTCGCAAAAACCTCCCAAAACAATTTTTGTAATTTTTTAATTATATTTTAATTATTATGATTATTTTAATGAAAAAATACCATTTAACTTAAAAAATCAAATTTAGTGCTCAAATTAATTCAAATTGAGTTCAAATTGTTACAACGAGCTGATATAATTATTATTTACAGCGTGGGTTCATTTTTGTGATTTTTCTATTTATATTTTAATTATTTAATTTTTTAAAGATTTTTATGAGATAATTACAAATTGTGTCATTTAATTACATAAATCTCATTTGTATTTTTCTTCGGGTCCTCTGGCCATAGTAAACCTACAAATAAATTTTTTTTTTATTATTTATATTTTAATTATTATAATTTGTTCAATTAAATAGAGGGGATTTAACTTGAAAGTAAGGGCTCTCTGGCTAGAGATAGTTTCTGACCCAGAAAAATCAAATAACACACCTAAGTAAAGAGCCAACAAGCCCTCTAAATCTCAATTTATGGTGATTAATATTTCTTATGCTATCACTAAAATAATTTTTTGAGCATTTAATTAATTAAAAATAAAATACAAGTCAAATAATTTTGATTTTTGTTCCACATTATTCTGCTCTGTTCACTGAGCAACAAAATATTTTAATTTTGTTTTTAACATTTTTCTACACCAAGTTACACAATTTAAAAGCTAACTGAATTAATTTAAATTAAAAATGAGAAATTTCTTTTTAACACAGTCAACGCTGACTGGATCCTACGTCGCTCCAAACTACTACGCGTCGCTCCATTATTTGACACGCACCATTCGACTCTGCTGCCACGCAGCCTACGCTTTATGCATCATCTGCTTATCCGACATGATCTCAGCCAACTTCTTGATGCATGCGCGATCCAACACCTCTCCTTCATCGTCTTCATCTGGTGTCTCCTGCAGACCGTCCACACTCTAGGCTTAAGATCTCCTGCTACAATCAACAAAATTGCATGGGGTTTGTTCCTATAGCTTCATATAGTCAAGTTGAACCTATTCATATGGTTGATCAAATAGAAATTAAACTTTTCTTCAATAAGGCCTAAACCGAGCTCCGTTTTGGGGGGTGGGAGAGTTCGATACCATTGTGCAAGAGGTGTGGCCTCAATTGGAAGTGTTCTAGAAATTTATTGTGACCTTGCAAAGCTCCTCTAGGTGCCAATTTGAGTTGAGGTCATAGCTTTGTTTGAACTTGATTAGAGCGTGATTCAGGCTTGGTCGAACTCTGAAGTAAAGGGCTTCATGGATGGGGATTTCAGTGGGGAAACTTCCTCTTTCAGTGTGGGGAAGCTCAAGGACAGTTTAATTGGATGCTTAGTCGAGTGACAGGAAGTGTCAAGTTTTGGGGTTATTTTTAGTGGTGAAATAAAGCTAAGGTAGTGGCAGAGAGAGCTAGAAAATCATGGGATTGCACTTAGGGAGGTTTGGAGAAGTTCTTTTGAGCTTTTGGTAGGGCTTCGCAAGGGAATTGAGCACACTTTATCTTGGCCGTGAAGGGTTTAATTTATAGCCATGGCTAATGGGGAGGCCCTGGGCTGCCTTTGGCTAGTCTCTGGAAACTCAGACAGTGGCAGAGAGAGCTAGAAAATGGTGGGTTACACTCAGGGAGATTTGAAGAAGCTCTAATGAGCTTTTGGTAGGCTTCGTTAGGGAATTGATCACACGTTTTCTTAGCAGTGAAGGGGTCAATTTATAGCAATGGCTAATGAGGAAGCTCTATACTACCTTTGGCTAGTCTCTAGAAGCTGAGGTGGATGTCGGCATATTTTTAGGTTGTGTTGTATTTTAAAAAGGGGTCGCCTACAGAAGTTGTCGGTAAATTTTAATTTAAATAGTATTTGATTTTGAAAATAATTTTAAATTTGAAAATTTTAAGATATGAAATCAAACTGATCTCACATCCCAAATAGTTTATATAAATGAGCGCCACATCACAAGCTGTGTATCAATCCCGAAGAATAGACACACTACTTGATGATGGGGATCGATTAAATAAACTAGAAGATTTGTAACATCCGTTTGGTCTGCGAACCAATTTTATAAGCCGACAAGTTCCCCTGCTTAATATAAAGAAATTAACCAGGGTTTATAATACATGGGTTCTTAAAGTTCCCTATAGTTAATTACATCTTAAATGACGGGAATCATTTAAGAAAACTCTCGATAATTATCGTTGGTTTTGCTCTCAAGAATTTCAAAGTTTAAGGTTTTCAAAGGATTGAATTTTTGGAATTTCAATAAGGAATGGATCAAATTTAGGACAATTTATTTTGGGAATTCAAGGGAAGAGAAGTAGGAGAAGTTAGGGATCCAAGAAGAATCTTGGCAACTTCCCACACTATCCTATTGTTTGGCTTCGAGTTTAAGAAAATTATTTAATGTTGCAATCCTGCCAATTTTATTTATTTAGGTTTTATATTTATATGACATAACCACACAAATAGCCTCGAAGATGTGGGGGTTTATATCGTACCAAACGACTACCTCGGAGTCCTAAGACCAGTTAGGGCTTAATTTGCATAATATGATTATGCAAATGCCTAACAAAGAGTTGAGGATTTATGTTGCACTAGGCAAACTACCTTGAAGTCCTATGGCTTTGTTGTTTGAAACTAGGAAAGGTTTTGCTGAAGTAGATTTAAGTTTTGCTGATGACGATGGCCGTGCTGCCCACCATGCTCCAAGCTCCTTGTTGTTGCAGAGGTTTAGTTTTAGAAGTCATAAATCAGGAGATGAGAGAAGTGTTTTAGTTTAAAGAAAATCTTAAAATCCAAGTGTTTTTTAATATTTTAATTAAAACAAATCTTAAAGTTGTTTAAACAGAACCGATTAAGATCCCACGGTTCCGTCATCCCGGCACCGTTATTTTCATCGAATTCACTTAGTCCAGATGAATTTGCTAAACTTAACTGAATGAGTTCCACACTTTCATTTAGACCGTGAGAAATCCCGTTAGCAACACCTGGGTTACATCATCCGAGGTATTCCCGATCATTCAACGAGACGTTTTAATTTAGTTGCAATTGTAATTTTGTTGTTCTGTTTGTGATTAAATTTTGAGTTGTTTTATATTTTGGAATGTTGTGGCGGTGAATTTTATCTTGTAGTGACTTTTAATTTAGTTTTGGTTTCAATTCAGGGACTATCCTAAAGGTTTTGGTTTTCATGCAACAGTCTCGTTTAACATGCAAGAAAAGTAAAGCACAATGCATGTAAATAAATCGCAATAAAGTAAATTGCAATAAAATTAAAGCGTACCTGGAGGGTCTTTCCGTCATTCCAAGCTACACTTTGAACACATGTTAAGGCATTTAAATATTTATAACAAGTACCTAGGTAAAGCTAAGGGAAGGGTTTTGGTTGTCTACCAAGATCTTAGTCCTATAACTAGTCATCTCCTATGACGTCTAGGTTCTTGTGTTTTGTTTAAGGTTGACTTTCTTCATCAAAGAACAATTAAATTCAATTATTCTTCTAAAACACCCCATCGTATTGAGGAAGTGTTTAAGACGAATCTTAAACATCTTTTCAATACTTCTGGGATTATTTTGAGTTCAAATGAATTTTATTGTATTGGTGAATCAATCATCAAAGGATTTTAATTTTGTTTTGTTTCTTGCTCAGTGAACTTAGGACATTTGAATATCTTATGTGTGAAGTGACACTTCACTTTATACTCAATTTAAGAGTTATAATAATTAAAGCCTTTAAGGGCAAATCGGGTTGTTGAGAATTTTAATCATTTTTAATTTAATGTTTGAGTTAATGATTTAAAGTGATTTAATTTAATTATAGAGTTTTAATTAATAATTTTAAGTTTGGAATAGTGTTCAAATTATTTTAGATTTAATTTAAATCTTTACACTTTCAATTATCTTAGTATTTCATATTGATGTTTATGTTTTAAATTTACTTAGATAGAAAGAGGTGTTGGAATTATTGATATGTTTTGATTTAACTCTTAATGATTTCATTTAGGTTTGTTGTTAAGAGATGTTATTTTGATTTAATTTAATTTAATTTAATTTAATTTAATTTAATTTTTAATTTAATTTAATTTTAATTCAATTTAATTTTAGGTTCAATATTTAAAATTTAATTTAATTTAATTGTTAAGGTGTTAATTTAATTTATTTAAACTTTGACTTGACTTAATTTAATTTAATTAAATTTAATTCCAAGATTTTAAATTTGATTTTAATTATTGGACCATTTAACATTTTAAGCTTTAATTCCTTTAAGGGTTATCTTCTTTTATTTATTTAGTTTGAATTATTATTTTAATTTTTAATTAAGAACTAAATATTATTGAAGTGACTTATTTAGGGATTTTTAAATTAAAGAATAAATATCCTCTTAATAATATCCCTATTTTAATAATCCAAATTTTAAATATGTTCTTTCTAAAATTTAAATTATTTAATTAATTAGAGTTTCATTTTGATATTTTCAAAGTGTTTAATGGGTTTCTACCCTTTTAATTTCCCTAAGTTTCAATCATCCAAGAGAAAGTTAAAATCAAATATTTTACCCTCCATTTTGATTAAACCTAAAGTTTTAATTAAGGGTTAAAATTCTTTAATTACCTTTATGCCCTTTTAGGCTTATTTATTTCATAACTCACTAAATTGAGCTCAAATGAATTTAAAATTCTTATGTCACCTCACTCACATGTCAATTAAGACATTAGAGGAGAAAATGTGATTTTTCTGACTTTAATTTATTTATATAATTATTTTTAGTAGAAAATAGGGGTTTTCAAAGAAAATTCAACAACATGACCAAGGTAAAGTTTCTGTCCTTAAGAAAATTATGGGATGTTTTTAATGACTAGAGGACCACTTGGACCAATTTTTGTGATTTTTTTAATTATATTTTATTTATTATAATTATTTTGAATTTTAGATGATTAATTAATTTTAAAATAAAATAAATATTGAAAAATAGATTTTATATTTTTCTTAAATTTCTCTGATCTCAAGGAGTCCATAGAAATAAAATTTATAATTTTCTGATTTTTCTTTGATTTATTAGAATTATTTTAGTGAAAAAGGTTGAAAAGTAATTTTATTAATATTAAGTATTACATTAAGCCTTTAAAATTCAATATCTTATCCTAGGGACTTAGGAAAAATATTTGATTTGTTCCTAAGTGATTAGAAGTCAAAATATGACATTTTTATGATTTTTAATATTTTTGTGATTTTTATTATTTTTTAATTATTAAAATATTAAAATATTGTGAAAAATCAACTTTTTTAAAAAATTCCAATTTTAATTTTTCTGAACCCCCCTGATATCAGAGAAGCTCCAGAACCATTTTTGTGAATTTTTGGAAAGTATTTTTTGAGTTATGAATTTTTAAAGTTTCATTTTGCTTATAAGGCTCAATCAATCCATTTGGTGGGGATAATCAAGTCCAATTGATTTCAAAATTTTATGTAAGGTTCCTCTGATCCTAAAGATCAGTGGAGAATTATTTTCAAGTTATTTTAATGTGTGGTTAACTCTAATTAATTCAAATTCAATTTTGGGAGTTTAGGCTAATTAAGGTTATTATGAATGAATTAACTCAAAATAAATTTTTTTAGGGTCCACTGGTACTAAGAAACACCACCAAATTTTCTTAGAATTTATTTTACAACATGTTAATTATTGGAATTAAAATACCTAAAATAGTGACATGAACTTGAAAAATCAATAACTCTTTACAGAGATGGCCTCTGACCTTGAAAAATTCAGGGAATGTTCCCAAGATCAGAGGCTTCAAAAGCCCTATGGTCTCATGCCATGGTGAATTGTCTATGCAAATGGAGAATCAAAAAATTGAAAATACTAAATCAATTATTAAAAATAAAATACTCATCCAATTAACTTGATTTCTTTTCCACATTATTCTCCTATGTTCCCTGAGCAAGGGGGTATTTTTATTTTATTTTTGTGATTATTCTATGCAAATATATGAATTTTTGAAGTTCTGGTATTTATATAAATCCAAAAAATCCTAATTTTCTACTTATTCGACTCGGCGCCGCGTCATCCTCTTCCGGATCGAAAGCCCACGCGTCGCTTCGTGATTCGGCTCCGTCATCTGAGTTAGTGCTACGGGGGCTCGCCATTCACGTACCATTGCACTGTCCGACTTGATCTCGACCGTCCTCTCGATACACGCTCGATCCAACGGCTCCTGGTCATCGTCTACAACTGGTGTGCACCCGTGACCGTCCAAACTAAAACCTTAAGATCTCACTCAATTCTCCATGGATTTTTGCGTTCTTATACTCTATCGATTCGTCTTAAAGAGATGAACACATCTATATGGTTAAGGTGCATTGAAATCAACTCAAACTAAATGGAGAATCTCCAGGAGCTCGGGAGGAAGAGTGAGTTCATACCTTGGCTCGAGAAGTGAAGCTTCGATCGAGGGTTGTGTCACCTTCGATCGAGTCCAAGCAAGCTCCGCATGAAGTCTCTTGCTCGCGGGAAATGCCTAGGTACAAAAGTGACCAAGACCGATCACAAAGCTGGAGGCCTGGAAGCAATGGCCGGCCCGGTGAGGGGGCTTTTGCTGGGGAACTTCTCCTCTTGGTCTCGGTGAAGGTGTAGAGTCAATCAATTTGAAGATTGGCTCACCGTAGTGAAGTGTCCCGGTTTTGGGCTTGAATTTCAACTCCAAAATCGGACTCGCGGAGAGGGTTTTAGGGCCGGATTTCAGTGGGGATCAAGTTCTCTATGTCCGGAGAGGGATCCGGAGTGATTTTGGCGAGTTTTGGTAGGGTTTGGTTCAACACCTTCTTTGGCCGAGAGGTGAGTGGGTTTAAATAGAGGTGGCTGGAGGGCCTCCCAGGGGGGTTTGAGGGCTTGGATCAACTGCTCAGGGCAAGGGAAGAACAACTGCAATGGTCATTTAGGTTGAGACAAGCCAACTAATTCAAATTGAATTTTTGATTCAAATTAAGCTTCTCGGCCTGGTGGTTTCCAGCGGCTGTGGTGGCTGGCCGGCCAGGCATGGGTCACCCTCAGGGTCAGGGAGGTCAGGGCTTGAGTTTGGTGCCAACAATTGGCTTTGGACATGTGTAAAGGAGTTGGATTGAAATGGCACGAGGAGAAGGTTGTTTTGGGTTCAAATGGGTCAACCCATGGTTTTGGGCTTGGTGCACCACCCAAGGCCTGGATCTAGGCTGAAAAGATTCATTTGGGTCAGCCAAGAGGAAATGGTGTAGTCTCCATCAAGGATTAGGTGACTAACTTGGTTTAGTGTGTATCATGTATGAGGTTAAAAAAAGCTTAAGGAAGGCTTAAGAAAGGGGCCCCTCTTCCCCTCTTCTTGCCATTAATGGGTTGGTGAGGTGGAAAGCTCTCCCATGGCTTCATGTGGCTTGTGCATGGCTCCAAGGCTTGCTCATGGCTTAGGGATGGCTTGGCTTACTTGCATGAGAAAAGGATTTTGGGATTTTTGATAACTTTAGGGGAGATTGGCATGAGGCTTAATTTAGGATAATTTGATGATGAATTTGAAACTTAGGGAGTGATTTAAATCAAAGGGATGATGAGGGGAAATTTCATGTGGGCTTTAAAATGAATTTTGGGCTTTTGAACTTTGGTGAAGATGGGGTTTTAAAGGCTTCATGGAAGAGGGCCTTTTATGTTTCAAAATGGACTTTTGGATGAAGAAATTTGTAAAATACCATGCCAAATAAATGTTGGGTTTAGTTTAGAGATGTTTCATGAATGGTTTGGAATCAATTTGGTGTGATTTGGAGTAAAATTGGGTTGAATTTGGGCTTTTTGGTAAAGGGGCCAAGGTAGGCCAAATTGGGCTAACTTGGGCTAAGGTTGGTCTAAGGTTAAATTTTATGTAAAATTAATGTTGAGAAATGTTTATGGGAGTGTTACAAAGCGTTTTCAACTTTGTTTGGGCTCTAATTTTGGGATTTGGGCCCATTTGGGTTAGGTTTGGGCATAGGTCAATTTAAGGGATTTTGGTTTTTGGGTTAGGTTTAGGTGGAGTTTAGGTTCAAATTTTTGGCAAATCAAGTTAGAGTTTTATTTATGGGGATGTTAGGAAGGCTTTAGAAAAGATTTGGGGCCAATTGGAGTTGAACTGGGCTAGGTTTGGGTCATGGGTCAAAATCAGGCCTTAAGCCCCAAATTGAATCTGGGCCCAAATGTCAATGAAATTGGACTTGGATTTGGTCTAAATTGATATTGGGGATATTGAATTGAAGTTTAGAATTGAATTGGACAAAAATTGAGGTCAATTGGGGTGGTTTGGTTTGACATTGGGTTCACTTGGGTTTAAAATGGGTCAAATTGGTGGTTTTGGTAAAAGTGGGGTAAATTGGTAAAATTGGCCCATGGTGTAGTTGAACAAAATGAAATTGAGAATATTTGAGATTTTTTGGAATTTTCTGGGAATTTCTAGAATTTTTGGTTTTTTGGGGTAAAAGGGTATTTTGGTAATTTTGGGGGGGGTTAGGGGTATTTTTGGAAATTTTGGTATTTTTGGCCAAAGATGGTCAATTTGAATGGTGGGAAGTGTTTAGGATTTTCTTTGAGGAATCTTGGGTAATTTAGGTAATTTTTCAAATTTTGGATCATTTCTGCAGGTATTTGGTAGGTTTGGTGGGTCTGGGGGTCAAAAACTGAAATTTTGAAAAAAGGAAGATTGATCAAGTGTGAGTGAAATGGAATCATTTTGGTTGAGCCATGAAGCCATATTAAGCCCATATGAGCCATTAGAGGACTCATTTGAGGCATTCACTATGTTGTTCCTAACCCTCTTAGCCAGGGGCTTAGGGGTTAAGGACCATCCATATGAATTACCTACATGAGTCAGGAAGTCAAGTTGGGTGAGAGTGTGATTTTAGGACTTGGAATGTGTGTGATAGTGTAGTGTATGTGCAAGTCAACCCTCACCAGACCAGGCCACCCATGGTAGTCCTAACGCCAAAAAGTCCTATAGGGAACTCATCCTTTAAACCTCCACATTCGATTTCAACCCTCTAGTGTGATTAGGGGTCTACAATCAAGCTTGTGGGGTTTGCGAGGAGTTAAGAAGTAGTTTGAATTTCTAAATGGTGGGTTCTATTTCTAGTCCTCTAAGATTAGTCAAAGGGAAAAGCCTAAGGCTAGATCCTAAGTACTAAAGAGAGAAGCAAAAAGACCTCACCAAAATTGAGGTCAACAGTGGAGGGCTGAGCAAAGGCCAATGACTAATGGGGAAATGCCACATTGGTGAGGTCTAATTTGGTGTTCAATCCATAGGTGATCTTTTTAAGTTTGAGATCTCCGGCGACTAGGACGGCCCGCTGATGTTCTTTTTACCTATAATTTATACTCACTTTTGGTGATATTGCACTTTAAAGAAGGGGAGTTTTCAAGTTTTGTTGCAGGTATGTTAAATTATGGCATTTGAAGCAAAAGGAAGTAAATAGGACGAAATATGAAGTAAGATGAAGAAATTTTTGGAATTTGCTCTGGCATCAGCATCCAAAAAGGAGCATAATTAAAGAACTATGCTCTGTCATCGACGGTGGCAAGATGGGTGCCGATAGCACCATTTGACAGAGCGTGAGCGTCGTCAGTGCTCAATTGTAGCGTCGACGACGCTCAGGATGATTATTTGTGAATTTCTTGTCGATTCAATGTATTTGGACGATTTTTGGAAGGTTTCTTGAGGTATCTCTTACAGAATTAGTCCCTACACTATCTTAAAGTGCTTAAATCCTAGAAAGAGGAGCGTACGTGTGGGGGTTGTTGTGCGTGTACAGAGAGTCGGTGTGTATGTGAAGTAAAAAGAGGGTTTTCTCTAGAGTTGTAGGAGCAGAAGGAAAGCGAGAGATTTCTTCTTCCTTAATTTTCTAAGAGAGAAGTGACTTTACTGTATAGAGAGTAAGAGATTCAAATGAACTTTATGAGACTTTCTTTGGGGAAGAGTTTTAGATAAGTTGTGTTCGTATGAACTTTCTTTTATATATAAAATCAGTGTTTTGTCGTATCTTCCTCATGAATTCTGAGTAGATTTCTTTGTCTTTCTCATTGCAATGAGATTTGGTGAAATGAAGAGATAGATTGGATATGCAATTTAAATGTTAAATACTTGTGATGATTTTACTCATTGTACTTCATTTACTTTTCGATCTGGCCAATTAAAATATTAAAATTTGTTGTGAAACATATGATCCGAGAGGAATATGTTTTCTACAACAAAGAGAGAATCACATTTAATTTCATGGATGATAATATAGTCCATGGGGTTAAGTGCAAATAAATAAGGAAATACACTTTGTTGGGCATACAATTGAAGATTTTTAGGGTGATAGACTAAAATCCCCAATTTGGTCCTAGTGTTTGGAAACAAAAACGAGAGTTAACCCACAGGCGAGGGGGAAGTGGGAGCTCTGGAGTGAGATACAATATCATCCTAGCCTAACCACAGATTTAAAGACTATACCTAGGATTAGATAATGTTTTTTGTTAACTCGTAAAAGAGTAAAGAATAGAATTGCTCCTATTTAGCACAATACAATTTCCAACAATCTAAATCTTTCACTAGCCATAACTTCATTGTAAGGGGAGGGATAATTTCTCCAATTTGAACCATTCCTTACAAAATAGTAAAACTTTATTTAGAAATAGTAAATTTACTTTAATGTTTAGAAAGTAGTTTGGTAGCTTAGTCCTTTTGGTAACATTAAACATTGTCAACCTATAATTTTCACTTGTAAGTTTTATATAGTTTGAAAGTTGTGTATTATTGCTACTATCATAAATTTACACCTTTCCTGTAGGATCGATAATCAGAACTCCACTAGAGCCCTGTATTATTTGAGCAATGTGTATACTTGCGTTTGTATTTTACTAACTAGAAAAAATATATAAAAATACAAAAACCCCGAATCAAGTTTTTGGCGCCATTGTCGGGGATAGTAACTGTAAATTTAGTACTATTTGAAAGACTTTTGTTTGATTTATAAAACTTGTATTTGTCTTTTTACTTATTTTTAAGTGTGTTGATTGTTTTTATTTATGCGTGATATTGGATCTAAAGGTTTAATACCTTACGACCCCAAATTAGAATGTACTACTAAAAAAAATTCAAAAACAACAAAAAAATCTGTAAACCTGATAAAAATGGTGAACAACTTAGATAATCAAAGTCTTGAAAAAGAACAACGACAGAGACCTTTAAGAGGTTATGCTAACCCTTCAACAGATGAAATTCACTAACTATTCAAAATCCTGCTATTGCTGCTAATTCATTTAAGCTTAAACCTGTTATTATCCATATGGTAAAAAATAATCAGTTTGGGTGAAGACCTACTGAAGATCCCAATTTACATTCTGCTTTTTTTTAGAATTGTGTGTTGCTTATAAATATGATGAAGTTTCAAATGACGCTGTCAGACTTAGACTTTTTTTCTTTTTTCATTATGGGATAAAGCTAAGGCATGATTAAATTCATTAGCACCTGGATTTATCAGAACTTGGGGAGAACCGTCTCAGAAATTTTTGGCTAAATATTTTCTACCTTCAAAAAATGCTAAGCTTATAAATGATATAATATCTTTTTGTCGGATCGAAGGGGAATCAATATACGAAGCTTAGGAAAGATTTAAAGATTTTTTAGAAAGTGTCCACATCGTGCTTTATGAGACTGGTTAATAATTCAAACTTTTTATATTGGATTAATTGGATCTGTTAGATCTATTATCGATGCTGCTGGTGGTGGATCATTAATGTCAAATCCTTTTGATGAAGCATTGTTGATCTCACATTTGTGGAAGTTTAATCTTTCTTTAGGTAGCCTAGGATCCGACCATAAAACTTTCCTGAAGACTATCTTAGAAGACTAGTGATGGAACCCTCCCCCCGCTAAGAAATTCAAAATGTTTCGTTACTTCACTTGGAGTTTCATATGCTTAAACCTAACCTCTAAACATTTAAGAGAATAAGACCAAGTATAAGAAACTCGAGGGTAGTTCCCTATAGATTGGTCAAACCTTAAGGTAAAGCCTGGATGTTCTGGTCTTGGGCTTGCACACACACTCACACCAACTCTGCACCTACACTCACTATCTCACAACCCTAAGTTAAACATGTCTACCCTTGATCCCTTACACTTTTGGAAACTCATGTGGGTGGTTTCCCAAGCTCTTAGCCCAAGGCTAGGGTTTGGCTAGAACCAACACATGGAGTATCCAAAGTGGGATTTCTATTGGTCCATGACTCAAGGAGGTTCAAATTTTTTATTAACCCTTTGACTCCTAAACTTCCCCAAAATTACCAATTTCCCCTAAACCCTAATTTTGACAAAAAAATTCAAAAATTGCAAAAGTTACCCAATTCTCTCTAAAATCATTTCAAAATGTTTCTTACCACTCAATTGACGAAATCATCTCAAAATTCTACAAAATTCCCAAAATAGCCCAAATTACCAAAATGCCCCTAAAATTCCAAAAATTCACAAAAATTCCAAAAATCCTCCTAAATAATGCTAAAATCATTTGAACCACTCCCATGAGCCTAATTTGACCATATTGACCCAAATTGACTAAAATCCCTAAATTGTCCGTTAAGGCCCAAAATGCTCAAATCACCTCCGATGTCCACCCATCTAATCCTAATCCTCCTTAATTTTAATCCTAAATTCAAATTAACCATGCATAATCCTAATTCAAACCAAATATAAGCCCAGTTGAACCAATTTCCAAACATAATTTCAACCCAAATCAAAAAGCCCCAATTTTAACCATGCACTCAATTCTCCCAAAATTAATCTCATAACCAAATCAATTCCCCAAATTCTAAATTCCAAACACTTCCTAACATTCCTACACACAAAATTGGTCCCCAAATTACCCGCATTTGAACCAAAACCTCACTCAAATTTAACCAAATCTAAAATCCCTAAATTTGCCCCAAATGTGCCACATGCTCAAATGTCACCAAATTGAATGCCCTAACCCCAAAATTTCCACCCAATTTATTTTAAAAACTCTTTATGACAATCTCCAAGATCAATTTAAACCATCAATGAACCCTAGCCAACCTCTAGCCTAACATAAACCTAAGCCTAACCCATGTTAGCCCAAATTGGCCAAATGTCCAAATTCCACTAAATTAACCCTCCAAACCAATTCAAAATCAATCAAATCCTCTTCTAAAATCTTAGTGACAATCATACATGCCATTTTGAATAATAAGTTTGATTCAAATCAAGATCAAACCTAACCATGCCCAACATGAACCCAACGTCCCAAAAATTCTACCATGACTCAAATGTCACCAATGCCTAGCCAAATTGACAAAGCCAAGTCTCGTACAACTATCAAATGGACCCTAGGAACCACCCTAGATTCACTTAGCCTAACTTACATGTGTCATGAACTAAGGGTACCTTAATATAAAGAATCTCCTACCATTTATGGCTAAACCTTATATTGCTTCACTCAAAGCCATCTCAAAACTAATAAATCACATTTAAACCTCCCCACTGGCTCACCTGAACACCTGACCACGGCCAAGCCTAGTCATCGGAGGAGCTCAAACCGAGAACCGCCCATCATAAATTGAACTCAAATTGACCCATCCAAGCTAGCCCATCCCCATTGGTTGATTGTGTTGTTCATCCTTCCACCTCAGCAAGCTGTTGCACCCACCAACAAGCCCTAAGCTCAACCCATTGGCCATGGCTATAAATTCAGCTCGTCACGGTCAAAAGGGGACAATGCACTAAACCTTGGAGAAGCCCTGCCAAAATTCTTCCAGAGCTTCTCTAAACTCCCCTAAGTGCAATCAAACTATTTTTCCGCCCTAATCCCTATAGTCTAGAGCTAATTTTCCTAATAATGTTCAGTTAAAACCAGGACAAACTCTACCACACCTCCACACTGCTTCAAAATTCAAATCGATTTGCTCCTCAACATCTCTCACCAAATAAAGAATATCCCCCATAGAATCCCCATCACAAAGCCTCTTCAACCAAGACTTTTCTCGGACCCAAAATCACCTTATGATCAAGTTCTAGTGCAGACCCAAGTTGAGCTCAAAGTTGTGCTTACGAGAGCTGTGCAAGGTCACAAAGAAGGTGTGGAACCTTTCTGATCGAGTCCTCACCTCTTAGATAAAGGTATCGAGCTCTCTCCTTAGACTGAGCATATTTTTATTCTCCAAGCATGTACATTGTATTTCATACCGTATAAGTCATATAGATAAGTTCATCTAGGTCAGATGAGTCTATAAAAAACAAATATGAGATGATATGGTTGAGTCTAGCTCAAGATCTTAAGTTTAGAAGGTGGATGGCTCTCGGGATGAACTAGTTAGGGATGATGACACAAAGCATTTGGATTGCAGGTGTATTCAGTGGATGACTCTGATTGTGCCAGACAGGAGAGCAGTACATAAAGGGCGGGCCGAATTAGCAGTTACGTAGATGGAGGCGTCGAATGGAAGCGTGCTGTGTGGGAGTTCAGAGCTTTCTATGATTGTGTGGCGCCTCAGTGGATATATAGAAAGAAGAGTATTTAATGAAATCAGTTAACCTTTAAAAATGCTTAACACGGTGTAAAAAAATTCACAAAAATAAAATAAAAATACTCTCTTGCTTAGTGAATAGAGGAGAACAATGTAAAAGTAAATTTGTGGTCATTTGATTTATGTTTAATTTTTAAATAATTAAATACTACAAATCTTTCTTAGGGCATAACTCACTCTAAACATTTTACCATGACATGGTCCAAGGTTAGGGGGGCATCTCTAACCAGAGTTCCCTAATTTTTAAGTTAATCCCCTTTGTTTTGGTATAAAAATAATAATAATTAAAATATAAATCAAAAAAATACAAAACTCATTTTGGTAGGTACACTGTGGTCAGAGAACCCTAGGAAAAATATCAAATAGGTTTAAATAATTAAGAATGACACTAATGACAATTGACTCATTAAAATAATTCAAAAATTAAATACTTAAAATAAAACTATAAAAATCATAAACATGATTCTCCACTGTTAAGAACAAATAGAGAAGCTCTCCATAAAAAATTGAAGTTAATTTACCCACTAAAATGAATTTTTCAAGTTAAATGATATTTTTGGAATTATAATAATTATAATAATTAAAAAATAAGCCAAAGAATCAAAAAATTAGTTTTGGGACTTCCTTGTAACCAGAGGAGTCAAATAATGAAATTGAAATTAAAATAAATATTTCACTTTTAAGCTTATTTTAATATTTAAATAATTAAAAAATCATAAAAATCACTAAATTACAAAATTGGACTAACATGTCACATTTGGTCTCTTGATCTCTTGCGTTCAATTATAATAATTTTTCTAAGTTGGTAAGTAAAGTTATTAAATTTTAAAGGCTTAAAATAATTTTTATTAAAAGCTAAAAATGAATTTTCCTTAAGTTTACACTAAAATAATTCTAATAATTAAACTATAAATCACAAAAATATGAAATTTGTTTCTCTGTGTTGCCCGACCTCAAAGAGATTTAAGAAAAATATAAAACTTAATTTTCCACTTAAATAATATTTTATCTTTAATTAATACTGAAATCCAACAAATAATTCTAATAATTAAATTAAAACCCATAAAATCATGAAAATTGGTCTAAGGTGAACCTCCAATAATTTTCTTAAGGGCAGATATTTTACTTTGGCGAAGTTATTGAATTAACATTGAAATTTACTATTTTGCAGTAAAATAATTATAAAAATTAATTTAAAATCAGGAAAATCACATTTTCTCCTCTGATGTTTTAATTGATCCATGAGTGGGATAACATAAAAACTTCAAAGTCATTTTAGTTGAATTTGATGAATTGTGAAGTGATAGGCCTTATAAGGGCAAAATTGTGTTTTTGAAATTTAAGTCTTAATTAAATGTTTATGCCTAATTAAAGGGAAATGGGAAATAAATGATCATAATTAGCATATCTAGATGATTGAAATACAAGGGACTTAATGCTAGAAACTAATCTCACATTTTCCACTAAAAGAGTAAAATTGCAATTTCCTAAATTATTATAATTTGGAAGTCAATTAAAAGAAGTGATACTAAGGTGAGAGGTTTGACTTTGGAAGATAATAATTCACTAATTTAGAACCCCTAGTCAATGTGAAATGATAATTCAATGTTTTGATAAGAATTAAGATCACATAAACTCAATATTTCTTAAAATTACAAATTTACCCATTAGAGTCTTGAGGGCTTAGTAGTAAATTAGCCTTAATTAAGATTTTATTTAATGAGGTTTAGAAAATGAAATATGATCAACATTAAATATCTTTGAAAAAAACAAGCCCAACTCTGAAATTAAATTGGCTAAATTTTCTAATCAAATTAATTTGCCACTAAGGGGCCTTCACCCATATAAGTTTCAAATGAAAGATCAAGTAATGGTTACCTCACTCATTGGGATAATTAAAATATTAAGGATCAATAAACATAAGGGAATGAAATGGATGAATTATTTAGCACTATAATAATTTCAATGAACTCGAGACGATTCAAGAGGTTGTGAAATGTCTAGGGTATTTCTTTGGGCACTTCATAATCTTTTGGATATCTTGAAGGATGACTGAATCTTGTATGCTTTTCTTAATAAGATATTCTCACAAATGAATGAATAGAAACCCCTCAAGTTATGACATAGGATTTGGTAGGTGCATTTTATACCTTTTTTTCCTGCTTTCTGGCATGCAATTTTATATTCCCTGCAATATTGTACATCTGCTGCAAAAAATGACTAATCTTTCATCTAGAGTGCGAGAAGAGAACTAGTGCGCTTTTACATTTTATAATATTTTACTTTACCGTACTTTTCTTCTCTACAGATACTTTATTACACTTTCTTGCTTATAGTTCTGCATGTGAAAACAATAAAACCAAACTTGCATGTCAAAACTAAAAACTTAGGATACCCACAAAACAAAAACAAAATTCACCGGAATAACAAAGCAAAATATAAGACAAATCAAAATTTAATCATAAACAAAACAAAACCACAATTACAACTAAATTAAGACGTCTCTTTGGATTATCGGGAATAGCTCGGAGGAGGCAACCAAATGCTGCTAACGAGCATATCCCGATCAGAATGAACTTATGGAACTCATTTCGATGAGTTTAGTAAATTCATTTGAATCAAGTGAATCTGAAGAAAATAATGGTGCTGGAATGAGGGAACCTTGAGATCTTAACCTGTGTCACTTAATCAACTTAAACATTTGCCCCTTAAAAAGACATTAAGACACCTTAATTAAAAATATCTCCAAAACATTACACTTCTCCTATCTCTACACGTTGACACTTCTAAAATTAAACCTGTTGCAATGAGGAGCTTGGAGCATGCATAGTGGGCAGCACGAACATCTTCAACAGCAAAATTCCTTTCTTAGAAATAAATAAACAAGCCATAAGAATTTGAGGTAGTTTGCCTAGTGCAACATAAACCCTCACTTTATCTTTTTAGGTCTTTGCACCTCGTGTAATATAAGCCCCAAACATGTCTTAGGATTTCGAGGTTGTCATCAGATATGGCATAAATTCTTCTATCTTTTAGGCTATGCACATGATTAGTATCAAGTGAATGTAAGCCCTAACTAATAAAATTGACAGGATGAAACATCAAATAATTACCTCAAATTGAAGCAAAATAATAGGATAGTTTGAAAAATCACCAAGATCTTTCTTGGAGCTATGTTTTTCCCCTTGCTTTCTCTTCCTTTGGATTCTTATAATAACTAACCCATACTTGAGCCACTCACCTTCTAGATTTCCTATTACCACATTACCTTGAATATCCTACCTTTTGGAAGTCATGAAAATTATGTTTCCTAATCTAAATTGAGAGTTTTCTTAAGTGACTTCAGTCATCTAAGATGTAATTAACTATAGGTGCTTGCCTTTATAGGAAAGTTAAAGTCCCCAAATTAATATAAAACCTATCTAGTTGCTTCATATAGATAGAGGAATTTGTCGGTCAACATATATGGTTCGTAGACCAAAATGACATCATGGATTCTTTAATTTATTTGATCAAGCCACACTGTCAAGTAATGTATCCATTCTTTGGGATAGATACATAGCTTGTGGTCTAATTCTTGATTATTTAAACTATTACATATATGAGATCCGTTTGATTTCATATTTTAAAATAAAAAATGATACTTTCCATATTTTCTAAATTTTATATATTGACATAAATTCAAACTTTAGCGACCAAAAATTTTCTGTCGATTCTGCTAATGACAAGTTTCTCACTCCATTATGATCAAGAAATTTATATTCATACATTGGTAATGCGTTCATGTCCCTCATTAACCAGACTGCCCTTCTTCTGTTAACATACTTTACCCTTTTTTTCTTAGGAGAGTACAATCAACTCTTCTCAACTCGAGGACCACCTGTTTAACCACTCGTGAACAGAGGAGTTCAGGAGTCTTTAGGATTCTTCTTGATTTTGTGGGGTTAGACCCCTAGTAGGTGTGTTGGTGAACAAGTTTCACCAAATCAATGTACATTGTAAAGAGGGTCCCGGATAGAGTCCCGCACTTCAATTTCTCTTTATTCCTCCCGGATTCAATTTTGTTATTGGCAAATTGAGCCAATCATTTTCAAATCTTAAATTTTCTTTTAATTAATACTTTAAATATCAAATCTAAGTTCTTTAAATCTATAACAAGACAACAAGATTGGAAACATGTTACAGAATAAAAGAAAAACCAGCTTAAATAAAATGAAATTGTGCCCAGTCCACAAAATGACCTTTTATCGTAGTGTTTGCAATATGATTCCAAGGTATTGGCCATCGCTAAACTTCAAAAATTTGGGTGATTCTTCCAACCACGATTATGATAATTTGAATAAGGATTGCTAGGTCTATTAATAGCATTCAAAATCTCAAAAGGTGTTTGAAATTTTGTTATCTGTCCAAATAAATTTTCCTCTAACACTTGAGGTGGTTGAGAATAATTCATTCGATACTGATCTATTTTCTTAGAGAAGGCTGCAATTTGAGAAACTATCATAGTCATCATATCTAAAACATGAACACTAGCTACTCTCTTAGGATTTACCCGTTCATAGGGCCAACGAAAATTATTAGTAGTCATTTCCTCAATTAATGCGTATGCTTCATCAGAAGGTTTTGACATTAACGATCCACCAGCAGCATGAAGATCTATAATTGATCTCAATAATTCCACTAATCCATTATAAAATGTTTGAATTATTAACCAATCTGGTAAAGCATGATGTGAGCACTTCCTAAGAAGATCTATAAATCTCTCCCAAGCTTCATATATTGATTCTCCTTCAAACTGACCAAAAGATGTAATATCATTTCCTAACTTAGCAGTCTTTGATGGAGGGAAATATTTTGATAGAAACTTTTGAGATAATTCTCCCCAAGTTCTAATAGATCCAGGTGCTAATGAATTTAACCATGCCTAAGCTTTATCCCTTAATGAAAAAGGAAAAAGTCTAAGTCTGTCAGCATCACTCGACACTCCGTCATATTTAAAAGCAGCATACAGTTCTAGAAAACTAGCGAGATGTAAATTTGGATCCTCATTAGGTGTTCCTCGAAATTGATTATTTTGTACCATTTGGATAATAGCAGGTTTAAGTTCAAATGAATTAAGCAAGAACATCGTGATTTTGAATAGTTATATGAATTTCATCTGTTGTTGGGTTAGCATAATCTCTTAAAGGTCTTGGCAAATTTCCAATATCATTTCTCTTATTATCTTGATTATTCGCCATTTCATAAGGATTTTCAATTTGTTTTTGTTGTTTTCTAATTTTCCTAACTGTACGCTCTAACTCCGAATCGTAAGGTACTAAACCTATAGATACACTACGACGCATATAAAATCACACAAATACTTTAAAAAGTAAACAAACACACACAACTACACACTACAAAGTAAAGGTTTTCAGTTACTATATTATCAATAAATACCATTTATGCTTTCTTCCTTCACAGGCAACGATGCCAAAAACTTGATGCGGCAGACTTTAATATTGCAAGAACTTATGAACTCAATTATATATATATATTTTTAATGATTTTGTAAATTCCAAACATTCAACGCAAGTATACATATCGTATCAAGTAATACAGAGCTCTAATAGAGTCCTGGTTATCGATCCCACAGGGAAGGCACGAGTCTTACAATAAATAATGTAATACTGAATTCCAATACTAAAATTGCAATTAAAGTTTAATGTTTACTTCTACTACCAAGATGCAAAAAATAGTAACAATTAAGCAAACTACAATTACTTCTAATATCTTTAAAACATAATTAACTAACAGACACACACTAAGCTATATATTTGAAAGGTTTTGATATATAAGAAAAGTATCTTTCCTCTTGCAATGAGAATATGATGTGTGGATGATATGGAATGATTATCTATGACATTATGCTAAATAGGAGCATAAATGTTTCTTTACCCTTAAAAGAGTACCCCCTCTTCCAAGCATGAAAAGAACATTAACATATCCTATGTTTAGTCACTAAATGTAAGGCTGGACTGGGAGGATAACGACTGTCACTACGGAGCTCCCACTCACCCTTCACCTGAAAGCTAACGTTCGAGTTTAGTTTCTAATATTAGGACCAATATGGGTATCTCAGTCTGTCACCTTGAAACCTTCAATTTGAAGTCCATCAAAACACATTTCCCTATTTATTTGCACTAAATTCCCAAGAACAACACAATTTATCCATGGAAATTAAATGGATTCTTCATTATTGTTGTATGACACTAAATCCTTTAAGAGTTAATGTTCAACAACATATTTTAATAATTCAATTGGTGAGATCAAAAAGTAAATTAATTTCGAAATGAAAAACCATCACAATTTCTTCATTACGTTAAAAGCACTTCAAATCCACTTCAACACATCATCACATCTCTATGCAAGAAGAAAGACAAAGGAGACTACTTAGAATTCATGAAGAAGATACAATAAAACATGGATTTTATATATAAAAGAAAAGTCATACAAACCCTAAAAGAAAATAAAACTTATCTCTTTCTCTTCCCCAATGCAATTCCCTTGAAGTTTCTTTGAATCATTTTCTCTCTTCTTTGCAACACTCAATTCCCTCTTTAGAATGGAAAGGAAGAAGCAATCTCTCACTTTACTCCTTATCTTTCACTCCTTAGAGAAGAATCCCTCTCAAATTCTCACTTCTACACTCTTCTCTTCTAAGCCCTAACACTCAACACACACTCTCCCTCACTAAAACCACACTAGAAACATAGTAGACCCCCCTCATTTTCGTCCAAAAACATTTACTTATAAGTTAGAAATGAAATCCCAAGAGTTTCCATAGGCATCCCTTCAAAAAGTCGCCAAAACTTTTCAAATTTGAAATCCACCAACATCGGGAGCCGGCGGCACTCCATCGTCCGAATATTTGCTGAGCTCTGTAGAAAATGGCTTCGGCGGCATCAGAAGCTATTTTCCTCTTTTTTGCTCCTTCTTGCTCTGAATTCGTTCCTTTTCGCTTCTTTTTGCTCCAATCACCTAAAATCATCATACCTATAACAAATCATGAAAAATACATTTCTTTAAAGTGCAATATCACCAAAAATAGGTAAAATTATATAGCTAAAACAGTATATATTTTTTGTGCATCAGTTAGGCAGGGAAGATACTGGTTCTCACTTCAGAGCTCTCCCTTGCCTTCCCCTGAAGGCTAACTTTCGCTTTGTTTTCCAAACCCTAGGACCAAATTAGGGATTTCAGCCTGTCACTCTGAAATCTCCAATTCTAAGCCCATCAAAGTATATTTCCCTATTTATTTGCACTCAACCCCCATGAAGTACATCACTCATTCATGGACATTGAATGTAACCTTCACTTTTGTTGTGGAACTCATAATCCTTTCAGAACATATGATTCCCAACAAGTTTTAACAATTCAATTGGCCAGATCAAAAAGTAAATGAAGTTCGAAGTGAAAAGGTCATCACAAATTCTCCTTAATAAATTGACACATCATTTTCATATCACAACATCAAAACATCACATGAAAAGGAGGAAAACAAATAAATCTACTCAAGTCTCACGAGGTAAGGATGACAAAACATGGATTTTTATATATAACAGTAATTTCATACAAACAGAGTAAAGAAAAGACAACTTATCTCAAACTTTTCCCCAAGCGAATCTCAAGAAATTCCTTTGACTCCTCTTCTTTCTTCACAATAACACACAATTCCCTTTTTAGATAAGTAAGGAAGACTAAATCTCTCACTTTCCATCTCCTCTTACACTCCATAGAAGAGATCACACAAAACCTATATTTCCTAAACAAATTGAAAGAAACACTCACTCTTAACTCCCTCACACTCTCTACACTTTCCAACTCACTTCTCCTCACTAATTCTTCCCCTAAAATAGTTTCAATCCGGCCATAACTAATTTCTCAAGTGTTTCTTCAAGCATCCCTCCAAAATCCAGCCAAATACATTGAATCTAGATTGAAATTGGGATAGGGCGTGACCTGACGCAGGATAAGGCACCGTCCGGCACAGGATAAGGCGTCGTCCGGTGCAGGATAAGGAGCCGTCCGGCGCAGGATAAGGCACCGTCCGGCGCAGGATAAGGCGCCGTCCGACGCAGGATAAGGCACTGTCCGGCACAGGATAAGGCGCCGTCCAGCGCTATTTCTGCCTTATGATTCAAAGTTTTTATAAATTGGCGCGGTCCGACGCTGGTGACAGCACTGTTCAGCACTAGTTCAATAAAATGCACTTTTGCTTCTTTTTGCTCCAAATTTACTTCTTTTCTCTTCCTTTTGCTCCAAAGGCCTAAAATCATTGTACTTGCATAAAATCATGAAATATACCTTCCTTTATAGTGCAATATCATCAAAAATAGGTATGAAATGGATAGTAAAAATCTATCAAATTTTTAATGTATCAGTTATCATGCTTAGAATGAAGCACGGGATTGAGTCAAATCTGTTTCCACTAGGGAAAAGGCTAGTGCGCCCCTGATACCTTGCCGTGAATATATGCCATCAAGCTTGAAAGAAACTACACTAGCTGGGGATTTGAATGATGGGGTGTCTCATGAATCCTCAGAGGTAACCATCAGAATTTCTAATCGAAAAGCTGACGATCGAGACACACTCAATTTGAAAGGATTTCGATTCGATTTCAATTTTAATTTAAATTCTTATGACCTTACAAAACTTAAGATGTGAAAAGGTGCAGAGAAAGAGTGCTACATTGGGAAGGAAAGCTCTGAGACTCACATTCTACCTAAGAGGTAACACAAGTGCTAAAAAGAGAATCGGATGCCTGACGTGTGTACTGCCACTAACATAAATATTCAAAAGATAGTTTCAATTCAGTTTCACAATAAGATCAATTTAATATTTAGGAAGTCACTCGTATACACATGTATACGTATCGTTAAAGTAATACAGGGCTCTAGTGGAGTCCTGGTTGATCCCACGAGGAAGGTTGGAACTTTTCAAAGTATAGTATAGAATTAAAATCCAATACTTAATTCACAATGCAAGTTCAGGTAATATTTAAGTTGTTAGTGTAAAGATAACTAAAGCTAAATTAACTAAAATTGCTTTTTAAATTTAAGAACATAATTAACTAACACAGCTAAGTTTTGTGTTGAAAGGTTCAAATATGGAAAAACATCTTTCCCCTTACAATGATACTATGATGAGTAAGTGATATAGATTGATAATAAACTTATATTGTGTCAAATAGGAACATTCATATTCTTTACTCTCTTCAAACTACCCCCTCTTACAAGATGGCAAATCCTAGGCTTAGTCCCTAAATCCGTGGTTAGGCTAGAAGGATACTGGCTCTCACTTCAGAGCTCCCACTTCCCTTCACCTAAAGGCTAACCCTAGCTTTAGTTACTAAACTTTAGAAACAAATTAGGGATATCAGTTTGTCACTCTAAAATCTCCAATTCGATGCCCATAAGACCACATTTCCCTATTTATTTGCACTTAATTCCTATGAACTACGTAACTCATTCATGGACAATGAATGATTTCTCCACTATTTTTATAGAACACTTAGTCCTCTCGGATTGAATGTTTCACAAAAAAATTTAACAATTCCATTGGTCAGATTGAAAAGTAAATGAAGTTCAAACTAAAAAATCATCACAATTTCTTAACAGTTTATTGGCACGTCAAATCTACATCACCACTTAACCACATCTCGTTGCAAGACAAAAGACAAAGAAATTTACTCAGAATTTATGAGGAAGATACAATAAAATATGGATTTTACATATAGAAGCAAAGTCATACAAACCACAAGAATTAAATACAACTTATCTCAATTTCTTCCCCAAGAAAATCCCTTAAAGTTCCTTTGAATCATTTTCTCTCTTCACTACAACACTCAAATTTCTCTTTAGAATAGTAAGGAATAAGCAATCTCTTTCCTCCTTCTCCTACACTCTTTAGAGAAGAATCACTCACAAAATAAGACTTCTACACACTTTTACTCACTTACCAACACACTCTCTCCAAACCATAACACAATTTTCTCACACCAAAAGACACCTGTCCCTCTCTTCTCTCTCTTTCTTGGCATCCAAATCTATTTGAAATAGTATAGAAACAAAATCCTCAAGAATTCCTGAAGCAACCCTTCAAAAATCGTCCAAATGCATTGAATTTTACTTCCACCGACATAGTGCACCGGTGGCGCTAAATAGGGCGTCGGTGGCGCTGGATAAGGAACTATCAGTGCTGCTCTGCTAATTATTATTTGAACTCTTTGGAAATTGGATGCCGGCGGCACCCATTCTGGCATCGGCGGCGCCAGTAAGCTGATTTTCCTATTTTACCTTTTTTTCTCCAAATTCATTCTATTTTGCTTCCTCTTGCTCCAAAAACCTAAGATCATCATACCTGCAGTAAAACATGAAGAATACCTTCCTTTAAAGTGCAATGTCATAAAAAATAAGTATAAATTATATTACAAAAATCTAACATATTTTTTGTGCATCAAAATCTAAAAAACTACTATCATTTGTCCTTAAGTAATCCTTTTACTACATACAAATATAACTATAGTAGTGAACTTTTCACTTATATAGTACTATGATTTTTTATTTAAATGAATAGAATATTAAGATTCTTAGAAATATATTTAATAACTCAGGTTAAAACAACAAGTATAAGAACATTTAGTAATCAAGTCTAAGAGTTCTAGCTCTTATTTATTTCAAGATTAACCATAATTTGTCACATTAAGAGTGCTCTGAAAGACTATATGAAGAAGAAGCTCATGAAAACTCTATTAGAAAGTAGGCTAATACTTTAAATATAAATTCAAAATTGTAACAAATTTCTTTCTTCAGGTTGATTCAAGTGAAGCCAATTTTTTTATTAGGTATCTCGTTAAGCTTCTCCTCACATATATTTTCTTTCTTTTTCTTATTCTTTTTTTCTCTTTTTCTCTTTTTCTCTCGGGATTATTTTTCAATCATTTCTTTTTCTTTTTTTTATTGTGAGGACTACTATATCCGGATAGCCTTTAATAGATTTGAACTTCACTCTCTTCTTTCTAAAGTAGAAACTTAAAACACCTCCTTACATTATAGATATATATTAGCTTTATAAATCATCATAAAGTCACAATCATTTCTTTCACATAAACTTTTAAGTTTTTTAACATTTCAAAAATACAGTATTCTTTACTTTAAATAGTCAACTATATTTCAATCCTCTTATACTAAATATCTTAAACCTATAATGTTAACATTTATTACTAAAAACTTTCATTCAAATCTACCATAATATTTAAATGAAATCAAAATTTTAGTTATCTAAAGTTAGGTTCAACTACTAAAAGTTATATTAATAATTTTTGAAATTACTAAATGAAAACATCTAAGAGTTAATATTATACCCTCCCCGAAACTTAAGTTTTTCATTACATATAAATTTTTAAAGGTAGAGAGTAAAAGAAAACTAACCTTTTTGTGCTGGGATTTTGAAATCTTCTGATGTTATTCCTGTATTAATCAATAATTTAAGCTAGTAAGCATGAAACAGTTAGAATCAGTGTTATATATAATATTAAAAATTTTGCAGGGTGAAGAAATATTAATGACTTAAACTTTAAACATCCAATATTAGCATAACAATCTCAACCAAAATCACTAAACAAACTAACCAGAGTTCATTAAATTTTCATTTCTAACACAAATACGATTAGAGATTACACTAATCACAGAAAAACAAATAACTAACACTAAAAGTACTACACCACACAATAGAAAACAAAAATCACATAGCTACCAGTCATCATCAGTAGCTTCCTCAGCTTCGTCTACATAATCAGGTCAGTAAGGAACATAGCCCAGGAAGGTAGGAAATATCACTCCAGTGTCTCCCCTCATGAGTCTGATCTGAGCATCATGGTGAGAATTGTTATATTCAACTCTCCTCCTCATATAATCATCATTAACATCGCTTCAAGCTTCAAATCCATCCATCCTGCTATGGAGTCTATCAATACTAACATTCTAAATCCTCAATTGCTCCATCACATCAGAAAAAGTAGGTGCCTCAGAAGTAGATGGTATGTTCTGGCTAGTAGTAAGAATATCAGTACTCTTACTTCCTCCTCTCCATCCTACATGAGACTCATATTACAAATATTGGCCTTGGTAATAGGCTTCAGTGGATAGACTAGCTCGTTATTACTATCAAACTCAACTCTAGACTGTACACATAATGAATGATTCAGGGTAGGATGTCCTAATCCACCAGTGGTTTCTTCTCTTGCAATAGTGTGAATACTCTTAAACATAATAGATCCAATATCTATCTGTTTCATATTCTAAATGCAGTAATTAAGAGTAGCTCCACCTCTAGTAACTTTACTTTGATGATAAGAAGGTAGTTATCTAGCAGAGATGAAATAGTGTCAGAGTTTAGATGCTACATTTAACATGGAAGCAGGAAAATTAATTATTTTTCATTGCTTTATATTCCATTCCCCTTTTCCATCAGTAAGAAAAGCGATCACTTCATTCAGTTTAGCTTCTATAGTACTATCTCCATCAATAAGAAAAGTGACTTTGCCTTATATTTCATAATTGGTAATTTTAATATGCTAGACTGATGAGGAGTTAGACTGATGGAAAAGGGGAATGGTAATTTTGTAATTGGTAATTTTCTTTAGTACTATCTCCATCAGTAAGAAAAGCGATCACTTGAAACTGAAGAACTTTCGTCGGTTGAAAACTCTAAATCTCAGAGTTTCTGGAGAGTTGGAATCCATTTGATGCAAATTTGGAATGAATCCTTTCATTTTTTTTGGAGTTTAGGGGTTTAAAATTGAGTTTGGGCAGTTAAAAGGATGAAAATCCCACCTAAAACCGCCAAAAACCGCAATTTGAAACTCCAAAAACCAGCACCTGTACATCGGTGCCATCGGCGCTGGATAGGGCGTTTGACCCGACCCGCAATAACGCAGTAATTTTTGCTTCCAAAAGATGGCCAAAAAACTTGACACAATTTTTAAATAGCGGCTAGTGTATAAAATCAAAATGTTGTAAAATTTTAGAAAATATTTTACACACTAGCGGTACTACACAAGTATACATATCGTTTCAAGTAATATAGGGTTTTCTTTTATGACCCCAGTATCGATGCCACAGAGAAGCGAGGTAAACAATCCTTTAGGCTAATTCTAGTCTATTTATATAAGGCCTAAATTTGGAATGTTGATTAAAATGGTTTTTTTTAATAACTAATCCTAAATAAAGTTCTTAAATAAAAAGATAACTTATGGATAAATTGGTTTTTGTTTTCTATTGCAATATCTCCCTATTTATTTGCACTTCACCTTGAATAAGTTGCATAAGCCTTCGATTACCCAAGGATTCATGTGATATCTACTAGTAAAGAACTCATCTCCAGATAGGTCTTAGAATTCTTCAACAAGTTTTAACAATACAAGTGATCAATTTGTAAAGTAAATGAAGATCCGGTATGAATATCATCACCATAATTTAATAAGAGAATATCTAAGCAAATCTTAATTCCTAAACATGCATCTATTTTATTACAAAATAAAAGTAAATGAAAATAATGGCATAAGAAGTAAAATGGTTGATAAAATTATGTAATAATTTAAGTGCTAACAAGAAACTTATTTCATTAGTATTCTATTATATTTATGCAACTATCTGTCACCTAAAAGCATTTAATAGTAAATTCTATAAAAATGATTTTCCTACACATGCCACTACTTCATTTAAAAGAAAGAGTAAAGAAAATCACTTACGAAGCATGGATAAATCACGACAGAAAACTCGATTTAAAGCAAAGAAAATCCAATAGAAAGTGTTAACAACAATTACAAGAGAATGAAGAACACAATAATTAGCTTTTTCCCTCTGAAGGAAAGAAGAAGATATCTCCACCAAAGTTTCCCACCGATCCATGCGCCGCTCGTATATCCCTTACATAAATATCTCAAAATCCCTCACCAATCTCTTCATAAGATGTAGAAATCTACATCTTCATGACTCTAAAATGACTAAAATGACTAAGAGGGAAGAAAGAGAGGGGGGAGAGAGAGAGACAAGAGAGGCCCTTTTTCCTGTAGAAATTTCTTCTATTTATATAGCTCTGAAAATGGCCAAGGGTTGCTTAAGGCACCTCTTAAAAGTAGTCCACATTCATTGAATCTTCTAGAAACCGACTATGGCGCCTGGGTGCCGGGATCTGGCGCCTAGGCGCGAGACTCCTGTGACCAAGTCTTCGCACCCCTTCACTTTAGGTCGCACATCTTCACGATTAAAACCATTCCAATGTGTCTAGATACATTGTATCAAATGTCCTATATATTAGGAGTAACTTCTAGTCTTCTAGAAGGTCTATAAACTACCTAAAACCATCAAAATAACTCCGAAAGCTATCAAAAATCCATCCAATAACCATTTTGGATGATTCTGGCACCCAGGCCTTGATTCTGGCGCCTAGGCGCCATTTTCTCTTCGTCACTGGCGCCTAGGCGCCGGGTTTGGCGCCTTGGCGCCACCCTGTGCGTAGCTCCACTGTTTTGCTCCGTTCGGCTCCGTTTCAACTCCGTTTTGACCCATTTCAATTGCGTTGCATTCCTAACATTTTCAGCTATAAGATATACATAAAAACAACCTTTCTCAAAAGTATAATTTTATTCAAAAACATGTGAGAAATATAAAAGATATTAAGCATAGAAAGACATATCAATATGTGCTAAGTTAGAATTTTCTTCCTTCCTTATTTTAGTTCAAAATTGTATAGTTTTTGCATGATTTTCTCTAAAATCATATTTTTATACTTGAAGACAAAAATATGTAAAATTCCTTTCTTTAAAGTGTAATATCTTTAAAAATGTGCATAAAGTTAGCATGAAATCTACACTAAAAATAGGTAATTTTTAAAGTGGATCATTGTCATCAGCGCCCAAACTCCAAAATTTGGTTCTGCTCTCTAGAATTGGGCACCGGTGGCGCCCATTCTGGCGCTGGTGGTGCCAGAGTTCAAATATGCACCAAACTTCATTTCAGTCTGAAATATTCCAATTCTTTGATGCAATCCATAACTTTTCATTCTTTGTGATATTTATGAGTGAGTAGAACTCAAATATGACTAACTACAAGTAAAACTATCAAAATTAACACAAACAAGCCAATATAATAAAGATAAATATGGGTTGCCTCTCATAAAATGCTTGGTTTAACATCGTCAGCGCGACAAACATTCAGTTATTCAAGATTACTTAACATTAAAACCTCTTTAAAATTTAATCAATACCCTTCAAAATATGGTTTTAATCTATGCCCATTAACTTTAAATATCATTCCAATTTTAGGATCCTCAATTTCAACAACTCTAAATGAAGAAACTTTTATGACAAATAGAGTTCCCATCCACCTAGACTTTAGTTTTCCAATAAATAATTTTAATCTTATATTATATAGCAAACCTTTATATCCAGGTTCAAATTTCTTTCTTATAATCTTCCGATCATGCCATAATTTCAATTTCTGCTTATAAATTCAGTCATTATCATAAGATTCATTTCTAATTTATTTCAATTCATTCAATTGCACCAATCTCTTCTCATCAACACTCTTTAAGTTAAATTTTAGCTCTTTTATCGCCCAATACGCTTTATGTTCCAATTCTACAAGTAAGTGGTAACTCTTTCCAAATACTAGTCTATAAGGAAACATTCCTATATGGGTCTTGTAAGCAGCTTTATATGCCCATAATGCAGTATATAATCTAACAGACTAGTCTAATTTGTGGAGATTCACAGTTTCTTCAGAATTCTTTTAATTTCATGATTAGACACTTCTGCTAAACCACTAGTTTGGGGATGATAAGCAGTAGAGATTCTATGAATAATATTATATTTTCCAACCACTCTCTGAATTAGATTATTTCTAAAATGAGATCCACCATCAGTAATGATCACTCTAGGCATTTCATACCTTGTTAGAATATTTTTCATCAAGAATATTGAAACACTTCGAGCATCACATCTAGGTAAGGCAATTGCTTCAATCCATTTTGAGACATAATCAACAACAATGAATATATATAAATTTTCAAATGAAGGAGTAAATGGTCCCATAAAATTAAATCCCCATACATCAAAGATATCAACATTTAATGTAAAATTTAGAGGCATTTCATTTATTCTAGAAATGTTACCTACTCTCTGACATCAATCACATGATTTTATATATCTATATACATCCCTAAAAAGAGTAGGCAAATAAAATCCAGATTGTAAAATCTTATAAGCAGTTTTATCAGTTCCAAAATGTCCTCCAAATTCTGAATCGTGACATCTCTGGATAATTGGTTCAATTTCTTCATATGTCACACATCTTCTAATAATAAGATCCTTACATTGTTTATAAAGGTATGGCTCATGCCAAAAGTAAAATTTAGCATAATATATAAATTTCTTTTGTTGTTGTATTGTTAAATCAGGTGGAAAAATATCACTTACTATAAAGTTCGCAATATTTGCATATCAAAGTAAATTCCTTTCCTTAATGTTATCAAGTTGTTCATCAGGGAAAGTTTCTGTAATTTTCTTCTCAAATTCAGATAGTTTATAGTATTCCAGTCTAGAAAAATGATCAGCAATTTGATTATCAGTTTCTTTTCTATCAACTATCACAAAGTCAAATTCTTGCATTAAAAGTATCCATCTGATTAAAATTCTTGGTTTGGCATCCTTCTTTTTTTATTAAATATTTGATAGCAGAATGATCTATATGCACTACACTTTTAGTTCCTATCAAATACGGTCTAAAGTTTTCAAAAGTGTACACAATTGCTAATAATTCTCTTTCCATAGTGGTATAATTTATCTGAGCTTTATTAAGAATTTTACTAGCATAATAAATAACCTTAAACATTTTATCATACCTTTGCCCTAAAGCAAATCCAATCACAAAATCACTGGAATCACACATAAGTTCAAATGGTTTCTCCCAATTTAGTGGAACAACTATAGGAGCAGTGATTTATTTTTCCTTTAATAGTTCAAATTCATTTAAACATTCTTCGTTAAAGTTAATTTTTTTATCTTTTTCTAAAAGTTGGCATAAATGTTTAATTATTTTCGAAAAATCTTTAATATAACGCTTGTAAAACCCAGCATGTCCTAACAAACTTCTTACCCCTCTCACTATAGTAGGAGGTGGTAATTTCTCAATAACCTAAATTTTTGCAGGGTCTACCTCCATACCATGCTCATAAATTTTATGCCCAAGTAAAATTCCTTCTGCAATCATAAATTGACATTTTTCCTAATTTAAACTAAATTTGTTCTTTCGCAAAGCTTCAAAACTTTTTCTAAATTATTCAAACATATGTCAAATGATGTTCCAAATACACAAAAATCATTCATAAATACTTGTATTCCATTATCTATTAAATTACTAAAAAGAGACATCATACATTTTTGAAATGTTGCAGGTGCATTACATAATCTAAAGGACATTCTTCGAAAATCAAATGTTCCATATGGGTTAGTAAATGTATTCTTTTCTTGATTCTCAGGAGCAATGGGTATTTGATGATAATCAATATATACATCCAAAAAGTAATAGTACTTGTGCACAACAAGTCTATCCAACATTTGATCTAGAAAAAGAGGAGGAAAGTGATCTTTCCTAGTGGCGGCATTTAATTTTCTATAATCGATACAGATTCACCAACCATTGGTTTGTGTCGTTGGTATAACTTTATTCCGTTCATTCACATCAACTGACACTTCTCCTTTCTTATGGACATAATGAATTGGACTTACCCAAACATTTTCTGAAATAGGATAAATAATTCTAGCATCGCGCCATTTTAAAATTTTCTTCTTAACTACTTCTTTCAACGTTGGATTTAGTCTCCTTTGTGGATCAGATCTTGGTTTATGTTGTTCATTTAACAAAATTCTATGCATACAGATTGAAGGAATGAATCCTTTAATATCAGCTAATGTCCAACTAAAAGCCTTTTTGTATCATTTTAATGTATCCAATAATTTTTGTTCTTAATATTCATTCCAATGGTTAGGAAGATACAATAACTGGTAAGGTAGATAATTCTCCTAAAAAAATGTATTTTAATGGTTAGGAAGAATTTTTATTTCAAGTTTAGGAGGTTTTATGATATATGGAATTAATCTTTTATTATCACTTTCCATAGTATCTAACATTTCAAATCTTTCCTGAACATAATCTATGTCTTCATTCTTCATATCATCAAAATCATCTTCTATTTCATTTTCATCCTCACTTCAAATTTTCATCTTATATTTTCTCTTCAAACATTTCATTAAAATGATCATCTTTCAAATAATCATAAATTTCTATTTGAAAGCATTCATCATCTTTTCTCGTGAGGGATAGTTCATAAATTTCAAAATATTAAATGTCACCTCTTGATCATTAACTCTCATAGTTGATTCTCCTTTTTGAACATCAATCATAGCTCTTCCTGTAACAAGAAATGGTCTTCCCAAAATAATTGAAATTTCTTTATCTTCCTCCATATTTAAAATAATAAAATCCACAGGAATGATAAATTTGTTTACCTTCATTAATACATCTTCCACAACTCCTTTAGGATAAGTAATGCAACGATCTTCTAACTGAAGAGTTACAGAAGCAGGTGCAATTTCTCTTATTCCCAATCTTTTGAAAGTTGATAAAGACATAAGGTTAACACTAGCTCCTAAATCACATAAGGCTCTTACGAAAAATTTTTCATCTATAGCACATGGAATAGTGAAACTACCAGGGTCTTTAAGTTTTTTGGGAAGCTTTTTATGAATAATTGCACTACACTCTCCGCTAAGTGCAACAGTCTCGTGATCTATGAGCTTTATTTTTTTTTCCTTTTAAGAATATCCTTCATAAACTTTACATAATCAGGCATCTGTTCTAAAGCTTCAATAAAGAGAATATTTATTGTTAATTTCTTAAGGATTTCTAAAAATTTTATAAATCAATTATCTCTATTTTGTTTTTTTAATCTTTGACGAAACGTTGGTGGTGGTTTTTATGTAATAATTTTTATTGGTTCAAGAGGATATTCTAAGTCTTGATATATTTTATTATTAACTCTTTCAATTTCGACCTTCTCTTTCACAGTTTCAATTTCTTTTTGCATCTAGTTTCTAATTCTTTTCAAGTCCTTATTTGTATAGCTTTAATTTTCTCTTTCTTTTGATCTTTTGGATTGATCTCAACATTACTAGGAAGACTTCTTGAAGATCTATTATTAAGAGCAGTCAAAACATGTCCTAATTGGTTCTCGATGTTCTTAATTACAACTCCCTGAGATTGTAATTGATTACCCACATTTAAAATTAATTATTCAGTAGATAATTTATTTTCCTTAAATTGTGGGTTGCTATTAAAACCTAGAGGATAAGAAGGTCTAAAGTTTGTGTTTCTTTAGTTGTTCAAATTTCGTACTGGGTTCACAGAATTGTTTCCTCATTGCGAGTTAACAGCAGCATCATTATTATTACTCTAGCTTAAATTCGGGTGGTTCTTCCAACCAGGATTATAATAATTTGAATAAGGATTGTTGGACTTATTATTTATAGCATTTAGGGGCTCATAAGATGTTTGAAATTCTACTATCTGCAATAATGAATTTTCTTCAAACATTGGGGGTGTTTTAGAATAATTCATTCTGTACTATTATATTTTCTTTGAAAGGGCAGCAATTTGAGAGACTATCATAGTTATAGCATCAGAATCATGAATACTAGCTACTCTCTTAGGATTTACCCATTCAGAGGACCATTGAAAATTATTAGTAGTCATCTCTTCTAGTAACGAATATGCTTCATTAAATGATTTTGACATTAATGATCCACTTGCAGGAGAATCTATAATTGATCCAAGTGATCCTACTAATTCATTATAAAATGTTTGAATTATTAACCAATCTGGTAAAGCATGATGTGGACACTTCTTAAGGAGATCTTTAAATCTTTCCCAAGCTTCATATATTGATTCCCCTTCAAACTGATCAAAATATGTAATATCATTTCTTAGCTTAGAAGTTTTTGATGGAGGAAAATATTTTGACAAAAATGTTTGTGAAAGTTCTCCCCAAGTCCTGATAGATCCAAGTGCTAACGAATTTATCCACACTTTGGCTTTATCCTTTAATGAAAAAGAAAAAAGTTTATGTCTGACAACATCATTCAACACTCCGTCATATTTAAAAGTAGCACACAATTCTAGAAAACTAGCAAGATGTAATTATGATCTTCATTAGGTGTTCCTCCAAATTGATTATTTTGTACCATTTGGATAATAGCAAGTTTAAGCTCAAATGAATTAGCAGCAACATCAGGATTTTGGATAGTTAAGTGAATTTCATCTGTTTTTGGGTTAGGATAATCTCTTAAATGTCTTGGTAAATTTTCATTTTCATTTCTTTGATTATCTAAGTTGTTTGCCCTTTTGCGAGGATTTTCAGATTTTTTTTTTAATTTTTCTAATAGTACATTCTAATTCAGAATCGTAAGTCACTAAACCTATGGATCTGATTCTAAGTATATAAAATCATACTAAACACACTTAAAATTAAGCAAACACACACACACACAATTGCAAATTACAAAGTAAAAGTTTTCAAACACTACAAATTTGACAGTTACTGTTTTATACCTTCCCGTCAACAGTGCCAAAAGCTTGACTTGTGTAGTGCCACTAATATAAATATTTAAAAGATAGATAGTTTCAATTTATTTTCACAATAATATCAATTTAATAATTAGGCAGTCACTCGTATACGAAAGTATACGTACCGTTCAAGTAATACAGGGCTCTAGTGGAGTTTTGGTTATCTATCCCATGAGGAAGGTTGGAACTTTTCAAAGTATAGTAAAGAATTGAAATCTAATACTTAATTCACAATGCAAATTCAGGTAATATTTAATTTTCTAGTGTAAATATGACTAAAACTAAATTAACTAAAATTACTTTCTAAATTCGAGACAAAATTAACTAACACAGACTGAGTTTGTATTGAAAGGTTAAAACATGGAAAAGCATCTTTCCCCTTACAATGATTCAATGATGAGGGAGTGTTATAGGTTGAAATAAACTTGTATTGTGCCAAATTGGAGCATTCATATTCTTTACCCTCTTCAGAGTACCCCCTTCTTCCATGTTAGGTAAAGAACATTAACAAATCCTAGGCTTAGTCCCTAAATCCATGGTTAGGTTAGGAGGATACTGGTTCTCACATCAGAGCTCTCACTTCCCTTACCAGAAGGCTAACCCTAGTTTTAGTTACCAAACTTTAGGAACAAATTGGGGATTTCAGTCTGTCACTCTAAAATCTCCAATTTGACACCAATCAAACCACGTTTCCCTGTTTATTTGCACTCAATTCCCATGAACTACATAACTCATTCATGGACATTGAATGAATTCTCCACTATTGTTGTAGAACACTTATACGTCTCGGATTGAATATTTCACAACAGGTTTTAACAATTCAATTAGCCAAATCGAAAAGTAAATGAAGTTCAATGTGAAAAATCATCACAATTTCTTAACATTTTAATGGCACATCAAATTTACATCATCACTTCACCATATCTCATTGTAAGAAGAAATATAAAGAAATCTACTCAGAATTCATGAGGAAGTTACAACAAACCATGGATTTTATATATATATGCAAAGTCATACAAACCACAACAAGTAAATACAACTTATCTCAATTTCTTCTCCAAGCAAATCCCTTGATGTTCTTTTGAATCCTTTTCTCTCTTCACTACAACACTCAATTCCCTCTTTAGAATAGTAAGGAAGAAGTAATCTCTCACTTTCCTCCTCTTACACTCTTTAGAGAAGAATCCCTCACAAAATAAGGCTTCTACACACTTTTACTCACTTACCATCACACTTTCCACAAACCATAACACACTTTTTTCACACTAAAAGACACCTCTCCCTCTCTTCTTTCTCTTTCTTAGTGTAAATATCAGTTTGAAATAGTTTAGAAATGAATTCCCCAAGAGTTTCCTCAAGCAACTCTTCAAAAATCATCTAAATGCATTGAATTTGACTTCCACCGACATAGGGCACCCGCAACGCTGGATAGGGCACCGTCGGCACTGCTCTGCTAATTATTGTTTGAATTCTCTATAATTTGGCATTGGAGGCGCCCATTCTGGCGTCGATGGTGCTAATTGGCTGATTCTCCCATTTTTTTCTCCAAATTCGTTCCTTTTTGCTTCCTTTTGCTCCAAACACCTAAAATCATCATACCTGCAGTAAAACATGAAGAATAACTTCTTTTAAAGTGCAATATCACAAAAAATAAATATGAATTATATTATGAAAATCTAACATATTTTTGGTGCATCAATGTCTTGCTCCATTTGAGGGGTTCTCATACCAATCTCGAAGTGTAGAGATAAGGACTAAGATGACTTGCTCCATTTAAGGGGTCCTGGCTTGAAGTGCTGAAAATGTCACATTATAAAGAAATGATCCGGGACTCACATCCAACCTAAGATGTTATGAGCTACATAGGAAAGGAAAGCTCAGAGACTCACATCCAACCTAAGAGGTAGGAAAAGTGCTGAGAAGAGAATCCAATGCCTTGCTTTACTTAAAGGGGTCTTATGTAGATCTCGAAGTGCTGAGAATGTCACATTAAGGAAGAAAGCTCAGGACTCACATCCAACCTAAGAAGTGATGAGCTACATTGGGAAGGAAAGTTTGGTGACTCACATCCAACCCAAGAGGTACAAAAAGTACTGAGAAGAGAATTAGATGCCTTGCTCAACTTAAGAGAGTCTTATATCGATCTCGAAGTGTAGAGATGAGGACTAGGATTCCTTGCTCCATTTAAGGGGGTCTTACACCTTCCTTGAGGCGTTTAGAATGTCAAATTTGGTAGGAAAGCTCAGGAACTCACATTCAACCTAAGAGGTGACGAGCTACGTCGGAAAGTAAAGCTCAAGGACTCACATCTAACTCAAGAGGTAGCAAAAGTGCTGAGAAGAGAATTAGATGCCTTGCTCTACTTAAGGGGGAATACCGATCTCAAAGTGTAGAGATGAGGACTAAGATGCCTTAGATCAAAGAGAAGTCCCATTTTGGATCCTCCATGTACTGGTCCTAGCCAAACCCAAGCCTAGGGCTAAAGGTTTGGGGTACCATCCACATGAGTTTCTAAAAGCAGTAGGGAACCAGGTTGAGCATGTTTGGTTTAGGGTTTAAGCTGTGAGTGGAATTGTGAAGGGATGTGTGTGTGTGCAGAACTGACCAAAGACACACCACCATGGGTTAACCTTAAGGCTTGACCATCTTATGAGGACTCCCTTTTGAGCTCCCTCATATTTGACTCCCACCTAATAAGTGCTAGAGGTTAGGACCAAACATGTAGAACTCTAAGAGGAGGAAAAAAACATTTAGAATTTCTAATGGGGTAGGGTTACATCACTAGTCATCTATGATATTCAATAAGAATGTTCTATGGCTAGATCCTAGGCTTCTAAGTAAGACTAGACCTCAAAAAAAGTGAGGTCACGATTTTGAGTATTATGTCGATAGGTTGTAAATTAAACTTAAATTTAGGTTCAATATAAGTTGGATCCTAAGCTTTAAGTTCAGTTTGGGTTAAATTCAAAGATTGATTAAAGTTGAGTCGAGCTTAAAGATCTAGATTGATTTTGGTCCAAGTTGGATTGAATCCTAGGGTCAAGGTTACTTAGATTCAATTTGAGTAGAACCTGAGGTTTAAGGTGACTTGGATCCAATTTGGATTGAACCTAAGGTTTAAGGTGACTTAAATCCAATGGGTTGAATCTAAGGTTTAAGGTTACTTTAAGTTCAATTTGGGTTGAACCTAAAGTTTAAGGTTACTTAGGTTCAAATTGGGTTGAATATAAGGTTTAAGGTTATTTTGGTTCAATTTGGGTTGAATCTAAGGTTTAAGGTTATTTAGGTTCACTTTGGTTTGATCCTAAGGTTTAAGGTTACTTAGGTTCTATTTGGGTTGGTTTCTTAGGTTCAAATTGAGTTGAACCTAAGGTTTAGATTACTTAGGTTTAATTTGGACTGAACCTAAGACTTGGAGTTAATTTGAGGCTGAGGGTTAAGCTTGAAGATTGGGGTCAAGCCTAGATTGGTTAAATCTTATGGTTGGTTTAATCTTAATTTGAATAAAGCTTGAGATTGGATTAAAACTAAAAAGTCTAGTATGAATTAGGTAAGACTTAAGGCTTAAGAGACTAATTAAATCTAAAATGGTTTAGACTTAATTAGGATCTAGAGCTACTTAAACCTAATTTAAGTAATGCTTAAGGGATTAATTAAGTCTAATATTGTTTATTGCTAATTAAGGTTTAAGATTACTTCAGCTCAATTTAAGTAAAGCTTAATGTTTTAATTAGGTCTATTTGGAGTTAGTCCTAATTAGGGTTTAAAGGTCAATTAAGACTAATTTAGGTAACACTTATGGGTTTAGTTTGGTCTAATTGGGGTTAGACCAAATTATTTATTTAAGTTCTTTGAAATTAATTCTTATGTTCGATGTTAGTGAACATTATTTTTTTGTTTTAGATTTATTTCAGAAGTTATTTTAAGATTATTTTTATTCATTCTTTGAGGACCTTTAAGTTCATTATGAAAATTTGTTTAGGTTTGTTTAAGGATTTAAGATTTACTAATGCTTATTAAGGTTCATTAAAAGCTTTCTTCAGTAAATATGAATTACCTCATCCTACATAACCCACATAAGGAGAGAAAATGTGATAGGGGTTTCGATCATGGAGTACAAATGAGAGAAAAGGCCAATGACAAATAGATCAATGGTGGAAATAGAATGAGAGGGGAAATCAAGCAAAATCAATGGTAAAACATAATAATAATAATAATAATAATAATAATAATAATAATAATAATAATAATCAAACATACATATCATGATACCTCCAAATTCATTTGTCCTTATTTAACATCAAAACTTTTTTTTTACATTTATGAAACTCATATATTTTATATCACATAAGAAATTACCATTTTAATAAAGAAATAAGTAAAATACATCTTTTTTTGTATGAGTAAGAACAGTTATATTTTAAAATTAATTTTTAGTTGTTAGACATGTAAATTAATGGGAATTAAGTGATATGAATATAAATCTTCTCACACACACACAGATATATATATATATATATATATGTATATATATATACATATATATATGTATATGTATATATATATATGTATATATGTATATATATATATATGTATATATGTATGTATATATATATATATGTATATATATATATATATATATATATATATATATATATATATATATATATATATATATATATATATATATGTATATATATATATTAATAAAAGAGCACAAAGGCTCAATTTTATTGCTCCATAAAAGAAAGTACAAAACCTGGAAGAAGGTCCCAACACACGCACCCTACGTAAATCATAAAAAAGAAAAGAATTTGGTCCTTCTTCCAAAAAAGAGAAAATACAACTCACCCCACTGCACCAACACACAAACACACTAAGAACAAACAACAACTAAAGTATCTAAAGCAAACACACAGTTTAAAAACTAGAGGGACAAACTCGGAGATAATAGGCCTCAGTAGATTTGCGCCAAGCTTAGCAATCCAATCCGCAACCAAGTTCCCTCTCGTCGAGTATGATTCCAAACCACATTCAATCCAACTGAAAGAGCTTTAATTTTTTTTAATCTGTAATAAAACACTCCAGTGACAGGTTATATTTAAAGAACAGATATCAAAAATAGTTAAAGAATCGGTTTCGAGAATAATATTCACCCATTTCTTATACTTAGCAATTAAAATGGCAAGAATAATAGCCTCGACTTCAGCTATTAAAGGCGTCGAAGTAATAATAGGAGCGAAGCAAACCAAGCTAAAATCGACCCATTCCAAATCACGACAAACCCCACCAATACCAGACTTTAGTAAAATTCCAAGAAGCATCAGTGTTGATTTTCAAAAAGGCGCAAGAGGTTTATACTGGTGAATACTAGAACCAGCAACATTAACTAAATTTATAGGCAGCTGAAGATTAGAAGTCAAAGCAACAATATAACTGTTATTATTAGATTTAAAATCCACCATAGAAACACATTTAGAAATGTAAGAAAGGATTTGCCCAGCAACTTTAAAGGAACTAGAAGTATTACCATCATATTTAATGCTATTACGGTTCATCCAAATGAACCAAACAATAATAAAAGGAATATTACTAAGAAACACATGCCCCAAACAATTCCAATCCTGAAACATTTCAATAATGGAATTATAACCATGAAAAGAAACAGATCTACTGCAAAGAGTAAAAACTCTCTTCCAAATATCGACTGCAAAGCAAAGAGTTAATAAACGTATGTAAAATAGATTCTTCATCATTCTTACAAAAATAGCATTTAGAAACAATCCTTAAACCCTTAAGCTTAAATATATATATATTTGAGAGATTATATATATATATATATATATATATATATATATATATATATATATATATATATATATATATATGAAATCTGAATGTTAGATATGTTAATATACTGAAATTAGGTGATAGATATATACATCTCATCTATATATATTTGAGATATTTTTTTTTTGGATGGCTGACAATGTAATTTAGTTTAGAAACATATCCACACTAAATAAGAGAATTTTTTTTAGGTAGTTGAAAATTAGTGTTAAATTTGGAAATATATCTACAATAAATAAGAGTATTTTTTCGGGGTGGTTGAAAAAGATTGTTAAAATTAGAAATATATCTACAATAAATAAGAGTATATCCCGATTACCAAATAAATAAGCATATCCCGGGAACTCAAGCTACTTTGTCCGAATAAGTATCCCTTAATCAGTCCAACTTTAATTCTGTGGATCCGAACGGAGAAATCAATGAAGGTAACGCTGGAGAGTTCAGATAGGGATAAGTTCGAGGTGGAAGAAGTTGTGGCAAAGGTGTCGCAGACCATCCTCCACATGATCGAGGATGGATACGCGGATAGCGTGATACCTCTTCCCAATGTCAACAGCATCATACTGGCGAAGGTCATTAAATACTGCGAGAAGCACTCCAGAAGTGGAAGTGACGACGATACGATTGTGGAGGAGGAGCTCAAGAATTGGGACGCTGATTTCATGAAGGTTGATCAGGCCACCCTCTTCGGACTAATTCTGGTTCGTACATCTTCTTGTCTCTGGATTTGGATTACTTGTCATTTATTTGATTATTAGAGTTTTTTGAAGGCCAAAAGTTAGCCTGCCTTTCCCTTTCAATTTCTATTGTTTATGGTTCGTGGGCTCTTGTTCATATAAACTAGATTTTGATTTCTTTGATAAGTTGATAAGTATATTGATTTTCACAGTTTTAATCATTTGAATTAGTTTTTCATTGTCTTAATAAGTTGATAAATGTCTAAACTGACTCCTAGCTGTTTTTTTCTCTTTTGAGAACATTTTTAAAACATAAAAAACTGTTTCCGTAAAGCAGAAAAAAAATAATTTAAAAATCGATTGTCCAAAAGCCAAATTTGTCCGTCAGATAGTTAAATCGACTTGTTGGGAAGCCTTATTCATTTCACGAAATAGAGAAAAAAATTGCGTACATAATACGTACGCGAATCACAGATATATTACGGTACAAAGAGGTTATAACAACAAGTACATCCAGTGCTACAATCCTCTTGTAATCTTCCTTGTAACCTGAATGTACTCCTCCTGTAACCTCTTTGTACCCTAATATGTACACAGTTCTGCGTATATATTATGTACGTAATTTTTTCTCCATGAAACATGTATGCTTTTATTTTAGTTTTTGCATTAGTCTTTTTAATTTTTTTAATATATTGTATTTTATATTTAATATTTGATGAATATTACTAATAATAACTTTAAAAATAAATTTATTTTAAAATTTAACAAGAAAAAATGACAAATTAAAAAACAAATTTTGTAAAAATCGTGGCCATTTTGCCGGGTCATTTTCTCAATACTGAAGGGGGAGCGATTGTGGACTGCTTTAATTACGAAATAACCACTGGAGAGATGAATTTGGGTATTCAACAGTACATAATTGAAGCTGGCATAATATTTTCTTTTTCACTTTGGTTAAATCACGTAATGAAATGTCAAAATAATTAATCTCGGCAGTCCGACCTAAAGAACCATATGGGAGGAGATATGTTCCATTGCCTCTTATAATCGTACCCATCCCCAATCATTTTTACATATACAAATCTCACATCAAAGAGAAACCCGTACAACAAAGCAATCATCGTCACGGCACTTATAAACAAGTTCTAGGTGGGTAACACCTCGTCGGCATTGGAAATTCGGTGAGCATTATATTCAAAACAATGTTTGACAAAATGGGACTCAAAACCAACCGGTTGGCTACACCAGCTGATCCACTATTCCGCTTCTCCTCTAAAGGAAAAGAATCTTTGGGCGTGATTGCTTTGACTATCTTGTGGGGTGAACGAGAGAAGCAGTTCACCAACACGGAAGACTTTTTGGTGGTAGAATCCCCACCGACTTACAATGCGATCATCAGTCAACCATTGCCGAATAGTTGTCGAGTAGTCACTTCGACCTACCACGTAACTGTGAAATTCGTTGGCTATGGGGAGATAATCACGGTCCGTTGGAACTTGGAGCAGTCAAGGAGCTGCTACCTTCGAACTGTCACTGATGTCGATAAAGAGCCATTGGACATTCATATCTAGAGGGAAGGGGTCTTGAGACCGGTGAGATAGTTCTTCGTGTGCCTGCGACCAATGAGGAAGAACCTGGTAAGGTTTTTCTAATTAGTGAGAATTTTGATGTAGAACGTAGGGACCTGTTGATCTGGACCCTTCGCACACATCGGGACACATTTGCTTGGACAAACACGGTGATGATTATAGTTTCAATCAATGTTTTGTGCATCAACACATTTACTCGACATGTAAAATAGAATCTGAGCCAATAGTAGTGGAAGTTAAAAAAAGCTGAAGGAGGCGGGCAACATCCAAAAAGTACAGCATCCTACCTGACTCTCGAACGTAGTGGTGGTTCGGAAGCCCAGCAGCAAATGGAGATGTGTGTCAACTTCACCAACGTCAAAGCCACTTGCTGAAGGACGCATATCCCTTGCTAAGGATCAACACATTGGTGAGCGCAGTGGTCAGCTACTCCGTAAAGAGTTTCCTTAACACTTACTCGGCCTATCACCAAATTATGATGCTTCTAGCCGACATAGAGAAAACTTCATTTGTTAGTGTACAAGCTTATTTTTACTTGATGTGATGCCCTTCAGACTAAATAATACTAGGACGATTTATCAGTGTCTTATGGATGTAGTATTTTCAAAAAAAAAAAGAAGAATAAGGTGTATATAGATGATATCCTAGTTAAAAATAAAATTGATTGAATAATGAAAATCTAAAAAAAAACCTTCAAAAACCTTAAAAATATTGCTTGAATTTGAATCCTTCAAACTGCACTTTCAATGCATCGACCGACAAATTCTGTGGCTTTTGACTGACTACCGACAGTTTAAAAGCCAATCCAAAAAAGGACCAAGCAATCCTTGATATGCCATCCTACGGAACAGTAGACGTCCAGAGGACTAGCTAGTCGAGCTGGTGGAGTCAGCTAGTTCATTTCAAAGTATGGTGACAAATATGTGGTATTCTTCAAAGCATTCAGAAAAAATTAGCACTTTGAAAGGATAGTCGATTACGATTCTGCATTCCAAGGTCTAAATGACTCGCTGGCATCATCACCACCACTCCAGAGTTCGATACCCGGGGAGGAAGTGTAGCTATAGATCAGAGTAGAATGATAGGCGGTCTGCATGGTGCTGGTCAGTGAAGCTCAGGGAAGCAATTTCAGGTGTATTACACCAATAGAGTACTCCGGGCGATTTTGTTATCTTCTTTGTTTTTCTTAATGCATCTTCGTGCTGATGCAAGCCTCCAAATTTTTCTAAAGTTAAATCTTTAGACTGTGCTCTGCAACATGTCTAATACATATGCCATATTTTCTTCATTAAATTTTTTGTAAGTGCCTTATAACACTCACATTATTTGTAATAATTTGAGCGACTAAATGCTTACTATTTTTTTTTGTCACCATCAAGAAGTCTAAAATGTACTCCTCATTTTAACTTTATCTTATACTTCAATATATTTTAAGAATATATTGATGTAAGCATTATTAATCGAACATTGATCAAATTTCCAATTTTGACATCAAATCAACTACCATATATGATCATACCTCTAGTTTGATTCTAGTTCACTTAATCTTATAACGCTCTTATCAACGTTATTTAGCATTTGTTGTAACACCGATGCTCTTGAATCATACATAGATAGTGGTTTCAGGCCTTGACAAAGGAACTTATCGCATATATCATGCTAAAATATTAAGAGGATTCTACCACTTAAAATGAAATGGCATGTCCATAGCATCTTCCAATATACATATGAACATGCTTGTGCATCTCTTTAGCACTTTCAACATATATTTTCATTTTAGCAAGCCTTAAATCTTCTCGGTCATCTTTCATATTATCATTGATTGATCTATAGTTTTGTTGATATCTCTATATGATATTTGTGGCAAAGAGGATGAATATTTGTCGCTAGGTCTGCTTCCATGATAAGAATGCAAGTCTACTCTATGGTAAAATTGTTTTTATGTTGAATTCTTTGACATGGTTGTTTGTTTGATATATGCAAATTAAAATCTTTTATTTCACCACCTCAAATTTATTGTCACATGGTGCAATATTCTTGTGAGAAGCAGAAGGTGCTCTTTTATTCGTGTGTCACTCTTTGTAATAGCTTTTTTGTAATAATTGCACTTTTAGATATACGTAAGTTTAATCATTCTCTCTAATGCAAATGTACATGATATGTCTTAATGTTGGATTTTTTTTCTACATTTTTTATTCTGAAAAGATTCAATTTACATGATATGTCATAAAATTGGTACATCGTGTGAAAATGTACCTTAATATTAATTTAAATAATTTCTTGAATTATTTTAAATAACATTGTCTTCAATGAAATTTAAATTTTTAAATTTGCTGCATATTTGAGACGTGACAAGTTTTATTTGCTTTTATTTTTATTTATAAGAAAAAGTCTAGTTAGCGTTGGGTCGCAAATGGGTTGGATTGGCATTGACTCTATTCCCACTTTATAACCACATTTGTTGGTTAGCCACGTCAAGCAAATAGAGTTTATCAATCGGTCCATCTTTTTTCCAAATTGGTTTATCTTTTCGGGTTTATGTTCAAAGTTAGATAAGATTTCTGGTCTAGCTGGAGTTGGGTCATTGCCATTCCATTGATTGGCTCATTGGTCTGGTTTCCACATTGGTCACTTCGCTGAATATTTTCTCTAAATTTAGCTCCTTTATAACCTAAAAGATCTCAAAATTCAAATTTCAGGTGCTCTTGTACTGCGGTGAATATATGTACTGTGCTGGAATAGTATTGGCAAGCAATATATAGTTTCACCTTTTTATTTTGCTAATATACTATTGCTTCTGTGGTGCACCCAGGCTGCTAACTATCTTAACATTAATGGGCTGTTGGATTTAACCTGCCGAACTCTTGCTGATATGATAAAGGGCAAAACTCCAGAAGATATCCGTAGGACATTTAACATCAAGAATGACTTCACACCAGAAGAGGAGGAGAAGATTCGCAGGAAAAATATGTGGGCGTTGGACTGAAAAGGGCTGCTTTAATCTCGCATCCCCTCTTTATCTTCTGCCTATTTTCTGTGGGTTGTAAGTAGGATCTTACTACTGATAAAAAATGTGTTAGGGGAACTAATATAACCTCGAAATAATTAGAAGTCATTTGGCCTCTAATGTTCATTTTCATCTGTTTTAGTTTGATGCCACATTTTTGTACTTATTTAAGATTTGCTGGATTAGGGTTTCATAGGGTTTAATTTTTTAGGGCCTGTTTCACGTAAAGATCTAAAACATGACTAGAATGTTTTTAAAAATAATAATCACAATTAAGTATGTTTTACTTCAAATCAAAATGTCAATAAAATAAAACAAAAATAAAAATAAAAAAATAAAAACAAAAAGTGATTCCAAATATGTCCACAGAGTTTCTAAATGAGTATATTCAGTTTTATTCTCCACTGAGTTCCAATTGTATCGAAAAGCTCTCTATGGATTTGGTACGAACAAGTTTCATTACTTCTATCACGTAAAGTTATTTTTTTATTAATTCAAAATTATTTATCTCGAGAGTTAGGATGTACCCTTTATTCCCTTTAGGGTTTTCTTTTAGAAGATGTTAGGGAGCTTTCTTTCGTTCAATACTTTGATAATTTCTGATATACTCTCTCTTTAGGACTGAATATTATTTTTTTGCTAGCGAGAAATGCATAATATTTGGATAAATTTAACGATTTGTCATGAATAAATATCAAACTATTCTCCAAAATAATAAGCTAAAAAAATATTTTAATAATTAATCTAGAAGGTGCACTTGATGAAGAACTTGAATTCGGTTTAATTAATACTTGAATATATTTGTATAAATAAGTAAATAAAAAAACTGAACATTGTTTAAAAGCCCAAAAGTAAAGTTAAATAAATTTAAACATGGTTTACTTTATTCATTTATATTCAGGAATAAAATCATTTATTATTGTATGAATAACTTTTTAAGTGATCTTTAGTATGTTCGATGATAATCTATATATAATGTATTGTTTAAATAAAATTTTATTAATTAGAAATTATTTAATTACATATTTAATGAAAACATATTATAGTTCAATCTTAATATATTTTATAATTTAATACAATTTTTTTCTTTATTACAAAAAAATATTTTGTTAATAGTTAATTATACTATTGAATAATAAAAAAATTAATTGTAAATTTTAGGTCATCTTCTTTAACTAGTGTATATTGATAAGATAATAAATCAAAATTTGCTGAAATAATTATTTATTTAAAATTTTAAAATCGTTTGTTAATAACTTTGTAAAAAAAGTAAGTATTTATTCAAATTTTTAATTTGTTGTTGATTCATTGAAATATTTATTGAATTAATATAAACAAATTGAGTACAAACCAATCATAATTTTTAATAATTTTAATGAAGCCAATTATGTTGTTTAAAAGTTTTAGTCAAGCTATGTTTAAACATATATATTAAAATTCGGTTTGAGCTCGAACCTAACATAACTTATAATAAAACAAGTCAAATCCAATCCACACCATACTTGGCTTGACTTAGTTTGACTAGAGCCCTACCTCTGACCAAATTGATACGCCATCAAATAAAGGGCAAAGCAAATAAGTAAATAGATTTAAAAAGAAGAAAGAAAAAGAAAGAAGAAATCTTATTGCTTTCCTTCTATTTTTCCCATGAAAATTTTGTTGAGGCCTACACTTACAGGCAACAACAACTTTGATGTAAAAATTTGAATCATTGATATTTATCTCCCATTTTCTCTCCTCTAATACCACCCCAAGTTAAAGCACCGTTCAAGAAATTTGTTAAAACCAAGCAAATTATTATTCATATTTCTTTTCTCAATCAGAAAACAATAAAGCCACTCATCTATTTTCCACCATCATTACAATTTGCTGCACTCACCTTTGGAGTAGCTGTCAAAGATGGTCACCCAACCAACTTCGCTGTTAAAACCCTCCAAAACAAAAACCACCCTATGGACCTCATTCTTATGATGTCTTTTTCTTTTCTTTCTAGAACTTAAGATTTAGCCTTAGGGTTTTCTAGTGGCTTTGCCTTGAGGATTAGTGATGTGGCCTATGCCGATTAGAAATTGAAAAATTTAATGTTTGACGTTAAATCCTAAACCCTAGGTTGAGTTGATTGTGGTCAAGATATTGAAGCTTAACTTGAATTACTATATGTATGAAATGCCCTAACAACACTATGACCTTAGAGACTTTGGTCTTTTTTTTAATCTTTCTTCAGGGTGCTTCACTCGCTTTCACGTCCTTCGGTTAACTTCTCTATTTTACAAAGATCTCATTTAACTATGAAGTTTACCTTGAAATAAAGGAGTTTGTTGGCATTAATGTTTGATGTCGTACGTGTATGATGTTCACTTGAATGACTTAGAACAATTTCCTTTTACTTATAGAGTTCCAAAGCTTATGAAATCCATAGCGCTCCCCACCATGGAGTGTTTTTACGGCATAAACCCAGGTTCTATGATGATTCAACATCGACTGGGAGAATCCACCGCTGGGTGGCATCATTCAAGATTTAGGCATGTTTGATGTCCATTCTGGTGTTTAAAGACTATAAAATATTCATATGGAGTCTCCCGTGGTCAAGGGAACCCATCGAAGCTACTCGTGGACATTTTCGACAAGATCAGGGTTTAGAACACTATCCCCACACAGTGATTCAGGGCTCCCATCTGTGCAGGAATCCTTGATGCAAATCCTATAAAAAATACTTCTCTGAGGTTATGGGCATTATTTTAGTCATATTTGATCCCCCATAGCTTTCAGATAAATAAAAACATTCTTTGGAAATTTCCAGTAAAAACTAGGGTTTCTAGGGCCTACACTGGCATATAGGTGCAAGCCCTTAGTGCCTAGGTGCCAGACCTTGGCGCCTAAGCTTCCCGAATAGGCCCTATGGGCTTAAAATAGAGAATGCATAAATTAGGAGCCAGCCTCTGACACCTAGGCGCCAATTCCAAAGAAAGTAGATGCTCGGAGCTGCTCGAAACACGCAGTTTTCAAACTAAGGAGCTAGAAATTAGGTGCAGCTCTCTGTGATAGGGCCCCAGGCCCAGCGCCTAGGCACAGAGGTCACGACGCTAGGCCAGTTTCTCCTTTGTTTTTCTTCAAATTTCAGACGTGGCACACCTTCTTAGGCAACCAAAATGGCAGAAAATCTTGTTTATTGTGAGGATTTGCTTAAGGGTAAGATAAAGTGGTGATTAAACCATTTTTGAAAGGGTCTAAGGTGAGGTGGCAGCCCATTTATGGATAAATATGGGGGAAATTTGAGTGAGCTGGCTTCTTCCTCTTGCTTAGCCCTCTAAATCCATTTCGTCTGGTTTTTCCTCTAGAGAAGGATTGTCATTTTCCCTTCAGATCTTCTTCCTCTTCTTTATCTTGTTTTAGTAAACTTGGCAACTTATTTGAAGTATAAAGTATGGGATAACAATAAGAGACAGGGCTTCACCTCTTGTAGCTTTTCTCTTCTTCTCCTTCTTTCTATTCCACCAAAAGAGCTTTCTTTCCTCCTCTCCATCTTCTTATTCAACCACTTTTCTTGAGTGTGTGTTAGGTTTTCTTGAGGAAGAGCTATGCCAACAGAGAAGGAAAGCGGTGTCTCTTCTATGGCGAAGGAGGGCTTCTTCACACTTTGGGGAAGGAGCGGAATGAACTTCGCTGGATCTTGGAACTACATAGGAATTTCACCGGACTCTCATTATAGAGGAGATTTTCTTCATTCTTTGAGGTAGAGCAAAGAAAAGTTCGCTGAAGCCTCTCCGGAGCTCGAATAAGCCCAGAGAGTGCATCCTGAACCATTATGTAAGTGAAAAATCTTGACCTCTCACATTTTTTATTCTTAAAGCCCCTAGGTCTGAATGTTAGAGGATTTATGCTAGGATTTTTTTGTGATTAATGAACCTCATAGGATTAGGAGCTTTGCGCTTCCCCTACAGATCTAAAGTGTAAATCTTACCATTTTCTTTTCTTTGAAAAAAAGCTGAAAGATAATGTTGTATTAATTTCGTCATTTGTATAGGTGATTTAATCCTAATGGATGTTTGAAAATCACCAACAGGGGAGATGAAGTCATTCCTTTGGTCTGCATCCTCTCGGTCATGGGGATCCTCTTCACAAGAGATTCTCCACCTTGTGTCATGCAAATAGAGTGTCATGTTGCTTCACACAATAAGGCATTAGCACACCTCGCCATCACTCGTCTACCTTCGGTTTCCCGTGTGAGTTCACAAGGATGAACCCAATTTCATCATCAAAATTGATTGGGTCTCATTTTGGGAATGTTTTCACATTCATGTGAATCTGTGCTTAGGTATTTTGAATGTTGCAAAAAAATGTCTTATTTTTGCATGTTTCATCAATTGGCCATTGATGCGGTGCTTTTGTATTACAATATATTTTCTTTTAGACACTGGAATAAAAACACAAGTATATATATCTTACAAGTAATGCATAACTCTAATGGAGTTCTACTTATCAATCCCACGAGGAAGTTGTTAATTTATGACAATAGTACTAAATCACATTGTTTAACCTTTGTAAAACTCACAAGTTGCTAAAAGAAATAAATTACCAAACCACTTAAACTTCAAGTTAAATTTACTAATTCTAAATAAAGCTTAACTATTTTAATAAAAGATTTAAATTTTTGAGAAAGTAACCTTCTTGCAATGAATTTATGGTTAGTAAAAGATTTAAATTTTTGGAAATTTATTTGTGCCAAATAGGAGCATTCCTATCCTTTACTCTATGAGTGCATAAAGAACATTGAAAAATACTATATTTGGTCCCTAAATGCATGTTTAGGTTGAGAGGATACTAGCTCCCACTCAAGAGCTACCACTTCTCTCTCCTCTTAGCGCTAACTCTCACTTTAGTTTCCAAACACTAAGACCAAATTGGGGATTTTAGTTTGCCACCCCTAAAATCTCCAATTCTACACCCAACAAAGTATATTTCCTTATTTATTTGCACTCAACCATATGGACTACATTCTCATCTAGAGAATTGAATGTGAGCTCCACTTTGTTGTAGAACTTATAGTCCATTTGGATCTTATGTTTCCGAACAAATTTTAACATTTCAACTGGCCAGATCAAAAAGTAAATGAAGAATGAAGAGTAAAATTATCACAAGTATTTAACATTTAAAAAGCATATCCAATCTATCTTTTCATTTCATCATATATCATTGCAAGGAGAAAGATAAATAAATTTACTCATAATTCATAAGGGAGATACGGGAAAGCATGGATTTTATATATAAAAGAAAGTTCATACAAAACACAACATATTTGTAACGCTTCCCTAAAGCAAATCCCCTAAATTTCCTTTGATTCTCTTTCTCTTCTTACAACAACATTCAAAACTTGCTCCAAACAAGACTCCACAAGACTCTCTAAAGAAACTCTTCACTTTTCTCCACTCACACCCACACCTAACACATTAAAACATTTGACTCTTCTTATTTCCAGTGGATTTTTCATTCTCATATAGTGTAGGGATGAGTTTCTCAAGAGATTTCTCAAGCAACCCTCCAAAAAGCATTTGAATACTTTAAATCTACAACAAAATCGCAAGTAACCGTTATGGGCATCATCGGCGCCGAACATGAGTGACGTCGGTGCACACCCATGATTAAATTCAGAACTCTCGGTCAAATGCACCGTTGGCGCCCAAAGCCTGATTTCCAAAAATTCGTCTCATTTGACTTTAAATTTTGTCTTTTTTGCTTTCCTTTGCTTCGAATGCCTAAAATCAACATACCTGCAACAAAACATGAAAAATACTCTTCTTTAATGTGCAATATCACCAAAAATGTGTATAAAATCTAGGTGAAAAATCTAACATTTTTTTGTGCATCAAAATCCTCCAAACTTTACTGTTACTTGTCCTCAAGTAACTCTTTTACTACATAAACATTATGACTCATAGTAGTGAATTTAACCTTATAATTGTTACAATTTTTAATTTATAAATATTTGAGCCAAATTATAGGTAAGATACTGATCCCTGAATATTTATGCTTACGTTCTACACTTTATATTTCTTTTCAATGAAAATATCTCTTTCTTTGCAACAGCACCATGTCGGCATATTTATAGGTTATGTGTTTTGAAAAGGGGGTGGCCTACAGAAGTTGTCGGCGAATTTAGATTTTAAGTTTAATATATATATATATATATATATATATATATATATATAATTTAGAACGTATCATTTGATTTTTGAAAATATGAGACCAAACTGATCTCATGTTATTAATGGTTTAAATAAACGAGCATCCCATCACAAGTGGCATATCTATTCTGAAGAGTAGACATATCACTTGAAAATGAAGCTCAATTAAATAAACTAGTAATTTTATGACATCCGTTTGGTCTACGAACCAATTTTATAAGACGACAAGTTCTCCTGCTTAATATAAAGGAATTAAGCAGGGTTTATATTACATGGGTTCTTAAAGTTCCCTATAAGGACAAGCCCCTATAGTTAATTACATCTTAAATTTTCAAAGACACTTGAGAAAACTCTCGATATAGATCAGTGGTTTACTTTCAAGGCTTTCAAAGTTTAAGGTTTTCAAACGATTAGATTTTAAAAATTTCAATAGGGAATGTATCAAATTTAGAACAGTTATTTTTCGAAATCTAAAGGAAGAGAAGTAGGGGATGTCACGGATTCGAAGCGAACTTCGATGACTTCCCAACTAACCTATTGTTTGGCTTTAATTTTGAGGAGATGTTATTTAATGTTTCATCTTGCCTGTTTTATTATTTAGGACTTATACTTGTATGATATAATCATACAAATAGCCTCGAAGATGTGAGAGTTTATGTCATATCAAACGACTACCTTGGAGTCCTAAGACGAGTTAAGGCTTAAATTGCATAACATGATTATGCAAATGCCTAAAGAGATAAAATGAGGGTTTATGTTGCACTAGGCAAACTACCTCGAAATCCTATGGCTTGGTTGTTTATTTCTAAGGAAAGAATTAAGCTGACAAAGATGGTCGTGCTGCCCACCGCGCTTGCTCTGAGCTCCTTGTTGTTGCAGAGAATTTAGTTTAAGAATTGACAATCAAGAGATGATAGAAGTGTCATGGTTTAGAGGTTGAGTTTCAAATTCAATGTCTTAAGTTTTATTAAGGGAAATCTTAAAGTTGGTTAAGCAGAACCGGTTAAGATCTCACGGTTCCATCATCCCGACACCACTATTTTCATCGGATTCACTTAGTCCAAATGAATTTGCTAAACTCAACTGAATGAGTTCCACACTTTCATTTAGACCGAGGGAAATCTCGTTAGCAACACGTGGGTTACATCATCCCAGGGTTTCCCGATCATCCAACGAGACGATTTAATTTAGTTGTAATTGTAGTTTTGTTGTTTTGTTTGTGATTAAATTTTGAGTTGTTTTATATTTTGAATGTTGTGGAGGTGAATTTTATCTTATTGTGTTTTTTAGTATAGTTTTGGTTTCAGTTTTGCGGCTATCCTAAGGGTTTTAGTTTTCATGCAGGGTGACATTGTTGTTTAACATGTAAGCTTGCAGGAAAGGAAAGTAAAGTACAATTAAATAAAAGCGTACCTGGCGGGTCTTCTCGTCATTTCCAACTGCACTTGAAACACATGTTAGGGCATTTAAATATTTAAAAGAAAACACCTAGGTAAAGCTAAGGGAAGGTTCTGGTTATCTACCAACCCTATGATGTCTAAGTTCAGATCCTAGTTACTCACCAAGTCCTAGGACGTCCAGGTTGAAACCCTAGTTGTTCACCAAGTCCTATGACGTTGAAGTCCTAGTTGTTTTAAGGATGATTTTCTTCATCAAAGAATAATGAAGTCCAATGGTTCTTTTAAGACATCTCATCAGGTTAGGGAAGTGCTCGGGACTTAAGCCCTAAACATCTTCCTAAACGCTTTCAGGATTATCTTTCGAGTTCATTGAGTTTCATTGCAATGATGAATCAATCACCCGAGTTGTTTTAAGTTTGTTGGAAATGTTTTCCTCTTGCTCAAATAACTTAGATGTTTTGATTATCCCTTAAGTGAGGTGACATTCACTTGACATTTCACTTAAGAATTATGTGAGTGGAAGCCTTTAGGGGCAAATTAGTTCATTAACACATTTAGGTAATTTGTCTAAGGTTGGGTTGATGTTTTAAGACTCTTTCAAAGTAATTATAATATTTTAGTTTAATTATGATTTTCTTCTGTTATTTCAATTTGATTATGTCATTTCAAAAGTTGACTTAGTTATTTTAAAATTGTTTTAACTTTAATTTTAGTTATATTTAATTTAATTGTGTTGATTTGAAGTTGATTTTAATTTAGTTATATTAATTTAATTTTGATTTAAAGTTTATTAAATTATTTTAAATTTATTTTAATTTAATTATATTTAATTTAAATTGTTTTTAATTAATTATGTCATTTTAAATTTTTTTTAAAATTTAATTTATTATTATTTTTTATTTTAATTCAATTAATTATTTTATTTTTTAAAATTATTTTTTAATTTAATTGATTAGATTATTTTAAAATTATTTTTAAATTTAATTAATTATATTATTTTAAAGTTATTTTTAATTTAATTATCTTAGAAATTATTTTAATTTGATTATTTAATTTATGTTATTTTTCATTAATGAGTCTTTAAATTAAGATTAAGTGACATTTGATCTCTATCATTGATAAGGGGTTAAGATTAATAAATTAATATCTCCCAAGATTAAACCCCTTCACCTCATATCTTTTCTTTTAATTAACTTCCAAATTTTTAATTAAGGAAATTATAAATCTTTTTTTTAACATTGAAAAAAGTGATAAATGGGTTTCTACACTTTAATTCCCTATGTTTCAATCATCTAAGGAGATTAATTAGGATTGTTTATTACTCATTACCCATAATTAAGCCTAAATATTAATTAAGGCTAAATTTCAATAATTACCATTTTGCCCTTTAGGCTTGTTCACTTCATAATTCATTAAGTATATCTCAAATGGCTTTAAAATTTTTATGTCACCCTACGCATTGGTCAATTAAAATATCAGAGGAGAAATGTGATTTTTCTGAATTTAATTTAATTTATATATTTATTTTAATGCAAAAATGAGATTTTTAATAAAAATTCTATAACTTGACCAAGGAAAGCCTATGACTTTGAAATTTTTACTGGACATAACCCTAGACTAGAGGACAATTTGGACCAAGTTTGGTGATTTTTTGAATTTAAATTTAATTATGATAATTTTTTTCAAATTTCAGAGTATTAAATAGTTATAAAATATTTTAAAAGTGGAAAATTAAGTTTTAGATTTTTCAAAAATCTCTCTAAGGTTAGGAAACCCAGAGAAGCAAATTTTATACTTTTCTGATTTTTATTTAATTTATCAGAATTATTTTAAAGAAAGGTTAAGAAAATCCATTTTTTAAATGTTAAAAATTACACTAGGCCTTTAAAAATTAATATCTTAACTTAGAGACTTAGAAAAAATATTTTAATGGTTCCCAAGTGATTAGGAGAACAAATGTGACATTTTGATGAATTTTTATATTTTTATGATTTTTATAATTTTTAATTATTAAAATATTTAAAAAATGATTAGAAATCAAATTTTTATTAAAAATGTAATTTTATTTTTATTGAACTCCTCTGATCACAGAGAACTCCCAAAATTAATTTAGTGAATTTTTGAAATGTATTTTGGGTTTTATGAATTTTTTAATGTGCAAAATGGCCATGTCCTTTAATTAATTCATTTAATGAGTCAAATTAATTCCAATTGATTTGCAATTTTTATGTGAGGTTCCTCTGATCCTAAGTGATAGTGGAGAGTTGATTTCATATGATTTTGATGTGTGGTTACTCCTAATTAGTTAAATTTAATTTTGAGATTTTGGCCAAATTAGAGTTTGTTTGATTGAAATAAATCATAAAACAATTTTCTATTATACCTCTGGTCACAGGGAACACACCCTAATTTTTCTAGATTTTTCGAAGCAACATGATAATTTCTATAATTATTATAACAAAATAGATACATAATATTGAAAAATAGATATCTTATCATGAAGATCTTCTCTGATTTTGGAAAAATTAGGAAAGATCAATCATGATGTATAAAATAACATATCAAAATTTTAAGTTATGATGAAGCTCCTACATGCATGAAGAATTAAAAGATTGAAAATACCATTTAATTAATTAAAAATAAAATATATGTCAAATAAATATGAAACACTTTCAAATTATTCTCCTCCTTTCAGTAAGCAAGAAGGTATTTTTATTTTATTTTTTAGAGTTTTCTAGACAAAGCTATGATTTTTTGAAGTTTTGTGTCAAAAATAAGTTTAAAAAATCCATTTCCCGCTCAATCGCCACGTGTCGCATTCCTAATGGCTGGCGTGTTCAGCTTGCGGTGCATTCATGGACTGAGTTGCGTCTAACTTCATCACAGCCATCCGTCCGATACACACGCGATCGGACGGCTGCTGCTCCTCTCTCCAACTGCTATTCACCCAAAACCGTCCACCTTCAAACCTTGATATCTAACTCATTTTTCAACGAAATTGAGTGAATTTTTTTTAAAAATGATCATCTAAACTAGGGGAACATATCTATATGATGATGATGCACTTAAAGCAAGTAAAGATTTACAGAAAATTAAAATAAGCTCGGTTGGAGGGAAAAAATTTGATACCTTTGTCTAAGAGGTGAAGCCTTAGGCATCTCTTCAAAATGTGTCCAGGTTCAATGAATCTTCTCGAAGGTGTGTCTGGCGCCTAGGTGCCAGACTCTGCGTCTAGTTCTTCGCACCTCTTCACTTTGGATCACACCTCTTCGCGATCCTAACCGTTTCCAAGTGTCCAAATACAATGTCTCACATGTCCTATAATCCAGGAATAACTGCCAATCTTCTAGATGGTCTAATAACTGCTAAAACCGTCAAAATAACCATCCAAAAGATGTCAAAAATCTTACAAAATTCTGTATCGAACTGGCGCTTAGGCTCCGGATTCTGGAGCCTAGGCGCCATGCCAATTATTTTGACAATTTTGCATTTTTGCTCCATTTTTACTCCTTTTTGCTCCTTTTTCATCTTTGTTTTCTTTCTTGAATATTTTTGCATCACCTACATCCAAAATACAAAAATACATTTCATTAAAGTATAATATCCTTAAGAATTTGATAAAAATCAAGGCATAAGAATATTTATTTTTTTCATGGACCAAAATCCCCCAAACTTAAACGTTACTTGTCCTCAAGTAACCCTTTTTACTATATAAAATGTATAAGAATTGGAATAAAAGGAAAATATTTAAGATTTCTTATAATTTTTAATTTTATAAAGGCTTTAGTAAATCATTAACCAAATTTTACTAACTAAGTTTAATTTTAAGAATTTAAAGAATATTTAACTACCAAATCATAAGATTTCAAAAATTTTTCATTCACTTCGAAAATAATTGTAGTTTATTATATTAAGATCACATAAATTATTTATAAGAAAAAGATCTTCATGAAAATCTTTTCTAATAAAGATACATGGATAAAAATTATTTGTAATCAGTTTTTTTCTTATAAGCTAATTCAAGTGAAGCGAATTTTTGATTAGGCATCTCCTCAAGCTTCCCCTCTCTCTCTCTCTTTTTTTTTTTTTTTTTTTACAGAGAGGATTACTATATCTGGATAGCCTGTTAAAGGTTTTGAACTTCGCTATCCTTAACTTATTTTTTCAAACTTATACATTTTCACTTAATTACTATAACATGAATAGATTTCAAAAAGAATTTCAATCTTTTCTTTTTCGAGTTATAATTTTTTATTTCTTAATACTTATAAAATTCAATTATTTCTACTATGAATAGAAAAATTTCTTAATCTTACTCTTCTTTAAGTTCAATAATTTTATTCTTAAAATCAATCAAAGTTATTAAAATTTTGGTTAAGTCTACTAAATTATTTATAATTTCAGAAATTTAAATGATCTTAAATAGATTTTTCATTCCTTATGTTATGTTAATATTTTTTAGAAAATATTAGTTCATTAAGGACAAATAAAATTTAAATTTGCATGTATTTTCCCTCCCCCCAAACTTAAGTTTTGGAATATCATGAAAAAAATTTAAAGTATGAGAGAAAGAAAGGTATAATTTAAATTGGAATTTTTATAAGTATGTAAAAACAGTCTAAAAAGAAAAATTTACTTCTACACATATTTTTTATGAATATTACTGAAATAACGAAGCATATATAAAAGTAAACAGGCTCATACATTTTTTTATATCAGTAGTTGAATTAAATGACTATAATACTCATAGTAACAGAAATAGAACAACATTACTAACTATTTAAGAATACTAAACAGTAGGCTGAAACAGAAGTAAACATTAATTCATCCAAATTTTACTCTTCAACACAATACACTAAATATCTAAAACAGTCTCAACATCAAACAATCCACACAAAGTTTCATAAACAAATGTACACTAACAAACAATAAACAACAAACAACAAATAGTACTAGCAAACAAGAAATAAACTAACAACGGAATCAACACATCTCATAGGTAAATCAAATTACTAATCACTATCTGTAGCCTCGTCATCGTCATCACCAAAAGAAAACTCCACATCCTTTGGATCAACATACGGTGTAAATCTAGGACAGGTAGGAAACTGAATATCATGCTCACCCTTTAAGAATCTCACTAAAGACTTTGAATACTCAGCATCATAATCACTTTTCCTTTGGGTATATTCAGATAGATGATCAATCTTCTTATCTATAATATCTACTCTGCAGTGAGTTAGAAATAACTCATTCTGCTGCTCCAGAAATAAATCATGCATCGATTCCCAGAAACTAGATGGTGGTTCAGCAGTAGAAGTAGAAGGTCTAGAAGTAGAAGCTCTACCTGGAATAGGTACAGAAGTAGAAGGACCAGTAGATCTCTTCCCTCGAAGACTATCATAAATGTTAACACTCTCTTGCCCAATCGGCTTTGTAGTCTTCAACTTCTCCTCCGATATATCGACGTAAACTCCATTGCTCATGCATAAAGAATGAATCAAGGATGGGAATCCTAATCCCCCAGAAGTGCTCGATCTAGCAATCGATTCCACTGAATCATAAATAATACTGCCAACATCTATCAGCTTCCTCTCCTGAATGTTTCAGGATAGCTCGATCTCTGGTAACTTCGCTCAAGTGGTTGGAAGGTAGAAGTCTAGCAAAAATAAAATAATGCCATGCCTTTGAAATACTATTTAGCTTAGAAAATTTAAAGTTTACCCGTTTGTCATTCCGGATCTTCCAAGTTCCAGTGCCATCAGTCAGATATGCAATAATCATCTCAAGATCTCCCTTAGATAGAGATAAACCAGAATAGTAACACTCGATGGTAGGTGGCAGCCCGTAGAAAATATTGATCCGTTCCGAAGTAAATCCTACTACGACACCTCTAAAGAAGACTACGTAGTCTTTTGCATCCAAAAAAGTTGGCATAAAACTCGCGTACAATAGGAATAACAGCAACGGCAGTGAAATAACAAAATCGTTGCCAGTTGTGTGCAAGGATCGTGTTCTCAATCATTTCACCAGGATTGCAAAAACTGTGCTCTGAGATAATTTTTCTTGACGTCGCAAATTCGTGATAACGAAAATGCGCTGCCGCAATTGAAAACTTGCTGCTGTCAAAATTTTCCCGTGCCTTTCCTCGCTTAGATTTTGGTGTCATCTAAACGTGAAAGAAAACACAAATAAATTAAGGAATCAAAGATTTAAACTATTTTTAAGCTTGAGAAACTCATAATGAGTTTAAGAATTCATGGAGAAACTCTAAAAATCAAAATTTTTATCAAAATTTCAGTTTTTAGCAAAAAATAGGAAAAACTATGGTAAGAATAAAAAATAAATGGATTAGAATGTAGATCTGACCTCGAGATGAAGAAATCAAGTGATTTTGGGTTCAAAAACTTAATGTTTTGACCTCAAAATGGATCCAGAGGGTGGGTTTTCATGAAAAAGAGGAAGGGGATGAAGCTTAGGCGTCAACCATGGCTAATGGGGTTTAAATGCTAATTTTCAGGAAGCAGACTGAACCGGCGCCTAGGCGCCAGACTCACCTTTCACAAAAATCACTTAAAAAAATTTTTTTTCCACCAAAACTCATAAATTCAACTTCCAATTACTCATATTAGAGTAGTGCTTCAGTTTCCAACTTCCAAAATATTTTCCAAAAATTTTAAAAATTAAAAATTAAATCCACCAATTAAATACAAGGTTTAAATCAAACTCTTCTAATTCCATTCATAATCTTCAATTTTGGCTCAATACAATACAGATAAGTATAGTAATATAATTCAAGTCCTAACAAATAATCAAACTACACAATTTCAAAGCAAATACAACACACATTGAACAATAAATCAAAAACACAAACAATACAATCAATTTACTAAATCGATACAATGACACACTAATAAAAGTCTAGATCACACCACAATAACTATCTAATCTTCGATTTAGAAATTTCCATTCTCTTCGCAATTAAGATTACTTGGCCTGCTTTGGAAGAATACTAACGCTCTCGGAAAATCTGTAGCCGTTTTCTCGTCGATCCATTTGTTCTTCGCATACATCTCCACTTGAGTATCTTGATAAGCCGCTAGATGATCAAATTGAAGCTTCGCCTGCCATTCCGGTTGTTCAATTTGATGGTACATCTCATGGAGGCGATCTCCAATACTTTTGAATTCTGCTTCAATTTTATCTAGATGACTTGACATTTTCTCCAAACTTACAGCGATAAAACCATTGAAGTAGGGTTGAGGATCTGACCCACTTTTTAATGTTTACAAAAATAGCTACGGCACCAAAAACTTGATCTCACTTAATATATATTTAATTTTATGATGGAATGTATAATGTGGATTCTACGCAAGTATACATATCGTATCAAGTAATATAGGGCACTAATGGAATCCTGGTTATCGATCCCACAGGGGAGTTTTAAAAGATTTGTAACAGCTAAACTTAAAAGGATTTACTTACTAATATAGTATGCCGAATTTAGAATACTTAACTAAAGAGATCGAAAGTAAACTAATGCTTTAAATAAAGTTGATTTAAAGATTTTAGAAAAAGTATCCTTCCCCTTATTTTTTAGAAACTTAAGTGAATGATGAATTCAAATAGATTTTTTATTGTATTGTGACAAATAAGAGCATTCCTATTCTTTACCCTTTGGTCCAGGTGCAAAGAACATTGACTAGTCCTATGCTTGATTACTGAATCTACGGCTAGCCGGGAGGATACCGGCCGCCACTTCGTAGCTCCCACGTTCCCCTCACCTGAGGGCTAACATCTACACTTCAGCTCTCAAACAATAGGACCAAATTGAATATTTTAGTATGTCACACTAAAATGTCCAATTCTACGTCCGATAAATAATATTTCCCTATTTATTTGCACACTCCTTCCAAGGCTTTTGACTTCCCTGAATATTGGATGTAATCTTTACTATAGTTGATAATTCAACATATTTTAACAATTCAATTGGCCAGATTGAAAGTAAATTAAGTTTTAAGTAAACGATTATCACAATTTATATTAGGCACTTCTATTTAATTTCATTAATTCACATAATTTCATAAACAAGGAGAAAGACTAAGAAAATTACTCAGAATGCATGGGAATTAAACAAAGCATGGATTTCATTTAAAGTTAACAACAATAAACAAAGATACTTATCTCAATTTCCTCCCTGCGTACTCCTCGAAGTTCCTTTGACTTTTTCTTCTAGTACATCACACTTCTTAACTCACTACTTACACTTACTCACACTAAACTTCAACTTAGACTCAAAAGCACACTAATAGAATACTCTAAGACTCCTAAAATGTACACACCACATACTAAAATTCGTCCTCTATTTATAGAGGTAGACAAAGGTCCAAGGGGTACTTAAGCACTTCTTCAAAAAGCGTCCAGGTTCAATGTATCTGGCATTTTGAACGGTCTCGCCGTCGGCGAGAAACGACCTCGCCGTCAGCGGGGCTTCTAGAAGGTCTTCAAACCACGTGATCTCGCTGTCGGCGGGCTCGGGCTCACTGTCGGTGAGGTAGTTGCAAACCCTTAAGAAATTCTCTTTATAATCTCACTGTCGGCGGGCTCGATTTCACTATCGGCGACTTAGTTCATTTTGCCTGTATTTCTTCCTTTTTTATCCAAATTTGCTCTATTTTATGCTTTTTTTTTCATCACTTATAAATCTTCGTTCCTGCAATAAAATAAAGAAAATATATTTCTTTAAAGTGCAATTTCATAAAAAATAGGTATGAATTTCTTAACATATTTTTCTGTGATCAAAATCCCCTAAACTTAATTATTACTTGTCCTCAAGTAATTTTTATACTAAATAAAAACAATGATTTTTTGTAATAGAATTTTTTTAATTCAAATAAACTATGAATTAAATTTAAATAATACTATAGTAAAGTTAAATAGAAACATTTTTAAGTAATTAAATTAGCTTTATAGATATAAGATTATTTAGTTATCAGATCTAAGATTTCTAGCTCTCTATTTATTTCAGGAAAGACTATATTAACAAGAGTAATTTACTTGAGATATTTAGATGATAGGAAGTTTAAGAAAAGACTATTCAGTAAAAAATTAATCCATATATATAATTTTAGAAATATATTTGAGTTTTACCCTTTAGGTTGATTCCATTGAAGCCAATTTTTGATAAGACATCTCCTCAAGCTTCTCCTCACTTATATTTATTTTTTTATTTATTTATGTTTTTTTTTCTTTTCTTTTCTTTTTTTCTTTTTGGATTGATTTTCAATCCTTCTATTTCTCTTTTTCAAGTGAGCATTACTGTATCTGGATAGCCTGTTAATAATTTTGAACTTCAACTTTATCTTCCTAAATTTGAAACTTAAAATATTTCTTTGCTTATATATATTTCATAGCCTTTACTTCACTGAGTTTCAATCTCTTCTTTTTCACCTACATACTTAAGAATTTCAATTTTTTAATATAGTTTCCCTTACTTTAAATAGTTTACTATATTCTTATTCCTTTTAACCAAATATCTTATTCTATTAAATTAATTTGGATTTATAGAAATATTCTATTCAACTTTCTGTAATAATTATATAAATTAATTCAAGTTACTGAATTAAAAATTATTATAGAAAATTAAATAATAATAATTTTTTTTTAAACATAGAAATTGAGAACAATTTAATAATTAAATTTGTATTTTTCCTCCCCCAAACTTAAATTTTTCTAGCTATTTCTAAATGGTGAAAAGGAAAATATACAATGAATTTACATCATACCTTTGTGCTTTAGGTATTTCTTTTCCTTAAAATTTTTGCGTGCTTTTTCATTATTTAAAGAACCTCGTACTCGTTAGTATTCTTCTATATATATAGTATTTAAAAGAGAGTGCTGAGTAAAGAAATTTTTAAATAAGTATAAAAACACAAACAGATTAAAACTTAATCTACTATTACACATCCAATCAACTCAGTTACTAAAATAATCTAAAATTAAAGTTCACAATTTATAAAACTTAAACAACACATTTAAAGAAAAACTAACATATTACCTTAAAGAGAATTTGCATACTAATTTAACATATAAAAAAAAATCTAACATAACAGCTTAAGCAATTTAAAACAAACACACCAACTCCACAGTCCACAGAAAGTACATAACAATTACACACAAAGTAATAAAGTTCTTAAAATAACAATTAATCTAAACAAACTAATTAAAGTCTCTAATCTTCAGCATCAAAAATCCCAAACTATATCATCTCCCTGATCTCCAGGCTGAGAAGGCTAAGCAGGCTGATACTGTGTGTAGCGGGGGCATTCAGGAAAGATAACATCTAATTCACCTCTCCTGTAATGACGTTCAGCCTCATAATATGCTATTTTGTATTCTGAATGTCGCTGGAGATATTGACTGTCATAATCATGTCTTTTCTCCAAGCCTCCAATCCTTTGGTCCATATGCTCAAACTTCCTTTCCATGTTCTCTCCAAATTTTTCAAAACACTTTCTATGTAGGGTCAGCTCATTCATCAGATCATGAAGGGTAGGGGTGGTGTACTGAGGGGGGTCATAACTAGTAGAAGGTATATCTCTACTCGATGAAGGCATATAACTCCTCGTCCCTGATCTCCATCCTTCGTGGGACTCATACTTCTTAATATTAGTCGGAGTGATTGGCTTCATTGGTTCCACCCATTCCTCATCATCTCGAGCCTCAACTCCAAAGAGTTGGCAGAGTGCAAAAATCAGACCAGGGTGTCCTAGTCCTCCTCCACTTTCACTTCGTGTAGTGGCTAATACATTCTTATAAATAATATTTCCCACATTTATACTTTTCTCGATTCCCGAATACAATAATTCGGATTGTTCTATCTCTCGTTACCTCACCGTGGTGATATGTGGGTAACAAGGTAGAATAAATGAAGTAGTGTTAGGCCTTAGATAATGCATTTAACATTGAAAGAGGAAAATTTACCCTTTCGCGCTGCTTTATCTTCCAAACTCCTTTCCCGTCAGTGAGAAAGTTTATCACCTCTTCCAGTGGTCCTTCCATTGTTCCAAAAGTATCATAGTCACTGGTATACAAGTCACGTACCTCATAAAACGAATTAATCCTAACAGCACTGAATTTAACCAAAAATCCTCTTACTTTGATCGGTGCATCTTCAATTGCAGTCAGATTGGCATAAAATTCCCTGACAACTTCTACAGCAGCCCTGTTTGTGGTGTAGCAGAAATTTTCCCATCCTCTTCCCTTAATTATTCGTTCCACTTCTCCGCCAGGATTTTTGAAAAATCGATCCTGTATGCATTTTCTTGCTTGAATGTTTTGAAAGTATCGAGTTTGTGCTCTTGCATTTATGAATCGGTTTCGTCGTAATCCAACCTTCATCTTTGTCGAGGAGCCATTTCGTTCGATCTATGAAAATCACAAAAATTCTAAATAAACTTCCAATAATTACTAAAATGGCTTCCTATAGAAACTAAAATCCATTTAAATTGATCTCCATGAATTTCTTCCAAGTATTTTCTCCATATTTCGAATTTTTCCAAAATTTCCCAATGTAGAAGAAATTCATAGTGAAAATAAAAAATTTTTGCATAGGAGTGAAGCACTTACCAAGGGGAGATGAAATCCGATAAAAAGTGTTGAAATCGCCTCAAATCTAAGATCTCACGAGCCCTAGGTCGGTTTTTTTCAAAGTTTTGAGGAAGGGGATGATGAATAGTGTCGGTTAACTTGTCAAATATAGGACATTTCGCGATTTCGCTGTCGGCGAGATTTTTCTCGCCATCGGCGAGCTAATTAATTTACCAAGGCTAAAGTTTCTAAAAAATCTCGCCGTCGGCGAGATCGTTCTTGCTGTCAGTGGGCTTTCCCTCGGTGTCGGCGGGATAATTCTCGCCGTCGACGAGCTCCCAAAAATTTTAAATATTTAAAATTCTTCAATCATTTTCAACCTCGATTTAGCCCTAATTAATCTTCCGATCACTTAATTTGACAATTTAGTATGAATACTAGATACTTATACTCACAAAAAGTTCACACAAATAATATAAATTTATATATGAAATCCATAATACATACAAATTTCACACTTTTAAACACTAACACTAAAGACTTCAATACTTCAAACTCTCATAAATACTCAGCATTGCAATCCACACCACAATACTCTAAATGCTGAGACATAACAGATACATATAATTTTATCAAATATGAGATGATCAAATTTAAAGTTTAAATCATAGTAAAACCTAAATCCAAATCAACACATATATACACACAAATATCATATAAGATAGAAATCTTTACTACTCCTCAGTGTCTGACCTAACATCCTCTCTGATATTCTCGATGTGACGCAGGTACACAAATAGATTGTAGAAAGGCCCGAAAGGGAATTCTGCAGTAGATTATTCATCAATCCACCCTTTCGTCTCGCAAATGAATAAAACCGCCTCCGAAGTCCAAGATGATCAAAGTGCTCCTTCATCCTCCAAATCAATGCGATCAAACATATCAGAGATATTATCGATGGAATTCATCACGTTTTGCAACTCTTTCTCTAATCCTTTAATCTTCTTCAGAATGAAATTTGTTTTATCAGTAAGGGGCCTCACTAAAAGATTGTTTTGTGATGCTCTATCATAAATAATGGTAATCTCATCATTGTTATCCAAAGTTGGAAACATATCCGTAGGATCGACTGATTTCCATGGCAAAAGTACCTTTTCCCACGCCTCATAAGAAACTTGGTACTGACTGCATAAAGCAAATATAGTCGATGGGTGTCCAAGTCTATGAACTGACCCATGCACAATTAAACCAAATGCAGACTTTACTATAATTGATCCAACATCGATAGGTAGTCCAATTTGAATACAGTAATTTAATATAGCGCATTCCTTTGAAACTTTATTTACCCTCATAGTGGGTAATAATTTTGATGAGATAAAGAAATGTCAATGCTTTGAGACAGGGTTAAGAAGTGATGCAGAGAAACTGACATACCCGTCTTCGCGCAACTCCCAATCATCAGGTTCGTCGATCAGGTATCTATAAATCTTGTTCATATTGTATCTTGAAGGAACAAAGTTTGAATAATGATAGACAGGGGTATTCTCTATAGAAAATAATTCATTTACCCTTGAAGGAGTAAATGTTACCCATCTTCCTCTGACGTAGACACTTCCATTGTTGATCGCATGTAGATTATAGTAAAACTCTTTAACTACAGGAATAACTACAGCGGATTTCGTATAACAAAATACTTCCCAATGCCGCTGCACGATCATTTCTTCAATTTTTGTGGTGGAATTCTCTACTCCTCTGTTGAAAAATCTCCTTTCTTTAATAAGTCGCTTCTTCATCAAAACTTTGTTGAAAATACGTTGCGCCTCCGAACTGACGAATTTTCTTCGGTTGAAAACTCCAATTTTTGTGGTTTCTAAGAGTTTGGTGGCCATTTCGGATTGAAAGGAATGGTCTCTAGTCGTTTCTTGGGAAGAAAACAGTGTAAAAATGAATTTGGGATGGTTTTCTACAAAGAAATGGATTTAGAACCGTCCAAAACCGCACATAAAACTTAAGAGACCAATTTTTCAATTGCCTCGCCGTCGGCGGGAAGTTTCTCGCCGTCGGCGAGCTAGTTATAAAACTGATTTAAATATATGGCACGCGATCTCGCTGTCGGCGGGCTCGGCTCGTCGTCGGCGGGATTCGGTAAAATTGCCTCAATTTCGCTCCGGTCCGAATATTTTCTCGATCTCATCATATAGGTTCGAATTTGTGATGATTGTAATTAAAACTTGAATAAGTAATATTTATTTTAATATTACGGACTCACTAATGTGTATATAATTAAAATAAAAGACTACTATGGGTTGCCTCCCATAAAGCGCTTTGTTTAACGTCGTCAGCCTGACCTAATTTCAGTGAGTAATCAGGTCGACTAAGCATTAAAACCGCTTTAAAATTTGGTCTTCTACCTTCGAAATATGATTTTAATCTATGTCCGTTTACCTTAAATCTATGTCCTGTTTTTGGATTATCAATTTCTATAGTTCCATATGAAAATATTTGAGTTATAGTGAAAGGTCCTAACCATCGAGATTTCAATTTTCCAGGAAATAATTTCAATCTAGTATTATATAGTAAAACTTCTTGTCCTGGTTTAAAATTTCTCTGATTAATCTTCCGATTATGCCATAATTTCATCCTTTCTTTATAAATCCTATCATTATCATATGATTCATTCCTTAACTCTTCTAATTCATTTAATTGCAACAATCTCTTCTCACCAGCTTCTTTCTTATTATAGTTAAATTCTTTAATCGCCCAATATGCTTTATGTTCTAATTCAACTGGTAAGTGGTAAGTTTTTCCATATATAAGCCTGTAAGGAGTCATTCCAATTAGAGTTTTATAAATGATTCCGTATGCCCATAATGCAGTTGTCTAGTTTTATAAACCTAATCCAATCTATTAAGGTTTACGTACTTTTCTAAAATACGCTTAATCTCTCGATTAGAAACTTCAGCTAATTCACTAGTTTGTGGATGATAAGCAGTTGATATCTTATAAATAATATTATATTTTTCTACTAGTTTGTGAATATATTTATTTCTAAAATGAGTTCCTCCGTCAGTGATAATCACTCTCAGCATTCCAAATCTAGTAAAAATATTTTTCATTAAAACTTTTGAAACACTTTTAGCATCATGTTGACCTCATTTTTGATGAGGTCTTCTCTTCCCTCTTTAGTGCTTAGGATCTAGCCTTAAGCTTTTCCTTTGACTATCTTAGAGGACTAGAATTGGGACCCATCCTTTAGAAATTTAAACCACTTCTTGTCTCCCTGTAAACCCCACAAGCTTGATTGTAGACCCCTAATCACCTAGAGGGTTGAGATCAAAAGTGAAGGTTTAAAGGATGAGTTCCCTATAGGACTCTTTGGGCCTGTGACCACCTCGGGTGGCTCGGTCCGGTGAGGGTTGACTTACACACTCACTACACTCATACTCTACACTCTCACACACACAATCCAAATCCTAAAACCACACCCACACCCAACTTGACTCCTTGATTCATGTAGGTAATTCATATGGATGGACCTTAACCCCTAAGCCCCTGGCTAAGAGGGTTAGGAATAACATAGTGAATGCCTCAAATGAGTCCTCTCATGGCTCATATAGGCTTAACATGGCTTCATGGCTCAATCAAAGTGATTCCATTTCACTCATATTTGATCAATCTTCATTCTTCCAAAATTTCAATTTTTGACCCCGGGGACCCTACACCTATCAAACCTACCAAAAGCCCTTAAAATTGTCCAAATCCTCCAAAATTTCCAAATCACCCAAAATTCCCCAAAAATAACCTTGAACATTTCCTCACCAATCAAATTGATCATCCATAACCAAAAATACCAAAAATTCCAAAAATACCCCCCAATACCCTCCAAATACCCAAAATGCCCCTCTTAGCCAAAAAATCCAAAAATTCAGAAAATTCCCAGAAAATTCCAGAAAATCCCAAATATTCCGAATTTCATTTTGTCTAACTATACGATGGTCCAATTTTGTCAATTTACCCCACTTTTACCAAAACCCCAAATGTAGCCCATTCTTAACCCAAGTGAACCCAATGTCAAACCAAATCTACCCAATTAACCCCAATTTTGGTTCAATTCAATTCTAAACTTCAATTTAATATCCACAATACAAATCTAGACTAAATCCAAGTCCAATTTGATTGACATTTGAATCCAATTTTACTTTTGACCTTAAAGCCCAATTTGGACCCATGACCCAAACTTAGCCCAAACCAAACCAATTCAACTCCAATTGACCCTAAATCTTTTCTAAACCTTCCCTAACATCCCCAAAAACAAAACACTAACATGATTTTCCCAAAATTTGGACCCAAACCCCACTTAAACTCAACCCAAAACCAAAAAGCCCAATTTTGACCTAAACCCAAACCTAACCCAAATAAGCCCAAGTCCCAAAACCAAAACCTAACCAAAGTTAAAACCAATTTGAAACACTCCCATAAACATTTCCAAACATTAATTTTACATCAATTTCAACTCTAGCCCAACATTGGCCCAAATTAGCCCAATTTGACCTACATTGGCCCATTTACCAAATGAACCCAAATTCAACCCAATTCAATTCCAAACTACCTCAAATTTGCTTCAAATCATTCAAGACACATCCTTAAACTAAACTCAACATTTATTTGGCATGGCCCTTTGCAAAATTTTTCATCTAAAAGCCCATTGCTAAACATAAAGGCCCACTCCATTAAACCTTCCTAAAAGCCCACTCCTACCAAATTTATAAGCCCAAACCCATCCTAAAGCCCACATTACAATCACATCTCATCCTCACTTAATTGATATCATTCCCTAAGTGCTAAACCCATCATGAAAATCAAACAAAAAATGGTATTATGCCAAATCCCATCAAATAACCCCAAAATTTCCAAAAATCCTAAAGCCCTTTCCATGAAAGTCGACCAAGCTCTTGCCAAGCCATATGTGAGCCAAAGACAAGCCATGTACAAGCCATATGAAGCCATGGGATGTTTGACATGTGACCATACCCAAAGTAGCAAAAGGAGGGCCCCCTTTCTTAAACCTTCATTAAGCTTTTTAACCCCTTCCATTTTACACACTAAACCAAGATTAGCAACATCACTTTAGATGGGGACTTCACCACCCCTTTCTAGCTGATGCAAATGATCCTCCCTCAGCCCAAATCAGCCATGGGGAGGTGAACCTAACCCAAAATCATGGCTTGGACCAAATCAAGCCAAAATTGACCTTCCCCCATGCCATTTTAATCCAAGCTCTTTACACATGGCATTGGCCAATTGCTTGCACAAACCTCCACCCCGACTCACCCGAACCCGAGGGTGACCCATGCCTCGCGCACCACCCGCCTGGATCGCCGGAAAACACCATGGCCGAGACCTCGGGAGGAGCCAAATTTTGGAATTCCACCTTGTCGAGCCGCCTCACTCCAAATGGCCATTGCAGCTGTTCTTCTCCTCACCAGAGCAGCTGATCCCAACCCTTAAACCCCCCTGGGAGGCCCTCCAGCCTCTCCTATTCAAACACCCCCTCCTCTCGGCCAAGTAAGGTGCTGAAACAAACCTTAAGGAAACTCTACCAAAATTGTTCCAGACTACTCCCCACACTTAGAGCAATTGATCCTCAGTGACAATTTGCCATAATCCCCACCAACAGAACCCAATTTCTCAGCCAAAATTCCACCCAAAACCAGGACATCCCCAAATTCTCCACCAAATTCAAATTAAACTCACCCACACCTGCACAAGACCAAGAGAAGGAGTTCCCCAGTGAAAGCCCCCTCTCCAGACCACCCAGCTGTTCCAAACTCCAAAGGTTGTGATCGGGCTAGGTCAAAATCATACCTGTGACAATTCACCAGGCCAAGAGACTTCATCTGGAGCTTGCTTAGACCCAATCGAATGTGACACAACCCTCAGATTGAAGCCACACTTCTCTGAGTTAAGGTATGAGCTAACTCTTTATCCCGAGCTTCTGGAGATTCTCCATTTTAAATGCCTTAATTTCAATGTATGATCACCATATAGATGTATTCGTCTCTTCAAGACGAATCCATAGAGCACAAGAACACAAAAATCCGTTAAATATTGAGTGAGATATTAAGGATTTAGTGTGGACGGTTCTCTGGCTAGGAGGCTTGGGGACGATGAACGGATGCCGTCCATTTGATACACGCACGGGTGGACGATCCAGATTGAGCCGTATGAGGAGACGGAACGATACGGCCGGGCCCTCGGAGCGCCGAGTCGGATGGCGGCGCCGACCAGAGCGCACCGCGCGGCCTTTCGGAGTCGCCGAGGATGGCGCGGCGCCGCGTGGATAAGTAGGAAAATAAGCTATTTTTCTATTTATTTAATTACCGTAACTTCAAAAATTCATAACTTTGTGTAGAAAAATCCTAAAAATAAAATAAAAATACTTGCTCGGATGAACGGAGGAGAATAATGTGGAAAAGAAATCAAGTAATTTCATTAGATATTTTATTTTTAATGATTTATTTACTCTCCGCATTGTTTTAATTCTCCATTCGCATAGGCAATTCATCATGGAATGAGACCATAGGGCTTTTGAAGCCTTCCGAACTTGGGAACATTCCCCGAATTTTCCAAGGTCGAGGCCATCCCTATGAGAAGTTATTGATTTTTCAAGTTCATGTTATTGTTTTGAGTATTTTAATTCCAATAATTAGCATGTTGAGAAATAAATTCTAGGAAAATTTGGTGATGTTTCTTGTGACCAGAGGGACCTAGGAAAAATAAGTTTTGAGTTATTTCACTTGGAATGACCCTAATTGACCTAAACACTCAAAATTGAACTTTAATTAATTAGGGTTTATTCAACATCAAATTGACTTGAAAACTATTCTCCACTATCCTCTAGGGATAGAGGGACTTTACATAAAAATTTAAGATCAATTGGACTTGGTTAGCCCCACCAAATGGGTTAATTAAGCCCCATGAATAAAATAAAACTTTAAAAATTCATAACTCACAAAATACTTTTCAAAAATTCACAAAAATGGTTTTGGAGCTTCTTTGATATCAGGGAAATTTAATAAAATTAAAATTGCAATTTTCTAAAAAAGTTGATTTTTATCATTATTTTAATATTTTTAATAATTAAAAAATAATAAAAATCACAAAAATATTAAAAATCACCAAATTGTCATATTTTGAATTCTAATCATTTAGGAACAAACCAAATATTTTTCTTAAGTCCCTAGTGTAAGATATTGAATTTTAAAGGCCTAAATTAATTTTTGAATTAAAAAAAATGAATTTTCTTAACATTCCCTAAAATAATTCTAATAAATCAAAGAAAAATTAGAAAATTATAAAAATTGGTTCTCTGGTTTCCCTGATATCAGGGAGATTTTTGAAAAATATAAAATTCATTTTTCAATCTTTATTTTATTTTTAAGTTAATTAATACTCCAAAAATCAAAATAATTCTAATAAATAAAATATAATTCCAAAAATCACTAAAATTAGTTCAAGTGGTCCTCTGGTCATTAGGAATGCCCCATAATTTTCTTAAGGACAGAAAAAATTCCCTTGGTCATCTTATTGAATTTTCCTTGAAAATCCTTATTTTCCACAAAAAATAATTATATAAATAAATTAAATACAGAAAAATCACATTTTTCTCCTCTAATGTCATAATTGACATGTGAGTGAAGTCACATAAAAATTTCAAATTCATTTAAGCTCAATTTAGTGAGTTATGGAATTATTAGGCTTGAAGGGCAAAATGGTAATTAAAATTTTAACCCTTAATTAAACCTTTAGGCTTAATAAAATGAGACAGTAAAATATTTGATCCTATCTGATTTGGATGATTGAAATTTAAATAATTAAAGGGTAGAGACCCATCAATCATTTTTAAGATTAATTAAAGTAAACCTTAATCAATTAATTAATTAAATTTGGAAGATTAATAAAATAAAAAAAATTGAAATTATTAAAATAGGGATATTATTAAGAAGACATTTATTCTTTAATTTAAGAGTCCCTAAATTAATCACTTCAATAATATTTAATTCCCAATTAAAATGATAATCCCAACTCAAGATTTAAAATACTAAAAGACTTAATAATTAAATTAAATTAAAATTAAAACATTTAAACTAAATTAAATCAAAATTTCAATTAAATTAATACTTTAACAATTAAATTAAATCATCTTTAAAAAAACATTAAAAATAAAAAAAATTAAATCAAATTAAAATTAAATTAAATCATAATTAAATCAAAGTAAATTCAAGTTAAATTAAATTAAATTAAAACTTATTAAATTAAATTAAATTAAATTAAAAATAAAATCAAATTAAAATTAAATTAAAATTAAATTAAAATTAAAATAAAATTAAATTAAAATTAAACTAAACCAAATTAAATTAAATTAAATTAAATTAAATTAAATTAAATATAATATCACTTAAGACATAAAGAATTCAAAATAAATCTAAAACAACTTGAACACTATTCCAAACTTAAACCCATTAATTAAAATTAAATTAAATCACAAATCACTTAAACATCAATTTGCCCTTAAAAGCTCTTGTTATCATAACTCCTAAGTGGAGTATTTAGTGAAGTGTCACCTCATTCATAGGATATTCAAACATCCTAGTTCACCGAGTAAAAGAACAAAACTTAATTAAACCTCGGATGATTACTTCACTCGATTAATTAAATCCATTCTGGACTTAGAACAATTCCAAGCAATATTGAAAAGATGTTTAAGATTCGTCTTAAGCACTTCCTCAATATGACGGGGTGTTTTATAAGAACAATTAAACTTAATTATTCTTTGGTGCAGGAAATTATCCATAAACAAAATTGAAAACCTAGACGTCATAGGAATGACTAGCTATAGGATTAGGATCTTGGTAGAAAACCAGAAACCTTGCCCTTAGCTTTACCTAGGTAATTGCTATAAATACTTAAATGCTCTAACATGTGTTTCAAGTGCAGCTTAGGATGACGGGAAGACCCTCCAGCTACGCTTTTATTTTATTGCAATTTACCTTCTCGCAATTTAATTAATCGCATTGCACTTTCTTTTCTTGCATGATAAATAATAGTTGCATGAAAACCAAAACCTTTAGGGTAGTCCCTAAAACTGAAACCAAAACTAAATTAAAAGACACCACAAGATAAAAATCACCGCCACAACATTTCAAAATATAAAACAACTCAAAATTTAATCACAAACAGAACAACAAAACTACAATTGCAACTAAATTAAAACGTCTCGTTGAATGATCGGGAATACCTCGGATGATGTAACCCACGTGTTGCTAACGGGATTTCCCACGGTCTAAATGAAAGTGTAGAACTCATTCAGTTGAGTTTAGCAAATTCATCTGGACTAAGTGAATTCGATGAAAATAATGATGCCGGGAGACGGAACCGTGGGATCTTAATCAGTTCTGTTTAAACAACTTTAAGATTTGTTTTAATTAAAACATTAAAAAAAAAAGCACTTGGATTTTAAGATTTTCTCTAAACCAAAACACTTCTCTCATCTCCTGATTTATGACTTCTAAAACTAAACCTCTGCAACAACAAGGAGCTCGGAGCATGGTGGGCAGCACGGCCATCGTCATCAGCAAAACTCAGATCTACATCAACTAAACTTTCTTAGTTTTAAACAACAAAGCCATAGGATTTCGAGGTAGTTTGCCTAGTGCAACATAAATCCTCAACTCTTGTTAGGCTTTTGCATAATTATGTTATGTAAATTAAGCCCTAACCAGTCTTAGGACTCCGAGGTAGTCGTTTCGTACGACATAAACCCTCACATTTTCTAGGCTGATTGTATGATTATGTCAAATGAATATAAGTCCAAATTAATTAAAATTGGCAAAAATTGAAATATCAAATAATATTAGGATTTTCTTAAAACCGAGCCAAACAACAGGATAGTTTGGGAAGTTGCCAAGATTCTTCTTGGATCCTCGCCTTCTCCTACTTCTCTTCCTTTGGATCCTCAAAAATAAATTGTTCCAAATTTTGAGTCATTCCCTTTTGAATTTCCAAAATCCAATCATTTGAAAACCTCAAACTTTGAAATTCTTGGGAACAAAACCACTGATCATTATCGAGAGTTTTCTTAAATGATTCCCGTCATTTAAGATGTAATTAACTATAGGGGCTTGCCCTTATAGGGAACTCTAAAGAACCCAGGTAATATAAACCCTGCTTAATTCATTTATATTAAGCAGGGGAATTTTTCGGCTTATAAAATTGGTTTGCAGACCAAACGGATGTCAAAAATCTCCTAGTTTATTTAACCGAGCCCCGTCATCAAGCAGTGTGTCTATTCTTCGGGATAGATACACGGTTTGTGATGCGGTGCTCGTTTATATAAACTATTTGGGATGTGATATCGGTTTGATTTCATATCTTAAAATTATTTTCAAAATCAAATACTATTTTCTAAACCATATATACATATTTAAATTAAATTTAAAATCTAAAATTCACCGACAATTTCTGTAGGCGACCCCTTTTCAAAATACAACACACATAACCTAAAAATATGCCGACAACTTCTGGCGACACCGCTGGGGAATAGTTCCTCTCTCCATTTTGATCAGATGGCTTTGCTTTCATAAATCGGTAGTGAGCCCATGCCCCTAGTGGACCAAACAACCATTCTTCCGTTGGAATACCCTGTTCATTTCTGTCTTGAACGAGTATAACCAACTCCTCTCAGATTTAGGAGCCACTGTTTAGACACCCCTAAACGGAGAGGTTCCAAGATCCTTTTACCTCTTTTCTGAGGTGGGGTGGACCCCCAATAGGTGTTAGTTTAGGAGCGATCCTTCGAGTCGAGAAGTCTTGCATAAGACTTTCTCTTCCTTTCCAATTCTGAATCAGATTCCTTACCTTCTCTACACCTTTGAACATTCCGTTCCTAATAAACAAATCCTCTAATGAATGACTCTTTTAACAAATAACTCCTTTTTATAAATACATGAACAAAAATTGTTCGGACTCTTTTCGATTCCTTTCTTTTCGTCCTGATGAGAAGAAACATAACTTGGGACTGACAATCAGAATCTACCTTACAGAAAATGTCTGCCCCAAAGCTGATTTTCTCCTTCACCAATGGACTGGACTTCGCTATTTACAAGGATGAGCTGCCCAACAATGGGATCATCCGTTTCGGGCAAGGATTCGAGAACACAAATGTCAAGATCACTGACGTTACCCTTTTCACACTTACAGACAAAGTGCCTGAAACTGAAAGACCTTTGATCGAGTTCAACCTCATGTCAACTCAAGAGTTCCCTCCCCTGCAAAGGGTTCCAACTGAGAGGAATTCTACTGTCTATAGGAGGACTGTTATCTCTACCCCCACCGGTCTAGTCGTCTCTGCACCTACCCCGGCTTCTGCCAAACTGAAGGGGAAAGAAATTCAAATTTGTAACGAGCATGTTACCGTGGAGGGTACAGATCTCCGTGTGAGACCTTCTGTTTTCAAAATTGGGTCCAGCTCAAGGGTTCCACCCCTAACACTGACTCAGAGAAGAAACAGAGGTAGAAAGATTGCCAGAAAGGCCAAAGCTGCTGAAGTTGCTTTCTTGGAAGAAATCCCTGAGTACACACCACTACCTGAGTACATACCACTGCCTGAGTATACACCGCTTTTGGAAGGAAATAGATTCCATCCCCTCTCCACCACAGCTGACGAGGAAAATGTCCGCAAGATTGCTTCTACATTACCTCGACCCGCATACTATAGCGACAACTCGAAAGAAAAGGGCTAGGATTACACCATTCGCCCGACTACGGACCGTGATAGAGAAGGTAGCAAAGAAAGAGAGATGTCCTGTATCAGAGATTTTAAGAAGAATAGGGCGGGTGCCAGCCAAGTCCCGTCTTGGGCCGTGAGTAGAACCGTTAGCGCCACAGAAAAGCCGAATAAGAAGATGAAAGCTAGCCCACCTGTTGTTTTTTCAGGTTTACGGATCGTGGAGGATACCTCCTTCCGACGATTCGGCCAGACAGACCATCCGGTCCTAGGCCTTCTGCTGCTAGAAGGATGGTATGGAATCCTACTACTGGCCAATTAAGACCGAAACGATGACCAAGAAAGGAAAGTCTCGTCAGGAGACTCGAGTCCGAAGAGAGCGCCACTGCAATGAAGGGGACTCCCAAGAAAGAAATCCAACAGCCATCACATGATAACTGCGAAACCGTACGAAGAAGACCATTGGAGGACGCTATGGAAAAGCTAAGAACCGACATTCAACGATTAGCAAGAGAAAGAGAAGAAAAATTTGGAGATGAAGTCGATTCGTCTAAATTCATGGATGACGAATATGTGGAGATCAACATGGTTGAGACATGAGCATCGTCAGCTTCGCAAGGTGCCTCGGCATCTGCGGAGAGAGAAGAACCAGAAGCATTAAGAGCACAAATTTGAGAAAAAGATGATACAATCTCTCAAATGGCAAAAAGGATGGAAGAGATGGCTGTAGCCCTGGCCACTCTTCAGAGTCAGGTTCAACCCCCAAGAGAAACGCCTCCAGAAGTTATTCATATTACGTACAGGGGAAAAGAGATTACATCCGTTAACGGAGACGATCGACTCGAAGAAAGATTCTACCCGAATATGATTCCGGATAAGGACATCAAGAACATGGTGGAACGAGCGAGTGCGAGAAGCCTTAGCACGGTCTAAGAGCGGAGCATCTATTCGGATGGGTAGACCTTACTCCGAAGAATTTGATGCAGTACAATACCCAAAAGGCTTCTTACCACCTCTGTTCAAGACTTTTGATGGTACCGGAAACCCTCGACAGCATGTTGCACATTTTCGCGCTAGTTGTTGCAACGCCGGTGGAAGTGACGCCTTACTTTTCCGATAATTTGTCAGCAGCCTGTCAGGGATCGCCTTCGATTGGTATGCAGAGTTACCAAACTGTTCGGTAAAGACATTTTCAGAATTAGAGAACCTCTTCGTGAGACGGTTTGCCGGAGCTCAGCACCATATCACCATCGGTGACTTAGTGGTAGAGAAACAGAAATCGAACGAAACTTTAGTGGACTACATACTTCGATGGAGAAATCTAAGCATGAAGTGTGAGCCACGACTACAAGAGCAAGCATGCGCTCGGTATCTTGCTTAAAAGCATTCACGGCCCGATAGCACTTCTTCTTAAGGGATTTACGATTAAGACTTTCGAGAAGTTGTTAAGCAGGGCCGGAAGCTTGCAAGAGGAAGCGAAGCAATTAAGTTTCGTCGACAAAACAGACAAACAGAAGCTCGCGAAGACATTTGAAAAGAAATGCAGGATCGTCGCGGCAGTTGATAAGGGCAAGCGACCAATGCAAATACAGCGGAGCAGCTGCAGCCCAGCTATCAACAACCTCAGCAGAACTACCAACAACCTCAACCCGGTTATCAGCCAACCCAACAATATGAGCAACTGCCTCGCCCACAGCGTACGTTAAAGGAGCTTATAAATAGAGAATATCCATTCAAGAATGAGGCAGTGCCAAAGATGTTCCGCAGTTTGATGAAGACTTCGGATTTTCGACTACCAGAACCCAAGAAGCCGGAGGAAGTCAACAAGAAAGACCATCCCAACTACTGCCCTTACCACCAGATGCTTGGACATAAGATAGATGATTGCTTCACCTTCAAAAGTTGGCTTGACAACAATCTCCGAAAGGGGAACATAACGATTCCGAAGGAATACATGAAAGAACCCCAGAAAGGAGGTTCTGTCAATGTTATTTCAACGAATCCCATTGTTCTGATAGACCCTTACACGACCGATGATGGATGGAGTACCGCTTGGACGAAGTCATCAAAGAAAATTTTGGATCGCATCCAAACCGCTTCGGCGCGCGCTTCAACTCGAAGTTTGAAACCTGTCAAGCCGGCGCTATCGCTTGCAATTGAAGAACCGCCCCAGGAAGAAAAGATCATAGAAAAGAAGGAGATCTTAGAAGAAGAAAGGACCGAGGCTCCTAAGGCTAGATTAGGGGCTGCTTATCCCAGAATGGTTGTTTCCGATTCGGGGGAAAAATTCCTCGAACCTCTGACTCTGTATGATTATTTGCTCGCTCTGGCGGGATCTTATAATGATAAGAGTTATGGCGTTGACTACGTTTTGACTGTTTCTAATGATTACGTAACTAACGATAACCAATCTAATCCGGATCCCGATTTCGATACCAATAACAATTCTCAAATCATACACAACCTCGACAATCACGATGACAAAGAAGACATTCATCAAGAAGGCTACAAAAGTTCAACAAGCAATGAATCTATTTGTGAATTCCAAGGAACTCCAATCACCATAGAGTTAGAGCTTTCAGATTTTGAAGCGATTCCAGAAGAACTCGTCATGCCAATTCAAAAGGAGACACTCGTAAACTCGCACTGCAGATTCGAAGAAATCACGAAGTCAATTTAAGGAGCGGAAGGGTTCTACCTCCGAGAATGGGTCCAAAAGACAAAGGAAAGCGGTGGTTGTTCGGGAAGATTCAACCCCAGCAGAAGAATTGCCCATTCGGGAAGAAACTGAGACACACGGTAACAAAGTGGACTATAACGTGCTAGCCCATCTTAGAAAACTACCAGCCAAACTGAGCATCTACGACGCTCTCATCTTATTAAAAGAAATGAGGGAAGCTCTGATCAAGGCCTTACTTAATCCAGAGATTTGTTTAGCTCAGATGGCCGGAGATTCCTTAGACGAGGTTTGCTCGTTAAAGGAACAGCGAGGTGTTACCTTCAGGGACAGTGATCTACTACTTGAGACAGCCAATCACAACCGACCGTTGTACATTTCAGTCACAATCGGAAAATTTACGCTCTCTAGAGTATTGGTGGATCCAGGAGCGTCAATCAACATAATGAATCTTCAGACGCTAGCATACTTGGAAATTGATGCTCGCGAGCTTGAAGCAGACAAGATGTTACTAAGAGGATTCAACGAGAAAGGAGAAAGAGCCCTTGGATCAATAACACTGTTAAAAAAGACCGGTGACTTAGCGAAGACAACCGCAAAATTCCACATAATTGACTCTGAGACATCGTTCAACTCTCTACTGGGCCGGCCATGGATCCATGAAAATCGGATGGTACCATCGTCTCGCATCGATGCATAAAATACTACGAAGGAGGAGAACAGTGCATTAAAGGTGATTTGCAACCTTTCTCCGTACATGAGATTGGAATCCATGAAGATGCAGCTTATTATGCACCTCCGAAGAAAACAATCTTCTCCAAAAACACCGTGCCAAATGAAGCAAAAGAAATTCGAGACAATGAAGAACCTGAAGTTCTAGTCCAACAGTCACTCACCACTCCCTTACGGTGAGATGGTGAAGGTTTCTCCAGAACTCGCATCCGTTGTTGAGACCGGGGACGAGGTCATGGAAGAGACATTGGGACAGTTGGACGGAAAAAACCGATGATCAACGTTGATTGGGAGAACAGCTCTGAGGAAGAAGAGGAAGTCAAGAAAGAAGCAGCTACAATAAACCGGAAGAAACCACAATTCAAGATTTCGCTCGAAGATAAGAAGAACGAAGAATACAAATCGATGTATGAGAAGATTAACCACTATGTACACACTATGACCCTGACCCCGATCATGTCTAATAAGATCGAGGGTATGGTGGTCAAAGAAGTACATAGCAGCGGTGCAAAGCCAATCAAATTTTACCGTGGCACTTCTTCTTCCAATACTGAAAATGATGTACAATTTGACGATGTCACTTCTTCCGAATTAATGGAATTACCTTTTGAGTGGTACTCTCCATGTGTTCAAAATTTAATTCATTGTGGTGTCTTACCTCGACAATGGACAAAAGGCCGATCACAACACTTGGAAAAATTATGGAATAATGCCGGTCGGCCTCCCAATTCAAAACATGGTCTCGGATTCGGCACAGTAGGTTCAGTTGACGATACGAAATTTTGTTTGGTTGTCACTTGCGAACCTAATGAAGACTGCTTGGAAGCTTCAGAGGACCTCGAGGATCTACCAATCGGAGACGCTCCACCAGAATTCGAAGAAGAAATCAAATCTACAATAGATGAGTTAATGGAAGTTAACTTAGGTACTAGCAAAAAGCCTAGACCAACCTTTGTCAGCTCCTTACTCAATAAAGAAGATTCCGAGGAAATAATCAAGCTACTAATGGAATTCAAGGACTGCTTTCCTTGGAGTTATGATGAAATGCCAGGATTAGCTCCAGAAGTCGCAGTTCACAGGCTAGGAGTGGATCCTACTTCCGTTCCAGTCAGACAAGCTTCCAGAAGAATGCGTTTGGAAATTGAACAAGTCATAACTGAAGTTAAGAAGCTAATAGACGCTAAATTTGTCCGTGAAGAACAATACCCGACTTGGCTAGCCAATGTGGTACCAGTCAGAAAGAAGAATGGTCAGATCAGAATCTGCGTGGATTTCAGAGATTTGAACAAAGCATGTCCGAAGGATGAATTTCCACTACCAATTCCGGAGTTAATGATCGACATCGCTTCGACACATGAAATATTCTCTTTCATGGATAGATCTTCAGGATACAACCAGATAAAGATGGCACCAGAAGACGAAAAACTCACGGCATTCAGAACACCAATCGGAGTGTATTGCTACATAGTAATGACATTCGGACTAAAGAACGCAGGAGCAACATATCAAAGAGCAATGACAAAGATTTTTGATGATCTCATCCAAAATGGTTTTAATCGCTAAGAGGTGCGAGCCAAAGTGAAGAGGTACGAAGAACTCGATGCGGTGTCCGGCACCTAGGCGCCAGATTCTGGCGCCTAGGCGCCAGACGGACCTTCTAGAAGATTCATTGAATGTGGACATATTTTGAAGAGGTGCCTCAAGGCAACCCTTGAAGCCTATAAATAGGAGTCCATTTCTTGAGACAAACGTGCCCCGTTTGTAACCCCTTTCTCTTATCCACTTTAGGATCTCTCATCCTTAGAGAGAGAAATTTAGGGCCACTTTTGTTTTAGTTTAGAGAGTTTATTTTCAAGTTGTTGCATTTGGAGTTCATTACACTGTGGACTCAGTAGGAATCAGAAGATCTGTAGAAGGAATATTTGAGATAAGTATTTTATTTTTGATTCAAAGTTTATTTATTATGTTTTCTCGTTTATATTCAATGTGTTACGAGTAGTTAGTTTACTTTCTTCCCGCAATTATGAAGAGATAAATAAGATAATATAAGATTCGATGGAGAAGTAAAATTCAAAATATTTTCAAAACATTGTGATGATATTAATACCTGATCTTACTTTACTTTTTAAATTGGTCATTTAAATTGTTAAAACCTGTTGAAGAGTTTTGAGATCTAGAAGGAGAAGAACTCTTAACTTGTAAATGTCACATGAATCCTTGGGTAGTCGAAGGCCATGTGCGGGCTATTCAAGGTGAAGTGCAAATAAATAGGAAGATAAGATTTAAAGGGCGTAGAATTAATAAATTTTTAGAGTGACAAACTAAATTCTTATATTTTGATTTATAGATTAGGAAAGGGTCACTAGTAGGGCCGACCATAGCCACCCTTGGACATCTAGTAGTGTGAGTCTAGATTAACTCATTCTACTAACAATACATCCGGACCTGATCTGTAAATTAGCCAATGTTCTTTGCGCCTGGATCAAAGGGTAAAGAATAGGAATGCTTCTATTTGGCACAATACCATAAATCAAATTCTCCAACGAATATTAAATTATCTTAAAAAATATTAGATTAATTGAAGGGAAGAAAGTTGTTTGATTTATATAGTTTTCACAAAATCATTTTCTTATTATTGTTTTCTTTATCTGCATCTAGTAAATTAAAAGAAATTTATAGTTAGATTAAAATACAAAAAGATTTTTGAAATAAAATATTTGAAAATTTATTACCATATTTTTTCCCTGTGGGATCGATACTGGGGTCTTTGTTTCAAAGCCCTATATTACTTGAAACGATACATATACTTGCGTAGTACCCAAAAAGTATATAAAATATTTCCTTTTTAAATTATATTTTGTTATATAAACATATATTTGAAAAAGTATTAAACATTAACGGCCTAGCATTAAGTAGCAATCAAGTTTTATTTAATGTTATTGTCGTAATTAAAATTTGGTACACATCTATATAGCAAGTTATTCCAGGTCAAATGTTTCACGCCTTTGTCAGAAATTAAATTTTCTAGCAATGGTAACAAATCCTTGTATTTGGAAATACAAAAATTGGGTTAGTTGCTTAGGGATTGGGGATGAAGATTGTGTAATTTAAAGGAGAAAATCGTGTGAAAAACTGAATACTTTTTGTTTTTACACGATCTAGTAACTGTGGCGCTTAGGCGCCAAATCTGGCGCTTAGGCGCTGGACCCATCGATACACAGTTTATTCTGGTGCTTAAGCGCCGAATTCTGGAGCCTAGGCGCTGGAACCATGTTCGACTCTGTTTTGCCTATCGTCAAATTTCAAAGTGTTGTTCTGCAAAATAGGTAAATTTGAATGGTAAGATCAATATAGACCTAGGCCCTGTTTGGTTGGCGCGTTGGAGCGTGCGGCGTGGTGAACGAACGCGAAGTCCAGCAGAAGCGGAGGAATATGGCGCGGATTCGCAGCACTGCGACGCAAAGTTGTCTCAAAGCCGATCGCGGGATAACCCCCGCGGTCACGACTTTCGACTCCGCTTCGAAGGGCATTTTTCTCTCGCTGCCCTCACCTCACCTCGCCACTCTCTGGATCCCTAATCCCTAATCTACACGTCTTCCCTCGACCGACGGTGAATCAAGAATCGAAGGTAACGATCCTTCTCTCTCGAGTCCCTCTCCGCTTCCTCTTGTTCTTCTACTCCTTACTTCTTCGCCTTCGTTCGCGATTCGTTACTTGAATCAATACCTAGTTTATGGCATATGGATCGACTATTTCATAGGCTTCTACTGGCATTTTTTTTTCCTTGAGAAAATTTCTGAGGTGAAGAAGTAGGAATAGCCTAAGGGTTCTTGATTCTTTTGGGAGATTTGAGATTTTTCATTCATAGCATTTATCGGGAATTCATTCATGCGAGCTCGGAGATTTTTCTTTACTGCTTTACCTTTGGAAACCTGAAAAATTTTATGTGTTATTTCCGAAAATCTGAAAATTTTGGTGCTTTACTTTGGAAATTTTTCATGTGCAATTTACAAAGATTGCAAGGCTTTGGTGCTTCATTTTTGTAAAAATCTGAAATATTACATGTGCAATTTACAAAGATTTGAGGAGCTTTGGTGCTTTGCTTTTGTGAAAATAATTTCTTAAGGATTTTATTAGTTTGTATATTTAAAATATAAAATTTTTTAAAAAAATTTCATTTGCAAATAATGTATACTATATAAATATATCAAAATTTTAAAACAGTTTTAATAAACGAAGGCGGTCTGGTCATTTTCGCCGCATACTGTTTTCCCACAACAGTAACCAAACGGACAGCTGAGCTTCCCGCAGTTGCTTCCCGAGCAACGCAGCTGCAGCTGCAAAGCTGGGAAGCTGCAGCCGAACCAAACAGGCCCTTAGTAACACAAATTATAAACAATCATAATGAAGGTTAACTTGATCTCCTTTTTACTCACATATGAAATGGAGTGATCCAAAGTCCAAACTTTATATACTTTGAGATAATTTTTAGCTTAAGTTAATGAAGACTTGTTAGCATCCAATTTTCTAAAGTTATATAAAATTAGTCAAGACCGAGGCATAACCTTTCATTGAAAATGTAATAACACACAAAAATAACTATGGGTTTCCTCCCACAAAGCGCTTTGTTTAACGTTGTTAGCCCGACCTAAATAAGTCTTTAATCAGGTTGACTTAACTCGTAAGCGCCTTTATAAATCATTTTAATGTCTCCCAAATAAGGCTTCAGTCTTAATCCGTTAACTTTAAATATTTTTCCTATTTTGGGGTCTTTAATATCCACAACTCCATATTGGTATACTTTCTCAATTATATATGGTCCAATCCATTTATATCTTAATTTTCCTGGAAAAAGCCTTAAACGAGTATTAAATAATAATACTTCTTGTTCAGGCTTGAATATTTTTCCTGAAATCTTTTTATCATGTAATATCTTCATTTTCTCTTTATAAATTTTTGCATTTTCATATGATTCATTTCTTATTTCATCCATCTCATTTAATTGTAATAATCATTATTCTCCTACAGTATTTAAATCAAAATTAAACTCCTTTATCGCCCAATAAGCTTTATGTTCAAGTTCAATAGGTAAGTGACAATGTTTACCATAAATTAACCGGTAAGGTGACATTCCAATTGGTGTCTTATAAGCTGTTATATAAGCCCATAATGTAGAATCAAGTCTATCAACCCAATCAGTTCTTCTAGGATTAACAGTCTTCTCTAAAATTCTTTTAATTTCTCTGTTTGATACTTCAACCATGCCACTTGTTTGAGGGTGATACGCAGTTGCAATTCTGGGTTTGATTCCAAAATTTTCTAGTAATGATTGAATTCTTATATTTCTAAATGACTTCCACTATATTTGATAATTACCTTAGGCATTCCAAATCTTGAAAAAATCATTTTCTTTAAAAATTTTGAAACACTTTTGGAATCACGGTTAGGTAAAGCTACAGCTTCAATCCACATTGAAACATAATCGACTGGTAATAAAATATAACTCTTTCCAGATGATGGTACAAATGATCCCATAAAGTCTAAACCCCATATATAAAAAATTTCAACTTCCAATATATAGTTTAAAGGCATTTCATCTTTTCTAGATATATTTCCCATCCTTTGACACCGATCACTTGTTTTCACATATTGTCTCACATCTTTGAACAAGGTAGGCCAATAAAATCCTGAATTTAAAATTTTAAATGCAGTTTTATCTACTCCAAAGTGTCCTCCAAAATCAGAATCATGACATTTTTGAATAATAGCAAAAGTTTCTTCATAAGGTACACATCTTTGAATTACAGAATCTCTTCCTAATTTAAATAAATGAGGATCTTCCCAAATATAAGATTTAGCATCATCTTTAAATTTCTTAATAGATTTGTTATTCAATCCATAAGGTAGAATATTGCTAACTAAATAGTTAACTATATCTGCATACCAAGGTGTTTGGCATCCTTGAATAACATATAAATGTTCATCAGGAAATTTTTCATTTATATTTTCCTCAGTAATAACATCATTCTTAATTCTAGATAAATGATCAGCAATTTGGTTATCAGTTCCTTTTCTATCACTATTTGAAAATCAAATTCTTGTAGAAGTAAAACCCATCTTATCAGTCTAGGCTTAGCATCTTTTTTTGACATTAAATATTTAATAGCGGAATGATCAGTATGAACTATGCATTTGGTACCAAGAAGATAAGGTCTAAATTTATCAAAGGCATGTGATTATAGCCTAAAAGCTCTTTCTCGCAGTAGAGTAATCTCTTTCAGTTTTAGTAAGAGTTTTACTAGCATAATATATAACTTTGAAAATTTTCTCATATTTTTGTCCCAATACAGCTCCAATTGCAAAATCACTTGCATCACACATTAATTCAAAGAGTTTATTCCAATAGGTGCAATAATTATAGGTGCGATTATTAATTTTTCTTTTAAAATATTAAAAGCATTAACACAGTCTTCATTAAATTCAAATTTAGCTTCTTTTTCCAATAAATGACAAAGAGGTTTAGCAATTTTAGAAAAATCCTTTATGTATCTTCTATAAAATCCAACATGTCCCAGAAAACTTCTCACATCAGTAACAGTAGTAGGTGGTTGCAGTTCAGCAATAATTTTCACTCTTGCTTGGTCAACTTCCATCCCTTTTTGTGAAATTTTGTGACTAAGTACAATGCCTTCTGTGACCATAAATTGACATTTTTTCCAGTTCAGAACTAAATTTGTTTTTTCACATCTTTTCAGAACTTTGGAAATATTTTCCAAAAATGATTCAAAAGAAGTTCCAAAGACTGAATAATCGTCCAAAAATATTTTAATTCCTTTGTCAATCAAATCACAAATTATTGACATCATACATCTTTGAAAAGTTGCAGGTGCATTACATAAACCGAAAGGCATTCTTCTAAACGCAAATGTTGCATAGGGACTTGTAAATGTTGTTTTCTCTTGGTCCTCAGGAGCGACAAGCAATTGATGATAACCAGAATATCCATCCAGAAAATAGAAATATGAGTGTCCAGCTAATTTATCAAGCATTTGATCCAAGAAAGGTAAAAGAAAATGATCCTTTCTAGAGGCGTCAATTAGTTTCCGATAATCAATGCAAATTCACCATCCAGTAACTTGTCTTGTAGGAATTAGTTCATTTTTATCATTGACAATGACAGTTACTCCTCCTTTCTTCAGAACACAATGAATAGGACCTACCCATTGGCTATCCAAAATAGGATAAATAATTCCAGCATCTAACCATTTTAAAATTTCATTTTTAACAACCTCTTTCATGATAGGATTTAATCTTCTTTGAGGTTCACTAGTAGGTTTAAAATCTTCTTCCATTAAAATTCTATGCATACAGATGGAAGGGCTTATTCCTCTTATATCAGCAATAGTCCAACCAAAAGCTTTCTTATAATTCTTTAACACTTCTATCAGTTTTTCTTCTTGATCTAAGCTTAGTTTAGAAGAAATAATAACATGTAAAGTTAATGAATTTCCAAGAAAAGCATGCTTTAATGTGCAGGTAACATTTTTAATTCCAGTTCAGGGGCTTTTTTAATTGAGGGTAAAAGTATATCATTTTGTGTTATGTCCAAAATTTCCCAGTTATCTTTAATATAATGAGTTTCTTCAGATAATTCTTCTTCTTTTAGTTCTTCATTTTCATCAGTTAATAATTCAATTTTTTCTTCATAAATGACTTTACATCTTTCTTGATAATGTTTTTCAATTATATAATCAATAATATCCATTCGATAGCATTTTTCTTTATCATGGTACTTCATTGATTTAAGAACATTAAATTTAATCTCTTGATCATTAACTCTCATGGTTAATTCTCCTTTTTGTACATCAATCATAGCTCGTCCGGTAGCTAGAAAAGGTCTCTTTAAAATAATTGGTATTTCTTTATCTTCTTCCATATCAAGTACAATGAAATCAACGGGGAAAATAAATTTATCCACTTTAACAAGAACATCCTCTATAACTCCTTTAGGGTCAGTGATAGATCTATCAGCTAACTTAAGGGTTACATTTGTGGGAGTAATCTCTCCTAAATTCAACCTTCGAAAAATAGAAAATGGCATGAGATTAATACTTGCTCCTAGATCACATAATGCTTTTCCACAAAATGTTTCTCCAATAGCACAAGGTATAGTAAAACTTCCAGGATCTTTAAGTTTTTGAGGTAATTTCCTTTGAATTATTGCACTGCATTCTTCACTTAATGCAACAGTTTCAAAAGCTTCAAATTTTTGTTTCTTACTTAAAATATCCTTCATAAATTTTGCATAAGTTGGCATCTGTTCCAAAGCTTCAACAAAAGGTATGTTAATGGTAAGTCTCTTAAAAATTTCAAAGAACTTAGAAAATTGATGATCAAGCTTCTTCTGTTTTGTCTTTGAGGAAAAGGTAGTGATGGTTTCTCAACTTCCACATTAATAGGAATAACAGTGTGATCTTGACTAGGAGAAGGAGTTTCTTTAGGTTTTTCAATCTCTTCAACCTCAATCTCATTTTTAATTTCATTCTGCATTCTTTCTTTTAATTCTTTTCCGCTTCTAAGTTGCACAGCTTTAACATGTTCATGTTTTTTTCCAGTTTCTTTTGGATTAATTTCAACATTACTAGGAAGTGTTCCTGGGGGTCTGTAATTAATTAAATTAGAGATTTGTCCCATTTGATTCTCAATATTACGAATAGAAGTGTTTTGATTTTGTAATTGATTACTCATTTGTAAAATTAATTCTTTTATAGATAAATTTTTCTATTGATTATTAAATCCAGGTTGTTTATAGTTTGAATTTACTTGATTGTTCCGATTTCCAGTTGGATGGGATTGATTATTACCCCATTGTTGTTGTGAATTATTCCAGTTAAAATTAGGGTGATTTTTCCATCCAGGATTATAATAATTAGAATAAGGTTTATTTTTACTAGCAATAGCTTGTAAAGTTTCAATAGTTTGAGAATCTTCATTATTAGCAGAGTTGTTATGTGATATATTGATAGCAAAATTATCTAATTTCTTAGATATTGCAGCTACTTGTGAAGCTAAGATAGAGAAGGCTTCGTTATCATGAATACTTTCCATTCTTTTAGGATTAATCCTTTCAGAAGGCCATTGAAAATTATTGTTAGCTATTTCTTCAATTAAAACATAAGCTTCTTCAAATGATTTAGCCATTAAAGAACCTCCAATAGCAACATCAATAATTGATTTAAGTGATCCAATAAGTCCGTTATAAAATGTTTGAATAATTAACCAATCAGGTAAAGCATGATGAGGACACTTTCTTAATAGTTCTTTAAATCTTTCCCAAGTTTCATAAATTGTCTCCCCGTCAAATTGATTAAATGAAGTAATATCATTTCTTAATTTAGCAGTTTTAGAAGGAGGAAAATATTTAGCAAGAAATTTTTGTGTCATTTTAGCCCATGTTTTAATAGAACTTGTTGCTAATGAGTTCAACCACATCTTTGTTTTATCTCTTAAAGAAAAATGAAAGAGTCTAAATCTAATAGCATCATCAGAAACATTGTTATATTTAAAGGCAAAGACAAAGTTCTAAAAACTAGCAAGGTGTAAATTTGGATCCTCATTTGGTGTTCCACCAAATTGATTATTTTCAACCATTTGAATAATAGACGGTTTAAGCTCAAAATAATTAGCATCTACAGTAGGTATTTGAATACTACTATGAAGTTCATTAACTATAGGGTTAGCATAATCCCTTAATGATTTGTAAACATTTTGTTCATTAATTTCAATTGGATTTTGTCAATTATTATGTAAATTAGCCATCTCTTGATATTTTTGAATTTGTTTTCCTTTTTTAATTCTTCTAACAGTTCTTTCTAATTCATAATCTAAAGGTAATAATCCTTCAGATCCAGAACTACGCATAAAAAGTAAATAAAAAGTAAAATAGCAAGAAATAAAATTTTTATTTTATTATTATTTTTTAAATATTTTTGTATTTTATATTTTTGACAATAAAAGAAATAAATAAAAATATTTAAAATCTATAAATTTTGCCTCCCCGGCAACGGTGCCAAAAACTTGACCCTCGATCCGCAAAGAATGCACACAAAACTAGGTTTGCAATCGCCAAACAATGCAGTAATTTATGCTATCAAAAATATGTAATAGTCAATACTTTGACTTAAATAATAATAGAGTCTAGTGTATATAAATATAATTTTATGGAAAATATTTTACACACTAGGGGTACTACGTAAGTATATGTATCGTATCAAGTAATATAGGGCTTTAAATAAAGACCCCAGTATCGATCCCACGAGGAGGATTATAGATTTTTCTTTTAAATATTTTGATTTTATTTTTATGTATTTCTTTTAAAGTTAAAAGTTGATATTTAATTTACTAGATGCAGAAATAAAGCAGTAATAAAGTAATGATTGATGTAAATAAAAATAAGCAAACAACTTTCTTCCTTTCAATTAATCCAAGACTTTTTTAGATAATGTAATATTTGTGGAGAATATAAATTTATGGTATTGTGACAAATAGAAGCATTCATATTCTTTACCTTCGCTCGAAAGTATAAAGAACATTGGCTAATCTATAGATCAGGCCTGGATGTATTGTTAGTAGAATGGGTTAATCTAGGCTCACACTACTAGATGTCCAAGGGTGGCTATGGTCAGCCCTACTAGTGACCCTTTCCTTCTCTATAAACCAAATTACAAGAATTTAGCCTGTCACTCTAAAAACTTATTAATTCTACGCCCATTAAATATTATCTTCATATTTATTTTCACTTCACCTTGAATAACCCGCGCAAGGCCTTCGACTACCCAATGATTCATATGATATCTACTAGTTAAGAATTCATCTCTTTCTAGGTCTTAAAACTCTTCAACAGATTTTAACAATTTAAATGGCTAATTTAAATAGAAAATTAAGATCCGGTATTAATATCATCACAATGTTTAAAATATATATATAGTTTTTTAATTCTCCAACAAATTTTATATTATCTTATTTATCTTTTCATAGTTGAAAGGAGAAAGTAAAGTAACTACTTAGAACACATTGAATTTAAACAATAAAACATATAAATAAAACTTTGAATCAAAATACAAATACTTATCTCAAGTGTTTCTTCAACTGAACCTCTGAATCCTTCTAACTCCAAAGTAAATAGACTTCAAAAGCACCGACTCTTCAAATACTCTCAATACAAACTCTAAATAAACTCACTAATTAATAAAAGAAACTATAAATATGACCCTTAAAATATTTCTCTAATTTCTCTCTCTAAATGGAACTATGGGGCTAGGGGATTAGGTTGGGTGTCTCTCTAATTTTGGACGTTTTTCTCTGAAGGAGTAGCCTTCTATTTATAGGCTTCAAGGGTTGCCTTGAGGCATCTCTTCAAAATGTGTCCAGGTTCAATGAATCTTCTAGAAGGTGTGTCTGGTGCTTAGGCGCCGGAATCTGGCGCTTAGGCCCCGGAATCTGGGGCCTAGGCGCCGGACACCGCGTCCAGTTCTTCGCACCTCTTCACTTTGGATCGCACCTCTTCGCGATCCTAAATGTTTCCAAGCGTCCAAATACAATGTATCACATGTCCTATAATCTAGGAATAATTGCCAATCTTTTAGATGGTCCAATAACCGCTAACACCGTCAAAATAACCGTCCAAAAGTCGTCAAAAATCTTACAGAATTCTGTATCGAACTGGCGCTTAGGCGCCGGATTCTGGCGCCTAGGCTCCAGGCCAATTATTTTGACAATTTTGCATTTTGGCTTCATTTTGGCTCCTTTTTGCTCCTTTTTCATCTTTTTTTTCTTTCTTGAACATTTTTGCATCACCAACATCCAAAACACAAAAATACCATTCATTAAAGCATAATATCCTTAAGAATTTGATAACAATAGGTATTTTTTTCATGGATCAAAGCCTCAATTGGAAATGGTTGGGTTGAGCTTAGGAGTGCTTGGAGAAGATTTGGGAACAATTTGACAGAGTCTCCCTTTGGTAATCTTTCTCTTTTTTTCTCTTTGGCCATAAATGGAGCTTAAATAGAGGAGCTTGGGTTCAAATTAGTCAAAGCATGGGGTTAGGCTTGGTTCACCTTTCCATGGTCTGATTTGGGAAAGCTCCCTTGATTCAGCTTGATTAGTAAGGAAAGGTCACCATCCATGATGATGTGGCTAAGCTTGGGTTAGAGTGAAGTATAAAAGGGTTAAAATGCTTTAAGCGTGAGTTTGGAAAGAGGTCCCCTCCCTTACCATTAATGGCTTGGTGAGGTGGAAATGTCTTACATGGCTTCATGTGGCTTGTCATCAAGCTTCTTGGCTTGCACATGGCTCACCTTTGGCTTGGGAGCTTTCATGAAAGGGGATTTTGAAATATTTTGGATTTTTTGTGAAAATTGTCAAGATTCTTGATTTGGAAAATTTAAATGATGAAGTTGGAACTTAGGAGTGATTTTAATTGAATGTATGATGAATAGGAATGTCATATGGACTTTTATTGAAAATTTGGGCTTTTCAAAGTTCCAAGAAATGGGTTTTTGAAAGTGCTTGAGGAGATGGGCCTTTAACATGCACAAGATGATTTTTTATTTTTGAAATTAATTATTCCATGATCAAAATGACTTGAATTTAATTTAAATTGAATAAAAAAATGTTTAAATTCGATTTAAAAATTTCTTGGGGCATTTTAATGGATGATGGGGTTCAATTTGAAGAATTTTTGGGCTTGGGTCAATATTGGGCTTTTTGGGTTTGGTTGGACTTGGGTAGATTTTGGGATCAAATTGGGGGCAATTAAATGTTAAATTTTTTTCATGGGGATGTTATGAATGGTTTTAGAATTTATTTGGGGAAAATTGAGTGACGTTGAGCATAGTTTGGGTGAATTGGCTCAACTAGGTCAATTTTGAGCTTTTAGGGCAAATTTGGAATTTTTTATCAAATTGGGTTAAATTGACAAAATTGGGGTATGCGGTAGTTGAAAAAATGATTTATATAATACTTTAGAATTTTTCGGATTTTTTGGGATTTTTTGGAATTTTTTGGAATTTTCGAAATTTTTGGCTATGAATGGCATTTTGGTGATTTTGGGGGTTTGGGGTGATGCACTAAAAATATATACAGTTTTTGCTATATAATTTTACCTATTTTTGGTGATATCGCACTTTAAAGAAAGGTATTTTTCATGATTTGATGCAGGTATGATGATTTTAGGTGATTGGAGTGAAAAGAAGAAAAAAAGAACGAATACGGAGCAAAAAGGAGCAAAATAGTGGAAAAAGTGTTCTGGTGCTGCAGGCGCCAGAATGGGCTCCGCCGGCGCCCAAATCCAGAGAGCACAGTAATTAAATGGCATGATAGATCGCCGCCGGCGCCCGAAGTCGGTGGTGTTCAAATTTGAAGAGTTTTTGGAGACTTTTTGAAGGGATGCATATGGAAAATCTAGGGAATTCGTCCCTATCTTATAAGTAACTGTATTTGGCTGAGAATAGAGAGGAGAAGAGTGCTTTTAGAGTAGTTTTAGTGAGAGTGAAGTGTTAGGGTTTAGGAGAGGAGTGTGTAGAGTGAGAATTTGAGAGGAATTCTTCTCTAAGGAGTGAAGGAGAAGGGGTAAAGTGAGAGATTACTTCTTCCTTTCCATTCTAAAGAGAGAATCAAGTGTTGTAAAGAAGAAGAGAAGAGGATTCAAAGGAACTTCAAGGGAATTGCATAGGGGAAGAGAAAGAGATAAGTTGTATTTTCTTTTGTGGTTTGTATGACCTTTTTTTCATATATAAAATCCATGTTTTATTATATCTTCTCCATGAATTATGAGTAGTTTCCTTATCTTTCTTCTTGCATAAGAGATGTGATGATGGATTAAAGTGGAATTGATGCGCTTTTAATGTGATGAAGAAATTGCAATGGTTTTTCATTTAGAAGTTAATTTACTTTCCATTTGGCCAATTGAAATCTTAAAATATGTTGTTGAACATTATGTTTGAAAGGATTTAATGTCCTACAACAATAATGAAAGATCCATTCAATTTCCATGGATGAATTGCGTTGTTCATGGGAATTGAGTACAAATAAATAGGGAAATGTGTTTTGATGGACTTTAATGTGGAGATTTCAGGGTGACAGGCTGAAATACCCAAATTGGTTCTAAGATTAGTAACTAAATATCAAAAGTTAGCCTTCAGGTGAAGGGTGAGTGGGAGCTCTGAAGTGAGAGCTGATATCCTCTCAGCCTAGCCTTAGAGTTAGTAACTAAACTTAGAATATGTCAATGTTCTTTTCTACTTAGAAGAGGCGGTAATCTTTTAAGGGTAAAGAATCATCTATGCTCCTATTTGGCACAATAATATAAATATTTGTTCCATATCAATCCACTCATCATATTCTCCTTGCAAGAGGAAAGATACTTTTCTTTTATATAAAAAACATTTCAAAAACTTAATTTAGTGTGTCTATTAGTAAATTCTGTCTTTTAAGTTGTTAGAAGTATTTGTAGTTTAGTGAACTGTTACTATTTTATGTATAGTGTTAGTAGTAGTTTGTGTTAAGCTTTAAGTGCTATTTAAATATAGGATTTTAGTGCCATCTTACTTATCTTGGGATAGCTTTCTTAAAACATCGAAATTTCTCTTTGGGATCGATAACCAAAACTCCATTAGAGCACAGTATTACTTGACACGATATGCATACTTGCTTTGAATGCTTGGACTTATCAAAATCATTAAAAATATATAAATTTAAGTTCATAAATTCTTGCATTATAAGTCCTCCGCATCAAGTTTTTGGCGCCTTTGCAGGGGAACGTAACAGAGTTAAGAAAGAAAAGTAACTAACTAAGAAGTAAGTATGAAGGTATTTATTAATTATAAAAAAAACCTTTATTTAGTAGTGTGTAATTGTGTGTTTGTTTATCTTTATTAAAGTATTTGAGTTTTGTTATGCGTATTAGCGGATCTATAGGTTCAGTGCCTTACGATTCGGAGTTAGAGCGTACTGTTAAAAAAATTAGAAAACAACAAAAACAAATTGAAAATCCTTGCAAAATGGCGAATATTCAATATAACCAAAGAATTGAAATTGGAAACTTGCCAAGACCTTTAAGAGATTATGCTAACCCAACAGCAGATGAAATTCACATAACTATTCAAAATCCTGATGTTGCTGCTAATTCATTTGAAATTAAACCTGCTACTATCCAAATGGTACAAAACAATTAATTTACTGGAACACCTAATGAGGATCCAAATTTACATCTCGCTAGTTTTTTAGAACTGTGTGCTACTTTTAAATATGATGGAGTGTCTAGTGACGCTGTCAGACTTAGACTTTTTCCTTTTTCATTAAGGGATAAAGCTAAGGCGTGGTTAAATTCGTTAGCACCTGGATCTATTAGAACTTAGGGAGAATTATCTCAAAAGTTTATATCAAAATGTTTCCCTTCATCAAAGACTGCTAAACTAAGAAATGATATTACATCTTTTTGTCAGTTTGAAGGAGAGTCAATATATGAAACTTGGGGGAGATTTAAAGATCTTCTTAGAAAATGCCCACATCATGCTTTACCAGATTGGTTAATAATTCAAACATTTTATAATGGATTAGTGGGATCATTGAGATCTATTATAGATACTGCTGCTGGTGGATCATTAATATCAAAACCATTTGATGAAGCATACACATTAATTGAAGAAATGGCCACTAATAATTTTCAATGGCCTTCGAACGGGTAAATCCAAAGAGAGTAGCTAGTGTTCATGATTCAGATATGATGACTATGGAAGTTTCTCAAATTGTAGCCCTTTCAAAGAAAATAGATCAATATGGAATGAATTATTCTCAACCACCCCCAATGTTAGATGAAAATTCATTTGGACAGATAACAAAATCTCAAACACCTTACGAGTCCTTAAATGCTATTAATAGACCTAACAATGATTATTCGAATTATTATAATCCTGGTTGGAATAATCATCCAAACTTCAATTGGAATAGTAATAATACTAATTTAAACCCACATTGGGCTAACAATTCTATGAATCTAATTGGAAATTCGAACAATCAAGGAAATTCTAATTTTAGACCATCTTATCCCCCTGGATTCAATAGTAACCCACAATTTAAGGATAAGAAGTTGTCTACTGAAGAAATGATTCTGAATATGGGAAATCAATTATAAGCTCAAGGCGTTGCTATGAAGAACTTTGAAAATCAATTAGGACATATTTTCACTCCACTTAATAATAGACCTTCTGGAACACTTCTAAGTAATGTGGAGATCAATCCAAAAGATCAAAACAAGGAACAACTTAAGGCTATTCAATTAAGGAGTGGAAAAGAATTAGAAACTGAAGTGCCAAAAGAAGTCAAAATAGAAAAGGAGAAGGTGGAAATTGAAAAAGGTTCAAACAAGATTTATCTAGACTTGGATTATCCTCTTGAACCAATGAAGATAACTATCGATTAATATTCCTTTTGTTAAAGCATTAGAACAGATGTCTGACTATGCTAAGTTTATGAAGGATATTCTGAGAAAGAAAACAAAGTTTACAGATCATGAAACTGTTGCAATTAGCGGAGAGTGTAGTGCAATAATTCAAAAGAAGCTTCTAGAGAAACTTAAAGACCCTGGTAGTTTCACTATTCCGTGTGCTATGGGTGAAATTTTTTTTGGAAAAACTTTATGTGATCTGAGAGAGAGTATTAATCTGATGCCTTTATCAACTTTCATAAGGTTGGGAATAGGAGAAATTTCTCCTACATCTGTGACTCTTTAATTGGCCGATCGATCCATTACTTATCCTAAAGGAGTGGTGGAAGATGTGTTAGTGAAAGTGGATAAATTTATATTTCCCATGAATTTTATTGTACTTGATATGGAGGAATATAAAGAAATTCCAATCATTTTAGGAAGACCATTCCTTGCTACTAGAAGAGCAGTAATTGATGTTCAAAAAGGGAAATGAACTATGAGAGTTAATGATCAAGAGGTGACCTTTAATATTTTAAAATATAAGAAGTATCCCTCAATAGAAAAAGATAATGAATGTTTTAGAATGGAGGTATGTGATTACTTGAGAAATGATCATTTTTGAAAATATATTTGAAAAAGAAGAAGAATATAAATATATGTTTGACGAAGAAAGTGAAGATGATGAAAATTCAGATAATGAAAAGAATGAAGATTCGGAGTATGTTCAGGACAGATTTAAAATTTTAGACACTATGGATGGTGGAGATAAAAGCTCAATTCCATCTATCATAAAACCTCCTGAACTTGAAATAAAAATTCTCCCTAATCATTTAAAGTATATATTTTTAGGAGAATCATCTACTTTGTCTGTTATTGTATCTTCGGAACTAAACGGATACCTAGAACAAAAGTTATTGGAAACTTTAAAAAGACATAAGAAAGCTTTTGGATGGACTTCGACAGATATTAAAGGAGTTAGTCCTTCAATTTGTATGCACGTAATTTTATTAGATGAAGAACATAAACCGAGAATTGACTCTCAAAGGAGACCGAACCTTATAATGAAAGAAGTAGTTAAGAAAGAGATTTTAAAATGGCTGGATGCTGGAATTATTTATCGTATTTCGGATAGTGCTTGGGTAAGTCTAATACATTGTGTACCGAAGAAGGGAGGAGTGACTGTTGAAGTGAATGAATGTAATGAAATTATACCCACAAGACAAATTAATGGATGTCGAATTTGTATTGACTACAGGAAATTAAATGCCGCCACCAGAAAAGATCACTTTCCTCTTCCTTTTCTTGATCAAATGCAAGATAGACTTGTTGGACCCAAGTACTACTGTTTTCTGGATTGATATACTGGTTATCATCAAATACCTATTGCTCCTGAGGATCAAGAAAAGACAACATTTACTAGCCCTTATGGAACCTTTGATTTTTGAAGAATGCCTTTTGGACTGTGTAATGCACCTACAACATTTCAAAGATGTATGATGTCTATCTTCAGTAGTATAATAGATAATGGAATAGAAGTTTTTAAGGATGAATTCTCTGTATTCGGGACTTCATTTGAAATTTTCCTGGAGAACTTAGCAAAAGTTTTGGAGCTTTGTGAGAAAAAATCTAATTCTGAATTGGGAGAAATGTCAATTTATGGTTGTAGGAGGAATTGTGCTTGGGTATAAAATATCTGAATATGGTATGCAGGTCGACCCTGCTAAAATTAGAGTGATTGAGAGATTACCGCCACCCACAACTGTGAAAGAGGTGAGAAGTTTCTTAGAACACGCTAGATTTTGAAGGCGATAAATTAAAGATTTTTCTAAAATTACTAAACCTTTATGCCAACTTTTAGAAAATGATAGAAAGTTTGATTTTAATGATGAATGCTAGAGTGCTTTCGAATTATTGAAAGAAAAATTAATCACCGCACCTATAATTGTTTCACCCGATTGGAGAAACCATTTGAACTCATGTTTGATGCTAGTGATTATGCAATCGAAGTAGCATTGGGGCAAAGGCATGATAGAGTTTTTAAAGTCATTTACTATGCTAGTAAAACTCTTAATGAGGCTCAAATTAAATATACCACAACTGAAAGAGAATTATTAGCTATAGTATTTACTTTTGAAAAATTTAGACCTTATTTAATTGGAACTAAAAGTATTTTGCATACAGGCCATTCGGCTATCATATATCTAATGCAAAAGAAGGATGCAAAAGCTAGACTCATTAGATGGATACTTCTTCTGCAAGAGTTTGATTTTATGATAGTTGATAGGAAAGGAGCTGATAATCAAATAGCTGATCATCTATCCAGAATAGACTATGATAAATTATCTGAATATGAAAAAGAAATTACTGAATTCTTCCCTGATGAGCAACTCTATACTAATATGGGAAATAATTTGCCTTGGTATGCTGATATTATGAATTATATTGTAAGTGATATTGTACCTCCTGATTTAACAAGGCAACAACAAAAGAAGTTTAAGTACGATGCAAAATTCTATTTTTGGGATGAGCCCTATCTATATAAACAGTGTAAAGATCTAATTATTAGGAAATTTGTGCCACAAGAAGAAACAAATTTATTTATTCAACGATGTCATGATTCTGAATTTGGAGGTCATTTTGGTGTTGATAAAACTGCTTTTAAGATTTTACAATCTGGATTTTATTGGCCTACTCTATTTAGATATGTTTATAGATATATTAAACCATGTGATCGATGCTAGAGAGTAGGTAATATCTCTAAAAGAAATGAAATGCCTCTAAATTATAATTTGGAAGTTGAAATTTTTAATGTATGGGGATTAGATTTTATGGGACCATTTACTCCTTCATTCGGAAATCTATATATATTTGTTGTTGATTATGTCTCGAAATGGATTAAAGCTGTTGCTTTACCCAAATGTGACAGAGTGTTTCAAAATTTTTAAAGAAAAATATATTTATAAGGTATGGAATGCCGAGATTTATCATAACTGATGGTGGATCCTATTTCAGGAATAATCAAATTAAGAGATTAATTGAGAAATATAATATTATTCATAGAATCTCTATTACTTATCATCCTCAAACTAGTGGTTTAGCAGAAGTGTATAATCGTGAAATCAAAAGAATTTTGGAGAAAACCTGTGGATAATCATAAATTAGATTGGTCTGCTCGATTAGATACTGCTTTATGGGCCTATAGAACTGCTTTTAAAACCCCTATTGGAATGTCTCCTTATAGATTAGTGTTTGGCAAGACTTGTCATTTACCAGTTTAATTGGAGCATAAAGCATATTGGGTGATAAAAGAGTTAAATTTTAATTTGAAAAATGCTGGAGAGAAAAGATGTATGCAATTAAATGAATTGGAAGAGATTATAAATGCATCTTATCACAATGATAGGATCTATAAAGAGAAAAGGAAATTATGGCATGATCGGAAGATATTAAAAAAGAAATTGGAATATGGACAAAAAGTTTTATTATACAACTGAAGATTGAAGTTATTTTCTGGAAAGCTCAAGTCTAGATGGTTAGGACCTTTTACAGTTGTAAAAGTTCATTCTTTTGGAGCTGTTGATATTAAAGATCATGATACTGGAAACATTTTCAAAGTTAATGGGCATCGATTAAAGCCTTACTTTGACGGGTTTCAACCTGATTTCAAAGAGGTTTTAATGTTGAGTCATCTCGATTAACAGAATGGTTTGTCGGGCTGACGACTTTAAACCAAGCGCTTTATAGGGGGCAACACATATGTATCTTTGTTGTGTGTTTGCTTGTTTGTTGTAGTTGTGTATTTTAGATAGTTATTTTCGAATCCTAATTACTCCTAAATAATTAAAAATTTGATAAATGACGGATCGAATTGAGATATTGGAATATTTTGGATCAAATGAAGTTTGGTGAGAATTTTTTACCACTGGAGCCGCTGGCGCTAGAATGGGCGCCTCTGGCGCTCTATCATTTCTGCCCAACTGAACTTGGCTGTTTGAGCGCCGCCAGTGTCCAAAATCTGCTTGACAATTTTTAAGTTTCAAAATGCGAGTTTTGGCATTTTTTGGCGGAATCCTTGTCTTTATAACTCCCCAAAATCCATTTTTGACTTCTTAACTCCAGAAAAATGAAAACCACCTATCCCAATTCGTATCCTATGGATTCCTTTCCCACAAAAACCCCTCGATTTCATGTTTTCAACCAAAGGAATTTCATAAGTTTTGAAGCGCAGCGTTTGTTCAACAAAGTGATGATGAAAAGGAGGATTTTCAAGGAAAGAGGCTTCATTAATCGAGGTATGGATAATCCTACTACTAGAATTGAAGAAATTATTAAAGAGAGACGTTGTGAAGTGCTTTGCTACACTACCACTGCCGTTGTTGTTCCCGTCGTGAAAGAGTTTTATGCCAATCTTCACGGGATCAATCAAGGGTTCGTATTTGTGCGTGGTAGATTTGTGCAATTCACTCCTACACGAATCGACAACCTCTTTATGATTGAGAACGTACCTATTTGCCATAATTCTAATTTCAATGCTACAAAGGATAATATGAATGATGTTTATCGATATGTGAAAAATGAGAATGAGGAATGGGAAGTTAGAGAGAATGGATACATTAGTTTCCCATCTTCATCCTTAAATCCAGTATCAAAGCAGTGGCATTACTTTATTTCGACAAATTTATTTCTAACATTGAAGATTAGCAAGGTAACCAAGGAGAGTGCCATTTTGAATTTTTGTATTCAAACTGGTAGGCCGATTGATATTGGTAATATTATTGTGAGATCAGTACTTGGATAAATTGTGCATGGCTCCAAATATGGGCTTGGACAGCTGTCCACCATATTTCTGTTATCTAGTCAGTCACAGGTTCCTTATGAAAGTTGGGAAAAAGTTCTTCTTCCATGGAGGCCTATTGATCCAACTAATCCCTACGACTACCAGACAGTTGGAGATGAAGATGACATGAATTTACTTGCTGATCAACTAACACTGACTTCACAGCCGATTCAACCTTACTTTTTTGAAGGTTCCAGGATGATATTGGAGAAGATCAAATAATTGGAGAAAGAGGTACGAAATGTTATGAACGCAATCAACAACATTTCTGATTTATTCGAGCATATAGATTGGAGAATGAAAGAGCAGTTCGATCACACTGGTCGAATTGAGATGGGCTTGATCAATCTGATGAAGAAGAACGCGGTGATTTATGAAGAATCATCTGACGAAATTCCATTTCGTCCATTCTATAACTTGTTTTTACATCAGCAATCAATTGGAGACATTAGAGGAGAGGATAGTTCTGAAACTGATGTGGAGTAATTGATAGATTCTACTTATGTATGTTGTGTGTTTAGTTTGCTTTACTTTGATATGTTTGGTTTGTGTAGTATTTGCTTTGCTTTGAACTTGGATTTGGATATTTTTACTTTCATTGTGTGCTTAGATCTCAGTGCTTGCCTGTTGACCTCATTTTTGATGAGGTCTTCTCTTCTCCTTTTAGTACTTAGGATCTAGCCTTAGGCTTTTCCTTTGACTATACTAGAAGACTAGAAATGGAATCCACCACTTAGAAATTCAAACTACTTCTTAACTCCCTGCAAACCCCGCAAGCTTGATTGTAAACCCCTAATCACTCAGAGGGTTGAGATTAAATGTGGAAGTTTAAAGGATGAGTTTCCTATAGGACTCTTTGGCCTTAGGATCACCCTGGGTGGCCTGGTCTGATGAGAGCTGACTTACACATACACTACACCCTCACACACACTACCTAAAACCATTCATTGCTAGCTTGACTTCCTGACTCATGTAGGTAATTCATATGGATGGTCCTTAACCCCTAAGCCCCTAGCTAAGAGGGTTAGGAACAACATAGTGAATGTCTCAAATGAGTCCTTTCATGACTCATATGAGCTTATCATGACTTCATGGCTCAACCAAAATGATTCCATTTCACTCACACTTGCTCAATTTTCATTTTTCCAAAATTTCAATTTTTGACCCCCGGGGCCCCGGACCCATCTAGCCTACAAAAAAAAAACCCTTGAAACTACCCAAAACCACCAAAATTTCCAAATCACCCAAAACTTTTCCAAAATCAACCTTGAAAATTTCCCAACCATTCAAATTGATCATCCATAACCAAAAATACAGAAATTTCCAAAAATACCCCCAATAGCCTCCAAATTACCAAAATGCCCCTCTTGACCCAAAAATCCAAAAATTCCAAAAATTCCCAAAAAATTCCAAAAAATCTCAAATATTCCCAATTTCAATTTGTTCAACTACACCATGGGCTAATTTTTCCAATTTACCCCACGTTTACCAAAACCCCCAATTTGACCCATTTTAAACACAAGTGAACCCAATGTCAAACCAAACCACCCCAATTGATCTTAATTCTGGTCCAATTCAATTCTAAGCTTCAATTCAATATCCACAACATCAATTTAGACCAAATCTAAGTCCAATTTGATTGACATTTGAGCCCAATTTCAATTTGAGGCATAAGGCCTAATTTTGGCCCATGACCTAAACCTAGCTCAAACCAACCCAATTCAACCCCAATTAGTCCCAAACCTTTTCTAAATCCTCCCTAACATCTCCACAAACAAAATGCTAACATAGTTTGCCCAAAATTTGGACCCAAACCTTACTCAAATTAAACCCAAACCCAAAATTCCCTAAATAGGCCTAAATCCACCATGAACCCAAATAGGCCCAAATCCCAAGATTAAAGCCCAACCATGGTTGAAGACTCTTTGTTACATTCCCATAAACATTTCTCAACATTGAATTTACATCAATTTCAACATTAGCCCAACCTTAGCCCAAGTTAGTCCATTTTGATCTATTTTGACCCTATCACCAAGGGGGCCCAAATTAGACTCAATTCAATTCCAAATCACCTCAAATTTGTCTCAAATCACTCATGACATATCCCTAAACCAAACCCAACATCTATTTAGCATGGCCATTTGTAAAATTTTTCATCTAAAAGACCATTTTGAAACATAAAAACCCATTCCCTTAAACCATTTTTAAAGCCCACCTTTACCAAATTTTAAAAGCCCAAACCCATCCTAAAGCCCACATTACAATCTCATCTCATCCTCACTCAATTAATATCACTCCCTAAGTGCTATATCCATCATGAAAATCATATGCCAAATCCCATCAAATAACCCTAAAATTTCGAAAAATTCCTAAAACCCTTTTCCATGAAAATTGACTAAACTCTTGCCAAGCCAAATGTGAGCCATGAAGCCATGTATAAGCCACATGAAGCCATGGATGGTTTGACTTTTCACCAAGCTATTAATGGCAAGGGGAGGGGGGCCTTTTCTAAGCTCTCACTAAAATTTTTTAACCCTTTTAATGTCTCACCCTAATCCAAAATTAACTTAAACAAAATTGATGTGGACTTCACCACACATGTGAGCCTGCCCACCTGACCTCCTCAGCCCAAAATCAGGCCATGGGGAGATGAACCAAACCTAAAACCATGGCTTGGACCAAATCAAGCCAAAATGAATACTCCTCCATGCCACTTTGATCCAGCCCCTTTACGCTTGGCAAAACTCAATTGAACCCACAAGAATCAAGCCCTGACTTCCCTGAGCTTGAGGGTGACATGACCCTGGCCGGCCAGCCATCACAGTCGCCGGAAAATGCCATGCCCGAAACCTTGGGATGAGCCAAAGTTTGGAATTCCCACCTGCTGAGCTGACCCATGCCCAATGGCCTTTGCAGTTCTTCTTCCCTTGCCCTGAGCAGTTGATCCAAGCACCTAACTCCCCCTGGGAAGCCATGGCCATGGCTATTTAAGTTAACCAACCCCTCTCGGCCAAAAGGTTGGCTGAACCAAACCTTCATAGAATCCCTCGAAACTCCTCACAAAACTTCCCCTAGCCAAGAGCAATCCATCCCCACTATTCTCCTGCCCTAACTCCCACTAATTAGCTCAATTTTGGAGCTCAATTCTCAGGCCAGAACAGGACACTCTCAAATCCTCCATCAAAATCAAATTAAACTCACCCACACCTGCACAAGACCAAGAGAAGGAGTTCCCCAGTGAAAGCCCCCTCTCCAGGACACCCATTTGTTCTAGCTTCCAAAGGTTGAAATTGGGTCTGGTGGAAATCAGGTCTAGGCAATTCTCCAGGGCCAGAGACTTTATCTGGAGCTTGCTTAGGTTCAATCGAAGGTGACACAACTCTCAGATCGAAGCCACACTCCTCTGAGCAAAGGTATGAGCTCTCTCTTCTTCCCGAGCTTCTGAACATTCTCTATTTTGATTGGGTTAATTTCATGCCACATAAACCGTATGGATATGTTCGTCTCTTCAAGACGAATCCATAGAGCATAAGAACACAAAAATCCATTAAAAATCGAGTGAGATCTTAGGGTTTTAGTGTGGACGGTCACGGGTGCACACCAGTCGTAGACGATGACTAGAAGCCGTTGGATAGCGCGTGTATCGGGCAGACGGTCGAGATCAAGTCAGACGGCGTAATGGTACGTGAACCGCGGGCCCCTGGAGAGCTGAGTCAGATGGCGGCGCCGAATCACAGAGCGCCGCGTGGCCTTTCGGAGCTGCCGAGGATGGCGTGGCGCCGCGTGGATAAGTAGGAAATTAGGGCTATTTTCTATTTATTTAATTACCAGAACTTCCAAAATCCATATCTTTGCATAGAAAAATCACAAAAATAAAATAAAAATACCCTCTTGCTCAGTGAACGGAGGAGAATAATGTGGAAAAGAAATCAAGTCATTTCATTAAGTATTTTATTTTTAATGATTTATTTACTCTCTGCATTATTTTAATTCTTCATTTGCATAGGCAATTCACCATGGCATGAGACCATGGGGCTTTTGAAGCCTCTGAACTTGGGAACATTCCCTGAATTTTCCAAGGTCAGAGGCCATCCCTATGAGAAGTTATTGATTTTCCAAGTTCATGTTACTGTTTTGAGTATTTTAATTCCAATAATTAGCATGCTAAGAAATAAATTCTAGGAAAATTTAGTAATGTTTCTTATGACTAGAGGAACCTAGGAAAAATAGGTTTTGAGTTAATTCACATGGAACAACTCTAATTGGCCTAAATACTCAAAATTGAATATTAATTAATTAGGGTTAATTACACATCAAATTTACTTGAAAACAATTCTCCACTGATCTTTAGGATCAGAGGAACATCACATAAAAATTTGAAATCAATTGGAAATGTTTAACCCCACTAAATGGAGTAATTAAGTCACATAACCAAAATTAAACTTTAAAAATTCATAACTCACAAAATACTTTTCAAAAATTCACAAAAATGATTTTCGGGCTTCTCTGACATCAGAGGAACTTAGGAAAATTAAAATTATAATTTTCTAAAAAAGTTGATTTTTATCATTATTCTAATATCTTTAATAATTAAAAAATAATAAAAATCATACAAATAGTAAAAATCACTAAAATGACACATTTTGAATTCTAATCACCTAGGAACAAATCAAATATTTTTCCTAAGTCTCTAGGGTAAGATATTGAATTTTAAAGACTTAAAAAAATTTTTGAATTAAAAAAATGATTTTCTTTAACATTTCCACTAAAATAATTCTAATAAATCAAAGAAAAATCAAAAAATAATAAAATTTGGTTCTCTGATTTCCTTGAGGTTAGAGAGATTTTTAAAAAATATAAAATCTATTTTTCATCTTTTATTTCTTTTTTAAATTAATTAATACTCCAAAACTCAAAATAATTCTAATAAATAAAATATAATTAAAAAAATCACCAAAATTGGTCCCAGTGGTCCTCTGGTCAATAGAGACATACCATAATTTTCTTAAGGACAGAAATATTTTTTTGGTCATGTTATTGAATTTTCCTTGAAAACCCCTATTTTCCATTAGAAATAAATACATAAATAAATTAAATACAGAAAAATCACATTTTCTCCTCTAATGTCTTAATTGACATGTGCATGAGGTTACATAAAAATTTCAAGTTCATTTGAGCTTAGTTTAGTGAGTTATAGAATTATTAAGCTTGAAGGGCAGAAGTGTAATTAAAAAAATTTCAACCCTCAATTAAAATTTTAGGATTAATCAAAAAGGGGAGGGTAAAATATTTAATTTTAAGCTAATTTTGGATGATTAAAACTTAAGTGATTGAGGGTAGAAACCTACTAACCATTTCAAATATAATTAAAATAAAACATTAATTAATTAATTAATTGAAATTTTGGAAGAGTAATAGAAATTGGAATTCTTAAAGTGGGGATATTATTAAGAGGATATTTATTCTTTAATTTATGAATCCCTAAATTAATCACGTCAAAAATATTTAATTCTTAACTAAAAGGATAATCCTAACTTAAAATTTAAAATGCTAAACAATTTAACAATTAAATTAAATTAAATTGAAGATGTTGAGATTAAATTAAATCAAAATCTAAATTAAGTTAACACCTCAACAATTAAATTAAATCATATTTAATATATTAAAATAAAATTAAAATCAAAATAAATTAAATCGAATTAAGTTGAATTAAAATTAAATTAAAATTAAATTAAAATTAAATTAAATCAAATTAAATTATATTAAATTAAACCAAATTAAATTAAATTAAATCAAATTAAATTAAATTAAATTAAATTAAATTAAACTTAAATTAAATTGAATTAAAATCATTTAACAACACACCTAAATGAAATCATTAAGAGTTAAACCAAACACTTAAAGTAGGTTTAAAACATAAAGGTTAAATCTGAGATATAACATCATTTAAAATGTAAAGTTTAAATTAAATCTAAAAAAAAAAATGACTTGAACACTATTCCAAACTTAAACCTTTTTTTTATAATTAAGTCAAAATTAAAATTAAATCATTAAGTTTAAATCATTAAAATACTTAATAAGTTGTTTTGCCCTTTTTAAAGCTCTTATTATTATAACTCTTAAATGAAGTATCAAGTGAAGTGTTACTTCACTTATAGGACATTCAAATGTCCTAGTTCACTGAGCAAGAGAACAAAACTTAAACCCCTGGATGATTAATTCACCTGTGCAACTAAATTTACTTGGACTCAAAACAATCCCAGAAATATTGAAAAGATGTTTAGGACTCGCCCTGTAATTTACTTACATGCACTGTAATTTACTTTTCTTGCATGTTAAATAAGACTGTTGCATGAAAACCAAAACCTTTAGGATAGTCCCTAAACTGAAACCAAAACTTAATTAAAAAGTCATTGCAAGATAAAATTCACCGCCACAACATTCCAAAATATAAAACAACTCAAAATTTAATCACAAACAGAACAACAAAACTACAATTATAACTAAATTAAAACGTCTCGTTGAATGATCGAGAATACCTCGGATGATGTAACCCACGTGTTGCTAACGGGATTTCCCACGGTCTAAATGAAAGTGTGGAACTCATTCAGTTGAGTTTAGCAAATTCATCTGGACTAAGTGAATTCAATGAAAATAACGGTGCCGGATGACGGAACCGTGGGATCTTAATCGGTTCTGTTTAAACAATTTTAAGATTTGTTTTACTTAAAATATTAAAAACACTTAGATTTTAAGATCTTCTCTAAACCAAAACACTTCTCTCATCTCTTGATTTATGACTTCCAAAACTAAACCTCTGCAACAACAAGGAGCTCGGAGCATGGTGGGCAGCACGGCCATTGTCATCAGCAAAACTCGGATCTACTTCAGCAAAACTTTCTTAGAATTAAATAACCAAGCCATAGGACTTCGAGGTAGTTTGCCTAGTACAACATAAATCCTCAACCCTTTTGTTAGGCATTTTCATAATCATGTTATGTAAATTAAGCCCTAACCAGTCTTAGGACATCGAGGTAGTTGTATGGTACGACATAAGCCCTCACATCTTTAAGGCTATTTGTATGATTGTGTCATACGAATATAAGTCCTAATTAATTAAAACAGACAAGATGAAACATTAAATGAATTCCCAAATTGAAGCCAAACAATAGGATAGTTTGAGAAGTTGCCAAGATTCTTCTTGGATCCTCAACTTCTCCTACTTTTCTTCCTTTGGACTCTTAAAATAAATTGTTCCAAATTTGATCCATTCCCTATTGAAATTCCAAAATTCAATCCTTTGAAAACCTTAAACTTTGAACTTCTTGAGAGCAAAACCACTAATCACTATCGAGAGTTTTCTTAAATGATTCTCGTCATTTAAGATGTAATTAACTATAGGGGCTTGCCCTTATAGGGAACTTTAAGAACCCATGTAATATAAACCCTGCTTAATTTATTTATATTAAGCAGGGGAACTTGTCGGCTTATAAAATTGGTTCGCGTACCAAACAGATGTCACGAGATCTTCTAGTTTATTTAATCGAGCCCCATCGTCAAGCAGTGTGTCTATTCTTCGGGATAGATACACGGTTTGTGATGCAGTGCTCGTTTATATAAACTATTTGGGATGTGAGATCGGTTGATTTCATATCTTAAAACTTTCAAATTTAAAATTATTTTCAAAATCAAATACTACTTTCTAAATTATATATATATATATATATATATATATATATATATATATATATATATATATATATATATATATTTAAATTAAATTTAAAATTTAAAGTTCACCGACAATTTCATTAGGCGACCCCCTTTTCAAAATACAACACACAAACATAAAAATATGTCGACATTGCCTATTGTAGAGTACTTGATGCACTAAGTATCTAAGAATAGTCAGTTTGAATGAACATACTTAGTGTTTTTAATGTAACTTGGATTTTATATATATAAGATTGTTGTGTGTTGTTCGTGTGAAAATTGTGTTATTTATTTCTTATGGGATGATGTAAATGCTTATTGAAGAGTTAAACATCATTGTGGACGTTGAAATGATCAAAATTATGAAAAAAATTTTCAGACCTAGAAAATATTTTGGACTGGTGCCGCCAGCGCCCAAATCTAAAGCGTTTGGCCATTTATTTTAAATAGAGTATCGTCGGCGCCCGAACCCAGAAAAGCTCTAAAACCTCGATTTCACGATTTTTTCCTGGGACCCACAAAATTTTTCCATTTCCTTCGTCTTCATCCTCCATTTTTACGATTTTGAAGATCTTGGGCATGCTAGATCTCGGATTCAAGGAGTATTCAAGGCTATTTGACACCAGATTTGCACTTCTCTTGGTAAGAGCTTCACTTTAAGTTAAAATTTTTGGATTTTCACCATGAAAATTTCTCACATTGCTTATTGTGGAAATTTTTTGGAGTTTTAAAGAAATATTGAGATTTCCATGATGACATTTGCTCTTACTTGCTTAGAATATTGTTTGGAGTTGTTATATTGTGAATTTGGGATTTATTGGAATTTTTCTTGCAAATTTTAGAAATTCACATGGCTCCAAGAGGAAAGAGGAAATTAGATTTTGACGAAGAGAGGTTTGTCAACGTCAAAGCCCAATTTTGTTATAACTCTATCCTTCACAACAAGAAGTGTATCCAGGATCGAGCTTTTGATAGTCCTGGTAGATCTGTAGAACAATTGATTGCAGAGCGAAACTGGGAGCGATTCTATTATTTCACTGCGAATGCTGTTATGGGAGTTGTTAGGGAATTCTACTCTAACGTACCCTGGACTGAGACTGAGTATGTGCTTGTTAGAGGAAAGATGGTTGATTTTACTCCTCAACGCATTAATGCTTTCTATCAGACTCGGGAACCATTCGTATGTGAGTACGAAAAATTTGACACTGGACGGGAGAATATGAGAGAAGTGATTGCTTTTCTGACTGACGGGCGAGGAGAATGGAAAGTAAGTCAAAAACAATTGACAAATTTTCCCTCCTCCACTTTGAATGTTGCTTCAAAAGTCTGGCATTATTTCATTTCTGTAAGATTATTACCATCTTATCACCACAACGAGGTTACTAGAGATAGAACGATTCTGAACTACTGTATACAAAAGATGAAAATGATTGATATTCGAGCTATTCTTTCCAAGAATATTTAGACGATTGCTAAAGGCGAAACAACTAGAGGATTAAGACATCATGCCTTAGTTCATGCCCTCTATGTTCAGTCTGGAGTGGAGTTCAGTAGTTCTGAGGAAGTGGCTATACCATTGAGACCTATTATAAAGAATATTATCCGCACTTATGAGTCTCATGTAGGAGCCAGAGTTGAGCGTAGGAGTACTGATATTCCTACTACTAGTTATGATGTTCCATCTACTTCTGAGCCACCTACCTTATCTGATATTATGGAGCAGTTGAGATTACAGAGTTCTAGTGTAGATAGACTCCATAGTCGGATGGATGTATATGAGGCGAGGAGTGATGTTAACGGAGATTATCTGCAGAGGAGAGTTGAGTTCGATATTGCTTATTATGATGCTCAGGTTAGATTTATGAGGGGGGATTCCGATGTGATATTTCCAACTTGCCCCAGCTATACAACATATATACTTGAACCTGCTGATGACCCTGCTGATGACCCTGCTGCTGATCCTGGTGATGGAGACTGGTAGATAGTTTATTTGTTTTATTTCTGTTGTTTTTAATCTGTTGTATTGTATTGATGTGATGTAGTGGATATTTACTTTTCATGTGATGTGTAACCCCGTGTAGTACTGTTGTGATGATGTGTTATTTACTTTTTATGTTGTAACGTTGTGTTGTACTGAGACATTAGAACTGTTGGTTGTACTGTTAGTAGTGTGATAGTTTGTTTCATGTTATAGTGTTATGTTGGATGTATAATGTTTAATATTAATTTCTCTTTACCCATGCAAACATTTAAAATTGTTATATCACTGCTACTAATTATTTCATGCCTGCTAATTGTAAATTTTGATTAATACCAGATAACTGTTGAAGATTTCAGAACCTCAGCACATAAATGTTAGTTTTTTTTACTCTCAACTATTTCAAGATTATTGCAAAATTTAAGTTTGAGGGAGGGTAGAAAAATATTAACTTTTATTTGATCTCATTTACTATATTTTCAAAAAATTTATTAGCATAACTTTTGGTAGTTAGACCTCATTATAAGATAACTAAAACTTTTCATTTCAGTTGAATATTATGGATGGATAGGATGGAAATTTTTAGTGATAAAGGTTGATTTTATTGAAGTAAGATATTTGGTATGAAAGGATTTGATTATAGTCAACTATTTAAAGTAAAGAAAACTGTATTTTTGAAATTTTAAGTGACTTAAAGTATTGTGTGTTAAGAAGTGATTGTAACATTATGATGAATAATAAAGCTTATACTTAACTATAAAGTAAAGAGATGTTTCAGTTTTGAACTTAAGAAAGAGGAGAGTGAAGTTCAAAATCATTAAAGGCTATCCAGATATAGTAATCCTCAATAAAAAAAGAGAGAAAAGAAAAGAAGGATTGAAAAGCAATCCCAAAAAGAAAAAAAAGAAAAGAGAAAAAGAAAAGAAAAGAGAAAAAGAAAAGAAAATAAAAAGAAAGAAGAAAAAAATGTTTATGAGGAGAAGCTAGAGGAGAGGCCTAATCAAAAATTGGATTCACTTGAATCACCTTAAAGGGGAAGCTTGATTTCATTTCTGAATTTATGTTTGAAGTACTTGCCTACATTCTAATGAAGTTTGCATGAACTCCCTTTTCACATAGTCTTTTGAGGCACTCTTAATGTAACAAATTATGGTTCATCTTGAAATAAAAAAAAAGACTAGAACTCTTAGACTTAATTACTAAATATTCTTATACCTGTAATGTTGACCTGAGTTACTAAACGTTTTCTGAAAATCTAACCACTATATTCTTTTGAATGAAAAATTTTAGTCTCTTACAATTGAAAAGTACATTGCCTAGTGTTATATTTTATATAGTAAAAAGGATTACTTGAGGACAAGTAATAGTTTAAGTTTGGGGGATTCTGATGCACTGAAAATATTTATGGTTTTTGCTATCTAGTTTTACCCATTTTTAGTGATATTGCGCTTTAAAGTAAGGTATTTTTCATGATTTGATGCAGGTATGATGATTTTAGGTGATTGGAGTGAAAAGAAACAAAAAGGAACGAATCTGGAGCAAAAAGGAGCAAAATGGTGTAAAAAGTTTTCTGGCACCGCCGGAACCCAAATCCAGAGAGCACAGTAATTAAATGACACGATAGAGCGCCGCCGGCGCCCTATCTGGCGCACTGGCTCCCGAAGTCGGTGGTGTTTAAATTTGAAGAGTTTTGTTGACTTTTTGAAGGGATGCCTATGGAAAATCTTAGGAATTCATCCCTATCTTATAAGTAACTGTATTTGGACAAAAATAGAGAGGAGAAGAGTGCTTTTAGAGTAGTTTTAGTGAGAGTGAAGTGTTAGGGTTTAGGAGAAGAGTGTGTAGAGTTAGGATTTGAGAGGAATTCTTCTCTAAGGAGTGAAGGAGAAGGGGTAAAGTGAGAGATTGCTTCTTCCTTTCCATTCTAAAGAGAGAATCAAGTGTTGTAAAGAAGAAAAGAAGAGGATTCAAAGGAACTTCAAGGGAATTTCATAAGGGAAGAGAAAAAGATAAGTTGTATTTTCTTTTGTGGTTTGTATGTCTTTTCTTTTATATATAAAATCCATGTATTATTATATCTTCTCCATGAATTCTGAGTAGTTTCCTTGTATTTCTTCTTCCATAAGAGATGTGATGATGGATTAATGTGGATTTGATGTGCTTTTAATGTGATGAAGAAATTGTGATGGTTTTTCATTTAGAATTTAATTTACTTTCGATTTGGCCAATTGAAATGTTAAAATATGTTGTTGAACATTAAGTTTAAAAGGATTTAATGTCCTACAACAATAATGAAAGATCCATTCAATTTCCAAGGATGAATTGCGTAGTTCATGGTAATTGAGTGCAAATAAATAGGGAAATGTTTTTTGATGGACTTCAATGTGGAGATTTCAGGGTCACAGGCTAAAATCCCCAAATTGGTTCTAAGATTAGTAACTAAATATCAAATGTTAGTTTTTAAGAGATTATGCTAACCCAACAGCAGATGAAATTCACATAACTATTCAAAATCCTGATGTTCCTGCTAATTCCCTTGAACTTAAACCTGCTATTATCCAAATGGTAAAAAACAATCCATTTGCTGGAAAACCTAATGAGGATCCAAATTTACATCTCGCTAGTTTTTTAGAACTGTGTGCTACTTTTAAATATGATGGAGTGTCTAGTGACGCTGTCAGACTTAGACTTTTTTCTTTCTCATTAAGGGATAAGCTAAGGCGTGGTTAAATTTGTTAGCACCTGGATCTATTAGAACTTGGGGAGAATTACCTCAAAAGTTTCTATCAAAATATTTCCCTCCATCAAAGACTGCTAAACTAAGAAATGATATTACATCTTTTTGTCAGCTTGAAGGAGAGTCAATATATGAAGCTTGGGAGAGATTTAAAGATCTTCTTAGGAAATGCCCACATCATGATATACCAGATTGGTTAATAATTCAAACATTTTATAATGGATTAGTGGGATCGTTGAGATTTATTATAGATGTTGCTGCTGGTGGATCATTAATGTCAAAACCTTTTGATGAAGCATACACATTAATTGAAGAAATGACTACTAATAATTTTCAATGGCCCTCTGAACGGGTAAATCCTAATAGAGTAGCTAGTGTTCATGATTCAGATATGATGACTATGGTAGTTTCTCAAATTACATCCCTTTCAAAGAAAATAAATCAATATGGAATGAATTATTCTCAACCACCCCAGTGTTAGAGGAAAATTCATTTGGACAGATAACAGAATCTCAAACACCTTACGAGACCTTAAATATTATTAATAGACCTAACAATCCTTATTCGAATTATTATAATCCTGGTTGGAAGAATCATCCAAACTTTAATTGGAATAATAATAATGCTAATGTTAACCCGCACTGGGCTAACAATTCTATGAATTCAATTGAAAATTCGAACAATCAAGGAAATTCTAATTTTAGACCATCTTATCCCCCTGGATTCAATAGTAACCCACAATTTAAGGATAAGAAGTTGTCTACTGAAGAAATGATTATGAATATGGGAAATCAATTACAAGCTCAAGGTGTTGCTACAAAGAATATTGAAAATTAATTAGGACATATTTTCAGTGCACTTAATAATAGACCATCTGGAACACTTCCAAGTAATGTGGAGATCAATCCAAAAGATTAAAACAAGGAACAACTTAAGGTTATTCAATTAAGGAGTGGAAAAGAATTAGAAACTAAAGAGCAAAAAGAAGTTGAAATAGAAAAGGAGAAGGTGGAAATTGAAAAAGGTTCAAACAAGATTTATCATGACTTAGATTATCCTCTTGAACCAAAGAAGATAACTGTCGAAAAACCACCACCTCCATTTCCTCAAAGATTAAAGAAACAAAACAGGGATAACATATTTGGAAAATTTTTAGAGATCCTTAATAAATTAACGATTAATATTCCTTTTGTTGAAGCATTAGAACTAATGCCTGAATATGCTAAGTTTATGAAGGATATTCTGAGAAAGAAAAGAAAGTTTACAGATCATGAAACTCTTGCACTTAGCGGAGAGTGTAGTGCAATAATTCAGAAGAAGCTTTTGGAAAAACTTAAAGACCCTGGTAGTTTCACTATTCCGTGTGCTATAGGTGAAAATTTTTTCTGAAAAGCTTTATGTGATCTGGGAGTAAGTATTAATCTGATGCCTTTATCAACTTTTAAAAGGTTACGAATAGGAGAAATTTCTCTTACATCTGTGACTCTTTAGTTGGCTGATCGATCCATTACTTATCCTAAAGGAGTGGTGGAAGATGTGTTAGTGAAAGTGGATAAATTTATCTTTCCCGTAGATTTTATTGTACTTGATATGGAGGAAGATAAAGAAATACCTATTGCTCCTAAGGATCAAGAAAATGCAACATTTACTAGCCTTTATGGAACTTTTGCTTTTCGAAGAATGCCTTTTGAACTGTGTAATGCACATGCAACATTTCAAAGATGTATGATGTCTACCTTCAGTAGTATGATAGATAATGGAATATAAGTTTTATGGATGATTTCTTTGTATTTGAGACTTCATTGGAAATTTTCTTGGAAAACTTAGCAAAAGTTTTGGAGCTTTGTGAGAAAACAAATCTAGTTCTGAATTGGGAGAAATGTCAATTTATGGTTGCAGGAGGAATTGTGCTTGGGCATAAAATATCTGAACATGGTATGGAGGTCGACCCTGCTAAAATTAGAGTGATTGAGAGATTATCGCCACCCACAACTATGAGAGAGGTGAGAAGTTTCTTAGGACACACTGGATTTTATAGGTGATATATTAATGATTTTTCTAAAATTACTAAACCTTTATGCCAACTTTTAGAAAATGATAGAAAGTTTGATTTTAATGATGAATGCTTGAGTGCTTTTGAATTATTGAAAGAAAAATTAATCACTGCACCTATAATTGTTTAACCTAATTGGGAGAAACCATTTGAACTCATGTGTGATGCTAGTGATTATGCAATCAGAGTAGCATTGGGGCAAAGACATGATAAAGTTTTCAAAGTCATTTATTATACTAGTAAAACTCTTAATGAGGCTCAAATTAATTATACCACAACTGAAAGAGAATTATTAGCTATAGTGTTTGCTTTTGAAAAATTTAGACCTTATTTAATTGGAACTAAAAGTATTGTGCATACAGACCATTCAACTATCAAATATCTAATGTAGAAGAAGTATGCAAAACCTAGACTCATTAGATGGATACTTCTTCTGCAAGAGTTTGATTTTATGATAGTTGATGGGAAGGAAGCTGATAATCAAATAGTTGATCATCTATCCAGAATAGACTATGATAAATTATCTGAATTTGAAAAAGAAATTACTGAATTTTTCCCTGATGAGCAACTCTATACTATTATGGGAAATAATTTGCCTTGGTATGCTGATATTGTGAATTATATTGTAAGTGATATTGTACCACCTGATTTAACAAGGCAACAACAAAAGAAGTTTAAGTATGATGCAAAATTCTATTTTTTGGATGAGCCCTATCTATATAAACAGTGCAAAAATCTAGTTATTAGGAAATGTGTGCCACAAGAAGAAACAAATTTAGTTATTCAACGATGTCATGATTCTGAATTTGGAGGTCATTTGGTGTTGATAAAACTGATTTTAATATTTTATCTACTCTATTTAGAGATGTTTATAGATATATTAAATCATGTGATCGATGCCAGAGAGTAGGTAATATCTCTAAAAGAACTGAAATGCCTCTAAATTCTAATTTGGAAGTTGAAATTTTTGATGTAAGGGGATTAGATTTTATGGGACCATTTACTTCTTCATTTGGAAATCTATATATATTGGTTGTTGTTGATTATGTCTCAAAATGGATTGCAGCTGTTGCTTTACCCAAATGTGATGCTCAAAATGTTTTAAAATTTTTAAAGAAAAATATATTTATAAGGTATGGAATGCCGAGAGTGATCATAACTGATGGTGGATCCCATTTCAGGAATAATCAAATTAAGAGATTAATTGAGAAATATAATATTATTCATAGAATCTCTACTGCTTATCATCCCCAAACTAGTGGTTTAGCAGAAGTGTCTAATCGTGAAATTAAAAGAATTTTGGAGAAAACTGTGGATAATCATAAGTTAGATTGGTCTGCTCGATTAGATACTGCTTTATAGGCTTAAGAACTGCTTTTAAAACCCCTATTGGAATGTCTCCTTATGTATTAGTGTTTGGCAAGACTTGCCATTTACCAGCTGAATTGGAGCATAAAGCATATTGGGTGATAAAAGAGTTAAATTTTAATTTGAAAAATGCTGGAGAGAAAAGATTTATGCAATTGAATGAATTGGAAGAGATTAGAAATGCATCTTATCACAATGATAGGATCTAAAAAGAGAAAAGGAAATTATGGAATAATCGGAAGATATTGAAAAAGAAATTGGAATATGGACAAAATGTTTTATTGTACAACGCAGGATTGAAGTAATTTCCTGGAAAGCTCAAGTCTAGATGGTTAGGACCTTTTACAGTTGTAAAAGTTCATTCTTTTGGAGCTGTTGATATTAAAGATCCTGATACTGGAAACATTTTCAAAGTTAATGGGCATCGATTAAAGCCTTAGTTTGACGGGTTTCAGTCTGGTTTCAAAGAGGTTTTAATGTTGAGTCATCTCAATTAACTGAATGTTTTGTCGGGCTGACGACAATAAACCAAGCACTTTATGGGAGGCAACCCATATGTGTCTTTGTTGTGTGCTTGATTGTTTGTTGTAGTTGTGTATTTTAGATAGTTATTTTCAAATCCTAATTACTCCTAAATAATTAAAAAATTGATAAATGACAGATCGAATTGAGATATTGGAATATTTTGGATCAAACGAAATTTTGTGAGAATTTTTTAACACTAGCGCCGCCTGCGCCTTATCGTTTGTGCCCAACTGAACTTGGCTGTTTGAGCGCCGCCAGAGTCCTATCGAGCACCGCCAGTGCCCTATCGAGCGTCGCCGGCTCCTAAAATCTACTTGACAGTTTTTAAGTTTCAAAATGTGAGTTTTGGCGGGATCTTTGTCCTTATAACTCCCCAAACTCCATTTTTGACTTCTTAACTCCAGAAAAATGAAAACCACCTATCCCAATTCATATCCTATGGATTCCTTTCCCACAGAAACCCCTCGATTTTGTGTTTTCAACCGAAGGTAGTTCATAAGTTTTGAAGCGCAGCGTTTGTTCAACAAAGTGATGATGAAAAGGAGGATTATCAAGGAAAGAGGCTTCGTTAATCCAGGTATGGATTATCCTACAACTAGAATTGAAGAAATTATTAAAGAGAGACGTTGGGAAGTGCTTTGCTACACTACCGCTGCCGTTGTTGTTCCTATTGTGAAAGAGTTTTATGCAAATCTTTACGGGATCAATCAAGGGTTCGTATTTGTGCGTGGTAGATTTGTGCAATTCACTCCTGCACGAATCAACGACCTCTTTATGATCGAGAACGTACCTATTTTCCATTATTCTAATTTCAATGCCACAAATGATAATATGAATGATGTTTATCGATATCTAACGAATGAGAATGAGGAATGAGAAGTTAGAAAAAATGGATACATTAGTTCCCCATCTTCATCTTTAAATCCAGTATCGTAGCAGTGACATTACTTTATTTCGCAAAGTTATTTTCGACATTGAAGATTAGCAAGGTAACCAAGGAGAGCGCCATTTTGAATTTTTGTATTTAAACTGGAAGGCCGGTTGATATTGGTAATATTATTGTGAGATCAGTACTTGGATTAATTGTGCATGGCTCCAAATATGGGCTTGGACACCCGTCCACCATATTTCTGTTATGTAGTCAGTCACAGGTTCCTTATGAAAGTTGGGAAAAAGTTCTTCTTCCATGGAGGCCTATTGATCCAACTAATCCCTACGACTACCACACAGTTGGAGATGAAGATGACATGAATTCACTTTCTGATCAACCAACACAGACTTCATAGCCGATTCAACCCTACTTTCCTAAAAGTTCCAGGATAATATTGCAGAGGATCAAACAATTGGAGAAAGAGGTACGAAATGTTATGAACGTAATCAACAACATTTCTGATCTATTCGATCATATAGATTGGAGAATGAAAGAGCAATTCGATCACACTGGTCGAATTGAGATGAGCTTGATCAATCTGATGAAGAAGAACGTGGTGATTGCTGAAGAATCATCTAATGAATTTCTATTCCGTCCATTCTATAACTTGTTTGTACATCAGCAATCAATTGGAGACATTAGAGGAGAGGATAGTTCTGAAACTGATGTGGAGTAATTGATGGGTTCTACTTATGTATGTTGTGTGTTTAGTTTGCTTTGCTTTGCTATGTTTGGTTTATGTAGTATTTGCTTTGCTTTGAACTTGGATTTGGATGTGTTTACTTTCATTGTGTGCTCTCTTTTTAAAGAGGGAGAATTATTCTAAAGATTGCTTAAGCACCTCTTCAAAAAGCATCCAGATTCGATGAATCTTGCTTGAACCGTCCTTCTCGCCGTCGGCGACCTCGTTGGTGCCGTCGGCGGGCTTCTAGAGCATAGGCCAATTGCTCAGGCTCGCTGTCGGCGGGTTCGATCTCGCCGTCGGCAAACTCCCATATAATATTTGTTTTATTCTTTGGAAAAATGCACCGTCGGCGGGCAAGTTCAACTTTTGTCTCTTTTGGTCCTTTTTGTTCCAGATTCGCTCCTTTTCGCATCTTTTTGCTCCATTATCTATAAATCTTCATTCCTGCAACAAAACATAGAAAATACCTTTCTTTAAAGTGCAATATCATCCAAATCAATGTAAAATCTGTATAAAATTCTCAATATATTTTTCTTTGATCAAAATCCCCCAAACTTAAGTATTACTTGTCCTCAAGTAATCCTAATACTACATAAAAAGTAGTGATTATTTGTAGTAAAGCTTTAATTCAGAAACACTATGAATTTAATTTAAATAAATATTATAATAAAGTTTACTAGAAAGATTTTTAGATAATTAAGTTCACTCTATTAATGTAAGGCTAATTAGTCATCAAGTTTAAGAGTTCTAGTCTTCTATTCATTTCAAGAATGACTATATGTTGCAATATTAAATTATTTTAGGATGTTCAGATGATAGGAAATTCATGAAAACACTAGTTAGCAAAAATGCTAATCCATATATATAAGTTCAGACATGTAATTGAGTCTACCCATTAGGTTGATTTAAATGAAGCCAATTTTTGATAAAGCATCTTCTCATGCTTCTCCAAACTTACTTATTATTTTTATTTGGATTGCATTTCAATCCTATATTTTTTTTTCTTTTTTTTCAGGGATTTTTGTTCAATCCTTCTTTTTTTTTTAAGTGAGGATTACTGTATCTGGATAGCCTATTAATAATTTTGAACTTCACTTTTCTCTTCCTAAATTTGAAACTTGAAACATTTCCTTACCTTATATATATTTCATAGTTTTTACCTTATTGAGTTTCAAACTTTTCTTTCTCAACTAAAGTCCTAAGATATTCAATATTTCAAAATATAGTTTTCCTTACTTAAAATAGTTGACTATAATCTTATCCTCTTATCCCAAATTTCTTAATCCATAGAATTAATTCAATTACCAAAAATATTTCTTTTAACCTTCTATAGTATTTAAATAAATTAATTTTAGTTGACGGAATTAAATTTTACTACAGAAATCATTTTTAATAATGATAATTTAAAAAATATTTAATTGAGAACATATAATAGTTAATCTTATTACTTCCTCCCCCAAACTTAAAATTTTCTATCTAATCATTTAGGTGGAAAGAGAAAAATACTATAAATTTAAATCATACCTTCGTGCTTTAGGTATTTCCTTTTTCTTTGAAGTTTTTGCAGGTTCTTTTTGCGTATCATCACTTAATTTACCTGTACTGTTAAGAACTTTCTATACATACATAAAATTAGAGAAATTGTTGGGTAAGAAAATTTTGAAATAAGCTCAAATTACTAACACAATTTCCTACTACTTTTAATTACACTATATTAAGCACATTAAACACAATGATCACATATATTTTACTAATTCAATTTCAGAGTTACTGTTACAATTTGCAATAAAATAAAAATAACTATTTGTTCTTAACAAAGCTACACTAATGTAAATAACTTACACAACATAATAAATATAAGTCCAGAACAGAATTACTAAAATAAAGAAAACAAACATACATAAAACAACAAATATCTGATCATAGAATCTAAGGGAAAATATTGAAATCCCATCCTATATCTTCATCTCCCTGTTCAGCAGGTGGATTGGGCTGGTAGTGTGTATAACGAGGGCACTCCGGAAATTTCACATCAAGTTCTCCTCTCCTATAGCGATTCTCAACATCATAATAAGCGATTTCAAAATCAGAATGCCTCTAGAGATATTCACTATCGTGATCGTGCCTCTGCTCTAATCCTTCAATTCTCTGATCTATATGCTCCAATTTTTCATCCAACTTTTCAAAACTTTTTCGCTGCAGGGTCATTTCATTCATCAAATCATAGAGTATAGGAGAACTATGGGTAGGAGGGGCATAACTAGTAGAGGGAATATCCATGCAAGTTGAAGGTGCAGCACTCCTTGTCCCAGATCTCCATCCTTCGTGGGATTCATAAGTCTTTATATTACCTTTTGTAATGGGTTTCATAGGATGAACCCATTCCTCATCATCACTAGCTTCTACTCCAGATAACTGGCAGAGTGCATAAATCAAACCAGGATGTCCCAGTCCTCCTCCTGATTCACTATTCACAATGGCTAAAATGTTTTTATAGATAATCCTTCCCACATTTATACTTCTATTGTTCTGAATACAAAAATTTAGAACTGCTCTAGCTCTTGATACTTCACTATGGTGATAAGTAGGTAGCAAAGTTGAGCAAATAAAATAGTGTCAGGCCTTAGAGGTGGCATTCATCATAGAGAGAGGGAAGTTTACCCGTTCACGCTGCTTCATTTTCCAAGTTCCTTTCCCATCAGTGAGAAAGTCAATCATATTCTCCAGTGGTCCTTCCATTGTTCCAAATGTCTCAAAATCACTAGTGTGAAGATCTCGTAGTTCGTAGAAAGCATTTATCCGAGCAACATTAAAATCAACTAAAAATCCTCTCACCTTTACAAGCATGTCCTCTATCTGGATCAGGTTGGCGTAAAATTCCTTTACTATTTCCACTACAGCTCTGTTTGTTGTATAACAAAAATTCTCCCAATTTTGCTCCTTAACAGTTTGTTCCACATCTCCTCCCGGATTCTTGAAAACTTTGTCTTGAATGCATTTTTTTGCTTTGATAATGGAGTTGTACCTTGATTGAGCCTTAGCATTCACAAAACGAGTGTCATTAAAGTTGAGTCGCCTCTTCTGTCGTGGAGCCATTTCTCGAGCTATCAAATTTACAAAAATCTTAACTAAATTCCAAATCAACACTAGAATGGCTTTCAAATGTGACTTAAAGTAATCTAAAATGAATTCCATGAATTTCTCCCAACTATTTCTCCACATTTTCGATTTTCCAAACTTCCTAAATGTTGAAGAAATACACGGTAATAATCAAAAAATTTTGTATGGGAGTGAAGCACATACCAAGGGAAGATGAAATCCAGTGTTAAAATGGGTTGAAAACGCTTCAAATCCAAGATCTCTCAAGCCCTAAGTCAGTTTTTTCGGAGTTTAGAGGTTGGGGATGATGAATAGTGACGGTTGACTAGTCAAATAAAGGCGTTTTACGAATCTCGCCGTAGGCAGAAAAACCTCGCCGTCAGCTGGCTATTAAATTCAAATAGGTTTAAACTTTCGGGAAAAATCCGCCTTCGACGGCATCTAGGGCGTCGTCGATGGGCTTTCTCAAAAATTCTAAAATTTTTATATTTTTGTATTTTTAAGCCTCGTTAACTTCCGATCAATCGATTTAAACATATTTTACTGTGATTAGATATTATTTAACTCAAAAAGAAATAAATTTACACAACACAAACATCACAATTTTTATATATAAAATCTAAGTATTTACAATTCTTATACACAACAAGGTATTTTCTCAACCTTAATACATCAAATTCAGCATCGCAATCCAAACCACAATACTCAAAATGTTGAAAACAAACAACATATGCATAGTCTCATCTATACTGAAATCAAATATCAAAATCTAAAATAAAGCAAGTGTAAACCACACAGATTTAAATCCAAACTAAATCAACATATAAGTAGTTACGAACATCTTCTACTCGTGAGAATCGGTTCTAAACTCATTTCTGATATCTCCCATAGAACGTAAATGCACAAAAAGATTGTAGAAGGGCCTGTAAGGAAACTCTTCTGTAGAATCTTCTTCAATCCATCCTTTCTTTCTCATAAGCCGTATGAAACTAGCCTCAAGATGTCCAGAATGATCGAAGTGTTCTTTCATTCTCCAGTCAATGTGATCAAATAAATTAGAGATATTATTAATGGAAGTCATCACATTTTGTACTTCTTCTTCCAGTCCTTTGATTTTCCATAAGATAATATCAGTTATATCAGTCAGAGGCCGTATTGATAAAGAACTCTAAGATGTTTGATCCATAGTAATAGCCACATCGTTACTATCATCAAGTGTAGGAAACATATCAGATGGATCTAAAGGTTTCCAAGGGAGAAGTACCTTCTCCCAGGCTTCATATGAAACTTGGTTCTGACTGCAGAGTGCAAATATTGTAGAAGGATGTCCAAGCCCATAAATTGATCCATGAATAATCAGGCCTAAAGCAGACTTCACAATTATCGAACCAACATCAATAGGTAATCCCTCTTGAATACAGTAATTCATAATTGCACTTTCCTTATAAACTTTGCTAACTCTCATAGTTGGTAACAGTTTTGAAGAAATGAAAAAATGCCAGTGTTTAGAAACGGGATTCAGAAGAGTAGCAGAGAAATTGACATACCCGTTTTCTCTCATTTCCCAATCTTCCACTTCATTAGTCAAGTAGCGATAGATTTCATTCATATTATTTCTTGTAAGGACAAAGTTGGAATAGTGGCAAACAGTTGTATTCTCGATAGAATATAACTCATTAATTCTAGAAGGAGTAAAAGTTACCCATCTGCCTCGCACATAGATGACTCCGTGGTTGATTCTGTGTAAATTGGCATAGAATTCCTTCACTACAGGAATGACTACGGCAGAGGTTGTATAGCACAATACTTTCCAACATCGTCGCATAATCATTTCTTCGATAGGCGTTGTTGAATTCTCTTCTCCTCTATTCATGAATCCTCGTTGCTTGATCAATCTCTTTTTCATCATAACTTTATTGAATAAGCACTGAGCCTCGCAAGTGATAAATTTTTTTCTATTGAACACTCGAGATCTAGGGATTTCAGGGTGATTGGATTCCATATTGATGAGTTTTGGTGGAGTTTTAATTCATTTTTTAGGAAGTAGATAGTTTAGAATTCGAGTTCTAGGAGTTTTTAAAGAGTTAAAACACTTAGAATCGCCAGAAACCGTCAAAATAACTCCATAAATCGTTCATTCACCGATCTCGCCATCGGCGGCGTCGATCTCGCCGTCGTTGGGATTCTTTGATAACACAAACTATATTTGGAGGGAAAAACTCGTCGTCGGCGGCCAAGGCAAAAATTGCCCAGTTTCGCTCTGGTTCGAATGTGTTTCTAAATTTTTCTATGGATCCAATTATCATGATGATTAGAAAAGTAAATACGTGTAGTAGAATGCATTTATACCGCAAACTAACAACAAATCACACAATTGCATAATTAATGCATGAAAATAAAGATAACTATGAGTTGCCTCCCATAAAGCGCTTGGTTTAACGTAGTCAGCCCGACCTAGTTAGGGTGTTAATCAGGTTGACTGAGCATTAAAACCTCTTAAAAATTTGGTCTTTTACCCTCAAAATATGATTTTAATCTGTGTCCATTTACCTTGAATCTATTTCCAGTCTTTGGATCTTCAATTTCAACAGCTCCGTATGTAAACACTTGAGTTATAGTGAAAGGTCCTAACCATCGGGATTTCAATTTCCTAGGAAATAATTTCAGTCTTGTATTGTAAAGCAAAACTTCTTGTCCTGATTCAAATTTCTTTTGGTTAATCTTCCGATCATGCCATAACTTCATTTTTTCTTTATAGATTCTATCGTTATTATAAGATTCATTCCTTAATTCCTCTAATTCATTCATCTGCAACTTTCTTCTAAGTCAGTCATTCATTCTCTTCTCACCAGCATCTTTCAAATTATAATTAAATTCTTTAATCGCCCAATACGCTTTATGCTCTAATTCAACTAGTAAGTGGCAAGTCTTTCCAAAAATAAGTCTGTAAGGAGTCATTCCAATCGGAGTTTTATAAGCCGTCCTGTATGCCCATAATGCAGTGTCTAGTCTGGTGGACAAATCTTATCTACTAAGGTTTACAGTTTTTTCTAAAATTTTTTTAACTTCTTTATTAGAAACTTCAGCTAATCCACTGGTCTGTAGATGATAAGCAGTAGATATTTTATGAATACTATTAAATTTTTCAGCCAATCATTTATATTATAAAGTTGTTCGTCAGGGAAACTGTCTGCAGTTTCATTGTCAGTGTCAGATAATTTGTGATATTCTAATCTTGACAAATGATCAGCAACTTGATTAATGTTCCCTTCCTATCTATTACTACAAAATCAAATTCTTGCATCAGTAATATCCATCTAATTAATCTTGGTTTGGTATCCTTCTTTTGTATTAAATATTTAATAGTAGAGTGATCAGTATGCACAATACATTTAGTTCCAATTAAATAAGATCTAAACTTATCAAAAGCATATACAATTGCTAATCATTCTTTTTCTGTAACTGTATAGTTAATTTGAACATTATTAAGAGTTTTACTAGCATAGTATATAACTTTAAAAATTTTATCATATCTTTGTCCAAGAACAGCTCCAATAGCATAATCACTCGCATCACACATAAGTTCGAACAGTTTCTCCCAATCAGGTGAAACTATTATAGGTGTTGTGATTAATTTATCCTTTAATAATTCAAAAACATTTAGACATTTTTTAGTAAATTCAAATTTCTTGTTCTTTTCTAAAAGTTGGCATAGAGGTTTGGTTATTTTTGAAAAATCTTTTATATAACGCCTGTAAAAACCAGCATATCCAAGAAAACTTCTTACCCCTCTCACTGTAGTAGGATTAGCTATAACTTGAATTTTTGCAGGGTCTACTTCCATGCCATTTTTCGAAATTTTATGCCCTAATACAATTCCTCCTGCAACCATAAATTGACATTTCTCCCAATTTAGAACTAAATTAGTTTTTTTTGCATAACTCCAAAACTTTTTCAAGATGAACTAAGCATGCATCAAATAATGTTCCAAATACAAAGAAATCATCCATAAATACTTTTATTCTATCATTTATTAGTTTACTAAATATAGACATCATACATCTCTGGAATGTTGCAGGCGCATTACATAATCCAAAAGGCATTCTTCGAAAAGCGAAAGTTCCATAAGGACTAGTAAATGTAGTTTTCTCTTGATCCTCAGGAGCAATAGAAATTTGATGGTAGCCAGTATAACCATCTAAAAAACAAAAGTATTTGTGCACAGCAAGTCTATCCAACATTTGGTCTAGGAATGGTAAAGGGAAGTGATCTTTTCTGGTGGCCGTATTCAATTTCCTATAGTCAATACATATACGCCATCCAGTAACTTGTCTGATAGGTATCAAATCATTATTTTCATTAGCTTCAATAGTCACTCCTCCTTTTTTAGGAACACAATGAATTGGGCATACCCAAGCACTGTCCGAAATAGGATATATAATACCATTGTCTAACCATTTTAAAATTTCTTTCTTGACTACTTCTTTCATGATTGGGTTTAATTTCCTTTGGGGATCAACTCTTGGTTTATGTTCATTATCTAAAATAATTTTGTGCATACAGATTGAAGGACTAATTCCTTTAATATCTGCCAAGGTCCAACCAAAAGCTTTCTTATATTTCTTTAATGTGTCTAAAAGTTTTTGCTCTTGTAATTCGTTTAATTCTGCTGATATAATAACCGGTAAAGTTAAAAAATTTCCCAAAAATACATACTTTAGATGAGTAGGTAAAATTTTCAACTCAAGTTCAGGTGGTTTTATAATTGACGGAACTATATTCTTTTCAGCATTTTCCGTAACATCCAAAGATCTCAAATCTTTCTTGTATATAATCTAATTCTTTATTTTCTATTTTTTCAAAGAATTCTTCATTTTCTATATCTTGTTTATTTTCAAAATATTCTTTAAAATTTTCTTTTCGTAGATGTTTAAGAATTTCCATTCGAAAACATCCATCATCTTTTTTAAATAGTTGGGTATTTCATTGATTTTGCAATGTTAAAAGTTACTTCTTGGTCATTTACTCTCATAGTTAATTCTTCTTTTTGAATATCATTCATGGCTCTTCTAGTAGCTAAGAAAGATCTCCCTAAAATTATAGGTATTTCTTTATCTTCCTCCATATCTACAACAATAAAATCCACAGGAAAGATAAATTTATCCACTTTTACTAACACATCTTCGATAACTCCTTTAGGATAAGTTACTGAACAATCAGCTAACTGAAGAGTTACAGAAGTATGTGAGACTTCTCCCAATCCTAATCTTTTAAAAATTGATAAAGGCATAAGATTAATGCTGGCTCCCAAGTCACATAAAGCTTTTCCATAAAATTTTTCTCCAATAAGCACAGGTATAGTGAAACTACCAGGATCTTTTAATTTCTCAGGAAGCTTTCTCTGAATAATTGCACTACACTCTTCACTAAGTGCAACAGTTTCATTGTCTGTGAACTTTCTTTTTTTATTTAGAATATCTTTCATAAATTTCACAAAATTGGGCATTAGTTCTAATGCTTCTACAAAGGGAATATTCACCATTGATTTCTTCAGGATTTCAATGAATTTAGAAAATTTTTTATCCTTTTTATGTTGCTTTAATCACCGAGGAAATGGTGGTGGTGGTTTCTCTATAGTAATTTTCATTGGTGTAAGTGGATATTCTAAATCTTGATCTTGTTGATCCCTTTCTTTTTCAGCTTCCACTTTCTGTTTTTCAGTTTTTGTTTCTTTTTGAACTCTTGTTTCTAATTCTTTTCCACTTCGTAGCTGTATCACTTTTATTTTTTCTTTTCCTTGGTCTTTAGGATTAATTTCCACATTACTAGGAAAAGTTCCAGGAAATCTATTATTAAGTGCAGTAGCGATATGCCCAAGTTGAGTTTCAATATTTTTAATAGCAGCTCCTCGATTTTGTAATTGGTTTCCTTGAATTTGTAACTGGTTTCCTTGATTCTGCAAATGTTGACCCATATTTAATAACAATTCTTCCATAGATAACTTATTTTCCTTAAATTGAGAGTTATTATTAAATCTTGGTGGATAGGAAGGTTTATAGTTAGGATTTTCTTGATTAGATGAATTTCCTAATGGGTTTACTGAGTTGTTTGCCCATTGTTGATTAGTAGAATTATTATTCCAATTAAAATTAGGATGATTCTTCCAACTAGGGTTGTAATAATTTGAATAAGGATTATTGGGTCTGTTATTAATAGGATTTAAAGTTTCATAAGAATGTTGAACATCCACAAATTGCCCAGATGAACTTTATTCCATTATAGTATGGGAATAATTCATTCCATAATGCTCCAATTTCTTAGATATAGCAACAATCAGAGAAGCTAACATAGATATTGCAACAAAATCATGGATACTAGCTATTTTTTTTAGGATTTAGCCTTTCAGAAGGCCATTGAAAATTTTTGGTAGTCATTTCTTCAATTAATGAATAAGCCTCATCAAATGGTTTTGCCATTAATGAACCACCAAAGAAAAGCATCAATAATAGATCTAAGAGATCCTACTAATCCATTATAAAAAGTTTGTATAATTAACCAATCTGGTAACGCTTGATGTGGACATTTCCTAAGAAGATCTTTAAATCTTTCCTAAGCTTCGTATATTGATTCTCCATCAAGCTGACTAAAAGAGGTTATATCATTTCTAAGCTTAGCAGTTTTCGAAGGAGGAAAATATTTGGATAGAAATTTTTGTGATAATTCTCCCCAAGTTCTAATAGATCCAGGTGCTAATGAATTTAACCACATCTTAGCCTTATCCCTTAAAGAAAAAGGAAAAAGCCTAAGTCTAACAACATCATTAGATACTCCATAATATTTAAAAGTAGCACAAAGTTCTAAAAAACTAGAGAGATGTAAATTAGGATCTTCGTTTGGTGAACCACTAAATTGATTATTCTCTACCATTTGGATAATTGCAGGTTTAAGCTCAAATGAATTTGCCGCTACATCAGGGTTTTGGATAGTTAAGTGAATTTCATCTAATGTAGGGTTAGTGTAATCTCTTAAAGGTCTCGGTTGATTTTCATTTACTGGATTATTCACCATTTGATTTAAATTTATAATTTCTCTTTTTTTATTTTCTAACTTTTTTAATAGTGTGTTCTAATTCCGAATCGTAAGGTATCAAATTTTTAGCAAATTTGCGTATACACATGTCGGCATATTTTTAGGTTATGTATTTTAAAAAAGGGTCGCCCACAGAAGTTGTCGGCGAATTTTAAATTTTAAATTTAATTTAAATATATATATATATATATATAGTTTTAGAAAGAAGCATTTGATTTTTTAAAATGATTTTAAGTTTGAAAATTTTAAGATATGAAATCAAACCAATCTCACATCCCAAATAGTTTATATAAACGAGCACCACACCACAAACCGTGTATCTATCTCGAAGAATAAACACACTACTTGATGATGGGGCTCGATTAAATAAACTAGAAGATTTGTGACATCCATTTGGTCTGCGAACCAATTTTATAAGCCAACAAATTCCCTTGTTTAATATAAAGGAATTAAACAGGGTTTATATTACCTAGATTCTTAAAGTTCCTTATAAGGGCAAGCCCCTATAGTTAATTACATCCTAAATGTCCGAAGACACTTAAGAAAACTCTCGATAATGATTAGTGGTTTTGCTCTCAAGAATTACAGAGTTTAAGGTTTCAAACAAATTGGATTTTGGAAATTCAAAAGGGAATGGATCAAATTTGGAACAGTTATTTTGGGAATCTAAAAGAAGAGAAGTAGGAAAAGTTGAGGATCCAAGAAGCATCTTGGAAACTTCCCAAATTATCCTATTGTTTGGCTTCAATTTGAGAGTTTATTTAATGTTGCAATCCTGCCAATTTTAGTTAATTAAGACTTATATTTGTATAACATAATCATACAAATAGCCTCGAAGATGTGAGGGATTGTCATATCACGGCTACCTCGGAGTCTTAAGACCGGTTAGGACTTAATTTGCATAATATGATTATGCAAATTCCTAACGAAAAGTTGAGGATTTATGTTGCACTAGGCAGACTACCTCAAAATCCTATGGCTTTGTTATTTAAAACTAGGAAAGGTTTTGCTGATGTAGAATCCAGTTTTGTTGACGACGATGGCCATGCTGACCACTGTGCTCCAAGCTGCTCGTTGTTGCAGATGGTTTAGTTTTAGAAAGTGAAAATAAGAGATGATAGAAGTGTTTTGGTTTAGAGAAGTCTTAGGGTTCAAATGTCTTAATGTTTTATTAGGGGAATCTTAAAGTTGATTATAACAACACCGGTTAAGATCCCACGGTTCCATCATTCCGGCACCATTTTTTTCATCGGATTCACTTAGTCCAAATGAATTTGCTAAACTCAACTAAATGAGTTCCACACTTTCATTTAGACCTTGTGAAATCTTGTTAGCAACACGTATGTTACATCATCTGAGGTATTCCCGATCATCCAACAAGCCGTTTTAATTTAGTTGTAGTTGTGGTTTTGTTGTTCTATTTGTGATTAAATTTTGAATGTTGTGGCAGTGAATTTTATCTTGTTGTGGCTTTTAATTTAGTTTTGGGTTTCAGTTTTGTGGCTATCCTAAAAGTTTCAGTTTTCATGCAGGGTGACATTCTTGTTTAACATGCAAGAAAAGTAAAGTGTAGTACAGGTAAGTAAATTGTAATAAAGTAAAAGCGTACCTGGAGGGTCTTCCCGTCATTCCAAGCTGCACTTAAAACACATGTTAGAGCATTCAAGTATTTGAAATAAATACATAGGTAAAGCTAGGGGAAGGTTCTAGTTGTCTACCAAAATCCTAATCCTGTTGCTAGTCAATTCCTATGACGTCTAGGTTCTTATATTTTGTTAAGGATGATTTTCTTCACCAAAGAACAATTAAGTTCAATTGTTCTTCTAAAACATCCCATCATATTGAAAAAGTGCTTAGGATGAGTCCTAAACATCTTTTCAGTACTTCTGAGATTATTTCGAGTCCAAATGAATTTCATTGCACAGATGAATTAATCATCCAAAATTCAGTTAAATTTTGCTTCTTGCTCAGTGAACTTGGACATTTGATTATCTGATGAGTAAAGTGACTTGCCACTTGATGCTCCATTTAAGAGTTATGATAATGAAAGCCTTTTAGGGGCAAATTAGTATGTTAAAGATTTTAACAATTCTTAATTTAAAATTGGAATTGATGATTTAAAGTGATTTGGTTTAGTTATAAAATTTTGATTAATAATTTTAAGTTTGGAATAGTGTCAAGTTGTTTTGATTCAATTAAATCTTTATATTTTAAATGATCTTAATGTTTTAGATTAATTTGGGTTAAAAGAGGTGTTTAAATTATTTATTTTTATTAAATTTTGATGACTTGATTTGGATTAATTATAGTACTTTAGGTTGATTTTAATTAGTTTGATTTTTTTATATTTTTTATTATGAATTGTTTTGAAATTACTTAATGTTTTAAATTTGTTTTAAGTTTATTCTTAAGTGATTTCAAATTAATTTTAAATGTTTAAAATTTATTTTTTTTATTTGATTGTTAAATCATTTAATGTTTTAAACTTTGATTTAATTTTTCCTTTTTAGTTATTAATTTCAGTCATTACTTTGGAATTAATTAAGGATTGATTACCACTAAATTAGTTTAATTAGGGACTTTAAATAAAATAATTGGTATCTTCTTAAGTCACATCCCTGATAATCCAAAGTTTTAATTATTCTTCCTAAATTTAAATGATTTAATTAATAAGGTTCCATTTTTTTTTTGATATTTTTAAAATGATCAATGGGTTTCAACCCCTTTAATCCCTAAGTTTCAGTCATCCAAGAGAAGATTAAGATCAAATTTTTTTACCCTCCCTTTTGATTAAACCTAAAGTATTAATTAGGGTTAAAATCCTTAACTACTTTTATACCCCTTTTAAGCCTAATCACTTCATAACTCACTAAATTGAGCTCAAATGAACTTAAAATTTTTATGTCACTTCACTCACATATAAATTAAGACATTAGAGGAGAAACTGTGATTTTTTTTATTTTAATTTAATTTATATAATTATTTTGATAAAAATAAGCATTTTCAATGAAAATTTAACAACATGACAAAGATAAGGTTTATGTCCTTAAGAAAATTATGGAATGTTCCTACTAACCAAAGGACTATTTGGACCAATTTTGGTTAATTTTTGAATTATATTTGATTTATTATAATTATTTTGAGTTTTGGGGTATTAATTAATTATAAAATAAAATTGAAGTTGAAAAATGGATATTCTATTTTTCTTAAGTCCCTCTGACCTCAGGGAAGTCAGAGAAACAAATTTTATGTTTTTCTGATTTTTCTTTGATTTATTTGAATTAATATGGTGAAAAGGTTGGAAAATCCATTTTTAACATTAAAAATTGCCTTAATCCTTTAAAATTCAATATCTTAACCTAGAGACTTAGGAAAAATACTTGGTTGGTTCCTAAGTGATTAGGGAATAAAATATGACATCTTTATGATTTTTAATATTTTTGTGATTTTTTTATTATTTTTTTATTAAAATATTAAAAATATGGTTAAAAATGAAAATTTTAAAAAATTTCCAATTTTAATTTTCTTAGACTCCTCTGATACCAGAGAAGCCAACAAAACCAATTTGGTGAATTTTTGAAGTGTATTTTGTGTTTTATGAATTTTTAAAGTTTAAAAATAATCATACAACTTAAATGATCCATTTAGTGGGTTAAATAATTTCCAATTGACTTTAAATTTTTATGTGAGGTTTTCTGTATCCTAAATGACAGTGAAGAATTGATTTCAAGTGATTTTGATGTGTGGTTACTCCTAATTAATTAGAATTCAAATTTAGGTGTTTGGGCTAGTTAGGGTTATTCTTAAGGAATTAAATCAAACCATAATTTTCCTAGGGTTCTCTGGTCATAAGCTACCTCCCCTAATTTTCTTAGAATTTTCTAAGCAATATCCAAAATATTCGAATTAAAATGCCAAAACAGACATATAAATTTGGAAAATCAATAACTTGCCATAGAGATGGCCTCTGACCATAGAAAATTCAGGGAATGTTCCCAAGAACAGAAGCTACAAAAGTCCCATGGTCTCATGCCATGGTGAATTGTGTATGCAAATGGAGAATCAAAATACTCAAAATAGTATTAAATTAATTAAAAATAAAGACAAAATAACTTGATTCTTTTTCCATATTATTCTCCTCTGTTCACTCAGCAAGAGGGTATTTTTAATTTATTTTTTTGATTTTTCTATGCAAAGATATGGATTTTTAGAATTCTGGGTATTTAAATAAATCAGAAAATATCTATTTATCTACTTAACCCAGTCAGCGCCGCGTTAACCTACGGCGGATCGAAAGCCCACGCGTTGCCTCCCTATTCGACACCGCCATCTGACTCAGCGCCATGCGGCCCGCGGCTCATATCCCGTTCCCTGGTCCGACGCAATCTGGGTCATCCATTCGATACACGCGCGATTCGATGGTTCCTGGTCATCGTCTACGACTGGTGTGTCACGTGAGCCTTCCACACCAAAACCCTAAGATCTCCCTCATTTTTCCACCAAATCTCATGTTCTTGGATTCTATGGACTCGTCTCAACAAGACGAACACATCTATACGGCTAAGATGCTATAAAATTGATGTAAACAAAATGGAGAATCGAAAGAAGCTCTCGAGAAGGAGGAGTTCAATACCTTGGCTCTAAGAAGTGAAGCTTCAATCAGAGGGGCTCGGAACGTTTGTTGGAGTCCAAGAAAGCTAGGGATGAAGCCTGGAGCTGTGGAGAAATGCCTAGACTTGATTTACACCAAGCCCGATTTCAAAGCTTGGCCGACAGGAAGAATGGCTAGCCTGGTGAGGGGACTTTCATTGGGGAACTTCTTCTCTTGGTCTGGTGAAGGTGTAGAGTCAATCAGTTTGAGGATTGGCTCACTGTGGTGAAGTGTCCTATTTTTAGGCTGAGAATTGAGCTCAAAAATTGAACTCACAGAGGGGGTTTTATAGTTGGATTTCACTGGGGATCAATTGCTCTAGGTTAGGAGAAGAGTTTGGAGCAATTTTGGCAGAGTTTTGGTAAGGTTAATTTCATCACCCTCTTTGGCCATCAGGGAGGTGAGTTTAAATAGGCATGGCTAGAGGGCTTCCCAGGGGGAGTTAGGGCTTGGGATTTGCTGCCTAGGGGAGGAGAAGAACAGCCACAATGGTCATTGGCCATAGGACAACTCAATAGGTGAGTTTTGAATTTTTGAATCAAATGGGTGCTCTCGACCTGGTGTTTTCTGGCGACTGGGGTGGTGGTCCGGCCAGGGTCAGGTCACCCTTAGGGTCAGGGAGGTCGGGGCTTGATGTTTGTCAGCTCAATTGGCTGATGCCATGTGTAAAGGGATTGATTTAAAGGGAATGTGGGAAGTGGCACTTTTTGGGCTTGGCTTGGTCAACTCATGCAAATAGGTTGGGTGCACCCTCCCATGACCTGGTTTTGGACTGAGGGAATCATTTGGGTCAGCTAGGAAAGGGTGGTGAAGTCTCTATCCATGGTGAGGTGGCTAACTTGGGTTAGAGTGTGACATGAATGAGGTTAAAAAGGATTAACGAAGGATTAAGAAAGAGCCTCCTCCTTTTGCCATTAATGGCTTGGTGAGGTGGAAAGTGACTCCTATGGCTTGCATATGGCTTATGCATGGCTCAATGGCTCCATGTGGCTTAGGGCAAGGTTTGGTCAATTTCATGGAAGTGGATTTTAGAAATTTTGGCATTTTGGTGGAAAATTCTCATGAAGCTTGATTTGGAATGTTTTAATGATGGTTTTGAAACTTAGGGGTGATTTTGATTAAAGGGATGATAGAAAGAAATGTCATGTGGGCTTTGGATTGATTTTGGGCTTTTTGAAATCATTTTGGATGGGCTTTTAAAATGCTTTAAGGGTAGTGGGCTTTTAGGTTTTAAAACAAATTAGTGGATGAAAATTTTCTCAAAGATTGGGCCCAATAAGCATTTAATTTAGTTTAGGAATGTGTCATGAATGGTTTGGAGCCAATTTGGGGCAATTTAGGGTTGAATTGGGTTTAATTTGGGTCTTTTAATAATAGGGTCAAAATGGGTCAAATGGGGCTAATTTGGGCTAAGGTTAGGCTAATTTTGGGTTTGATGTAAAATTAATGTTGTAAAATTTTTAAGGAGGTATAACAAAGAGTTTTTAATTTGGGTTGGGTCTTAATTTTGGAATTTGGGCTTGTTTAGGTTCATAGTTGGTTTAGGATAAATTGGGGATTTTTTGTTTGGGCTAGGCTTGGGTGAAGTTTGGGTTCAAATTTAGGGCTAATCAAGTTATTTTTTTGTTTGTGGGGATGTTAGGAAGGTTTTAGAAAAGATTTGGGGCTAATTGGAGTTGAGTTGGGTTGGTTTGGGCTAAGTTTAGGTCATGGGCCAAAATTGGGCTTTAAGCTTCAAATTGAAATTGGATCCACATGTTGATAAGATTGGGCTTAAATTTGGTTTATATTGATATTGGAGATATTTAATTGACGTTTAAAATTGAATTGGATCAAAATTGAGGTCAATTGAAGTGATTTGGTTGGACATTGGGTCCACTTAAGTTAAAAAAGGGTCAAATTAGGAATTTTAGTAAAAGTGGGCTAAATTGATAAAATTATCCTATAGTGTAGTTGAACAAAATGAAATTGGGAATATTTGAGATTTTCTGGAATTTTCTGGGAATTTTTAGAATTTTTATGTTAAAAGGGTATTTTGGGTATTTGGAGGTTATTGGGTGGTATTTTTTGAAATTTTGGTATATTTGGTCATGGATGATCAATTTGAGTTGGGTAAAATATTCAGGATTGATTTTTAGGAATTTTGGGTAATTTAGGCAATTTTGGAACTTTTGGGCAATTTCAAGGGCATTTGGTAGGTTTTGTGGGTTTTGTGGGTTTAGGGTCCCGGGGGTCAAAAATTAAAATTTGGGAAAAATGGAGATTGATTAAGTGTGAGTGAAATGAAACCATTTGATTGAGCCATGAAGCCATATTAAGCTTACAAGAACCATAGGAGGACTCATTTTAGGCATTCAATATGTTGTTCCTAACCCTCTTAGCCAGGGGCTTAGGGGTTAAGGTCCATCCATATGAGTTACCTACATGAGTCAGGGAGTTAAATTGAGTAAAAGTGGTTTTAAGACTTAAAATGAGTGTGAGAGTGTGGTGTGTGTAAGCTTACCCTCACCAGACTAGACCATCCAGGGTACTCCTAAGGCCAAAGAGCCCTATAGAAAACTCATCCTTTAAACCTCCACATATTGGTCTTAACCCTCCAAGTGGCCTGGGGGTTTACAATCAAACATGTGGGGTTTGAAGGGAGTCAAGAAGTGATTTGAATTTCTAAGTGGTGGGTCTCATTTCTAGTCCTCTAGGATAGTCGAATGGAAAACCTATGGCTAGATCCTAAGTACTAAGGAGAGAAATCAGACCTCACCAAAAATGAGGTCAACAACACAATTGAAATTAAAACTTATGTAAATTAAAATAGTCCGTTACTCTAGTAATTATCTTAATAATTATCACACTATTTACCTTAATAATTACTTTACTTCCCCGGCAATGGAGCCAAAAACTTGATCCTGGTGATGTTATGCTTAACGTTATAAGTGTTAACAAATGTAAAAATAAATATTCAATAATAGCAAGTTACCCCTTATCAACGCAAGGATACATATCGTTCAAGTAATACATGGCTCTAATGGAGTCCTGGATATCGATCCCACAGGGAAGTTTAAATATTACGATCTAATTACAACAGTTTAAATAAGTATCTAGTAAACGTAAACTAAGAACAACTATACTAAACTCTACCACTAATGTTTAAACGGAAGTTTGCAATATAGAAAAGTATCTTCCCCTTGTTAAGAGAATTAAGTGAATGGATAATTAAATTAGTTAGACTTGTATTGTGCCAAATAGGAGCATTCCTATTCTTTACCCTTTGGTCCAGGAATAAAGAACATTAACTAATCCTATGCTTGGTTACTGAATCTGCGGCTAGGCTGGGAGTATACCGGCTCTCACATCGGAGCTCCCACGTTCCCCTCGCCTGAGGGCTAACATCTACACTTCAGCACCTAAACGATAGGACTAAATTGAGTATTTTAGTCTATCACTCTAAAATCTCCAATTCTATGTCCGATAAGTAATAATTCCCTATTTAGTTGCACCCTCCTTTCAAGGATTTTGACCTCCCCAAATCTTGGATGTAATCTTTACTTTAGATGTTAAATCAACGTATTTTAACAGATCAATTAGCAAGATTGAAAGTAAATTTAGATTTAAGTGATATTTAAGGCACAACTAATTCAATTTTCCATTTCACAAAATCTCAGAACAAGGAGAAAGACAGAGAAGACTACTCAGAATGCATAGGAAGAATAACACAAAACTTAGATTTCATATAAAAATCAAAGTTACGAAATAATAAACACAACTTATCTCGATTTTCTCCCCAAGCAAACTCCTTGATGTTCCTCTGACTCTTCCTTCTTGTACAATACACTCACTTACTCACTATTAGACTAACTCTTTAACTCTCTAGGGCGCACATACACACACACTTTTTTTCCTAAATTCGTCTCTTTTTAAAGAGGGAGAAATATTTCCAAAGATTGCTTAAGCACCTCTTCAAAAAGCGTCCAGATTCGATGAATCTTGCTTGAACCGTCCTTCTCGCCGTCGGCGGCCTCGTTGGCGCCGTCGGCGGGCTTCTAGAACATAGGCCAATTACTCAGGCTCGCTGTCGGCGGGCTCGATCTCGCCGTCGGCGGGCTCCCATATAATACTTTTTTATTCTCTGGAAAAATGCACCGTCGGCGGGCAAGTTTAACTTTTTGTCTCTTTTGGTCCTTTTTGTTCCAGATTCTCTCCTTTTCGCATCTTTTTGCTCCATTATCTATAAATCTTCATTCCTGCAACAAAACATAGAAAATACCTTTCTTTAAAGTGTAATATCATCCAAATCAATGTAAAATCTGTATAAAATTCTCAATATATTTTTCTTTGATCATGTGCTTAGATCTTAGTGCTTACCTATCATAGAGTACTTGCTGCACTAAGTATCTAAGAATAGTCGGTTTGAATGAACATTTTTAGTGTTTTTAATGTAACTTGGATTTTATATATATAAGATTGTTGTGTGTTGTTTGTGTAAAAATTGTGTTAGTTAATGCTTATTGAAGAGTTAAACATCATTGTGGACGTCGAAACGATCGAAATTACGAAAAAAAATTTCAGACCCAGAAAATATTTTGGACTGGCTCCGCCAGCGCCAGAATGGGCGCCGCCGGAGCCCAAATCCAGAGAGTTTAGCCATTTATTTTAAATAGAGCGCCGGGCGCTGGAGCCCGAACCCAGAAAAGGTCTAAAACCCTCGATTTCACAATTTTTGCCCTAGGACCCGCAAAATTTTTCCATTGCCTTCGTCTTCCTACATCATTTTCGCAATTTTGAAGATCTAGGGCTTGCTAGATCTCAGATTCAAGGAGTTTTCAAGGCTATTTGACATCAGATTTGCACTTCTCTTGGTAAGAGCTTCACTTTATGTTAAAATTTTTGGATTTTCACCATGGAAATTTCTCACATTTCCTTTTGTGGAAATTTTTAGAGTTTTAAAGAAATATTGAGATTTCCTTGATGAAATTTGCTCTTACTTGCTTAGAATAGTGTTTAGAGTTATTACATTGTGAATTTGGGATTTATTGGAATTTTTCTTGCAAACTTTAGAAATTCACATGGCTCCAAGAGGAAAGAGGAAATTAGATTTTGACGAGGAGAGGTTTGTCAACGTCAAAGCCCAATTTCACTATGACTCTATCCGTCACAACAAGAAGTGTATCTTGGATTGAGCTTTTGATTGTCCTAGCGGATCTGTAGAATAATTGATTGCAGAGTGAAACTGGGAGTGATTCTGTTATTTCACTGCGAATGCTGTTATGGGAGTTGTTTGACAATTCTACTCTAACGTACCCTGGACTGAGACTAAGTATGTGCTTGTTAGAGAAAAGATGGTTGAGTTTACTCCTCAACGCATCAATGCTTTCTATTAGACTCGGGAACCATTCGTATGTGAGTATGAAAACTTTGACACTGGAAGGGAGAAAATGAAAGAAGTGATTGTTTTTCTGACTGACGGGCGAGGAGAATTGAAATTAAGTCAAAAATAATTGACAAATTTCCCCGCCTCCACTTTGAATGTTGCTTCAAAAGTCTTGCATTATTTCATTTTTGCATAATTATTACCATCTTATCACCACAGCAAAGTTACTAGAGATAGAGCGATTCTGAACTACTGTATATAGAAGATGAAAATGATTGATATTAGAGCTACTATTTACAAGAATATTCATACGATTGCGAGAGGCGAAAAGACTGGAGGATTAGGACATCTTGCCTTAGTTCATTCCCTCTGTGTTCAGTCTGGAGTGGAGTTCAGTAGTTCTGAGGAAGTGGCTATATCATTGAGACCTATTATAAAGAATATTATCCGCACTTATGAGTCTCATGTAGGAGCCAGAGTTGAGCGTAGGAGTACTGATATTCCTACTACTAGTTATGATGTTCCATCTACTTCTGAGCCGCCTACCTTATCTGATATTATGGAGCAGTTGAGATTACAGAGTTCTAGTGTAGATAGACTCCATAGTCGGATGGATGTATATGAGGTGAGGAGTGATGTGAACGGAGATTTTCTGCAGAGGAGAGTTGAGTTCGATATTGCTTATTATGATGCTCAGGTTAGATTTATGAGGGGGGATTTCGATCTGATATTTCCTACTTTCCCCAGCTATACAACATATAGACTTGACCCTGCTGATGACCTTGCTACTGATCCTGGTGATGGAGACTAGTAAATAGTTTATTTGTTTTATTTCTGTTATTTTTAGTCTGTTGTATTGTATTCATGTGATGTAGTGGATATTTACTTTTCATGTGATGTGTAACCCTGTGTAGTACTGATGTGATGAAGTGTTATTTACATTTTATGTTGTACTGTTGTGTTGTACTGAGACATTAGAACTGTTGGTTGTACTGTTAGTAGTGTGATAGTTTGTTTCATGTTATAGTGTTTTGTTGGATGTTTAATGTTTAATATTAATTTCTCTTTACCCATGCAAATCTTTAAAATTGTTATATCACTGCTACTAATTGTTTCATGCCTGCTAATTGTAAATTTTGATTAATACCAGATAACTGTTGAAGATTTCAGAACCTCAGCACATAAATGTTAGTTTTTTTTACTCTCAACTATTTCAAATTTATTGCAAAATTTAAGTTTGGGGGAGGGTAGAAAAATATTAACTTTTATTTGATCTCAATTACTATATTTTCAAAAAATTTATTAGCATAACTTTTGGCAGTTGGACCTCATTATAAGATAACTAAAACTTTTCATTTCAGTTGAATATTATGGAAGGATAGGATGGAAATTTTTAGTGATAAAGGTTGATTTTATTGAAGTAAGATATTTGGTATGAAACAATTTGATTATAGTCAACTATTTAAAGTAAAGAAAACTGTATTTTTGAAATGTTAAGGGACTTAAACTATTGTGTGTTAAGAAGAGATTGTAACTTTATGATGAATAATAAAGCTTATACTTAACTATAAAGTAAAAAGATGTTTCAGGTTTGAACTTAAGAAAGAGGAGAGTAAAGTTCAAAATCATTAAAGGCTATCCAGATTTAATAATCCTCAATAAAAAAAGAGAGAGAAAAGAAAAGAAGGATTGAAAAACAATCCCAAAAAGAAAAAAAAAGAAAAGAGAAAAAGAAAAGAAAAGAAAAAGAAAGAAGAAAAAAAATGTTTATGAGGAGAAGCTTGAGGAGATGCCTAATCAAAAATTGGCTTCACTTGAATCACCTTAAAGGGAAAGCTTGATTTCATTTCTGAATTTATGTTTAAAGTACTAGCCTACATTCTAATGAAGTTTGCATGAACTCCCTTTCACATAGTATTTTGAGGCACTCTTAATGTAACAAATTTTGGTTCAACTTGAAATAAATAAAAGACTAGAACTCTTAGACTTATCTACTGAATATTTTTATACATGTAATGTTGACCTGAGTTACTAAACTTTTTCTGAAAATCTAACCACTATATTCTTTTGAATGAAAAATTTTAGTCTCTTACAATTGAAAATTACATTGCCTAGAGTTATATTTTATGTAGTAAAAAGGATTACTTGAGGACAAGTAATAGTTTAAGTTTTGGGGATTCTGATGCACTAAAAATATATATGGTTTTTACTATCAAATTTTAACCATTTTTGGTGATATTGCACTTTAAAGAAAGGTATTTTTCATGATTTAATGTAGGTATGATGACTTTAGGTGATTGGAGTGAAAAGAAGCAAAAAGGAATGAATACGGAGCAAAAAAAGAGCAAAATGGTGGAAAAAGTGTTCTGGCGCTGCCGGCGCCCAAATCCAGAGAGCACAGTAATTAAATGGCACGATAGAGCGCCAGGGTGCCCCAAGTCGGTGGAGTTCAAATTTGATGAGTTTTGGTAACTTTTTGAAGGGATGCCTATGGAAACTCTTGGGAATTCGTCCCTATCTTATAAGTAACTGTATTTGGACGAGAATAGAGAGGAGAAGAGTGCTTTTAGAGTAGTTTTAGGGAGAGTGAAGTGTTAGGGTTCAGGAGAAGAGTGTGTAGAGTGAGGATTTGAGAGGAATTCTTCTCTAAGGAGTGAAGGAGAAGGGGTAAAGTGAGAGATTGCTTCTTCCTTTCCATTCTAAAGAGAGAATCAAGTGTTGTAAAGAAGAAGAGAATAGGATTCAAAAGAACTTCAAGGGAATTGCATAGGGGAAGAGAAAGAGATATGTTGTATTTTTTTTGTGGTTTGTATGACTTTTCTTTTATATATAAAATCCATGTTTTATTATATCTTCTCCATGAATTCTGAGTAGTTTCCTTGTCATTCTTCTTGCATAAGAGATGTGATGATGGATTAATGTGGAATTGATGTGCTTTTAATGTGATGAAGAAATTGTGATGTTTTTTTCATTTAGAACTTAATTTACTTTCAATTTGGCCAATTGAAATGTTAAAATATGTTGTTGAACATTAATTTTGAAAGGATTTAATGTCCTACAACAATAATGAAAGATCCATTCATTTTCCATGGATGAATTGTGTAGTTCATGGGAATTGAGTGCAAATAAATAGGGAAATGTGTTTTGATGGATTTCAATGTGGAGATTTTAGGGTGATAGGCTGAAATCCCCAAATTGGTTTTAAGATTAGTAACTAAATATCAAAGGTTAGCCTTCGGGTGTAGGGTGAGTGGGAGCTCCGAAGTAAGAGTCGATATCCTCCCAGCCTAGCCTTAGAGTTAGTGACTAAACTTAGAATATGTCAATGTTCTTTTATACTTAGAAGAGGGGTGTTGACCTCATTTTTGATGAGGTCTTCTCTTCTTCTTTTTAGTACTTAGGATCTAGCCTTAGGCTTTTCCTGTGACTATCCTAGAGGATTAGAATTGTGACCCACCACTTAGAAATTCAAACCACTTCCTAACTCCCTGCCAACTCCACAAACTTGATTGTAGACCCCTAATCACCTAGAGGGTTGAGATCAAATGTGGAAGTTTAAAGGATGAGTTCCTATAGGACTCTTTGGCCTTGGGACCGCCACAGGTGGCCCAGTCCAGTGAGGGGGCCGACTTACACACACACTACACCTATACACTACACTTTCACACACCTCCTAAAAACACATCCATACCCAATTTGACCTCCCGACTCATGCAGGTGGTTCACATGGATGGTCCTTAACCCCTAAGCCCTCGCGTCAGAGGGTTAGGAACAACATAGTGGGTGCCTCAAATGAGTCCCTTCATGGCTCATGTGGGCTTGATATGGCTTCATGGCTCAACAAAAATGATTTCATTCCACTTACATTCACCCAATCTTCAATTTTCCAAATTTTCAATTTTTGACCCCAGGACCCTACGCCCGCCCGCCTACCCAAAACCCTCGAAACCCTCCAAAATTCGCAAAATCACCTAAACTACCCAAAATTCTCCAAAATCATTCCTAAACATTGCCTCACCAATCAAATTGATCATCCATACCCAAAAATACCAAAATTTCAAAAATACCTCCCAATACCCTCCAAATACCTAAAATACCCCTCTTAGCCAAAAAATCCAAAAATTCAGAAAATTCCCAAAAAATTCCAGAAAATCTCAAATATTCCCAATTTCATTTTGTCCAACTACACCATGGGCCAATTTTGTCAATTTACCCCACTTTTATCAAAACCCCCAATTTGACCCATTTTAACCCAAAGTAAACCTAATGTCAAACTAAACCTACCCAATTGACCCAAATTCTGGTCCAATTCAATTCTAAACTTCAATTAAACATCCTCAACACCAATCTAGACCAAATCCAAGCCCAATTTGATTGGCATTGGGATCCAATTTCACTTTTGGCCTTAAAGCCCAATTTGGACCCATGACCCAAACTTAGCCCAAACTCACCCAATTCAACTCCAATTAACCCCAAATCTTTTCTAAATCTTCCTTAACATCCCCATAAACAAAACACTAACATGATTTGCCCAAGATTTTGACCCAAACCCCACTCAAATTCAACCCAAAATCAAAAAGCCCAATTTTGGCCTAAACCCAAACCTAACCCAAATAGACCCAAACCCCAAAATCAAAACCCAACCAAAGCCAAAACCTCTTTGAAACACTCCCATAAACATTTCCCAACATTTATTTTACATCAATTTCAACTCTAGCCCAACATTGGCCCAAGTTAGCCCAATTTGACCTACATTGGTCCACTTACCAAATAAACCCAAATTCAAACCCATTCAAGTCCAAATCACACCAAATTGACTCCAAACCACTCATGACACATCTCTAAACCAAATTCAACAATTATTTGGCCCAACCTCTTTACAAAATTTCCATTCATAAATTCATTTTTAAACTTAAAAGGCCCACTCCTTAAACCATTTTAAAAGCCCATCTAAAACCATTTCAAAGAGCCCAAAATCCACCCTAAAGCCCACATGACATTTCCATTTGCCATCCACTTAATCAAAGCCATTCCCTAAGTTCTAATCACATCATCAAATAATTCCAAATCAAGCCTCATGCCAAATCACCCTAAAATACCAAAATTCCTAAATTCTATTTCCATGAAATTGACTAAACTTTTCCCAAGCCAAATGGAGCCAAATGCAAGCCATGAACAAGCCACATGAAGCCATGGAAGGTTTGACATGTGATCAAGCCATTAATGGCAAAAGGAGGAGCCTCTTTTAAGCCCCCTTAAAAAGGTTTTAACCCTTTTTATGCTTCACCTTAATCCATGATTAATCAAAATATTCATGGATGGTGACCTCTCCACCCTTTTCTAGCTGATTCACTCGATCCTCCCTCAGCCCAAATCAACCATGGGAGGTGAACCAAGCCCATTTTCAATGGGTTGACCAAACCAAGTGCAAAAGAAGCCACCTCCCCATGCCATTTTGATCCAACCACTTTACACATGTAAGGCTTCAATTGAATTCACTAACTTCAACCCCTGACCTCCCCGAGCTTCGAGGGTGACTCGACCTCGGCCGGCCGACCACTGTGCCGCCGGAAAACACCATGGCCGAAACCTCGGGAGGAGCCAAAAATTCAATTCTCCCTCGCTGATTTGTCTCAACCAAAATGGACAAGCATAGCTCTTCTTCTCCTCACTGCAGCGGACTCGATCCTCGCCCTTAAACCCCACGGAGGCCCTCCAAGCCTCTCCTATTTAAACCCCTCACCCTCTCGGCCAAAGAAGGTGCCGAACCGAACCATACCAAAACTCCGCCAAAATCACTCCTCACTCCCCTCCGGACTTAGAGCAATTGATCCCCACCGTTCTCCCGCTCTAATCCCCATCGATCGAGCTCAATTTTGGAGCTCAATTCTCGAGCCGTAACAAGACACTCCCGAATCCTTCACCAAAATCAAATTAAACTCACCCACACCTTCACTGAGCCAAGAGAAGAAGTTTTCCAGTGAAAGCCCCCTCTCCGAGCCACCCAGCTTGTTCCGGACTCCAAAGGTTGTGATCGGCCTTGGTGGAAATTACACCTAGGCAATTCACCACATCCCCGTGCTTCATCCCTAGCCTCCCGCAGCTCCAACGAACGTGCCGAACATCTCTGATCGAGGCTTCACCTCTCAGAGCCAAGGTATGGATCAATTCTTCATCCCGAGCTTCTGAACATTCTCCATTTCAAATGAGTCAATTTCAATGAACATTAGCCGTATAGATGTGTTCGTCTCTTCAAGACGAATCCATAGAGCATAAGAACATAAAAATCCATGGAGAATCGAGTGAGATCTTAGGGCTAGAAGGTGAGACGGCTCTCGGGTTAGGACGCTCGGGGACGATGAACGGATGCCGTTCATTCAATACACGCGCGGACGGACGGCTCGGATGGCGTCGGATCGGCAAACGATAAGTGAACCGCGGGCCGCGTGGCGCCGACTCGAAGGCGGCGTCGAACGGGAGCGCGCCGCGCGGCTGTTCGGAGACGCCGAGGTTGACGCGGCGCCGATGTGGATAAGTAGAAAATTAGGTATTTTCTCGATTTATTTAAATACCGTAACTTCAAAAATCTATATCTTTGTGTAGAAAAATCACAAAAATAAAATAAAAATACCCTCTTGCTCAGTGAACAGAGGAGAATAATGTGGAAAAGAAATTAATTAATTTTACCCAGTACTTTATTTTTAATTAATTATTTACCCTCTGCATTGTTTTAATTCTCCATGCATATAGGAAATTCACCATGGCATGAGACCATAGGGCTTTTGAAGCCTCTGAAATTGGGAACATTCCCTGAATTTTCCAAGGTCAGAGGCCATCTCTGTGAAAAGTTATTGATTTTTCAAATGCATGTGGATGTTTTGAGTATTTTAATTCCAAAAATTAGCATGTTGTGAAATAAATTCTAGGAAAATTTGGTGAGGTTCCTTATGACTAGAGAACCCTCGGAAAAATAGGACTTGAGTTAATTCACTCAAAACAACCCTAATTGGCTTAAACACCCAAAATAAACCCCTAATTAATTAGAGCTAACTACACATCAAATTGACTTGAAATCAATTCTCCACTGAGCTTTAGGATCAGGGGAACCCACCATAAAAATTTGAAGTCAATTGGACTTGGTTAGCCTTACTAAATGGGTTGATTAAGCCATTTAGTCATTTTAAACTTTAAAAATTCATAACTTTCAAAATACTTTTCAAAAATTCACCAAATTGGTTTTGGAGCCTCTCTGATATTAGGGGAATTTAATAAAATTAAAATTTCAATTTTCTAAAAAAGTTGATTTTTTGTATTATTTTAATATTTTAATAATTAATAAAATAATAAAAATCACAAAAATAATAAAATTCACCAAAATGTCACATTTTGAGTTCTAATCACTTAGGAACAAATCCCATATTTTTCCTAGGTCTCTATGATGAGTTATTAAATTTTAAAGCCCTAGGGTAATTTTAAAATTAAAAAAAATGTATTTTCTAGCATTTCCACCAAAATAATTCTAATAAATCAAAGAAAAATTAGAAAATTGTAAAAATTGATTCTCTGATTTCCTTGATATCAGAGAGATTTTTGAAAAATATAAAATTCATTTTTCAACTTATATTCTATTTTTAAATTAATTAATACTCCAAAACTTAAAATAATTCTAATAAATAGAATATAATTCAAAAAATCACCAAAATTGGTCCAAGTGGTCTTTTGGTTATTAGGATTGTCCCATAATTTTCTTAAGGACAGAAACTTTCCCTTGGTCATATTATTAAATTTTCCTTGAAAATCCTTATTTTCCACCAAAAATAATTATATAAATAAATTAAATACAGAAAAATCACATTTTCTCCTCTAATGTCTTCATTGATATATGAGTGAAGTCACATAAAAATTTCAAGTTCATTTAAGCTCAATTTAATGAGTTATGAAATTTTTAATCTTGAAGGGCAAAATGGTAATTAAAATTTTAACCCTTAATTAAAACTTTAGGCTTAATAAAATGAAAAGGTAAAATATTTGATCTTAATCTGATTTGGATGATTGAAATTTAAACAATTAAGGGTAGAAACCTACTAAACAATTTAAAATAATTGAAATAAACCTTAATTAAATAATTGATTAAATTTAGAAGAATAAAAAATTGGAATTATTAAAATAGGGATATTATTAGGAAGAGATTTGTTCTTTAATTTAAGAATCCCTAAATTAATCATCTCAATAATATTTAAGTCCTAATTAAAATGATAATCCAAATTTAAGATTTAAAATTCTAAAAGACTTAATCATTAAATTAAATTAAAGTTAAATTATTTAAATTAAATCCTTTTAAAATTTCAATTAAATTAATACTTTAACAATTAAAATTAAATCATCTTTAAAACATAAAAAAATAAATATTAAATTAAAATTAAAAATGAAATTAAATTAAAATTTAAAATTAAATTAAATTAAATTAAATTAAATTAAATTAAAACATATTAAATTAAATCAAATTAAATCAAATTAAATTAAATTAAATGAAATTAAATTAAATTAAATTAAATTAAATCATATTAAATTAAATTAAATTAAAATTAAATTAAATTAAATTAAAACATATTAAATTAAATTAAATTAAAATAAAACCAAGTTAAAATTAAAATTAAATTAAATTAAATATATCAAATTAAATTAAAATTGAAACTAAACCAAATTAAGTTAAATTAAAGTTAAATTGAATTGAATTAAAAATAATATCACCTAAGACATGAAGAACTCAAAAATAAATCTAAAATAACTTGAACACTATTCCAAACTTAAATCATCAATTTGAACTCAAATTTGAATCACAAATCATTAAATATCATTTTGCCCTTATGAGCTTTTACTATTATAACTCCTAAATGGAGTATCAAATGAAATGTCACTTCACTCATAGGATATTCAAATGTCCTAAGTTCACTGAGCAAGACAACAAAACTTGAACTCTCGGACGATTAATTCATTTGTATAATTAAATCCATTTGGACTTAAAACAATCCTAGAAATATCGAAAAGATGTTTAAGATTCGTTTTAAGCACTTCCTCAATATGATAGGATATTTATAAGAACAATTGAACTTAGTTGTTCTTTGATGAAGAAAATTGTCCTCAAACTAAAATACAAGAACCTAGACGTCATAGGAAATGACTAGCTATAGGATTGGGATTTTGGTAGAAAACCATAACCCTTCCCTTAGCTTTACCTAGGAAATTGCTATAAATGTTTATTAAAAGAGAAAATTCAGAATGAAATTGAAAAAGAGAGAGAGAGGTGGAAGAAATTGAAAACCTAAAGATACTCTTTCTCCAAGTAAAGATCGACTGTGAATTCCTATCAGCGGAAGTTGAAAGACCACCACCACCTTTTCCTCAAATATTAAACAACAAAGCAGATGTTTCTGACCATCAATTTTCTAATTTCATTGGAGATTTTTAAGAAACATAACATCAACATTCCTTTTGCTGAAGCTTTGGAACAAATGCCAAGCTATGCAAAATTTATGAAGGATATTTTAAGAAAGAAAAGGAAATTTGAAGCTTACGGTTTCGTCGCATTAAGTGAAGAATGTAGTGCAATAATTCGTAAGAAACTACCTTAGAAACTTAAAGATCCTGGAAGTTTCACTATACCATGTGCTATTAGAGAAAAAATTTTGTGTAAAAATCTTTATGTGATTTAGAGCAAGTATTAATCTCATGCCATTTTCAATCTTTCAAGGTTACTTAAGAAATTTCTCCCCACCACTGTGAACCCTTCGGCTTAGCCGATCGATCTATCACTTATCCTAAAGGAGTTATAGAGGATGTTCTTGTGTTAAGGTAGATAAATTTATCTTTCATGTGGATTTCATTGTACTAGATATGGAAGAAGATAAAGAAATACCTATTATTCTAGTGAGACCTTTCTACTACCGTATATGCTATGATTGATGTGTAAAAAGGAGGATTAACGATGAGAGTTAATGATCAAGAGATAACATTTTAATGTTCTGAAATCAATGAGGTATCCTAATAAAGAAAAATGCTATTGGATGGATATTTTTGATTATATAATTGAAAAGAATTATCAAGAAAAATGTAAATTCATTTCTCAAGAAAAAGATGATGAATCCGTGTTATATACTATTATTAACTGAAGAAATTAAAGAAGTATATGAAGAAAAATTATTTGAAGAAACTTATTATATTCATGAAAGTTAAATTTTAGACACAACTAAAAATGATATACTTTTACCTCTATTGAAAAATCCCCCGAACCTGAATTAAAAATGTTACCTCGCACATCTAAAGTATGCATTTCTTGGAAATTCATTAAATTTTACTTGTGATTATATCTTCAGAACTAAGCAAAGATCAAAAAGAAAATTAATAGGAGTTCTGAAGAACTATAAGAAAGCTGGTTGGACTATTGCCGATATAAAGGAATAATCCCTTCAATCTTTATGCATGATTTTAATGGAAGAAAATTGTAAACCCACTATTGAAACTCAAAAGAAGATTGGAACCAATTATGAAAGAGGTTGTAAAAAAGAGATTTGAAATGTCGTGCCAATTTCTCTTGTTGTCGTCCAATGTTTTCTTTAAAATTTGAACGAGAGTTTTATTAAAAGCCTCGGCCAAGCCGTTTCGCTCTCGGTAGTAGATCGTCGAGTATCGCCAATCGATCCCGTGTCTTCCGACAAAATTGTTGACCTTTGTACTTTTGAATGCACACCCATTATCCGAAATGATCCGCGTGGTACCCCAAAACGGTAGACAACTTGGTTCTCGAAAACCGTAAGCACGTGGTGTGCCTTCACTTCTTCGATCGGTATAGCTTCCGCCCATTTAGAAAAGTAGTTCGTAGTCGCAAGAATGAAGCGATGTCCTCTCGAAGAAGGAGGTTCTATCGGACCCACTATATCCGTGCCCCCAACACTCAAACGGCCACGACGCGATTGTCGGATGTAAGCACATTCGGAGGTCGGTATAGAACCATTCCGTGCACTCAGCACTCGGTGACGACTAGGCAACTTTTATGCAATCGGTCATCATCGAGAGCCGTAGCACCCTAGTCTTTTAATCTTCATTTTCATTTTCTGACCCGATCGATGAGCGCCACAAAGTCCCGAATGTACTTCTTTAACGATTTAACGAGCCTCGGACCCGCTCGTACATCTTAGCCACATCCGATCAAAAGACCTTCCGTATAATGTATTGTTTATTAATGCGTAAGATAGAGTTCTTTCTTGATTTGATGAGCTATCGACTTATCGTCCGTGGTGTTTCCCGTCCGCAAGTAGTCTATTAATGGCCGCCACCAATCTTTTATATTTTCTCAGTCATCGCCGCAATTGTTTCTTTTGTTCTTTCTGATTTAAGTACTGTATCCATGTCAATATGTGATAGGACTTGTCGTCCTTGAACTGACACTTCAACTGACTCATCCTGCAGGCATGCAAATTCCTTTGCAAGACGGGCTAACGCATCTGCGAGAGCATTTTCTCTTCTGGAAATCTTATAGATTGTTACGTTTGGAATCTGTTCCAACAGTTTCATGACATACTGAAAGTACTGCTCGAGCCTTAGTTTTAAAATTTTGTACTGTCCGGCTACCTGTTGAATGATCAACTGAGAATCTCCGTAGATGTTGATGTCCGTTATTCCCATCTGAATGGTTAATTCCAATCCGGTTATAAGGGCTTCGTATTCTGCCTCGTTGTTTGTACACGGTTCTGTCAAGTGGTAGGAGTATCTTAACATTCCCGCTCCGGTGTTATAAAGATTAGTTCGATTCCTGCCTTACCGGGCACTATCATTTGCAATTCTCTGTTCTTCTGTGCTGAGGATGCACCGTCGAAGTATAGTTCCCAATGTCGATCATCAGGGTCTTCTAGGCTCATTATCTGTTCATCAGGCAGATCATCATTGAGAGGCGAATCAGCTCGAGAAGGGTGTGCTCGCGAGGAAGTCTACAAGGACTCGTCCCTTTACTGCGCACGAAGAGGAACAAAAGTTATGTCGAATTGTAATAAGATCATCGACCAACGAGCAAGTCCGCCGTGAAAGCGTCGGTCGAGTCATCAAGTATCGCAAAGGATTAACTCTCGAAATAAGGTCGACCTTATGAGAAAGCATGTAATGCCCGAGCTTTTAAGTGGCGAAGATCGTGGCCAAATAATGCTTCTCAATCGGAGGATACTTTACTTCCGTGGGGACTAGACGACGGCTTAGGTAGTAGAGAGCATTTTCTTTTCCCTCGTCATTGACCTGGGCTAGCAGGGCTCCGAGAGTCGTCTAAGGCCGCGATATAAAGTATCAACGGTCTACCCGAGATCGTGGCCGCTAAGACGGGAGGTGTCATTAAATATTGCTTAACTTCCTCAAAGCCCGCCGGCATTTCTCATCCCAAACAAATTTGGCGCCCTTTTTAACTAATGTTGAGAAGGGTCGACACCTACTCGACAAGTTCGAGATAAAGCTCCGAAGATATGCCAACTTCCTCGAAAGGATCGTAATTGTTTCAAAGTTTTGGGAGGAGGCATTTCTAAGATAGCTTTAATCTTTTCTGGATCGATTTCAATTCCGCAATGTCGGACAACAAATCCTAAGAATTTCTCAGAGGTGACGCCGAAGGCGCATTTTAAGGGAATCATCTTAAGACTAAATTGTCTTAATCGCTTGAAAACAATTCTCAAATCATACAGGTGATCTTCTTTCAGTTTGTTTTTGATGACCACATCATCCACGTAAGCACTCGACTCGGTTGTGAATGAGATCATCAAAAATCTTCATCATCGCTCTTTGGTATGTTGCTCTCGCGTTCTTTAGTCCGAATGGCATTACTGTGTAGCAATACACTCCGATCGGCGTTCTGAATGCCGTGAGCTTTTCGTCTTTTGGTGCCATCTTTATCTGGTTGTATCCCGATGATCCATCCATAAATGAGAAGATTTAATGTGTTGAAGCGATGTCGATCATCAATTCTGGGATTGGTAAGGAAATTCATCCTTTCGACATGCTTTATTCAAATCTCTCGAAATCCACGCATTCCGATCCGACCATTTTTCTTTTCGACCGGTACCACGTTGGCTAACCAAGTTGGGTATTGTTCTTCACAGACAAATTTAGCGTCTATCAGCTTCTTAACATCGGCTATTACTTGTCGCTCAATTTCTAAATGCATTCTTTTGGGGGCTTGTCTGACTGAAACGGCAGTGGGATCTATTCCTAGCCTGTGAACTGCGACTTCTGGAGTTAATCCTGGCATTTCGTCGTAGCTCCAAGAAAAACAGATCCTCGAATTCCATTAATAGCTCGATTATCTCCTCGAATCTTCTCTATCGAGTAAGGAGGTAACGAAGGTAGGCCTAGGTTCTTCACTAGTACCTAGGTTAACTTTCGTTAACTCGTCTATCGTAGATTCGATTTCTTCTTCGAATTCTCGTGGAGCATCTCCGATCGGTAGATCCTCGAGATCTTCCGAAGCTTCCAAGCAGCCTTCATTAGTGCTCGCAAGTGACAACCAAGCAAAATCCCGTATCGTCGACCGTACCCTACCGTGCCGAATCCGAGACCATGTTTCGAATTGGGAGGCCGACTGGCATTATTCCATAATTTTTCAAAATGTTGTGATTGACCTTTTGCCATCGTCGAGGTAAGACTCCATGTTGAATTAAATTTTGAACACAGGGAGAGTACCACTCAAAAGGTAGTTCCATTAATTCAGATGAAGTAACAACTTCAAATTGTACATCACTTTCAGTTTTGGAAGAAGAAGCACCATGGTAGAACTTAATCGGCTTAGCACCACCACCATGCACTTCCTTGACCACCATACCCTCGATCTTATTAGAATGGATCGGGGTCAGGGTCATAGTATGTACATAATGGTTAATCTTCTCGTACATTGATTTATATTCTTCATTCGTTTCATCTTCGCCGTAAGGGAGTGGTGAGTAACTCGTCGGACTAGAACTTCGTGTTCTTCATCGTCTCGAATTTCTTTTCGCTTCATTTGGTATGGTATTTCCGGAAAAGATTCTTTTCTTCGGGGCGCGTAGTAGGCCGCATCTTCATGAATTCCAATTTCATGCACGGAGAATGGTTGCAAATCACCTTTCGATACACCTGTTCTCCTCCATCGTAATACTTTATGCACTAGTGCAGTAGACGATGGTACCATCCGGTTTTCATGGATCCACCGCCGACCCAAGAGAGCGTTGAACGATGTCTCGTAATCAATTATGTGGAATTTTGCGGTTGTCTTTGCTAAGTCACCTGGCCTTCATTAGTAGTTTTATCGATCCAAGAGCTCTTTCTCCTTTTCGATCGAAGCCTCTTAATAACATCTTCTTTGCTTCAAGCTCGCGAGCATCAATTTCCAAATATGCTAGCGTCCAAAGATTCATTATGTTGATTGATGCTCACGGATCAACCAACACTCTGGAGAGCGTAAACTTTCCAATAGTGACTGAAATGTATAACGGTCGGTCTGTGATCGGCTGTTCTCGCAATGTGATCATTGTCCATGAAGGTAACACTCGTCGTTCTCTAAACGAGCAAACCTCGTCGAAGGAATTACCGACCATTTGAGCTGAACAAATCTCCGGATCAAGTAAATCCTTCGATCGTAGCCTCCCTCATCTCCTTTCGACAGATCGAGCGTCGTATATGCTTAGTTTGCTCGGTAACTTTCTAAGATGAGCTAGCACGTTGTAGTCCACTTTATTACCATATTCCTCGGCTTCTTCCCGAACGGGCGGCTCCTCTACTCGGGGTCGACTCTTCCCGAGAAACCACCTACTTTCCTTTATCCTTTGGACCCATTCTCGGGGGTATAACTTTTCCGCTTCTTAGATTGACCTCTGTTATTTCTTCTAAATTTACCGGTGTCTCCTCTTGAATCGGAACAACTGGCTCTTCTGAAGTTGCTTCGGTGTCTGATGGTTCTAATTTTATCGTGATCGGAGCTCCTCAGAATTCACAAATGGACTCGTTGCTTGTCGAGCTTTCGTAGCCTCCTTTGTGAACATCTTCTTCGTCGTGGTCATCGAGGTTATGTATGATTTGAGAATTGTTATTTATATTGGAATCAAGATCCGCATTAAGCCGGTTGTCGCTAAACGTAGCCAACGCCATAACCCTTATCATTATAAGATCCCGCCGGGCGAGCAAATAATCATACGGAGTCGGAGTTTGAGGTATTTCTCTCCCGAATCGGAAACAACCAACCTAGGATAAGCGACCCCTAGTCTACCCATCGGAGCCTCGGTCTTCTTTTCTTCCACGATCTTCTCCTCCTTCTAGGGAGGTTCTTTAATCGCAAGTGATAGATGCCTGCTCGACGATGTTTCAAACTCGAGTCGAAGCACGTACCGAAGCGGCCCGGATGTGATCCAAAATTTTCTTTGAAGACTTTGTCCATACGGTACTCCATCCATCATCTGGCCGTGTAAGGGTCTATCGAACAATGGGATCCGTTGAAATAACATTGACGGAACCTCCTTTCTGGGGTTCCTTCATGTATTCCTTTGGGATCGTTATGTTCCCTTTCCGGAGATTGTTGTCAAGCCAACTCTTGAAAGTGATGCAATCCTCTATGTTGTGTCTGAGCATCTGGTGGTAAGGGCCATAGTTCAGATGATCTTTCTTATTGACTTCCTCCGCTTCTTGGCTCGGCAACTTGAAAATCCAGGTGTCTTCATTAAGCTACGGAACATCTTTAGCTATCGTCTGGCCTTGAATGGATATTCTCTATTTAGAAGTTCTCTTAAGGTACGCGATGAATGAGGCGGTTGTTCATAATGCTGAGGTGAATGATAGCTTGGTCGAGGTTGCTGATAGCCCTGCTGAGGTTGCTGATAGCCCTGCTGAGGTGGTTGGTAAGTCCGTTGCGGTGGTCGATAACTAGGTTGTGGCCGCTCCTGGCGGTATCTGCATTGGTCGCTCGCCCTTATCTATTGCCGCGACGATTCCGGATTTCTTTTCAAATGTCTTCACAGTTTTCTGCTTATCGTTCTTGTCTATGAAACTTAACGGCTTTGCCTCCTCTTGCAAGCTCCCGGCCTTGCTAAGCAGTTTCTCAAAAGTCTTGATTGTAAATCTTTTAAGGAGAAGTGCTATCGGGCCATGGATACTTTTAAGTAGGATGCCGACTGCATGTTGTTCTTGAAGCTGTCGTTCACACTTCATGCTTAAGTTTCTCCATCGAAGTATGTAATCCACTAAAGTCTCGTTCAGCTTTTGTTGCTCCACCACTAGATCACCGATATTGACGTGGTGCTGAGCCCCGGCAAACCGCTTAACGAAGAGATTCTCTAGTTCTGAAAAGGTCTTTACTGAACCATTCGGCACTCTCGCGTACTACCAAAGGCAATCCTCGATAAACCGCTCGACGAAATGTCGGAAGAGTAAAGCGTCACTCCCACCGCATTGCAACAACTAGCACGAAAATGTGCAACGTGCCGCCGAGGGTTTCCGTATCATCAAAAGTCTTCGAACGTAGGTGGTACGAAGCCTTTCGGGTATCGGACTCGCATCGAACTCTTCGGGGTAAGGTCTCGCTCCGTCCGAATAGATGCTCAACTCTTAGATTGTGCTAGGGCTTCTCGCACTCCGCCGTTCTACCATGCTCTTAATGTCCTTTTCTCGGAATCATACTTTGTGGCAGATCTTTCTTTGGTTGTTCATCTCCGTTGACGGATGTGATCTCTTTTCCTCCATCTGCAATATGGATGATCTCTGGGGGTGTCTCTTTCTGAGGCTGAACCTGACTCTGGAGAGTGGCTAAAGCGGCAGCCATCTCTTCCATCCTCTTTGCCATCTGGGAAATTATGTCATCTCTTTTCCGAAGATGTGCTCTCATCACTTCCGGTACATCTCTTTCTGTAGCTGCCGGAGCACCTTGCGAAGCTGACGATGCTCGTGTCTCAATCATGTGGATTTCAACGATACTCGTCATCCATGAATTCCCGATGAATCAACTTCATCTTCTAGTTTTTCTTCTCTTTCTTTTGCTAACCGTCGGATGTCGGTCCTCGCCTTGTCCATGGCATCCTCTAGTGGCTTTTTCTCGCACGGTCTCTCGCCTGTCTCGCGACGGCTGTCGAACTTCCTTTCCGGGAGTCCCCTCATCGCAAGTAACACTTTCTTTGATTCAAGTCTCCTGGCGAGACTTTTCTTCTCAGGACATTGTTTTGGTCTTAGCTCACCAGTAGTAGTTCGCCATACCATCCTTCTCGTAGCCGGAAGCCTAGGACCGGATGGTCTGTCGGCTATATGCTGGAAGGTGGTATCCTCCCTAATTTGTAGACCCGATACAACAACGGGTGAACTGGCTTTTATCTTCTTATTTGGTTTCTCCGTGGCACAGAAGAAGCTCTATTCGCGGTCCGAGGTGGGATTTAGCCGGCACCCGTCCTATCCTTCTTAAGATTTCGACACGTGGCATCTTTCTTCTTTTCGCCAATCTTTCTATCACAGACTATAGTCGAGCCAATGGCATAGTCTTATCCCTTTTCTTTTGTAATTGCTGTAGTATGCAGGTCGGGGTAATGCAGCGGCGATCCTACAGACATCCTCTTCATCTGATGCGGCAGAGAGAGGGTGAAACCTGTTCCCTTCCAACAGAGGTATATACTCAGGCAGTTCTTCTCTTTCCTCAGGAATTTCTTCTAGAAAAGCAACTTCAGCAGCTCTGGCTTTCTTGATTTTAGCGATCTTTCTGCTTCTATTTCTCCTTTGAGTCTGAGTTAGGGGTGCAACTCTCGAACTGGACCCAATCTCGAAAATAGATGGTATTGTAGGAAAATATGTACCCTCCACGGTGACGTGCTCATCACAGACTCGACTTCCTTCCCCTTCGCCTGCGTAAGTCTGGGTAGGTGCGAGATGACTAGACCGGTGGGGGTAGAGACAATAGTCCTCCTACGAACAGTAGTATCCTTTCAGCTGGAACACTTTGCAGGGGAGGGAATTCTTGAGTTGATTTCAGGTTGAACTCAATCAGGGGTTTCTCAGTTTCTGGCACTTTGTCCATTAGTGCGAAGAGAGTGACGCCAACGAACTCGATATCTCCGTTGTCGAATCCTTGTCCAAAACGGATGATCCCATTGTCAAGCAGTTCATCTTATAAACGGCGAAGTCCATTCCATTAGTGAAGGAAAAGATTAACTTCGGGGCAGTCATTTTCTGCAGGGCAGATTCCGAATGTCAGTCCCGAATTATGCTTCCTTTCATCGTAAAGTTTAGGACAAAGAAAGAGTCCGAATACATTTTCGTTTATCTTAGTGTATTTGTGATTTTTAAAAGAGGTTGTTTATTAGAAGGTTGTTTATTAGCGGGTTCGTTTGTTAGAAACAAAACGATTAAAGGAAAAAGGTTATAGAAAAGGTAAAAGGCCCGATTTAGAATTAGAAAGGAAGAGAAAGTCTTATGCAAGACTTCTCGACTCGAAGGACCGCTCCTAAACTAACACCTACCCCACCTCAGAAAAGTGGTAAAAGGATCTCGGAACCTCTCTGTTTAGGGGTGTCTAAACAAGTGGCTCCTAACTCGAGAGGAGTTGGTTATACTCGCTCAAGACAAATGAACGGGGTATTCCAACGAAGAATGGTAGTTTGCTCCGCTAGTGGACATGGATACATTACCGATTTATGAAAGCAAAACCATCTAATCAAAATGGAGAGAGGAACTAATCCTCGCCGGAGTCGCCGTAAATTGTCGGCATATTTTTAGTGTCGTGTGTTGTATTTCGAAAAGGGGTCGCCTACGAAATTGTCGGTGAATTTTGAATTTTAATTTAACTATATAATTTGAAAAGTAGTATTTGATTTTCGAAAATAATTTTAAGTTTGAAAAATTATAAGATGTGAAATTAAACCGATCTCACATCCCAAACAAGCTTATATAAACGAGCACCGCATCACAAACCGTGTATCTATCCCGAGGAATAGTACACACCGCTCGGTGATGGGGCTCGATTAAGTAAACTAGAAGATTTGTGACATCCGTTTGGTCTACGAACCAATTTTATAAGCCGACAAGTTCCCTCGCTTAATATAAAGGAATTAAGCAGTGGTTTATATTACCCTGGGTTCTTAAAGTTCCCTATAAGGGCAAGCCCTTATAGTTAATTACATCTTAAATGACGGGAATCATTTAAGAAAACTCTCGATAATGATCGAGTGGTTTTGCTCTCAAGAATTTCAAAGTTTAAGGTTTCAAAGGATTGAATTTTTGGAATTCAATAGGAATGGATCAAATTTGGAATGCTTAATTTTCGGGAGTTCAAAGGAAGAAAAGTAGGAGAAGCCGAGGATCCAAGAAGAATCTTGGTAACTTCCCAAACTATCCTATTATTTCGCTTCAATTCGAGAATTTACTTAATGTTGTAATCTCGCCAATTTTAATTAATTTGGACTTATATTTGTATGATAAAATCATACAAATAAACTTCGAAGATACGAGGGTTTATGTCGTACCAAACGACTATCTCAGAGTCCTAAGACCGGTTAGGGCTTTATTTACATAACATTATTATGTAAATGCCTAACGAAGAGTTGAGGATTTATATTGCACTAGGTAAACTACCTCGAAGTCCTATGGCTTTGTTATTTAATTCTAGGAAAGATTTTGTTGAAGGAGATTCAAGTTTTGCTGATGACGATGGTTGTGCTACCCACCATGCTCCAAGGTCCTTGTTGTTATAGAGGTTTAGTTTTAAAAGTCATAAATCAGGAGATGAGAGAAGTGTTTTGGTTTAGAGAAAATCTTAAAATCTAAGTGTTTTTTAATATTTTAATTTAAAAAAATCTTAAAGTTGTTTAAACGTAACCAATTAAGATCCCACTCGTTCCGTCATCCCTAAGATCGTTATTTTCATCGAATTCACTTAGTCCGTATGAATTTGCTAAACTCAACCGAATGAGTTCCACACTTTCATTTAGACCGCGGGAAATCCCGTTAAGCAACACGTGGGTTACATCATCCGAGGAATTCCCGATCATTCAACGAGACTTTTTAATTTAGTTGCAATTGTAGTTTTGTTGTTCTGTTTGTAATTAAATTTTTAGTTGTTTTATATTTTGGAATGTTGTGGTGGTGAATTTTATCTTGTGGTGACTTTTAATTTAGTTTTGGTTTCGTTTCAGGGGCTATCCTAAAGGTTTTGGTTTTCATACAACGAGCCTTATTTATCATGCAAGAAAAAGTAAAGCGCAATGCATGTAAGGAAATTGCAATAAAATAAAAGCGTACCTGGAGAGTCTTCCCGTCATCCCAAGCTGCACTTAAAACACATGTTAAGGCATTTAAATATTTCAACAAGTACCTAGGTAAAGCTAAGGGAAGGGTTTTGGTTGTCTACTAAATTCCTAATCTTATTGTTAGTCATCTCCTATGACGTCTAGGTTGTTGTGTTTTGTTTAAGGATGATTTTCTTCATCAAAGAACAATTAAATTCAATTTTTCTTCTAAAACATCCCGTCATATTGAGGAAGTGCTTAGGACGAGTCCTAAACATCTTTTCAATACTTCTGAGATTATTTTGAGTCCAAGTAAATTTAGTCGCACAGTGTGAATTAATCATCCAGGAGTTTAGTTAAGCTTTGTCTCTCGCTCGGTGAACCCGGGTATTCGATTACCCGATGAATGAACCGACATCTCACTTAATACTCTAATTAAAGCCTTTACGGGCAAGTTGGTTATTGATTATTTTAATCATTCTTAGTTTAAAGTTCAAGTTAATAATTTAAAGAGATTTAATTTAATTATGAGGTTTTAATTAATAATTTTAAGTTTGGAATAGTGTTCAAATTACTTTAGATTTAATTTAAATCTTTACACTTTCAATTATCTTAAGTATTTCGTATCGATGTTTATGTTTTTTTAAATTTACTTAGATAGAAAGAGGTGTTGAAATTATCGATATGTTTTGATTTAACTCTTAATGATTTCATTTAGGTTTGTTGTTAAGTGATTTTAATTTAATTTAATTTTATTTTATTTTAATTTAATTTAATTTAATTTAATTTTTATTTAATTTAATTTAATTTTAATTTAATTTAATTTTAATTTTAATTTAATTTTAATTTAATTTTAATTCAATTTAATTTAATTTAATTTAATTTTAGTTTCAATCTTTTAAATTAAATTTAATTTAATTGTTAAGGTATTAATTTAATTTAATTTAAACTTTGACTTGACTTAATTTAATTTAATTTAATTTAATTCCAAGATTTTAAATTTGATTTTAATTATTATTTTAATTTTTAGTTAAGAACTATATATTGTTAAAATGACTTATTTAGGGATTTTTAAATTAAAGAATAAATATCCTCTTAATAATATCCCTATTTTAATGATCCAAATTTAAATATATTCTTTCCAAAATTTAAATTATTTAATTAATTAGAGTTTCATTTTGATATTTTCAAAGTGTTTAATGGGTTTCTACCCTTTTAATTTCCTTAAGTTTCAATCATCCAAGAGAAAGTTAAAATCAAATATTTTACCCTCCATTTTGATTAAACCTAAAGTTTTAATTAAGGATTAAAATTCTTAATTACCTTTATGCCCTTTTAGGCTTATTTATTTCATAACTCACTAAATTGAGCTCAAATGAATTTGAAATTTTTATGTCATCTCACTCACATGCCAATTAAGACATTAGAGGAGAAAATGTGATTTTTCTAAATTTAAGTTATTTATATAATTATTTTTAGTAGAAAATAGGGTTTTCAAGGAAAATTCCACAACATGACCAAGGTAAAGTTTATATCCTTAAGAAAATTATGGGATGTTTCGATGACCGAGAGGACCACTTGGACTAATTTTGGTGATTTTTTTAATTATATTTTATTTATTATAATTATTTTGAGTTTTAGAGAATTAATTAATTTTAAAATAAAATAAAAATTTGAAAAATAGATTTTATATTTTTCTTAAATTTTTCTGACCTCAAGGATTTCAGAGAAATAAACTTTATAATTTTCTAATTTTTCTTTGATTTATTAGAATTATTTTAGTGAAAAAGGTTGAAAATTCATTTTTTAATATTAAAAATTACATTAAGCCTTTAAAATTCAATATCTTACCCTAGGGACTTAGGAAAAATATTTGGTTTGTTCCTAAATGATTAGGAGTCAAAATTTGACATTTTTATGATTTTTAATATTTTTTTGATTTTTATTATTTTTTTAATTATTAAAATATTAAAATATCGTTGAAAAATCAACTTTTTTAGAAAATTCTAATTTTAATTTTCCTAAACTCCCATGATATCGAAAAGCTCCAAAACCATTTTTGTGAATTTTTGAAAAGTATTTTTGGAGTTATGAATTTTTAAACTTCCATTTTGCTTATGAGGCTTAATCAATCCATTTGGTGGGGTTAATCAAGTCCAATTGATTTCAAAATTTTATTTAAGGTTTCTCTGACCCTAAAAAGCAATGGAGAATTGTTTTCAAGTCAATTTGATGTGTGTTTAACCCTAATTAATTCAAATTCAATTTTAGGGGTTTAGGCCAATTAAGGTTATTATGAATGAGTTAACTCAAAATATATTTTTCATAGGGTCCCCTAGTCCTAAGAAACATCACCAAATTTTCTTAGAATTTATTTTACAACATACTAATTATTGGAATTAAAATACCTAAAATAGTGACATGAACTTGAAAAATCAATAACTCTTCACAGAGATGGCCTCTGATCTTAAAAAATTCAAGGAATGTTCCCAAGATCAGAGGCTTCAAAAGCCCTATGGTCTAATGCCATGGTGAATTGTCTATGCAAATGGAGAATCAAAATATTGAAAACAGTAAATAAATTATTATAAATAAAATACTCATCCAATTAACTTGATTTCTTTTCCACATTATTCTCCTCTGTTCACTGAGCAAGAGAGTATTTTTATTTTATTTTTGTGATTTTTCTTTGCAAAGATATGAATTTTTGAAGTTCTGGAATATAAATAATTCAAAAATATCCAAATTTCCTACTTATCCGACTCGGCGCCGCGTCATCCTACGGCGTATCGAAAGCCCACGCATTGCTCTGTGATTCGGCGCCTCCTTCTGACTCAGCGCTCCAGGGGCCCGTGGTTCACGTAACATTCCACTGTCTGGCTTGATCTCGACCGTCCGCTCGATACATGTGCGATCTAACGGCTCCTGGTTATCGTCTACGACTGGTGTGCACCCGTGACCGTCCACACTCAAACCCTAATATCTCTCTCGATTCTCAATGGATTTTCAAGTTCTTATACTCCATCGATTCGTCTTGAAGAGACGAACACATCCATACGGTTTATAAGCTATGAAATTAACCCAAACAAAATGGAGAATTGCTGGAAGCTCGGGAGGAAGAATGAGTTCATACCTTTGCTCAGAGAAGTGAAGCTTCGATTTGAGGGTTGTGTCACCTTCTATTGAGTCCAAGAAAGCTCAAGATGAAGTCTCTGGCTCTGGGGAATTGTCTAAGTATGAAAGTGTCCACAACCGATCACAAAGCTTGGAGGCTGGAAGCAATGGCTAGCCTGGTGAGGGGGCTTTTGCTGGGGAACTTCTTCTCTTGGTCCGGTGAAGTTGTAGGGTCATTCAATTTGAAGATTGGCTCTCGTGGTGAAGTGTCCAGCTTTAGGTGGATTTTCAACTCAAAAATCGAGCTCGTTAATTAGGATTGTGAGCAAAGGAACACCGGGGATCAACTCGCTCTCAGGTTGGGGAAGGTCCCGTAGCAATTTTGGCGAGTTTCCTCAAGGTTTGGTTCATCCCCCTTATTTGGCCGAGAGGTGAGTGGGTTTAAATAGAGGTGGTCTGAGGGCTTCCTGGGGGGTTTAATGGCTTGGATCAATCGCCTTGTCAAGAGAAGAACAGCTGCAATGGCCATCGGGCATGGGACAGCTCAACAAGTTCAAATTGAATTTTCGATTCAAATCAAGCCTCCCTACTCGGTGGTTTCGGTGGCCGTGGTGGTCGGCCGGCCGAGCATGGGTCACCCTCGGTGGTCGTGGAGGTCGTTGCTTCGAGTTTGGTGCCTACAATCGGCTTTGGACATGTGTAAAGGAGTCGAATCAAAGTGGAAGGGGGAAGGGATCATTTTGGGCTTGGTTTGGTCAAAGGCATGGATTTGGGTTTGGTGCACCAACCAAGGCCTCGATTTGGGCCGAAGGGAATCATATGGCTCAGCTGAATCGGAGTGGAGATGTCTCCATCCATGGTGTGGTAGCTAAGCATGGTTTAGTGTGTATCATGGATGAAGTTAAAAAGGCTTAAGGCTTAAGAAAGGGCCCCCTCCATTTGCCATAAATGACATGGTGAGGTGTCAAAACTCTCATGGCTTCATATGGCTTGTAAATGGCTCACATTTGGCTTGCATTTGGCTTGGAAAATGTCGGCTTGTTTCATGAAAAAGGGTTTTAGAAATTTTTGGCATTTAGGGGTAATTTGGCATGTGGCTTGATTTGGAATGGATTGATTATTGATTTAGGACTTAGGGATGATTTCAATTAAAGGTATGATGAGAAGAATTTGTCTTGTGGGCTTTGGATTGATTTCGGGCTTTTTGAAATGGTTTTGGATGGGCTTTTAAAGTGATTTAAGGAAGTGGACTTTTGGATTTAAAATAAATTTAGGATGAAAATTTTGTAAAGGATTGTGTCAAATAAATGTTGCAATTGGTTTAGGCATGTGCCATGAGTGGTTTAGAACAAGTTTAAAGTGATTTTGAATTGAATTGGGTTAATTTGGGTTTTTTTGGTAAAGGGGCCAAGGTGGGCCAAATTGGGCTAACTTGGGTTAAGGTTGAGCTATTGTTGGATTTGATGTAAAATTAATGTTGGAAAATATTTATGGGAGTGTTACAAAGAGCTTTCAATTTTGGTTGGGCTCTAATTTTGGGATTTGGGCCCATTTGGACTAGATTTAGGCTTAGGTCAACTTAAGGGATTTTGGATTCGGATTAGGTTTGGGTGGAGTTTAGGTTCAAATTTTGGGCAAATCAAGTTAGTGGTTTCTTTGTGGGAATGTTAGGAAGGTTTTAGAAAAGATTTGGGACCAATTGAGGTTGAATTGGGTTAGGTTTGGGCTAGATTTGGGTCATGGGTCAAAATTGGGCCTTAAGCCCCAAATTGGAATCGGCCCAAATGTCAATCAAATCGACTTGGATTTGGTCTAAATTGATATCGGGGATATTGAATTGAAGTTTAGAATTGAATTGGACCAAAATCGAGGTCAATTGGGGTGATTTGGTTTGACATTGGGTTCACTTGGGTTTAAAATGGGTCAAATTGGGGGTTTTGGTAAAAGTGGGGGGGGGGTTTAGGGGTATTTTTGGAAATTTTGGTATTTTTGGTCAAAGATGGTCAATATGAGTGGGGGAAAATGTTTAGGATTGATCTTGAGGAATTTTGGATAATTTAGGTGATTTTACAAATTTTGGGTAGCTTCAAGGGTATTTGCAGGTTCGATGGTCTGGGCCCTGGGTCAAAAACTGAAATTTTGGAAAAATGAAGATTGATCAAGTTTGAGTGAAATGAAATCATTTTGGTTAAGTCATGAAGCCATATTAAGCCCATATGAGCCATGAGAGGACTCATTTGGGGCATTCACTATGTTGTTCCTAACCCTCTTAGCCAGGGGCTTAGGGGTTAAGGACCATCCATATGAATTACCTACATGAAGTCGAGAAGTCAAATTGGGTGAGAGTGTGGTTTTAGGACTTGGAATGTGTGTGAGAGTGTAGTGTATGTGCAAGTCAACCCTCACCGAGACGGCGCATCCTCGGGTATTCCTAAGGCCAAAAAGTCCTATAGGAACTCATCCTTTAAACCTCCACATTCGATTTCAACCCTCTAGGTGATTAGGGGTCTACAATCAAGCTCATGGGGTTTGCAGTGGAGTTAAGAAGTGGTTTGAACTTCTAAGTGGTGGGTTCCATTTCTAGTCCTCTAAGATTAGTCAAAGGAAAAGCCTAAGGCTAGATCCTAAGTACTAAAGAGAGAAGCAAAAGACCTCACCAAAATTGAGGTTAACAAGGGTTTTACAGGCACCCCTTCAAAAATTGTCCACATTCGATGTATTTCCGGAAAGAACCGTTGATCGCGCCGGTCGGTGGCCTCGAGCCGTCGGCCGCCTTCTAGAAACAGTACTTTTATACAGGCCCCACCGTCGGCGGCCTCGATCTCTACCATCGACGGCCTTCCTTGGAATTAATTCTGAACTCTCGGAAAATCACGCCGTCGGAGCCATCAACCTCGCCGTCGGCGCCCTAGGTCAATTTCACATAATTTGGTCCTTTTGCTCCAAATTTGCTCCTTTTTGCATATTTTTGCTCATTTGTCCTTAAATCTTCATACCTGCAGAAAAACACAAAAAATACCCTTCTTTAAAGTGCAATATCATCAAAATCAGTATAAAATAGGCATGAAAATCTTAGCCTTTTTCTCTTGGATCAGAGTCCTTGATATCGATCCCACAGGGAATATTTTAGAGGCTACGAACTAGGATTTTAGAAACCAATATAGAATCACAACCTTATAATTTGAATTGTCTATTTGTCACTAATATGCAATCGTAAATAAGATGTAATTTTAATAAACTAATTCTACTAACAATTAACTAATTTCACTAATAAAGTGAGGTTCAATATATAAGCAAGCATCCTTCTCTTTATTAAGAAATTTAAGTGAATGGATAAATTGAATTAGTTTAAAACCGTGTTGTGCCAATAGAGCATACCTATTCTTTACCCTTTGGTCCAGGCATAAAGAACATCGACTAATCCTATGCTTGGTTACCGAATTTGCGGCTAGGCCGGGAGAATACCGGCTCTCACTTCGCAGCTCTTACGTTTCCCTTGCCTGAGGGCTAACATCTAAACTTTAGCACCCAAACGATAGGACCAAATTGAGGATTTTAGTCTGTCACTCTAAAATCTCCAATTCTACGCCCAATAAATAATATTTTCCTATTTATTTGCACCCAGCTTTCAAGGACTTTGACTTCCCTGAATCTTGGATGTAATCTTCACTTTAGTTGTAAAACTCAACATATTTTAACAAATCAATCGCCGGATTGAAAGTAAATAAAGATTGAAGTGAAAAGATTATCACAACTTCTTTAACATTCTCTTGGCACAACTAATTCAAATCACCATTTCACAAAAATCTCAAAACAAGGAGAAAGATAAAGATACTACTCAGATCTCATGGAGAAGATACGACAAAACTTGGAATTTATATATAAAAGAAAAGTTATACAAAAACAATAAGTAAATTTAACTTATCTCAAATTCCTCCTCAAGCAAACCCCTTGAAGTTCCTCTGAATCTCTTCTTTTCTTTACAACACACAGAATTCTCCTTCGAAGTGGCAAGGAGAAAGAAATCTCTCACTTTCCTTCCACTCTTACAATCTTTCGAAGAATTCCTTACAATTAACACTAATTTATCTCACTCTATCTCTTGAAGAATTCCTTACAATTAACACTAATTTAACTCACTATTTATAACTCTTAAGGCACCCAAAACACTAACAAACACTCACGACGCCCCTTTTTGGCAAAGAAATTGTTTCTTTTAAAGTTGTGGAAGAGTTTCCAAGAGTTGCCCAAGCATCCCTTCAAAAATCATCCACATTCAATGCACTTTATGAGAGAACCGACACACTCACAGTCGGCAGCCTCGATCTCGCTGTCGTCGGCCTCGATCTCGCCGTCGGTCTGCCTTCGCAGTATTAAGCTTTGGACATTCTCTCGTTATGGCTCGCCGTCGCGGGGTCGAGCTCGCCGTCGTAGACCTTCTTTGTAATTTATTTTCTAAACTCTTAGGAAAAATCCCCGTCGGTATCGATCAATCTTGTCGTCGGCGCCGTCGATCTTGCCGTCGGCGCCCAAGGTTAAATCTTCATATTTTGGTCCTTTTTGCTCCAAATTCGTTCCTTTTTGCATCTTTTTGCTCCAATGTCCATAAATCGACATACTTTCAACAAAACATCAAAAATACCTTTCCTTAAAGTGCAATATCGTCAAAATCAATAAAAAATAGGCATGAAAATCTCAACATATTTTCAGTTGGTCGAGTGTCTTGGTAGGAATATCAGAGTGGTAAGAAGTGTGATCCCTAGGGTGTAGACCATGTACAGTGGAAAACAATCCTCTCTTAATCTTCCCTTTCTGAGATTTCTTGTATCGTTGGCAGACGGTACTCTCAGACCCAGCCAGGACTTGACTGATCTGTGCACTATGGGTGTCGAGACGGTGGTAGTAGCATCTGTAGTAGCAGTAGCAGCATCAACTTGTCTACCCAAATGGTGTCTAACAAAAACTCGGACGGTTCTTTCTATCTTCAAAATTTCACTTTTCATTTCAAAGGATATTGCACATCCCATTCTCTTGAGGAGCTTAGCAACAGAACGTCCTTCTTTCTCAGCCATTCCTTGGAAAATTCTACGGACTCGGGTGATGGGTGTGGGCATCTCCCTCACCTCATCACGACCATGTGGTGATGGAAGTGTAGCAGACGGCTCCGTGGAGGGTCTCTTCTCTGTAGATCAACCAGTGGGTGGAACCTACTCCCTCGAAGGAGAGGAGATGTCTTTGGTAAACCAAGTTCCTCCTGTTTAGGAATCTCATCAATCACTGCAAGACTTGTAGCTTGTGCCCTGACACCTCTAAGAATCTTACACCCGTGGTTCTTCCTTTCAGACCTAGTAAGTGGGAGAGCTCTAGAGCTAGAACTAATATCAGAAAGTGACAATGTGGCAAGAAAGGCACTGTCGTAATCTTCTTCGAACAAAATTTCCTTCCCTTTGTCAGACGGGAAAGTAGATGTGGTGACGACAAAACTGGTGCCAGTAGAGGTAACAACTCTTCTAGGCAGAAAGACAACTGACTTGACGGGGGTGGTAGAAACCTTCATCTTCGTAGCAGAAAGGAAATCCTGGTGGGAGTTCAGGTCGAACTCGGCAGACGGTTCTTGAACTTCAAGGGTAGCAACTTTCATGATAAATGAATGGGGCTTTTCCGAGCATGACTTCGAACTCATTAAAATTGGTCCCAAATTATATCATTGGAGTGGCTAGACGGGCTTCACAAAAAGTGGGCAAGTTGCAAGAGAAGGTAAGCGTTCGTGACTGTCGAAAGAAACATTCCAAAAGTTAACGAAGACCAAAACCTTGTAATCATAGTGCAAACACTACGAAAAGGGTCGTTCTGTGAACTTGGTACAATTTATTTTTAATGTTTTATTTTATATTTGATTTTTATGTATAATCTTTAAGGGGTCTTTGAAATTTAAGGAAATATGGTTCGATTTGTCGGCAAAGAAATTGAGTTTGGGAAGCACAAAGAGAAAGTGAAGTATGGGACCCGGTCCGGGATCGCCTTCACAATGTATATTGCTATGGTGAAACTTATTCACCAACACACTATTGGGGGTATGACCCCACAAAATCAAGAAAAATTCTTAAGATTCCTGAACCCCTCAGTTTAAGGATGGTTAAACAGATGGTCCTGAAATTAAGGAGAGCTAATCATATATTCCCAAGAAGGAAATGGTTAACAGTATGTCAACGGAAGAATGGTAACCTGGTTCATGAGGGACATGAACTCATTACCGATGTATACATTTCCTGATCTTCATTAAGAGAGAAACGTATCCCCAATGGAGTCGCTAGAAAATTATCATCACGTTTTGTGGTATATTTAATTTAGGAATATATATATATATATAATATAACATAATTTCAAAATTTTTAAAATAAATATGAATTCAAATTGATCTCATTTAAACAATAGTTTCAATAATCAAGCACTGCACCACAAGCCATATATCTATCCCAAAAAATAGATACATCGCTTGGTGGTGAGGCTTGATCAAATAAACTAAGACTTATGACATTTGTTTGATCTACAGACCATTTATGTTGACCGATAACTTCCTCTATCTAATATGAAACAACTAGATAGTGTTTATATTAATCTGGGGTATTTATGTTTCTTATAAGGGCAAGCCCCTATAGTTAATTACATCTTAGATAACCAAGGTCACCTAAGAAAACTCTTGTTATAGATCAGGAAATATTGTATTCATGATTTTCAAAAGAATAAGATCTTCACGAAAATGTGGTAACGGAAATCCAATAGGTGAGTGGCTCAAGTTTTAGAACAGTTATTATAGGAATCCAAAGGAAGAGAAAGCTAAGATAAAACATAGCTCCAAGAAGAATCTCGGTGATTTCCCAAACTATTCTTTTGTTCGCTTCAATTTTAGATATTTATTTAGTGTTTCATCCTGCCAATTTTATTATTTATGGCGTACATTCACTCTGATGACAACCTTGAAACCTAAGACAAGCTAGGGCTTATATTGCACAACATGGTTATGCAAAGGGCTAAAGAGATTAGGTGAGGATTTATGTTATACTAGGCAAGCTACCTCGAAGTCCTATGGCTTGCTATTTATTTTCTATAGAGTTTTGCTATTGAAGTTGGTTATGCTGCCCATTATGCATGCTCCAAGCTCCTCGTCATAGCAGGTTTGGTTTTAGAAGTATCAATTTAGGAGATGAGAGAAGTGTCATGTTTTGGAAATGTTTAAATTGAGGTGCCTTAATGTTTTATTAGGGAAATATTTAAGTTGATTATAGAGACACCGGTTAGGATCCCACATTTCTCTTATTCTAGCACCACTATTTTCTTCAAATGCACATAGTCCAGATGAATTTACTAAACTCAACTTAATTACTTCTGTACTTTCATTTAGACCGTAGGAAAGATAGTTAGCAGCCGTAGGTTGCCTCTTCTGAGGTATTCCTAATTATCCAAACTGACATTTTAATTTAGTTGCAATTGTAATTTTATTTTGTTTGTGATTAAATTTTGAGTTGTTTTATAGTTTTTTTTGTCTGTGGTGAATTTGATTTTTTGTTTTGGCTTTAATTTTGGTTTTGCTTTTGTGCCAATCCTTAAATTTTGATTTTCATGCAGGGTGACATGTTTAGCATGAAATCTTTTAAGGAAGAAAACTAAAGTAAAATAAGTGCAGAAAAGAAGGTACTACAAACTTAGAAAAGCGTACCTGACGAGTCTTCACACTCCTCCATCTGAGACATTATTATCTTTTGCATTAAACTTTTATAATTTGCAGGAAAGTAAAAGCCTATAGATAAGTTTATCACTGGCCTACCCAAACCCTATGTCATGACTTAGTGGGTTCTTTTTATTCATTTGAGAGATGCCTTCCTTTAATAAGTATAATAGGTTCAGTCATCCTACAAGATGTCCAGAAAACCTGTGAAAAGATCTAAGGAGTACCTAGATATTTCACAACCCTTTTTCAACTTTCTTGAGTTATTTTGAACTTATCATATTTATTAAATGATTCATCTATATCATACCCTTATGCTCAATGAACAAATGTTGTGATCATCCCAAAATTGGGGAAATTATCACTCGAAAATTTATTTATAAATTATGTTATTAAAGGCCCTTAGAGGTAAGTTGGTTTATTAAGAAAATTAGCCAATTTAATCTTAAGGATGGGCTTGTAGTGTTTCAAATATAATCACCATTAATCTTATCATCCTTTCTAATCCATATTAGTTAAATTTGATTAAGCCCAGCTTACTACCAAGCCCTTAAGACTTTAGGTGGGTATCTTTGCAATTTTAGAAAATGATAAGTAGACCAATGTGATTATGATTCTTATCTAATTAATGAACTATCATTAAACCACTAATTAGGCATTTTGAATCATTAGGTATCATTTTCCAAGAATGAAACCCCTGACTCAAGATCATTTAATTTTTAAATATCTTTCGAATTAATATAATTAAGAAAAATTTAAATTTATCCTTTAATATGACCAAAGTGAGGTGGGTTTCTGCCACTTATTCCTTCATGTTTCATTCATTTTAACATGTTTATTAAGATCAGTCATTACCCATTTCCCCTCTAATTAGACCTAAATGTTAAATAAGGCTAAATTCTTTAAAATTACAACTTTGGCCTCTAAGGCCTTAATACTTCAAAATTAATCAAATTAACTCAAATAACTTTGAAATTTTTTATTTTACCCCACTTTTGGGTCAATTAAAACATCAGAGGAGAAAATGACATTTTTCTAAACTTAATTTAATCTAAATAATTATTTTAATGCAAAAATAGGGATTTCAATAAATAATTCAAAAACTTAATCAAAACAAATTATTCATTCTTAAGAAAAGAAAATTACTAGAGGTTCACCTAGACCAGTGGACCACTAGGACCAAATTTCATTATTTTCTGAATTTTATTTTAATTATTATAATTATTTTAATTTTTAAAGATTAATTAAATATAAAACATTAAATAGGTAGAAAATTAAATTTTATATTTTTATTAAATCTCTCTGAAAATAAATTTCATATTTTTGTGATTTTTATTTAAATTATTAGAGATATCTTAGTGAGAAATTAAGAAAAATCCATTTTAAGCTTTAAAAACTATTTTTAACCCTTTAAATTTAATAGCTTCACTTAGAAAATTAGGAAAATTATTCCAATTATTCCTAAGAGATCAGGAGACAATTCAAAATACTTCCACAAATTTTATTATTTTGGTGATTTTTATGAATTTTTAATTATTTACATATTTAAAATAGCCTTAAAAATGAAAATTTTATTTTAATTCCAATTTGATTTTTCTTATGTTGCCCTATCATAAGGAACTCACAAAACTAATTTCTTATATTTCCAACTTGTACTTTATTTATTAGAATTATTTTAATGTCAAAAATGATGTTTAATTTAGAAAATCAAGTTAGGTGATCAAATTAACTTCAAATGAATTCAAAATTTTTATGATAGTTCCCTGACCCTAAACCACAGTACAAAATTATTTTTAAGACATTTACATTTATATTTAATATAATTTAATTTTCTTTTAGTTATAGTATTTGATGACCATTAGGGTTATATTTAATGATTTAAGCTAGGTTATTATTTTTCTATGGTCCTCTGGTCACCGTGACTCTACCAAAATATTTTTTTATTTTTTTATGAATAATGTAATTTTTATAATTTTTATACCGAAACAGGGGTGATTATCTTGAATGAACGAAAGCCCTAAATTTCAAGCCATGGTAAAATATAGATGCAAATGAAGAATTAAAATATAAAATATTGTATTTAAATAATTAAAAACCACACATGCATAAAAAATATATGGAATCATTTCCACATTGTTCTCCTCCGTTCACTGAGAAAAAGGGATTTTTTCTTTTATTTTTATGGTTTTTTACACCAAGTTATGGATTTTTAAAAATTGGCCAATTTAATTAATTCATTTTATTCCTATTTTTCTACTTATCCGACGCAGAACCACCTCAACGTTAACACTCTGAAGCTCTATGCATCGTCTCCCCATTCAACACCACTATCTGACTCAGCTCCATGCTTTATGCATAACAAGTCTGTCCGACATGATCCTAACCCTTCATTTGATACACGCTTCATCCAACAGTGCCTGGCCTTCATCCCCAACTGGGGTGCACAAAGAATTGTTCACCTTCTAACCCTAATATCTAGCTCGATACTCAAAAAAATCACATGGGGTTTTTATCTATAGACTCATCTAGCCTAGACGAACCTATCTATACTGCTAACCTAGCCCTAAATCAAGCCAACATGAATGAAGAATCGAAATAAGTTTTGGAGAGAGGGAGAGTTCAATAACTTTGTGTGAGAGGGGAGGCTTCAATCAGATGGTTGTACCGGCTTCAATTGGACTCAACGAGCCTCCATATGAAGCTTGTTACTTTGGTGAAATGTTTAGACCCAAGTTCGACCAGGCCTAATTTCAAGTGTTGATCAAAGTCTATTTCGGAGGCTTTCTGTGATGGGGCTTTGATAGGGGAACTTCTTCTTTCAGTGTAGGGATGGTGTGGGTGCAATTAATTTAATTTTGGTGCAGAGTGGATGTGTGGTGGAGTTTGTCCTAGTTTTGGCTGAAAATTGAGCTTTGAGCAGTGAGATTCAATGGCTAAGGATTTTGGGCTTGTACTTAGGAGGTCCCAAAGAAGCTCTCAGGGCTACTTGACAGAGTTTCCTTAGGAAATTTCAGCACCCCCTCTTGGCCGTGAAGGATGGATTTTATAGCGATGGCCATTGAAGTCGAGCTCAGGGCTTAACAATGGGTTGGATTAGCTTCTTAGGTGGAAGGCAGCAAGGCACAAGTGAGCCATCAGAGCTAGACAGCTTAGAGGGTGAGTTTAGGTTTTGATGGGGAGGAGGTGGCTCTCCGTTTGGGCTCCTCTGGCGATTAGGCCGGTTGGCCAGGCCAGAGGATAAGGCAAGTGGTCAGGTGGTCATGTGGGCAGGCCATCATGGTGAGTAATTATGTTGGTGATTTATTTTGGTAAAGATCAACATGGTTTAAGAACTTTAGGAAAAAAATAATCTAAATCATGAGACACTTGGTCCATGGCTCAAGTAGAATGGGCTAGGCGGATCTAGGGTGATTCCTAGGGTTCACTTGGTGGCTGTGGTGGACTTTGGTTGGTAGCATTTAGCTTGATTTGATCACATTGGGTCATAGGTTCAATTTAGATTACTTCGTTTCAATTTGTGCTAGGTTCAGTTCAAGCCTGGGTTAGGTCCAATTAATTGTTTAATATGGTGTGTATTATTGTCAAAAGTGTTCGGGAGAGGATTGGAGGGATTTTGAATGGGTTTGAGGTGTTAATTTGGCTTGATTTGGATATTTGTTCAATTTGGGGATATTTGGGCTAACTTAGGTTTAGGTTAGGCTCGGGTGGAGTTATGGCTCAATTGATGGTTCCAAAAGATATAGATGGTTGCTATGAAGAGTTTTCAACATAAATTGGGTGTTAGTTTTGGGGTGAGGGCATTCAATTTGATGGATTTTGGACATGTGATCACTTTGGGATAAAATTGAGAATTTTAGGTTTGGTTGAACTTGAGTAAGGTTTGGACTCACATTGTGGGCAATTGATGGTTCAATTTGGTGTAGGGGAATGTCATAAAGAGTTTATAATTCAAAATTGGGAGAAATTGACTGACATTAGGTTTAATTTTGGGGAGATTTGGTCATATGGTCAAAATTGAGGCTTTTAGTTTGGGTTCAAATTGAACTTGAAATTGGGTCAAATTGGACTTGGATTTGGTTTTATATGAGTTTAGGCATGGTGAATTTAAGTTTAGAATTGAAATTAGGCAATTTTGAGGTTAATTGGGTTGACATTTGGTGTAATTTGGGCATTTTGGGCTTAAAGGGAAAATTCTGGGCTTTTGGTTAAAATGGGTCAATTTGATCAAATTGGGTCAATGTGGTGGTTCAAAATTTAAATTGGGAATATTTTGAGGGTTTTGGAAATTTTTGAAACTTTTGGGCTAGGAGGGGCATTTTGGTAATTTTGGGGATTTAGGTAAATTTGAAATGCTTTGGGTCTTTATAGTGGTGATGAATGTTTTGGGATGTTTTTTGAAGGATTTTGGTAATTTTGGCTGATTTTGAGAATTTTGGGCAAAATTAGGGTTTTTAGGGGTAATTTGGTCATTTCGTAGAGTTTCGAGGTTAAAGAGTCAAAAGTAGGAATTTTTTATATAAAATTGGGGTTGAGTGAGATTGATCACCCATTTGAGCCATGGATAAAGGGAATTCCAGATTTGGATCCTCCATGTGCTGCTACTAGCCAAACCCTAGCTTGGGGCTAAGAGCTTGGGAAAATCACCGGCAAGAGTTTTCAAAAGAGTAGGGGATTAAGTGTAAAGAAGTTTGGTATGAGGGTTGTGTGGTAGCGTGTGAGAGTGTAATGTGGGTGGGAGTATATTTGTGAGCCTCACCCAGACTAGACCTCTCAGCATGAGTCTTAAGGCTTGACCATTCCGTAGGAACTCCTTTTGAGCTTGCTTATGCTTGGTCTCATCCTGCTAAATACTTAGCGGTTAGACCTCAAACATTTGAAAACTCCAATTGAAGTAAATAAGCGTTTTGGTTTTTTATGGGGTAATGGTTCCATTGTTATTCTTCTAAGATAGTCACTAGAAAAGTCCTATGGCTAGACCCTAGGCTAATCTAAATAAAGACTAGACCTCAACAAAAGTGAGGTCAACACAACCAAATAGCATCTACGACGTTTTCTCACCGCATAGCGACAAAAAACTGAGCGAAAAAACCTCTATTTTTAAAAATTTTATCAAAATGCTCCATTTTGAGCACATTAAAGTGACGATAGATTCATGCATTGGATATAGAGAAGTCATATCTATTTTTTGACTATTATATGAATTTTTATTACTCAAGTCATCCTTAGATGTTACTTGTCATTATGACTTTATGTTACTCTTTTCGAGTCATCCTTATACTCATTATGAGTTTATGTCACACTTTCTTTTGTTTGTTTGTAGAACTAACTTTTCTTCTAAGACATGTTGATTTATTTTTCTGCTTTGATAAAAGAGAAAGCGTAAAGACTAGTAACTAATTTATTTAGGATTTCTTATAGAGCTATTTTTAAATGTTTTGATTTTTTTTTTACTACTGTAGTGTTTGGCCATTGTAAACCATCACTTACCATCATTGTTGATCGACGTCTTTAGTCACTATTACCATTGTTAGCTACTGCCTCCAACTAAAGCCACCACTACTGGTCACTAGTCAGTAGTCACTATCGCTCTATGTCAATTATCGATTCCCACTAATCATCACCTTTCTCTACACCCGATGACCATCAAATTTCACCACTTACACTGTCGATGATTGCTAATCATCACTCATGGCCATTGTTGATCACTTAGCTATTGTTGATCGTCATCAACCACATCTGGCGATTGCTAGCTCCATCATCATTGTCTTCATATTTTTTGATGATCTGCTAATAGCCATCATTACAAACTAGTTTATTCAGTATTCAATAAATATTAAAAATAAAATATTTTTAAGAAGTCATATATTTTATTTAAAATAAAAATATAAATAAAACTGTAATAATAATAATAATAATAATTAAACTAATTCAAATGACCTATTAGGTGTTGGTGGCTTCTTCCTCTCTTCCAAGTTATGATTAATTTCTTTACTTGCTGTCCATTTTTTAATCATTTACTTTTTTAATTTTTATTTTAGTCAAAGGCGCTCATTTTATCATAGAGTGTATGAAGAGAGAGAGAGAGAGAGAGAGAGAGAGAGATAGCGAGAGACAGAGGGGACAGGGAGATAGAGAAAGGAGGATTATTCTTACATTAAGAGAGTTTTATTGGACTGAGAAAATGAGGGATGCATGTTTCTCTCATTTACATTTAATTCTCCTCTTTTAAAAATAATGTTTTTATCTATATAAAATAAGCATAGATCATAATTATGCTTAGATCTCTAGGGATCACTAGTTGCTTCTCAAGTCATATCTTCATTTAAGTCAATATTTTTTCTGAGGATTTTCTTCCCAAGTCTTTGAGCCATGTGCTCAATGAGTCACAACTCAAAGATATCCTTCAATGTTTTTTTTCTTTTTTTCTGGGAAAATTTACATTGTCATTAACATTTCACATGTTTGTACTTAGCTTTTTTTACTCAACCATCCACATTAAATTACACACACTTGATCGGTGTATATCTGAGTGGTGTGGCTAGGTTAGTGATCCCAACTTACAATATATGTGAGTTTAATCCTTTAATTTTGTTGTTTAAATTTCTTCCTTTACAACGATGCAAAAAAACTTGACTCCCAAGAAAAGTAAAATTTCAATTATGTTTTTAAATAGTAGGGATTTTTTGCAGGTATATGTATCGTTATCAGGTAATATAGAACTTTTTGATTATACCCCGAATATCGATCCCACGGAGATCACGGTAAATCACAGTGGCTTTCAAGATAAATTCTAGTCTACAAGAACACGCCCTAGCTTGGAAAGTCGGTAAAGGTTTGGTTTTGATTATATCTAACAATTATCACTACAATACTACTTCTAATCCTAAACTAAAATACTTAGTTAAAATCAAAAAGTTGAGTGTAATACAATAAAAGTACTCTTCCTCATACAATTAAATTAGTGATATGTGTAAACGTAAAACAAGTAGCGAGAGAGATTGTGACAAATAGGAGCAATTATATTTTTTACCCTTACTTGGTTCTATACAAAACATAGGTTAATTTGATGATTTGAAATCTTGTAGATGGATTAGGCAGGGAAGATACTCTCTCAGTCTAGAGTTCCCTCTTCTCCCTCCACCTGAGGGATAATATCTCATAACAAAACTTTTTACATCAAACCAAATTAGGGGCTTTAGTCTGTCACCCTAAAGTCCTCTAATTCTACACCTCTTAAACATGAATATCTCCCTATTTATTTGAACTCAACCATATGGACTACATTCTCACCCATATAATGTAATGTGATTTTTATCAATAGTTGACTGAGACAATACCACATTGGTTCTTATATGTTATCACAACAGATTTTAACATGTAGGTTGATCAAGTTTACATGTAAATAAAGATTAAAGTAAATCATCACAATATATTCTAACTCTACTTAATTCTATATCCTACACATGCATACTAATTCATTGTAAGAGGGAAGAGTAAAGAAAACTAGTCACTACACATGGAGAAACAACAAGGACTTTTCATTGAGTAAGTCTTTGAATCCATACAAACAAAGTACCAAACTCAAACCAAAATATAATGAAAATAATTATCTCTGATGAAAATCAAACTCTCCTTGTATAACAAAAATAATCTCCTTCCAATCCTGTCCAAGAAACATTATCACCTCACTTGGGGCTAATGCCCAGGCAATATTCTTCTTCTCCAAGCCTTCTTCTCCTCTTCTAATCTTCTCCTTCTCATTATTCAATAGTTTCCAAGCCCTAATTATAATTACCCAAGAGATGGTTAAGTGTCTCTTCAAATGTGTCCATATTCAATGAAGCTTCCAAACGGTGTCTTAAGTGCCTTTTCACTCTAAGAGACATATTTCTTCCATAATAACTTCTTCTAAATGACCCAAAATCTTCTAGAAAGTTTATTTTATCATTCCCAATGAATTCTCCATGCGACACACTTTGCAACGCTTCAAAAATCATCCAAATCCGACATTTCTATTAGAAGTTTGCCAAAACCCGTAAATGACGGCACCTAGGCGCCAGACACAGATACAAAAGTGTCTGATTCGACCCATTTTGCTCCGGTATGCTCCGGTTCGATTTGTTTTTCTCCGATATGCTCCATTTTGGTCCAATTTTGTTCCTTTTGCTCCAATCACTCCAAATTCTTCAATTTAATGTACCTACAACCAAAAACACAAGAAAACATACCATTAAAGTGCAATATCATTATAAAATATAACATAAAAAAGTAGTATATTTTTAGGTTGATCAAAATTTCCCAAACTTAAACATTACTTGTCCTCAAGTAATACTACGATTTAAAATAAATTTTTTAGATTAGAGTTAATGGGCCACCCTTTAGAATTGCTAAAATTTTGTTTTATAAATGGATAGTTCAATCTAGAAGAACTTCTAGTGAATCAGACTAGCCCGGGGTCTAAGATATTTATCATCAAACTTGGGAATTTGTTTTCCTATCTAATTCAGAAAAATAGCAGAATTTTCAAACTTTGGATCCTATGAACTTTACTTTCTAGACTTAAGAACTCTCTTAAAAATAATTTTACTAATATAAGTATAAAAAGCAAGCTTAGAATTGTTCTAAGTTCATTACTCTAGAAAGACTCAAGTGAAACCAATTTTTGATTAGAACCTCTTCTCAAGCTTCTCCTCACTTTTTTTAAGGATCTTTTTTATCCACATTTTTTTTTCTTTTCTGTTTTTTTTATGTGTGAGGATTACTATATCTGTAGAAGTGCTTAAATGATTTTGAATTCCACTATCCTCCTCTAAAGTTAAAACTTATTACTTTCCTTCACTTGAAAAGATGTATTTTTTAAAATACTTTCTGAAAGAGCCTTAAATGTTTGAAAATAAAAATTCTAAGAATCCTTAGTTTTTAAAAAATACACTTATTCCTACTAAATATAGTTATTCATTTTCCCATGTTCTCCACTAAATATCCTTAACTCTTAGTTTACCCTTTTAACTAAAAATATCAACTAAGTTTTCCTACTCCATTTCTATACTTCAAATTCTAACATCCTTAAGGTGACTCTACATAAAAATAATCATTAGAAATAAAATACAAATTTAGTTGTAGTATTTTTGAAAACAAGTAAGGTTTAAATTTGAAATACTTTTCTTGCCCCCCCCCCCAAACTTAAGCTCAAAGATGTGTAACAATGAAGTATAAAAATATACAGCAGGGAAAGATCACTTTTACAATTTACTTCACATCCTACAAAAATATCATCAAATAGCATTTGGTAGAATATTGCAGTAGAAAGTAAATCTAGCCTAAACATGCTTGACATATCACTATAAAGGAATTTTAAATAGTGGAATAGGTACAAACTGAAGATTAAACAGAAACACATTTTAAACTTTATAAAGGAATTGTTGGATGCTAACAAGTTTATAATATTAAGATAAGTTTTGTTGTCTCTAATGACTCATTCAACTTGACCCACAAACATAGACACACAAACTCCAATACATAGACTCATAAATTTCATAAAGAAATAGCAACTGAGGTTAATTTGATCTCCCTTATACTCACATATACTTTCAATTTCTAACTGAAGAAATCACACTAATAACGTAGGTGTATTATAAAATTTTTTATATGGTTATCACCCTTGGACAAGAATTTCCCTATTATAAAAACTCACATTAAGTCTAAGGTATACACAATCTAGTAAACAAAAGTAGTGCAGTTCATCCAGATGTTGTTCACTAAGTAAGTTCATGACCTTACCCAGTAAAGATAAAGTCAGATGAAGAAAGTAATAGAGTTTACATGGAGTGGTCCAAGTCCAAACTCTACATGCCTCAAGGTAATGCTCAGTTCTGGTTGAGAACTAAGTCATAACAGGCTCGTCACCCTACTACTACTAGAAGTCATATACAAATTTAGTCAAGACCAATACATAACCTCACAACATCACCCAAACTACTCTTGCAAATCAAACAAGGAACAAGGTCCAACATCTCACTATTATCCAATCCAATATAATAACAATCACACTAAATAAATAACAAAGATAACCATGGGTTGACTCCCACGAAACGCTTGATCTAACATCGACGACCCAATGTATCCAATGTTTACTCTAGTTTCCCCAGCATCAGTATCTAATTCATTTTATATGTATACCATGGAATATGCCATTCAATGATTTTGAATAAATCTTTCTTAGGAGATCTTTTACTGATTTCATCATTCCATTCAGGTTCTTCTTATGATTAAGTTGAATTCAAAGATATAAAGATTGGTGGTGTAGATGAATTACCCAAATAGGTAGGCTTTAAAATTAGATGGGGTACATTCATCTTAAGTTCATGCGATTTTTCAACAGATGGAATTAAAATTTTACTATTTTTGGTAACGTCCATCATTTCATACCTCTCCTTAACATACATACAATCTTCTTTAAACAACGTTTTCAACTCATCATGAAAGTACATTTCAATCTCATTTGTTTACTTAACATAAGGGTCACAAGTAGTGGGAACAAAATCAGCTTAACCTAACCTTCTAAATATAGATAGAGGCATCACATTAATGCTCACTCCTAAATCACATAAAGCTTTTCCACATAATCTTTCTACAATTGCACAAGCAATTATAAAGCTACAAGGATCTTTAAGTTTTTTAGTAAGTTTTTTCTGAAGTATAGTGCTGCAATCCTCACTTAGTGCAACTATCTCGTATCTCCAAGTTTCCTTTTCTTGTTTAATATCTTCTTCATAAACTTTGCATAACATGGAATCTGTTCGAAAGCTTCAGGGAAAGGAATATTTATCGTTAACTTCTTAAGTACTTTCAGGAATTTTGAAAATTGTTTATCCAACTCATGCTGTCTAAATCTTTGAGGAAATGAAGGTGGTGATCTTACTAAATTGATTTTAGTTGGAGATATTAATTTTTTCATATCCATAGAAACATATTCTTCAGGTATTTTAGTTTCCTTTCTTTCTCTCATAACCTCTTTCTCTTTTCTAACCACATCCTCTATCTCTCTTCCACTTCTTAATCGAACTGACTTCTACTTGTTCATTATTGTTCTCTTTAGGATTGATCTCAATATTGTTAGGAAGTGTTCCTTGGGGTATATTTCTAAGTGAATTAGCAAGTTGTCCCAGTTGATTCTCCATGTTTCTAATTGTAGCATTTTGACTTTGCAATCGGTATCCCATTTCCAATATCACTTCTTATGTAGACATCTTCTTATCCTGAAATTGTCGATCCATGTTAGAGTCCGGAGGATATGAAGGTCTATAGTTTGTGTTCCCCTGATTATTCCAACTTCCATTAGGATTTGCATGATTATTTTCCCAGTGTTGGTTTCTATCCCCAACAAGTATGATTTCGATTAAAATTAAGATGGTTCTTTGAACCTAAGTTGTAAAACTTAGAATACGGGTTTTCATTGTATTTAAAGTCTCATATGATAAGCTGGAATCAATCATATGCCATAATGAACTTTCCTCACTTACTGGAGTAAATTGAGGTTGATTCATTCCAAATTAGTCCAACTTCCTTGATATTGCAGCAACCTGAGATGCAAGAATTGAAATCGCGTCTGTATCATGAACACTAGTTAGATTTTTAGGATTAACCCTTGTAGAGGACCATTGAAATTCATTTGTAGCCATATTTTTAATTAACACATACGCTTCATCAAATGATTTCGACATTAATGATATGCCAGTGGTAGCGTCAATTATAGACCTAAGGGATCCTACTAACCACTTGTTAAAAGTTTGAATGATTAACCAATCGGGTAGAGTATGTTGTGGACACTTTCTTAGGAGTTCATTAAATCTTTCCCAGGCTTCATATATTGATTCCCCTTCATAGTGAAAAAATGAAAGAATATCTTTTCTAGGTTTAGTAGTCCTTGAAGGTGGAAAATACTTAGCTAGGAATTTCTGAGTTAACTCCTACCAATTTTTAATAGAGCTAGGTGCTAATGAGTATAACCACATTTTAGCCTTATCCCTTAGTGAGAAAGGAAAAAGCCTTAGTCTAACAACATCATATGACATGTCGTTATAACGAAATGTAGCACAAAATTCTTGAAAACTTGATAAGTGCAAATACAGATCCTCAGAAGGAGTTCACCCAAACTGGTTGTTCTGCACCAGTTGGATAATCTCTAAATCTAGTTCAAATGAGTCAGCTTCTACGACATGGGTTTGTATACCTGAGTGAATTTCATCTGTAATAGGATTTACATAATCCCTCAATGATTTATGATGATTTTTTAAGTTATTATTTTGAATGTTTTCCATTTCCATTTCAAGTTTTTTATGTCCTTTTATTTTTTGATTTTTCTCTTTTTTTCTAACTCGGGATCATAAGGCATAAGTCCCGTAGATCCTTTAGTTCGCATACATAACACAACATACAATACATTAACAATTAAACAAAAAATATTTTCAACACAAGAAAAAATTTTCACAAACACTTTGTTTTTCACACAAACAATTTCTTCACAACACTTTTTCATACAAAAAACACTTTTCACACAAAATAGTTTTTACGACACTACAATTTTCCAAGTCTAAGACTAAATACTTCAACTAAAATCCTCCTAAAAATTAAGATCAACCATTTTGATCTCTCGGTAATGGCTCCAAAAGTTGATCCCGACTTACAATCGAAATGACTTCAATCCTTTACTTTTTTTGTTTAAATTTCTTCCTTTACAACGGTGCAAAAAAACTTGACTCCCAAGCAAAGTAAGATTTCAATTATGTTTTTAAATAGTACGGATTTTATGTAATTATACGTATCGTTATCATGTAATATAGAGCTTTTTGATTAAACCTCGAATATCGATCCCACAGAGATTGTGGTAAATCACAGCCCTTTCAAGTGAAATTCTAGTCTACAAGAACACACCCTAGCTTGGAAAGTCGATAAAGGTTTGGTTTTGATTATATCTAACAATTATCACTACAATACTATTGCTAATCCTAAACTAAAATACTTAGTGACAATCAAAAAGTGGAGTGTAATATATTAAAAGTACTCTTCCTCATACAATTAAATTAGTGATATGTGTAAGAGTAAAACAAGCAGCGAGAGAGATTGTGACAAGTATGAGCAATTATATTCTTTACCCTTACTTGCTTCTATAAATAACATAAGTTAATTTGATGATTTAAAATCTTGTAGATGGGTTAGGCATAGAAGATACTAGCTCTCACTCTAGAGTTCCCTCTTCTCCCTCCACCCAGGGGCTAACATCTCATAACAAAACTTTTCATATCAAACCTAATTAGGGGCTTTACTCTGTCACCCTAAAGTCCTCTAATTCTAAACCTATTAAACATGCATATCTCCCTATTTATTTGCAGTCAACCATATGGACTACATTCTCACTCATATAATCTCATGTGATTTTTACCAATAGTTGACTGAGACAATATCTCATTGGTTCTTACATGTTCTCACAACAGATTTTAACATGCAAGTTGATCAAGTTTACATGTAAATAAAGATCAAAGAAAATCATGAGAATATATTCTAACTTTAATCAATTATATATCCTACACATGCATACTAATTCATTTTAAGAGGGAAGAGTAAATAAAACTATTCACTACACATGGAGAAACAACAAGAACTTTTAATTGAACAAGTCTTTGAATCCATACCAAAAAAGTACCAAATTCAAACCAAAATACAATGAAAGTAATTATCAATGATGAAAATCAAACTCTCCTTGTATAGTGAAAGCTTTCTCCTTCCAATCCTCTCTAAGAACAAAATGAAAAGAAAAGAAAAAATTCTCACACTCTCTCTTTCTCTCTCACCCCGTCACCCCATTTGGGGCTAATCCCCAAGCCTTCTTCTTATTCTCCAAGCCTTCTTATTCTCTTCTAATCTTCTCCTCCTAATTATTCAAAAGTTTCTAAGCCCTAATTATTATTTTCCAAGAGATGCTTAAGTGTCTCTTCAAATGTGTCCATATTCAATGAATCTTCCAACGGGTGTCTCAAGTGCCTTTTCACTCCAAGAGACACATTGCTTCCATAACAAATCCTTATAAACGACCCAAAATCTTCTAGAAAGTTTATTTTATCATTCTAAATGAATTCCCCGTGAGACACACTTTGCAACGCTTCAAATATCAACCAAACTGACATTTCTACTAGAACTTATGCCAAAAACTGTAACAGGCAGCAATGTGACCAGACCCGCAGTTACACAGTAAATTAACTTCCAAAAGATAGTAAAAAACTTGACCATATTTATAAATAGCGGCAAGTGTGCAAAATTTTAAATGATATAAAAATTTGAAAATATTTTACTAGGGGTACTACGTAAGTATACATATCGTTTCAAGTAATATAGGGCTTTCTTTTAAAACCCCAGGATCGATCCCACAGAGAAGCGAGGAAAGAAATTCTTTAGGCTAATTCTAGTCTAATTCTTTAAGGCCTTAATTTGGAATGTCAATTAAAAGGGTTTTTATAATAACTATTCCTAAATGAAAATTTAAAATAAAAAGATAACTTATCTAGATAAATTGGTTTAGAGAATTTTGAGATGTTAAAGACTACCTTTCTCTTGCAATTACCTAGATAATTTGTAGGAAAGAAATGTTTAGAATTTAATGTAGTAGTGACAAATAGGAGCATATATATTATTTAACTCTTTATGCAAGCGAGGAAAGAACATTGGCAAGTTTTAAAGATTGGTTCGGGATGTATTGTTAGCGGTAAGGACTAATTCTAGGCTCTTACTTCTAGATTACCTCGGGGTACCTATGGTCGGGCCTACTAGTGACCCGTCGCCTTTCTTTTAAACCAAATTGATAGTACTTAGCGTGTCAGTCTAAAAACATAACCAATTCTACGCCCATCAAAGATTATCTCCCTATCTATTTGCACATCCCCCTTCAAGGATTTACAATCTACTTTTCCAAGAGAAATGTGATACATACATGTTAAGAACTCTTAGCCCATGGTCAGATCTTAAGAATTCTCCATAGATTTTAATGATACAAGAGGCCAATTTTTAGGGTAAATGAAGATCCGGTATGAATATCATCACCATAATTTAATAAGAGAATATCTAAGCAAATCTTGATTCCTAAACATACATCTATTTTATTGCAAAATAAAAGTAAATGAAAATAATGGCATAAGAAGTAAAAGAATTGATAGAATTATTTAATAAATTAAGTGCCAATAAGAAACTTATGTCTTTTATATTCTATTAGTTCATGTAACTATCTGTCACCTAGAAGCATCTAATAGAAACAAATCATTAAATTATAATTCTTAAAAAGTTGCATTGCTGCCTAACTATTTTACTAGTTAACCGGACAATGTAAGTGCACTCAAGTTACGAGATCACCGCTCTTTCGAGTTTTAGTTTCACTCACAATAGATATTAACATAACATATTGCCACTTAAGTTATGTCAATGAAGTGAAGAAGATGTTACTCATCACATTAAAATGAAAATAATTCTATCATAAAATAATTTTCCTACACATGCCACTACTTCATATTAAAAGAAAATAGTAAAGAAAATTACTTATGAAGCATGGAAGAACACAATAGAAAACTTCATTTAAATTAAAGAAAATCTACCAGAAAGTGTTTACAATAGTTACAAGAAAATGAAGAACACAATACTTAGCTTTTTTCCCTCTGAAAGAAAGAATAAAATCTCTCCACCAAAGTCTTCTGCCAATCCATGCGCCGCTCGTACAACTGACCCGACCCGCAATTACGCAGTAAATTAACTTCCAAAAGATGGCCAAAAACTTGACCCGATTATAAATGGCGGCTAGTGTGCAAAATCTTAAATGATATAAAAATTAGAAAATATTTTACGCACTAGGGGTACTACGCAAGTATACGTATCGCTTCAAGTAATATAGAGTTTTTTTTAAAAACCCCAGTATCGATCCCACGAGGAAGTAAAGTAAGAGGTCTTTAGTCAAATTCTAGTCTACTACTAATAGTCTTTAGTATGGAATGTCAATTAAAATTGTATTTTCTCTAACAACTACTCCTAAATGCAAGTGTTAATTGTAATAGTAACTATAACTAAATGCAATTATTAATTCTAAAGATAACCCTTTTGGATGAGTCTGGTTTGGAGAATTTTGAGATATTAAAAACTACTATTCTTATGTAATGAAATAGATAATGTATAGGAATGAGATGCATTTAATATTTTATGTGCCAAATAAGAGCAATCATATTTTTTACCCTTTGGTCCGAGCATAAAGAACATTGACTAATCCTATGCTTCGTTATCGAATCTGGCTAAAGCTGGGAGGATACCGATCACGTGAAAAATACATTAAGAAATTCATATCTATTTTTGATGAAATTGCACTTTAAAGAAAGGTATTTCCTTTATTTTATTGCAGGAATGAAGATTTATAAGTGATGGAAGCAAAAAGCATGAAATGGAGCAAATTTGGATCAAAAAGGAGGAAACTCATGCAAATTGAACTAAGTCGCCGACGGCGAGATCGAGACCGCCGACGACGAGATCGTGAGGAGAATTTCTGAAGGAATTATAACTACCTCGCCGACAGCGAGCTCGAGCCCGCCGACAGCGAGATCACGCGGTTTGAAGACCTTCTAGAAGCCCCGCTGACGGCGAGGTCGTTTCCCGCCGACGGCAAGACATTTCAAAATGCATATACATTAAACCTGGACACTTTTTGAAGAGATGTTTAAGCACCCCTTGGACCTTTACCTACCTCTATAAATAGGAACCGAATTTTAGTGATTTAGTGTCTCTTTCTAGTGTCTTAAGTGTCATTTGTGTGTGTCTAATTTAGTGAGTTTGAGTGTGTTTAGTGAGTTCATTAGTTTAATTGAGTGCTATTTAGTTTGTTGTACTAGAAGGAAAATTCAAAGGAACTTCAAGGAGTCTGCTTGGGGAGGAAATTAAGATAGGTATCTTTGTTTATTGTTGTTAACTTTAAATGAAATCCATGCTTTGTTTTATTCCCATGCATTCTGAGTAGTTTTCTTAGTCTTTCTCCTTGTTTATGAAAAATTATGCGGATTGATGAAATTAAATAGAAGCACCTAATATAATATAAATAAATTGTGATAATTTTTACTTAAAACTTAATTTACTTTCAATCTGGCCAATTGAGTAGTTAAAATATGTTGAATTATCAACTATAGTAAAAATTGCATCCAATATTCAGGGAAATCAAAAGCCTTGGAAGGCGGGTGCAAATAAATAGGGAACTATTAATTATCGGACGTAGAATTGGACATTTTAGTGTGACAGACTAAAATATTCACTTCGGTCCTATTGTTTGAGAGCTGAAGTGTAAATGTTAGCCCTCAGGTGAGGGGAACGTGGGAGCTTTGAAGTGGCAGCCAGTATCCTCCCAGCCTAGCCGCAGATTCAGTAATCAAACATATGATTAGTCAAAGTTCTTTGCACCTGGACCAAAGTGTAAAGAATAGGAATGCTCCTATTTGTCACAATACAATAAAAAATTCTATTTAAATTCATCATTCACTTAATTTTCTAAAAACAAGGAGAATGATACTTTTTCTGAATTATTTAAATCAACTTATTTCAAGCATTAGTTTACTTTAGTTTATTATAGTTACTTTGAATTTCCGTTCACTTTATTCGTAAGTAATTTCTTTAAATTTAGTTGATAACAAATCTGTTAAAAACTTCCCTGTAGGATCGATAACCGGACTCCACTGAAGCTCTGTATTACTTGATACGATACGTATACTTGCGTAGAATCCACATTATACATTAAATCATATATCTATATTTAAAGTGGGATCAAGTTTTTGGTGCCGTTACTATAAACATAAATTGCAAAGATATTAAAAGTGGGTCAAGTTTTTGGCGCCGTTACAGGGGAAGTAAAGAAATTATTTACTAAAGTAACGAACTAATCTAAAATTTATTTTATAAAATTGTATGCGAAAATTTAGAAACAAAAATTTAATACCTTACGATTCAGAATTAGAGCATACAATTAAAAGAATTAGAAAACAAAAAAGAGAAATTATAAATTTAACACAAATGGCAAATATACCTGAAAATGAAAATATCAATCAACCAAGACCATTATGAGATTATGCCAACCCTACATTAGATGAAATTCATTTAACTATTCAAAACCCTGATGTAGCTGCTAATTCATTCGAACTTAAACCTGCAATTATCCAAATGGTACAAAATAATCAATTTAGTGGTTCACCTACTGAAGATCCTAATTTACATCTTGCTAGTTTTTTAGAACTATGTGCTACTTTCAAATATGAAGGAGTATCTAACGATGCTATTAGACTTAGACTTTTTCCGTTTTCTTTAAGGGATAAGGCTAAAATGTGGTTAAATTCGTTAGCACCTGGATCTATTAAAACTTGGGGAGAATTATCACAAAAATTTCTATCCAAATATTTTTCGCCATCTAAAACTGCTAAGCTTAGAACGATATAACTTCTTTTAGTCAGTTTGATGGAGAGTCAATATATGAATCTTGGGAGAGATTTAAAGGAACTAGCAGGAAATGCCAATATGCGTTACCAGATTGGTTAATTATCAAACTTTTTATAATGGATTAGTAGGATCTTTAAGATCAGTCATCGATCTTCTTCTTGGAGGATCATTAATGTAATAGTTGATGAAGCCCAATACCTTGTCGAAGAAGTAACTAGCAAAATAATTTTTATTAAGCTGTGATAGAATGAATCGAAAAAATAGCTAGTATTCATGAAAATGATGCAATATCTATGTTAGCTTCACAAATTGTTTGCTATATCTAAAAAATTAGATCATTTTGGAATGAATTACTCTCCGTATATCGAGAAAAAATTCATCTGGACAACTTATAGAGATCCAAATCTCAGTAAAACAATTAATGCAATTAACAACGGACAATAATCCTTATGCAAATTACTATAATCCTGGATGAAAAAATCATCCTAATTTTAATTGGAACAATAATACAAACTAATCGATATGGATGAATAATATGACACAACGATTAGGAAATCCATCTAATCAATCCTAATTATAAACTTCAATTATCCACCTGGATTTAATAATAATAACCCTCGATTTAAGATAAGAAATTATCTATAGAAGAATTAATATTAAATATGGGTCAACATTTACAAAATCGAAGAAATCAATTACAAATACAAAGAGAGCAGTCTGAAAATCAAGGAATTGACTATCGAAAATATTGAAACTCGACTTGGACATATACATTCTTGCACTTAATAATAGAATACCTGGAACATTTCCTAGTAATGTGGAAATAAATCCAAAGACAAAGGAAATGAACAAATTAAAGCAATACGATTACGAAGTGGAAAAATTAGAGCCTCGGAATTCGAGAAGAACTTGAAAGTGAAAAGAGGAAGTGGAAGTGAAAAGGAAAGAATCAACAGAATCCAAACTTAAAAAATCCTTTAATACCAATGAAAATTTAAATTTGAAAAACCTCCACCACCATTTCCTCAACGACTAATTCAACATAAAGAACGAAACAATTTGCTAAATTCCTTGAAATTTTGAAGAAATTAACGATAAATATTCCTTTCGTAAAGAAGCTTTAGAAACAGATGCTAAACTATGTAAAATTCATAGAAGATATTCTAAATAAAAAAAGAAAATTTACTGATAATGAAATGGTTGCACTTAGTGAAGAGTGTAGTGCTATTATTGGAAAAAACTTTACGAAAAATTAAAAGATCCTTGTAGTTTCACTATACCATGCGCTATTGGAGAAAAATTCTATGGAAAAGCTTTGTGTGACTTAGGGCAGAGAATCAATCTAATGCCTCTCTATCAATTTTCAAGAGATTAGGATTGGGAGAAATTTCACCTACTTCGGTAACTCTTGGTCGTGACCGTTCGTACATATCTAAGGGAGTTATTGAAGATGTATTAGTTAAAGTGGACAAATTTCTCTTCCACTGTAGATTTTATTGTTCTAGATATGGAAGAAGATAAAGAAATTCCTATCATTTTAGGAAGACCATTTTAGCCTGGAAAAGCTATGATTGATGTTCGAAAAGGAGAATTAACTATAAAAGTAAATGACGAAAAGTAACTTTTAATATTGCTAAATCAATGAAATATCTGTAGCTAGAAAAAGATGATGAGTGTTTTCGAATGGAAGTACTTGATCATTTACAAAAAGAACATTTTAAGAATATTATGAAGAAAAATTAGAAAAAGAAAATATTGAATTAATTGAAAAATGCGAGATAAATGAAGAACTAGATTATATTAAGACAAATTTGAATTTTTGGATAACACGGACAACGGCGAAAAAAATATAGTTCCATCAATTATTAAACCTCCTGAACTTGAGTTAAAAATGTTACCTAATCATTTAAAGTATGCTTACTTAGGTAATTCTTCAACTCTACCGGTTATTATTTCAAGCTGAATTAAATGAATCTGAGAACAAAACTTTTAGATACTTTAAAGAAATATAAGAAAATTTTTGTTGGACTTTATAACGAGATATTAAGGAATTAGTCCTTCAATCTGTATGCACGAAATTATTTTAGATAATGAACATAAACCTAAAACGATCCACAAAATTAAATACGATAATGAAAAAGTAGTTAAGAAAGAAATTTTAAAATGGTTAGATAATGGTATTATATATCTATTTCGACGAGTGCTTGGGTAAGCCCGATTCCTTTGTGTACCTAAAAAAGGAGGGTGATTGTCAAAGCTAATGAAAATAATGATCTTATCCCTATAAGACAGGATTCTTTGGATGGCGAATATGTGATGATTATAGGAAATTAAACACGGCCAACGGAAAGATCACTTCCCTTTACCATTTCTAGACCCGAGATGTTAGATAAATTAGCCGGACATAAGTATTTTGGTTTATTAGATGGATATATCGGTTATCATCAGAAATACAAATTGTTCCTGAGGATCAAGATAAAACTACATTTACTAGTCCTTATGGAGACTTTCACTTTTTGAAGAATGCCTTTTGGATTATGCCAATGCATTTGCAACATTCCAAAGATGTATGATGTATATATAGTAAATTAATTGATAATGGAATAGAAATTATTTATGGATGATTTCTCTGTATTTGGAACAACATTTGACATGCTTAAATCATCTTGAAAAAGTATTTGAAGTATATTGAAAACCTAATTTAGTTCTTAATTGGGAGAAATGTCGATTTATGGTTACGAGCGGCATTGTATTAGGGCATAAAATTTCGGAAAAAGGCATGGAAGTAGACCACCTGCAAGTCAAGTAATAGCTAAATTACCACCTCCAACTACGGTAAAAGGGGTAAAAAGTTTTCTTGGACATCTTTGGATTTTACGGCGTTATATTAAAGATTTTTAAAAATTACTAAACCTCTATGCCAACTTCTTGAAAAGGACAAGAAATTTGAATTTACAATGAATGCCTGAATTCTTTTGAATTTCCTGTCGTTTCACCCCTAGCGGGAGAAACCATTTGAGCTTATGTGTGATGTTAATGATTATGCTATAGGAGCGAGTTCTTGAAGCGAAGATATGATAAGATTTTCAAAGTTATATATTATGCTAGTAAAACTCTAAATGATCTTGAAATAAAATTATACGATTCTTGAAAATTATTAGCAGTTGTATATGCTTTTAATAAATTTCAGCATTATCAATAGGAAGCTAAATGTATTGTGCATGCGATCATTCTGTATAAAATATTTAATGCAAAAGAAAGATTCTAAACCAAGATTAATCAGATGGATATTATTAATGCAAGAATTTGATTTTAAGATAGTTAACAAAAAGGGGAAGCGATAGTAGTGGCGATCATTATCAGATTAGAAAATCCTTAATTATCTAATATTGATAATGAAATTTTAGACGATTTTCTTGATGAACAACTTTATAATATTAATGAGTTGAAAATACCTTGGTATCTTTGAAATAGTAAATTATATTGTAAGTGACATTTTACCACCTATGTTAACTTTGCAACAATAGAAAAAATTCATTCACGATAGTAAATCATATTTTTGGGATGAGCCAATACTATATAAAATGTAAGGATCTAATTATTAGAAGATGCGTGCCTTATGAAGAAGCTGAACCAATCATTCAAAAATGTCATGGTCGATTTTGGAGGACATTTTGGAATAGATAAAACTACATATAAAATTCTACAATACGGATTCTATTAGCTACTCTATTTAGAGATGTATATAGATATATAAAAAGCTGCGATAAATGCGAAGTAGGGAAACATATCGAAAAATGAAATGCCTGCGAATTTTTATTAAGAAGTTGAAATTTTTTTTATGTTTGGGGATTAGATTTCATGGGACCTTTTATTCCGTCATTTGGAAACTCATATATATTGGTAAGTTTGTTGATTATGTTTCCGGAAATGGATTGAAGCGCAAGCTTTATCTAGGTGTGATGCTAAAAGTGTTTCAAAATTTTTAATGAAAAAATATTTTTACTAGATTTGGAATGCAGTGATTATCAACGGCGGAGGAACTCATTTTAGAAACAAATATATTCACAAACTAGTAGAAAAGTATAATATTATGCATAAGATGTGCCTTATCATGCATGAGAACTAGTGGATTAAGTGAAGTTTCTAATCGAGAAATTAAGCGTATATTAGAAAAGTACGTAAATCCTAATAGATCGGGCGGGTCTATAGACTAAACACTGCATATGGGCGTACGGTACAACATAAGCGCTGATTGGAATGACTCGCTACAGTGACTTATATATGGAAAAACTTGCGGCTTCTAGGTTGAATTAGAACATAAAGCATATTGGGCGATTAAAGAATTTAATTATAATATGAAAGAAGGCGAGTGAGAAGAGATTGTTGCAATTAAATGAAGATTGGAAGAATTGAGATAGATCATATGATAATGATAGGATTTATAAAGAAAGGATGAAATTATGGCATGATCAGAAAATTAATCAGAGAAATTTTGAACAAGGACAAGAAGTTTTGCTTTATAATACTAGATTGAAATTATTTCCTAGGAAATTGAAATCTCGATGGTTAGGACCTTTCACCATAACTCAAATATTTTCATATGGGTATAGAAATTGAAGATCTAAAAACGGGGCCAGAGATTTAAAGTAAATGGACGTAGATTAAATATATTTCCAAAATAGACGACGAATTTTAAGAGGTTTTAATGCTTAGTCAACTGAACACTAAGCTTGAATTAGGTCGGGCGACGACGTTTAAACCAAGCGCTTTATGGGAGGTAGCCCGTATTAGTCTTTTATTTTTAAAATATCTACATATTAGTGAATCTATATTATTAAACAAATCTTACTACTCGAAATTTTTATTAGAATCATCATGAAAATTGAACCTATTGGATGAGATCGAGAAAATATTCGGACGAGAGGAGAGCGAAAACGGGGGCGATTTTCTGAATCTCGCCAAACCACGGCGAACGAGCCGTGACAGCCCGAGATCGTGGACCATTATTTCATTCGGTTTATAACTAAGTCACCGACGGCGAACATCCGCCGACGGTGAAGCGGTCATTTGGTTTCTTAAAGATTTTCGTGCGGTTTGGACGGATCTAAGCCATTCCTTCGTAAGAAATTATTCCAATCTGATTTTACACCATTTTCTTCCTTAGGAACGACTAGAGACCAATCCATTCCATCGAAATGGCCTCGAATTCACAGAAACCACAAAAGCGAAGTTTTGAACCGGAGAAAATTCGTCGGTTCGGAGCACAGCGAATCTTCAACAAAGGCTTGATGAAGAAAAGACTTATCGAAGAGAAATTCATCGATAGAGGGTAGAGAATTCTACTACAAAAATCGAAAAAATGATCGCACGGCGGCATTGGGAGGTATTTTGTTATACAACTTCGGTTGTAGTTATACCGGTAGTTAAGAGTTTTACTCTAATTTACATGCGATCGACAATGGAAATGTGTACGTCGAGAGGAAGATGGGTAACATTTACTCTGAGGGTAAATGAATTGTTTTCTATAAAAAAATACCTACATTTGTCATTATTCCAACTTTGTGCCTTCAAGATACAATATGAACAAGATCTACGGATACCTAACCGATGAACCGGATGATTGGGAGTTACGAAGATGGGTATGTCGGTTTTACATCACTTCTTAACCTGTCTCAAGCAACGACATTTCTTTATATCATCGAAATTATTACCTCGCAGAGAGTAAATAAAGTTTCAAAGGAATGCGCTATTTTAAACTACTGTATTCAAATTGGATTACCTATCGATGTTGGATCAATAATAGTAAAGTACGCATTGGGATTAATTGTGCATGGGTCGGTGCATGGACTTGGACACCCATCTACTATATTTGCTTTATGCGATTGATACCAAGTTTCTTATGAGGCTTGAGAAAAAGTACTTTTACATTGGAAACCCCTGGATCCTGCGATATGTTTCCCACTTTGGATAACAATGATGAGATCCTTGTTATTTACGACGAGCATCACAGAACAATCCTTTAACGAAGGCCCTTCTTGATAAGACTAATTTCATTGAAGAAGATTAAAGGATTGGAGAAAGAATTGCAAATGTGATGAATTCCATTAATGATATCTACGATATGTTTGATCATATTGATTGGAGAATGAAGGAGCACTTTGATCATCTTGGACATCTGGAGGCCGAGTTTTATTCATTACTAAAGCGAAAAGGATGGATTAATGAAGAAGTCTTACGAAATTCCCTTTCGGGGCCTTTCTCACAATTTATTTGTGCACCTGCGTCGCATGTAGTATCAAAGAAGATGTTAGTTCAGACCTTGAAGAGTAGGAAAGATTTCTATATTTATGTTATATTTGTATATATGTGTGTTTTGATTTTGGAGTTAAAGTTTTATTATGAGTCGAACTTTGATTTGATCATCTCAGTTGTTAAGTTATTTGTAAATTGTTATGTCTCGGCATTTAGAGTGTTGTGGTTTGGATTGCGATCTTGAGTATTATGGATTTGAACATTTAAGTTAAGTATGTGAAGTTATCGGTGTGAAAATTGTAAGTTTCATGGATTTCATTTATAAAGTTATATTGTTTGTGTTGTGTGACTTTTGTGGTATAAGTATCTAATCTTTGTATTATTATTAGAATAGTGGTCGGAAGATTGATTAGAGGCAATTCGAGTTGAAAAAGTTGACGAATTTCAAAAAAAATTGAAGATTTTTTGGAACCTCGCGGCAATGAAAATTATCTTGCGGCAATGAAAACCCGCGGCGAGAGGCAGAGCTCGCGGGCAGTCCCTCGAAACTTTTGCCTTATGGAATTAATTAGCTAGCTAGACGGCGAGGACGGCGGGTGAAAAAAGACTTATATTTGACTGATCCAACGGAAACCACTATTCATCATCCCTTTCCTCGAAATTTTCGAAAAAAACACGACCTAGAGCAGAATCTTGGATTTGAAGCCGATTTCAACACTTTTGACACGGATTTCATCTTCCCTTAGTAAGAGCTTCACTCTAATGCAAAAATTTTTATTTTCACCATGAATTTCTTCTACATTTGGGATATTTTGAAAAATTTTGAAATGTGAAAAAGCTGGAAGAATTTCATAGAAATTGATTTAAATAGATTTTAGTTGTTGTAGAAGCCTTCTTAGTAATATTTTGGAGTTTAGTTAAAATTTTTGTAAATTTCTGAATCAGCTAAACACGACAAAAACGACAAATAGATTATGACGAAACCCGATTCATTAATGCAAGAGCACAAACTCGATATTTTGAAAATAATGAAAGCAAGAAGATGCATACAAGATCGAGTTTTCAAAAATCTGGAGGAGAAGTAGAGCGAGTTATAGGGAGGCGAGGATGGGAAAAAATTACATTACGTGACCAACAGGCAATTTGTAGAAGTTGTGAAGGAATTTTATACGAACTTAACACGAAATTTGAAAATCATAGGTTAAGGTTAGAGGATTTTTTGTAGATTTCAACGGCTGCCGAATAAACGCTTATTGAGTACGGGAACCACCACCACCGGTGAGTATGAAACTTTTGGAACTATGGAAGGACCCTTTGGAAGAGGTGATCGACTTTCTCAACGATGGAAAAGTGGAAGATAAAGCGGCGGGAACGGGTAAACTTCCCTCTTTCCATGCTAAATGCGACATCTAAGGTACGGCATTATTTTGTTGTTCTACTTTGTTACCTACCTACCACCATAGTGAGGTAACAAGAGATAAGCAGTTACGAATTCTGTATTCATAGCCGGAAAGTAATGTGGGAAATATTATATATAAAAACATATTAGCCACTTGCTAGAAATGAAAGTGGAGGGAGGCAGGACATCTGGTCTTATCTATGCACTTTGTCGATTATACGGGGTAGAGGCAAGAGATGATGAGGAATGGATAGAGCCTATGAAACCCCTTACTCGGGCTAATATAAAGAAATGAATCCAGCGAAGGATGGAGATCTGGGACGAGGATTATGTACCTTCTTGAAAGGAATATACCACCTACACTAGTTATGAACCACCCCCTCGGTACACCACTCCTACCCTTCAAGATCTGATGAATGAGTTAACCCTGAGTAGAAAGAGTTTTGAGTTATTTGGAGAAAATATGGAAAGAAGATTTGAGCATATAGATCAAAGGATCGGAGGCTTAGGAAAGAAGACACGATTATGATAGCGAATATCTCTAAGAACATTCGGAAGTACGGAATTATCTTATGAAGCTGGACGTCGATATAGGAGTGGTGATTTAGATGTTGTCTTTCCTGAGTGCCCTCGTTACATTCCGTACTAGCACCTTGACCTTCTCGGCCTGGAGATCGGGGAGATGACATAGTTTGGGATTTTAATGTAGAAGATTAGAGTCTTTGTTTAGTTTGTTTGGTTTGTTTAGATTTGTTGTTTTGCAAACTTTATTATTTGTGTGTAATATTTTAGTACTTTCTATGGACTTTGGACTTGATATGTTGTTTGTTTGCTTGGCTTGATGTTAAATTTCTTATGAGTGTTAAATTAGTTGCGGAAATTTATATATATATATAGGATGTTAGTCTTTCTTTAATGTATTGTTTAAATTTTAAATGTATGTGTAGTAGCAGTTAAAGGTTTTCTTTGTTATGTTTGATACTTATTTTAAAATTTCCATCCCTGCACTTTCTTTTTAAATATTATATGTGGAAGAATGCTGCTATGATCTGAGGTTACGTAAGTAATGAAAAAGCTACTTGAAAATTTCAAAGAAAAGAAATACCTAAAAGCCGGGGTATGATGAATTTTATTATATACTTTCCCTTTTTCAACTATGTAGTATAGATGAAAAATTTAAAGTTTGGGGGAAGATAAAATACAAATTTAATTATTAAAATTGTTCTCGAATTTCTATTTTGAAATTATTATTAAATGATTTTATAGTAATTTTCAATTCAAAAATGTGAGTTGCTTTATTTAATTATTATATAAGAGTTAAAGAAAAGAAAATATTTCTAGTAATTCAATTAATTAATGGAATAAGATATTCGGTTAAGGAATAAGAATATAGTAAGCTTATTTTAAGTAAGGAAAACTATATTTTGAAATTAAAAATTCTTAAGTATTTAAGTGAAAAAGAAAGGATAGAAACTGATAAAGTAAAATCATGAAATATATATAAGCAAAGAAATCTTTTAAGTTTCAAATTAGGAAGAGAAATTGAAGTTCAAATTATTAACGGGCTATCCAGATACGGTAATTCTCACTTAAAAAAAAGAAAAAGAAAAGAGGATTGAAAATCGATAAAAGAAAAGAAAAGAAAAACCTAAAGTGAGGAGGAGGCTTGAGGATATGCGCTATGAAAAATGGCTTCAATGGATTCATCACAAAGGGTAAAACTTAATTATATTTCTAACCTTATATTTGTGAATTGAAATATTTTCACCCCAAATAGAGTTTTCTTAAATTTCCTTTATCATCTAAATATCTAAAATGATAATTTATTATTTTTAATATAGTCATTCTTTGAATTAAATAGAAAGTAGAAATCTTGGGCACGATAAGCTTAAATAATCTTATCTCCCCATAAAGTTAATTTAATTACTTAGAAATATTTCATTGACTTTATTATAATGTTATTTAAAATTAATTCATATATTATCGAGTTGAAAAAATTCTATTATAGAAATCATTATTTTTATTTAGTATTAAAATTACTTGAGGACAAGTAATAATTAAGTTTGAGGATTTTGATCATTAAAATACATGAAAATTCATATCTATTTTTGATGAAATTGCACTTTAAAGAAAGATATTTTTAACATTTTATTGCGGAATAAAGATTTATAAATGATGGAAGCAAAAGCATGAAATGGAGCAAATTTGGATCAAAAAGGAGGAAATTCATGCAAATATAACTACTTCAAACCTTAATGAATCAAGGCCATAAACCAATAGACTCAATGCCAAATAGCCAGATAAATGGAAAAAATTTACGAAGGAATTATAACCTCTCGCCGACGGCGGGCCGAGCTCGCCGACGAATTGCGTGGTTAAAGACCACAGAAGCCCGGCCCGACGGCGAGGTCGTTTCCGGCGACGGCGAGGCTAGTTGAAAATGCATATACGTTGAGCACGAACGGCTTTTGAAGAGGTGTTTAAGCCTTACATGGCCTTTACTGCCTCATAAATGAGGACGAATTTTAGTCATTTGTGTGTGTCTTTTTATTGGCTCTTTCTAGTGTCTTAAGTGTCATTTGTGTGGTTCATTTAGTTTGAGTGTGTTTTAGCGAAAGTTCATTAGTTTAATTGAGTCTTATTTAGTTTGTTGTCTTAGAAGGAAAAGAGTCAAAGGAACTTCAGGAGTCTGCTTAGGGAGGAAATTAAGATAAGTATCTTTGTTTATTGTTGTTAACTTTAAAGTAAATCCATGCTTTATTTTATTCCCATGCATTAGGAAGTAGTTTTCTTAGTCTTTCTCCTTGTTAATGAAAATTATGCGGAATGATGAAATTAAATAGAAGCACCTAATATAATATAAATAAATTGTGATAATTTTTACTTAAAACTTAATTTACTTTCAATTTGTCCAATTAGGTAGTTAAAATATGTTGAATTATCAACTATAGTAAAAATTACATCTGATATTAGGGAAGTCGAAAGCCTTGGAAGGCGGGTGCGGAATAAATAGGGAAATATTAATTATCGGGCGTAGAATTGGATATTTTAGTGTAATGACTAAATACTCGGTCGATCCTCTTGTTGAAGGTAGAAGTGTAGATGTTAGCCTCAGGTAGAAACTTGGGAGCTACGAAGTGGCGGCTTGATATCTGCCCGGCTAGCGCAGTTGATGTCAGACATAGGATTAATCAATGTTCTTTGCATTTGGACCAGGTAAATAATAGAAATGCTCCTATTTGTCACAATACAATTTCAAATTCTATTTAAATTCATCATTCACTTAATTTTCTAAAACAAGGAGAATGATACTTTTTCTAAATTATTTAAATCAACTTATTTGGCGCATTAGTTTACTTTAGTTTATTATAGTTACTTTGAATTTACGATTTCACTTTATTAGTAAGTAATTCCTTTAAATTTAAGTATTCTTTCATCTGTTAAAAACTTCTATTAAGGATCGATAATACGTATACTTGCGTAGAATCCATTATACATTAAATCATATATCTATATTTAAAGCGGGATCAAGTTTTGGTGTAGTTGCTAAACATAAATTGCAGACATATTAAAAGTGGGTCAAGCAGCATGAGTTATTCTTAACTCACTGAAGAGTAGATACTATGGACAAAGAAGATTGATCATCTTTACGAGTATACACAAAGAAAGAGTGATTTCGATGCGAGTATTTAGAGTTTTTAGTAAGATTTCGAAGAGGGTGAGCATGATGTTCGGTTCCCTACTTGTCTGATTTTTCACCACCCATGTTGATCTTAAGGATATGGAGTTTTCTTTTGGTGATGATAATGATGAAGCTACGGATAGTGATTAGTAGCTTGACTTATCTCTGAGATTGTTGATTCTATTTTTAGAGTATTTTCTTATTTTTTTGTCTTGTTTATTGTGATGTTTCTTTGTGAACTTTTTATGTTAAAATTGTTTTTAGATTATCTAACGTGTGTTTTAAGGGCGAGATGTGAATAAATTTCTATCAAAGTTTATTTACATTCAGCCTACTATTTAGTGTTCATGAATAGTTAGTAAATTTGCATATTCTAAAAAAATTAATTTTTAAAAATTAACTCACTTGCTCTACCAAACTTTACATATATATCTTAATTATTACATTATATTCGCTATTGAAGCATGTGTAGAAGTAGAAGTTGAACTTTCACCTTCTTGTTCGTGCCAATGCTAGATTGATTCACTTGTTTATTCTTTCTCTCATGTTTTAGAAAATTTCATAATTCATATTTATACTAAGGCGATGTTTGGGGGAAGGAAAAATATGTTATCCAATTTAAATATTATTTGTCTTAAAGAACTAATATTTTCTTTAAATATATATATATATATATTAACATAATATAAGGAATGAAAAATCTGTTAAGATTACCTAAATGATTCAATTTATAAATAATTTAGTAAACTTAACTAAAATTTCAAAGATTTTGGTTGATTTTAAGAATAGAATTGTTTAGCTTAAAGAATAATAAGATCAAAATTTTCATTTATAGTAAAGAGAATTATTTTTTTTGAAATACTAAGGAATTAAGATTATTGCTTGAAAAAGAAAAAATTGAAATAAGTTTTGAAAAATAATAAATTATTAATTTCATATTTATTAATTAAGAATGTATAAGTTTTGAAAATAACTTAAGGATAGTGAAGTTCAAAATCATTAACAGGCTATCCAAAAATAGTAATCATCAATTTTAAAAAAAAGGATTAAAAAACAGACCAGAGAAAAAAAAGAAAAAAAAAGAAAGAAAGTGAGGAGAAGGCAGGGAAATCTTATAATCAAAAATTGGTTTCACTTGAATTATCTTATAGTAAAAAAACTAATTACATTTTTAGCAATTTCTATATACATATATTTTACTAGAAAAATATTTCATGAAAATCTTCTTCTTGTAAATATTCTATGTGACCTTGATATGATAAACTACAATTATTCTTGAAATAAATGAAAAATTGGAAGTCTTATGATTTGGTAGTTAAATGTTCTTAAATTCTTAAAATTAAACTTAATTAGTGAAATTTGGTTAATGATTTTGCTAAAGCATTTATAAACCAAAATTATAAGGAATCTTAAATATTTTAACTTCATTCAGAATGTTATCTATTTTATGTAATTAAAAGGGTTGTTTGAGGAAAAGTAACGTTTAAGTTTGAAATTTGATCTACCTAAAAAATACACATTTTTATGTCTTATTTATGATTCAATTCGTAAAGAAATTATGCTTTAATGAAAGGTATTTTTATGTTTTTCGATGTAGATGATTAAAAAAGAGTCCATAAAAAGAAAAGAAGGAAAAATGAGTAAAAGGAGCGAAAATGGAGCTTATGGAGCAAAATTTTGGAATTATTGGCACAGCGCCTAGGCGCCTAGGAGGTCCGGCGCTTAGGCGCCGAGAATGCGCCTGGCGCGATTCGAATACATCTGTTGTTAAGTTTTTATGACTTTTAGTAGTTATTTTGGCCGGTGTTAAGCGGTTATTGGAGCTTCTAGAAGGCTGGAAGTTACTTAATATATGGGACATGTGATACAATGTATTTAGACATAAGGAAACGGTCTGGATCGCGAAGAGGTACGACCCAAAGTGAAGGGGTGCGAAAGACCTGGTCATGGAGTCCCGGCGCCTAGGCGCCGGATCCGGCGCACAGGCAGACGGTTACCTTATAGAAGATACATTGTATTTGGATGAATTTTGAAGGGTGTCTTAAACGACCCCTGGTCAAATTCGAGGAGCTCTATAAATAGGAGCCCATTCTATAGAAAATCGCACCAAAACCCTCACTTAGTACACATACCCATTTTTTAATTTCTCTCTCTCATCTCCCAGTTTTATTTAGTCTCTTCCATACTTAGGGTGCCGCTTTATTTTGTATCTAGTGAGTTTATTTTGAGTGTTTATTGTGTGTTATTGTTGTTGGAGTCTTTCATCATTGCTTTGTAGTGATTAGAAGTCGGCGGATCTCTTGAAGGAGCACTTCGAGATAAGTATTTGTACTTTGGTTCAAAGTTTTATAAATATGTTTGTTGTGTTGTTTTGATGAGTTGATATTAGTTATCTTTCTCCTTTGACTATGAAAAGATTATAAATTAAATAAATTTTGTAGGATAATTAAATATAAAATATTTTTAAATAATGTGATGATATTAATACGATCTTAGTTTACTTTTTAAATTGGTCATTTAATTTGTTAAAACTTGTTGAAGAATTTTAAGACCTATCGGGAGATAAATTCTTAACTAGTAGATATCACATGAATCGCTTAGGTAATCACAGTTATACGCGGATTTTTAAGTTGAAGTACAAATAAATAGGAAGATATTATTTATTGGACATAAAATTAATTAGTTTTAGGTAATGAGACTAAATTCTAAATAATTTGGTTTATAGAAAGGCAACGTGTCAGTAGAGGTCGACCATAGCCACCTTGGACATCAGTAGTGTGAGCCTAGATTAACCCATTCTAATAATAAAATATCATAGACTGTATAAATTAGTCGATGTTAACATACTTGTGACGAAAAGGGTAAAGAATAGGAATCTTTACATTTGGCACAATACCATAATCTTAAAATTCCTTCAAAAGATAATCAATCTATAATTCTTGGATTAGTTGAAAAGGAGAAAGTTGTTTTTATAATTGCATTGAATTTTTAATTCTTGCTTACTTAACTTTTACGCTTATTGCTTGCTTTCTTTTAGTAAAAATTATTAGTTAATTGAATTTGAATATATATAAAAAAAGTGTGTATATTTCTTTCAAAAATTTTAAAATATCTTCTTTTTATTTCCCTTATTCGCATGGGATCGATAAGCTAGGAGATGGCTGGAGCACGTATTACTTGAACGATAGGTATACTTCGCATTTAAAATTGTGACTTTTCTGATATCTGATCTAAATATAAAATTATAAGTAAACCTCGCACATCAATTTTTTTGAAGACATTTGTCAGAAATTAAACATTATAAAGTAATTATCAAATTCATGTATTTTAAAGCATATTTAAAGTTGCATTACAACGGGAGGCAACCCATATTTACATTTGATTTGATTTGACTTTAAGTTGATTGTTTTAGGATGTAATCATCCTTTTGATTGATACCTATTATTTAACCCCTTATGCGAGATTTAAATATGCTTGGAACCTTTAAAAAATTTGACGTGACGAAATGGTATTTTTTTGGATACTAGCACCTAGGCGCCAAGTGGCGCTAAACTCGAATTTACCTACTATCTTGAACAAAAGTGCTTGTCATCATTCTTGGACGTGCTAGAAACCACCCAAATTCTGATTATGCCCACTTTTTTCTATAAAATGGCATATCTTCATCCCAAATGAGTATCCCTCCATTAATTGACCGAGAAAAGCCGAATTCTACGGAAGGCGAGAATTGTTATATTCGATGGATAATAGAAATCTTAGTTTGGAGAGAAATGATAACTGTGCACAACTTATTTCAATGGATATTTAGCAATGAGTTTGGAGAGGATAATCAACCATTTTGAGAAGATTGAAGATGAGTTGCTACTTCTAAGCAATATGATGCATGAGATGTTCCATCCAATACGAGCATATGGAATGGCAAATGAAGCGTCAATACGATCCATATGGCACAACGAAGATTATCGAGGTAACAATGTATGCAGGAACAATTGGATTGATGAAAAATAGCCATGGAATGTCCTCGTGTCCTTTCTTTTCACTTCCTTGTTCGTAGCAATCTACAGCTGATGGGGAGAATGAAGGTTCTAATCACGGTTAGAGAAGTATTAAAAAGATGAAGGATTCTACCAAATGGTGTGATTATATGTATTTGTGTTTATTTGAAGTTTGATCTACAAGATGATTGTGTACTTGTGAATGTTGTTGTAATTTAAATCATATGTTGATATGTTTGTTTGTATTTTCTGTGTTTGTTGAACTCAACATTGAATATACGGAATGAAATTGAAGTAATTTGTGTAAATCTTATTTTAGAATGTTGAAATTTGATCTAGCATTGGAATTCCTTTCGTTGATAAAAGTGAAGAGAATTGATTGATTTTGCTAGAAATTTTTGGGCTTACAGGTGTTAGACTTGCTTAGGATATTTAGACGAAATTAAAAAAAAAAAAAAAAAAAAAGAAAAACAAAACGTTTTGCTAATCGGCGCTAGCGCCGGTTCACACAGAGATCGGCCATATTCACAATGCCTTTTACTTCTAGACCATCTACATCCACTACTACCACGCCTCTACTTTGAATGATGGGGATGGTTTGGTGAAGAATTTTGGAACATCAAAGTGATATGTTTCGATGGAGTTTTGAATGGAGGATTTGGACAAGAAATTTGATCCTATAGCGGAGACTATGTTCATAGGAAAAGCAATTATAATGCTGAATATGATGAAGCAGTAGTGAGATTTCTTAGGGAGATCAGGCTGGCAGATTTCCCTACTTGCCCAAGATTTTCACCTTATACAAATCCAAAAGTATGAATGTGGATATTGATTTGATGATGATGATGAAGATGATGATGATGGGCGGGTACGTGGCCCCAGACTTCTTCTTTATGATGTAGTACTTATCCTATATGTTGTTGTTTTTATTTATTGTATCCTTTATTTTCTATGTTTAGACTATGATGACTATGTAGGGATGTTTAAGAATTTATGTTATCACTTGTGACTATTTACTCATGTGCTTATTTAGAATTGCCTTAATGCTAGAAAAGAGTGTCGAGTTTTTAATTACAATTCAGACTATTACTTTGTTGTATTACTTTCTATATTTCTGAGTTATTCTCCTGCCTAAAAATCCCTTTAATGTTTTTCCTTCTTTAAGCTTATTAGAAACTTTATATTTTAATATAATTTAAAAATTAAGTTTGGGTGGAGAATAAAATTCAATTTTCAATAATTTAAATTTTATTTCTTCTCAAATGTGCTAAAAATTAATTTGATTTAAACAATAATTATATGAATGAAGTAACATTAGGAGAACAAAATTTTAGAATATATAAATGAGAAAGAAAATTTAGTTAACATTTTTAGCAATAATAAAAAATTCAAGTTAAAAATTTCTTAGTGAAGAAATGATAAATATTTTGTGATTATCTTTAGTAAGAAAATTTGTATTTTGGAAAAAATAAAGAGGATTAGACTTTATTTTTATACTTAATTTTCTTTTATTGAAAATAATTTTCAAAACTTTTATTATATTTCTAAGTTAAAGATGTATATATTTACCTTATGCTTTAGGAAAGGGATGGGTGGAATTCAAAATCATTAAAGGCATCCAGGATATAGTAATCCTTGCCTTACATATGTTAAAAAATAAAAAAAATTAAAGAAAATTAAAAAATAAAAAATAAACAATAAAAAAGAGAAAAGAGAGAAAAGATAAAATTAAGTATGTGAAAAAGGAAGGAGAAGCTTGATGATTTAAGGGCCTAAGCAAATATTGGTTCCATACGATCTTTCTAAAGGGTATAAGACTTGAGAAAATCTTAAAGCTTATAAATATAATATAGTTAGAAATATTATTTTTAGTAAGGGTTTTTAAGTAAAGAAAACAAAAATACCTAAACCATATATTTTGAAAAATCTATAACTATTTCTAAAAAAGATAGGATATCATATTTCTCATTTACATTTACCTAAGAAATTTCTAAACTTTAAATTTGTCATAATAACTAGAATTTTCTAAATTAGACTACTACATTTCTATTACAAAAATTTTGAAATCTCTAAAGGAACTCATTCATATATTTTGTTTATTTTAGGATTAGAGTCACTTGAGGACAAGTAACGTTTGTAGGCAGGAATTGATTTACCTTAAAATTATGATTTTATGAATAAATTATTCTCATATTTTTAAGGATGCTATGCATTAATGAAGACGTTTTTATGTTTTTGGTTGTAAGTATAAGAAGATAAGTTTAAATACAAAGGCAAATTGGAACAAAAATTCTTGAGAGCAGAATTATTGATTATTATCGAGAGTTTTCTTAGGTGATTCCCGTCACTTAAGATGTAATTAACTATAGGGGCTTGCCCTTATAGGGAACTTTAAGAACCTGTGTAATATAAACCCCGTTTAATAGTTTCATATTAAGCGAGGGAATTTGTCGGCTTATAAAATTGGTTCGCGGACCAAACGGATGTCACAAACCTTTCTAGTTTATTTAATCGAGCCCCATTATCAAGCAAAGGTGTCTATTCTTCGGGATAGATACACGGTTTGTGGTGCGGCGCTCGTTTATATGAACTATTCGGGATGTGAGATCAGTTTGATTTCATATCTTAAAATTTTCAAATTTAAAATTATTTTCAAAATCAAATACTACTTTTCAAGTTATTTATTTAAATTAAAATTCGCCGACAATTTTTGTAGGCGACTCTCTTTTCAAAATAAAACACACGACCTAAAAATATGCCGACAGAGACCTTGAAGGAGAAAAACTCTTAACTTGTAAGTGTCACATGAATCCTTGGGTAGTCGAAGGCCATGTGCGGGCTATTAAAGGTGAAGTGCAAATAAATAGGAAGATAAGATTTAAAGGGCGTAGAATTGATAAGTTTTTAGAGTGACAGACTAAATCCTTATAATTTTATTTATAGATTAGGAAAGGGTCACTAGTAGGGCCGACCATAGCCACCCTTGGACATCTAGTAGTGTGAGTCTAGATTAACCCATTCTACTAACAATACATCCGGACCTAATCTGTAAATTAGACAATGTTCTTTGCGCCTGGATCAAAGGGTAAAGAATAGGAATGCTTCTATTTATCACATACCACAAATCAAATTCTCCAACAAATATTAAATTATCTTAAAAATCTTAGATTAATTGAAGGAAAGAAAGTTGTTTATTTTATATAGTTTTCATAAGTCATTTTCTTATTATTGTTTTCTTTATTTGCATCTAGTAAATTAATAGTAATTTATAGTTAAATTAGAGGATAAAAAGATATTTTCGAAATATAATATTTAGAAAATTTATTACTATAATTTTTCCCCGTGGGATCGATACTGGGGTTATAAAAGAAAACCCTATATTACTTGAAATGATGTACCCCTAGTGTGTAAAATATTTTCTAAAAATTTATCATTTTGATTTTATACACTAGCCGCTATTTATAAATTGGGTCAAGATTTTGGCCATCTTTTGGAAGCGAATATTACTGCATTATTTCGGGTCGGGTCAAGTTTTTGGCGCCTTTGCCGGGGACAGAAGAAATAGAATAGTTATAAATATTATATTTCCAAAAATATATATATAAAAAAAATTTTAAATATATATATATAAAATATAAATATATATAGATAAATTGTATTCCTTGTTTATGTGAAGATTTGGTTCTGAAGGATTAATACCTTTAGATTCTGAATTAGAAAGAACAATTATAAAAATTAAAAAGGGAAAACAAATTTAAAAATTTCAAGAAATGGCTACTTTACAAAATCCAATTGAACTTAATGATCAAAATGTTTATAAACCATTAAGGGATTATGCTAACCCTATAGTTGATGAACTTCATAGTAGTATTCAAATACCTACTGTAGATGCTAATTATTTTGAACTTAAACCGTCTATTATTCAAATGGTGCAAAACAATCAATTTGGTGGATCACCAAATGAGGATCCAAATTTATATCTTATTAGTTTTTTAGAACTTTGTGCTACCTTTAAATATAACAATGTTTCTGATGATGCTATTAGACTCAGACTCTTTCCATTTTCTTTAAGAGATAAAATAAAGATGTGGTTAAACTCATTAGCAACTGGTTCTATTAAAACATGGGCTGAAATGGCACAAAAATTCCTTGCTAAATATTTTCCACCTTCTAAAACTGCTAAATTAAGAAATGATATTACTTCGTTTAGTCAATTTGACGGGAGACAATATATGAAACTTGGGAAAGATTTAAAGAACTATTAAGAAAATGTCCTCATCATGCTTTACCTGATTGGTTGATTATTCAAACATTTTATAATGGATTAATTGGATCTTTAAAATCAATTATTGATGCTGCTGTTGGAGGTTCTTTAATGTCAAAATCATTTGAAGAAGCTTACACTTTAATTGAAGAAATGGCTAATAACAATTTTCAATGGCCTTCCGAAAGGATTAATCCTAAAAAGATGGCAAGTATTCATGATAATGAAGCCTTTTCTATTTTAGCTTCACAAGTTGCAGCAATGTCTAAGAAATTAGATAATTTTGCAATTAATATTTCACATAATAACTCTGCTAATATTGAAGATTCTCAAATTATTGAAACTTTACAAGTTTATTGCAAGTAAAAATAATCCTTATTCAAATTATTATAATCCTGCAGTGGAAAAATTATCCTAATTTTAACTGGAATAATTCACAACAACAATGGGGTAATAATCAATCTCATCCCACTAGAAATTGGAATAATCAAGTTAATTCAAATTATAAACCTCTTGGATTTAATAATCAACAGAAAAAGTTATCAATAGAAGAATTAATTTTACAAATGAATAATCAATTACAAAATCAAAATACTGCTATTCGTAATATTTAAAATCAAATGGGGCAAATTGCTACTTTAATTAATAACGGACACTCGTAGGAACACTTCCTAGTAATGTTGAAATTAATCCAAAGGAAACCAGAAAAGAACATGAACAAGCTAAAGCTGTGCAACTTAGAAGTGGAAAGGAATTAAAAGAAAGAATGCAGAATGAAATTGAATAAGAGATTGAGGTTGAAGAGATTGAAAAACCTAAAGAAACTCTATCTCCTAGTCAAGATCAGACTGTTATACTTGTTAATGTGGAAGTTGAAAGTCCACCACCACCTTTTCCTCAAAGACTCAAACAACAGAAACTTGATCATTAATTTTCTAAGTTCTTTGAAATTTTTAAGAAACTTACTATTAACATACCTTTTGCTGAAGCTTTGGAACAAATGCCAACTTACGCAAAATTTATGAAGGATATTTTAAGCAAAAAAATGAAAATTTGAAGCTTTTGAAACTGTTGCATTAAGTGAAGAATGCAGTGCAATAATTCAAAAGAAATTACTTGAAAAGCTTAAGGATCCTGGAAGTTTCACTATACCCTGTGCTATTGGAGAAAAATTTTGTGGAAAAGCTTTATGTGATTTAGGAGCAAGTATTAATCTCATGTCATTTTCTATCTTCCGAAGATTAGATTTAGGAGATATTACTCCCACCACTGTAACCCTTCAGTTAGCTGATAGATCTATCACTTATCCTAAAGGAGTTATAGAGGATGTCCTTGTTAAAGTGGATAAATTTATCTTTCCTGTAGATTTCATAGTACTTGATATGGAAGAAGATAAAGAGATACCTATTATTTTAGGGAGACCTTTTCTAGCTACTGGACGAACTATGATTGATGTGCAAAAGGGAGAACTAACCATGAGAGTTAATGATCAAGAAATTAAATTCAATGTTCTTAAATCAATGATGTACCCTGATAAAGAGAAATGTTATCGAATGGATATAATTGATTATTTAATTGAAAAACATTATCAAGAAAAATGTAAAGTCATTTCTGAAGAAAAATTTGAATTTTTAACTGATGAAAATGAAGAAGTAGAAGAAGAAGAGACTCATTTTATTAAAGATAATTAGGAAACTTTAGACATAACTCAAAATGATATACTTTGACCATCAATTAAAAGAGCACCTGAACTAGAATTAAAAATGTTACCTTCCCATTTAAAATATGCGTTTCTTGGATATTCATTAACTTTACCTCTTATTATTTCTTCTGAACTGAGTAAAGATCAAGAAGAAAAACTAGTAGGTGTGTTAAAGAATTATAAGAAAGCTTTTAGTTGGACTATTGCTGATATAAGAGGAATAAGCCCTTCCATTTGCATGCATAGAATTTTAATGGAAGAAAATTTTAAACCTACTATAGAATCGCAAAGAAGATTAAATCCTATCATGAAAGAGATTGTTAAAATAGAAATTATTAAGTGGTTAGATGCTGGTATTATTTATCCTATTTCGGATAGTCAATGGGTAAGTCCTATTCATTGTGTTCCGAAGAAAGGAGGTGTAACTGTCATTGTTAATGATAAAAATGAACTAATTCCTACAAGACAAGTTACTGGATGGCGAATTTGTATTGACTATAGAAAATTAAATAAAGCCACTAGAAAGGATCATTTTCCTTTACCTTTCTTGGATCAAATGCTTGATAAATTAGCTGGACACTTATATTTTTGTTTTCTGGATGGATATTCTGGTTATCATAAATTACTTATTGCTCCTGAGGACCAAGAAAAGACAACATTTACAAGTCCTTATGGAACATTTGCTTTTAGAAGAATGTCTTTTGGTTTATGTAATGCACCTGCAACTTTTCAAAGATGTATGATGTCAATTTTTTGTGATTTGATTGACAAAGGAATTGAAATATTCATAGAAGATTTTTCAGTTTTTGGAACTTCTTTTGAATCTTGTTTGGAAAACATAGCCAAAGTTCTGAAAAGATGTGAAGAAACAAATTTAGTTCTTAACTGGGAAAAATGTCAATTCATGATCACAGAAGGCATTGTACTTGGTCACAAATTGTCACAAAAAGGGATGGAAGTAGATCAAACAAAAGTAAAAATTATTGCTGAATTGCAACCACCTACTACTGTCACTGATGTGAGAAGTTTTCTAGGTCATGCTAGATTTTATAGAAGATACATAAAGGATTTTTCTAAAATTGCTAAACCTCTTTGTCATTTATTGGAAAAAGATGCAAAATTTGAATTTAATAAAGAATGTATTAATGCTTTTAATATTCTAAAAGAAAAATTAATAACTGCACCTATCATTGTTTCACCTAATTGGAATAAATCTTTTGAGTTAATGTGTGATGCAAGTGATTATGCAATTGGAGCTGTATTAGGACAAAAATATGAGAAAATTTTTAATGTTGTATATTATGCTAGTAAAACTCTCACTAAAACACAAAGAAATTACACTACCATTGAGAAAGAGCTTCTAGCTATATTATATGCCTTTGATAAATTTAGACCTTATCTTCTTGGTACTAAATGCATAGTTCATACTGATCATTCTGCTATTAAATATCTATTATCTAAAAAGGATTCTAAACCTAGACTTATAAGATGGGTTTCACTTCTACAAGAATTTGATTTTGAAATAGTAGATAGAAAAGGAACTGAAAACCAAATTGTTGATCATTTGTCGAGAATTAAAAATGATATTATTTCGGAAGAAAATATAAATGAGAAATTTCCTGATGAATCTTTATATGTTATTCAAAGATACAAAACACCTTGGTATGCTGATATTGTTAATTATTTAGTTAGTAATATTTTGCCTTATGACTTGGATAACAAATTTATTAAGAAATTTAAATATGATGCTAAATCTTATATTTGGGAAGAACCTCATTTATTTAAAATTGGTAAAGATTTCATGATTCGAAGATGTGTACCTTATGAGGAAACTTTTGCTATTATTCAAAAATGTCATGATTCCGATTTTGGAGGACACTTTGGCATAGATAAAACTGCATTTAAAATTTTAAATTCTAGATTTTATTGGCCTAACTTATTTAATGATGTGAGACAATATGTGAAAACATGTGATCGATGTCAAAGGATGGGATATATATCTAGTAAGGATGAAATGTCTTTAAACTATATATTCGAAGTTGAAATTTTTGATATATGGGGTTTAGACTTTATGGGACCATTTGTTCCATCATTTGGAAAAAAATTATATGTTATTAGCAGTTGATTATGTTTCAAAGTGGATTGGTACTGTAGCTTTACCAAACTGTGATTCCAAAAGTGTTTCTAAATTTTTAAATAAAATGATATTTTCAAGATTTGGAATGCTTAAGGTAATTATCACTGATGGTGGAAGTCATTTCAGGAATATAAGAATTCAATCATTATTACAAAATTTTGGAATCAAACATAGAATTGCGAATCGCTTATCACCCACAAACTAGTAGAATGGTCGAAGTATCAAACGAGAGAAATTAAAAGAATTTTAGAGAAGACTCGTTAATCCTAAAAGAACCGATTGGGTTGATAGACTTGATTCTGCATTATGGGCTTATAGAACAGCTTATAAGACACCAATCGAAATGTCACCTTACCGATTAATTTATGGTAAACATTGTCACTTACCTGTAGAACTTGAACATAAAGCTTATTGGGCGATAAAGGAGTTCAATTTTAATTTGAATAAAGCAGGAGAAAAGCGATTATTGCAATTAAATGAGATGGAAGAAATAAGAAATGAAGCATATAAAAATGCGAGTATTTATAAAGAGAAAATGAAGATGTTGCATGATAAGAAAATTTCAAGAAAAGTTTTTGAACCTGGACAAGAAGTATTACTGTTTAACTCTCGTTTAAAACTTTTTCCTGGAAAATTAAGATCTAAATGGATTGGACCCTATATAGTTGAGAAAGTATACCATTATGGAGCTGTGGATATTAAAGATCCCAAAACAGGAAAAATTTTTAAAGTAAATGGATTAAGATTGAAGCCTTATTTTGGAGATATTAAAAAGATTTATAAAGAGGCTTATGATTTGAGTCAACCTGTTTAAAGATTTACTTAAGTCGGGCTGACGACGTTAAACCAAGTGCTTTGTGCGAGGCAACCAATAATTATCTTTTGTTATGAGTGTTTTTGTATTTTAATGTAAGGTTATGCCTCGATCTTGATTAATTTTATATTACTTTAGAAAAAATTTGATGCTTATATGTCTTTGTTGACTTAGGCTGAAAATTATTTTAAAGTATGTAAGATTTAAAAATAGGATCACTCTATTCTGAATATGAGTAAAAAGGAGATCAAGTTAACCTTCATTATGATTGTTTACAATATGAGTTATAGAGTCTAAATTACTCTTACCAGTATAATATACCTATCTTGGAAAACAAAATTTGAAATTTGACGATTAGGCAAAACGGAGTTGAACATAGTTCCGGCGCCTAGGCGCCAGAATTCGGCGCCTAAGCGCCAGAATCAACTATGTATCAATAGGTCCGGCGCCTAGGCGCCAGATTCGGCGCCTAAGCGCCGCGGTTTCTGGGTCATGCAAAAACTAAAAATTTTTAGTTTTTCACATGAATTTCACCTATAAATCAGCCAATCTTCTTCCCTAACCATGAAGCAATTAGAATTACATCCCTTGCACTTCATTCTTGAGAGATTTGAGAAACTTTTGAAGAAATGGAAAGAAGAAATCATGGAGAAGAAGCTAGGGACAAGGTCTCAAAGGATCCTCAACCCTACTTCAATGGTTTCATCGCTGTAAGTTTAGAGAAAATTTCTAGTCATTTGGATAAGTTTGAAGCAGAGTTTAAAAGCATTGGAGATCGCCTTCATGAGATGTTTCATCAAGTTGAACATCTATAATGGCAAATGAAACTTCAACTTGATCATTTTGCGGCTTATCAGGATGCTCAAGTTGAAATGTATGCGAAGAACAAGTGGATTGATGAAAAGACGGCTACGGATTTCCCGAGAGTGTTTGTGTTCTTTCCAAGTGGAATACAAAATTTCCCTTGTAAAGATTAGAATATTCTGGTAATGAAATAGTCATTGTATGGTTTGTTGAGTCATTGTATCGATTTAGAGAATCGATTGTGTTTGTTTATGTATTTGCTTTCATGTTCAATGTGTGTTGTTTTTGCTTAGAAATTGTTGTGTTTGAGTGTGTATTAGGAACTTGAATCAAGTATAATACTTATCTGGAATGTATTGAGTCAATATTGAAAGATTATGAATGGAATTTAGTGAGTTTGATTGAAATCTTATGTTTGATTGGTGGATTAAATATTTATTTTTTATAAATTTTTAAAAAATGCTGTGGAAGTTAAAAATTGAAGCCCTACTCTGATATGAGTAATTGGAAGTTGAATTTATGAAATTTAGTAGAAAATTAAATTTAAAAATAATTTTTTTGTGAAAGGCGAGTCTGGCACCTAGGCGCCAAAATTCGGCGCCTAAGCGCCAGTTCGGCCTGTACCCAAAAAATTACTTAAATAACCCCCAAAAGCCATTTTTGACGCGTAAGCTTCATCTTCTTCCCCATTTTCACGAAAATACACCTTTTAGATCCATTTTGAGGTCAAAACATCAAGGATTTGAGCGCGAAACCACTCGATTTCTTCGTCTCAAGGTCAGATCTACACTTTAAACCATTTATTTTTTATTTTCACCATAGATTTTCCTAGTTTTGCTAAGAACCAAAATTTTGAAAAGGTTTTTTAATTCTCAGTGATTTCTTTGGATTTTTAAACTTATTTTAAGTTTTATAAACTTAAAAAGAGTTTAAATCTTTGATTCCTAAATTTGTTCTTATTTTCTTTCACGTTTAGATGGCTCCAAAATCTAAACGCGGGAAGGCACGAGATAACTTTGATAGCAGCAAATTTTCTATCATGGTCGCGCATTTTCGCTACCACGAATTTGCTACGTCCAGGAAGTTCATTTCCGAACGAAGTTTCTATCATCCGGGAGAAATGATTGAAAACACTATCGTTACACACAATTGGCAACGATTCTGTTATTTCACTGTTGTTGCTGTTATCCCGATTGTTCGAGAGTTTTATGCAAATTTTCTGGATGCTGAAGATTATGAAGTCTTTGTCGGAGGTATCGAGTAGGATTTAGTCCCGAGAGAATCAATATATTTTATGGCACGCCACCGACTATAGAGTCCTATTATTCTGGATTATCACCATCTGAGGGAGATTTGGATATGATTATTGCTTATTTGACTGACGGTACTGGATCTTGGAAGATCAGGAACGGAAAAAGGGTAAACTTCAAATCCTCTAAATTAAATGGTATTTCTAAAGCATGGCACTATTTTATTTCTGCCAGATTCTTACCTTCCAACCACCTGAGTGAGGTGACTAGAGATCGAGCGATCTTAAACTACTGCATTCAGGAAAGGAAGCCTATTGATGTTGGCAGTATTATTTATGATTCTGTAGATTCTACTGCGAGATCCAACACTTCTATTGGTCTGGGATTCTCATCTCTGATTTATTCATTGTGTGTTAATAATGGAGTCACTGCTGATATTTCTGAGGAGAAGTTAAAGTCTACCAAGCCAATTGGGCAGGAGAGTGTTAGTATCTATGATCGTCTTCAAGGGAAGAGATCAACCGCTCCTTCTACTTATGCACATACTTCAGGTAGACCTTCTACTTCTAGACCCTCTACTTTTGTTGAGCCACCATCGAGTTTATGGGAATCAATGCATGATCAGTTTTTAGAGCAGCAACAGGAGTTATTTCAAAATCACTGCAGGATTGATACTATTTACAGGAAGCTTGATCATCTATCTGATTATACCCAGAGGAAGAGTAGTTATGATGCTGAGTATGATGAAGCCCTAGTCAGATTTTTGAAGGGTGAACGAGATGTTAGTTTTCCTACTTTTCCTAGTTTCACACCATTTGTTGATCCTAAGGACGTAGAATTTTCCTTTGGTGACGACGATGATGATGATGAGGCTACAGCTAGTGACTAATTGTTATAGATCTGTATGTTGTGCTACTATGTTAGTTTGTTTTGTTTGGTTTGTTTGTTTAGTTTGATGTTTGATGTATGTTGATTTGTTTTTGTACCTGTGTGGATTGATTAGTGTTAAGATTGTGTTAAGACTGAAGTTAGAGTTAATTTATGATATGTTTGTTAGTCTACTGTCTAGTAATTAGTAATTTTGCTCTGCTTTTGTTTTAAATTTAGTACAATCATAAAAATTAGCCTGCTTACTTTTTATACATGCTTCAATTTTAATTTAATATTCATAAAAGCTTGAGTAGAAGTTAATTTTTATTTTAAGATTGTTTTTACATACTTATAAAAATTCTTATGATTTTCTTTCTCTCATACTTTCAAATTATCATAGTATACCAAAACTTAAGTTTGGGGGAAGGGAAAAGACATTCAAATTTAAATTTTATTTGTCCTTAAAGAGCTAATATTTTCATAAAAATAAAAACTTTTTAACATAACTTAACTAATGAAGAATTTATTTGAGATCACTTTTATTTTTGAAATTATAAACAATTTAGTGAAATTAACCAAAATTTTAATAACTTTGATTGATTTTAAGATTAGAATTATTTAACTTAAAAAGAATAAGATAAAGAATTTTTCTATTCAAGATAGAAATAATAGAATTTTAGAAATATTAAGTAATTAAAAATTATCGCTTGAAAAAGAAAAGATTGGAAATCTTTTTAAATTCTTATTTATGCTATAATAATTAAGTGGAAATGTATAAGTTTTGAAAATATAAGTTAAGGATAGTGAAGTTCAAAACCATTAACAAGCTATCCAGATATAGTAATCCTCTCTATATACAAAAAAAAAGAGAGAGAGAGAAGAGAGGAGAAGCTTGAGGAAATGCCTAATCAAAAATTGGCTTCACTTGAATTATCTTATAGGAAGAAAACTAGTTACATATTTTACTTAATTTTTATACATGAATATTTATTTAGAAAAGATTTTTCAAGAAAATCTTTTTTTTGTAAACAATCTATGAGATCTTAATATAATAGACTTCTATTATTTTCAAAATCAATGAAAAGTTTGAAATCTTATGATTTGGTAGTTAAATGTTCTTTAAATTCTTAAAATTAAACCTAGTTAGTGAAATTGGGTTAATAATTTACTAAAGACTTTATAAAATAAAAAATTATAAGGAATCTTAAATATTTATCTTTTATTCCAAAGGTTATATATTTTATATAGTAGAAAGAGTTACCTGAGGACAAGTAACATTTAAGTTTGGGGGATTTTGATCTATAAAAAAATACCTATTTCTTTGTCTTAATTCTTATCAATTAAGGATATTATGCTTTAATGAAAGGTATTTTTTCTGTGTTTTTGGATGTAGGTGATGTAAAAAGGTCCAAAAAGGAAAAAGGAGCAAAAAGGAGCAAAAATGGAGCAAAATGCAAAAAGTGTAAAAAAATATGGCCTGGCGCCTAGGCGCCGGAAGCTGGAAGCGCCAGACTCGATACAGAAACTGTCAAGTTTTTGACAACGTTTGAACGGTTATTTTGACGGAGTGAGCGGTTATTGGACATTCTAGAAGACTGGCAGTTGTTCCTGGATAATAGGACATGTGATACATTGCATTTGGACGCTCCAAAACGGTTTTAATCGCGAAGAGGTGCGAGCCAAAGTGAAGAGGTGCGAAGAACCGGACGCGAGTGTCCAGCCGCCAGGCGCCGGATTCGGAGCCTAGGCGCCGGATCGACCTTCTAGAAGATTCATTGAATGTGGACATGTTTTGAAGAGGTGCCTCAAGGCAACACTTGAAGCCTATAAATAGGGGTCCATTTCTTCAGAAAAAGTGCCCCCCATTGTAACCCTTTCTCTTATCCACTTTAGGACCTCTCATCCTTAGAGAGAGAAATTTAGGGCCAACTTTTGTTTAGTTTAGTGAGTTTATTTTCAAGTTGTTGCATCTGGAGTTCATTACACCGTGGAGTCGGTAGGAATCGGAAGATCCGTAGAAGGAATATTTGAGATAAGTATTTTACATTTGATTCAAAGTTTATTTATTATGTTTTCTCGTTTATATTCAATGTGTTCCGAGTAGTTAGTTACTTTCTTCCTTCAATTATGAAGAGATTAATCAGATAATAAAAGATTCGATGGAGAATTGAAATTCAAAATATTTTCAAAACATTATGATGACATTAATACCTGATCTTACTTTACTTTTTAAATTGGCCAATTAAATTGTTAAAACCTGTTGAAGAGTTTTTAGACCTTGAAGGAGAAAAACTCTTAACTTGTAAGTGTCACATGAATCCATGGGTAGTCGAAGGCCATGTGCGGGCTATTAAAGGTGAAGTGCAAATAAATAGGAAGATAAGATTTAAAGGGCGTAGAATTGATAAGTTTTTAGAGTGACAGACTAAATCCTTATAATTTGATTTATAGATTAGGAAAGGGTCACTAGTAGGGCCGACCATAGCCACCCTCAGACATCTAGTAGTGTGAGTCTAGATTAACCCATTCTACTAACAATACATCCGGACTCGATCCGTAAATTAGCCAATGTTCTTTGCGCTCGGATCAAAGGGTAAAGAATAGGAATACTTCTATTTGGCACAATACCACAAATCAAATTCTCCAACGAATATTAAATTATCTTAAAAATCTTAGATTAAGTGAAGGAAAGAAAGTTGTTTATTTTATATAGTTTTCATAAATCATTTTCTTATTATTGTTTTCTTTATTTTCATCTAGTAAATTAATAGTAATTTATAGTTAAATTAGAGGATAAAAAGATATTTTCGAAATATAACATTTAGAAAATTTATTACTATAATTTTTCCCCGTGGGATTGATACTGGGGTTATAAAAGAAAACCCTATATAACTTGAAATGATACGTATACTTGCATAGTACCCCTAGTGTGTAAAATATTTTCTAAAAATTTACATCATTTTGATTTTATACACTAGCCGCTATTTATAAATTGGGTCAAGCTTTTGGCCATCTTTTGGAAGCGAATATTACTGCATTATTGCGGATCGGGTCACATTCGTCAACCAGTGCAACATCATGTTCGGATCTAACCTCCGGATTGCAGGCCCCGGTGAGTTCCGAGGGCCGGTGGAGATACCACTACCTGAGGTTCCGTCCTGGTGTTAAAAGGAAACGGAGTAGACATTGCAAAGCATTGCATTCCAGGAGTGCCTGTGGAGCGGATCTCAGTTACTTTTAGAAGAATGGACGACAGAAAAATGCCTTACCACTTTCCACCAGATCCAGAATTGGAGAGTCTCCGGCCCTACGAGCTGTGAGTTACATGGGAAATAGCATACCTCCAATACACATTCATGTGGCATTCCTGCCAAGGGTGGCTTGGAAGGTGATGTTATTGCCCATGTTTCTTACTATTCAGACATGGATTTTTGACAGACGCTTTTGGATGGATCAACAAGAAGTTTACACAATCCGTTTTGGATTTACATGGATTGTATGAGACATTAAATTTCCGAGAAAAATGTCAACATGATTAGATCAAGTTGTATGATGTATTTTCAGCAAGTTGGAATGAAAACGACTACGTCATATTTTGCCTTCACCTCTTTTTGTGCAAATTGACTGGGAAACGCCATTAGAGTTAAATAAACTTTGAACGAAGAACAGAAGAGAAAAGAAAATAAATAAGAATTTTTCCTAAAAATCTGAATATTAAAATGAACTTCAAATTCACATGAACACTAAATAAACAACAAAAAAAAATAAAATGGGATCGTTATAGGACAAACAAAATGAATCTAAATCTCAAATTGAATTCCAATCTGAATCCTCTGATTCAAACCTTTCAGTTCTTTACTCAATTGAAATCTGTTTGAAACTCTTTTGAAATTTGAATATTTTCTTCGACTTGTCGTTAAGTCAAGTCTTTTCAGCTTGGTACACTTACGAGCTCCTTTCAGTTCTCTTTCTTCTGTGTCTTACAGGATCGACTAGTTCTATTGACACGGAGCCACGAACTTTGTTCGATTTGGTTCTGATGGCATGAGACTGGGTCCCTCTCCATACAGATAAATCTTCGAGATTGGAACCAGTTTCCATTTCTCATTAAATTTCCGAGACTGGTACCTAAATTCCAGTTCTCTTCCTTCGAGGTCGGTACCTAAATTCCGACTCTCTTTTGAATTGATACCTAAATTTCAATTCTAAATTTCCGAGACTGGTACCAAATTCCAGTTCTCTTCCTTTTGAGGTCGGTACCAAATTCTGACTCTCATTCGAGATCGATACCAAAATTTCGATTCTCTTTCGAATTGATACCTAAATTTCAATTCTAAATTTCCGAGACTGGTACCTAAATTCCAGTTCTCCTCCTTCGAGGTCGGTACCTAAATTCCACTCTCATTCGAGATCGATACCTAAATTTCGATTCTCTTTTGAATTGATACCTAAATTTCAATTCTAAATTTCTGAGACTGGTACCTAAATTTTAGTTCTCTTCCTTCGAGGTCGGTACCTAAATTTCGACTCTCATTCGAGATTGATACCTAAATTTCGATTCTCTTTCGAATTGATACCTAAATTTCAATTCTAAATTTCCGAGACTGGTACCTAAATTCCAGTTCTCTTCCTTCGAGGTCGGTACCTAAATTCTAACTCTCTTTTTGAGATTGATACATAAATTTCAATTCTCATCCCTCTCGAGTCAGTACCTAAATTCTGATTCTCATCCTTTTTCCGTCGGTACTTAAACTCTGATTCTCACTCCGAGGCTGGTACCTAAATTACAGTTCTCTTCGAAATCCCGAGGTTGAAACCTAGGTTTCAATTCTCATTTCAAATCCAAATTTCAAATTCAAAATTTTCTTTAAAATTGATTTTAAATTAAAACTTCAATCGAAATTGGAACTCAGAACAAATCGAAATCTGAACTCACACATTGAAACTTGAAATTTAAAGGTAAAATGAAATCTAAATAGAATTCCCCAGATCTTGTGATTTGGAGTTCACCTCCTTCTCCATTCCCCAGCGAGAGTTCAGGAATTTCCAGTCTTGGAAATGTACCGGATACTCCCCAGCAGAAATTCTTCTACTTCGTCCTAAGTTCGTCACTTGGAAATTTGTGTTAGTTTTGTTGATCTCTTCAGTCAACTCCAATACGCGCGGTGTGCTTGGTTAGCACACCACACCTATTGGGGGTCCATTTGTTGACCTCAATTTTGGTGAGGTTTTTTGCTTCTCACTTTAGTACTTAAGATCTAGCCTTAGGCTTTTCCTTTGACTAATCTTAGAGGACTAGAAATGGAACCCACCACTTAGAAATTCAAACCACTTCTTAACTCCCTGCAAACCCCACAAGCTTGATTGTAGACCCCTAATAACCTAGAGGGTTGAAATCAAATGTGGAGGTTTAAAGGATGAGTTCCCTATAGGACTTTTTGGCCTTAGGAATACCCTGGATGGCCTGGCCTGGTGAGGGTTGACTTGCACATACACTACACTATCACACACATTCCAAGTCCTAAAACCACACTCTCACCCAATTTGACTTCCTAACTCATGTAGGTAATTCATATGGATGGTCCTTAACCCCTAAGCCCCTGGCTAAGAGGGTTAGGAACAACATAGTGAATGCCCCAAATGAGTCCTCTCATGGCTCATATGAGCTTAATATGGCTTCATGGCTTAACAAAAATGATTCCATTTCACTCAAACTTGATCAATCTTCATTTTTCCAAAATTTCAGTTTTTAACCCCCGGGGCCCCGGACCCACCAAACCTACCAAATACCCTTGAAGCTACCCAAAATTTGTAAAATCACCTAAATTATCCAAAATTCCTCAAGATTAATCCTAAACATTTCCCCCCACTCAAATTGACCATCTTTGACCAAAAATACCAAAATTTCCAAAAATACCCCTAAACCCCCCAAAATTACCAAAAAACCCTTTTAACCAAAACAATCCAAAAATTCTAAAAATTCCTAGAAAATTCCATAAAATCTCAAATATTCTCAATTTCATTTTGTTCAACTATACCATGGGCCAATTTTGCCAATTTACCCCACTTTTACCAAAACCCCCAATTTGACCCATTTTAAACCCAAGTGAACCCAATGTCAAACCAAATCACCCCAATTGACCTCAATTTTGGTCCAATTCAATTCTAAACTTCAATTAAATATCCTAAATATCAATTTAGACCAAATCCAAGTCCAATTTGATTGAAATTTGGGCCCAATTCCAATTTGGGGCTTAAGGCCCAATTTTAACCCATGACCCAAACCTAGCCCAAACCTAACCCAATTCAACCCCAATTGGTCCCAAATCTTTTCTAAAACCTTCCTAACATTCCCACAAACAAAATGCTAACTTGATTTGCCCAAAATTTGAACCTAAACTCCACCCAAACCTAACCCAAAACCAAAATCCCTTAAGTTGACCTAAGCCCAAACCTAGTCCAAATGGGCCCAAATCCCAAAATTAGAGCCCAACCAAAATTGAAAGCTCTTTGTAACACTCCCATAAACATTTTCCAACATTAATTTTACATCAAATCCATCAATAGCTCAACCTTAACCCAAGTTAGCCCAATTTGGCCCACCTTGGCCCCTTTACCAAAAAAACCCAAATTCAACCCAATTCAATTCAAAATCACTTTAAACTTGTTCCAAACCACTCATGACATATGCCTAAACCAATTGCAACATTTATTTGGCACAATCCTTTACAAAATTTTCATCCTAAATTTATTTTAAATCCAAAAGCCCACTTCCTTAAACAATTTTAAAAGCCCATCCAAAACCATTTCAAAAAGCCCAAAATCAATCCAAAGCCCACATGACAAACTCTTCTCATCATACCTTTAATTAAAATCATCCCTAAGTCCTAAATCAATAATCAAGCCATTCCAAATCAAGTCACATGCCAAATTACCCCTAAACGCCAAAAATTTCTAAAACCCTTTTTCATGAAACAAGCCAACCTTTTCCAAGCCAAATGCAAGCCAAATGTGAGCCATTTACAAGCCATATGAAGCCATGAGAGTTTTGACACCTCACCATGTCATTTATGGCAAATGGAGGGGGCCCTTTCTTAAGCCTTCCTTAAGCCTTTTTAACCTCATCCATGATACACACTAAACCATGCTTAGCCACCTCACCATAGATGGAGACTTCTCCACTCCAATTCAGCTCGAGCCATATGATTCCCTTCAGCCCCAAATCAGGCCTTGGTGGGTGCACCAAACCCAAATCCATGCCTTTGACCAAACCAAGTCCAAAATGATCCCTTCCCCCTTCCACTTTGATTCAACTCCTTTACACATGTCCAAAGCCAATTGTTGGCACCAAACTCAAGCACTGACCTCCCTGACCCTGAGGGTGACCCATGCCTGGCCGGCCAGCCACCACAGCCGCCGAAAACCACCAGGTCGAGAGGCTTGATTTGAATCAAAAATTTAATTTGAACTTGCTGAGCTGTCCCATGCCCAATGGCCATTGCAGCTGTTCTTCCCTTGGCCAAGGCAGTTGATCCAAGCCATTAAACCCCCCTGGGAAGCCTTTCAGCCACCTCTATTTAAACCCACTTACCTCTCGGCCAAATAAGGGGGATGAACCAAACCTTGAGGAAACTCTGCCAAAATTACTCCAGGACCTTCCCCTAACCTGCAGCAGCTGATCCCCGTTGTTCCTTCGCCCTAATCCCCATTAACATAACCAATTTCCGAGTCGAAAATCCACCTAAAAATAGGGCACTTCACCACAGCTGAGCCAATCATCAAATTGATTGACCCTACACCTTCACTCGTACCAAGAGGAGAAGTTCCCCGACAAAAGCCCCCTCACCAGTGCCAGCCAATGCTTCCAGCCTCCAAGCTTTGTGATCGGTCGTGGACACTTTCATACTTAGACAATTGCCCAGAGCTAGAGACTTCATCTGGAGCTTGCTTGGACTCAATCGAAGGTGACACAACCCTCAGATCGAAGCTTCACTTCTCTAAGCAAAGGTAGGAGCTCAATCTTCCTCCCGATCTTCCAGCAATTCTTTATTTTGTTTGGGTTAATTTCATAGGTTATAAACCGTATGGATGTGTTCGTCTCTTCAAGATGAATCGATAGAGTATAAGAACTCGAAAATCCATTGAGAATCGAGAGAGATATTAGGGTTTGAGTGTGGACGGTCACGGGTGCACACCAGTCGTAGACGATGACCAGGAGCCGTTGGATCGCGCCTGGATCGAGCGGACGGTCGAGATCAAGCCGGACAGCGGAATGTTATGTGAACCGCGGGCCCTGGAGCACTGAGTCAGATGGCGGCGCTGAATCACAGAGCGACGCGTAGGCTTTCGATCCGCCGTAGGATGACGTGGCGCTGAGTCGGATAAGTAGGAAATTAGGATATTTTTGAATTATTTATATACCAGAACTTCAAAAATTCATATCTTTGCATAGAAAAATCAAAAAAATAAAATAAAAATACCCTCTTGCTCAGTGAACAGAGGAGAATAATGTGGAAAAGAAATCAAGTTAATTGGATGAGTATTTTATTTTAAATAATTTATTTACAGTTTTCAAATTTTTGATTCTCCATTTGCATAGACAATTCACCATGGCATGAGACCATAGGGCTTTTGAAGCCCCTGATCTTGGGAACATTCCCTGAATTTTTCAAGATCAGAGGCTATCTCTGTGAAGAGTTATTGATTTTTCAAGTTCATGTCACTGTTTTAGGTATTTTAATTCCAATAATTAGCATGTTGTAAAATAACTTCTAGGAAAATTTGGTGATGTTTCATAGGACTAGGGGACCCTATGAAAAATATATTTTGAGTTAATTCATTCATAATAACCTTAATTGGCCTAAACCCCTAAAATTGAATTTGAATTAATTAGGGTTAACCACACATCAAATTGACTTGAAAACAATTCTCCATTGCTCTTTAGGGTCAGAGGAACCTTACATAAAATTTTGAAATCAATTGGACTTGATTAACCCCACCAAATGGATTGATTAAGCCTCATAAGCAAAATGGAAGTTTAAAAATTCATAACTCCAAAAATACTTTTCAAAAATTTACAAAAATGGTTTTGGAGCTTCTCTGATATCATGGGAGTTCAGGAAAATTAAAATTGGAATTTTCTAAAAAAGTTGATTTTTCACAATATTTTAATATTTTAATAATTAAAAATATAATAAAAATCACAAAAATATTAAAAATCATAAAAATGTCACATTTTGACTCCTAATCATTTAGGAACAAACCAAATATTTTTCCTAAGTCTCTAATGTAAGATATTGAATTTTAAAGGCTTAATGTAATTTTTAATATTAAAAAATGAATTTTCAACCTTTTTCACTAAAATAATTCTAATAAATCAAAGAAAATTTAAAAAATTATAAAATTTATTTCCCTGAAATCCTTGAGGTCAGAAAAAGTTAAGAAAAATATAAAATCTATTTTTCAATTTTTAATTTTATTTTAAAATTAATTAATACTCTAAAACTCAAAATAATTATAATAAATAAAATATAATTCAAAAAATCACCAAAATTGGTCCAAGTGGTCCTCTGGTTATTAGGAATATCTCATAATTTTCTTAAGGATAGAAACTTTACCTTGGTCATGTTGTGGAATTTTCCTTGAAAACCCCTATTTTCTACTAAAAATAATTATATAAATAAATTAAATTCAGAAAAATCACATTTTCTCCTCTAATATCTTAATTAACATGTGAGTGAGGTGACATAAAAATTTCAAATTCATTTGAGCTCAATTTAGTGAGTTATGAAATAAATAAGCCTAAAAGGGCATAAAGGTAATTAAGAATTTTAATCCTTAATTAAAACTTTAGGTTTAATCAAAATGGAGGGCAAAATATTTGATTTTAACTTTCTCTTGGATGATTAAAACTTAGGGAAATTAAAAGGGTAGAAACCCATTAAACACTTTGAAAATATCAAAATGAAACTCTAATTAATTAAATAATTTAAATTTTGGAAAGAATATATTTAAATTTTGATCATTAAAATAGGGATATTATTAAGTGGATATTTATTCTTTAATTTAAAAATCCCTAAATAAGTCACTTTAACAATATTTAGTTCTTAACTAAAAATTAAAATAATAATTAAAATCAAATTTAAAATCTTGGAATTAAATTAAATTAAATTAAATTAAGTCAAGTCAAAGTTTAAATTAAATTAAATTAACACCTTAACAATTAAATTAAATTAAATTAAAAATATTGAAACTAAAATTAAATTAAATTAAATTAAATTGAATTAAAATTAAATTAAAATTAAAATTAAATTAAAATTAAATTAAATTAAATTAAATTAAAATAAAGTAAAATAGAATAAAATTAAATTAAAATCACTTTACAACAAACCTAAATGAAATCATTAAGAGTTAAATCAAAACATATCAATAATTTCAACACCTCTTTCTATCTAAGTAAATTTAAAAAAACATAAACATCAATCTGAAATACTAAGATAATTGAAAGTGTAAAGATTTAAATTAAATCTAAAATAATTTGAACACTATTCCAAACTTAAAATTATTAATTAAAACCTCATAATTAAATTAAATCACTTTAAATCATTAACTCAAAATTTAAATTAAGAATGTTTAAAATTCTCAACAACCCAACTTGCCCTTAAAGGCTTTAATTAGTATAACTCTTAAATAGAGAATTAAGTGAGATGTCACTTCATTCATCAGGTAATCAAATACCCAGGTTCACTAAGCAAGAGACAAAGCTTAACTAAACTCCTGGATGATTAATTCACCTGTGCAACTAAATTTACTTGGACTCAAAATAATCCTAGAAGTATTGAAAAGATGTTTAGGATCGTCCTAAGCACTTCCTCAATATGACGGGGTGTTTTAGAAGAACAATTGAATTTAATTGTTCTTTGATGAAGAAAATCATCCTTAAATAAAACACAACAACCTAGATGTCATAGGAGATGACTAGCAATAGGATTAGGAATTTGCTAGACAACCAAAACCCTTCCCTTAGCTTTACTTAGGTACTTGTTGAAATATTTAAATGCCTTAACATGTGTTTTAAGTGCGACTTGGGATGACGGGAAGACTCTCCGGGTACGCTTTTATTTTATTGCAATTTACTTTATTGCAATTTACTTACATGCATTGCGCTTTACTTTTTCTTGCATGATAATAAGACTGTTGCATGAAAACCAAAACCTTTAGGATAGTCCCTGAACCGAAACCAAAACTAAATTAAAAGTTACCACAAGATAAAATTCACTGCTACAACATTCCAAAATATAAAACAACTCAAAATTTAATCACAAACAGAACAACAAAACTACAATTGCTACTAAATTAAAACGTCTCGTTGAATGATCAGGAATACCTCGGATGATGTAACCCACGTGTTGTTAACGAGATTTCCCATGGTCTAAATGAAAGTGTGGAACTCATTCAGTTGAGTTTAGCAAATTCATCTGGACTAAGTGAATTCAATGAAAATAACGGTGCCGGGATGATGGAACTGTGGGATGTTAATCGGTTCTGTTTAAACAACTTTAAGATTTATTTTAATTAAAATATTAAAAAACACTTGGATTTTAAGATTTTCTCTAAACCAAAACACTTCTCTCATCTCCTGATTTATGACTTCTAAAACTAAACTTCTGTAACAACAGGGAGCTTGGAGCATGGTGGGCAGCACGGCCATCATCATCAGCAAAACTTGAATCTTCTTCAGCAAAATCTTTCCTAGAATTAAATAACAAAGCCATAGGACTTCGAGGTAGTTTTTCTAGTGCAATATAAATCCTCAACTCTTCGTTAGGCATTTACATAATAATGTTATGTAAATTAAACCCTAACCGGTCTTAGGACTCCGAGGTAGTCGTTCGGTACGACATAAACGCTCATATCTTCGAGGCTGTTTGTATGATTTTGTCATACAAATATAAGTCCAAATTAATTAAAATTGGCAAGATTACAACATTAAGTAAATTCTTAAATTGAAGCCAAACAATAGAATAGTTTGGGAAGTTGCCAAGATTCTTCTTGGGGATCAGCTTCTCCTACTTTTCTTCCTTTGGACTCCTGAAAATTAACTGTTCCAAATTTGATCCATTCCCTATTGAATTCCAAAAATTCAATCCTTTGAAACCTTAAACTTTGAAATTCTTGAGAGCAAAACCACTGATCATTATCGAGATTTTTCTTAAATGATTCTCGCATTTAAGATGTAATTAACTATAAGGGCTTACCCTTATAGGGAACTTTAAGAACCCAGGTAATATAAACCCTGCTTAATTCCTTTATATTAAGCAGGGGAACTTGTCGGCTTCTAAAATTGGTTCGCAGACCAAACGGATGTCACAAATCTTCTAGTTTACTTAATCGAGCCCCATCACCAATCAGTGTGTCTATTCCTCGGGATAGATACATGGTTTGTAATGCGGTGCTCGTTTATATAAACTATTTGGGATGTGAGATCGGTTTAATTTCACATCTTATAATTTTTCAAACTTAAAATTATTTTCAAAAATCAAATACTACTTTTCAAATTATATAGTTAAATTAAAATTCAAAATTCGCCGACAATTTCTATAGGCGACCCCTTTTCAAAATACAACACACAACCTAAAAATATGCCGACAACCCTTAGAGACTCTTCTTCAACTTTAAAAAGAACTAAATTAGGCCAAAAAAGGTGTCTCCTACGTTATTACTAGTGAGTCCAAAGAGTTCTTAAGAGTCTATTACTGAGTAATTAGTGTTGTTATTTAGTGAGTAGTGAGTTCAAATAGATATATTGTGAGGAATACTTTGAGGGATTGTAAGAGTGGATGGGAAGCGAGAGATCTCTTATGCATTGCTGTTTTGAAGGAGAATTCCGTGTGTTGTAAGAAAGGAAGAAATCCAGAGAAACTTCAAGGAGTTTGCTTAGGGAGGAATTTGAGATAAGTAGTGTTTATTTACTATAGTTTGTAGAACTTTACTTTATTATATGAAATCCAAGTTTTATTGCATCCTTTCCATGAATTCTGAGTAGTTGTTCAGTCTTTCTCCTTGTTTTGATGTTTTTGTGAAATGATTAAATGAATTAGTCTATTAAACAAAATATAAAGAAGTTGTGATGATACTATACCTAAACTTACTTTACTATACGAATTGGCCATTTGTATTGTTAAAATCTGTGAAGAATTTTTAAGACCTGACCGTGGGCTAAGAATTCTTAACTAGTGTGTATTCAATTTCTCTTTGAAAGGTAGACGGGTAAATCCTTGAAATGAGAAGTGCAAATAAATAGGGAAATAATATTAATCGGAAGTAGAATTGGAGATTTTAGAGTGACAGGCTAAAATCCTCAATTAGGTCCTATCGTTTAGGTGCTGAGGTGTAGATTGTTAGCCCTCAGGCGAAGGGAACGTGGGAGCTCCGAAGTGAGAGCCAGTATCCTCCTAGCCTAGCCACAGATTCAGTAACCAAGCATAGGATTAGTCAATGTTCTTTATGTCTGGACTAAAGGGTAAAGAATAGGTATGCTCATATTTGGTACAACACATATAAAACTAATTCTAATTATCATTTTACTTAAATATCTTAACAAAGGAGAAAGATTCTTGCTAATATATATATATATATATATATATATATATATATATATATATATATATATATATATATATATGAACTTAACTTTGGTAGTATTAGTAATCTGTAAGAAGAACTAGTTTAGATATAAGAACTTTAGTATCGATTGCATATTAGTGACAGATAGACATATTCGATTTAGTTGTAATTTTAACTTGGTTTTTATAATCCTAGTCCGTAGGCTTTAATATTTTTCCCTGTGGGATCAATAACCAGGACTCCACTATAGCCCTGTATTGTTTGAGCGATATGTATACCTGTGTTTAAAGGTAACTCTTCGATCAAAAGTTTAAAATATTTAATTTTTACTAAAATTAAAATTATGCTCCTAATCAAGTTTTTGGCATTGTTGCTGACGATTTATATCATTTAATAGTGGTGTTGAATTCTTAGATATATAAGTATATTTAAAATCACAAATCAAGTTTTTGGCGCTGTTGCCGAGGAAAAACATAATTAAAATAATGAAAAATTTAGGACTGTTAAAAAACATTTATAGAATCGCAACTTATTTAGCTAACTGTTTTATTGTGAACTAATTCCGATTGAATGCGCAAATTTAGTTCTGAAAATCTTATACCCTACGATTCGGAATTAGAATGCACTGTTAGAAGAATAAAAAAACTGAGAAAAGATTCTATAAATTCTGAAACAATGGAATATAATGTAAACAACTAAAGAATAGAAAATGAACATCAATCTAGACCATTAACAGATTGTGCTAACCCTACATTAGATGAAATTCACTTAACTAACCAAAATCCTGATGTAGCCGCTAATTCATTTGAGCTTAAACCTACAATTATCCAAATTGTACAAAAAAATCAATTTGGTGTAACTTCAAATGAAGATCCTAATTTATATCTTGCAAGTTTCTTAGAACTTTGTGCTACTTTTAAATACGACAGAGTGTCGGATGATGTTGTCAGACTTAGACTCTTTCCTTTTTCGTTAAGGGATAAGGCTAAGGCTTGGTTAAATTCATTAGCACCTGGATCTATTAGAACTTGGGGAGAAATTTCACAAAAATTCTTTTTGAAATATTTTCCACCATCTAAGATTTTTAAGCTTAGAAATAATATCACATCTTTCAGTCAGTATGAGGGAGAATCGATATATGAATCTTGGGAAAGATTCAAAGAACTTCTTAGGTAATGTTCACATCATGCTTTACCAGATTGGTTAATTATTCAAACATTTTATAATGGATTAGTAGGATCTCTTAGATCTATAATAGACACTACTGCTGGTGGAACACTAATGTCTAAACCTTTTGAAGAAGCCTATGCTTTAATAGAAGAAATGGCTACCAATAATTTTAAATGACCTGCTGGAAGGGTAAATCCTAAGAGAGTAGCCAGTATTCATGATTCTGATGCTTTAACTATGATAGTTTCTCAAATTGCTTCTCTTTCAAAGAAAATAGATCAATACGGAATGAATCATTCTCAAACACCTTCTGTGTTAGAAGAAAAATCATTAGGACAAATTGCATATGCTCAATCTTCATATGAAACTATAAATTCTATAAATAATAGACAAAATAATCCTTATTCAAACTATTATAATCTAGTTTGGAAGAATCATCCAAACTTTAATTGGAATAATCAAAATAATAATGTTAATCCTCAGTGGGGGAACAATCCAGTAAACACATTAGGAAATATAAACAATCAAAGTAATTCCAATTATAGACCTTCTAATCCACCAAGTTTTTATAATAATTCTCAATTTAAGGAGAAGAAGTTGTCTATGGAAGAATTAGTTTTGAATATGGGTAATCAATTATAAAATCAAGGAAATTCTATTAAAAACATAGAAAAACTATTAAGGCATATTGCTTCTGCATTAAGTAATAGACCTGTTGGAACTTTACCTAGTAATGTTGAAGTAAATCCTAAAGATCAAGGAAAATAACAAATCAAAGCTATTCAATTAAGAAGTGGAAAAGAGTTAGAAACAAGAGTTCAAAAAGAAACTATAATTGAAAAGGAAAAAGAAGAAACTAAAGGAGAAAACGAAAGTTTATATCCTGATTTTCCTCTGAAACCTATGAAAATCACCTCCACCATTTCCTCAAAGATTAAAGCAACAAGATAAAGGAAAACGATTTGCTAAATACTTAGACATTTTGAAAAAATTATCAATAAATATTCCTTTTGTTGAAGCTTTAGAACAAATGTCTGATTATGTTAAATTTATGAAGGATATACTCAACAAAAAAAGGAAGTTACTAGATCATGAGACTGTTGCAGTGAAGAGTGTAGTGCTATAATTTAGAGAAAACTTCTTGAAAAACTTAAAGATCCTGGTAGTTTCACTATCCCGTGTGCTATTGGTGAAAAATTTTATGGGCGAGCATTATGTGATTTGGGAGCTAGCATAAATTTGATGCCTCTATCAACTTTTAAAAGATTAGAAATTGGAGAGATATCACCAACTTCTGTAACTCTACAGTTAGCTGATCGATCTATTACACATCCTAAAGGAGTTGTAGAAGATATTCTGGTCAAGTTTGATAAATTTATTTTTCATGTGGAATTTATTATTCTAGATATGAAAGAAGATAAAAAAATTCCAATTATTTTAGGAAGACCATTCCTAGCAATAGGAAGAGCTATGATAGACGTTCAAAAAGGGCAATTGACTATGAGAGTAAATGATCAAGAAGTAACCTTTAACATCTCAAAGTCAATGAAATATCTATTAATTAAAAAAGATGATGAATGTTTTAGAATGGATATATGTGATTATCTAAGAAAAGAATATTTCAAAGAAAATTATGAAGAAAAAGAAGATGTAGAAAAAGATAATTTTGAAGAAATTGAAAGTGAAGAAGCTGATTATATTCAGAAAAAATATTAAACGCTCAATTCAACTGCACCAGAAAATGAAATATTAATTCCATCTGTTGTAAAACCCCCTGAACTTGAAATCTTCCAACTCATTTGAAGTATGTATTTTAGGAGAGTCTTTAACATTACCAGTAATTGTATCCTCAGATTTAAATAAAATTCAAGAGCAAAAATTAATGGATACATGCAAAAATTAATGGATACATTAAAAAAATACAAAAGAGTTTTTGGTTGGACTTTGGTTGATATTAAAGGAATTAGTCCTTCGATTTGTATGCACAGAATATTATTAAATGAAGAACATAAACCAAGAATTGACCTTCAAAGGAGACTGAACCCTATAATGAAAGAAGTAGTTAAAAAAGAGATTTTAAAATGGTTAGATGTTGGAATTATATATCCTATTTCGGATAGTACTTGGGTAAGTCCAATTCATTGTGTTCCCAAGAAAGGAGGAATAACTGTTGAAGAAAATGAAAATGATGAATTAATACCTATCAGATAAGTTTCTGGATGGCATATTTGTATTGACTATCGAAAATTAAATGCCGCCACACTGTCCTATTCCTTTCTTAGACCAAATGCTAGATAGACTTGTCGGACACAATTACTATTGTTTTCTAAATGGATATACTGGATACCATCAGATACTCATTGCTACTGTGGATCAATAGAAAACCCCTTTTACTAGTCCTTATGGAACTTTTGCTTTCAGAAGAATGCCTTTTGGATTATGTAATGCACCTGCAACATTCTAAAGATTTATGATGTCTATTTTTAGTAAATTAATAGACAATGGAATAGAAGTATTTATGGATGATTTCTCTGTGTTTGGAACATCATTTGATGCATGCTTAAATCATCTTGAAAAATTTTTGGAGCTATGCGAAAAAACTAACTTAGTTCTAAATTGGGAGAAATGTCAATTTATAGTTACAGGAGGAATTGTATAAGGACATAAAATTTCAGAAAATGGCATGGAAGTAGACCCTGCAAAAATTCAAGTAATAGCTAAATTACCACCTCCTACTACAGTGAGAGGGGTAAGAAGTTTTCTTGGACATGTTGGTTTCTACAGGTGCTATATTAAAGATTTTTAAAAAATTACAAAACCTCTATGCCAACTTTTAGAAAAAGACAAGAAATTTGAATTTACCGAAGAATGCTTAAATGCCTTTGAATTATTAAAGGAAAAACTAATCACAACACTTGTAATAGTTTCACCTGACTGGGAAAAGCCATTCGAACTAATGTGTGATGCTAGTGATTATGCTATTGGAGTTGTTCTAGGTCAAATATATGACAAAATTTTTAAGGTTATATACTATGCTAGTAGTACTCTTAATGATGCTCAAATTAACTATACAGTTACAGAAAAAGAGTAACTGGCTATTGAATATGATTTTGATAAATTTAGTTCATATTTAATTGGAACTAAATGTATTGTGCATACTGATCATTCAGCTATTAAATATCTAATGCAAAAGAAGGATACTAAACCAAGATTAATTAGATGGGTATTTTTAATGCAAGAGTTTGATTTTGTGGTGATTGATAGAAAAGGAACTGAAAAATCAAATTGTTGATCATTTTTCAAGATTGGAATATCATGAAATATCTAACACCGACATGAAATAATAGATAGTTTCCCGGATGAACAACTTTATAATATTAATGAGTGGAAAATACCTTGGTACGCTGATATAGTAAATTATTTAGTAAGTGATATTTTGCCACCTATGCTAACATTACAGCAACAGAAAAAATTTGTTCATGGTTCAAAATCATATTTTTGGTTCAAAATCATATTTTTGGGATGAACCATATTTATATAAACAATGTAATGACCTTTTTATTAGGAGATGTGTGCCATATGAAGAAAATGAACAGATTATTCAAAAATGTCATGATTCTAATTTTGGAGGACATTTTGGGATTGACAAAACTGCATATAAAATTTTACAAGCTGGATTTTATTGGCCTACTCTTTTTAGAGATGTTTACAGATATATCAAAACATGTGATAGATGCCAATGAGTAGGTAATATATCTAGAAGAAACGAAATGCCTCTGAATTTCATATTAGAAGTTGAGATTTTTTATGTTTGGGAATTAGATTTCATGGGACCATTTATTCTTTCTTTTGAGAACCTATATATTTTGATTGTGGTTGATTATGTATCAAAGAGGATTGAAGCACAAGCTACACCTCGTTGTGATGCTAAAAGTGTTTCAAAATTCTTAATGAAAACATTTTCACAAGATACGGTATGCCGAGAGTGATTATCACTGACGGAGGATCACATTTTAGGAATAAATATATTCATAGATTGGCAGAAAAGTTTAGTATTGCTCATAAATTCTCTACTGCCTATCATCCTCAAACTAGTGGTTTAGCTGAAGTTTCTAATTGTGAGATCAAATAAATTTTAGAAAAGACTGTAAATCCTAATAGAGTAGATTGGTCTGCTAGACTAGATACTACATTATGGGCATACAGGACTGCTTATAAAACTTCTATTGGTATGACTCCTTACAGACTTATATATGGAAAAACTTGTCACTTACCAGTAGAATTGGAGCATAAAGCATAATGGGCAATTAAAGAATTCAATTATAGTTTGAAAAATGCTGGTGAGAAGAGAATGCTACAATTGAATGAATTAGAAGAGATAAGAAATGAATCTTACAATAATAATAGAATTTATAAGGAACAACTGAAGTTAAGACATGATCAGAAGATTAACTGAAAGAACTTTGAACCAGGGCAAGAAGTTTTGCTTTATAATACAATGTTGAAATTATTTCCTGGGAAATTGAAGTCTTGTTGGTTAGGACCCTTTATTATGACTCAAGTTTATACTTATGAAGCAATTGAAATTGAAGATCCTAAGACTAGGAATAAATTTAAAGTAAATGGACATAGATTAAAACCATATTTTGAAGGTAAAAGACTAAATTTTAAAGAGGTTTTAATGCTCAGTCAACCTGAATAATACCTAATTAGGTCAGGCTGACGACGTTAAACCAAGCGCTTTATGGGAGGCAACCCATAATGATCTTTAATATTTGTGTGTTTATTTGAAATTATTGTTAATTTGTAGTAATATTAAGTCCTACTACTCATATTTACACTTTAATTATCATAGAATTTGAATCCACATAGAAAATTTGGAACGTATTGAACCTCGGCGTTTTTATGCAATTTTTTGCCTAGGGCGCCGACGGCGGGCTTGAAGCCGCCAACAGTGGGTTTTTCCCGAGAGCTCAGGTATTTAATTGGATAAGGCTCACCGACGATGCCTTCGAGGCCGCCGACAGCGGAATCGGCGAGTGGGCAGTTTTTTGTGTTCAAAATGACAGTTTTTGGCATTTTTTTAGCGAATTCGACCTTTATAAACTCCTATGGACGGTACCTAATCAATCCAAACTCCCAAAAATGAATGGAAACTCTCTCAAATCCTTGTCAAATAGCTTCCAATTCAATTGATAACCCAAGATTTCGAGTGTACAACCGGAGAAAGTTCGTGCGGAGGCGCAGCAACTTTTCAACAAGGTAATCTCGAATAGAAAATTGATTAATGAAAGAGGATTTGTCAATAAAGGACAAAGCAATCCTTCGTCATCAATTGAAGAAATAATTGTACGGAGAAGATGGGAAGTGTTTTGCTACACTACTGCATTAGTAATCGTTCCAGTGGTTAAAGAATTCTAAGCCAATTTACATTGAATCAACCAAAAAAGCGTTTATGTGTGAGGTAGGTGGATTACATTCAATTCTAGAAGAATTAATGAGTTGTATATGCTTGAGAATGTTCCAGTCTGTTATTATTTGAATTTCATGCCGACGAGAGAAAAGATGAATGAAATATACCAATATTTGACGGACGAAACTGATGACTGGGAAATTAGAGAGAACGGGTATGTTAGTTTCTCTGCAAAAATTTTAAATCATATATCAAAACATTGGCACTTTTTCATCTCTGTGAAGTTATTGCCAACGATGAAAATTGGCAAAGTCATGAAAGAAAGTGCAATTTTGAACTACTGCATTCAAATGGGATGGCCCATTGATATTAGATTGATTATTGTGAAATATGTTTAAGGCCTGATCGTTCAAGGATCATCCCAAGGGCTTGGACATCCTTCCACAATTTTCTCGATTTGCAGTTTGTTTCAAGTGTTGTACGATGTTTGGGAGAAGATACTGCTACCCTGGAAACCATTAGACCCAACTCAGATGTTCCCATCCAATGATGGAGAGAGTGATGTGGGCTTGATTATGGATCAAGCATCGCAGAATTATGTTCCAGTTCAACCCTTAGTAGCAGACAAGACACCGATGCTCTTGCATAAAATCTAATATCAAGAGAATCAGGTGCAAAATATAACGAGTACAGTTAGCAACATGTCTGATTTCTTCGATCATATCGATTGGAGAATGAAAGAACATTTTGATCATATTGGACAATTCGAAGCTAATTTGGTGTGATTGATGAGAAGGATGGGATTGATCGATGAAGATTCAATAGAAGAATTCTCATTCCAACCTGTTTACAATCTGTTCGTTCATGTTTAAGCAATGGGAGATATCAGAGGAGAGACTAGCACCAGTTCTGAAGAGTAGTAGACTTGATTATGTTGTGTTTAATTGGAACAATGTTTGTATGTCTGTGTGTGTGTTTGATTTCTTTAGTTTGCTTTTTAACCTCAGTATAGATGAGATTAAATTAGAAATGTTCGTTTTCAGCATTTTGAGTGTTGTGGTTTGGATTGCAACGCTGATTAGATGGATTTAGGTTGAAAGAATACCTACTTATGTGTGTTATGTATTGTGTGCTGCAAACACTTGGATTTAATATATAAATGTGAAGTTTGGTTGTGTGAACGTTTATTTGTGTTAATACATCACTTAATCACTTAAAATATATGATAAAAAGGATCGAATGGATGACGACGAGACTTAAAAATTGATTGAAATCGCAAAAATTGAAAAATGATCAATTTTTTAGAATCTCGTCGACGGCACGCTTGAGGCCGCCGATGGTGCAATTTTCCTGAAAAGAACAGGAGATTAATTCAATAGAGCCCACCGACGGCGCGAACAAGCCCGCCGACGGCACGAACAAGCCCGTCGACGGCGCGATCGTGAAAACTACCTATTTATCGTGATTTGAACGGTCAAATTCCACTATTCATCATCTTCTTCCCCTTTTTACCCAAAAAGTCGACCTAGGGCTTAAGAGATCTTGGATTTGGAGTGATTTCAACAAAATCTAACACCAAATTTCATCTTCCCTTGGTAAGAGCTTCACTCCTATGTAAAAATTTTTTATTTTCACCATGAATTTTTTCCACATTAAGAAATTTTGGAAAAATTGAAAATATGGAGAAAAGACTTGAAAGGAATTCATGGAAATTGATTTAGATTATTTTAAACCCCCTTTTAGAAGTCATTTTATTGTTATTTTGGAGATTAGTTTGGAATTTTTATGATTTGATAGATCAAACTATGGCTCCAAGACAAAAGAGAAGACTTGAATTTGTCGAAACTTGATTCATTAATGCGACGGCACAAGCGAGGTATGATTCAGTCAACAAAAGTAAAAAGTGTATACAAGATAGAGTTTTCAAGATTACTGGAGGAGAGGTAGAAAGAGTAATCAAAGAAAGAGGATGGGAGAACTTTAGCTATACAAGCAACAAGGCTGCTATTGAAGTTTTTAGAGAGTTCTACTCCAATCTTACCCAACTTGAGGACATGCCGGCCCAAGTAAAGGGATTTTCTGTTGAATTTAGTACTAATCACATTAACTCTTTTTACGAGCTTCACGACTATTTTTCTAGCGAGTTTGAAACATTTGGAACAATTGAAGGTCTGTTGAACGATGTTATCGACTTTCTCACTGATGGGAAAGGTGTTTGGAAAATTAAAAATCGTGAACGGTTTAACTTTCCATTGTCCATGATGAAAGCCACTGCTAAGGCATGACATTATTTCATTTGTTTGACTCTGCTAGTGACTTACCATCATAGTGAAGTCTCTAGAGAGAGAGTTGTTCTGAATTTCTGTATTCAGAACAACAGAAGCATTAATGTGGGGAGAATAACCTATAAGAATATTATGGTTACTACGAACAGTGAGACAAGTGGATATTTAGGGAATTTGATATTTATCGACTTTCTCACTGATGGGAAAGGTGTTTGGAAAATTAAAAATCGTGAATGGATTAACTTTCCATTGTCCATGATGAATGCCACTGCTAAGGCATGGCATTATTTTATCTGTTCGACTCTGCTACCGACTTACCATCATAATGAAGTCTCTAGAGAGGGAGTTGTTCTGAATTTATGTATTCAGAACAACCGAAGCATTAATGTGGGGAGAATAATCTATAAGAATATTATGGTTACTACGAACAGTGAGACAAGTGGATATTTAGGGCATTCTGGCCTCATTTATGCACTTTGTCAACTATCTGGAGTTGAAGTAAGGGATGATGAGGAATGGGTTTATCTTATGTGACCCATTAGTAAAGGAAATATTAAGACTTATACATCCCATGAAGAATGGAGATCAGGGAGTAGGAGCAAAGAACCTTCAACTAGTAGAGATATCCCTTCTAATAGCTATGACCCTCCTGCCTCTAGTCCCCCTACTTTGTATGATCTGATGAATGTCATGACCCTGCAAAGAAAAAGTTTTGAAAAGTTAGATGAAAAGCTCGATAGAATTGATCATAGGATTGAAGGTCTAGAGAGAAGAGATGATCATGATAGTGAGTATCTTCAGAGGCATTCAGATTTTGAGATAGCTTATTACGATGCTCAAGCTAGATACTACCAAAGAGAGCCAGATGTGACTTTTCCAGAGTGCCCCAGGTATACTCAGTATCAGCCCAATCCTCCTGTTGACCAGGGTGATGAGGACATTGTATGGGAATTTGATGATTGAGATTTTAGATGTGATGTGATGTATTTGTTTATTTGTTTGTTTTGTTTGATGTACTTTGATTTATATGGTATTCGGTGGACTATGCTTTATTTTCTGTGATATGTGATAGTTTAGTAGTTTGCATTTTTATTTTTGGATGTTTATGATATTTGTGATTGTAATAGTAATTGTGAACTGTTTAGTTTAAATTAGTAAACTATTTGTTCTATGTTGTGAAATGCATATGTCCTTTGTAGTGTAGTTAGTTGTTTTTGTTTGATGTTTAGTTTTTTATATACTTATTTTAAAATTTCATTACACCAGCAAATTTTAAACTGTTATGTGTACTGAAAGGTTTTTAATATTACAGGTCAACTGAAGTTAGAATTTTTGAAAAGAACGTGCAAATTTCAAAAAGAAAAAAATGCCTAAAGTGCAAAGGTATGAATTTTATATTTAGAATTTTTCTTTCACCCATGTACTATTTATATTTATAGAAAATTTTAAGTTTGGGGGCGGGAAGAAAAATCTTAACTACTGTATGTTCCAAAATAATATATTTTCAAAAATTATTATTATGATTTTTGTGATAAATTTAATTTAGATAACTATATTTGGATTTTATCTAAATATTTTAAAAGATTCAAAGAAATATTTTTTATAATGAAAATTAATTTTGTTGATTAAGATATTTAATATAAGGGGATAAGACTATAGTTAACTATTTAAAGTAAGGAAAACTATATTTTGAAATATTAAGAATCTTAGGAATTTAGTTGAGAAAGAAAAGATTGGGATTCAATAAAGTAAAAACTATGAAGTACATATAAGGTAAAGAATGTTTGAAAGTTTTAAATTTAGGAAAAGAAGAGTGAAGTTCAAAATTATTAACAGACTATCCAGATATAGTACTCCTCACTTAAAAAAGAAAAAAAAAAGAGAAAGAAAAAGAAAAAGGATTGAAAAATAATCCCTGAAAGAAAAAAAAATAAAAGAAAATAAGTGAGGAGAAGCTTGAGGATATGCCTTATCAAAAATTGGCTTCACTTGGATTAACCTAAAAGAAAAACTAAATGCATTTCTGAACTTATATTTATGATTAGTTTCTTACTTATAGTTTCTTCATGAATTTCCTATCTTCTGAATACTCTAGGTGAATTAATATTGCAACATATAGTCATTCTTGAAATGAATAGAAAACTAGAACTCTTAAACTTGATGACTAGATAGCCTTATACCTGCAAAATTAATTTAATTATTTGAAAATCTTTCTGAGAATTCTTACTATAATATTTATTTAAATCAAAATTATAGCACTTCTGAATTAAAACTTTACCACAATGAATCATAACTTTTATGTAGTTTTAAGGATTACTTGAGGACAAGTAATAGTTAAGTTTGGAGGATTTTGACCCAAGGGAAAGAGGTTAAGATTTTCATGCTTGTTTTATACTGGTTTTGATGATATTGCAATTTAAAGAAGGGTATTTTTCATGTTTTTCTGTAGGGATGAAGATTTAAGGACAAAGGAGCAAAAATATACAAAAAGGAGCAAATTTGGAGCAAAAAAGACCAAATTATGCAAATTGACCTAGGGCGCCGACGGCGAGGTCGATGGCGCCGATGGCATGATTTTCACGAGAGTTAAGAATTATTTCCAAGGAAGGCCGCCGACGGCGGAAATCGAGGCCGCCGACGGTGGGGCCTGTTTAAAAGTACTGTTTCTAGAAGGCTGCCGACGACGAGCTCGAGGCCGCTGATGGTGGGATCGACGGATCTTTCCAGAAATACGTCGAATGTGGACGATTTTTGAAGGGGTGCCTGCAAAACCCTTAGAGACTCTTCTACAACTTTAAGAAGAACCAAATTAGGCTGAAAAAGGTGTCTCCTACGTGATTACTAGTGAGTCCAAACTGTTCTTAAGAGTCTATTACTGAGTCATTAGTGTTGTTATTTAGTGAGTAGTGAGTTCAAATAGAGATATTGTGAGGAATTCTTTAAGGGATTGTAAGAGAGGAAGGGAAGTGAGAGATCTCTTCTGCATTGCTGTTTCGAAGGAGTATTTCGTGTGCTGTAAGAAAGGAAGAAATCCATAGGAACTTCAAGGAGTTTGCTTGGGGAGGAATTTGAGATAAGTAGTGTTTATTTACTATAGTTTGTAGAACATTACTTTATTATATGAAATCCAAGTTTTATTACATCCTTTCCATGAATTCTGAGTAGTTGTTCTGTCTTTCTCCTTGTTTTGATGTTTTTGTGAAATGATTAAATTAGTCTATTAAACAAAATATAAAGGTGTTGTGATGATACTATACCTAAACTTACTTTACTTTACGAATTGGTCATTTGTATTGTTAAAATCTGTGAAGAATTTTTAAGATCTGATAGTAGGCTAAGAATTCTTAACAGTATGTATCACATTTCTCTTTGAAAGGTAGATGGGTAAATTCTTGAAAGGAGAAGTGCAAATAAATAGGGAAATAATATTAATCGGACGTAGAATTTGAGATTTTAGAGTGAAAGTCTAAAATCTTCAATTCGGTCCTATCGTTTGGGTGCTGAGGTGTAGATTGTTAACCCTCAGGCGAGGGGAACGTGGGAGCCCCGAAGTGAGAGCTGGTATCCTCTCAGCCTAGCCACAGATTCAGTAACCAAGCATAGGATTAGTCAATGTTCTTTATGCCTGACCAAAGGGTAAAGAATAGGTATGCTTCTATTTGGCACAACACATATAAAACTAATTCTAATTATCATTTCACTTAAATATCTTAACAAAGGAGAAAGATTCTTGCAAATATATATATATATATATATATATATATATATATATATATTTGAACTTAACTTTAGTAGTATTAGTAATCTGTTAGAAGAACTAGTTTAGATATAAGAACTTTATTATCGATTGCATATTAGTGACGGATAAGCGGATTCGATTTAGCTGTAATTTTAACTTGGTTTATATTAGCCTAGTCCATAGGCTTTAATATATTTCCCTGTGGGATCGATACCACTAGAGCCATGTATTACTTGAGCGATACGTATACTTGCATTTAAAGATAACTTTGTGATCAAAAGTTTAAAATATTTAATTATTACTAAAATTAAAATTACGCTCCTAATCAAGTTTTTAGCACTGTTGCTGAGGATTTATATCTTTTAATAGTGGTGTCGAATTCTTAGATATATAAGTATATTTAAAATTGCGGATCAGACTCCACTAGAGCCCTGTATTACTTGAGCGATACGTATACTTGCGTTGATTAGAGTAACTCTGTGCTTATTGAATATCTTTATACACTTCTATATCAAATTCTTGCAATATTAAGCTTACGCAAAGTGCGCGGAGTGGTTCTACACTCCGTCTCAAGATACTGACTTTTAAGAGAAAAGTGTGGTTACGAAAAGTTATTTCACAAGTACACTCTGAGAAGTCTATGGATCATAAGATGGAACATGAGTCTGATATGCTTGTTGCCACTACCATTGTTGCTTCTAAGTCGGTTGTAGAGAGAAGTGACTGTTGTGGGAAATCTACATATTTGAAATTGATCAAGGAGAAAACAGTTGCTGATAAAGTTCAAAAGCTCTAAGTAGAGATTTCAGAATTATCAAAACAGCGAGGGTTGGATATTGATGATGAAGATTACTACCTGTCAGATTATATGGAAGAAGCATTCATGGATATTCACATTGTTGAGACTTGGTCCTCGGCATATGCGTGTGATGTTCCTATTGAGAAGAACACCACAGATGAGCTTTAGAGGGCCATTTTGACAAGAGATGAACAGATCAGTCGTCTGGAGAAGAAGATAAAGGAAATGGCCGCCGCCATGACCACGGCCACACTACATGGACATTCACAGTCACGGTCAGTGGTATCTCCAGTAGTTAGCCAGCCTGAAATTATACACATCATAGAAAAAGAAGAGAAGTCGCTTATGCTAATGAAGATGAACCTCCAAAGATGGATTCAGCTCCGAGTCCACCATAAAAGGATATTAAGCAGATAATCGAGCAACAAGTTTAGGAGACTTTGGCTCAGTCCAAAGGCTGGGCATCAGTTTCAAAGGGTAGACTCTACCTGGAGGAGTTCGATGTCGTGCCTTACCCCAAGGGATTTTTGCCCACTACTTTCAAGATGTTCGACGGGACAAGAAACCCTCGTCAGCACATAACACACTTCAGAGCTAGTTGTTGCAACACAAGAGAAAGTAAAGCTCTATTGTTTTAACAGTTCATCAGCAGCTTGTCAGGGATAGCTTTTGATTTGTATGAAGAGATACTCAATAGATCAATAAAGACATTTACTGAAATGGAGAGCATGTTTGTGAAGAGATTCGCTGGTGCGCAACACTATATTATTATAGGATATCTCATTGTTGAGTGATAGAAATCTGACTAGACTCTAGTCGATTACATTCTAAGATGGAGAAACTTAAGCATGAAGTGTGAACCTCAGCTACAAGAGTGGCACATGATCGATCTAGATACTACTTAAGAGTATCTACGGTCCGGTGGCTTTCATGCTCAAGGGTCATACTATTAAGTCCTTCGAGAAGCTAATCAGCAAGGCCAACAGCTGGTGTGACTTTTTTAAATTGTTAAAATTTATCAACTCAGATATATATATATATATATATATATATATATATATATATATATATATTGATTTAGTTTTCTATTGAGTCACACAATTAAACACAAGTATACGTATCGCTCAAGTAATACAGGGCTCTAATGGATTCCTGGTTATCGATCCCACGAGGAGGCAATTAATTTTGTAACGTAGCACAAAAATCACTTCATGAATCACAACATAATTGTAGTAATTACTAATAATTAAAGATGAACAAACAGTTGTAGTTAATAATTCTACCAAAGTACGTTCTAACTTCCTAACAAAGTTAACTAACACAAGACTAAATTTATAAAAAAAAGTTTAAATACAACAAAGAATCCTCCTTATTTCCAATGATAATGTGATGATTTAGTGACATAGATCAGTGATGCAAATGAATGGTGCCAAATAGGAGCATTCCTATTCTTTACTCTCTTCCAACCGTATAAAGAACATTGGTTAATCCTAAGTTTAGTCCCCAAATCTGTGGTTAGGCTGGGAGGATACTAGCTCTCACTCTAGAGCTCCCACTTCCCTTCGCCTGAAGGCTAACTCTTGCTTTGGTTTCCAAACCCTATGACCAAATTGGAGATTTCAGCCTGTCACTCTAAAATCTCCAATTCTACGCCCATCAAATTATATTTCCCTATTTATTTGCATTCAACCCCCATGAACTACGTCAGTCATTCATGGACATTGAATGTGAGCTTCACTTTTGTTTTAGGACTCATAATCCTTTCGAAACATATGTTTCCCAACAAATTTTAACAATTCAATTGCCATATCAAAAAGTAAATGAAGTACGAAGTGAAAAGGTCATCACAAATTCTCCATAATAAATCGGCACATCATTTCCATAAAATAATATGAACACATCACAAAAAAATGAGGAAGACAAAGAAATATACTCAAAACTCATGAGGAAAAGATGACAAAATATGGATTTTATATATAAAAGTAACGTCATACAAACAGAGTAAAAAAGATAACTTATCTCAAACTCTTCCCCAAGAGAATCTCGAGGAATTCCTTTGACTCCTCTTCTTTATTCACAACAACACATAATTCTCTCTTTAGATATTTAAGGAAGAAAAAAACTCTCACTTTTCCTCTCCTCCTACACTCCTTAAAAGAGAACACACACAAACCCTATATTGACTCTCTACACTACAATAATGAAAAAAAATACACTCACTCTTCACTCACACGCACTAAAGACTCTCTCCCCCTCTCTAAACTTGGCTCCAACACATTTTAAATTTGGCTATAACTAATTTCCCAAGAGTATTCTCAAGCATCCCTCCAAAATCCGGCCAAATACATTGAATTTATTTTAAAATTGGGATATGGCGCGGTCCAGCGGAGCATAGGGCGCCGTTCAGCGCTAATTTCTGTTTTGGTCAAAACTCTCTGTATGCAGTCCGGCGCTGGTGACAGCGTCGTTCAGCGCTAGTTCAACGAAATGCATTTTGCTCCAAATTTGCTCCTTTTTGCTTCCTTTTGCTCCAAAGGTTTAAAATCATTGTACCTGCATGAAATCATTAAAAATACCTTTCTTTAAAGTGCAGTATCATCAAAAATATGTATGAAATGGACCTTAAAAAGCTAGTAAATTTTCAGTGGATCAAGATCCCCCAAATTTTACTATTACTTATCCTCAAGTAATTTAGTTAATACATAAAATAATGATCCACTGCAATCAACTTTCTTTCTAGAATACCATAATTTTGACTTAGATAAATACAGTAGCAAAATTTTCAGAATGATCTTTGAATAATTCAAGTAAATTCTATGGGTATAAGGCTATCTAGTCATGAAGTCTAAGAGTTTTAGCTTTCTATTCATTTCAAAAATGACTGTAGATTGTCCTATTAAGGCACTTAAAAGGATTACATGAAAGAAGTTTATGAGAACACTACTAATAAAGATGTTAATCCATACATATAAGTTCAGGAAAGTAATTAAGTTTTTCCCTTTAGGTAGGTCCAAGTGAAGCCAATTTTTGATTAGGCATCTCTTCAAGCTTCTCCTCACTTTTTCTTTTCTTTTTCTTCTTTTTTTTCTCTTTTCTATTCTTTTCTTTTGCTTTTTGCTTTTCTTTTTCAAGTGAAGATTACTATACTTGGAAAGCCTTTAATAATTTTGAACTTCACCCTTCTCACCCTAAATTTGAAACTTACCACAATCCGTATCTTATAGGCATTTCTTTAGCTTATTATTGATTCATCATAGAGTCTCAATCCTTTTTTTTCATATAAAGTTTTAAGATTCTTAATATTTCAAACGTACAATTTTTCTTACTTTGAATAGTTGACTATAGTCCTATTCTCTTATACAAAATATCTTAGCTTACAAAATCACTTTTCATTACCAAAAATTTTCATTCAAGACCACTAAAGTACTTAAATAAAATCAAAATATAGTTATCTGAAATTGAGCTCTATCACAGGAAATAATGTTAATAATTTTGAAAATACTTTTAAATGAGAACAACTAATTCTTTCTTTCCCCCAAACCTAAATTTTTGAATATCAATAAGATTAGCATAGGTAGAAAGAAAAGATCTAAAAATATATATAACGCATACCTCAATATGTTGGGTTTTTTATACCATTGAAGTTAGGCAGATCTTCTTCATAAATTAGAACAGCAGGCCTGAAATAATAAAGAGCATTTCTACACACAAATATATGTTAGAAATTTGCAAGATGAAGAAGTTTAAGATCTTAAAACATAAAACATCAACTAAACACATAACAACCAACTGTTACAATCACAGATTAAACTAATAAACTAAATACAATCACATTCCATTATCACATCACAATTCCACATATTATAACTTAAAGTTCAACATAAATACAACCAAATACAAATTACAGCACAAATACAAATCACAGTCTCAGGTACATAACAAATACATCAATAAATACTAAATGCAATGAAAATAAAAATACAAAACTACCAATCATCATTTGCAGGAGCTCCAACATCATCAGATTCTTCAAGCTGGTATGGAGTGTACCCAGGGTATGTGGGGAATACAACACTAGTGACTCCTTGAGAAATATTGCCATCACACTAGATAATCATCATTGATCTTATTCCTTGCTTCTAGTCCCTCTACTTCAGTATTCAACTTTTCTAATTGATCCATAACATCATGCAGAGTAGGTTCCCTAGATGTAGATGTCTCTCCTGACTAGAAGAAGGTACATCAGTTTTTTTACTTCATTTCCATCCTACATGGGCTTCATAGGTTTTCCGGTTTAATTTACTGATTGGCTTCAGGGGGTTGACTACCTCATCATTATCTTCAGTTGCTAAACCTGACTGAATACACAAGGCAAGAATCAGGCTGAGGTGTCCTAGTTCACCTGTAGTCTCTCCTTTTGAATTGGTCAAAATACTTTTATGAATAATAGCCCCAATATTTATATTCGTCATGTTCTAAATACAATAATTCAGAACAGCTCTATCATAATAACTTCGCTGTGATGGCTGGTAGGCATAAGTCTTGCAGAAATGAAATAATGTCAGGCTTTTGATACAGGATTCAAATTAGAAAGGGGGAATTTAACTTTTTACCTCTGTTTAATCTTCCTTTCCCCTTTTCCATCAGTCAAATAATTCATAACACTATCCAATGCTTCATTAGTAACAGTAAAATTTTCATATTCACACAAGAAGGGTTCTCTCAACTAATAAAATGCATTAATGTGTGTGGGGGTAAATTCGACCATTTGTCCTTTAACCAGGATATATTCACTCTCAGAATAGTATAAATTAACATAAAATTCTCTTACAATCCCCAGCATCGCTCCAGCAGTAAAATAACAGAAATTTCCCATTAACGATTCACAATTAATTCTTCGATCACACCTCTAGGATTTGCAAAAGCTTTCTCTTGAATACACTTCTTATTACTAAGAAATGTACTAAAGTGGGAATAAGCCTTGAAATTCACAAATTTGCTCTCATCATAATCAAATTTTCTCTTCCCTTTAGCCATTCTTGGAGCCATTTTTCTAAAAATATCAAATTTATCCAAATCAATTTCGGAATTGCAATTATAATATACTCCAATGTAAAATTAAATAGATAAGAACTCCAACACCATGGAAAATCTCCAAATCTTCTCTAAAAAACTCAAAATTTAAAATTCCCAAATGCAGGAGATTTCCATGATCAAAATCAAAAAAATTTAGTTTAAAGTGAAGCTCTTATCAAGAGAAGATGAAATCTGAACTTTTCAGGCCATGAAATTGCTTCAAATTCAAATGCAAGTGAGCCCTAGGATCGAAATCGGCCTTGGTTGGAGGTAGAAGGCAATGGTTCGGGAAAAAAATGAGGGTCCCAGGGTTAAATCACGAAATTTGAGGGTTTAAGACCCTTTTGTCGGTCGGGTACGGTCCAGCAGTTGTGATAGCGCCGTTCGGTGTAATTTTCATTTCAATAGGTCAGACTCTCTGTCTTTTGGCGCGGCCTGGCGCTGGTGACAGCGCCGTTCAGTGCCAGTTCAAAAACTGGACTACCAACTTTTTTTGTGATTTTAATCTTTCCAAGCTTGTACTGATGTCTAATTAGTCCATTTAAGCATTGAATAATGTACTAAAGCCATCGCAAATAATATTTTTTAACAAAAACAACACAAAACATCACTTTGATATATAAAATCTAAATTATAAACACACATAAATAACACTAAACTCTACACATTGTTAAGCCATAAAATACTAAAATTCAGCGTCGCTCACAAACACAACACAATAACGCTGAAAACTGAATAAGAAAGCAAGTCCAAATATAACATTCAAGCAAAGCAAAGTAAGCAAGCAACTAGTTCAAATACATAAACACATAAACACAATAATTAAGTCTATTATCTTCCTTAGAATTATCATCAACTCTGCTAACTCCATTTGATTGAACGTGAATGAACAGATTGTAGAATGGATGAAACGGGAATTCTTCAGTTGAATCCTCCTCAATCTAACCTTTTCTTTTCATCAGACGTATTGAACTTCCTTCGAGGTTCCCAGAATGATCAAAGTGTTCCTTCATTCTCCAATCCAGGTAATCAAAGAAGTCAGAAAAATTGTTGATTGAATTCATCAGGTGTTACATTTCTTTCACCAATTTCTTAATCTTTTTCAAAATGATATGTGAACTATCAGGAAAGTAAGGAGGAATAGGTGTTGAACTCTGTGATGGTTGATCTTCATTGATACTCATGTCATTCATATCACGAACTGCCTGGTTACTATGTTAGTCTGTTAGGTCTATAGGCTTCCAAGGTAGAATTAATCTTTCCCAATTTTCATATGGCATTTGTGATTGACTGCAGATGAGAAATATGGTCGAAGTATGTCCAAGCCCATACTTTGATCTGTGTATGATCAATCCCAAAACAGATTTCACAATTATAGAACCAATATCAATAGCCATCCCTATTTGAATATAATAGTTCAAAATAGCATATTCCTTAGTTACTTTACTAATTTTCACAGTTGAGAGTAATTTTGCACATATAAAATAGTGTAAGTGCTTTGACATAGGATTTAGCAGTGTGGTTGAAAAACTCAAATATTTGTTATCTCGTATCTCCCAATCATCACTTTCATCCGTCAAATATTTATATATATCATTCATGTTGTCTTTCGTTGGGGAAAAATTTTAATAGTGGCAGATCGGCACATTCTATATCATATACATTAATCTTTTTTGTAGAAAATTTTGACAAACCTACCTTGCACATAGACTGATCCTTGGTTGATTCCATGAAGATTTGCATAAAATTCTTTCACAACAGGGACTACTACGGCGGTAGTAGTATAACACTTCCCAATGTCTCTGAACAATCATTTCTTCAATTCAAGAAGTAGGAGAATTCATACCTCGATTCATAAAGCCTCGATCCTTACTCAGCCTCTTCTTTGAGATATTCTTATTGAATAGATGTTGCGCTTCGAAACTGACGAACTTTATAAGGTTGAAAACTTGAAATCTTGAAGTTTCGATCAAGTCGAAATCCATTTGGAAGAGATTTAGGATCTTCCTTTTCGTTTCTCTGGTAGTTTTTACATCTAGGGGTGGTTTTTAGGAGTTTAAATGGAAGAAATGCCGCCTAGAATTGCCAAAATATGTTTTTTAGAACAAAAAACTATTTTCTGAACAACAGCGCGGTATGGCACTGATAGCAGTGTTATCTGGTGCTAGTTCAATTTTTTTCAAACCTCATTTTGTCTAAATTCTTTACAAACTTCGATTCGATCCATTTCATTAATGTTGTTAAGGATATTTAAGGAAGGGTAGGACTTAATTAAGTAACAAATAAACACAAATAACACATCAAACAGCAAACACTCAATAACTGTGGGTTGCCTCCCACAAAGCGCTTGGTTTAACGTCGTCATCCCGACATAACCTCAAATTATTCAGGTTGATCCAACATTAAAACCACTTTAAAATTAGGTTTATTGCCTTCAAAATATTGTTTTAACCTTTGTCCATTAACTTTAAAAATTCTTCCATATTTAGTGTCTTCGATAATCACAGCTCCAAATTGATAGATTTTTACGACAGTGAAAGGTTCTGTCCATCTAGATTTCTGTTTCCCAGTAAATAATTTCAATCTTGTATTGTATAATAAAACTTTTTGTCCTGGTTCGAATTCCTTTTTAACAATCTTCCGATCATGCCATATTTTTCTTCTCTACTTGTATATTCTATCATTATCTTATGATTCATTTCTAATTTCTTCAAACTCATTCAATTGCAACAGTCTTTTCTCACCAGCATCTTTCAAATTAAAGTTCAATTTCTTTATCACCCAATATGATTTATATTCTAATTCAACTGGCAAGTGGCAAGTCTTTCCAAAGATTAATCTATAAGGGGACATTCCTATAGGAGTTTTATAAGCAGTTTTGTATGCCCATAAAGCGGTGTCTAATCTAGCAGACCAATCTAATTTCTCAAGATTTATGACTTTTTCCAAAATTTGTTTAATTTCACGATTAGATACCTCAGCTAAGCCATTAATTTGGGGATGATAAGCTGTAGAGATTCTATTCATAATATTATATCTTTCTACCAATCTCTGAATCAGATTATTCTTAAAATGAGATCTTCCATCAGTGATGATTACTCTAGGCATTCCGTATCTTGTGAAAATATTTTTCATTAAAAACCTTGAAACACTTCTCGCATCACACTTAGTTAAAGCTATTGCCTCAATCCATTTTGACAAATAATCAACAACAATTAATATATATAAATTTTCAAATGAAGGTATAAATGATCCTATAAAATAAAATCCCCAAGCATGAAAAATTTTAACTTCCAAAGAAAAATTAAGAGGCATTTCATTTGTTCTGGATATATTCTCTGACATCGATCACAGGTTTTGATAAATCTATAAACATTTCTAAAAATAGTAGGCCAATAAAATTCATATTAAAATGTCCTCCAAATTCAGAATCATGACATTCTCGAATAATTCATTCAGTTTCTTCATAAGGCACACATCTCCTAATAATAAGATCTTTACATTGCTTATATAGATAAGGATTATCCCAAAAATAAAACTTAGCATCATGTTTGAATTTCTTCCATTGTTGCATTGTTAATTCCGGTGGTAAAATATTCCTAACGATGTAGTTTACAATATCAGCATACAACGGTATATTTTCTTCTGTAATATTATATAGCTGCTCATTAGGGAAAGTTTCAAATATTTCCTTTTCAAATTCAACCAATTTAGGTTGTTCAAGTCTAGATAAATGATCAGTTATTTGATTATCGACCCCTTTTCTATTAACGATCTCAAAATCGAATTATTGCATTAAAAGTATCCATCGAATCAATCTTGGTTTAGCATCATTCTTTTGTAATAAATATTTAATAGCAAAATTATCAGTATTGACTATACATTTAGATCCAATTAAGTAAGATCTAAATCTTTCAAAGGCATAAACGATAGCTAATAACTCTCTTTCTATAGTAGTATAATTAATTTGAGCATCAGTAAGAGTTTTACTAGTGTAGTGTATAACTTTAAATATTTTCTTGTGCATTTGCCCTAAAACCACTCCAATAGGATAATCACTCGCATCACACATTAATTCAAATTGTTTCTCTCAGTTAGGTGAAATTATTATAGGAGCAACGATTAATTTTTCCTTTAATAAATCGAAAGCTTTTAAGCATTCATCATTAAAATCAAACTTCTTATCCTTTTCCAAAAGTTGGCATAGAGGCTTAGTTATTTTTTAAAAATCTTTGATATATCGGCTGTAGAATCCAACATATCCCAAAAAGTTTCTTACCCCTCTCACAGTTGTTGGACGTGGTAATTTTTTTATGATTTGAATCTTTGTAGAATCAACTTCCATGTCATATTCAGATATTTTATGCCCAAGCACAACTTCTACAACCATAAATTGACACTTTTCCAAGTTTAGGACTAAATTTATTCTTTCACATACCTTTAAAACTTTTTCTAAGTTGCATAAGCATGCTTCAAATGAATCTCCAAATACTGAAAAATTATCCATAAATACTTCTATTCCATCATCTATTAAATTGCTAAATATGGACATCATACATCTTTGAAATGTTGTAGGTGCATTACATAATCCAAATGACATTCTTCTAAAACCGAAGGTTCCATAAGGGCTAGTAAATGTAGTCTTCTCTTGATCCTCAGGAGCAATAGGTATTTGGTGATAACCAATATATCCATTCAAAAAGCAATAATATTTGTGTCCAGCAAGTTTGTATAGAATTTGGTCTAAAAAAGGTAAAGGTAAGTGATCTTTTCTGGTGACGGCATTTAATTTTTTATAATCAATACATATTAGCCAACCAGTGACTTGTCTTGTCGGTATGATTTCATTTTGTTCATTTATATCAACTGTCACTCCTCCTTTCTTAGGAACACAATGAAACCAAACACTATCAGAAATACGATATATAATTCCAGCATCTAACTACTTTAAAATCTCTTTTTTAACCACTTCTTTCATCATTAGGTTTAGTCTCCTTTGCGGATCAACTCTAGGTTTATGTTGTTCATTCAACAAAATTCTGTGCATACAAATAGAATGACTAATTTCTTTAATATATGCTAAGGACCAACCAAAAGCCTTTTTGTATCTTTTTAAGGTATCCAGTAATTTTTGCTCTTGATATTCATTTAAATCCGAAGATACAATGACTGTTAAGGTAGATGATTCTCCTAAAAACATATACTTCAAATGATTAGAGAGAATTTTCATCTCAAGTTCAGGGGGTTTTATGATAGATGGAATTAAACTTTTATCTCCACTTTCCATAGTATCCAATCCTTCAAATTTTTCCTGAATAGATTATAACTATTCACTCTTCATGTCATCCAAATCATTTTCACTTTCACTTTAATCCTCACATTCCAAATTCTCTTCAAACACTTCTTTAAAATGATCTTCTCTGAAAAAATCACTAATTTCCATTCAAAAGCACTCATCATCCTTTTCAACTAAAAAGTATTTCATAGATTTCATAATATTGAAAGTTACCTCTTGATCATTAACTCTCATAGTTAATTCTCCTTTCTGAACATCGATCATCGCTCTCCCAGTTGCAAGGATGGTCTTCCTAAAATAATTGGAATTTTTTTATCTTCCTCCATATCTAATACAATAAAGTCCACATGAAAGATAAATTTATCCACCTTCACTAATACATCTTCCACAACTCCTTTAGGATAAGTGATAGAATGGTTAACCAAGTGAAGAGTCACAGATGTAGGTGGAATTTCTTCTATTCTCAATCTTTTGAAAGTTGATAAAGGCATAAGATTAATACCAGCTCCTATATCACATAAAGCTCTTCCAAAAAATTTCTCACCTATAGCACACGGGATAGTGAAACTATCAGGGTCTTTAAATTTTTCAGGAAGCTTCTTCTGAATAATTGCACTACACTCACCGCTAAGAGTAACAGTCTCGTGGTCTTTGAAATTTGTTTTCTTTTTAATAATATCCTTCATAAAATTTGCATAATCAGGCATCTGCCTAATGCTTCAACAAAGGGAATATTAATCGTTAATTTCTTAAGGATTTCCAAAAACTTTGCAAATATGTTATCCTTGTTCTGCTTTTTTAGTCTTTAAGGAAATGGAGGAAGTGGTTTTTCAACAGTAATCTTCATTGGTTCAGTTAGATATTCTAATTTTGGATATATCTTAATAGAACCTTTTTCAATGCTCACTTTCTCTCTTTCAACTTCAACTTCTTTTTGTACTCTTGGTTCCAACTCTTTTCCACTCCTTAATTGAATAGCCTTAATTTTCTCCTTATTTTGATCTTTTGGGTTGATCTCAACATTGCTAAGAATATTTCCAGAAGGTCTAGTATTAAACGCAGTAAAAATATGTCCCAATTGATTCTCAATGTTCTTCATCGCAACATTTTAAACTTGAATTTGATTACCCATATTCAAAATTATTTCTTCAGTAGACAACTTCTTTTCCTTAAATTTTGGGTTATTATTAAAACCAGGAGGATAAGAAGGTCTATAATTGGTTTTTCCTTGGTTGTTCAGATTTCCAACTGGATTCATTGAATTGTTTCCCCATTACGGGTTAACAACAGCATTATTATTATTCCAGTTGAAGTTTGGGTGATTCTTCCAACCAGAATTATAATAAATCAAATAAGGATTGTTGAGAGCATTCAAGATTTCATAAGGTGTTTGAGAGTCCATCATCTGTCCTGATGAATTTTCCTCTAACACTGCGGGTGTTTGCGAATAATTCATTCCATATTGATCTATTTTTTTGAAAGTGCAGCAATTTGAGATATTATCATAGGTATCACATCAGAAGCATTAATACTAGTTACTCTTTTATGATTTACCTGCTCAGAGGGCCATTGAAAATTATTAGTAGTCATATATTCTATTAACGAATATGCTTCATCTAAAGGTTTTGACATTAATGATCCACCACCAGCAGCATTTATAATCAATCTCAAAGATCTCACTAATCCACTGTAAAATGTTTGAATTATTAACCAGTCTAATAAAGCATGATGTGGACATTTTCTCAGAAGATCTTTAAATCTTTTCCAAGCTACATATATAGATTCTCCATCAAACTGACTAAAAGATGTGATATCATTCCTCAGCTTAGCAGTTTTTGAAGGAGGGAAATATTTTGATAGAAACTTTTGTGAAATTTCTCCCCAAGTTCTAATTGATCCATCTGCTAACGAATTTAACCACGCCTTAGCCTTATCCCTTAATGAAAAAGGAAAAATTCTAAGCCTAAAAACATCGTTTGACACTCCATCGTATTTAAAGGTAGCACACAGTTCTAGAAAACTAGTGAAATGTAAGTTAGGATCTTCATTAGGTGTTCCTCCAATTTGTTTATTATGTACCATTTGGATAATAGCAGGTTTAAGTTCAATGAATTAGCAGCAACATCAGGGTTTTGGATAGTTAAGTGAATTTCATCTGTTGTTGGATTAACATAATCTCTTAAAGGTCTTGATATATTTTCATTTTGATTGCTTTAATTATTCAAATTGTTCACCATTTTGTGAGGATTTTCAGATTTTTTGTTGTTTTCAAATTTTTCTAATAGTATGCTCTAATTCAGAATCGTAAGGCACTAAAATTATAGATCTGATACTACGCATACAATCACAATAAGCACACTAACAATAAACAAACACAGACAATTATGACTTGTAATTCAAATATAAGCTTTCAAATACTACAAAAATTAATATTTTACAGTTACCCCCCCCCCCCCCCCGCGGCAACGGCACAAAAAACTTGGTATGACTTTTTAAAATATCAAAAATTTATGAACTCGGATTTATATATATATATATATATATATATATATATATATATATATATAAGGGGAATTTCTAATCCTGGTTCCCTTAACAGAATTCACCAACTAAACAGGACTCATAAATTTTGGATTATTGCACTTCTTGAGCCTCTGGTGAGAAAAAACATCTCTACCTTCTCTAAAAAATTCCCTGGTTACAATTGCTTCAGCAATGGCAATAATAAAATCTGGCTGTTTAGTAGGAAAGAGCTACATTGCACAATCTTGATTAATAATCCTCAATTTCTCCATGTGGACATCTCCCTAGATCACTTCAACAGCTTGGATACCTTCATTTATGCTGGGAGCTCCTTAGAGGCCAAAAACAGGCTGTGGACTGATCTGCACAATTTTTCTGGCACTTCTGATAGGAACTGGATTGTGGGTGGAGATTTCAACAGCATTAGGGAACCTAGTGAAAAATTGGGTGGGAACACCCCAAGTATCAAAGCTATGATGCAATTCTCAAATAACATCCAATCAGGAGGACTTTTTGATCTGGGTTTTTGTGGCTCCCCATTCACTTGGAAGAGAGGTAAGTTGCTGGAAAGATTAGACAGATTCTTGGTGAACAGTCAGTGGATGGAGTCCTTTCCCATCACCCAAGTACATCACCTAACTAGAACTACTTCTGATCACTCCCCACTGCTCATTAAAATCTCTATGGGGAGTATGTGTAAACAACATTGCTTCAGATTTCTGAATGTTTGGGCTGAGCATCAAGATTTCCTGTCTGTGGTGAAAGCTGGATGGACCACCCCTCATCTCCCTGGTGAAAACCCACTAATCAGACTTTGGAAGTTACAAAAGAATCTTAGTCTCCACTTGAAGAAATGGAATAGAAACAGTTTTGGTAATATTTTCCACCAAGTTACACAAGCTGAGCTCACTTTGAAGACACTGGAACAAGACCAAGCTAATGGAGTGGAGAATGAGAATGCCATTATTGATGCCCAGGTTAAATTAATCCAAGCCATTGAGGTGGAAGAAAATTATCTGCAACAAAAAGCTGCTCTTAATAAATATGTTTATGGGGACAGAAACTCTAAGTACTTCCATGCTATGATCAAATATCGAAGACAACTTAATGTTATTGTCTCAATCAAGGACCATCAGGATCAATGGATCACCCAACCTTCTTTAATTGCAAAGAGTGCTGTCAGGCACTTCCAGAACTTATTTGCTGCTGACAGGTTCTCCCCTCCTACTATCCAGACTGATATCTTTGATGCTGACAGACTCTATACCCAACAGTTGCAGCTCTCCAGTTTACCTGAGGAACAAGAGATTGTGGCAGCACTCAATTCAGTTGATGGGAACAAAGCAGCTGGTCCTGATGGTTATACATCTACTTTTTATAAGAAGGCTTGGGAGCTAATTAAAGAGGATGTTATTGCTGCTATTCAGGCTTTTTTCTCAGGAACCAATCTCCCCCCTTATTTCTCCTCTACTACCATGGTTCTGATCCCCAAAGACAAGCAGAAAACCAGTTGGAATGACTTTAGACCTATAAGTCTAACCAACACTCTATCTAAGATAATTAGCAAGATCCTGGTAGGTAGACTCCAACCTCACCTTCCAACTCTCATTTCTCCTAATCAATCAGCTTTTGTCAAAGGCAGAAACATCACTGATAACATTCTTCTAGCTCAAGAGTTACTGCTGGACTTAGACAAGCCTATCAGAGGTCAGAACCTGCTGCTTAAGCTTGATTTGAAGAAGGCATATGACACTATCAGCTGGCAATTTATTGATCTTATTTTGAAGGGGAGAGGTTTTAATCCACAGTTCTGTAATCTGATCCAAAGGTGGATTTCCAATACCAATTACAGCATACTGATTAATGGTACTTTCCATGGGTATTTTCCTGCTGGGAGAGGAATAAAGCAAGGGGACCCCCTGTCCCCTACCATTTTCATTCTGGCCTTTGACTATTTTTCCAGAATTCTCAATCAAGCCCATAAATCCTACCCCTATCTCTGCTACAAACACTGCTCCACCCCTATCGTGAGTCACCTCGCCTATGCAGATGATGTTATTGTATTCTCCAATGGCGATAAAATGGCAGTGAAGAAAACCATGCGAATCTTCGGAACATCTAAAGAATGTGGTCGGGTTAGAATTAAACAAGAGTAAATGCCGGTTGCTTCGTCGGCAAGAGCTGCAAGACCGATATCCTATTTTGGATCAAGGCCTTCACTGGGTTCTCTTATCCTTTCGTTCCCATCAAGTATTTAGGGATACAATTGCTAAAGGGCAAGAAAAAGCAAACTCAATATGATGAGGTGACTAATAAGATTACATCACAACTTAACTGCTGGGCCAATACCTTCCTCTCCAATGGGGGTCGAATTACCTTGCTTCAAAGTATCTTAACCTCTTTCCCCTTTTACACTATGCAAATGATCAAGATGAAAAAAAGCACCCAGCAGCTATTAGCCACTACCTTTAACAAATTCCTTTGGGAGGGACAGCACCCTCAGAAACATTGGGCCATTTGGAACAAGCTGTGCAAACCAGTTAATGCTGCGGGTTTGGGCTTCAAGAGCTTCAAACAGTTGAGTGAGCTGTTCTACATCAAGCAATGGATCAGGTTCAGGCAAGGTAATTCTCTATGGGTTTCATTTATTAGCTACAAGTATTGTAAAAAAACCCATCCTAACCTGGCTCATCCTAAACTGGTTAATTCTATCCATTGGAAGGAGTTGCTAAAAGTTAGAAATATAGCCAACGAGTTCTTCTGTTGGGAGCTGGGATCTGGAAAGATCAGTTTTTGGAAGGATAATTGGCTACATGGGTATGCCCCTACCCCACTTTTCCCTGTTGATTATGACTCCACCTTGATTGTTTCTGATCTATGGCAAGGACACCAATGGAACATTGATGCCTTGAAGCAGATTGTACAAGAAGATACCATCACTGATATCCTGGACATCCCTGTGGACCCTTCAATACCTGATAAACTAATTACTAAGAACCCACCACATAGATCATTAAGTCAAAATATCTCTAAGCATGCTCAAAATTGGACTAAGGTCAACTGGGGGAAAAGGATCTGGTGCAAGGAACTCACTCCTTCCATGTCCTTTTTCTCTTGGAGATTATTTCATGGATTCCTACCACTTGATGACATATTGAAATTGAAGGGGCTCAAAATTGCCTCTAAATGTTGGTTGTGTAATTCGAAGAAGAAACCATTCAACACCTTTTTATGGAATGCCTCGTAGTACAGGAAGTCTGGGCCATTACACTTACCAGACTTAATCTTAGAAGGCATCAGGGTCACTGGATATCCATTCAGACCTGCTGGCAAGACTGGTTTGACCTCCAGCTTTCCCATATTCCTCTTATTATTTTTTGTTTCACTTGGATGGCTAGAAACAAGTAAAATATCAAGGTGAATGGTCTAATAGCAGGCAGATCTCCTCTCATTGCTGCAGTTTCATCCAGAAACATAATTCCTCTTCTTTCTCCTCAACTAAGCCCAAACCCAAGGTGTCCTTAATTCATTGGACTCAGGCCCCTTTTCCTTGGATCAAAATCAATACTGATGGGAGCTATTCTAAGTACAATGCTGGCATTGGTGGGGTGTGCAGAAATCACCAAGGCAAATGCCTTTGGTGGTTCTAATCCCCCATTTATTCCTCTTCTGCTCAGGAAGCAGAATTTGTTGCAATGTACTGGGCCATCAAGATGGCCAAGGAGCTTAATTACAATCACCTGGTTATAGAATCTGATGCGTCTCATAACCTACAAGTGATGATGGGTACTGCCCCCACACCTCACCACCTTGTATATTGGAAGAGGAAAATCAACCAGATAACTCATACAATCCAGATCCAGTGGCAGCACATTTATAGAGAAGGGAACCAACCTTCCAATTGGCTTGCCAGAACGGCCTCCTCCAACCACAGAATTAACTTTAGTTCTTCCCCAAATGCTCATTTATCCAATTTGTTGAGAGGGGACCTTTTGGCTCTTCCTTTTATTAGAAGAGCTTAACTTTCTTTTCCTTTTACCTTTATTTTCCTTTGGGTGCTGTTGGGCCTCACCCCCCCCTCACTAAATCTTTTGTACTTCTATTCAAATATTAACATGCAAGGAGCTTAGGGCTCTTTTAGAGATATATATATATATATATATATATATATATATATATATATATATATTGATTTATTTTCTATTGAGTCACACAATTAAATGCAAGTATACATATCGCTCAAGTAATATAGAGCTCTAATGGAGTCCTGGTTATCGATCCCACGAGGAGGCAATTAATTTTGTAACGTAGCACATAAATCACTTCACGAATCACAGCACAATTGCAGTAATTACTAATAATTAAAGATGAACAAACAGTTGTAGTTAATAATTCTACCAAAGTACGTTCTAACTTCCTAATAAATTTAACAAACACAAGACTAAATATATAACAAAAGTTCAAATGAAAGAAAGAATCTTCATCCTTTCCAATGATAATGTGATGATTTAATGACATTGATCGGTGATGCAAATGAATTGTGCCAAATAAAAGCATTCCTATTCTTTACCCTCTTCTAACCTCATAAAGAACATTGGCTAATCCTAAGTTCAGTCCCAAAATCCGTGGTTAGGCTGGGAGGATACTGGCTCTCACTCCGGAGTTTCCACTTCCCTTCACTTGAAGGCTAACCCTCGCTTTGGTTTCCAAACCCTAGGATCAAATTGGAGATTTCAGCCTGTCACTCTAAAACCTTCGATTCTACGCCCATCAAAATATATTTCCCTATTTATTTGCACTCAACCCCCATGAACTACGTCAATCATTCATGGACATTGAATGTGACCATCTTTTTTGTTGTGGAACTCAGAATCCTTTTGGAACATATGTTTCCCAACAAGTTTTAACAATTCAATTGGCCAGATTAAAAAGTAAATGAAATACGAAGTGAAAAGGTCATCACAAATTCTCCGTAATAAATCGGCACATCATTTCCATATCACAATATCAACACATCACATGTAAAGGAGGAAGACAAAGAAATCTACTCAAAACTCATGAGGAAAAGATGACAAAAAGTAGATTTTATATATAAAGGCAACATCATATAAACAAAGTAAAGAAAAGATAACTTATCTCAAACTCTTCCCCAAGCGAATCTCAAGGAATTCCTTTGACTCTTCTTCTTTCTTCACAACAACACACAATTCTCTCTTTAGATATGTAAGGAAGAATGAAATCTCACACTTTTTCTCTTCTCCAACACTGCTTAGAAGAGAACACACACAAACCCTAGATTGACTCTTGACCCACAATTTTATATTATGATATTTTTAATTTAATTGCAACGACGCCAAAAACTTGACCCCGCTATATTATCTGTATAGAATTGTAATTGTTTATGTTGTGGATGCTACGCAAGTATACGTATCGTATCAAGTAATACGGGGCTCTAGTGGAGTCTCGGTTATCGATCCCACGGGGAAAGAGAAAATTAAATAACAACTAATTTTAAAATAATAATAATAATAAAACTAGTATACGAAAATTTGGAATTCTAAATCTAAGCGCAATAAAGTAAACTAAGTATTCTAATCGGGTAACTTAACTAAGTAGAGAATTAATACGTATTAAAAGTGCGAGAAATTAAACTAAATAAGTCTTAACTATTTAGAGAAAGTATCTTTCCCCTTGTTTAGAAATTTGAGTGATCGATGAATTTAAATAGATAATTTTAAGGTATTGTGACAAATAGGAGCATTCCTATTCTTTACCCTTTGGTCCAGGTGTAAAGAATATCGACTAATCCTATGTTTGATTACTGAATCTGCGGCTAGGCTGGGAGGATACCGACTGCCACTTCAGAGCTCCCACGTTCCCTTCGTATGAGGGCTAACATCTACACTTCAGCTCTCAAACAATAGGACCGAATTGAATATTTTAGTCTGTCACACTAAAAAGCTCAATTCTACGCCCAGTGATATTATTTCCCTATTTATTTGCACCTTCCTTCCAAGGCTTTTGAATTCCCCGAATATCAGATGTAATTTTTACTATTGTTGTAAATCAACACATTTTAACAAATCAAATGGCCAGTTGAAAAGTAAATTAAGTTTTAAGTAAAAATTATCACAATTTATTAATATATAAAAGTATCTCTATTTTAATTTCATCAAGTCACTTAATTTCATAAACGAGGAGAAAGACTAAATAAACTACTCAGAATGCATGGGAACTAAACTAAGCATGGATTTCATTTAAAGTTAAAAACAATAAATACAAATACTTATCTTGATTTATCCCCAAATAGACTCCTCGTAGTTCCTTTGACTCTTCCTTCCAGTACAGCACGACTCACTAATTACTCACTAAACTCACTAAAGACTCACAACTGCACACAAAAGACTAAAAGATTGCACACAACACAAAAAATAACACACTTAGAACACACAAAAGACTGATTTTCGGCCTCTATATATAGAGGTAAGCAAAGGTCCAAGAGGTGTGTAAGCATCTCTTCAAAAAGTGTCCAGGTTCGATGTATCCGTGCCAGTTGAACTAGCTCGCAGTCGGCGACGAACTACCTCACTGTCGGCGAGGCTTCTGAAGATCTTCAAACCGCGCTATCTCGCTGTCGGCGGGCTCGGGCTCGCTGTCAGCGAGACAGTTATAAATCCTTCAGAAATGTCTCCTCGTAACCTCGCCGTCGGCGGGCTCGATCTCGCCGTCGGTGACTCAGCACAAATTGCATTATTTTCTTCCTTTTGCTCCAAATCCGCTCCTTTTTATGATTTTTGCTTTTATCACCTAAATTCTCCATTCCTGCAATAAAATAAAGAAAATACCCTTCTTTAAAGTGCAATTTCATCAAAAATAGGTATAAATTTCTTAATAAATTTTTCAATGATCAAAATCCCCCAAACTTACTTATTACTTGTCCTCAAGTAATTTTAGTACTACATAAAAATAATGATTTCTATAGTAAGATTTTTCAATTCAAATAAACTATGAATTAGATTAATTAATATAATAAAGTTAAATAAAAATAATTCATGTAATTTTAATTAATCTTATAGAAATAAATTAGTTATCGTAGTCTAAGATTTCTAGCTTACTATTCATTTCGGGAATGACTATATTTAAAAGAATAATTACTTAAGATATTCATATGATAAGAAATTCAAGAAAACACTATTAGGTAAAATTCTAATCCATAAATATAAGTTTGGAAATATCTAAGTTTTTCCTTTTAGGTTAATTCAAATGAAGCCAATTTTTGATAAGGCATCTCCTCAAGCTTTCCTCATTTTTCTTTTTCTTTTTCTTTTTCTTTTTCTTTTTCTTTTTTTTTTCTTTTTTTCTTCTTCTTTTTCCTTTTTTTTTTCTTTTTTTTCTAATGAGGATTACTGTATCTGGAGAGCCTGTTAATAATTTTGAACTTCATTTTCATCTTCCTAAATTTGAAACTTAGGAATATTTCTTAGCTTATATATACTTCATAGTTTTTACTTTATTGATTTTCAATCTTTTCTTTTTCACTTGAATACTTAAGAATTTTAATTTTAGAATATAGTTGTCCTTACTAAAAATAGTTTACTATATTCTTATTCCCTTTAACTAAATATTTAATTCTATTTAATTAATTAAAGCACTAGAAATATTTCATTTAACCTTTTTATAATAATTAAATAAAATAATTCATATTAATTAAATTGAAAAATTTGCTATAAAAATCATTTTATAATAATTTGAAAATAGAAATTGAGAACAAGTTAATAACTAAATTTGTATTTTACTCCCCCAAACTTAAATTTTTATATTCTATTCTAAATAATGAAAAAGGGAAAGTAAATAAATCATACCTTTGAAGTTTAGGTATTTCTTTTTCTTTGAAATTTTTGCAGGCTTTTTCATTTTTCATTGAACCTGTACTGTTAGTATTCTCCATATATATATATATATAACAATTTAAAGAAAATGCAGGGATAAAATCTAAGATAAGTATTAAATACAACGATTAAAATTAACTCTACACTACACATATGAATTACTAACATATTAAAAACAATTTAACTAACAGATTAACAATTTTACAACTTAAAACAATACAGAATAAAAAACATATTAAAGAAAACTAACATCCTATTTAACATAAAAACAAATGTAATTAACTAACACAAAAATAATAACTAAACTATTATCACAATTCAAGCAAATAATCTAACAAACATCCAATGTCTCAAAACATAAAGTACTGAATATTACAAATATATAAAGTCTTCAAAATAACTTAACATCAAACAAATAAAACAAATAAAGTCCTAATCTTCAGCACCAAAGTCCCAGGCTATATCATCTCCTCCCTGATCTGTAGGCTGAGAAGACTGAGCAGGATGATACTGTGAATATCGGGGGCACTCAGGAAAGACAACATCTAAATCACCACTCCTATAACGACGTTCAGCTTCATAGTATGCAATCTCGTATTCCGAATGTCACTGGAGATATTCGCTATCATAATCATGTCTCCTCTCCAGATTATCAATTCTTTGATCAAAATGATCAAATCTTCTCCCCATTGTCTCTCCAAACTGCTCAAAACTTCTTCTATGCAGTGTCAATTCATTCATCAGATCTTGTAGGGTAGGGGTGGTAGGCTCAGGAGGTTCATGGCTAGTAGAGGGTATATCTCTACTTGACTGAGTGAAATAACTTCTTACTCCTGCTCTCCACCCTTCATGAGATTCATACTTCTTAATATTGGCGAACTGTGAGTGGTTTCATTGGTTCCACCCATTCTTCATTATCTCTAGCCTCAACTCCGCAGAGTTGGTAGAGTGTAAAAATTAATCCAGTGGTGTCCTAATCCAGACTCCACTCTCATTTCGAGGAGTGGCCGGGATGTTTTGATAAATAATTCTCCCGATGTTGATGCTTCGTTATTCCGAATACGAAATTCGAATTGTTCTATCTCGTGTTACCTCACCTGTGGTGGTATGTGGGTAACAGAGTAGAACAAATAAAGTAATGCCGAGCTTTGGAGATCGCATTTAATTTAGAAAGAGGAAAATTCACTCTTTCCTGTCGCTTAATTTTCCAAACTCCCGTCCCATCGGTGAGAAAGTTAATGACTTCCTCCAGGTGGTCCTTCCATCGTTCCAAAAGTTTCATACTCGCTAAAGTGTGAGTTATGAACTTCATAGAACGCGTTAATTCTTGCAGCATTGAAATCTACAAAAATCCTCGTACCTTTACTGGTGCATCTTCAGCGGCAGTTAAATTGGCATAAAATTCTTTAACCACTTCTACAGCTGCTCTATATTGAACGTAACAGAAATTCTCCCAACCTCGTTCCTTAATAATCCGCTCTACTTCTCCTCCCGGATTTTTGAAAACCCGATCTGCAATGCACTTTCTTCCTTGAATATTTTCAAAATATTTAGTCTGTGCTCGTGCATTGATGAATCGGTCTTCGTCGAATTCTACTCGACATTTTTGTCGTGGAGCCATACGATCGATCTGTGAAAATCATGAAAATTTTCACTAAACTTAAAAATAATCCTAAGAAGGCTTCCTACAATATTTTATAAGCAATTTAAATTAAATTCCATGGATTTGCACCGAATATTTCTTCCATATTTTGATTTTTCCCAAAATTTGCAATGTGGTGAAAATACATGGTGAAAATCAAAAATTTTTGCATAGGAGTGAAGCACTTACCAAGAGAAGATGAAATCCGGTGTTTTTGAGTGATAAAATCGCTTCAAATCCAAGATCTCTCAAGCCCTTGGTCGGTTTTTGCGAAAATGAGAGGTTGGGGATGATGAATAGTGTTTTTGACCGGTCAAATATATGTTTTTCCCGACCTCGCTGTCAGCGAGATTTTTCTCGCCGTCGGCGAGCTAATATTTTTCGGAACCAAAACTCTCGGGAAAAATCCGCTGTCGGCGAGAAATTCTTCGCTGTCAGCGAGATCGATCTCGCTGTCGGCGGGATTTTTCTCGCCGTCGGCGAGATTCCAAAAATTTTAAAATTTTTTGAAATTCGTCACTCATTTTCGTCCTTAATTTGCCTTTATATTATATTTCCGATCACATCATTTATTAATTTAATATGAAGATTAACTACTTATACACAAACAAATTCACACAACACAACAAATTAACTTTAATATTGAAATCCATGAGATACACAAACTAACATAATTTTAGACTCTATAATCAAACTTCAAACTTCAATCCTTACTACTAATCAGCATCGCAAACCAATCCACGACACACTAAATGCTGATACAAAACTATGACGCATATCTTAATTAAGTTTGAGATATTCAAATCATCACTCCACACATAATAAAATCTAAATCAAATCAAATAACATCAATACAAACATACTATGGAAATCTTTACTACTACTCTTCAATGTCAGAATCTTCATCTGCTCTGATATTTTCGATATGACGATGATTCTTAATAATAATTGAGTAGTAAAGTTTCAATAATATAGACTAACTATTAAGATACAATAAAAATAGATGACTAATATGGGTTGCCTCCCATAAAGCGCTTGGTTTAACGTCGTCGAACCGACCTAATTTCAATTATTAATCGAGTCGACTAAGCATTAAAACCTCTTTATAGTTAGGTCTTATACCTTCGAAATATGGTTTTAATCTATGTCCATTAACTTTAAATTTATGTCCAGTTTTTGGATCTTCGATTTCTATAGTTCCGTATGAAAATATTTGAGTTATGGTGAAAGGTCCTAACCATCGAGACTTCAATTTTCCAGGAAATAATTTCAATCTAGTATTATACAATAAAACTTCCTGTCCTGGTTCAAAATTTCTCTGATTAATCTTCCAATCATGCCATAATTTCATCTTTTCTTTATAAATCTGATCATTATCATATGATTCATTTCTTAACTCTTCCAATTCATTTAATTGCAGCAATCTCTTCTCTCCAGCTTCCTTCATATTATAATTAAATTCTTTAATCGCCCAATATGCTTTATGTTCTAATTCAACTGGTAAGTGGCATGTTTTTCCATATATAAGCCTCGTAAGGAGTCATTCCAATCGGAGTTTTATAAGCGGTTCTATAAGCCCATAATGCGGTTATCCAATCTAATAGACCAATCTAACCTATTTGGGTTTACGTGATTTTTCTAAAATACGTTTAATCTCACGATTAGATACTTAAGCTAATCCGCTAGTCTGTGGATGATAAGCAGTGGATATCTTATGAGTAATATTGTATTTTTCTACTAGTTTGTGAATGTATTTATTTCTTAAATGAGTTCCTCCTTCAGTGATAATCACTCTCGGCATTCCAAATCTAGTAAAAATATTTTTCATCGAAATTTTGAAACACTCTTAAGCATCACACCTAGGTAAAGCTTGTGCCTCAATCCATTTGGAAACATAATCAATAGCTACTAATATATATGAGTTTCCAAACGAAGGAATAAAAGGTCCCATAAAATCTAATCCCCAAACATCAAAAATTTCAACTTCTAATATAAAGTTTAGAGGCATTTCGTTTCTTCTAGATATATTTCCTACTCTTTCGACATTTATCGCAAGTTTTAATATATCCGTATACATCTCTAAATAGAGTAGGCCAGTAAAATCCAGATTGTAGAATCTTATAAGCAAGCTTTATCGAGTCTCGAAATGTCCTCCAAAATCGAATCATGACATTTTTGAATAATTGGTTCGAGTTTCTTCATAAGGTACACATCTTCTAATAATTAAATCCTTACATTGCTTATATAAATATGGTTCATCCCAAAAATAGGTTTTCATATCATGGATGAATTTTTTTCGTTGTTGTAAAGTTAGCATAGGTGGTAAAATATTACTAACTATATAGTTTACTATATCGGCATACCATGGTATTTTCCACTCATTGATATTATATAGTTGTTCATCGGGAAAACATGTTTCATAATTTCATTTTCAATATCGGATAATTCATGATTTTCTAATCTTGATAAATGATCCGCAATTTGATTATCAGTTCCTTTCTTATTAACGATCTCAAAATCGAATTCTTGCATTAATAGCATCCATCTAATTAATCTTGGTTTGGAATCTTTCTTTTGCATTAAATATTTGATAGCGGAATGATCAAGTATGCACGATACATTTTGTTCCAATCGGATAAGGTCTAAATTTATTAAAACCATATACTACCGCTAATAATTCTCTTTACGTAATCTGTATAATTTATTTCAGCATTATTTAGAGTTTTACTAAGCATAGTATATAACTTTAAAAATCTTTTCATATCTTTGCCCAAGAACTGCTCCTACAGAGATAATTACTAGCATCACACATAAGCTCAAATGGTTACTCCCAGCTAGGTGAAACTATTATAGGTGTTGTAATTAATTTTTCTTTTAAGAGTTCAAAAGCATTCGAGCATTCGATTGTAAATTCAAATTTCTTGTCCTTTTCGAGAAGTTGGCATAGAGGTTTAGTAATTTTTGAAAAATCTTTTATATAGCGTCCGTAGAATCCAGAGCATGTCCAAGAAAACTTCTTACCCCTTTTACCGTAGTTGGAGGTGGTAATTTAGCTATAACTTGAATTTTTGCAGTGGTCCACTTCCATGCCTTTTTCCGAAATTTTATGCCCTAATACAATGCCGCCCGCAACCATAAATCGACATTTCTCCCAATTTAGAACTAAATTTGTTTTCTCACATACTTCTAATACTTTTTCAAGATGAGTTAAGCATGTGTCAAATGATGTTCCAAATACGTAAAAATCATCCATAACTACTTCTATTCCATTGTCAATTAACTTACTAAATATAGACATCATACATCTCCGGAATGTTGCTTGGTGCATTACATAATCCAAAAGGCATTCTTCGAAAAGTGAAAGTTCCATAAGGACTAGTAAATGTAGTTTTCTCTCGATCCTCGGGAGCAATTTGTATTTGATGATAACCGGTGTATCCATCTAGAAAACAAAAATACTTATGTCCGGCTACATCTATCTAACATCTGGTCTAGAAATGGTAAAGGGAAGTGATCTTTCCTGGTGGCGGTATTTAATTTCCTATAATCAATACATATACGCCAACCAGTAACTTGTCTTATAGGAATAAGATCGTTATTTTCATTGGCAATGACGGTCACTCCTCCCTTCTTAGGAACACGATGAATTGGGCTTACCCAAGCACTCGTCGTAAATAGGATATATAATACCATTATCTAACCATTTTAATATTTCTTTCTTAACTACTTCTTTCATTATCGGGTTTAATCTCCTTTGGGGATCTCGCTTTAGGTTTATGTTCATCATCTAAAATAATTCTATGCATACGGATTGAAGGACTAATTCCTTTAATATCTCGCTAAAGTCCTTCCAAAAGTTTTCTTATATTTTTTTAAAGTTTCTAAAAGTTTTTGTTCTTGAGATTCGTTTAATGCGGATGAAATAATAACTGGTAAAGTTGAAGAATTACCTAAATAAGCATATTTCAAATGATCGTGTAATATTTTTAGCTCAAGTTCGAGAGGTTTAATAATTGATGGAACTATATTCTTGTCGGTGTTTTCGATATTATCCAAAAATTCAAATCTTTCCTCGAACATAATCTAGTTCTTCATTATTATCTTCAATTAATTCGGTGTTTTCTTTTTCTAATTTATCTTCGTAATATTCCTTAAAATGTTCGCGTTGTAAATGTTCAAGTATTTCCATCCGAAAACATTCATCATCTTTTTCTAGCGCAGGATATTTCATCGATTTTGCGATATTAAATGTAACTTTTTGGTCATTTACTCTCATAGTTAATTCTCCTTTCGAACATCAATCATAGCTTTTCCAAGATAGCTAAAAATGGTCTTCCTAAAATGATAGGAATTTCTTTATCTTCCTCCATATCTAAAACAATAAAATCTACTTGGAAGATAAATTTATCCACTTTTACTAACACATCTTCAATAACTCCCTTAGGATAGGTAACCGAACGATCGGCTAATTGAAGGGTTACCGTAAGTAGTGTAATTTTTCCTAATCCCAATCTCTTAAAAATTGATAGAGGCATTAGATTGATGCTCGCTCCTAAGTCACACAAAGTTTTTCCATAAAAATTTTCTCCTATAGCGCAGGGTATAGTGAAACTACCAGGATCTTTCAATTTTTCGGGAAGCTTCTTCGAATAATAGCACTACACTCTTCACTAAGTGCGACCGTTTCATTATCGGTGAATTTTCTTTTCTTATTTAGAATATCTTTCATAAATTTTACATAATTTGGCATCCGATCTAAGGCTTCGACAAAAGGTATATTGATTGTTAATTTCTTTAATATTTCAAGGAATTTAGCAAATTGTTTATCTTTTTATGTTGAGCTAGTCGTTGAGGAAATGGTGGTGGAGGTTTTTCAACGTAAATTTTCATAGGTATTAAAGGATCTTGTTGAATTGTTTCCTTTTCAATTTCCACTTCCTCTTTTGGCTTTCAAGTTCTTTTTGAATTTGAGGTTCTAATTCTTTTCACTCCTTAGTTGTATTGCTTTAATTTGTTCTTTTCCTTGATCTTTAGGATTTATTTCCACATTACTAGGAAAAGTTCCAGGTATTCTATTATTTAGCGCAGAAGCAATATGTCCAAGTTGAGTTTCGATATTTTTAATAGATGTTCCTTGAATTTGTAATTGATTTCCTTGAATTTGTAATTGATTTCCTTGAATTTGTAGTTGATTTCCTTGATTTTGTAGTTGATGACCCATATTCAAAATTAATTCATCCATAGATAATTTCTTATCTTTGAATTGAGGGTTATTGTTATTAAATCCAGTGTGGGTAATTAGGTTTATAGTTTGGATTTGCTTGATTAGGTTGATTCATCCATTGTTGATTAGGTGTGTTATTCCAATTAAAATTTGGATGAGTTTTCCAACCAGGATTATAATAGTTTGAATAAGGGTTATTAGTTCTATTATTAATAGCATTTAAAGTTTCATAATTAGATTGAAATTCTATGATTTGTCCATATGAGTATTCGTCTAAAGTAGGAGAGTAGTTCATTCCAAAATTATCTAATTTCTTAGATATACCAGCAATTTGAGAAGCTAACATAGATATTGCATCGTTTTCATGAATGTTGGCTATCTTTTTCGATTTATTCTATCAGCAGGCCATTGGAAATTATTTGTTGCCATTTCTTCGATTAGTGCATAAGCTTCATTAAATGGTTTAGACATTAATGAACCTCCAGCAGCAGCATCGATGATTGATCTTAAAGATCCTACTAATCCATTATAAAAGGTTTGAATAATCAGCATACTGGTAGCGCATGATGTGGGCATTTCCTAAGAAGTTCCTTAAATCTCTCCCAAGCTTCATATATTGATTCTCCATCTAACCGACAAAAAGAAGTTATATCGTTTCTAAACTTAGCAGTTTTAGATGGTGGAAAATATTTGGATAGAAATTTTTCCGATAATTCTCCCCAAGTTTTAATAGTATCCGAGTGCTAACGAATTCAACCACATTTTAGCCTTATCCCTTAATGAAAAAGGAAAAAGTCTAAGTCTTATAGCATCGTCGGATACTCCTTGATATTTAAAAGTAGCACAAAGTTCTAGAAAACTAGCGAAGATGTAAATTAGGATCTTCGATAGGTGAACCACTAAATTGATTATTTTGTACCATTTGGATAATTGCGAGTTTAAGTTCAAATGAATTAGCAGCTACATCGTGGTTTTGAATAGTTAAATGAATTTCATCTCGATGTAGGGTTGGCATAATCTCTTAATGGTCTTTGTTGGTTCATATTTTGAATTTCGTGAATATTTGCCATTTGTGTTCAATTTATAATTTGTTTCTTTTGTTTTCTAATTCTTTTAATTGTACGCACTAATTCAGAATCGTAAGGTATTAAATTTTCGTTTCCAAATTTGCGCATACAATTTTTGAATAGATATTAATTTATTTATTATGATTATTTTAAAATAGTCCGTTACTCTAGTAAATTTTTCTTACTTTTCCCCGGCAACGGCGCCAAAAACTTGACCCACAGTTTTATATTATGATATTTTTAATTTAATTGCAACGACGCCAAAAACTTGACCCCGCTATATTATATGTATAGAATTTTAATTGTTTATGTTGTGGATGCTACGCAAGTATACGTATCGTATCAAATAATACAGGGCTCTAGTGGAGTCCTGGTTATCGATCCCACAGGGAAAGAGAAAATTAAATAACAACTAATTTTAAAATAATAATAATAATAAAACTAGTATACGAAAATTTAGAATTCTAAATCTAAGTGAAATAAAGTAAACTAAGTATTCTAATCAGGTAACTTAACTAAGTAGAGAATTAATACGTATTAAAAGTGCAGGAAATTAAACTAAATAAGTCTTAACTATTTAGAGAAAGTATCTTTCCCTTGTTTAGAAATTTGAGTGATTGATGAATTTAAATAGATAATTTTAAGGTATTGTGACAAATAGAGCATTCCTATTCTTTACCCTTTGGTCCAGTGTAAAGAATATCGACTAATCCTATGTTTGATTACCGAATCGCGGCTAGTGCTGGGAGGATACCGACCGCCACTTCGCAGCTCCCACGTTCCCTAGCATGAGGGCTAACATCTACACTTCAGACTCTCAAAGAATAGGACCGAATTGAATATTTTAGTCTCGTCACACTAAAATGCTCAATTCTACACCCGAAGGATATTATTTCCCTATTTATTTGCACCTTCCTTCCAAGGCTTTTGAATTCCCCGAATATCGATGTAATTTTTACTATAGTTGTAAATCAACACATTTTAACAAATCAAATGGCCAACTTGAAAAGTAAATTAAGTTTTAAGTAAAAATTATCACAATTTATTAATATATAAAAGTATCTCTATTTTAATTTCATCAAGTCACTTAATTTCATAAACAAGGAGAAAGACTAAATAAACTACTCGAATGCATGGGAACTAAACTAAGCACGGATTTCATTTAAAGTTAAAAACAATAAATACAAATACTTATCTTGATTTATCCCCAAACGTACTCCTCGTAGTTCCTTTCGACTCTTCCTTCCAAGACAAAGACGACTCACTAATTACTCACTAAACTCACTAAAGACTCACAACCGCACACAAAAGACTAAAAGATTGCACACAACACAAAAAATAACACACTTAAAACACACAAAAGATCGATTTTCGGCCTCTATATATGAGGTAAGCAAAGGTCCAAGAGGTGTGTAAGCATCTCTTCAAAAAGTGTCCGAGTTCAATGTATCTGTGCCATTTGAACTAGCTCGCCGTCGGCGATGAACTACCTCGCTGTCGGCGAGGCTTCTAAAAGATCTTCAAACCACGCTATCTCGCTGTCGGCGTGCTCGGGCTCGCTGTCAGCGAGACAGTTATAAATCCTTTAGAAATGTCTCCTCGTAACCCCGCCGTCGGCGGGCTCGATCTCGCCGTCGGCGACTCTGCACAAATTGCATTATTTTCTTCCTTTTTGCTCCAAATCCGCTCCTTTTTATGATTTTTGTTTTTATCACCTAAATTCTACATTCCTGCAATAAAATAAAGAAAATACCCTTCTTTAAAGTGCAATTTCATCAAAAATAGGTATGAATTTCTTAATAAATTTTTCAGTGATCAACTCTCTACACTAAAATAATGAAAAAAAACACACTCACTCTTCACGCACACACACTAAAGGCTCTCTCTCCCTCTCTAAACTTGGCTCCAAAATAGTTTAAATTTGGCTATAAACAATTTCCTAAGAATTTTCTCAAGCATCCCTTCAAAATCTGGCCAAATACATTGAATCTAGTTTAAAATCGGGATAGGGTGCGGTCTGGCGCAAGATAGGGTGCTGTCCGATGCTATTTCCGCCTTCTGGTCAAAACTCTCTGTAAATTGGCGTGGTCTGGCGCTGGTGGAAGTGTCGTTCAGCGATAGTTCCATAAAATGCATTTTGCTCTATTTTGCTCCAAATTTGCTCCTTTCTTCTTCCTTTTGCTCCAAAAGACTAAAATCATTGTACCTGCATGAAATCATAAAAAATACCTTTCTTTAAAGTGCAATATCATCAAAAATTAGTATGAAATGGACCTTAAAAAGCTATCAAATTTTTAGTGGATCGGCAGCTTACAAGAGGAAGTCAAGCATATGGAGCCTGTAGAGAAAACAGAGAAAACAAAACCAGCCAAATCATATGAAAAGAGATATGGCATAGTGGCAATGATTGACAAAGGGAAGCAGTCGATGAGGATTCATGCTGAGCAATCACCATAGCAGCACAGTTAATCACCTCGCATACAGTCAGCCTTCATAATACAGTTAGTCTCAGCAGTATGGTCGACTTTGTTTACAGCAAAATAATCAGTCTGGTCAGCAGTAGAGGTCATACAGGACAGACGGATGATAGGGTCTGACGATGTCAGAATGGCTACGCAGGAACTACTCCTTTAAGGATGATGCCATGGCAAAGATGTTTAAAAATTTTATGAAGAAGCCCAAGTTCAAATTTCCAGAGCCGAAGAAGCTGTAAGAGATGAGCAAGAAGGATCAACCCAACTTTTTTCCATACCAGAGGCCGCTCGGACATACTATAGAAGGATGCTTTAGTTTTAAGGATTGGCTCGAGAAGAATTACAAGGAATAAAATATAATGATATCGAAAGAATAATTAAAGAACCTGAAAGAGGTTCTGTAAATGTGGATTCGGCCAAGCCAATCTCTCCAATTAACCTGTATGCTGGAGAAGGTGGATGAAGTACGATTTGCAATGAGCTCAAGAGGGTCCTGGATCAGATCCAGTCTGCTCGAAGGCAAGTAGCTACTCAGAATCTGCCACCATTCCAGTCTAAGATGAAGATTTCACCAAGGAGACCACCGCAGTGGGACATGAAGAAGAAGGAGATCAAGAATGAAATTAAGGACGGTAGCGCGAAGGTTAGGATAGGGGATACCTCTGTTAGATTGGTTGTTTCAGATTTGGGGGTGAAACCCCTCAAACCCCTGCCTTTGTACTATTATCTCTATGCCCCTCTAAAGTCTCATAATGATAATAGAAGCAATTTTGCCTACATTCTTACTGTCTCTAGTGATGAAGAAACCAATCACAACCTATCTAACCCCGATTTCGATTTCCAAGATGATCCTTAAATCATATTACTTCCCCACGAGAATGTTGATGAAAATGAAGAAGATATCGATAACACCGGTTACGACAGTATTGGAAGTGAGGAGCCAATCCTCGAGTGCAAAGGAACTCCGCTTGCAATCAACTTGAATTTTTTAGATACGGAAATAGTACCAGAAGAACCAGCTACAGTGACAAGAGAACCTCTGGATATATTGGAGGAAGAAATAATGAAAGTGAATCTCAGAAGTGGCAAGGTGCTACCGCCAACAATAGCTCCAGTGGAGAAAGGAAAACAAATACTTACTCAAGAAGAACTACCTCCAGCAATGGAAGAAGTACAGATCCAAAATAAAATCAAAAATTTAAATAAAGTAGATTATAATGTACTAGATCATCTTAGGAAGTTCCAGCTAAACTAAGCATCTACGATGCTCTGATATTATCAAGGGAAATGAGAGAAAATCTAGTGAAATTTCTACTTGGTCCATACATTTGCTCAGCACAGTTGGCTAGCACATCCTCGGATGGAGTTTGTACTTTAAAGGAACAGCCTGGCGTAACCTTCACAGATGAATACTTACTACTCGGTACAGCTGATCACAATCTTCCACTCTAAATTTCCATCATTATCGGCAGATTAGTGCTTTCTAAAGTGATAGTAGATTCTGGAGCGTCGCTTAATATAATGAGTCTACGGACGTTAGCTTACTTGGATATCGACGCACGAGAGCTCACTACAGATAAAATGATGCTAAGAGGATTCAACCAGAAAGGAGAAAGAGCTCTTGAATCTATAACACTACAAATAAAAGTCAGAGATCTAGTAACAACCGCAAAATTCCATGCCATCGACGCAGATACTTTGTTCAACACCCTGCTTGGTGACCGTAGCTTCACGAGTACAATATGGTCCCTTCTTCGCTACACCAATGCATCAAATACTTTAAAGATGGACAAGAACATTGCATCAAGGGAGACTTGCAACCGTTCTTAATACATGAGGCAGGCATTCACGAAGACGACGCCTACTACGGTGCCCCAAATAAAACAGTATTTTCAGAAGAAAGTGTGTCAAATGAGACTAAAGATCCAGAAAGATCACAAGGACGGGACCATCCACCACCGCTTCAATAATCTCCCACCACTCCTTTACAATGAGTTGATGGAGGTTCTTTTAACCTGCGCATCCGAGGTCAAGGCCAGGATGCGAGCAAGGAAGAACTCACCAGATTGTTGAATGGACGAAGCCTGTGATCAGCATTGACGTAGAAGGAAGTTCCGAAGAGGACAAATTGAGAAAGGAAACAATGATGATAAGTTAGAAGAAGCCTCGGTTTGAAATTTCTTTGGATGACATAGAAAAGAGTGAATACAAGCCAATGTACGATCAGATTAACCATTATGTTTAAGCCATGATTCTAACTCCGATCCATCCTCAAAAGGTCTAGAGTATGGAGGTCAAGGAATTCCATAATGGTGGTTTTAAGCCGATAAAGTTTTATTGAGCTTCGCCTTCTACTTCTGAGCCTTGTGTAATTCTTGAAGAAAATGATTCTAATGAATTAATGGAATTACCTTTTGGTTATTTTTACCATGTGTAAAAAAATTAATCCAACAAGGATATGTGTCGAAGCAAATGCCAAAAGATAAGTTACAATCATATGAAAAATTAGGGAATGTAAAAGGAAAGAAACTAAATTCAAAAGAAGGTCTTGGGTTTGACATGATTGGATCAGTCAGTGACTCGGGATTTTGCATGGTTGTTACTAATCAGTCATACAAAGATTTCTTAGACAATTCGAGATGAGTTTGAAGATCAACTGATAGATGATGCTCCACCTGGGTTTAAAAAAGAGTTCAATCAAAAGTGGATGAACTAAAGGAAATCAACCTCAGCTCTGAGGAGCAGCCCTGGCCGACTTTTATAAGTTCGATACTCAGTGAAGAAGATTCTGTGGATTTGATCAAGTTATTATCAAAATTTAAAGATTGCTTCACCTGGAGTTACGACGAAATGCCAGGATTATCCCCAAAAGTCACAGTTCACTGACTTGGGTTAGACAAGTACACAACGCTGTAAAGCAAGCTCCTAGAAGAATGTGTCTCAAAATAGAACAACAATTCACAGACGAAAGAAAGAAATTAATTGACGCTAACTTTGTGCATGAAGAACAGTATCCGACATGGTTAGCCAATGTTATTCTCGTGAAGTAGAAGAATGTAAAAATGTGTGTCGACATCAGGGACTTAAACAAGGCACGTTCAAAAGATGAATTCTCATTACCGATATTGGAACTAATGGTGGACATTGCGTCAGCGCACGAGATTTTCTCTTTCATGGATGGATCTTCGAGTTATAATCAAATCAAGAAGGCTCCAAAAGATGTAGCGCTCACAACATTCAGAACTTCAATCAGGATTTACTGCTACACTGTTATGCTGTTTGGATTAAAAAATGCCAGAGCTATATACCAAAGAGCAATGACAAACATCTTCGATGACCTTATTCACCACCAAGTGGAATACTACGTGGATGATATGGTTATCAAGAGAAAAATAAAGAAAAACCACCTATATGATTTAAGGATTGTATTTGAATGATTACGGCAATACAATCTCATGATGTTTCCCTTAAAGTGCACCTTTGTCGTTACATCCGAGAAATTTCTCGGATTCATTGCCCATCATCGGGGAATCGAAATCGACCCAAAGAAGATTAAAGCTATCTTGGAATTGCCTCCTCCCATAGCCTTGAAACAACTACGTTCTTTTCAAGGCAAACTGGAATACCTAAGACATTTTATATATAATCTATCAGGAAGTTGTCTACACTTTTCAAACTTACTTCGAAAGGTTTGTCAGATTCATCTGGGGAGAGCCATGACAACGGGTTTTTAAAGATATTGAATGACACTTAAAGATACCTCCTATTTTAGGAGCCCTTATCCCGAGTAGACCGTTAATTCTTTATACTGCAGCCTTAGGTGAATCCTTCGGAGCCTTACTAGCCCAAGTCAATGATGAGGGTAAAGAGAATGCGCTCTACTACTTAAGTCAACATCTAATACTGGTGAAGGTAAAGTATCCTCCTATTAAGAAACATTGTCTAACTTTGGTTTTCACCGCTCAAAAGCTTAAGATTACATGTTATCTCATAAGGTTAACCTGATCTCGAAAGTTAATCTATTGCAATATCTGATGACCCGACCAACACTTTCCATAAGCTTAGCAAGTTGGTTAATGATTTTATTGCAATTTTTTATAACTTTTGTAACCCTTTGTGCTATCAAAGGGAAAATTCTTGTGAACTTTCTCGCAGCGCACCCACTACCAGCTGAGTCCCACTCAATGATGAATTACTAAACAAATAGATACTACAAGTGGAACATTCACATATCAGATGTTGAGAGATGTACTTCAATGGACTGTTAACAGCTCGACGAGAAAAAGAATAACAAACAGTGATACCAGGCAAGGCGGAAATTGATCTAATCTTTGTGACACCAAATCAGGCGATGCTAAAATTTTCTTACTACTTGACAGAGTCGTGCACTAACAATGAGGCAGAATATGAATCACTAATCACAGTTTAGAATTGGCAATATTATTGAAAATTACGAACATTACTCATATAGCAAGTGGCAAGACAATATAAGATTCTAAGGTCAAGATTAGATGAAAACCATCGATACAAGATGAAATTGCTGGAACAGATTCCAAATGTGACATTCTATAGGATTTCTCGGGCTGACAATGCTCATGTGGACGCTTTAGCTAAGCTTGCTAAAGAATTGGCTTGTCCACCCGAAGATTCTATAGGTACTACAGTGCAAGAACGTCAAGTTCTGTCTCAACTCGACCTTGACAGTTTACAAAAGCTTGGGAAAGAAGAGATAACAGCTACTGTGGTAGATGATATGAAAGATTAGTGTTGAGTGTTGATAGAATATTTACAAACAGAAAAACTGACAGAAGACAAGTCAGTAGCAAATCAAATTCAAAAGAGGGCTTTGTCGTATGCCTTAATCGATAATGTTCGGTACAGAAGTTCATTCGACCAAATGTGGTTGAGATGCCTAAGCAGAGCAGAAGCACAGAATATCATCAAAGAAGTACATGTCGGATTGTGTGGAGCTCACCAAACAGAGCCGAAGATAAAAATGAAAATCAAATGACTGAGATACTATTGGCCAGCAATGATGGCAGATTGCATGAACACAGCTAAGAAATGTCATCAGTGCCAAGCGCATGGAGTGGTATTGCACCAACCTTCAAATTTTCTACACCCCACGATTACCTCGTAGCCATTCAAGTGTTGGGGCACGGATATAGTGGGACCGATAGACCCTCCATCTTAAAAAGGACACAGATTTATACTTGCTATTACGGATTACTTCTCCAAATGCGCAGAGGCAGTTCCACAATGAGAAGTTACAGTGCAATAAATTCTACAATTCTTCAAGAATTAGATCGTCTACCGCTTCAGTGTACCGTGCAGGATCATTTCAGTTAATGGGTCTGCATCAAGAGTACCAAAATCAATAACTTCATCAGACGTCACGAGATAGACTGACGGTACTCTACAATCTACTATCCGAAAGCAAATGGCTTGGTAGAAGACTTAAACAAGATACTCGTGCAGATTTTGAAGAAGACGCTTGACGACAATAAAAGAGAGTGGCATGAGAAGTTGCTAGAAAGCTTTATGGGCATAAAGGATGACAGTCAAAACGCCGACATAGTCTACACCTTACACACTTGTGTACGGGTCTACGGCAGTGCTTTCATTAGAGGTTCAGCTACCGTCGCTCTGAATCACCGTCGCCAATCAGATTATAATAGAACATAATGTAAAGCTTTGACTTGCATAATTGGAAAGCCTTGATGGTAAAAGATTGCCCGCTACAGCAGAACTTGGAACTTTATCAAGCAAAGATGATTCAAGCCCACAATAAATTGGTTCGCCCGAGGTCGTTCAAAATTGGTGACTTCGTGCTCGTTCTTACAAGGCCTATTCGTGCACACCGCAAGATAGGTGAAAAATTTGAACCAACCTGGGAGGGACCATTTAAGGTGGAGAAGATTTATTCTGGCGGGTCGTACCAAATACTGGATTCTTAAGGTGATAGACCCATGTTATCAATAACTGGACATTACCTGAAGAAGTACTACACAAAGCAAAGAAATTCTGAATCCAAAATAAGCCATGTGACCAGTGTCTGTGACTGGGTCCAAATTTTGTAATAAAATAAAGTTGAACAAAATAAAATAAATTATCTCATAAGGCAAAATACGCTTATTAAATTATAAATTTCAAGTCTTGTAAAATCATATTAAATAAGATAATGGCATCAGAATAATTACAAAAATTGCTAAATAAGTAATAATAAGTTTTTTATGGTTCTTGTTCGTGCAAAATACCGACCACTAGCATTTTCCCTTGTGTGCTTGTGTGGGAAATGTCAGATCGCAAGTTGGTATTTGCTTTCAAAGACAGCTTAAACCTTGCGCTACGATAGAAAAAGCACCTGTAGGAAGTGTGATCAACTTCTACTTGGATTACTCCTAGATTTACGTCGACTACAAGAATGCTAAAAATATGAAATCATTAATGAAAATTGGTCGTGGAGAGACCGGAAAAATGTCGGAACACCGAGGCACCGAAGGTTTTGTTGACCCACACCTTCCCACCGGGAGACACAGTCAAAATCCGCCCATGATCACTACTCCAGAAGATGGTCTTGTCGCCGCTACAGCTGAAAAGGTTCCAGACGCGCCGTTGGCACGTACAATGAGAAGAAATGCAAATCACTGCAAACGTCATCTCTTGGATAGGTTGGAGAGAAGACAGGCTCGAGAGTTAATCACCAAGGTATCGACTCTTCAAGAGGAATTTTATGAACTAGAGATAAAGAAACTGATGACAGCTCGTCTCGCACAGATACAGATCCAGAGACTACTGAGGACCCTGTGCCGACATAGGATTTAATGAAAGAGATTTTTACCAGACGCTTGACTTGCAACTCGAGTCTACCTAGACAACCTTCAGCCACAGGGAAATTTTTAGAATGCCCGTAGTGCCATGCTTTACAGTTGGAGGAGTACAGCACGGTCGAGGCGTACGCAGCCACCTCGATACTACTCAGGACTAAGGAGCATCCTAACATAGAGCCTTACGTACCACAATTTGTTCCGCCGCCATTGCAGCGATGAGTTCTAGACTACATGACAGTCAAAATCAGGAGAGTTGGAAAGAAAGATTTCTAGCATTATGAAGAAATCCAAGGAAGATTTGTCAATATTCTAGAAGGCCTCGAGGTTTACACAGATTTATTTTCAAGGAATGATCAAGAGAAAATTTTGGATTGTGTTTTCATCCTTCATGATTTGGGCAAAGCAGGTCGTCTGAATGACAGGACATACACAAAGCCGACAAAATGGAAAAGAGGAAAGGGCAGGATGACCATTCAGTGTGGGTGCTGCTATAACTTCGCAAAAGATTGACAGGGTAATCCCTCAGGGATTCTACAGCATGATGAGGTCGACCTAATACCACCGCAAATTAAGAAAATGATAAAGAGAATGATCAAGTGGCACGTGATGCTTGCAGACTGTATTCCCAACAACTACATTATAAACATCTATGAGGATTGAGATTATATCCTACCTCATATCGACTACCACGACTTTGTGAGGCCTTTCTGCACAGTCTCATTTATAATTGAAAGCAATATATTGTTCGGCCAGAAGATTCAGATTGTTGGGCCAGGAGAGTTTCGAGGTTCCACGAGATTCCTCTACCATCAGATCAGTGTTAGAGCTAAAAGAACGGTGCAAATCTTGCAAAGCACTGCATCCCAGGAGTCACAGGACAAAGATTTTTAGTTACCCTCAAAATAATGGATGAGGACAAGGCACCATTCTACTACGAACTAGATCCAAAGTTGGAAGACCTTCGTCCCTTGCCACTATGACATCAGTACCTCCGGATGTTCACAAGGGTACTTTTGTTCCGGAGCGTAGCCTTAGTAGGTTAGCTTGTTCACGGGGCAACCTCAGACAGCATAATTCTACTACCTCTTGTGCGAGTTCACGGCAGTTGTCACCACTTTTTGTGCCAGCATGACGTGATATGTCAGTTTTGTTCAGCTATGTAGGCTCACTCTAATTTTGGATGCTTGTCAGCATGTGATCAGTTGTAATTAATGAAGATTTTTGTTTCAGCTCACTGAATTTTTCAGAGATGTTTCTTTTGGCGCAATGGTCAAAAAGGCATAGGACTGCATAATGGTCCCAAATTAAAACGAACAAAGAACGATATAAAAGAAGATTAAAAAGAAAATAATAACAAATGAAAAAGTTAAAATAAAATAAAATAAAATAGAATCTGAAATCGGATATCCCCCCAATGAAATGAAATGAAATGAAACGAAACAAATTGAAAATTAATGGTAAATTGAAAACAAATGATAAGCTATCTCTTTCTCTAGGCTCCGAGTCTCTACACTCATTCTCAGATTCTTCATTTGCAAAAGAACTTTGTGAAATATGGCACTTCACACAATGTCACATTCCACAAATTCAAATTGTCACAAAATTTTACAAATCTCGCAATGGCTACAAGTCTTGGCCGAATTTCACAATTCTATTTTCTTCGAAAGTCAACATCAAATTTTCTCTAAATATTTTTACATGAAATTCTGGGACCAGTACCTAAGTTCTAATTCCCTCTCATCACCCCTTTTGGCTGGATGCGAGTCTTTGAGCTTTCCTTCCCAAGATTTCTAAATTCCCTAAATTTTTCACACCCTATCCGAGAAATTTTCCGACTTCCATGAAATTCCAGTGTCGAAGTATAGTCGTTTGATCCCTTCAAATTCTCTACATTTTATACATCTTATCTGAGAACTGTTTGCCTTCCATGAAATTCCAAGGTCAAAGCATGGTCGTCTGATGCTTTTAAGTTCCCTAATTTTTCTACATCCTATCCGAGAAATTTTTCACCTTCCATGAATTTCCAGGTTTGGAGCACAGAATTCTGATTCCTTCAAATTCCCTAAATTTTTCCCATCCTATCCTAGAAACATTCCTCATTCCATGAAATTTCAGGGTCGGAGCATGATCATCTGATTCCTTCAAATTCTTTAAATTTTCTTATCCGAGAAATTTTCTGCCTTCCATGAAATTCCTGGGTTGGAGCATGGTCGTACGATTCCTTTAAATTCCCTAAATTTTCGCATCATATTCGAGAAATTTTCCACATCCACAAAATTTTAAGATCAATATCGAATTTTGATTCTCAATTTCGAGATCAGTACTGAAATTCTGGTTCTCATTTCCGAGACTGGTACCAAAATTTTAGTTCTCATCTTCGAGATCAGTACCTAAATTCTGATTCCCATCTTCTGAGGTCGGTACCGAAATTTCGATCCTCATTTCCAAGACTAGTGCCTAAATTTCAGTTCTCATCCTCTAGGGTCAGTACTTAAATTCTAATTCCCTCCTTCGAGGTGGGTAACTAAATTCTGACTCTTCCTCTGCAATTAATTAAACCCAAAGATTCCCACAAAATTAACATTTTCAAATCAAAGAAAAATTTCACAAATTCAAAATTCCATAAACTCAAAACTCAAAATCAAATCAAAATTCAAAATCCAAAGTCCAAATCTAAAATCGATATCCAATTCCAAATCAAATTTTCAAATCAAATTGGAGTGGACTCCTTTAGAGATTGGAGGCTTGAAATTCACAGCTCCCGGTTTTGAAGGCTTTTCAACCAGATAATCCCCAGTGGAACCTTCCTCGTTGAATTATATGTTTTGTCTTGAGTTTTGACTCAGACAATTGTGTTGATTTTGTTGATCTTGCCAGTCAACACCAATACGTATGGTGTGCTTGTCTGACACACCGCACCTATTGGGGGTCCATTTGTTGACCTCACTTTTGTTGAAGTCTAGTCTTTATTTAGAATAGTCTAAGGTCTAGCCATAGGACTTTCCTAGTGACTATCTTAGAAGACTAGCAATGGAACCCTTACCCCATAAAAAATCAAAACACTTCTTTACTTCACTTGGAGTTTTCAAATGTTTGAGGCCTAACCTCTAAGTATTTAGGAGCATGAGACCAAGCATAAGAAAGCTCAAGAGGAGTTCCATACAGGATAGTCAAGCCTTAGGACTCACCCTGAAAGGTCTGGTCTGGATGAGGCTCACACACATACTCACACCCACATTACACTCTCACACACTGCCTCACAACCCCCAAACCAAACTTCTTTACACTTGATCCCCTACTCTTTTGGAAACTCATGTAGGTGGTATTCCCAAGCTCTTAGCCCCAGGCTAAGGTTTGGCTGATAACAGCACATGGAGGATCCAAATGGGGAATTCCCTTGGTCCATGGCTCAAATGGGTGATCAATCTCATTCAACCCCAATTTTACCAAAAAAAAATCCAACTTTTGACTCCTTACCCCTAAACTCTACCAAATGACCAAATTACCTCCAACAACCCTACTTTTTCCCAAAATTCCCATAATCAAACCAAATTACTTAAATGCTCCAAAAATCATACCAAAACATTCATCACCACTCAAAATACCAAAAACACCTCAAATTTACCAAAATCCCCAAAATACCCCCCCCCCCTTAAAATATCCAAAATTACCAAAATGCCCCTCCTAGCCCAAAAATTTCCAAAAATTTCTTAAAACCCTCAAAATATTCTCATTTTCAATTTTGAGCCACCACATTGACCAAATTTGATCAATTTATCCCATTTAACCATGAAACCCAAATTTGCCCTTTAAGCCCCAAATGCCCAAATTACACCCAATGTAAACCCAATTGAACTCAATCTTGCCCAATTTCAATTCTAAACCTAAATACATCATTCCTAAACTCAATTAAAATCAAATCCAAGTCCAATTTGACCCAATTTCAAGCTCAATTTGAACTCAAACCAAAAAGCCCTAATTTAGACCATATGACCAAATCTCCCCAAATCAAAACTAATGTCAATCAATTTCCCCTAATTTTGAATTATAAACTCTTTATGACATTCCCCTACACCAAATTGAACCACCAATTACCCCAATTTGGCCTAAACCTTACCAGTGTCCAACCAGACCTAAAATTCCCAATTTTACTCCAAAGTGATCACATGTCCAAAATCCATTAAATTGAATGCGCTTACCCCAAAATTGACACCCAATTTATGTTGAATACTCTTCATAACAATCATTTATATCTTTTGGAACCATCAATTGAGCCATAACTCCACCCTAGCCTAACCTAAACCTAAGTTAGCCCAAATGTCCCCTAATTGACCAAATACACAAATCAAGCCAAATTAACACCCCGAACCCATTCTAAACCCTCCAATCCTCTCCCGAACACTTTATGACAATCATACACACCATTTTAAATAATCAATTGGACCTAACGCAACCTAGATATGGTGGCGGTGGCGTTTTTGATGCGGTGGTGGTGTTGCAGGTGTTTCTATTTCAGTTTTTTTATCTCCCAAAAATTTATGTTGTTTAGTACTTTGCGTGTTAGTTGTCATAATAGGCAAGACAAGAAACTGGTTCATCTGCTACCTGAGATAAAGAGATGAGCTTAATATTCGATGGGCTCTGTGTTAAGGAGGTCGAATTGAGAAATAGGCCGACATCTATTTTAACGAAGAAGGTTAATATAATATACTAAAAAGTTTCAAGGAAAGCATAAGAAGAAAATATTAAAAATGAAATTTAAAAAAAAAATTGGATCAGTTAGAAAAGGACTGAAAGTTATGTAAAGAGCTAAAGTGGGGATCCACATGCTTGGGTTGAGATCCTATAAAGCAGAGAGTCAATGCTTCTGGAGCATGGTGGACTGAGAGATTGGATGTGATAATGTTTAAAACGTAAACTCATTTAAAATTTTTAAAAGTTTTCATTGAACATGTTAAGTTTTATTACTTGATTTGTAAGTCATGCCAACTGCGAAACAATTTAAGTTTAGTGGCATTGACCCTGAGCTTGAAAATAAGTTGGATCGTATGTTCGGTGGAGTGGTGGCACACCGATATAAATTTCACAAGACCAACGTTACAAGCCATATTTTAAGATAGTTTCATGTGTTCATCTTTCTCTAAGTTTGCTTGAACACAGCATCTCTAATATATTTGATAACTGTTTTAGGGTTGTATTAGAGCGCTTGATGAAACACATGTGGATGCATGTCTGTCCAACAGTGAAAAGATTACACATTGGATGATGTCATTCAATAACACAAAATGTGATAGTTGTATGGGATTTTAATATATTCTTCACATTTGTTATGGCCAAATAGAAAATGTCGTGTACACGACAGTCATATTTTTAATTTTGCTACTTGAACTCAAAAGAATAACTTTTCGAAGCCACCTCCAAATTACCTTGAATATAAACAAAGGAAATATTATTATCTCATACAATACTGATAAATAATATTACTTTAGAGAAATATTATTTGAATGGTTGATGCTGGATATTCATTATAAAAAGGGTATCTCAAACCCTTTCTTGATACCAAATATCGCATTCTAGATTTTGAGAGAGCTAGTACACGAGGTTGGAAAGAGATGTTCAACAAGAAACACTCATTCGTACATGGTGTCATTGAAATGATATCTAGAGTTTGGAAGAATAAATGGGTCATACTGTGGGATATGCTGACAAATCAGTTTCCTAAACAAGTGCAAATTGTGGTCGCCACAATGGCTCTCCACACTATATTTGGCGGCTTCCTTCTTGCAGCGGCATTGAATTAAATAGGGTTGATGAAGATTATTCACATGTCTTTGTTGAATATCGCCTAGGACAATCTTTACCACAGGATGTAGGTGATTTGTTTGAGACTTGCTCCCATGACGAGGAAGGTGCAGGGGAAATGATAGAGTTGAGAGAGCGAATTACAGATGTCATAGTTGGAGGATAAATCGAGGGATTGTCTGTTTTTTGGTTGCTACTTTATTTGCAATGTGTTGTGAAAACATTTATTATTTTTTGTATCGATGTTTTATGCAGATGATGTATATTTTGAATCTCAATTTTATTTTTTGTTCTTAGATGTACTCCTTCCCTCTTTGATGGTCGATGAGATAACCTTGAATATAATATGTAATCTAAATATTGCATATTTTATTTTTGCTTTTGGAGGTCTATGATGAGATATTCAATCATAAGGTTTCTTCTGGTTGGTCTATATGTTGTTATTAATACATGTAAAATCCCAATGAAGGCAACCAAGTTCCTATCCTTTTTCAGTCTTATGGATTTTAAGGTTCTTCTGGATAGTTTTTTTGTGATATGCTTATGTGACACATACGAGCTCGATATTACGTTGTTTCAAGAAAATCAATAATCTTTTTTCTATAGCGACAGATTTGTTGGTTTATGATGTGTACTCTGAGACTTCACTGTTTCTTAAAACTTGAATTGACTACTATTATTCATTTTTACTAATGTTGTATCTAAGATTTTGTGTTGTGTTATTTTAAACCTTCAGAAAAGATGAGCTCGAGGACTTACGGTGCATCCAAAGCATTGTACTACTACTGTGGACTAAAATGTTTCTTGCTCACTTCACAACAACCATGTAGTTACGGGAGATAGTTTTACAGGTGTCCAATGAAAATAATAGAAAGTTATATCTTCTTCAGGTGGGAGAATGGGTTAGAGGTTTCCACCGCCGATAATGATCGGCGTGGAGAGCTTCCTTGGAGAACAGCTTATCTCATGTGATAAACCAAGTTTATTTTAAAACAATATTATAATATTAGTAATTGTTACTATTTTGTGAGGTGCGTTTTTCATTTGTAAAATTCAAACTGAATATTTGCTTTCAAGTATGGAATGTGCTAGCATGATTCGTTCTGTTATAAGCAACAGTATAGTACAGGAGAAGGAATATCTTTTTAGAAACAGCTTCAGCACATCTATTTCAAAACTGTAAAAAATAAATAGACGGTCGGTTTCTCTGTAGCAGCTTCTGCGCAACTGCTTCCTGCCACAGCTTCTGTTTTGTAGCTTTTTAATAAGTTGCAACTGCCCCAAACATACCCTTAAAGTACGTTGAGTTCTAAGGTCAACTCCCAGTGACAAAAATTGAAATGTTTTTTGGGGCAACTACATATATTGGCATTCTAAACATTGCTATCTACAATTAGTAATAAAACTCTCAACTTATAATTTCATTTGCAATATTTGCCTACGTACCATTTAATTATTATGCATTTAGATATCTAACTACTACACTTCAATTTTTTAGATATATGTCACTTTTCTATGCACGAAAAAGATGTATTTCACCTTTTATAAGTTAAAATAATGGTATTTTTGTTGTGTGATATGAAAGAGTTGAGTTGTATAAATTTCAAATATAAATTTTAGGTGTTAGATATGTAAATACATGAAAATTGAGTGGTGTAAATGCCCCCATTCCTTTTATTAAACTCTCAATTAGGGATGTTAAATTGGCTCTTTGTTCGTGAACAGCTCGTGTTCGGCTCGTTAAGTAGCTCGTGTTCGGCGAACGAGCCGAACACGAATAAATTTTTAAGCTCGAAATATAAACGAGTCGAACACGAACAAACAATTGTTCGCTCGTGTTCGGCTCGAAATGGCTAGAAAAGAAATAAATAAATAAATATACACACACATAATATATATTCATAAAATTAAATATTATAAATTGTAATTAATTAAAACTTTTTAAAATAAAAAAATTTATCAAATTTAAAAAAATTAAATCCTATAAATTATAACATATAACAAATTATTAATAAATATTACTTATTTAATATTATATATTTATATAATATAAGTTATATAATTAATATAATATAATATATAAATTAAATCCCTAACTCTCCTCCGCACGAATTTTTATTGCGTCCGGACCGCGTACGCAGCGCTGCGTCCGGACGCCAATAAAAAAGCGCCACGTGGACTTCTGGACCCCACCATGGCACATTTGAAGAAAAAAAACTTTTTTATCTCCATTCTGCCGACTCGACCCGACCCAAGCTAAAAAGAATGAAATTTTTACCGCTTTTTTTCCCCCCCCAAAGGATAAAGGCATTTTTTGTCTCCATTATCTTTAGGATGCAGACATTTAGGGTTTTTCTCTGACATACGCTTGTCGTGGAAGTGAGAGTCGAAATTTGATTTACGGAGGGACGACGCGAGTTATGAGGTGGATTCTTTATTCCTTGAGGGCTGAGATTCTGGATTAGGGTAGAGCAAGTGAAGATGGATTTTGAAGATGATTATATAAAGTATTGTTTACGTTCTGCATTTGCAAAAATTAGGTTTTATTTTCTTATAAGTTCTGTTTTATTTAGGGAATTTTTATTTTTGGTATTATTAGAGTTTTATTTAAGTTGTAATTCGAGTAGTATTTGAGTAACACTGAAAGCGACACTGTAAACGTTTTCTACAGTTTTAATTTAATTTAGGGGTTGGCAAGCTTTTGGTTTGATTTTAATGACATTGTGGTTTGTATTGCGGATTATATTTACGTTCTGCTTTGTAACATTTAGGTTTTATTTTCTTATTATCTCTGTTTTATCACGGGGTTATATTTTCTGACGAAAAAATACAGCTCTAAAACACTTATAATATTTCTAAAATACAACGGCTGCAGAAGAAATGCGGACGTTAAACTGGTTGTATTGGAATATTCCTCTTACACGCAGAATACAACCACAAAACTATTGTAAAAAATATTTACTATAAAATGTCCGACTCGAAACCACATAACTATTGTAGTTTTTTTTGCCCTGTGCAGTGTATTGGATGATTTTTTGCCGTGTTTATGACAGTTTATTCCAAATTAACCTGGTAAGGTTTAACAGCCAAATCAGGAAATGCTCTAAGAGTGTTTTTTTGCAGTTTATTCTGTCATCAGAAAATGCTTTATTACAGTTTATTTGAAAATCAAATATTGTCATTAATAGAGTATGAAGGCAAAAATACAACTCTAGAATAAAAAGACAATAATACAAAAATATAACAAAAATAAAACTGATTGGTGGGACTGTTAACGGTGCACAAAATATAACTCCGAAAATACTAGAATACATCCATAATACAACTGAAGATATGTAATGCATCCATCTTTACGATTTAATTTTGTTGTATTTGAACAATATCTCTGTTGTTTTACGGTCGTATTCAGTAACGTGCCGCCCAGTTGTTGGAATAAAACGCGGAATATTTCAATACAACCGGCACGGTAGTATTAGAGATATTCCGCTTTCCTATACAATACAACAGTTCGACCTAACTCTGTTGTATTTGAACAATATCTTTGTTGTGTTAGGGTTGTATTTAGTGATGTGCCGCCGAGTGGTTTGAATAAAACGCGGAATATTCCAATACAACGGCATATATTCCAAATGAGCCCGCGATTTCGGGTTGAAGAATACAGCTCTAAAACACTTGTAATTTTTTTAATACAACTGTAGCAGAAGAAATGCGGACGTTAAACTGGTTGTATTGGAGTATAAGTTTTTTTTTCTGATTATCACTGTTTTATTAGGGGATTATATTTTTCGTATTATTAGAGTATTATTTAGGTTGTAATTCAGTATTATTTCGGTAATACTTAAAGGGGCATTTTAAGCGTTTATTATAATTTTAATTTTATACTCTGTCGGCAAATGTTTGGTTTGATTTTAATGAAATTGAGGTTTTTATTGCGGTATTAGAGTGGTATTACTTCGGAATAACACGAGAATACAACCTTAAAACGATCGCAATATGAGAAAAATACGCTCCATAGAACTGGTTGTATTGGAATATTCCGCAATACATTCCAATTGAAACGGCGGTTTCGGCTGAAAGAATACAGCGCTAAAACAACTGAAATATTTCTTAAAAACAACAGCAGCATAAGAAATGCGGACGTTAAACTGGTCGTATTGGAATATAATACAGTTGTAAAACACTTGTAATATTCCTTAAATACAACGGCAGCATAAGAAACGCGGACGTTAAACTGGTTGTATTGGAATATAATACAGCGGTAAAACACTTGGAATACTTCTTAAATACAACGGCAGTAGAAGAAATGCGGACGTTAAACTGGTTGTTATGGAATATAATACAGCTATAAAACACTTGTAATATCTCTTAAATACAACGGCAGCAGAAGAAATGCGGCCGTTAAACTGGTTGTATTGGAATATAGTACAGCTCTAAAACACTTGTAATATTTCTTAAATACAACGGCAGCCGAAGAAATGCGGACGTTAAATTGGTTGTATTGGAATATTCCGTTTACACGGAGAATACAACAAGAAAACTATTGTAAAATATATTTATTATAAAATCTCTTGCCCTTTTGAAATTTCGCGCCAATGCCTAGGAAATACAACAGAAAACGAAACGTCTCGTCGATTGATTACTTTGTCCGGAGGAAAACTACGCACTCATTACCGCTCCCAAATTTTTAGGGTTTTAGAGCATTGCGTTTTCTAATCGAGTAGAGAAAAACATTATCCATCTCCTGAAATTTACATCGATGGAAGCAGAGAACACCCCGATTGAAGCAGAAGATATGATGGAAACGGAGGTTCGGCTGAATGAGCAGCAACAAGCCGATCAGCCTACGCAGAAGACCAAAGACAAAAAAAGAAGAAGGGGACTAGCAGCAAAATGGTCACCGGCGACAGTTCGTCGAGGTAGTAGTCTTAATCTACATTCGTATTTTTATTAGGAGATAGCATTCTTATACTTAAACTCCGAATAATACTGAAGTATGTTGACCTCATTTTTGATGAGGTCTTCTCTTCTCTCTTTAGTACTTAGGATCTAGCCTTAGGCTTTTCCTTTGACTATCCTAAAGGATTAGAATTGGGACCCACCACTTAGAAATTCAAACCACTTCTTAACTCCCTGCAAACTCCACAAGCTTGATTGTAGACCCCTAATCACCTAGAGGGTTGAGATCAAATGTGGAGGTTTAAAGGATGAGTTCCCTATGGGACTCTTTGGCCTTAGGATCGCTCACAGGTGGCTCGGTCCAGTGAAGGGCTGATTTACACACACACTACACCTATACACTACACTTTCACACACTTCTTAAAAACACACCCATACCCAACTTGACCTCCTGACTCATGAAGGTGATTCACATGGATGGTCCTTAACCCCTAAGCCCTTAGCTAAGAGGGTTAGGAACAACATAGTGGATGCCTCAAATGAGTCCCTTCATGGCTCATGTGGGCTTGATGTGGCTTCATGGCTCAACCAAAATGATTTCATTCCACTTACATTCACCCAATCTTCAATTTTCCAAATTTTCAATTTTTGACCTCCGGGACCCTACACCCGCCTAACCTACCCAAAACCCTTGAAATTATCCAAATCTTCCAAAATTTCCAAATCACTCAAAATTCCCCAAAACCATTCCTAAACATTTCCTCACCAACCAAATTGATCATCCATACCCAAAAATACCAAAAATTCCAAAAATACCTCCCAATACCCTCCAAATACCCAAAATACCCCTCTTAACCCAAAAATCCAAAAATTTAGAAAATTCCCAGAAAATTTCAGAAAATCCCAAATATTACCAATTTCATTTTGTCCAACTAAACCATGGGCCAATTATGTCAATTTGCCCTACTTTTACTAAAACCCCCAATTTAGCCCATTTTAAACCCAAGTGAACCCAATGTCAAACCAAACCTACCCAATTGACCCAAATTCTGGTCCAATTCAATTCTAAACTTCAATTCAACATCCCCAACACCAATCTAGACCAAATTCAAGCCCAATTTGATTGGCATTGGGATCCAATTTCACTTTTGGCCTTAAAGCCCAATTTGGACCCATGACCCAAACTTAGCCCAAACTCACCCAATTCAACTCCAATTAACCCCAAATCTTTTCTAAGCCTTCCTTAACATCCCCATAAACAAAACACTAACATGATTTGCCCAAGATTTTGACCCAAACCCTATTCAAATTCAACCCAAAACCAAAATTCCTTAAATGGACCTAAATCCGAACCTAACCCAAATGAGCCCAAATCCCAAAATCAAAACCCAACCAAAGCCAAAACCTCTTTGAAACATTCCCATAAACATTTCCCAACATTTATTTTACATCAATTTCAACCCTAGCCCAACATTGGCCCAAGTTAGCCCAATTTGACCTACATTGGCCCATTTACCAAATAAACTCAAATTTAACCCAATTCAAACCCAAACCACCTTAAATCTATTTCAAATTACTCATGAAACATCCCTAAACCAAAACCAACAATTATTTGGCCCAACCTTTTACAAAAATTCCCATCCATGAACTCATTCTTAAACCTAAAGGCCCACTTCCTTAAACCACTTTAAAAAGTCCACCCAAGACCATTTCAAAAGCCCAAAATCAATCCAAAGCCCACATGACAAATTGTTCTCATCATACCCTTAATTGAAATCATCCCTAAGTCCTAAATCAATAATCAAGCCATTCCAAATCAAGCCACATGTCAAATTACCCCCTAAATGCCAAATATTTCTAAAACCCTTTTTCATGAAACAAGTCAACCTTTTTCAAGCCAAATGCAAGCCACATGCAAGCCATAGACAAGCCACATGAAGCCATGGGGGCTTCGACTTGTCACCAAGCCATTAATGGCAATTGGAGGGAGTCCTTTCCTAAGCCTTCCTTAAGCCATTTTAACCTCTTTAATGCAACACCATAACCCAAAATTAACTTAAACTATTTTGATGGAGACCACACCATTTTCTCCTAGCTGACCCAAATGACTCTTTTTTGCCCAAAACCAAGCCTTGGGTGGTGCACCTAGCCCAAAAGGATGGGTTGACCCAAATCAAGCCAAAATGGCCTCTTCCCCATACCATTTTAATCCAAGCACTTTACACATGTCCAAGCCCGATCGACTTCACCATTGCCAAGCCCCGACCTCCCCGGTCAAGATGGTGACCCTTGCTCGCCGGCCAGCCACTGGGCCGCCGGAAAACACCATGGCCGAGACATGGGCAGGAGCCAAACATTGAAATTCCACCTTGCTGAGCTGCCCCATGCCCAATGGCCACCATGGCCGTTCTTCCCTCGACCTAAGCAACTCGATCCCAACCATTAAACCCCCCGGGAGAGCCTCCAACCATGCCTATTTAAACCCCTCACCCTCTCGGCCAAAGGAGGTGCTGAACCAAACCTTAAGGAAACTCGCCAAAATCATTCCGGCACCACTCTCCACACATAGAGCACTTGATCCCCATCGAATTCCAGCCCCCAATTCCTCCAATCGAGCTCAATTTCGAGCTCAAACTTTAGCCCAAAACCAGGACACTTCTTCACAAGTGAGCCAATCCCCAAATTGATTGGTCCTACACCTTCACCGGACCAAGAGCGAAGTTTCCCACTCGAAAGCCCCATCTCCGAGCCACCCAATTGCTCCGAGCCTCCAAGCTTTGTGATCGGTCGTGGTCACTTTCATAGCTAGGACAATTCACTGTGCCAAGGGACTTCATCCGGAGCTTACTTGGACCCAATCGAAGGTGACACAACTCTCGCATCGAAGCTTCACTTCTCCGAGCAAAGGTATGGACTCCCTCTTCTTCCCGAGCTTCCAGAGATTTTCATTTTAATTTGAGTCGATTTAAATGCATGTTCACCGTATGGATGTGTTCGTCTCTTCAAGACGAATCCATAGAGCATAAGAACATGAAAATCCGTCGAGAATCGAGAGAGTTCTTAGGGTTAGAGTGTGGACGGTCACGGGATCGCACCGGCCGTAGACGATGACCGAGAACCGTCGGATCGCGCGTGTATCGGATGGACGGCTTGGATTGCGTCGGACCGGCGAGATGATACGTGAACCGCGGGGCCCCGGACGCCCGAGTCGGATGGCGGCGCCGAACCGAGGAGCGACGCGTGTCGATTCGGAGCCGCCGAGGTTGAGTCAGCACCGCGTGGATAAGTAGATAAATAGGGTATTTTCTGATTTATTTAATTCCCTAAACTTCAAAAATCCATATCTTTGTGTAGAAAAATCACAAAAATAAAATAAAAATACCCTCTTGCTCGAGTGAATCGAGGAGAATAATGTGGAAAAGAAATTAATTAATTTTGTCCAGTATTTTACTTTTAATTAATTATTTACTCCCTGCATTATTTTAATTCTCCATGCATGCATACAATTCACCATGGCATGAGACCATAGGGCTTTTGAAGCCTCTGAACTTGGGAACATTCCCTGAATTTTCCAAGGTCAGAGGCCATCTCTGTGAAAAGTTACTGATTTTTCAAATGCATGTTGCTGTTTTCGAGTATTTTAATTCCAAAAATTAGCATGTTGTGAAATAAATTCTAGGAAAATTTGGTGATGTTCCTTATGACCAGAGAACCCTAGGAAAAATAGGACTTGAGTTAATTCACTCGCATTAACCCTAATTGGCCTAAATACCCAAAATTGAACTTTAATTAATTAGAGTTAACCATAGATCAAATTGACTTGAAATCAATTCTCCACTGACCTTTAGGATCAGAGGAATCCACCATAAAAATTTCAAATCAATTGGACTTGGTTAGCCCTACTAAATGGGTTGATTAAGCCATTTAGCCAAATTAAACTTTAAAATTTCATAACTTTCAAAATACCTTTCAAAAATTCACCAAATTGGTTTTGAAGCCTCTCTGATATCAGGGGAATTCAAAAAAATTAAAGTTGCAATTTTCTAAAAAAGTTGACTTTTTATCATTATTTTAATATTTTAATAATTAAAAAATAATAAAAATTACAAAAATAATAAAATTCACCAAAATGTCACATTTTGAATTCTAACCACTTAGGAACAAACCCCATATTTTTCTTATGTCTCTAGGTTGAGATATTAAATTTTAAAGCCTTGGGGTATTTTTTTTAAAATTAAAAAATACATTTTCTAGCATTTCCACTAAAATAATTCCAATAAATTAAGGAAAAATCAGAAAATTGTAAAATTTGATTCTCTAGAATTCTTGATATCAGAGAGAATTTTAAAAATTATAAAATTCATTTTTCAACTTATATTCTATTTTTAAATTAATTAATACTCCAGAACTTAAAATAATTTTAATAAATAAAATATAATTCAAAAAATCACAAAAATTGGTCCAAGTGGTCCTCTAGTCATTAGGAATGTCCCATAATTTTCTTAAGAATAGAAACTTTCCCTTGGTCATATTATTAAATTTTCTTTGGAAATCCTTATTTTCCACCAAAAATAATTACATAAATAAATTAAATACAAAACAAAAATCACATTTTCTCCTCTAATGTCTTTATTGACATATGAGTGAGGTCACATAAAAATTTCAAATTCATTTGAGCTCAATTTAGTGAGTTATGAAATTATTAAGCTTGAAGGGCAAAATGGTAATTAAAATTTTAACCCTTAATTAAAAAAACTTTAGGCTTAATAAAATTAAAGAGTAGAATATTTGATCTTAACCTGATTTGGATGATTGAAATTTAAGCAATTAAAGGGTAGGAACCTATTAAACAATTTAAAAATAATTAAAATAAACTTTAATTAAAGTAAATAATTAAATTTGGAAGAATAATAAAATTGGAATTATTGAAATAGGGATGTTATTAGGAAGAGGTTTGTTCTTTAATTTAAGAATCCCTAAATTAATTGTCTCAATAATATTTAATCCCTAATTAAAATGATAATCCAGTCTTAAAATTTAAAGTGCTAAAAGGTTTAATCATTAAATTAAATTAAAGTTAAAATTATTTAAAGTAAATCCCTTCAAAATAAAATATTAAATTGAATTAAATTAAATTAAATTAAAGCAAATTAAATTAAATTAAAATTAAATTAAATTAAATTAAATTAAATTAAATAAAATTAAACTAAATTGAATTAAATTAAATTAAATTAAATTAAATTAAATTAAATTAAATTAAATTAAATTAAATCAAATTAAATTAAACTAAATTAAATAAAATTAAATTAAATTAAATTAAAACTAAATCAAATTAAATTAAATCAAATTGAATTAGATTAAGCTAAAGCATATCATATTAAATTAACTTAAAATTAAATGAAATTAAACTAAATCACATTAATTTAAGTTAAATTAAATTAAATTAAATATAACATCACCTAAGACATGAAGAATTCAAAATAAATCTAAAATAACTTGAACACTATTCCAAACTTAAATCATTAATTTGAACTTAAATTTGAATCACAAATCATTAAATATCGTTTTTCCCTTAGGAACTTTTACTATTATAACTCCTAAATAGAGTATCAAATGAAATGTCACTTCACTCATAAGGATATTCAAACATCCTAATTCACTGAGCAAGAAATAAAACTTAACTTAAACACCCTGGCTAATTGATTCACCTGCACAATAGAATTTATTTGGACTTAGGACAATTCCCGAAATATTGAAAAGATGTTTAAGATTCGTCTTAAACACTTCCTCAATATGATGGAACGTCCTTAAGAACAAATCGAGCTTAGTTGTTCTTTGGTGAAGAAAATCATCCTTAAAACCAAAATTAAAGACCTAGACGTCATAGGAATGACTAGCTATAGGATTAGGATTTTGGTAGAAAACCATAACCCTTCCCTTAGCTTTACCTAGGAAATTGCTACAAATGCTTAAATACTCTAAATTGTATTTTAAGTGCAGCTTGGGATGACGGGAAGACCCTCCAGGTACGCTTTTATTTTATTGCAATTTATCTTACTGCAATTCATTTATTCGTGTTGCACTTTACCTTTCTTGCATGATAAACAACGATTGCATGAAAACCTACACCTTTAGGACGAAACCAAAGCCGAAACCCATAACTAAATTAAAAGTCATTACAAGATAAAATTCACCGCCACAACATTTCAAAATATAAAACAACTCAAAATTTAATCACAAACGAACAACAAAACTACAACTACAACTAAATTAAAACGTCTCGTCGAATGATCGGGAATACCTCGGATGATGTAACCCACGTGTTGCTAACGGGATTTCCCACGGTCTAAATGAAAGTGCGGAACTCATTTAGTTGAGTTTAGAAAATTCATCTGGACTAAGTGAATTCGATGAAAATAACGGTGTCGGGATGACGGAAGCCGTGGGATCTTAATCGGTTCCGTTTAATCAACTTTAAGACTCGTTTTAATTAAAATATTAAAGACACATGGAAATTAAGACTTTCTCTAAAACCAAACACTTTTCTCATCTCCCGATTTATGACTTCTACAACTAAACCTCTGCAACAATAAGGAGCTCGGAGCATGGTGGGCGACACGGCCATCGTCATCAGCAAAACCCGAGTCTACTTCAGCGAAACTTTCCTTAGAATTAAATAACCAAGCCGTAGGACTTCGAGGTAGCTTGCCTAGTGCAACATGAATCCTCAACTCTTCGTTAGGCATTTGCATGATCATATCATGTAAATTAAGCCCTAACCGGTCTTAGGACTTCGAGGTAGTCATCTGATACGACATAAACCCTCACATCTTCGAGGCTATTTGTATGATTTTATCATACGAATATAAGTCCTAATTAATCAAAAATTGGTAAGATCAAAATATTAAATAAATATTAGGGCTTTCCTAAATTCAAGCCAAACAATAGGATAGTCGGGAAATTACCGAAGTTCGCTTCGAATCTGTGATTTCTCCTACCTTTCTTCCTTTGGATTCTCAAAATAAAATGTTCCAAATTTGATTCATTCCCTATTGAAATTCCAAAATTCAATCCCTTGAAAACTTAAACTTTTAAATTCTTGAGAGCAAAACCACTGATCATTATCGAGAGTTTTCTTAAGTGATTCCCGTCATTTAAGATGTAATTAACTATAGGGGCTTGCCCTTATAGGGAACTTTAAGAACCTGGGTAATATAAACCCCGCTTAATTCATTTATATTAAGCAGGGGAACTTATCGGCTTATAAAATTGGTTCGCAGACCAAACGGATGTCACAAACCTTTCTAGTTTATTTAATCGAGCCCCATCATCAAGCAGTGTGTTTATTCTTTGGGATAGATACACGGTTTGTGGTGCGGCGCTCGTTCATATAAACTATTCGGGATGTGAGATCAGTTTGATTTCATATCTTAAAATTTTCAAATTTAAAATTATTTTCAAAATCAAATACTACTTTTCAAATTATTTATTTAAATTAAATTAAAAATTCGCCGACAATTTCTGTAGGCGACCCCTTTTCAAAAAATACAACAACACATAACCTAAAAATAAGCCGTACAAAGTACAAGCCGAATATCCTAATATGATCCGAAGACGACCCAAATAAAATCGGCACACTTCCAGTGCATAACCTAACCGCAAGCCAAAACGTATAACAACAATAATACTCATATAAGACACAAATACTCCCAGATTAAAACTAAGTCCATTAAAAGTACAATAGGTATACACCTTACCAAAATAAAACGTAAATATTACCTTCTGCACCTTACAGAGAACATACAACCACAATAATATTCATATAAACAAGAAATATTACCAAAATAAAGCTCGAGACTACAAATAAAATTGAAATAAAACCAAAATACTACTAGAATAAAACTCAACAAACTCTTAAAACTTTAATAATACAACTAAGACTTTTATTTATTTTTTTGTTCTACAGGTTTCTTAACTCGAGAAACATGAGCTGTAGATGTCGGCCGTCCATTGTGAGGGAGCTACTTGATGTGGTCGAGCTGCAGATCTACGAAGGCTGTCATGAGTAATCTCGATCGAATGAATATCCACCAGCTTCTTTGATTTGCCTCCGTATCCCCAGGGATAATATTCTCACCCTTTAAATTCTACAATGTTGGAGACATGACAAAATGTTGTTCAAATCGGGTGGGAAAGAGCTTAGATTACTACCCGATGAAATTGCACTTATCGATTGGGATGCCAAACGGAGGAGCAATGCCGAAGTGGAAGCTACGTCCATCGCCCACAATGAATGTTGTTAACATAAAGAACAGGATATTAGTGTTTGCAAGCGGGGATACTTTCGATCCCATCGGAGAACCTTTACATAAAATATTCGTTGTCGAACTTATTCTTTCCATCGAAGTAATTTCGGTTTTCCTTCGTAACTTGATGCATACGGTGATAATTTAGAGACATTCTCGTCATACAATCGGCCGCGGCTATATGTGAATATCTTATAGAGCGTATCAACGCGAGTTACCATTAAAATTAGATCGCATCGATCAATTGGTTACATAAATGGGTTTCTGTTTTTATTAACGATTAGTATCTTATTTAATCATTCTATTTACTTTATTGATTGATCGGTAATGGTAATATTACATTGATTCCACGCAGCTTTGGTTTTTGAGCACACTTCTCCAGTGACTCCCGCAGCTCCCAATGCTAGACCCAGAATGTTGCGGTGGCCGAGGTCCCTTAAGTGGAACGCGTCACAAGCTGACTTATTCTTCAAGCGGCTAAATACTGAACAAGTGAGTCATGCCCAACTTTCTTACCAAATACCAGCACGTTAAATGGTTAATAAAGCATTTTATACTTTCTTGAAACTCGTATTTAGGTGCAAGACAAATTCACCGATGTAACTCGCTCGATGAACTTCGTCGATTGCCAACCCGGACGAGGGTCTTCCAAACCCGGTCCAAGTTCAATAAACCGAGATTCTATCCCCTCATCACCTTCATTTTCTATGGGTAGAGTCGTTGCAGACGATAAGCACCATTTCTTCGATTCTAGCTACCATGAATCGCAACATGGAAGTTATGAATGAATTACTCAGAGGCCAGGATAAATGGTTCCAGCAATATCAATGAAACTTCGATACCGTAAATGTTGGGGTGACGGGGCTGCAGGTGCAAATGTTAGAACTGAGCCAAAAGGTTGATAGGATTGAGCAACATTTATCAATCAAAGAGCCAAATTTGGCTGGAGAATTCTACCCATTGGCCAGCCCACAAGTCCCTACTGCTGAAGACCCTACTTTTGAAGCCCCTACTGCTGAATTTCATTCTTTTGAAGTCCACACTGATGAAGAAATAATGGCTGTACCAAAACAACCTGTTGAAGTCCCCACCAATGCAGATGAAAATATCATAGGAGGTCACACCTCCCAAGCCGGAGAGGGTGAGGAGGAGGACACTGTCATACCCGATGTTGCAACTGATGTAGATAATCAGGCCGAGGTAGCACTGTCCATTCCTAGCTTGATGCAGAGGGTGAAGCGCCGACGGAGTCGCTTGAAGAAGGTTGTGAAATCACCTTTCACATCCTTTCAATTCAAAAGGAGGAAGACGGTTAAGGATACAAAAGACCAAAGACACCCCCTATCGTAGAGAGCAAGGAGCACGATCATTTGACGGAGAAAGAGCCCTTATCACCGGGAACAAAACCTCTTGCCCAGATATCAATATTAATTGAGAAGATTATTGAGGAGGCCGACGTTAGTTTTGCTGACAACGATGAAGAGACATCACAAAAAGAAGATGCACCGGCTTTGGGCAATCCAGCCTCACCCTCACATGGATCTTTGACCACTCCAACTCCACAGAAAGTTGCACCCAGTGACTCGGGTACTTTGAAATCATTAGTGGTGTATGAACCGAAATTACCCGTGCCTGTCCCAAAGGTATTTCTATAAATATTACTAAATGCATTTATACATGCTCTTATTTAAACATCATACATTAAAACTGAGTTCATTTTTGCACAGAAGCAAGAGTTGAAAGACCTCGCAACTTATCCTGGGAGAGAGCTTATCAGAGATGAGCAGCGCCAAGTAATTGATCAATTTTTGTCAACTTATCATACACCGTACGTGCACCAACTTCTTCACGATGCTTCTCAAATATCTTTTAGATACAACTGACATAAAATAGGTTTGCTTTTAATGCAGGTGTGATATTATCATCAACCAACGGTTCTTGTTCTTAGATCGTGGAATGATGGATGACTTACCTTTTAATGACTTTATCGGTAGTGATCATGTCGACGCCCTCGCCGCCATCCTGTACCAAATGAGGAGGCTACATCCGGACCGGTTCCGTAAATACCTATACGTTTCCCCATTATTTTGGGTAATGCCCTTAGTGTAATTTGTTTGACATTTTAATGAATGACACTAAAATTTTAACTAAATATCGTTTCATGCGCAGTTATCATAAAATGGAGGGCGACCCTTTACAATTTCTGTCACACATCACTCCCAGAGCAGTGAAAGTCTCTGATTTTATATATCTTCCTATTGTGCATAATTCTCATTGGGTATTATTGGTCTGCGAACTAAAACGTAAGAAATGGCAATTATACGATTCTCTACCCAACGACATACACAAAGATGTTTGCACCTAAGTCGTGAGTATATGATGGACAATAATTTAATTTCCTTGACTTCTGTAGATTTAATAGTAACTGTTATATTGCACTTTGTAGGTCAAACTATTTACAACCTTAACCAGAGAATGCTTCAAGAATAGGAAACCCGCAGCATGGGATCTGGCTCACGTCAGAGGTATTCCGAGACAGATGAACAGCATTGACTGTGGCATGTTTGTCTGCAAATATATTGAAAGACTGACCCGGGCTACCCCTACTGACTGGAGGTTAGAGCAGAATTGGCAAGCTGAAATGCCCAAATTCCGTGCTCAATTCGCATATGACCTCTGCAGGTGGTTTCCTTCTGTAATTAAATACGATCGAAAAGATTATGACAGTGACTGAAATTGGATTATTGCTTTAATATTCTGTTGTAGTTAAAATGATACTATTTATGTTGGTTGTTTCTGTGGAATTATATCGTAGTTTATTGTGGCTTGATGAGGATTTGCGGTTTATTGGATGATTTTTTACGATATTTATCGTAGCGGTTTATTCCAAATTACCCTGGTAAGGTTTAACAACCAAATCAGGAAATGCATTAAGAGTGTTTATTGTACTTTACTTTGTCATCAGAAAATGCTATATTACAGTTTATATGAAAATCAAATATTTTCATTATTAGAGTAAGAAGGCAAAAATACAACTCCGGAAAAAAATGAGAATAATACAAAAATAAAACCAAAATAAAAGCCGAATTGGTGGATCGTTAATAGTGCACAAAATACAACTCGTAAAATACTGTAATACATCTACAATACAACTGGAGATATCTAATACATAAATCTTTACGATTAACTTTGTTGTATTTCGAACAAAATCTCTCGTTGTTTTATGGTCGTATTGAGTGAAGTGCCGCCAGCTTGTTGGAATAAGAAGCAGAATATTCCAATACAACCGGCGCGGTAAGTATTAGTGCACTAGAAACAACTCAAAAAATACCAGAATATAACCGCAATACAACTGGAGATATCTGATACATCTACCTTTACGATTTAACTCTGTTGTATTTAAACAATATCGTCGTTGTTTTTACGTCGTATTTATTGAAGTGCCGCCAAGTTGTTCGAATAAAACAGGGAATATTTCAATACAACCGTCGCGTTAGTATTTGGAATTTTACGCTTTCATATTCAAACACACTTAATTTGTTGGACTTTCGTAAATATAAACTTTTTTCAATAACAAAACAAGACTGAATAAGTTGGACTGTTTCTTCGAAACCGTGCAGCGAATACTACTCAAAAAATGCCATGATATTTCCACAATACAACTGTAGAACTATGATACATCCATTTACGATTTAACTCTGTTGTATTTTCATTATATCAACGTTGTATTATGGTCGTATTCAGTGTAGTGTCGAAGAGTTTTTGGAGTAAAATGCGGAATATTCCAATACAACCGGCGTTGTTCAGGAATCAAACAAGGAATATTCCAATACAACCGCATTACCTTTAATCATGCCCGAGCGTGGTTGTATCTAAGTAATATTCCCATCGTTTTTGAAGTGTATTATCTGGTATTAAAATTACGCAATTAGTAATATTAAAATTTTGGTAATTATGCAATGTTCTGTAAATAATATTTTCGTAAATATAAACTTTTAAGTATTACATAAGTATATAACTTTTTTCAATAACAAAACAAGATCGAATAAGTTGGATCGTTTCTTCGAAACCGAGCAGCGAATACAACTCAAAAAATGTCATGATATTTCCACAATACAACTGTAGAACTATGATACATCCATTGGCGATTTAACTCTGTTGTATTTTCATTATATGAACGTTGTATTATGGTCGTATTCAGTGTAGTGCCGAAGAATTTTTGGAGTAAAACGCGGAATATTCCAATACAATCGGCGTTAATCAAAAATAAAACAAGAAATATTTCAATACAACCGCATTACTCCAATCATGCCCGAGCGTGGTTGTATCTAAGTAATATTCCCATCGTTTTTGAAGTGTATTATCTTGTATTAAAATTACGCAATTAGTAATATTAAAATTTTGGTAATTATGCAATTTTTTGTAAATAATATTTTCGTAAATATAAACTTTTAAGTATTACATAAGTATATAACTTTTTTCAATAACAAAACAAGACTGAGTAAGTTGGACTTTCTTCGAAACCGAGCAGCGAATACAACTCAAAAAATGTCATGATATTTCCACAATACAACTGTAGAACTATGATACATCCATTTACGATTTAACTCTGTTGTATTTTCATTATATCAACGTTGTATTATGGTCGTATTCAGTGTAGTGCCGAAGAGTTTTTGGAGTAAAACGCGGAATATTCCAATACAACCGGCGTTGTTCAGGAATAAAACAAGGAATATTCCAATACAACCGCATTACCTCCAATCATGCCCGAGCGTGGTTGTATCTGAGTAATATTCCAATCGTTTTTGAAGTGTATTATCTGGTATTAAAATTACGCAATTAGTAATATTAAAATTTTGATAATTATGCAATGTTCTGTAAATAATATTTTCGTAAATATAAACTTTTAAGTATTACATAAGTATATAACTTTTTTCAATAACAAAACAAGACTGAATAAGTTGGACTGTTTCTTCGAAACCGAGCAGCAAATACAACTCAAAAATGTCATGATATTTCCACAATACAACTGTAGAACTATGATACATCCATTGACGATTTAACTCTGTTGTATTTTCATTATATCAACATTGTATTATGGTCGTATTCAGTGTAGTGTCGAAGAGTTTTTGGAGTAAAACGCAGAATATTCCAATACAACCGGCGTTGTTCAGGAATCAAACAAGGAATATTCTAATACAACCGCATTACCTCCAATCATGCCCGAGCGTGGTTGTATCTGAGTAATATTCCCATCGTTTTTGAAGTATATTATCTGGTATTAAAATTACGCAGTTAGTAATATTAAAATTTTGGTAATTATGCAATGTTCTGTAAATAATATTTTTGTAAATATAAACTTTTAAGTATTACATAAGTATATAACTTTTTTCAATAACAAAACAAGACTGAATAAGTTGGACTGTTTCTTCGAAACCGAGCAGCGAATACAACTCAAAAAATGCCATGATATTTCCACAATACAACTGTAGAACTATGATACATCCATTTACGATTTAACTCCGTTGTATTTTCATTATATCAACGTTGTATTATGGTCGTATTCAGTGTAGTGCCGAAGAGTTTTTGGAGTAAAACGCGGAATATTCCAATACAACCGGCGTTGTTCAGAAATAAAACAAGGAATATTCCAATACAACCGCATTACCTCCAATCTTGCCCGTGCGTTGTTCAGGAATAAAATAAGGAATATTCCGATACAACCGCATTAATTACACTCAGGCCGATGCTCGGTTGTATTTAAGAAATATTACAGTCGTTTTCCAAGTGTATTATCTGTGATTGATACAGTGCAACATATTGGGGATAAAAAACACAACTTATAGTGTAAAACGACAAGGAGACAAAAATAGTAACTGAATAAATCAACGATAACGAATGTTTCTGTCATTCAATAAAATCAAAAACTATGTTCAAACAAATTATCCTATATGTTCATTAGCATCAGTAGAACAAGTCTTTAGCAATCTAGATATCATCGTTCAGATTCATTAGCATGCTTGTATATGTCTCTGTCTGTTGTGATGTAGGCAGTTCCTGGAGTAATTTGAATAAAAAAATTGTAAACATCACAGATTGAACAGTAAATAAATAGCCTCGTCCACATTATAATTTACCTGACTTAAGTGATCCGACGTTCCGAACCAGTTTGCCTCATTTTGGAAAACTGTAGCATCACTTGGACCGACATCTTTATCCGTACCTACAAAAAATTTCGACACTTTATGAAGGAGACATTATAAGTTTTAGAAATAAAAAATATTTCAGCAAACTAAACTTACTTTTTCTTTTCTTATTTTTTCCCAATATCCTTTTAATCTTGAATTAGATATCCCTTTAGGACGCATCTTTACTGGGTCATTCAGGTTTTTCTCTTTACACGGGGTCTTCTTCTTAGTTGGTTTTGCCTTTTGTTGGGGTTCTCTCCCATGTAATATTTCATCGGCGTCAAGTGTTAGTTTTTTAAGTGTATCTAGCACAAACTTCTCAGCAACTTCATGGCCTTGTGTTCTTGTACTTATCTGGTATGCTAATTTATGAACATGTGTGCGATATATAAGACCACTTGAGACGATTGGCAACATTTGAGACCCCTTAAGATGTTGATATTCCAAACTGTTGTATATGTCCCTTTTTGCATGTGTACACCACCGAAGTAATATGTGTTTTTTCGTAAATTTTGTACACGTTTTCATGTCGAAGAACCCTGTAGAGCGTGAGCACATAGTAAACCCATCATTTCAAATTTTTTACAACTGCACGAGATATCCAAATTAGCTCTGTCTAATTTCACAATCCAATATTTATCTGTGTCTCTATTATCGAAGGTTCTTATGTGAAATTCTGAATCATTGTTGGCAAATCCCTCCAAAGCAAGTCCATCCAAACCATAAAGAAACTCTGACTCAAACTTCGAATATAACTTCCACGTGTAAAGTAAAGCAACCTGCCTCAAAACAGGGCTGCATTTTACTGCAGGGACAATAGCAGATTGCTCGCATCGGAAATCTTCATCCTTCTCATTTCTTCGCCAAGTTTTAGCGATATGTTCAAGAGCCAGAAAACATTCAATTACCGTGCTTGTTGGCTTGCAGAAACTGTGACAGATGTTATTAGTCGACTCACTCCTCTGCGTAGATAGGATCCCCATTCCGAAAATGTCTTTATTGAATGTTGTTGACCAACGATGCCTTATATTATACAATTCATCCAACCATACATTTTCCTGAAGTTCTCCTATCTCAATCAGTTCGCCCCAAGTTTTTTCGAATTCAACTTCTGAGTCACATCTACTCATGCATTTACAAAAGAGATCGTGTACTCTCTTGTTTTTTCCCGCACCACAATGCACTTTTGAAGATAATTTTTTGTATATATGCTATTGACATAATCTATGTCTAGTGTGGGGCAAGCACTCTTGGATTGCTCTACTCATTGCTTGATCTTGGTCAGTGAATATTGTGATTGGGTGTTTGTTATCCATTATACGGATAAGGGCTTTGAATAACCACTTGAATTACTCGATCGTTTCATCCGACAAAAACCAACTGCAAAAAGCACATTCTGCCAGTGGTGGTTCACACCGACAATCGGCGCACAACATAGGTTGTATTTATTCAGTCTATAGCTTGTGTCAAATATTATGACATCACCAAAGCGATCATAATAGAGTCCGGACATCCCATCACTCCATAAGAAATTCAACAAACCGCTCGACTCATCAATTTGGACGTCCCACGCAAACATTGGATCCTCGGCTTGCCGTGCAGGTGAATAGTTGTAGTAAGGAATTAGCATCCCCAAGTTCGATCCGTAATCTTCTCTCTCTTGTAAGAGATTATATGCATCCCTCTTCGTACGATCTAGGTTCTCCACTCCACCAACTTACGTAGCTAGGAAGCTAAACGCATCGGTGGTTCTAATCCCTGCTTTTGACATTGATCTGAGCACATCTGCACTGATGTCACTCATCTTTCTGCTTTAACGCAATAAGTGAGTGTCGCCAACATTCGCCAACGGATGGTTATGACTTTCTATGAATTTCTTTACCGACCAGTTCCCTTGGACATCAACGGCATATCGGATCATGGTAGGACAACCAGTCCTTGTATCCGCTCGCTTGTACCTCACTGATACATTGTCCTTCAATTCTCTCTTCATACCAGCCTTACCACAAACAAACTCCCTTATCTTGATCCTCTTTGAATTCGGCCAATAACCAATGTGGTCCTTTCGCACAGTAAATCCAACAATGTGTGCATAGGCACAATATTTTTCATGTGCCTCTTTCTCATTATTGATAACAGCTTGAAGCAATATGTTGTGGATCATTGGAAGCACTGTCTCTCTCGGGTATCTACAATTGAATCGGGATTTGAATGTCGGTAACACTATACTTAACAACCAATAATACAAAAATAATATCATGATAGCACCACAATAACACCAATGTACCATAATAATAACTATAAAAGCATTGGTGTTTTTCTGGTTTTATCACGTATAATACACCCAAACTAGTAGAAAGAATACTGCATTCAAATTACCTAAATAAAACCACAGCGAAATGCAAGCAAAGTTACTCTTAAGAAACCGATCGAATACCACCACAAAATTACCAAATTAACACCACGTACCGCTGAAAAAAATACTTAACAAATATACTTTTCTGAAACTAGCTGGATACACCCATAATATTACCCAAATAGCACCATGTCCCACTATAAAAGAAAACTTGACGTTACGCTTTTGAAACTATGGGCATACTACCGTAATAAAACAACAAAACTGTGAAACAGTAATAACAGTGCATAGAAAAAATTTTATTAAGTTTTATTTTGGTAATTTCAGGGTACTATTCTGGTAGTTTGGGTGGTGGGAGGGGAGGGAACAATGAAACGTTCCCTCCACCAAACTACTAGAATACTACCTTCAAATTACCGAATCTGAAGCAAACTTAAGTTACTCTTCAGAAACTGCCTGAATACCATGACAAAATTACCAAAATAAAACCACATACCGCTGAAAGAAAACTTGACAAATATACTTTCCTGAAACTACCTGAATACACCCATAATATTACCCAAAAAATACCATGGCCCTTTAAGAAAAATAACTTGACGTTGCTCTTCTGAATCTACAGGCATACTACCCTAAATAAAACTTAAAACAGTGAAACAGTAATAAAACATTGCATACAATAAAATTTACCAACCTGAGGGATATCTTCTGTCGCTGCTAAACTAAGCTGAGAATCTTGTTCGTCCAATATATTTTGAGATTCAAACTCACTGTCGACATAATCGGTGATTTTTTGTGTGAACGGTAGCATTCTTTAGCTTTAGGTTAGAATCAAATTTCAGCTCCTTAGCTCCACGACAAGGTATGTCAGACAAAAACCCTAAATGTCCACATCCTAAAGATAATGGAGACAAAAAATGGCTTTATCCTTTGGCGGGAAAAAAAAGCGGTAAAAATTTCATTCTTTTTAGCTCGGGTCGGGTCGGGTCGGCAGAATGGAGATAAAAAAGCTTTTTTTTCCAAATGTGTCATGGTTGGGTCAAAAAATCCACGTGGCGCTTTTTTATTGGCGTCCGGACGCAGCGCTGCGTACGCGGTCCGGACGCAATAAAAATTCCCTCCGCACTCGAGTTCTGTTGCTCGTTAATATAGTAAAAAAATTAAATCCCTAACTCTCCGTCTCCGCACTCGACGGCTCTTCTCCTTCCTTAAATCCCTAGCTCTTCTCCTTCCTCGCGAAAGGTGTTCGACGGCGGATGTTTCAGCGGTGAGAGCTTAGGGTTTGCTATTTCGGCTCTCCTCCTCTTCCGGTCATCTCCTTCCTCTCTCAAAATCGCGAAAGGGCACGGTGAGAGCTTACGGTTTACTTTTGATCTTCCTCTTCCTCTTCCTCTTCCGAGTCTTCCTCTTCCTCTTCCGCCGTCACCTCCTCCAATTTCGAGCCAAACTCGAGCCGGAAAATATCATTCGAGCCAAGCTCGAACACACCTCTCACGAGCCATTTCGAACACGAGTCGAGCACGAACACGATCTACTATCGAACGAGCCGAACACGAAACGACCCTGAGCTCGCTCAGGCTCGGCTCGTTTACAGCCCTACTCTCAATGATTTCACTGTAGTCCGAGTAAATTCATGAATTCGGTGTACCATAAAAATCAACGGGGTGCCAGCTTCGTAAGAAACAACATTTGAGTGTTTTGTCTTACCATGAAGACAAAGAAATGAGACCCAAAAATACATTGTGAACACCTATTTAAGGCCATTAAAGTTTTAATTCGAGCCGAGCTGGGGTTCGCTCGAATAGAATTAGTGCGGCTCGAAATCGGCTTGTGACTACATATTAGATTTCGAGCCTAGCCAGCTTGAAATTGAATCTAGCTCGATCCAGTTTGAAATCAAAACGAACCGGCTCAAATCGAGTTATTTGGACCTATTTTAGCTCGACATCAGCTTGATCCCTCATAATTGAAATTAACTGGCTCAAACTAAATTATTTGGATCCACTCCAGCTCGAAGCTGGATCATGACTCATTATACTCAATTTTACTTGCATTACATATATAATATCAATAAATAAAACTTTTACTCAAAACTGAAATGATTAGAACTTTTCATGATTTGGAAGAAATTTGCACTACTGACAGATTTATAATTTTCTTAAATAGTGAATCAATTGATATATTTGAAAACTTTGAGCATTTTCTAAACATTTTTCAATTTTTGGATTTTTATATTATTAAAGTGATTTGCACTTCTGAATTTACATGATCTAGATGGTTGTGATAATGCTAAATAAATATCCCATAAAGCTTGAGAGTCAGTAAATTTAAGGGCTATATAAGATCACTTTCCTTTTTTTATCTTTTATTTAATTTTATTTTTTATATTTTTTATAAGAAATAAAATATATTTGGTATCATAATTAAACTTAATTATTTTTTATTTCTATTAAATATAAAAGTCAATCTTATGTGGTGTTGGTGGTGGTGGTGGTGTTGGTAGCGTCAAGGTTGTAATAATGATAATATTCACTAGTGTGATTGTGAGGATGATTGTCTTTAATAGTGTCAAGAGTAACTAATGATGATGACAATGATGGCTACAATGATTTTTGGTTATAATAATGGTTAATGATGATGGTGCTAATAACTAATGTGATAATAATCACTACTAGGGTTTTGATTATTTTTATAAATACTTAAACACATTAAACTTATTTTAAGCATTTTAAAAAATAATTAATTTTTTTAATTTATTAATAAAATTATTATAAAAAAAACTAAAAATCATATTTTTTTAAAAGATGATCCATGGTAATTTTTAATAAATATTCTTTCTATTTAATAAATCCAATTAAATGAATATAAATGAAAGTAAAATAAAAATTTATGAAATTTTGTAAAAAAAATCTTTTATAAAATAATAAATTATAAATAAAAAAAAAACTAAACTAGTGTTTTAATATTCCAAGTTTTAAAAGTTTTTAAAACTTTACCATGCCTCTCAATGGTTGAATAGGAGAATATTGATGTGGACTAGAACTCGATTAAATGATCAAATGACCCATCATAACAATTCAATCCAATAAGCATGCAATTGATCAAAAAGATCCAATAATCATCATGAAAAAAGTGAAAATACTTAGGGAGTTCTATGTCGTTTTCCTTAAGCATTCGTTGTAAAATTATATTTAATTGTAATTTATAAATGTGAGTATTTATAGTAGTTTTAAATTTTGAATTTTAAAGTTCAAACCCTTAAAATTTTTTAATTTATATTTTTAATTATTTTAAAGATTCACTTAAATTTAATATAATTTAATTATTGGATGTAAATTTTATACAAATAATTAATTCCTACAAAAGGTGTCTTACCACCACCCTTTAAAGAGAAAATTAATCACCCCTTCCTCACCCACACATGTGGCTCCTCCCCCTCTCCATTTCCCTCTCTTTCCAAATTTTAAAAGTTTCTTGTAAACAATGCTTTAATTGTTAAAGAATGAAAAAATAGGGTTATTTTATTATAAGAAAAATTGTTTGAAGATATTTCATTAAGGGGATGGTGTTTGATGGTCAATCTCTTGAGGTTTTGATCACCCCTCCTACTCTAGATCTTTGTTGACTTGTAAGATTTATTTTTTAATTATTTTGTTGGTGATTTTTACTATGGTATTGTCCTTCACTTGTTTAAATTGTTAGTGTTAATTTTTCAAAATTAAATTTCTTTAAAAAGTTGTATAAAATATTTAATGTTCGATAGGCAAAGATTAGTCTCCTATAAAATCTATTCTCGTTTCATAATATATTCAATAAACTAAAACTCGATGAAAAGTTATGAAAATTTTCAAATGTACATTAAAAATCAAATTTTGAATTTCATTATATTATAGCCCAATTCCTCAACCTTAAGTATAAGCCCCACTTGTGCTTCCGACCATATGAAAATTCTTTTAATCTTGCTTTTGTAAAAATCACAAAAAAAAAAAAAAATTATTACAAATTTATGAAACTCATCAAAACACTTGTAGATATAATGAACTAAAATTCTTTAGACTTTCAAAACTAGAGAATAAGTATATTTTTCATACTAAATTATTATAGATAGAATTATAATTTCTCAACTTTTGGGTTGTCTTGATACTTACCCATTTTGTGGACAAACTTTAAGTCATTATATAATCATGAAAGTCTCTAAAATACGGATGTTTTAAAAATGAACGGACTGTTTATGTAACCTATCGAAGAAGTTGAGAGCTATTAATCACTAAATTTTATTGATTTCATTGGCATAAAAGAAATAATTCAATCAAATGGGCAATTAATTTATAGTTAATTAGGCTTGTATATGCGAAATCCAATGCCCTAAGGAAGTCAAAGAATGGATGAGAATCAATGACAAGATGTAAGCTTCTCCTTGATGGATTGAATAATGACAGAGAATCAGTTCACTTAAGCTGAACCCATGGCTCATCTTTGATTCCTTTAAACCAATTTGATGGAATAGAGCTTTAAGAGTTATTAGTGGTTCAATCTATGTAACTTGTAACCTAATATAGAGCTACTACCGTTCCAAGGTGAGTAGCATGTAACCTATTGAGGAGCTACTCGTGTACTAGGGATCCAATGTGAGAAGCATATAAGCTTTGGTAGTTAGTATAGATCCAAGGTTAGGATCATTTAAGCTAGCCCAGGGAAGTTTGATTAAATTGCATTAGATTGGATTGGAAGGACTTATGTGGTTATCTTAAGAACATGAGCTAGTTTTGGCTTTGTTAGCCCAATAGGATAGGTCCCGAACCTATACTTGGTCAAATATATTTTAAGTTTTGGCTAGGTGATATAGGCTATGTGACCTTTAGATTTTCATTGGGTTAACATAGATTATAACCCAAGTCAAACCCATTAGACTTCCCAACTATACCTTAAAATAGTTAATGTGAAGACATAAGCTAAGGTAGTTAAGCTAAACAATCAAATTACTCAACTAGGCTCAATTTAGCTATGTTTGGCCTAGCAATTAGATTTATTATAGTTATTAACTTGATGGGAACCAAGCTAAGGTTTAATTATTGGGCTGCATATATGAAATGATTCCATCTAAATCAAAAGTTTAATTTAAGAATATTAGTTGCAAAAAAAAAACATTTTTTTGGACGAAATTGTTAATAATCAATAAAGAATAATGTTTTTTAAAATCCATACTATCAAGAGCGTGCTAAATGGGTGCCTGATTTGCACTAGTGTTTATTCTACTAAATCTTTTGGAGAAAAATTAACTTTTTAAAAATTAAAAAATAAAATCAATTTTTAAGTGGTAATTAGGCAAACAAAGCATTACTTATTTATTTTAATAGAGGAAGAAAAGACAGTTCTCACTTGATTTGCGTGCATTCTAAACTTCACTGGTACTCCCATCCAGCACATTCAAATCAAGACCAATTTAGTTTTCATTAAAATTTGATATTCAATATACACGTTGATGCTGATAATCAAAAATCTAGTTTATGTGATAAAAAATGAAAGAAAATCAACAAACATTTGCACAGAAAAATAAAAAACCCACTAGAGAATTTTAGATAGAGTTACAAAATAGGAATATAGCATGTTTGATAAGGAGAAAAATAGTTTGATGGAAGCACACATCCAATGTTTAGGAATGAGGGCTAAGTCATCTATCTGATGTCTAGGTCAAGGCAAAGATCTGGTTAAGAACATTAATACAGCAAATTGTTATATGAAAACACACGACCTTTTTTTTTTTTACTCATCGGATATCTTCTGTTGTTGATGCTGGGTTACTATACAGGAAGAGCTTAATCCAAACAGAATCATCATTTCATGCACTCTTCTTCTTCACAAAATGGAGCAAGATTTTTGTGCCTTTCTTCTTCTTTTTCTTTTGTTTGGGTGGCTGCAGAACAACTTTGATGGCAGCGTCAAATACTGCTTTGATATTCTGTGACACAAAATTACCACAAAAGAATAATAGACTTTTAGTCCCTGGTTTTAGAAGGCAAGCATGCAAGGGTTGTTCATTGAAGGCATACCTGCTGTGTTTTTGAGCTGCACCTCTATTGCAAGAAGAAGCACCTACTTGCTTTCTCAACTCTTCTCCCTTTAAAAATATTAAAATACATTAGAAGTGACACAGGAATTGAATTAAAATGTCATTTTTTGTTTCATCCTAAATCATCTTACCTGAGCAGTACTAATTGGCACAGCACCTGGGTGGTCAATAAAGAACTGCGGGTCATCACGGAGATCTGAAAAAAGAAAAAAAATAAAAAAAACAAGACCAAAATATTACTTCACAGTTACGAGGATATTCAGTACATAATGAAATCATTGAATAAAAATGAATCAGGTCACCACAGCAGCATAAGGGACTACAGGGGATGCGATAAATCCAAAACATGCAATTCAAAGCAGGGTTAATGGCCTAAATGATACCTATTAACAGGCGATTTTCTCTGATTGTAGATGCTTGTTCCAAGTATCTATAAATATTGCCTTATTCCTTTCAAATGTTGTTGCCCGAGTCCGCTCTTGATGATTTCGCTCAATCCTACAGCAAGCCGCTGTGGGTTTACGCATCAGGGTCGTAAATATGCTCTCCTTATGGAAGAACGCCTCTGTGGAAGTAAAGTGCTCTTCCATCGACGAGAAACGATCATCCATTCAAGATCTGATTTGACTTACATGCTTATCAATTTTCTCCTAAAAATCATCTATTTTTTGTCTTCGTTACTTCCTATCATTTTCTAAGCCTGCAAGTTGCAATCCAGCTGATTGTTTAAATCGAGGCTATTTTTCTTAGTTTGATTGCAGATAGCTGGCTTGAATTACCACTTTCCTACGATTAGGACAAACCACAAATCTTCCCACCCGCTCGTGGAAAAATTGGCTTGAATCTCGATGCTTCCAAGTTCTTAACTCATCAGTCTTCGCAGGAGATGAATGATTCGTCGTCGCCTTCCCAACAAGCACGCGATTTTTGGGTTTGTGTGCTAAGATCTTCAACATGGAGTGGGAGGAGACGAAAGATGGAAATTCGAGCCTTCTATAGATCGAGCCTTCCTAGGTAGCTCTAATCGCAACTATCGAAAGCAAGAGGCGAAAGATGGGCTCACGAAGGAGACATTTAATCCCTTCCTACACTTCACAGGCGTGATCGAATCGCGACTGTATCGCAAGACTTCTAGGCTAGCTACAGCTATATTGCGTGATTTGCCTCTTCCCAGCAACCGTGTCTGTATTACTACTATCTGCACGCCGTGATTTTGTTGATTCTTCCATATTAGCTCTAATCACAGGTAACGCGAGGTTTAGTACCAAAGGCCATGGACTCCTATATCCGGAACTCTAGTGTTTGATTTTTCAGGAATCGAGAGTTATGATACCAATTTAATATGATTTGACACAAAATAGACACAATCTTTCACAAAACTTAAGGCAAAGCAAATAGTTTTCTTTAATAATCCAAATAACTCAACATGAATACAAAAAAGATATGCACCTATACTTCGAGAGGTAGGTGATTGCTCCCAATTCCTACGATACAAGGGGTCAGAAATCTCTCCCAGAACATAAACCTAAGACTCGCAACAATAATCTCATGTCTGCCTAACCCAAACCTATTAGGGTCTATTTATACTAAAAGCATATAAATAATAAAAGACTCAATTACCCTTAGGTAAATAAAAGACTAAATTGCCCCTTAGACACCGCTGTAACAAATGAACTGCTATAGAGTAAAAGCTTTTCACTAATCAGCAGGCTTCATGATCACTCAAGGAACAGAGTAACCAAGGGTCCTGGGATTACTCCTCAAAATCATCACTCTTTCTAGTTCAGCTAGCTAAAACAAAGTCCAATGGTGTTATTGTTTGAGGCTACTCACTGGCCTCATGAATCTCAGCCCGTTTAAAAATCCTGAAGTAAAAGAGGGTGAGTCCAGCTACTACTATAGATGAAGGTAAGGCAAGAAAAGCAAACATAGAAACTTGAAATTTAAGTCATCAACAACACATTTATAACAAGAGCAAAAAAAAAAAAAGGAAATTAAATCCTACCTAATTGATAACTACAAGAATGAATTTTAAGGCAAGAAAAGCAAACATAGAAACTTGAAATTTAAGTCATCAACAACACATTTATAACAAGAGCAAAAAAAAAAGGAAATTAGATCCTACCTAATTGATAACTACAAGAATGATAAATCTACTTAAATTTTGAGAAGTTAACAAAATTGTCTAAATCCTAAATACCTAAATAGAACACTAATTCAATCTCCCTGAAATTAAAAATGGATAACAAACCTTCAGAGATAAGACAAACCTATTGAAACAGAAGGGTCGGCCTTACTTCCTTGCATCCTGTTGTCAGCTATGATGATCAGCCAGGATGATGGCTCTCCACACCACTTCACTTTTACTTCTGCCAATAGTCATAAATGGGGGATGAGTCGAAATCTTCTGAATACCATATGCCATGCCTTGGAGTTCGTCCTTTTCTAGCAATATAGCAAGTCTCCTTTGATCCATCATACAATCAGGTGGCTTCATATCCACAACAAAATCCTGCTGTAGTGAACCTTTAAGCTAACATTTAGATCCTCAACATTAAAATCACTTTTATGTTCATGTCCATCTAGTATTGATGGTTCAAATAAAATCAATTGTGTTACATTAATGAAGGTGGAAATACTGGACATCTCCAGAAAATTAAGAAATGGTTCTGAATTCTTACATGGTATATAAACAGCCTAGCAAGGAGTCAAAGTAGTGTCAAAAAAAATCAGGTGCCATTTGTAGATCTTAAGAACTCGGATATCAATCAATCAAAACCAGAAAGGCACATCCAAGATAGATATCTATGCTCCCTGTTGTTAATAAACAGCCCCCAATTGTAGGACCCTCAAGTCCCTCAATGGCAGATGTCTCCGCATGCTCAAATCAAAGAACATGATTTCTTATATTCTCCAATAACTTATTTCCATGTAAAGGGAAATAATATCGTATATTTATTTCCCAATATTTGTTTTCACTATTTCCTATTTGAATTTTTTCCTTATGGTCAGTTATTGCTTTCCATTCCAGGCCCAATAATTAGTTAGGCCGTAAATCTCTTATAGATTATGTTCCCCATTTTCATATTGGAGTAAAAAAATGAAATATTCTTCTCTTCATGTTTTTACAAGTGCTACCAGAAACAGGTTTCTCTTCCAATTCCTCTTAGATTTCTATTTCCACCTCAATCCCTTGTTCCTCTAAATGCTCTAACAAAGTTTGTTAAAACTTAAATACGGAATAACTTCACAAAGAAACCTGTCTCAGAGCCACTCATGCCATGCAACAACAGCATCCCATTGCTTCCTCCACTGACTGTCCATTCTAACTAGATCAAATCCCTTTGCAACCGAAATCAGAATCGATGCAGTTTCAAAAATACATAATTTTGAACTGATTTATATCCATACCAAAAATACACGAATCCCATCCTCATACATAATTCCAGAATCATTGATCCCACGCATATAATGCCCTCCTAATTCTACAGACCCTTACCCTTACAAACACAAATTTGAGAAATCATTGAGAAGATCCCATCTCAAGTAACTGGTATCAGGGCAATCAAAATCAATAGCTTTTTGGTTCTTAACTTAATTCCATTCATACTTTAAGTTTCCTGCAATCTATTAATAATTTGGAAAATTACGTAAGGTGTGAATAATGTTACTAATTTTATTCATACTCGTTTCAAATTATAGGATATAATCTCGAGAATAATTGGCAATGCTCAGAAAGATGCAGGCCTTTACCTCCTGAATGTTGAGAAAATCCCAAAAGATAAGTGAGATATCTCATCCTCTAAGGAAAGTATGATAATGTTGTCGTTCTTTTCTACCTTGGCAATTTCATATACCTTAAAAATTGTTCTCTTCTATATTCATCAATTAAATTTTAAGCATCTAATGTAATACTTTCCATATATCTAAACATTCTTAGAATCATTAACCTAGTCATCCTTCAAAACGCTATTGTTATCTATAGTAGACTTTAAGGATCATCTTTGGTAAACAAAATCATGTGGGCTAAATAGGTCATATCATTTATTGATGATCATACTAGAATCACATGGATCTTCCTAATGAAAGATAACTCTAAAACCTATTCAAATTTCATAAAATTCAAATTTCTTTTACGCAAGCCCAATTTAAAACCTAAATTGAAATTTTTTAACAATGGAAAAGAATATTTTCAATCTCTCTTGTTAAAAGCATCTATCAAACATATTGTCACCAAAGTTCTTGTATTCAAACTCATTAACATAATGGGTAACATAAAACCAAAATAGAAATCTTTGGGAGGTTATTTAATTCATTTGAATCACTAATAATATCCCAAAACCAACTAGGAAAGGCTATCCTTAGTGTTAAATATATTATCAATCATATGCCATTAAGAATTGTAAATTTTAAAACTCTTTTACCACACTCTCCAAGCCTGTCCCAAAAAATAACTCTTCTGCATCCCATAAATTATTTGGTTTCTCTATTTTTGTGCATAATTATCATCAAAAAAAATAAGTTGACTCAAAAGCTATAAAATGCATATTTATTAGCTACTCTCCTCACCAAGAAGAGTACAAGTAACATTCACTCAGATAATAAAAAATACTTCATCACCATACATGTGAACTTTTTGAAAACCAATCCTTATTAAAGGGAAAAACTTTAAGTCGCCTTACCAATATAAGTTGTCATAATCTATCTTAACCTCAAAGCTTCAAAGATCACATACAATGAGCAAGGTGCAACAAGATTGTCTGTTCCAGATGACAAGATAATTCAATTGAAAAGGTGGAACAATGCATTTCTCATTAACCGGGCCAATTATTGACTCAAGTTCTAACACCACTTAACAAGACAATACCAACCCTAAGAAAAATCAAAAAATATTCCTATTGATTTCCAAGAAAGATGTTAAAGACAACAACACATCAAACACTTATCAGCCATTATATTTACTACAATAAATTACATCCTATGGTTCACTATGAATCTATCTGGTATGAAAATTCTAAATCATAATCAGACAAGCTTTTAAAAAGTCAAGGGAAAAAAAAATGCAATTCATAGAGAAATTCAGGCTCTAGAAAGAAACAGCATAGAAACTCTTTAAAGCTTCAACGGAGAAGCCATTTGACACAAATGGATCTTCATATGTGTTGGAGCAACCTTATTTGCAAAAAGATTCACTCAAATATGTAATTGATATTTAAAACTTTTACACCAATTAATAAGATGAACATTATTCAAATAGATTTTTCTCTTACTGTTAATTTAAATTGATCATTTCATCTATAAAATGAAGAAAAAATGTATTTTATATGGGAACTCTGAAAAAAAGCTATATTATAATTCCTCCACATCGAGAGGCTAACAAAATGAACTGAGTTTGTGGAATTAAGTAATCTTTATATGGCTTAAAACAATCATCAAGAACATGGTTCAATAAATTCACCATCATAATTAGAAGGTATAGGTACTCTCAAAGATAATGTGATAAGATCACACCTTATTTTCCAATATATCATCTAAAGTTAAATTTTATATATCGATTGCATACGTTGATGGTTGTAATCTTTACAGGGAATCATGAAGAAATAAATAGGCTAAAAAAATAAGTCTTAGAGATTAAAATCAATGATCTTGGTCTGTAAAGAAATTTCTTAGGTTTAATAATAGTAAAATCAAGGGTATAAACTCCTCTCAAAGCGAAACATACCTTAAGACTTATTAGAGAAAATTAACATGCTATGATGTCAGCCTGCAAATACGTCTATAGATCATTTAAACAATTGGAATTAAAAAAAAAAATCAACCTCATTTTTTGACAAAAAGAGGTAATAAATTAATTTAGAAAACTTATATGCCTAACCCGCACTAGCTCTAATATTCATTATCTTATTAATGTAGTTCATTCATAAATAACCCTACAATTTAGAAAATAAATTATGAATATAGAATCCTAAAATATCATAAGAAGACACCTAAAACAAGCAAGAATTCTTCAAAAATAAAAAATAAAAAAAGCCTAGGTATAAATTTTTCACAAATGCTAACCAGGTTGCTTCTATCATAGTTCACTAACTTGCATCTAATTATTGACCATTTATATGAGAAAATAAAGCCCCATGAAGAAGAAAATAATAATTTGTTGATGCTCGAAGTAATACTAAAAGCCGAATTCAAGGACATGACCCATAAAATTTGTGAAGAATCTCCAATATTTAAAAATTCTCACTATAAAACTTATGATGATGATGTGCAACAATCAAACTTCTACAAGCATTACTAAAAAGCTTATTAAACATAATAGGAACTGGCACATCGAGATTGAAAAATACAAGGAGAGAATTGAACAAAAAATTATTAAAATTAGTTCATTCCAACAAGATATTAAATTGTTGATATCCTTGATAAGACCCTTAATCAAATGCATTCAATACTTTCAACATATATTCTAAATTTGCAGGGAGAGTGGAAATCCTAAACTCATTCAAACACGTGGACATATGTCCAATAAATTAAAAACAATAGTGAATTCCTACAAGCGAGCGGACAAGCTTATGCTAATTGGAAATGAGTCAATGCAGCAAAAATAGATCATAAACCACTAAAGAGGCGAACAACAATCATGCAAATTTAGAAAAGGCTCATTCTAGAAATCAATTTGTAGTCCATGATATCAATTAAAGATCCTCAATTGCTGGAACATTAATGACCATTCAAACAAGATCTCAACGCAAGGTTAACTCAAAAATCATGAATTCCTATGTTATCCTAGTAATTTTTTTCCAAGTAAAGAGGATTGATATCATATATTTAATTCCTACACTTGTGATTACTATTTTTTCCAATTATTTTCCTTGTAGTTATAGCTTTATATTCTAGGCCCTCTAATTGGCCCATGTATCCTTTAAAATTTATGTATCCCATCTACTTATTGGAAAAAGAAAAGTATAGTACCATTCACCTATGTTTTTAAGCAATAACAAAATAGATCTTCAACTAAAAACAAAATTCGTACCAAAATGCATTATCACTAATCTTCTGCTATGGAAACAACCATAGCAAACAGACTTAATCTTTTTATCTTTTACCTTTCATTCAATCAATCCCCAACTGCAAACAAACCAAATCACAATCTTGGAATGCTCATTCAATCATATGCATGTCATGGCAAGTTCTTTTGGTTTTCTTCCATCTTCATTCTGAAATCATTGTGCTAGCCGCATGTATTGTTGCTCTTAATCACTATCCTTTGTAGTTCCAATTAAAAACTCCGAGTTAAAATGGGTATTGTGACAAAAAAATGCCAAGCATCACTAAAAGTTAATTGATGTTGACTTATGGAAAGTGCAATTGAAGGTAAAAGGCATGTAAAGCCAAGTCTTCAAATGGTGTGAATGTGAGCTCGTCAACATATGGAACATCATCTAATTTATCTCCTCAACAAGCAAACCATCATCCAATCCACAAGTATCTACCAAGTCAACATATGGAACATCATCTAATTTATCTCCTCAGCATGCAAACCATCATCCAATCCACAAGTATCTACCAATCTATTTGTGAATAAAAGGTAGCACTTCATTCAACTTAGGGGTTGCTTGGGATCAATTTTTGTTTCTTTTTTTTTTTTTTTTTTTAAATACAAAAAATAGGAAATGAATAAAAAAACAATGTTTGATTATCTTTCCTTTTTTTGTTTTTTTTTTTTTTTGTAGGAACACTTCTATTTTTAAAAAGCTAAAAACAGAAGAAATGTGTTTTGCCTATTTTTAAAACACCGAAACCAGCCTTCGCCTCCCTCGTCTCCCTCGCGATACCCCCTTCCCTCTCGCCTTCGTGAATGAAACTCTTAGTTCGTGACACCCTTCCCTCTTGCAGACCAATTCCACTGCTTTGTCTTTCCTTCCATCTACAACTGTTCCCATCCTTTTCCACTTGCTATTACACGCATTTCCAAACTTCAGCCCACTCTCCCACTTCCTTTCACGCTGCTCGACACTCACTAGCAGCCCTCCCTTGTTGTTTCTCTAACTCGTACAACTCCATTTTAGCAGCCGACAAAGCGCCTTTGATCGACGTCACAAAATTCAGATATTTCGAGGTCCTAGGCAAGGGCATTCTTCCTGCCTTACTGCCCGTTGTTGTGAAGGCTAAACTTATATCGCAAGACTACTATGAAGAAAATTAAGGCTAATGACAGAGCTGTGCTATTGACAGCTTGATCAGATCTAGAGAAAATATGGTTTCTTCCGGAAAGCCCCGAGGTATTTGTTCCGTTTTATCTTTTGATTTTTTTCAAAAATGTAAGTTACTTTATTTCCTTGCCGTATTGTCGTATTTATGTCGTGCTCTATGAGAGGACTCGTTAAAGAGATTCCCTCAAGGCTGAGGTGCATTAAATTTAATACAACAAAATTCTATGTTTCTTTCAATGTCAAGTATTCAATCTTCCTGCTGTTTCATTTTACCTATTTTCAACTTATTTAAAAAGAAAAAACTGAAAAAAAAATTTATATATAATTGCAAAAATCCAAAGCTAATTTGAGTTTGACTCTTATTTTTTACTTTGAATTTTCATTTTCTGATTTAGGGGTTTGTTTGAAGTTCCCAGTGAAAAATAAATAACATAGGAAACAGTATTTATACATTGTGGAGGAGTTTTCTTTGGTTATTTAAAAGGAAATGTGTAGAGAGCGTGACAAATTTGGAAAGTAAATGCACACGTCAAAAAGCTTTTTGTCACATGATTGACAAGTAATTTCTCTAAGATGTTCTTGACAAAATAAGTTGATGCTTTGAATAGGAATTATGCAACAAGTTGGCATAACCTGTAGTTCGCCTTTTGGCCGTTACAAGCTTCCCTTCAAAGCATTTTAAGTTATGCATCAAAATTATGAAAAATTAGACATTATAACATATAATAACATCTTTTACGTATCAAGTATTACGCCTTTTCCTTGTCTTCATTACAAGCACTATATTATGTTGCATTACCATTATTTTAAGTGCACTAATCTACGTGAAAGATATATGCTTAAATTTTTTTTTCTACTTTTAACAGAAAATCTCAATTTGACACAGAATCTAGCAAAACAGAACATTTAATAGTTAGAACTAGAGATATATTTTTAAAAATTATAGATTTTTCTTTTTTTAAAAAAATAGAAAGAACCCAACCAAATATGTTTTATATTTTTTTATTTTTTAGAAAGATAAATAAAAACAGTACCAAACGCATTTTTCTAAAAACATAAATAGAAAACAAAACAGATTAAAAACAAAAAACAAAAATTGATCCCAAACAAGCCTTTAGTATCCATAGAAGGCCAAAAAGACTCCAAAAAAATACTAAGAAATCTAAAGTCCCGATTGAAAAATGATGAAAGCAGCCCTAAAGTGCTTCTAAATACATTGAAAAAAGCTTTTACACCCGCTCATTTAATAATAGTATGGCATAGAATCAGGTACATCATCTTCTTGAAATGACTAGTTACAATGAATAAGCACCCACATCATGTCTCTAGAAATCATTTTTAAGAAATCCAATGAAGTGGGCTTCCATAGCCAATTGGGTACACCAAGTAAGGGTTCTTGCAAGCCTATCTTCCAATTTAAGAGTATCAATATCCAGCAAAGTAGGAATCCCTTCAAGAACCTTTACAAATACAAGTTCATCTTTGGCCTATAAACACATCACTTCAAATTTTGAAGCTTTCTCCAACTCAAAAAAGAATTCGTTAGTCTAGAGGTACGCATATCTTGTATGCAATTCAAACAAAAATTGTCAATTAGCACAATGATATTCTTCATAATATAGATATATAGTAAACCTTCTTGACAAATGTATGCTGGATATCCAATGATGTCAAAGACTAAAACACAGTTTCAAACCTGCACTCTACTCTTATAATGTTGGTCATAACTTATAGTTGTTATCCAATCCTATTGTGGGCTCCCAAAACCACTCCAATTGCATTTGTTGCATACAACAGCACATTGTACTCTACATGGTGAATTAGAGCAACTATGAACACAAGAAGGATGGCAGTTGCATCATTAATTTGTTGGGAAACTATATTAACCATCTTGTTACATGCTCCCTTCTTATACTAAATCAGCATATTGAACTCTAGCAAGTGTGACAACAGATTTTTTAAGCCTATTTTAATGCTACTTGGACTTGGTTTGTAGGTTACTAAAGTGGCAAGTGATTTGTATATTCAATTATTTCAAGAAGAGCTGGTAAACGGGTTTCACCACCTAAAGCAATATGAAGAACTTTTTTTCATAGATAAGTTAGTTGGATGCTTTTTCTACAGCTCAAACAGTCATAGTAGGTTGAGAACTTGAAGAGCTGGAATCAGCGATCTTCTTTTAACAATCAAAAGATGTTCCTGCTTGTCCCACTGAAAGGGGCAATCCACACCGGCAACATGGGAGAGCAGCCAGAACTGAGAAGCTGTGGATGAGTTTCCTTACAGAATAGCATGCATGAAGCTATGCAGTTCTGGAATGGTAACTGTGGGTCAATTCCAAGTCGTGACAGCTAGCATTAAGAAGTGGTGGATGAACCTCCTTATAAATTAAAAAGCATGCAAGAAGCTCTACACTTTTGAAATAGTGTGTAATCCAAGCCAACTCTAGACTGCCAACTTGTTTGGATTTCTTTTTTTTATTATTATATTTCTCTACCAACAATAAAAATTTGACGGATCAAACTTATGTTTTTTTTTTTTCGGTTTACAAGTTTGGCTTCTTGTATAAGCCTCAAAATCTTTCCAAGCTATTATAGATGCTCTTTCCTGCTGTTGTTGTACACTTATTGTTATTTATAAAAATAACTACAAATTTACCTAAAAAGGTTGCATTATTTCAATCATTAATCCCATGAAGGTTAATATTGCCTTGTGAAGTTCAAATGGACATCATCTATCACTGGAGCAGACCATGACTTGTTTTGAAGGAATTCTTCCATGTATCATCTTCTGAGACCAAATTTAGATACAATCAGATTACGATTCCAGCTTTGCATAACTAGATGGTCGGTCACAATTAGTAGATCAACTCCTCCATCCAGGCAATGAAGAATGATTCTAGATTATTATCTTAGCATCATATTGTCAACAAAAAAAAAAATCACTCTTATTGTCAATAAAAATTTTCCATCTATCATCGTTCTTTGGCAAATATATCACTAGTAATCCACATGGTAAACCACTCACTGGATCACTCTATGCTCTACCAAATCTGACACATGGTTCCTAATCTCCTTTAGATCCCAACAAAGAATGGAAGTATATGAGTTGATTTGACCAAAGAGCTCCCACGTGCAGTGGCAATTTATGCTCCATAGCTTTCCTAGGTGATAAAACAATCACTTTTGAGAAACGGACGGAAGCTCCTATAACAGTTGATCATCATGCTTGCCCTTTGAACAGCTCGCCAAGAGCAAAGGAAACAACAGCATACTTATTTAGATCTGTTGCCATCTCGTGCGGAATTACAAAATCAATTGCACTACTAATTTTCTTTCCTTGATGGCGGCAAACAGTATCAAGATAAGAGAGAACTGAGAAGATTTTTAGAAATAGTAACAATTATACCATCTTTTACCATTTAAAGTACCATCATCTTTGGTAAAAGTCGACATCATGCTCAAAAAGCACAAGATTGTTGAAGATCAAGGGCACACATTAAGAGGTGTAACCTCAAAGCTGACCTTGTTAACATATTGCTTGGTGATTAAAAACTTAGCAGTGCATTGGCAATTCACCCTGTAGCCCAGTTCCCTCTTGAATTGCCCCAAGGTGGTCTCCCAAATTCAACATGTCTGCCAGTTCCTCCACAATTAAGATAAACTTGACCCATATATTTAGTAAGAAAATATCTTTTGTCCCCATGTTACTGTTTGCTGTAAGTTATAAGTGTAGAGTTTTGTTTTCCAATAGAAATTGCACATAATGTTGTACAGCTATACAAGCAGCTAGTTTTGTTGTTCAACCAACCAAGTCTGCATTTTTTTATTTTTTTTAATGATATAAGGGTTATTCAGAGAAGTTCATTGTGTGTGCATAGAGAACTTTTTTCCAAAACTCCAAGAGATTGCGGCAAACACTAAGAAGGCTATAAGTGATTGGTTGTGGGAGGTTGGCCAATTGTTACATTTTCTATTCAACTGTATTCGGTTGTCAGTTGATCTCTGCAGTTCATATTTTCCAGATGGCTTTCAGCAATCATCAATGTGCGTGTGAGATTTGCCCATTAGTACCAAACCAATCTACATTCTTGCATATTCCACAATCACGTTCTCTATCTTTACTCCATCTTTTAGACTTAATTCAAGGCAGAGTTTTAGACACTTCTGTTGGTATGACCAAGGAGTAGTCAATGTATACAAAGGGGCCTTGTATTGCATTAGCTCTTTCCTTCTTTTCTCTTGCCTTTGCCTTTCTTTCCTTATTTTCTCAGTCAGCATTGATGGCTTCCTGTAATCCATCAGTGTGAGTGTGAGATGTCTATTATACAATACCAATCTAAATTCTTGCATATTCCACAATCACATTATCTATCTTGATTCCATCTCTTAGCCTTAATTCAAGGTAGAGTTTTACACACTTCTGATGCACCATGAAATAATGTATACAAAGGACTCGCATAGCATTATTAGCCTTGATTGCTCTTTTCTTTCCTTCTTTTTCCTTACCTTTGCCTTGTTCTTGGATTGGGGTCTTATTCATATACTACTAATCCTATGTTGAATTTTTGGCAATCACCTTTAGCTTTGGCTTCATCAATTGAGGTGATCACAAATAGCTCCAATTGCTGAATAAGATTGAGATGCACCCTGCAATTGAGTCATCAAGGTAGAGGTTTCACCATAATTGATTGCTTCTAGAACAATATGAATATCTGCATCAACCTTTTCAATTAGATCCACCCCTTTATTTGTGGCCAATGGGATAGAAGTTTTTCATCAGCATAGGCTGCAAGCCATCCCCATTAGGTCATGTCTGTTCAATTCCACTTTCAACAACATAAGAGCATAATTAGATACATTTAGCTTCGAGAAAGCTATCGTATGAGCATTATTGTACTAACAAAATGAAATGATCCTAGACGCCGAACCATCCATCAAACTTCCTTTTCGATCAACTGTTCATTCATAGATAGGCAATTAATGTTTGATGTCAAATTTAATAGTAGTCAAGTATCTAATGATAAATCCAATTGTTGAACTTCATCTTCCATATTTTCACTCCTCATGATTTGTTATTCAAAATAGTAGTTTATGAACCATATTTTGTGGCATGAGTAAGTGAATCACTGGGCAGCAAAAAATAGTCTTTTTATGGATGGTTCGTGTAGCCGACCACACTTAGTTGTTGTTGTTGTTGTTGTTGTTGAGTAAGTGAATCACTGAGCAGCAAAAATAGTCTTTTTATAAAGTGGGACAAATATTATGTCTCTAAATTAAAATTAAGAAGATAAAATGAATAGCAAAAAATACAAAATAAAATCTTATATTTTAGAAATTGTAAGATGATTGATAAAATTGAATAACATTACAAATACCTATTTTACAATTTCTAACAATGTTGCATAATCATTGAGAATAAAGTAAAATGCTTCTTTCCTATAGAGGTAACTGGACAATTAAGCTACTAATCACACATTCTACCATAAAATTAATATTTGACAATCACAATTATAAGAAATGAGTTTCTACTGGGGTGGCAATAGTAACTATTAAATTTAATATAAAAGTAATAAAACTATAAACTAGAGGTTACACCATTTAATTTTACCTTAATAATTTCTTTTGCAAGATCAATAATCTTGTCTAGAAGTAAGAACTCATCACTAGTACGCATATCAATAATGTAAGTAAAAAAAAATTAATGTTTAATAGCTAAAAGTTCAACTATAGAAAAATCACTTAGATATTACACTATAAACAGATTAGTTGACCTTTTATTGAAAGAAATTGAATCTGCTATATCTAAACATGTACAAACAAATTAAAAAAAACTCAACACTAGCCTCATAAAAATAATTATTTATTCTTTAAGTTTTATGGCAACTGCAATATAAAAAATGACTCCTCATTATAGTTATGCAAAAATGTTATATATATAACTCTCCGTATTAACCATCAAAGAGCCATGAATATAAAATTTAAAATTTCAATACCACCTCAAAGGCCTTCTTGGAAATGACACTTCATCAATCCTTCATCATATATAGTTATTGTTGGAATACTTGTACCAATTTTACCTACTCCTCGGGCAGTTCTTTTTTTTTTTTTTTGGGGGGGGATTTTCATAATTAATTTGTAATTTTTTGGAGATTTTTATAATTACTTTGTAATTTCTAAAATATTAATTTTGAAATTCAATCTAAAATAAAGTTAAGAGATTTAATTAAAACTAATAAAATACTAACTTCAACTAACTATTGTTTATATATCTAAACCATCTTGAAAATCTCAAACATATTAATTACAAAATCATACATTTTTATAAGACTATATAATATACGAAAATATAAACCAAAAAATACCATCAGTTCATTGCAAACTAATTTCTTGACTTAAACCACAACTCATATTAATTCTCTAATTTTAAAATGCTTAGAATTTTATTATATTGAAACAGCTTAAAAATTATCATTTTTTATAATATAACCAAATAATATTTACAATTTTTGAAGTTAACTAAAAAAAAAAATGTCTTACCAAATAAAGCTAGAATTGATAACAAAATAATAAACATATAATGCTTAAGGATTATCATTAAAATTGAGTGTTTTAAATCCATGAACCTCCCCTAATATATAAGATGTCTTACCATAGTCTTAATCGCATATCTTATATAAGCTCAATTAATATTTGACAAATAGAGCATTAAGAGCTACCTTAAATGCAATTGCAGTAGTTAAGAAAGAAAAATTTTGTTAAAAAAGTATATTTAATGCCAATAAATCCCGACAATTATTTACTCCGTTAATGTTTCACGAGTCATCTATTAGAATTAAATCTTCGTACAATTTTATCGATCATTCTTCGAAAAAACATTATAATTTTTTGATTGATAAAATCCATTTACCAAATATGTTCTCCAAACTCTTATCACTTTAACTAATATCAGAACTTCAAATTGAAAGACAAAGTACAAAGTCAGATAAAAAATTACAAATATCAATCTTCATTCATTCTTTGGCGACAAAAATTCAACTAGCATTTACTATAATTTGCTATGAAACTAATCTTCATTAATAATAATTTATGTATAAATTAAAATTTTTAATATCCTAATTAGAGAATCAAATAGCATTCGAATTTTTTGTGCGACAAAATTTTTAATGACATGTTGCTTATCATATACATATTGGTAGAAATACCTAAACACCAAGGAGAGCAATTGCTTACCTACTCCTATTTTTACTTGCTACCCTTCCACCACGCAAAAACTAAAAAATTAAAAATCAATAAATACACTTTCCTAATAAAAGCGAGAGATGTTTTTTATTAAAATCCATAACCCTAAGTCCTCAAAACATTTCTTTACCTGATCCCTTTACCAAGTTAGAAATGTACATCAATGCAACTCGCAAACCTCGCCAACATATTTTGTTTGCAGAATTGTCACAAAAAACCAGCTTACACTGTTGCTTGCCTCTCACTCACTGAGGGTTGCTCGTTGTCCCTCACTAACCCCGTTTCCCTTCCAATTGATTGAGGTAACTCCCTAATTCATAGCCTCTTTAAATCTTTTAATCATGCTTCTTAGTTCTCTTATAAGGTGTATAAGTTATAAGAACTTCTAAATTCTTAAATATATTAAATGCAAAAGAACTAGAATTTAAATTTGTTCTCAGATCAAGATATCAAGAATTTCAGTTGAGAATAATTTATTTTTTAGTGAATATTAATTGATAATGAAATTTTAAAAAATGCATGTGGAAATTTTATCGCCGAATTTTGATAGATAATTTTCATTTTTATTAGTAATTGTTTAAAAGTACCAATATTTGAGAAAAGAGTGATTCGAGATTAATACAGATGATCTTTTGACAATTAATTTAGAGCTATGAGCTAATTAGAGAACATGTTATGTAAAAAAACCCATCAGCCAAAAATTATACTTCTCTCAAACAATGATTGATTTAGTACAAGAAAGTTTAATTTAGAAAAATAATTGGAGCATAGTGTGCAAAAACATACTGCATTTTAGCTATATATTATTACAACTTTAAGCCTCAAGGGCAAATTGAGATGAGTCACGAAGGTGAAAACTCATTTATTAATAAAAAGTTTAAAAATTAGAAAAACAAAGAAAGAAAACTTTACACGTTGAAAAATATAAAAATATTTGCAATAAAGCAAGACAAAAATGTGAAGCTTTAATAAAACCTCAAGAACTGAGTTTTCATATAAGGTTTGAGGAAGAATGACAAAACAAATATTGACTATTATCATTATAGGTGGTGTTTGTATTTTGTTCTTTCCATATAAAAATTTATTATTTCATGATCATGATGAGTTGTATGAATAAAATAACTCAAAAAATAACTTATAAAAATTTCAATTTCATATATATCTTGATGGAAATCAAATAATTACATTTATATTTACAAATAACAATTCAAAAAATAAAGTTAATTTCAACTAAAGTTGAAAATAAATGTATTGTGTTGATGCTTATATCTTGTTTTTCATCATTAATGATATGGGATCCATTTAATATAAGTCTCGTGATACAAAAAGTTATTATGGTGAATCTGTTAATAAAAAGGCAAAAATTGAGAGATTCCCAAATATTATACATATTTTCTCAACACTATATATATATATATATATATATAGATACATACATACATACATACATACATACATACATATATTCTCAATCATTATAATTGCATTTAAAATAGCTCTTAAAGTTATATTTGTCAAATATTTATCAAGCCTTTATAAGATCCGTGGCAAGCCAACAATGAGGCATGAGAGGAGTTCAAAGTTTGAAGTACATTTTAATAATAATCCACAAGCATTCCATATCAATCATTTTGTCGATCAACTCCAATCGTGTTTGGTAATTGTTTCAAAGACTCATTGACAATTAAACTATATTTTTGGTTTACTTCAAAAATTATGAATATTGTTGAAGTATCCTGTAAGGATAATGATAATTTTAAAGCCATTCATTATGACAATTTTTTAACATCTTAAAAATTATCAGTCGAGATTTGAATCAAGAGACTGATTTGCAATGAGCTAGTGATACTCATTGGGATTCAAATTTTCAAATATTAATTAATCTCATGAAAATAAATGTTATTCTGATAAAGTCCTTGAAAAAGTTCAGCATGAGATACATAATGAATAGTCAATTAAATCAATATGTTAATAGATAAAATGAAATCTTTTAACATTGTCTTTGTAATGGATTCAATTTTACCACATGTTTTTGATATTACAAGTGAAATATCATAATCTTTATAGAAAAAAAATATCATAATAACTAAAATGCAATGAAACTGATCCAAATATCTGGACAACAATCACAAATGATGGATGAAGTGTCATTTTCTTGTAATTTAATTAAAATTGATGTTTCATATATGAATTATATATTCAAAACTAGTCAACAGTCAACACAGAGAGAAAAAAATAAAATAAAATTAAATCATTAGCATGTTTATAAGTTGTCTTACACTACAAATAATAATAGTTGCTTAATCATTTTTATGAGACTAGTATTGTATTATTTTTTTCTATATCGTCGGAAACTCAAATGATTTATTCTCTACTTCCGATAAAAGAAATTAATTCATCTAGTCAAAATACATATAATTTTTCTATGATTGAACTTACGGCTCTGAAGTGTCAATTTTTCACTTATATTATTGATATGAACAAAAGTGATAAGTTCTTATATTTAAGAAAGATTCGACATCTTGCAAAACAATAGTTGAAATAAAAGAAGATTGTGCCAAATTTACAGAATTTTTACATTGACATAACCTCATCAGTTGCTACTATTATAATAGAGCGTATTTTTTCCTCAAGCATTATCATGCATCAATTGAACATTAAAATAGGTGATGAGTAACTCAATGACTACTCTAAAAAACAATATTGGAGAAAAAGGTTTGACTTAATTACAACAAAGTTGTCATGCAACATTAACAGAATATATAAAATAGATTGAGAAGCTTGTAATTACTATTTTATTCATCAATCATGTAAATACTTAATATCAATTTTATACTTTTTATATTAATTTGCTCACTCTTAAAAACATACTTATTTTGCAATTGCATATAAACTAAGAAATGCAGTTAAAAGAACTAAAAGAGACGTGAGTTAGAGAGTTACGTCAATGGATTGAAAGGGTGGTGAAATCAACGAGAACAATGAATGACTCCCACCAACTGAGAGGCGACCTAGGTGAAGAACAGCATCCAGCATAATTGGGCACTTTACAATGATTCTGTGAAGACGAAAGGGAGCAAGCGAGGGTTGTCAGTTGTTGCAATGGCACATGTCTTTTTGATGGATCGGGTGAAAAAAAGGGTGCAGAGACCTCAGGTTAAGAGTATTAATAAAAAAAAAATCATGTTTGAGGCCGTGAACTGAAGAAACATTTCTTCCAACTCATCTAATCAACTTTCACCATTCTAAATCCCATCATACTTATCAATAGCTTAACTTGAAGAATAAATTGATCTCATGACCATTAGTCAAATGTTGCTTCGTAAAAATTGCAAAATTGGTTCTTATCATCAACATCATTCCCTCATGCAAAATTAGTGGATCTTGTACCAATATGATCTTCCAAGGCTTAGGAAATCAAGGAATTGAGCTAATGATCAAAAAGCCTTGTATGTTGGGATTATAAAGATTTGGTTGATGAGTCAATGAAGATTGTAATGTTTTGTTCTTCTTAATAATTGGGGTTGCTCTGCAAAAAATTATACCTTTTCCAAATAATAATTTTACTGAGACTAGATCACCCAACCAAATAATAATTTTACTGTTACTAGATCAGCCAACCAAAGGATCCTAAGGCAAAATATTACAATGGGGCTTCTCCTTTTAGCTTTATAACTCTCGTTCAATAAACATTAAGGATGACAGTGGAGGCCTATGCCAGCTATCCCTACATTGGGCTAACTGCCAGTAGAAAGAAAGAGAAGGATGGTAAGAAGAAATGGACGCAATGATCGGGAAAGAGATTTTCAGAAAACTAAAACTTCACTACCATTAATAATATCTGTTTATAATATATATATATGTATATATATATATATATATGTATGTATATATATATATATATATATATATATGTATATATATATATGTATATGACGATGAAGGCAAGCCAGAGCCTGTGGTTTCGCCATGGCGAATCCCTGTGATTTTTTCGGCTTCAGCTTCAGATACGATTTCGCCATATACGACGACGACTCCGTCTACAAGCGTCTTTCATCGTCCCTACAACGACAACGTCTGTAGTCGTCTCCTACTATGACGACGTCGCGCTCGCGAAATCCTTGCCCGACGCCGACCGCGACGTCTCAGCGAGCCCCGCGCCGCCTCCTCTCGATCGCGACGCCTCTCCTCGTCACGCCGATCGCCCGCCGGACGGCGGTACTGCTTCATGGCTCCGGAGGCCGAGCTCCATCGTTCAACCCCGATCGTCGCGTCCTTCGGCTCGGCTCTCCGCCCGCATCGCGCGAGCTCGACGACTTCCAACAGCAGAGCTGAAGACTTCCGCAGCACTTCCCGCCGCACGCGGGCTTCGTGTGCGTGCTTGCTGCGCACTCAATCGACCGTTGAGGCCGCTCGGCCATCTTCTTCCGATGGCAACTAGACCATATGCCTGAACAAGAGGCTAAAGAATTCACAACGATCACCTCTTTTTTCCACAAGACTTCATGACATCAAGGCCGGGCAAAATACAGGCACCTTATCAAAATGACGAAGATTAAAGATGCGGAAACTCATCGTTATCTTCACGACACCTAAAACGGCGTTCTCTCCGATGATGTAAATTTGCTTTAGTTGGGAAATTCCAATTTGGTCACCCTAAGATGGATTAGTTGTAAAATTTTTTGAGAATCAAACTTATCGTGCTGGATTTAAAATCGAGCGTTGGGATACAGGATACTTACTCATTCGGATACAAAAGTTAAGACATGCTAGACTTCGCGCAACAATCAACATTGTCGTGCACTAATCGTTAGCCTATCAACGACTCCCAATTTCACCCATCTACGAACCTCTTATCGTTCCTACGTGCTCAAACTTCCGGCTTCCTTTCATTCGTACAATCCACGCGTCGTACAACATTAGTCGGCTTCCGTACTCCTCTCGCAGTTGATGCTCCTACTTTGATAGGCCCGGCGCGTGTCAGGGTTCATTTTGCGGACTTACCTCTCCGATGCGAATCAAGCTGACCGCCGACGCGGCGATGGGTTTCGGGCAGTGAGGTCGCGCGAGAAGAGCGCTCCTTTGCCGCATTGCAAAACGTTCCACATCCCTCCTTCGGCGAGAAACGCCGGGCTGCCTTCTCGTCGTCATTGAAATCTCAACATAGCCGACGCTACTCCCGGCTCAGGAGAATGTGGTAGCACCGCGCTGGCAACGTTCAACCCAAATTGATTTGTCGTCGTGGTAAGCCTCACGGCTATACAAATCGTCACTCCGAGACTACAGTTATTATCAGATAAACCGGAAGCGCGGTAATTCTTCCCGTGCTTGCCGTCCCTGGGATCATCACCGTCCGCCTCTAATGGTGACACATCCAAACTTTCGCAGGAAGTACACCCCCTACCAACCGTCGAACCCACCTACAAGAAGAATCGGCCAAGACTTCACGAAGAGGAAGAAGTAAAGGAAGGAGATGATTGAGATGACCGGGGTGTGTTTATCATTCTCGAGGGAAGGCTTACGGTTACACTTAATCGACGATACCTCGGACCGTGCAATGGAGTAGCATTAAAGAGATTACTCCATGGATCTCCAAGAAACAGCGAGAGTATCACGTTCTCGTTCTTGACTTTGCTCCGTAGCTTCGAATATTTTGGATCTTTTTTATAACATTGTATCGCCGGGGAATAGCTCCATGGGCCCTCTCCCTGCCCTCCGTAATCGCTTTTAAATCAACATGTTCCTGTATTTTTGCAAAAAAAAATAAATAAATAAATATATATATATATATATATCCTTTCTAATTGCTAACTTCAGGACAAAAAATATCCTTAAAATTCTATAAGGCTAAACAAACTTCCTTATATTGCAAATAATTCATAAATATAAATTATACTAATTCATATTCCAAAATAATTACATATGGATATGAAATATGTAAAATTCTAAATAAAATTCAGCGACACAAAAGATCACTGAAAATACATGGCCCTGACATCCCGCCAATTCACAAGCAAACCTTTTTCTCAGTGGCTTGCTGGGACGCTGTTTTTAGCAGCTATGATGATCCAGCGGGATCAAAATAACTGGCAAGTGCCATGTTCCCAGGATGAATATTAAAGCATTACAATGAGAATCAATACAATCTGAATCATGAATGAAAACATTCAAATAGAGAAGCATTACACATATACTTTAGGCATGCTTTTTATTTTTTTTATTTTCTTTAATTTTCTTTAATAATTCTCTTTATGCGAGCTGCCAAATAGGGCCTAAGAGGAGAACCAGAAGTTTCTCTGCATATCCAAAATGTGACGTCTCAGTCCATTTAATTTAAGATAGAACTTGAGCAAACCAGAAAGGACATCGATTTAGAGCACTAGGTTTCATAAAGTAGATATAAATTCCTACTGATGAAAATAAGCGAATGAAATTTACCTAAAAAACAAGTGCATATGAATTTCATTAGACAAAATAAAACACAATTAGAGTAGATAATGGGATATGAAATTTAAAAAAAAAAAAAAGAGCGAGTGTGACATTGCCAATTTTCAGTTGTTAATAAGCGATGCACCATGAAACAACACTTTTTCATTGCCAGTTTGCGATTGTAACTAAGTGAAGTGAATTGAATAACACTTTTTCATTGCCAGTTTGCAGTTGTTAGTAAGCGAAGCACCATGAAACAACAATTTTTCAAGTATGACTGCAACGATTTTATTATATATTTAATTATATATTACACTATATAAAGTCTGAGCAAGAGATTAACAAATTCAGTTTTGGCTCGCAGCAGTGCAAAACAATTTGCACAACTAGAGTTAATACTTCGCTATGTCCAGTAGGAGTGAATAAAACAGTTGGGAGAAAACTAATGATGATGATGATTTACAAAATCCACATTGAATTTAATCAGCTATAAACCTTTCACAAAAGAGACACCAATATAAGAGGCAAAATTACATGATATGATGAAATGACTCCAAAATTTTCAAGGCTACAAATAATCATATATATATATATATATATATATATATATATTCCTCAGGCTCTGTGATTCTGATTCTATGGCATATATAACAGCAAATGGATTTTCTAGTTCTATGGTTCTGCGCAGCTCTAAGACAAATAAAAAACATATATTCAAATACCAAAATACACAACATAAAAGAAGATGACGACACCAAGAAGGAAGCTGGTAAATCCGCAGAAAGAGCCAGATATCTAGGCAGTATATCGCCATCATTCCATGCAATATACTCAAACCCTTGTAATGATGCAACTAATGGTAATAAACCCCCAAGTTACTACAAGAACATATGCAACAGAAGCATTACCACTTTAAAAAGTACTTGCACTTGGCACCAATACAATGCAAATGAACCCTTGATAAATCTGTGACTCGGAGACTAATCAATCACCACATCGCCACTGTAGCAAAAGCAGCTCCTCACTCGTCTAAGTCCAAATGAACTTGTACTCAATTGAAATAGTCTTCATCAGCATATCAATTAGACTCAAGCACCCAAAGTATTAAAATACCATCCTCCAAAAATAACTTATTGTAGTGATAACGTATTGAATATGCTTTGTCCTAAGATGATAATGAATAACAATCTAATTGTGATAATACAACATACTTTTCTCACAGTTTTAATCCAATTCTTCCAAAAATAATTGCAATCAAGACATGTTCTTGCTTGCTTCACTCAAGCAGCATACCGTACATCAATAGTAAAAGAGCAGCTTTTGTAACTTTAAACCCAACTAAAAATCATACAACCTAAAGATTTAAACATACCCAATAGTACTTTTCCTACCATTATATCTCCAACAATGTCAAAATCAACATATCCCTAAACCCCAATCAAACTTCCAAAAAATGCAGTCTCTAATACTTCGCAGATGCCTAGTAATTCCTTTCACTACTTCCCAATATTAGTTTCTAGGGTAACTCATGCGCTTACTTACCAATCAAACTGCTTAGGCAATGTCTGTTTTAGTGCACAAAATAGCATACATAAAAGGACCAATAGCATAAGCACATCGTACATTTTCCATATGGGTTTGTTCCATTCAAGGGAAATTTCTCTTTCAATAGCTTAAATTGATTACCCAAAGGAGAGTACTTATAATTTTCACATCTTGCAGGATGAATTTGCTAAGCAAATTCTTCACATTTCTCCTGTGACAACTTTAAATAATATTGTTACATGTAACTCTCGTGCCAAGAATTTGTTCAACAGCACAAATCCCTTATCAGGAACACCTTTAAATGCCTATTTCAACTGGTCACTTTCTTATTTGCTGAAAACAGCTATGAACATGTAGCAGTAAAATAACACAATAACAACCGAAGGCCTTCACATGACATTGGTGATCTGCTTGATGCGTCAAAAAACCATTGCCCAAAGCCATCAAAATTCTTTTATTACTATCTCAGAGACTATTTAAGACCATACTTCTGAATTTTACATACCATTCTCTCTTTCCCCTACAACACAACTCTTTGTGGTTACAACATATAAATTTATTCCTCCAAGTCACCTGAAGAAAGGTCATCTTTCCGTTTAACTGCTCCAAGAAAAAGTCTTCATTCACCAAAAAGTGAAGGTACCATTCAAATTATGATTAAATTCAGTATTGGAGAAAATTTTATGTGCATTCATTGCATTTTTTTCTATTAAAATTGAAAACATTAAACAACTAACCTCACTTTTTTCACTTATTTTCATAGAATTTTCTTTAAATAATCTTCAGAATTTGCAGCGAAATAAGTAACTGAAAATGTATATCTGGAACTAGAAGGGATGTAAGGCATTCTAATTTTATTTCCCAAGCAACCACTATGGGCCTTATTAATTTTCAAACACTGTTATTAAATGTCACATTATGGCCGTCATCAAATTGCCCAACTTAAATCAATTAAATGTTAACTTAGGCACTTGCTTCATATTTTGGATCTTCCACCACCAACGTTCAAAGGTTCATCATAAGCAAGATAAACATTTCCAGTGATGTGCAATGGTATTAAAAGAAGTGCATGCATCAAACACCCAAGCATCAATAAGATTATCAAAGGCAAAAATTAAAGCAATGAGTGTCTCTTTGGTGATCACATTTGTTACACAGCTATTCTTATCATCACTCTTCTTAAGTGGCACCCAATTATTGGCCTTAATTCTATCAAATTTTTATTTTCCCTATTACCATTACTCTTATTGAAATATCACTCAAAACCCATAACCCTCTTCTCAACTTTCAAAGCAAAATTTAATGTCCAGGCTACATCGAAATTCCTCTTTCAAATCTCCTTTGTAATAATAGCATCTTAAACATCACTAAATTTCAATTTTGAATTACTTATAGAATTGCTCACATAAGCCTTCATTCCTAAAAATTCGATAATAATCCGAACAAATTATCGTGTATCATCATCAAATTTGATCTCCACTACCAATTGCCTTAAGAACATGTAGAATCTATTCAGATCTTGAACCATCAGACCACCTTTAAATCATCTTTAGATTAAATAATTTCTTTATCAGTTGTACCATGTTAGATGTCCAGGTCTCTTGTACATGTCTGACAAAATCTTCATCAAACTTAAACTGGCCTTCATTATTTCAACATTATGTGCCATGTTCTTTGATAACGTTAAATTAATCACTCGTACCATCTATCTATCAAAGAAATTCCACTCATCCTATTTTAAAGATTTTTGTCTGATAGCTGATGCATCTTCTCTATATAGATAGTACTCTATATGCACCCTTCAAAATGGAAAGTACATTTCTTCAAACTTAGTAATTCCTAATGTCAAACTTTATTGTTAATCATTGTCTTAATTAGTATCAAATACTTTGCTAACACTTGCTGTGAATTAGGTGATGTCTAATTTAAATCACTGACAGGAAATAAAATAGAAAAGACAAACACGCCATAACACACCGTGAATTTTACATAGGTTTACCCAATTGATGGCTAACATAGTCGTCATTGTAGATTTCATTATGCTTACACTGGTGGAGCTTTACAAATAAATACATAACCGTAATTTCTTGATAAGAAACTTAGTGAAAATTTATAGTGAAATCTTCAAAATACCCTTAATGAAAACTCACAAATACTAAACACTACATACAGTCCAAATAAGACATTTCTACATAGGGATTTAGTTAGGCTCCAACCTTATATATTATCAATACTACAAACATAAGTTTATGTGTTCATAAAGAAAAAGAGCCAATATCTACCATCAAGGCAATAGATGACTAAGCCATTAAGCTCCTACCAGAAAAAGGAAATTAAATCAGAATGCCAACACCACAAATCTGGTTGAATTATTCAAAGACAAAGATGCACATATAACGAACAATGTCAAGAATATATATATATATATATATATATATATATACAAACTAAAAGGAAACAAAAAAGGAGAAATTCAATAAGAAGGAAAAGACTTTACCTAGCTTTGTTCCAACAAGTACAATAGGAACACCAGGGGCATAATGCCTTAGTTCAGGAATCCACTGCATTTAGAATAGAACCCAACAAGGAGACGAAGTTAATCTTAGGACAGGAAAAGACAGATTTAAAGTAATTAAGAATTGAATCAGTTGATTTAGGTCTTCACCTTCTTTGAAACATTTTCATAGCTGGCCTTGTTGATGAGAGAAAAGGCCAGTATAAAAACATCAGCTCCACGATAATCCAATGGGCCTTAATCTATTATAATCTTCCTGACCTATTGCATAAAAACAAAATCAAAGAAACTCTGTTGTTTTAATTCTATGAATCTAAGTGGTGAAGCAATTAAAGGGATGCTATTCAATAGATTTTGTAAAGGAACTAAGAAAAGAATTTCAAAGTACCAGCAGTATCCCATAAACTCAGGTTGACGGTGCTACCATCAACAACAACATTTGCACTGAAATTGTCAAACACTGTGGGCACATAATCCTGTTTTCCAAGAGACATAAAGTCGTAAGAAATCTACAAAGAGATGCATAAATTCATATATGTAGATAGGTTCAAACAATGATAACAATTCAGCATACTTTTCAGAAAAAAAAAAACAAAGGAAATATTTAGCTCAGGAAGAAGAACAAAAAGATACTGGATGGCTGCTTTTAAAGAAAGAAACGTGATATAAACCCTCTTCATCCCATCTATTTAATTTTTAGAGAAACAGGTGATTAGTGAAATCTTCAAATGAAAGTAACCTTTCATACAACATGTAATTGGAAAGCAGAAAAAGGGAAATTTGTTATGTTTATACATGGAAATGAAAATTTTATTTCCATTTTTTCTTGATAATTGTTCTTTCTCCAGAGGGATTCAACATTAAAACTTCCTCCAACAGGTTCGTCCATATGAATAAAAAAGTTAACGAAATAGCATATCTGCATGAGAAAAGATTTATTCACCCAAATTTTCGACAAGAGATCAACACATAACTAATAAGGATAGCCATAAGTACATACTGCATTGAGACTTGCCCATTTTTAAATAAGAAATGTGCTGAACTGGAGTTCATAATTTGGGCGTAAAGCATAACTAATCTGTCATAGTCCATCAAAAAGTCAATATCCAATTACATCAGGATTTTCATAGCAATATCTGGAACTTTAGTTAATTAGTCAAAATTGTAGAGCGAGTATGAAAGAATAGTAAAAAAGCCCTATATTAACTGAAATTATAATACTATGAAACAAAAGATGACAAGATTTGCGATCTACAATCGGCTAGAAAAATATTAACAACTTCTTAAACTTAAAGAGATATCCACTACTCCGACCCACAGGCTCTGCTAAAGCACCATAAAATAATTTCACAGGAATGAAGGTTATAAATCTGAAATCTAAATCAATGAAATCAAATAAGTATCGTATCCAGCATAATTTTCTGGCAGGAACAAAGACAGCACGAAAACCCCCACGGAAATTGAAATTCATGTTCACCCAACAGAACATTTATTAAAGGTTCTACTCCATCCCCAATTACCCCAATTAATTCAGCACCAACCAACACAAAAATAAAAAAATAAAAAAATAAAAAAAATAAAACATAAACAACGAAACCAGAACACTTTAAAATGAACCAAAAATTTCTCAAACTCACCGTAGGGAAGGTGTTGCTGGTGTAAGATATAAGCATGCAGGTCTTTCCAACGGCGCCATCCCCTACGGTGACACACTTAATAAATCTCGAAGCGCTCATCTCCTCCTCCCCAGGTCGACCTCCCACGCCGTAAGATCAAACCCGGAAGCTTGATCAGCAAAGTAAATGCCTTCAGCCATAAACGCACCAGAAACCCACATCTTTCATTCCCAAATCCAACCCACGTCCGGAAGTCACAGAATCCTAAACCTCGAGGAAGATCCCGTGATCCTGAAATAGATCTGCCTCTGTTACTATCCTTTCTCCTTCTATATGATCAGAAATTTCTGAGAGGGAAGGGATTAGAGAGAGGACGAAGAAGAGGGAATCAGAAAGGAGAGGTCAAGGACTGCTGTCTAAGCGGCCGCGGACCACCTTTTCGATTTTATTGGGTAATTTATATATATACATATATTTTTGTGGAATATGGGTAATTATATTGGCTGTTATTTTAATTACAGAAATTTGGTAATTATAGCGGCTTTTTATTAATTGTAATTGGAGCGGGCAGTCAACCGGACAGCTAATAATTTCTGCTTTAATATTAATCGCTCTGTTTTGGTGAGAACACATGGAGCCCATTTGGGATAAACGACATTGTCTATAATTGGGCATTTTAGATTTACTTGAACTTAACTCTACGCATATGATTTTATTAGTTGATAGTGATACATCAATAAACATTTTTATCGCGTAAATAAATTTCGATACGATATCTAAGAAAAATAAAGATATATAGAAATAAAAATATTTTAAAATGATTTAAAGATCATATAGAATTTTCTTTTTAACAAACATATAACACAAGAGCAACTAGATAAAATCGATCAAAGGACATCGAGACCACATTGATCTATGTCCCAAAGAACCTAAATTACACAAATATAATTCGAAATTTCTAAATATTATTTTGAGCGTAGAAATGCCTAATCTAAATTTTTATACGATCACAACGCACACTTTCAAGAGAATTAAATCATCAGCATGTGAATGGTGACGTTTTTAGCATTAAAATTCAATGGATTGATCTCCAATCATCCTGCTACAGAAAGAATAATCTCACATCAAAAAGATAGATTGTTTAACTATTAATCTAAATACGTTTCATAGGACCGCGTTTTCGCTTAATGGGGATCACGCCTGTAAGTTAAGATTAGAGAGTGGGGAGGGGGAGAGAGAGAGAGAGAGAGAGAGAGAGAGAGAGAGAGAGAGAGAGAGATTATATTATGCTTTTTAATGAGGATATGCTAGTTGTAAGAGATTTATGCAACTTCATTATGCCTTTTAACTTATTTGTATGCTTAGTTGGTTAGTGCCTACTATTTGAATCATGATGTTTGTAGAAGTAATTTTTTCTTGTTTATTTTTTAGAAAGATGAGCCACTTTACTTTGAGAGGGAATGCAAGCAGAAGATATTTGATGGGCTTTGAGAAAATTTCAAAACGTAGGTGAATCTTTATGATTTTGATGATTTGAGGTGCTTCCTTGTTGTGGTATTCTTTAGGTTGGTTCTATTCTATGCTTGACAAAGGTACATGTGTTCGTGGTACCCGTTGAGCTTCGTGTTGTCCATGTTTTCTCGCACTTTTGTGTTGTCCCTGGCTGTTGTTCCCCTTGGGTTGTTGATGTGCCCTTCTTGTGGTAACTAGTGGTTGTCCCTTTGTTATAGTGTTGTTTGGGCTTGTGTTGTCCCTGTATTCTTGCGCTTTTGTGTTGTCCCTGACTGTTATTCCCCCTGGGTGGCTGTTGTGCCCTTCTTGTGGTACCCTCAGGGTCGTCCTCGTTATGGTGCTATTTCCGGGCTTCGCCAGCTCGTTTCATGCCCTTTTGTGATGTCTGCTATTGTCTCCCTTGGGCAGCAACGTGCCCTACTTTGTGGTACCTAAGGTTGTCCCTTTGTTATGGTATTGTTTGACTCTGTGTTGTCCCCTCGTCTTCTCGCACTTCCGTGTTGCCCCAAATGCGTTCCCTGCGTGGTCAGCCAGTTCCCGCGCATAATGCCAGCTTGCTCCTTTGTTATGGTGGTATTCGAGTCAGGTTGCCCCCGTTTCCGCACTCGTGATGGTGGTTGTGCACCTATGTGAGTGGTGTTGTTAAGGTGGGTGTCGTTCCCTTTGGGTGGCTATTGTGCCCCTTTTGCATATGGTGTCTATAGCCTATCAGTCTTGCACCCATGTTGGCTTTGGATTGTCAAAAGAATCCCTTCGAGCCATGGCATGTTTTTTTGGTTACCCTTCCTTCTGCCATACATACCACTGTAGAGTTACATTCATACCACCTAATCTCATGCATGTATATATATATTTAACACATAAACTTTAGTTTTTTTTATTAATATCACATAAATGTTAACACTATATTAGTTTTTAAGATAGTAGATAGGCCATTTTTTGATGTGTAGGTTTAAAAGTTCCATGGTGCCATTTATGTGAATGTGAAAGTTTGGGAGTTATATATGTCGACACATAGGGAGTTAGTGATATACATGTAAACCATGCCTCGATCTTCGCCTGGTGTTGTAGAAATACCTCAACGCCTTTCTTAAGCTTCTTTTAATGATTAGGAATATTCAGATTACTAAGGAAATATTATAAGGATCATTGAGCCGACACATAAGTTGGATGTGACTGGATTATGGGTGATGATGCAAAACACTTCTGGTACTAAAATACATGAGAATAAAATATTACTTCTCCTGACTCGATGACTTTGATAGGGTGCAAGATCCATGCTACTATTCATCAACAGTTCGCGAGAAGCTGCCTGTGCTTTTCTAGGCAGTTGGTAGGTTTTAGCCCAACAACGTGACTAACTTATGGACCATCTAACTTTCAAAAACATATATATATAACAAAATCTTCTTCTCCTCGTGACACTAATATTTATGAATGCTAAGTGAATGTTTAATTTTATTTATATGCCTGACAAACTAAGAATTTTGGGCATCACTTTCCATGTGTCCACTTGTCAGTCACTTTGATTTGGCTAGGAGTTTCCCTCCTTTGATCCTCTTATTGGTAGCTTCTATCCGAAGTTGGATCTTATGCACACATATTGCTTATGGTTGCCTACGGATGACCCTTGAGAACTGACAGGGTCACTATTCTTGAGTCTGGGCCTACCCTTAGCTTGAACTATTATACCCAGCTCCACCATATATGTGCCACTCGACTTTCTCATATACACATACGCTCACGACTTTTTTGTTTGCTTAATTTTCTATAATAATTGCATGCTTTACTTGTAAGTTTAACCATCTAGCAGCGGCATCAAAGGAAGCATATATACAAAACTACTTTCTCTTTTACTGCACTTTCTCTTATTACTGCGCTTTATTGTATATATTTTATTTGACATTCAAAATTACTATTCTGTTATTCATTATACTTGTAAAAGGTTTATAGGGAATAGAACAGTAGGCCACCTGCTTATGAAGGACCCTACAGTAAAACTAATTGACAAATAATAATGAGTATTTGCCAATTCAAACACACTTCTTAAAACCTAAAATCATCACAAGTAAGAAGCTTGAAGCTAGATGTCTGGGAAGCAAGACGAGGATGCAAGTAGACAGAGGACAACTTTAGACGGCGATCAAGACAGAACATGAAGCTAATGATGAACCCCAACTAAACTTCTTAAGCCCACTTATGTAAGGTTATGTGGCAGAACAGGCCCCCTTGAGAAAAGTCTGGCTTATGATATATTAAAAAGCTAGATAAAATCAAAATCCTTAGTGCCTCATGAAAGAATGATTTCTACATTTGATGGCGATGAGGTCCTTACCTCTGATATGGAGGAAGTAGATTTTAAAGTTGGCCCTCCTGAATTGGAGGATGGTGCTCCTTTAACTATCGAAGAGTTGATTAAAGCCAACTTGGGAACAATTGATGATCCTTATCTTTCAGCAAGCTTCTCTTAGACTTCAAGGCTTTCAAAGTCATAGAAGTCTTGAAATTGTTTCAAGCTTGCTATGTGTTGAGCTATTCTGGAATGTCGGACTAAGCTCCCAAGGTAGTTGTAAATAAATTAGCCATCAATCCGAGTATTCTTCCAGTGAAACAATCTCCTTCGAAAATGCGACATGATATAGAGCACATGGTTTTTGAAGTGCCAGAAAGCTCATCGAGACTAGCTTTATTAGAGAAGTCTCTTCCCTTATATGGCTAGAAAACATCGTAACCATTTGGAAGAAGAATAGACAGATATGAGCTGGCATTGACTTTCAACACCAAAATATGGCATATCCAAAAGATGATTTTCCTTTGCTGATACTAGATTTAATGTAGATGCTGCTTCGTCTCACAGGATGTTTTCTTTTATGCATGGCTTATTTGGTTACAATCAAATATGAATGGCCATAGAAGAAGAACAACATACAACGTTTCACACTCATATAGACATATTTTACTATAAGGTTCTGCCTTTTAACTTGAAAAATGATGGGATGATTTATAAGTTTGCCATGACGCACATCTTTAATGACCTCTTATATCATTAATTCTAATGCTATATCGATAACGTGGTAAGAGTCATTCTGAAGAAGGTCATATCTTAGACCTAAGATCCATTTTTGAATGCCTTAGAAAATACGATCTGAAGATGAACCCTTGAAGTGAACATTTGACATATCTTTGAAGAAATTCATGGGTCTCTTAATCCGCCATAGAGGGATTGAGGTTGATCTAAGTAAGATCAAGGCTATCATTAAGATGAAACCTCATAAGAGTTTGATGTTGTTACTTTCACTTTAAGGGAAGCTCATGCTTATTAAGAGATTTATTTCCAACCATGCTAGAAGTTGCTAACCTTTCACAGCATTAGTTAAAAAGGGTGTTTGTTTTCATTGGGAGAAAGCATGTCAGGATGCTTTTGAAGATATTCAGTGTTACTTATTGGCTCATCTAATATTAGTAGCTCCTATCCCAAGGAAGCCACTTTTATTATATATTATTGCTTTGGATGAGTCAGCAAGGGCCTTGTTTGCTCAGGTTAATGAAGAAAGCAAACACTTTGAATTATCTTGGTCAGTGTTTCATCCCACTAAAATGATATATCTGTTAATAAAAGAACATTGTTTGGCATTGATATTCTTAGTTCAAAAGTTGAGGCACTGCATGCTCTCACAATGTAGACATGATTTCAAGAGTAAATCCCTTACAATACTTGATGACTTGTCCTACTCTGGCTGGACAATTAGCTAGTTACGATATGATTTTATTATAATTTGATGTCACATACCCTCAACGAGCCATCAAAGGACAGGTTAGGTGAATTTCTTGCAGCTCATCTAATTCTGGTTGATTCACCATTAAACTATGAGTTTCCCAATGAGTATCTATTGACCCTCGATTCCCCAGAATGTGAACTATAATTCAATGGAGCCTCTTCCTTGAAAGAAAGCCCATCAAGATCCTTACCCAGAGTAAAAGCTGGGATCAGATTGATATTTATATTCCTAGAACGTGGTATTCTTCACTATTCTTATAGTTTAACAGATCCACTTACAAACAATGAGGTAGAATATGAAGCCTTGATTCTTATGTTGGAAGTTGCCATCTAAATGAATATTAAAAATATAAAAGCCTATGGCAATTCATAGCTCATAATTAGCCAAAAGTGTTGGGAACTTATAAAGTCCTCAAGCCTAACCTCTCACTATATCACAAAAGAGTTATTCCAATATTGGAACACATCCCTGATGTGACCTTAATCAAAATATCCCTTTCCCTCAATGTAAAGATGATGCTCATACAAAGCTAGCCAAAGAGCTATCCAGTGGTAATGGGGATCCAGTGACAATAGTGATATAAGATAGAAGGGGCCTATTACTGGATTTTTGGACACTCTAAGAAATTCCACTTTGGTCAAGGCAGTTATGATCCTATCTGCTTCAATTGACTCACACATTGATTGCTGTGAAGCCTTCATCACATATTTGACAAAAGGGATATACCCTAATAATCGCTCCCTTGCTTCTTGAAGTGCCTCCGGCGTGTGCTGTTTTTCTGCTTGTTTTATATTCGTAAGTATAAGCACACACTAGAGGTTCTATGCAAGTATACGTATCGTTCAAGTAATATAGGGCTATAGAGGAGTCTCGTTTATTGATCTCACAGGGAAGCGAGGTAAGAGGTCCTTAGTCAAATTCTAGTCTATTACTATCATACCTTAGTTTGGAAGGTCGATTTAATTGGTTTTTCTAATAAATACTCCTAAAGGTAAGTCTTAAGATTAAACAACTAATAACTACTCCTAAATGAAAATATTAATTCTAAAGATAACCCTTTCTGGATGAATTTGTTTGGTGAATTTTGAGATAATAAAATCTACAATTCTTATGTGGTGAATTAGATAATGTTTAGGAATGGGATACATTAACTATTGTATGTGTCAAATAGGAGCAATCTTATTCTTTACCCTCTTCCAAGTGCTATGCAGAACATTGGCTAATCCTAGGTTTAGTCCCAAAATTCGTGGTTAGGTTCGGAGGATACTGGCTCTCACTCCAGAGCTCCCATTTCCCTTCACCTGAACGCTAACTCTTGCTTTAGTTTCCAAACACTAGGACTGAAATGAAGATTTTAGTCTGTCACCCTAAAATCTCCAATTCTACGCCCATCAAAGTATATTTCCCTATTTATTTGCACTCAACCCCCATGAACTTCATTATCCATGGAATTTGAATGTGGTTCCACTTTGTTGAGAATTAGATCCCCTTCTCGGATCATAGCGCAATTACAATGAATTTTACAACAAGCTCTATTGTAATGTAAATTAATTGCAAGTAAAAATTATCACATTTATAATTAAAACTTCTTCTAGCATATATCTAAATATCCTAAACATGAATCCTACTCATTGCAAAAGAAAAGTAAAAGGAAAATAATGACATAATCTTCTCATGCCACTATTTCCAAATAAAAAGAAAGAGTAAGAGAAAGACATCACAAAGCATAAAGAAAACACAATGGGAAACTTCATTTCATCAAAGAAAATCCACTACATAAGTGTTTACAAAATCACAAGATAATGAAAAACACAATACTTAGTTTTTCCCCTTGAAAGACAGATGAAAATCTCTCCCACAAAGTCTCTCGTTGATCCATGCAATGCTAGAACAAACCCATACAAATTCTCTCAAAATCCCCTCTCCAATCTATCCATAAAAGTAGAAATCTACATTTCTACTTTTATTCCAATATATCCCCACGTTTTTTCTAACTTCTACACATTTGTTTTTCTTCAAATTCACTTTAAAATAGTATATGGATGAATTTTCTAAGAGTTGCCTCAAGAGTCTTCCAAAAAAAGTCTAGATTCATTGAATCTCGGCCATAACCGCCCAAAATCACGTCCAAACTGTCTTGGACGCTGACGGCGTTGTTTTGGGCACCATCGGCGATATATTTTTGTGTCTCTCGGGTTTCTAGTACCGTCGGCGCCCATTCTACGCAGGTCCGCCATTTCGCTCTGTTTTACCCCGTTTTAGTTGTGTTACGTTCCTAACAGATAGAACTACAAAATAAACATGAAAACAACCTTTCTTTAAAGTGTAATATCATTAAAAAATATGCAAGAAGTGTAAAAGAGATTAAGCATAGAAAGACTTATCAAAATATGTCAAGCCAAAATTTGCTTTCTTGCTCGTTTTTGCTCCAAATTGCACCGTTTTTGCTTCTTTTTCTCCAAGAGTCCATTTATTGTACCTAAAACCAAAAACATGCAAAATAACTTCCTTTAAAGTGAAATATCATTAAAATTAAGCATAAAATGTATATGTAAAATCAAGCATTTTTTAGGCTTTTTAACTCCCCCAAACTTAACTGTTACTTGTCCTCAAGTAACATAATAACTTTATAAACCAAATATGTTGACATGTGGTTGTGGGTTTCAATAGTGTTTCCTATAATTTTATCTCAGAAAATATTATTGTGTAACATAGGAGAAATTCCAATAAATCAACCTAGGACTAGAGTGTAAAAGTATCTCATATTCAACTTAGGAATCCTGATTTTTTATTTACTTTGAAAGTTATTGAAACTTGTCAAACTAAACATTCAAAGAAAGTATAAAAATAGAATTTGAGCACCTTATCTATACCAATTTAACCAATACCTTTTGAAATAAGAATAAGCTTATTATTGTTTTTAAATTTTTTCATTTACAAATATTCAAGTGAAACCAATTTTTGATTAGGCTTCTCCTCAAGATTCTCCTCACATATTTTTTTCACTTTTCTTTTTTCTTTTTTTTCTTTTGGGATTATTTTCAATCCCTCATTTTTTTATGTGATGATTACTATATCTGGATAGGCCTTTAATTATTTTGAATTTCACTATCCCCTTTCAAAAGTCCAAAACACAAAACTTTCCCTCACTTTTTAAAAGCGTATGTATTAGTTTGAAAAAGGTTTCAATAAAGGATCAATTCTCATTAATTATAAATCTAAGAATCATAGCTTTTCAAATATTCAACTCCTTTCTACCATAAATAATAAAATCATTTTCCTAATGTTTCCTACAAAATATCTTAACTCTAGAACAGTTTCATCACATAAGATTTCAACTAAGTTATTTTTCTAATATTCCTAAAATAAAAATTTTAGTAACCTAAAGACAACATCACATGCCACAAGTCATTTTAAAAGTGGTATAAAACTAAATGCAGGCTACTGAGGACAAAAAAGTTACATTTTAAAACTTTTATTCCCCCTAAACTTGAATTTTAAAATATTTTGCAATTAATTCCATAAAATGTAGCAGGAAGAAAAAGTGAAAGCTGAATCTACTAACTACTATAACATTCTATCAAATTGATATATATGCATAATTAACCCAAGAGAAAAAGGTCAAGATTTTTATGCTTATTTACACTGATTTTGATGATATTGCACTTTAAAGAAAGGTATTTTTGGTATTTTTATGCAGGTATGAAGAATTAAGGACAAAGGAACGAAAATATGCAAAAATGAGTGGATTTGGAGCAAAAAGGCAAAATTATGCAAATTTGACCTAGGCCGCCGACGGCGAGGTCGAGGCCGCCGACGACGTGATTTTCCTGAGAGTTCAGAATTAATTACAAGGGAGGCCGCCGATGGCGCGGATCGAGGCCGCCAATGGCGGGGACAGTTCAAATGCATGGTTTCTAGAAGGCCGCCGACAGCGCCTCGAAGCCGCCAATGGCGGGGTCGGCGGATTGTTCCAGAAATACGTCGAATGTGGACGATTTTCGAAGAGGTGCCTTCGCAACCCATAGAGACTCTTCTACAACTTTAAAAGGAACGAATTTTGGCCAAAAAATGGATCTTCTTCTGGTCTCTAAAGTGATTGTTAGTGAGTCCATAGTGTAAAGAGAGTCAATTAGTGAGTTTAATTTAGTGAGTAGTGAGTTCAAATAAAGAAATTGTAAGGAATTCTTCGAGGGATTGCAAGAGTGGAAGGGAAGTGAGAGAACTCTTCCACATTGATGTTTCAAAGGGGAATTCCAAGGAAAAGATCCAGAGGAACTTCGAGGAGTTTTGCTTGGGGAGGAGTTTGAGATAAGTAGTGTTTATTTGTTTCTACTGTGTAGAACTTTACTTTATTATATGAAATCTAAGTTTTATTGCATCATCTTCATGAATTCTGAGTAGTTGTTCTATCTTTCTCCTAGTTTCGATGTTTTTGTGAAATGATTATATAATTAGTCTATTAAAAAAAATTATAAAAGAAGTTGTGATGGTACTATACCTAAACTTACTTTACTATACGAATTGTCCATTTGTATTGTTAAAATCCGTGAAGAATTCTTAAGACCTGACCATGGGCTAAGGATTCTTAACTTTATGTATCACAATTCTCTTTGCAAGGTAGACGAGTAAATCCTTGTAGGGAGAAGTGAAAATAAATAGGGAAATAATATTATCGGGCGTAGAATTAGAGATTTTAGAGTGACAAGCTAAAATCCTTAATTCGGTCCTATCGTTTGGGTGCTGCTGTGTAGATTGTTAGCCCTCAGGTAAGGAGAACGTGGGAGCTCCAAAGTGAGAGTCGGTATCCTCCCAGCCTAGCCGCAGAATCAGTAATCTAAGCATAGGATTAGTCAATGTTTTTTATACCTGGACCAAAGGGTAAAAAATTGGTATGCTCCTATTTGGCACAACACATTAAAACTAATTATAATTATCATTTCACTAAAATATCTTAATTAAGAAGAAAGATTCTTGATTTTATCTATATTTGAACTTAACTCTAGTAGTATTAGAAAGTTGTTAGTAAAACTAGTTTTTAATATAAGTTTCGTATTATTATCGATTGCATATTAGTGACAGATAGGCATTTCGATTTAGTTGTAATTCTGAATTGATTTTTATAATCCTAAGTCCATAGGCTTTAATATCTCTTCTTGTGGAATCGATATCCAGGACTCCATTAGAGCCCTATATTATTTGAACTATACGTATACTTGCGTTTGAAAGTAATTCTGCGATTAAAAGATTAAAATATTAGTTGTTACTAAAGTACATTCGAATTGAATATAAGCGCGGGGTGGTTCAATAATCATGATAGAATGACTGCAGGAGAAAGTAAATCTAGTCTAAAATATACTTGCAATAATATTAAACTAAAAGGAAGTATACTCAGTTTAAAATTTTTTTTTCCTTCCCACCCCAAACTTAATTTTTAACATATATAGAATTTAGTACAGAAAATACAAGCAAGAAGAAAAATAGTTTAGAAAGTCTATCTACTACAAATGTCTATCGAAAACATCTACAAGTATTCATCAGGACAGAACAATATGCAGCAGAAAGTAAATGTAAACTAAGCATGCCATAATGAAATTGACTAAATAAAAGTCTAACTAGTATAGCAGGTATCAGCATAGGGATATAAAAATGTTCTTCAAGTCTTATATAAAATTGTAACTCACAGACAAACACACATAATAAATGAGGTTAATTTTTCCATTAATTCATCCAATCTCACTAACTTACCTCTAATTTCTAACGGAATCACTGAACTAATAAATTAGGCACATTTTAAATGATTTTATAGATTATAATCCCATAGAAAAGCTTATCCCTGATAAGTTGGCTCCTAGGCACTAAATCTCAGGTATCATCTAATCCCTTTAATTAAGCACATCTAATTGTTGTAAATCGTAGTGTAAGATCATCCAGGTGTTATTCATCAAATAGGTTCATGACTCCTATCAAATGAAAATAAAGTTAGAAAAAAGAAGTAACAAAATTGAGATGGATCAGTCATTCAAATTCATGATATCTCTTGTAAAACTCAAGTTCAGGTGAGACATGAGTCATAGTGGACTCATCAATCCAACTACTACAAAGAGAACATACAAGTCTAACCATAATAAGAAGTTAAGGAATCACCTCCCTCATGATGCACAAAGATTAAATCAAATCACTAACAGTCCAAACATCCACCAATCACCAATCAAACTGAACAATCCACACTAAAGCAAACACAATGTAACACTAAAAAACATGACTCTCAAGCGTACTAATTCAAACCTCACTGATAACTATAAGTTGCCTCCCATAAAGCGCTTGGTTTAACATCACCATCCCAATAAATGATTCCTCTTGGATCAAAATTGCAATTAAGTAATCCTCGATCAATCACCCAATCCTTTTCAGATCCAAGGATTCCTACAAAATCCTCAAATTTTAATTTTTCATTCAGCTCTTGCTTTTAAGATTGATTCATATCATTGTTCCTCATATTTCTTTCTAGATCCAATATTCTTCTATTGATTTTCTGAATTTATATATTAGTATCATCCTTGAAATTTATAATAAATGGATCTCTATAAGATACTTCAAGATCTCCCAATTTTTGGATCAGATTCTCTCTACATAACTCAAATTTTGGATCAAAATCTTCTATGTTACTCTTCTGTTTCAAGTTATCTTCCAATTTTTCCCCTTGGTACTGAGTAAATGATGTAGGTGGTCTTTCTATATTTATCTTAGTTGAGGAAATAGGCTTTTCAAATTCCATAGGAATTTCTTCCATTGGTCTTTCAATCTCCTTATCCTCATTTCTAAACTCAAAATTCTTTTCGAATATATCCTCAAATTCTCTTCCAAGTCTTAGTTTTATAACTTTATCTTGTTCATCATTCAATTCAAGTTTTTCTTGTAATTGAGTCGAATATGAGGATATAAAGATTGGTGGTGTAGATGAATTCCCTTAATAGGTAGGCTTTAAAATTGTATGGGGTACATCCATCTTAAGTTCATGATATTTTTATACAGATGAAATTAAAAGTTCACTATTTTTGGTAGCGTTCATCATTTCACACCTCTCTTGAACATACATACAATATTCTTTAGAAAACTTTTTCAACTCATCATGAAAGTCCATTTCAATCTCATCTGTTAACTTACTTTCAAAACTTTTTTGGAAATGGTCTTTACCTAGATAATCAATTTCATCCATCCAAAAACAATCATAATCTTTTCTCTCAGCTGGATATTTCATAGTCTTTAACACATCAAAAGTGACTTTCTGGTCATTAATATTCATAATCAACTCTCCTTTTTACTCATCTATCATAGCTTGTCCAAAGAATAAGGAAAGGTCCCCCCAAAATAATTGGAATTTCTTTATTTTCCTCCATATATAATACAATAAAGTCCATAGAAAAGATAAATTTACCCACATTAACAAGCATGTCTTCTATAACCCTTTTTGGATAAATGATAGATCGATCAATTAACTGAAGGGTTACAGTAGTGGGAGAAATATCGACTAAATCTAACCTTTTAAATATAGATAGAGGCATCACATTAATGCTCGCTCCTAAATCACGTAAAGCTTTTCCATATAATCTTTCTCCAATTGCACAAGGAATTGTAAAGCTACAATGATCTTTAAGTTTCTGAGGAAACTTTTTCTGAAGTATAGCGCTACACTCCTCACTTAGTGCAACTGTCTTGTAATTCCCAAATTTCCTTTTCTTGTTTAATATCTCCTTCATAAACTTTGCATAACTTGGCATCTGTTCTAAAGCTTCTGTGAAAGGAATATTTATCGTTAACTTCTTAAGTACTTTCATGAACTTTTAAAATTGTTTATCCAACTTATGATGTCTATGTCTTTGAGGAAATTGAGGTGGTGGTCTTTCCAAATTGATTTTAGTTTGAGATATTAATTTTTCTAGATCCTTAGAAACATGTTCTTCAGGACTTTTTGTTTCCTTAATTTCTCTCACAACTTCTTTCTCTTTTCTAACCACATCCTCTATCTCTCTTCCGCTTCTTAATTCGACAACTTCTTCTTGTTCATTATTGTTCTCTTTAGGTTTGATCTCAGTGTTGCTAGGAAGTGTTCCTTGGGGCTTATTGCTAAGATAATTATCAATTTGCCCTAGTAGATTCTCTATGTTTCTAATCTCATCATTTTGACTTTGCAACTAGTTTCTCATTTGCATTACCACTTCGTCTATAGACATCTTTTTATCGTTAAAATGTTGATCATTGTTAGAGTTTGGTGGATTTGAGGGTCTATAGTTTATGTTCCCCTGATTATTCCAACTTCCATTAGGATTTGCATGATTATTTTCCCATTGTTGGTTTCCACCTCTAGTAGTATGATTCCAGATAAAATTAGGATGGTTCTTCCATCCTGGGTTGTAAAAGTTAGAATACAGGTTTTTTATCGTATTTAAAGTCTCATATAATAAGTTGGAACCAATAATATGCCACAATGAACTTTCCTCACTTACAAGAGTAAATTGAGGCTGGTTCATTCCAAATTAGTCCAACTTCCTTGATATTGCAGCAACCTGAGATGCAAGAATTGCAATTGCATATGTATCATGAACACTAGCTACCTTTTCAGGATTTAGACTTGTAGAGGGCTATTAAAATTAATTTGTAGCCATTTCTTCAATTAACGCATAAGCTTCAACAAATGGTTTTGATATTAATGAACCACCAGCAGTAGCATTAATAATGGACCTAAGGGGTCCTACTAACCTATTATAAAAAGTTTGAATGATTAACAAATTTGGCAGATGATCCATAAAAAAATACCTATTTTTTATGTCTTAATTCTTATCAATTTCTAAGGATATTATTCTTTAATGAAAGGTATTTTTGTGTTTTTGGATGTAGGTGATGTAAAAAGGTCCAAAAAAAGAAAAAAGAGAAAAAAGGAGCAAAAAGGAGCAAAAATGGAGCAAAATACAAAAATTATAAAAAATATGGCCCGGCGCCTGAGCACTCGTAAATCGGCGCCTAAGCGCCGGACTCGATACGAACCGCCGAGTTTTCGACGTAGTTCGAACGGTTATTTTGACAGAGTGAGCGGTTATTGGACATTCTAGAAGACTGGCAGTTGTTCCTTGATAATAGGACATGTGATACATTGCATTTGGACACTCCAAAAAGGTTTTAATCACGAAGAGGTGCGAGCCAAAGTGAAGAGTTGCGAAGAACTGAACGCGGTGTCCGGCGCCTAGGAGCTAGATTCCGGCGCCTAGGCGCCAGACAGACCTTCTAGAAGATTCATTGAATGTGGACATATTTTGAAGAGGTGCCTCAAGAGAACCCTTGAAGCCTATAAATAGGAGTCCATTTCTTCATAAAAACGTGCCCCCCCATTGTAACCCCTTTCTCTTATCCACTTTAGGATCTCTCATCCTTTGCGAGAGAAATAGAGAGAGAAATTTAGGGCCACTTTTATTTTAGTTTAGTAAGTTTATTTTCAAGTTGTTGCATCTGGAGTTCATTACACTGTGGAGTCAGTAGGAATCAAAAGATCTGTAGAAGGAATATTTGAGATAAGTATTTTATTTTTGATTCAAAGTTTATGTTTTGCTGTTTTTATTCAATGTGTTCGGAGTAGTTAGTTTACTTTCTTCCTTCAATTATGAAGAGATAAATAAGATAATATAAGATTAGATAGAGAATTGAAATTCAAAATATTTTCAAAACATTGTGATGATATTAATACCTGATCTTACTTTACTTTTTAAATTGGCCATTTAAATTGTTAAAACCTGTTGAAAAGTTTTGAGACCTAGAAGGAGAAGAACTCTTAACTTGTAAATGTAACATGAATCCTTGGGTAGTCGAATGCCATGTACGGGCTATTCAAGGTGAAGTGCAAATAAATAGAAAGATAAGATTTAAAGGGCGTAGAATTGATAAGTTTTTAGAGTGACAGACTAAATTCTTATAATTTGATTTATATATAAGGAAAGGGTCACTAGTAGGGCCGACCATAGCCACCCTTGGACATCTAAGTAGTGTGAGTCTAGATTAACCCATTCTACTAACAATACATCCGGACTCGATCCGTAAATTAGCTAATGTTCTTTGCGCTAGATCAAAGGGTAAAGAATAGAATGCTTCTATTTGGCACAATACCATAAATCAAATTCTCCAACGAATATTAAATTATCTTAAAAATCTTAGATTAATTGAAGGGAAGAAAGTTGTTTGATTTATATAGTTTTCACAAAATCATTTTCTTATTATTGTTTTCTTTATCTCGCATCTAGTAAATTAAAAGTAATTTATAGTTAGATTAAAATACAAAAAGATTTTTGAAATACAATATTTAAAAATTTATTACCATATTTTTTCCCCATGAGATCGATACTGGGGTCTTTGTTTCAAAGCCCTATATTACTTGAAACGATATTTATACTTGCGTAGTACCCAAAAAGTATATAAAATATTTTATTTTTAAATTATATTTTGCTATATAAACATATATTTAAAAAGTATTAAACATTAACGGCCTAAGCATTAAGTAGCAATCAAGTTTTATTTAATGTTATTCGTTGTAATTAAAATTTGGTACACATCTATATAGCAAGTTATTCCGAGTCAAGTGTTTCGCGCCTTTGCCAGAAATTAAATTTTCTAGCAGTGGTAACAAATCCTTGTATTTGGAAATACAAAAATTCGGGTCAAGTTTTTGGCGCCGTTGTAGGGGATCGAACAATAATAGTTATAGATTTTTAAATATTATATTTCCAAAAACATATAAAAATAAAAATAAAAAAAATATATTTATATAAATATTTTATGCCTTGTTTAATTTTTTTTATGCGAAGTTTTGGTTCTGAAGGATTAATACCTTTAGATTATGAACTAGAAAGAACAATTAGTAAAATTAAAAAGGGAAAACAAATTCAAAAATTTCAAGAAATGGCTACTTTACAAAATCCATTTGAACTTAATGATCAAAATGTTTATAAACTATTAAGGGATTATGCTAACCCTACAGTTGATGAACTTCATAGTAGTATTCAAATACCCACTGTAGATGCTAATTCTTTTGAACTTAAACCGTCTATTATTCAAATGGTGCAAAACAATCAATTTGGTGGAACACCAAATGAGGATCCAAATTTATACCTTGTTAGTTTTTTAGAACTTTGTGCTACCTTTAAATATAACAATGTTTCTGATGATGCTATTAAACTTAGACTCTTTCCTTTTTCTTTAAGAGATAAAGCAAAGATGTGGTTAAACTCATTAGCAATCGGTTCTATTAAAACATGGGCTGAAATGGCACAAAAATTCCTTGCTAAATATTTTCCTCCTTCTAAAACTGCCAAATTAAGAAATGATATTACTTCGTTTAGTCAATTTGACGGGGAGACAATATATGAAACTTTGGAAAGATTTAAAGAACTATTAAGCAAATGTCCTCATCATGCTTTACCTGATTGGTTAATTATTCAAACATTTTATAATGGATTAATTGGATTTTAATCAATTATTGATGCTCGTCTACTTGGAGGTTCTTTAATGTCTAAATCATTTGAAGAAGCTTACACTTTAATTGAAGAAATGGCTAATAACAATTTTCAATGGCCTTCCGAAAGGATTAATCCTAAAAAGATGGCAAGTATTCACGATAATGAAGCCTTTTCTATCTTAGCTTCACAAGTAAGCAAGAATGTCTAAGAAATTAGATAATTTTGCAATTAATATTTCACATAATAACTCGCTTAATATTGAAGATTCTCGGACTATTGAAACTTTACAAGCTATTGCAAGTAAAAATAATCCTTATTCAAATTATTATAATCCTGAGTGGAAAAATCATCCTAATTTTAACTGGAATAATTCACAACAATAATGGGGTAATAATCAATCTCATCCCACTGGAAATTGGAATAATCAAGTTAATCAAAATTATAAACCTCCTGGATTTAATAATCAACAGAAAAAGTTATCAATAGAAGAATTAATTTTACAAATGAATAATCAATTACAAAATCAAAATACTGTTATTCGTAATATTGAAAATCAAATGGGGCAAATTGCTACTTTAATTAATAACGAACTCGTAGGAACACTTCCTAGTAATGTTGAAATTAATCCAAAGGAAACTGGAAAAGAACATGAACAAGTTAAGGCTGTGCAACTTAGAAGTGGAAAGGAATTAAAAAAAAAATGCAGAATGAAATTGAAAAAGAGATTGAGATTGAAGAGATTGAAAAACCTAAAGAAACTCTCTCTCCTAGTCAAGATCAAACTGTTATACCTGTTAATGTGGAAGTTGAAAAACCACCACCACCTTTTCCTCAAAGACTTAAACAGGCAGAAACTTGATCATCAATTTTCTAAGTTCTTTGAAATTTTAAGAAACTTACTATTATCATACCTTTTGCTTGAAGCTTTGGAACAAATGCCAACTTATGCAAAATTTATGAAGGATATTTTAAGCAAGAAATGAAAATTTGATGCTTTTGAAACCGTTGCATTAAGTGAAGAATGCGATGCAATAATTCAAAAGAAATTACCTGAAAGGCTTAAGGATCTTGGAAGTTTCACTATACCCTGTGCTATTGGAGAAAAATTTTGTGGAAAAGCTTTATGTGATTTAGGATCAAGTATTAATCTCATGTCATTTTCTATCTTTCGAAGATTGGATTTAGGAGATATTACTCCCACCACTGTAACCCTTCGATTAGTCGATAGATCTATCACTTATCCTAAAGGAGTTATAGAGGATGTCATTGTTAAAGTGGATAAATTTATCTTCCCTGTAGATTTTATCGTACTTGATATGGAAGAAGATAAAGAGATACCTATTATTTTAGGGAGACCTTTTCTAGCTACCGGACAAGCTATGATTGATGTGCAAAAGGGAGAACTAACCATGAGAGTTAATGATCAAGAAATTAAATTCAATGTTCTTAAATCAATGAAGTACCCTGATAAAGAGAAATGTTATCGAATGAATATAATTGATTATTTAATTGAAAAACATTATCAAGAAAAATGTAAAGTCATTTCCGAAGAAAAATTTGAATTTTTAACTGATGAAAAAGAAGAAGAGACTCATTTTATTAAAGATAACTGGGAAACATTAGACATAACTCAAAATGATATACTTTTACCATCAATTAAAAAAGCCCCTGAACTGGAATTAAAATGTTACCTTCACATTTAAAATATGCATTTCTTGGAAATTCGTTAACTTTACCTGTTATTATTTCTTCTGAACTGAGTAAAGATCAAGAAGAAAAACTACTAAGTGTGTTAAAGAATTATAAGAAAGCTTTTGGTTGGACTATTGCTGATATAAGAGGAATAAGCCCTTCCATTTGTATGAATAGAATTTTAATGGAAGAAAATTTTAAACCTACTATTGAATCGTAAAGAAGATTAAATCCTATCATGAAAGAGGTTGTTAAAAAAGAAATTATTAAGTGGTTAGATGCTGGTATTATTTATCCTATTTCGGATAGTCAATGGGTAAGTCATATTCATTGTGTTCCGAAGAAAGGAGGTGTAACTGTCATTGTTAATGATAAAAATGAACTAACTCCTACAAGACAAGTTACTGGATGGTGAATTTGTATTGACTATAGGAAATTAAATAAAGCCACTAGAAAAGGATCATTTTCCTTTACCTTTCTTGGATCAAATGCTTGATAAATTAGCTGGACACCCATATTTCGTTTTCCGGATGGATATTCGGTTATCATCGATTACTTATTGCTCCTAAGGACCAAGAAAAAACAACATTTACAAGTCCTTATGGAACATTTGCTTTTAGAAGAATGCCTTTTGGTTTATGTAATGCACTCGCAACTTTTCAAAGTTGTATGATGTCAATATTTTGTGATTTGATTGACAAAGGAATTGAAATATTCATGGACGATTTTTCGGCTTTTGGAACTTCTTTTGAATCTTGTTTGGAAATCATAGCCAAAGTTCCGAAAAGATGTGAAGAAACAAATTTAGTTCTTAACCGGGAAAAATGTCAATTCATGGTAACGAAGGCATTGTACTTGGTCACAAAGTGTCACAAAAAGGGATGGAAGTAGATCAAGCAAAAGTAAAAATTATCGTCGAATTGCAAGCACCTACTACTCATTATCGATGTGAGAAGTTTTCTAAGTCATGCTGGATTTTATAGAAGATACATAAAGGATTTTTCTAAAATTGCTAAACCTCTTTGTCATTTATTGGAAAAAGATGCGAAATTTGAATTTAACAAAGAATGTATTAATGCTTTTAATATTCTAAAAGAAAAATTAATAACTGCACCTATCATTGTTGTACCTAATTGGAATAAATCTTTTGAATTAATGTGTGATGCAAGTGATTTTGAAATTGGAGCCGTATTAGGACAAAAATATGAGAAGATTTTCAAAGTTGTATATTATGCTAGTAAAACTCTCATCGAAACACAAAGAAATTACACTACCACCGAGAAGGAGCTTCTAGCTATAGTATATGCCTTCGATAAATTTAGACCTTATCTTCTTGGTACTAAATGCATAGTTCATACCGATCATTCTCGCTATTAAATATCTATTATCTAAGAAGGATTCTAAACCTAGACTTATAAGATGAGTTTTACTTCTACAAGAATTTGATTTTCAAATAGTAGATAGAAAAGGAACCGAAAACCAAATTGCCGATCATTTGTCTAGAATTAAAAATGATATTATTTCGGAAGAAAATATAAATGAGAAATTTCCCGATGAATCTTTATATGTTATTCAAGGATGCAAAACACCTTGGTATGCTGATATTGTTAATTATATAGTTAGCAATATTCTGCCTTATGAATTAGATAACAAATTTATTAAGAAATTTAAATATGATGCTAAATCTTATATTTGGGAAGAACCTCATTTATTTAAAATTGGTAAAGATTCTATGATTCGAAGATGTGTACCTTATGAGGAAACTTTTGCTATTATTCAAAAATGTCATGATTCCGATTTTGAAGGACACTTTGGCATAGATAAAACTGCATTTAAAATTTTAAATTCTAGATTTTATTGGCCTACCTTATTTAAAGATGTGAGACATTATGTGAAAACATGTGATCGATGTCAAATGATGGGAAATATATCTAGGAAGAATGAAATGCCTTTAAACTATATATTGGAAGTTGAAATTTTTGATATATGGAGTTTAGACTTTATGGGACCATTTGTTCCATCATCTGGAAAAATTTATATTTTATTAGCAGTCGATTATGTTTCAAAGTGGATTGAAGTCGTTGCTTTACCAAACTGTGATTCCAAAAGTGTTTCTAAATTTTTAAAGAAAATGATATTTTCAAGATTTGGAATGCCTAAGGTAATTATCATTGATGGTGGAAGTCATTTCAGGAATATAAGAATTCAATCATTACTACAAAAATTTGGAATCAAACATAGAATTGCAACTGCTTATCACCCACAAATAAGTGGAATGGCTGAAGTATCAAATAGAGAAATTAAAAGAATTTTAGAGAAGACCGTTAATCCTAAAAGAAGCCGATTGGGTTGATAGACTTGATTCGCATTATGGGCTTATAGAACGTACTTATAAGACACCAATCGGAATGTCACCTTACCAGTTAATTTATGGTAAACATTGTCACTTACCTGTAGAACTTGAACATAAAGCTTATTGGGCAATAAAGGAGTTTAATTTTAATTTGAATAAAGCAGGAGAAAAGCGATTATTGCAATTGAATGAGATGGAAGAAATAAGAAATGAATCATATGAAAATTCAAGGATTTATAAAGAGAAAATGAAGATGTTGCATGATAAGAAAATTTCAGGAAAAATTTTTGAGCCTGGACAAGAAGTATTACCTGTTTAACTCTCGTTTAAAACTTTTTCTCGGAAAATTAAGATCTAAATGGATTGGACCCTATATAGTTGAGAAAGTATACCATTATGGAGCTGTGGATATTAAAGATCCCAAAACAGGAAATTTTTTTAAAGTAAATGGATTAAGATTTCAGCCTTATTTAGGAGATATTAAAATGATTTATAAAGAGGCTTATGAATTGAGTCAATCTGATTAAAGATTTACTTAAGTCGGCTGACGTTAAACTAAGCTCTTTGTGGGAGGCAACCCATAATTATCTTTTGTTATGAGTATTTTTATGTTTTAATGTAAGGTTATGCCTCGATCTTGACTAATTTTATATTACTTTAAAATTTTTTAATGCTCATAAGTCTTTATTGACTTAGGCTAAGGATTATTTTGAAGTATGTAAGATTTAGAAATTGGATCACTCTATTCTAAATATGAGTAAAAAGGAGATCAAGTTAACCTTCATTATGATTATTTACAATGTGAGTTATTGAGTCAAGATTAATCTTACTAGTATAATTTACCTATCTTGGAGAACGAAATTTTGAAATTTGACGATTAGGCGAAACGGAGTTGAACATAGTTCCGGCGCCTGGGCGCCAAGATTCGGCGCCCAAGAGCCAGAGTCAAACTATGTATCAATAGGTCCGACGCCAGATTCGGCGCCTAAGTGCCACGGTTACTGGGTCGTGCAAAAAATGAAAATTTTCAGTTTTTCACACGATTTTCACCTTTAAATCAACCTATCTTCTTCCCTAACCATCAAGCAATCAAAGTTACATCCATTACACTTCATTCTTGAGAGATTTGAGAAATTTTTGAAGAAATGGAAGGAAGAAATCATGGAGAAGAGGCTAGGGACAAGGCCTCAAAGGATCCTCAACCCTACTTCAATGGTTTCATCGCGGTAAGTTTAGAGAAAATTTCTAGTCGTTTGGATAAGTTTGAAGCGGAGTTTAAAAGCATTGGAGATCGCCTTCATGAGATGTTTCATCAAATTGAACATCTAGAATGGCAGATGAAACTTCAATTTGATCATTTTGCGGCTTATCAAGATGCTCAAGTTGAAATGTATGTGAAGAACACGTGGATTGACGAAAAGATGGCTATGGATTTCCCGAGAGCGTTAGTGTTCTTTCCAAGTGGAATACGCAATTTCCCTTGTGAAGATTAGAATATTCTGGTAATGAGATAGTTATTATCTGGTTTGTTGAGTCGTTGTATCGATTTAGTGAATCGATTGTGTTTGTTTCGTGTATTTGCTTTCATGTTCAATGTGTGTTGTTTTTGCTTAGAAATTGTTGTGTTTGAGTGTGTATTAGGAACTTGAATCAAGTATAATACTTATCTGGAATGTATTGAGCCAATATTGAAGATTATAAATGGAATTTAGTGAGTTTAATTTAAACTTTATGTTTGATTGGTGGATTAAAAATTTTAATTTTTAAAATTTTTGAAAAATGTTGTGGAAGTTAGAAACTGAAGCCCTACTCTAATGTGAGTAATTGGAAGTTGAATTTATGAATTTTGGTGGAAAATTAAATTTAAAAATAATTTTTTTTGAATGGCGAGTCTGGCGCCTAGGCGCCAGAATTTGGCGCCTAAGCGCCGGTTCGGCCTGTACCCGAAAATTTCCTTAAATACCCCCAAAAGCCATTTTCGATGCCTAAGCTTCATCTTCTTCCCCATTTTTGCGAAAATACACCTTTTAGATCCATTTTGAGGTCAAAACATCAAGGATTTGAGCGCGAAACCACTTGTCGGCATATTTTTAGGTTGTGTGTTTTATTTTAAAAAGGGGTCGCCTAACAGAAGTTGTCGGCGAACTTTTAATTTAATTTAAATAAATAATTTGAAATAAGTAGTATTTGATTTTTGAAAATAATTTTAAATTTGAAGATTTTAAGATATGAAATCAAACCGATCTCACATCCCAAATAAGCTTATATAAACGAGCACCGCACCGCAAACCGTGTATCTATCCCTAAGGATAGACACACTCGCTTGATGGTGGAGCTCGGTTAAATAAACTAGAAGATTTGTGACATCCGTTTGGTCCGCGAACCAATTTTATAAGCCGACAAATTCCCCGCTTAATATGAAAATATTAAACGGGGTTTATATTACCTGGGTTCTTTAAAATTCCCTATAAGGGCAAGCCCCTATAGTTAATTACATCTTAAGTGACGGGAATCACCTAAGAAAACTCTCGATAATAATCAATAATTCTGCTCTCAAGAATTTCAAAGTTTAAGTTTTCAAAGGATCGAATTTTTTGAATCTCAATAGGGAATGGATCAAGTTTGGAACATTTTGTTTTGGGAATTCAAAGGAAGAAAAGTAGGAGAAATTATGGATTCGAGTGAACTTCGATAATCTCCCGACTATCCTATTGTTTGGCTTGGATTTAGGAAAGTCCTAATGTTTATTTAATGTTTTAATCTTGCCAATTTTAGTTAATTAGGGCTTATATTTATATGACGGAATCATACAAATCGCTCGGAAGATATGAGGGTTTATGTCGTATCGGACAACTACCTCGGAATCCTAAGACCGGTTAGGGCTTAATTTGCAATGCAAATGCCTAACGAAGAGTTGAGGATTTATGTTGCACTAGTGCAAACTACCTCGAAGTCCTATGGCTTTGTTGTTTAATTCTAGGAAAGTTTTGTTGAAGTAGGTTCAAGTTTTGCTTGACGACGATGGCCGTGCCGCCCACCATGCTCCGAGCTCCTTGTTGTTGCAGAGGTTTAGTTTTAGAAATCATAAATCGGGGGATGAGAAAAGTGTTTTGGTTTAGAGAAGTCTTAATTTCCAAGTGTTTTTTGTGTTTTAATTAAAACAAATCTTAAAGTCGATTAAACGGAACCGATTAAGATCCCACGGTTCCGTCATCCCGCACCGTTATTTTCATCGAATTCACTTAGTCCGGATGAATTTGCTAAACTCAACTAAATGAGTTCCGCACTTTCATTTAGACCGTCGGGAAATCCCGTTAGCAACACGTGGGTTACATCATCCGAGGTATTCCCGATCATTCAATGAGACGTTTTAATTTAGTTGTAGTTGTAGTTTTGTTGTTCCGTTTGTGATTAAATTTTGAGTTGTCTTATATTTTGAAATGTTGTGGAGGTGAATTTTATCTTGTAGTGTCTTTTAATTTAGTTATGGGTTTCAGTTTTGGTTTCGTCCTAAAGGTGTAGGTTTTCATGCAACGGTTGTTTTATCATGCAAGAAAAGTAAAGTGCATTTGCAATAAAATAAATTGCAAGAAAATAAATTGCAAGTAAAATAAAAGCGTACTCGGAGGGTCTTCCCGTCATCCCAAGCCGCACTTAAAACACAATTAGAATATTTAAGCAAGTTCCTAGGTAAAGCTAAGGGAAAGATTTATGGTTTTCTACCAAGTTCCTAATCCTATATGCTTAGTCATTTCCTATGACGTCTAGGTTCTCGTGTTTTTAGTTTGAGGACGATTTTCTTCATCAAAGAATAACTAAGTTCAATTGTTCTTATAAATGTCCTATCATATTGAGGAAGTGCTTAGGAAGGATCCCAAACATCTTTTCAATATTTCTAGGATTGTTTCGAGTCCAAGAGAATTTAATTATGTAAATGAATCGATCGTCCGAGGTTTTCAAATTTTATTAACTTGCTCAGTGAACTAGGACATTTGAATATCCTATAAGTGAAGTAACACTTCATTTTATATTCTGTTTAGGAGTTATGATAACTAAAGCTCTTGAGGGTAAATTGGTGTTCGAATGGTTCGTGATTCAAATTTAAGTTCAGATTAATGATTTAAGTTCGGAATAGTGTTCAAGTTATTTTAGATTTATTTTGAGTTCCTTATGTCTTAGGTGATGTTATTTAATTCAACTTAATTCAATTTAATTTAATTTAATTTAATTTAATTTAATTTAGTTTGATTTGATTTAATTTAATTCAATTTAGTTTGATTTTAATTTTTAATTTAATTTAATTTAATTTTAATTTAATTTAATTTAATTTAATTTAATTTAATTTAATTTAATTTGTTTAATTTAATTTAATTTAATTTAATTTAATTTAATTTAATTTAATTTATTTATTTAATTTTATTTAATTTAATTTAATTCTATTTATTTAATTTAATTTATTTAATTCAACTTTTAATCTTAATTTAATTTAATTTAATTTTAATTTAATTTACTTAATTTAATTTAATTTTTAATTTAATTTAATTTAATTTTAATTGAAATTTTTGAAAGAGTTTAATGATTTAATTTTAGTTTAATGATTAAGTCTTTTAATATTTTAAATTTGAGTTATTATTTTAATTAAGAGTTGAATATTAATGAGATGATTAATTTAGGGATTTTTAAATTAAAGAATAAATCTCTTCCTAATAATATCCCTATTTTAATAATTCCAATTTTATTATTCTTCCAAATTTAATCAATTATTTAATTAATGTTTAATCATTTTAAATTGCTCAATGGGTTTCTACCCTTTAATTATTTAAATTTCAATCATCCAAATCAGATTAGGATCAAATATTTTACTTGTTAAAAAAAAATTATTAAACCTAAAGTTTTAATTAAGGGTTAAAATTTAATTACCATTTTTGCCCTTTAAGCTTAATAATTTTATAACTCACTAAATTGAATTCAGAATGAACTTGAAATTTTTATGTGACTTCACTCATATGTCGATAAAGACATGAGAGGAGAAAATATGATTTTTCTGTATTTAATTTATTTATATAATTATTTTTAGTAGAAAATAGAGATTTTCAAGGAAAATTTGATAACATGACCAAAGGAAAGTTTCTGTCCTTAAGAAAATTAGGGGACATTCACTAATGACCAGAGGACCACTTGGACCAAAATTTGTGATTTTTTGAATTATATTTTATTTATTAGAATTATTTTAAGTTCTGGAGTATTAATTAATTTAAAAATAGAATACAAGTTGAAAAATGAATTTTATAATTTTTAAAATTCTCTCTGATATCAAGGATTCCAGAGAACCAAACTTTACAATTTTCTAATTTTTCTATGATTTATTACAATTATTTTAGTGAAAATGTTAGAAAATACATTTTTTTTAATTTTAAAATTACCCTAGAGCTTTAAAATTTAATATCTCACTAAATAGACCTAGGAAAAAATATGGGGTTTGTTCCTAAGTGATCAAAATTCAAAATGTGACATTTTGGTGAATTTTATTATTTTTGTGATTTTTATTATTTTTTAATTATTAAAAAATATTAAAATAATATTAAAAATCAACTTTTTTAGAAAATTGAAATTTTAATTTTCTTAAACTCCCCGATATCGGAGAGACTCCAAAACCAATTTGGTAAATTTTTGAAAGATATTTTGAAAGTTATGAATTTTTAAAGTTTAAAATGACTAAGTGGCTTAATCAACCCAATTAGTGAGGCTAAACAAGTCCAATTGACCTCAAATTTTTATGGTGGGTTCCTCCGATCCTAAAGGTCAGTGGAGAATTGATTTCAAGTCAATTTGATTTATGGTTAACTCTAATTAATTAGAGACCTATTTTGGGTGTTTAAGCCAATTAGGGTTAATCTGAGTGAATTAACTCAAATCCTATTTTTCCTAGGGTTCTCTCGGTCATAAGGAACATCACCAAATTTTCCTAGAATTTATTACACAACATGCTATTTATTGGAATTAAAATACTCAAAACGAGTGACATGAATTTGAAAAATCAATAACTTTTCACAGAGATGGCCTCCGACCTTGGAAAATTCAGGGAATGTCCCTAAGTTCGCAGGCTTCAAAAGCCCTATAGTCTCATGCCATGGTGAATTGTGTGAATGCATGGAGAATTGAAACAATGCAGGGAGTAAATAATTAATTAAAAATAAAATACTTGGACAAAATTAATTAATTTCTTTTCCACATTATTCTCCTCTGTTCACTCGAGCAAGAGGGTATTTTTATTTTATTTTTAGGATTTTTCTACACAAAGATATGAATTTTCAAAGTTCAGGGAATTAAATAAATTAAGAAAATCCCTAATTTTCTACTTATCCGAGTCGGCGCCGCGTCAACCTTAGCCTCTCCGAAGCGGTACGTGTCGCGCTGTGATTGGGCGCCGCCATCTGAGTCAGCCGTCCCGGGACCCGCAGTTCATGTAACATTCTCTGGTCCGGCGGCGATCCGATCCGTCCGCTCGATACACGCGCGATCCAACGGCTCCCGGTCTTCGTCTACGACCGGTGTGCACCCGTGACCGTCAACCTTCTAACCCTAATTTCTCACTCGATTCTCGATGGATTTTCGTGTTCTTATGCTCCATGGATTCGTCTTGAAGAGACGAACACATCCATACGGTAAACATGCATTGAAATTTACTCAAATGAAATGGAGAATCTCGCGTAAGCTCGGGAAGAAGAATGAGTTCATACCTTTGCTCGGAGAAGTGAAGCTTCGATCCGAGAGTTGTTGCACCTTCGATTGGATCCTAGCAAGCTCCGGATGAAGTCTCCCGGTCGCAGTGAATTGTCCAGGTTGGACTTCGACCACAGCCGATCACAAAGCTTGGAGTCCGGAGCAACCGGGTGGCTCGGAGATGGGGCTTTTGCTTGGTGGACACCTTCCCTTGGTCCGGTGAAGGTGTAGGACCAATCGATTTAGGGATTGGTTTCATCGTGGAGAAGTGTCCTGGTTTTGGGTGGAATTTCAACTGCGAAATTGAGCTCGCGAGAGAAGAAATGGCGAGGGGATCTCACTGGGGATCAAGTGCTCTGTGTATGGGGAGGAGTCTGGAACAATTTTGGCAGAGTTTTGGCAAGGTTTGTGCAACTCTTCTTCTATGGCCGAGAGGGGGTGGTGTTTAAATAGGCATGGCTGGAGGCTCTCCCAGGGGGGTTTAATGGTTGGGATCAGCTGCTCTGGTGAGGAGAAGAACAGCTCGCAATGGCCATTTGGAGTGAGCGGCATCGAGCAAGGTGGAATTCCAAAATTTGGCTCCTCCCGAGGTCTCGGCCATGGTGTTTTCCGGCGACCCGGGCGGGTGGCCGGCGGGCATGGGTCACTCTCGAGTCCAGGTGGGTCGGGGCTGGAGGCTTGTGCGATCGATTGGGCCTTGCCATGTGTAAAGGGTTTGAATCAAAATGGCATGAGGAGATGGCTTCTTTTGCACTTGGTTTGGTCAACCCATTGAAAATGGTCTTGGTTCACCTCTCCATGGTTGATTTGGGCTGAGGGAGGATCAGGTAAATCAACTAGAAAAGGGTGGAAAGGTCACCATCCATGAATATTTTGATTAATCATGGATTAAGGTGAAGCATTAAAAGGGTTAAAACCTTTTTAAGGGGGCTTAAAAGAGGCTCCTCCTTTTGCCATTAATGGCTTGATCACATGTCAAACCTTCCATGGCTTCATGTGGCTTGTTCATGGCTTGCATTTGGCTCCATTTGGCTTAGGAAAAGTTTAGTCAATTTCATGGAAATAGAATTTAGGAATTTTGGTACTTTGGTGGAGAATTTTCATGAAGCTTGATTTGGAATGGCTTAATGATGATTTTAGGACTTAGGTATTGAGTTTAATTGAAAGTATGATGAGGGGAAATGTCATGTGGGCTTTAGGATGATTTGGGCTCATTGAAATGGTTTTAGATGGGCTTTTAAAATGGTTTAGGAAAGTGGGCTTTTGAATTTTAAAATGGATTTTGGGATGAAATTTTGGTAAAGGCTTGGGCCAAATAATTGTTGAGTTTGGTTTAGGGATGCTTCATGAGTGGTTTGAAACAAGTTTGAGGTGATTTGGGTTTGAATCGGGTTGGATATGGGCCTTTTTGGTAAAGTGGCTAAGGTGGGCCAAAATGGGCTACCATGGGCCAAAGTTGGGCTAGAGTTGAAATTGATGTAAAATTAATGTTGGGAAATGTTTATGGGAGTGTTTCAAAGAGGTTTTGGCTTTGGTTAGGTTTTGATTTTGGGATTTGGGCTCATTTGGGCTAGGTTTAAGTTTAGGTCAAAATTGGGCTTTTTGATTTTGGGTTGAATTTGAGTGGGGTTTGGGTCTAAATTTTGGGCAAATCATGTTAGTGTTTTGTTTATGGGGATGTTAAGGAAGGTTTGGAAAAGATTTGAGGTTAATTGGAGTTGAATTGGGTGAGTTTGGGTTAGGTTTAGGTCATAGGTCCAAATTGGGCTTTAAGGCCAAAAGTGAAATTGGATCCCAATGCCACTCAAATTGGGCTTGGATTGGGTCTGGATTGGTGTTGGGGATGTTGAATTGAAGTTTAGAATTGAATTGGACCAGAATTTGGGTCAATTGGGTGGGTTAGGTTTGACATTGGGTTTACTTTGGGTTAAAATGGGTCAAATTGGGGGTTTTGATAAAAGTGGGGTAAATTGACAAAATTGGCCCATGGTGTAGTTGAACAAAATGAAATTGGGAATATTTGGGATTTTCTGGAATTTTCTGGGAATTTTCTGAATTTTTGGATTTTTGGGTCGAAGAGGGTATTTTGGGTATTTGGAGGGTATTGGGAGGTATTTTTGGAATTTTTGGCATTTTTGGGTATGGATGATCAATTTAAGTGGTGTGGAGATGTTTGGGATTGATTTTGGAGAGTTTTGGGTAATTTGGAAATTTTTGAGAAATTCGAGTAGTTTCAAAGCATTTGGTAGGTTAGGCGGGGTGTAGGGTCCCGGGGTTAAAAATTGAAAATTTGGAAAATTGAAGATTGGGTGGATGTAAGTGGAATACAACCATTTTGGTTGAGCCATGAAGCCATATCAAGCCCACATGAGCCATGAAGGGACTCATCCGAGGCATTCACTATGTTGTTCCTAACCCTCTTAGCCAAGGGCTTAGGGGTTAAGGACCATCCATGTGAATCACCTACATGAGTCAGGAGGTCAAGTTGGCTAAGGGTGTGTTTTTTAGGAGGTGTGTGAAAGTGTAGTGTAGGTGTAGTGTGTGTGCAAGTCAACCCTTCACCAGACCAGGCCACCCAGGGCAGTCCTAAGGCCAAAGAGTCCTATAGGAACTCATCCTTTAAACTTCCACATTTGATTTCAACCCTCTAGGTGATTAGGGGTCTACGATCAAGTTTGTGGAGTTTGCAGGGAGTTAAGAAGTGGTTTGAATTTCTAAAAGGTGGGTCCCAATTCTAATCCTCTAAGATAATCAAAGGAAAAGCCTAAGGCTAGATCCTAAGTACTAAAGAGAAGAAGAGAAGACCTCATCGAAAATGAGGTCAACAAATGGACCCCCAATAGGTGTGGTGAGCTGACGGAGCACACCGCGCGTATGGTGTTGACCGAAGCGATCAACAAAACCAACACGGATGTCCAAGTAACAAACTTAGGACAAAGTAGAAGAGTTTCCGCTGGGGAGTGTCAAGTATATCTGCGAGACTGGAGATTCACGAACTCTCGCTGGGGAAAGGAAAAGGAGGTGAGTCCCAAATCACATGATCTGGGGGAATTTCGATTTAGATTTTCGTTTTGTTTTATGTTTAAGTCATGATGTGTGAGTTTAGATTTCAATTTGGAGTTTCAATTTAGATTGAAGTTTGTCAAGATTAATTTGAAGGAATTTGATTTGAAATGAAAATTGGAGTTTTGAGGTTTTAGATGCAACACCTTCAACCCCAAAAGAAGATCGAATCGATTGGATTGGATCATTACAATGAGGAAAGATCTCAGAGTAATGCGGTATTGGATGTAAAATCCTTAACCTCAAGAGTTTGATTTTGATGTATTTCATTGCGATAGGGAAAAGATCCTAAAGCAATGCAGTCTCGGATGTAAAATCCTCGACCCAAAAGTTTGAATTTGATGTATTTCAGTGCAATAGGGAAAGAATCCTAAAGCAGTGCAGTCTTGGATGTAAAATCCTCTACCCAAAGGTTTGAATTTGATGTAGGTTTGATGTGAGGTCCGGAAAGATCGAAATTGAGATTTGAAATTTGACTGAGATTTGATTTAGGATCTGGAAGATCGAATTTGAGATTTGAAATTTGACTGAGATTTGATTTAGGATCTGGAAAATCGAATTTGAGATTTGAAATTTGACTGAGATTTGATTTAGGATCTGGAAGATCGAATTTGAGATTTGATAGAGATTTGGAATCTGGAAAGATTGAATTTGAAATTTGAAAGGATGAGTTTGAATTCGATTGAAATTTGATTTAAGATTTGATTTGAAATTTGGAAGATCACATTTGAAATTTAATTGAGAATTTGATTTAACATTTATGTTGATTTTGTTTATCTTTTAATGATTCAAATTTTTATTTTATCGTTTATTTAATGTTCATGTGAATTTGGTGTTTGTCATTTTTTAGATTTTTTTCTTTTTTTAGGAATGTCTTCTTTTATTCTCTATTTTTTTATTCCTTTTCTGTTCTTTGTTCAAAGTTCATTTAACTTTAACGGCGTTTCCCAATCAATTTGCACAAAAGAGGTGAAGGCCAAAAATGTGACATGGTCACTTTCATTCCAATCATGTAGAAGATACATCATACATCTTGATCCGGAATATATTTCATACAATCCATGTAAACTCAAAACGGATCGTGTATGATCTTTATCGATCCATCCAAAGAAGCATCTGTCAAAAATCCATGTCCGAATAGTGGGGTACATGGTCAATAACATCACCTTCCAAGCCATCCTTGGCAAGGATGCCGTATGGATGTACATCGGAGGTGTGATATTTTCCATGTAACTCACGACTCGTAAGGCCGGAGGCTCTCTAGCTCCGGTCCGTCTGGAAATGGTAAGGTGTCTTTCCTGTCGTCCATCCTCCCGAACGTAACCGAGATCCGCTTCACCGGTACTCCCGGTATGCAATGCTTAGCGATATCCGCTCCGTTGCCCTTCGGTATCATGACGGAACCTACCGGTAGTGGTATCTTACTCGGCCCTCGGAACTCACCCGGGCCTGCTATCCGGAGGTCGGATCCGAACATGATGTTACACTCGCTCGAAAAGAGATCGTGCGAAAGGCTCGACAAAGTCATGGTGATCTATGTGTGGGGGTATACGAGTCACTCTGTTTGTAGATGTTGATGATGCAGTTATCGGGTATGCAATCTGTCGCGTGCAACCTCCATGTTATCAATCTCTTTACCATTCTCTTGATGACTAATGGCATCGGATCCACTTGCCCATGACGGAGTATTCCGGTGGGTTTCCCTTCGTCCTCGGCAAAGTTGTAACAGCATCCACATTGTATTGTGATTCTTCCTTTCCCTGGCATCCATCTCCGGGGCTCTGAGTATGTGTTTTCCCTTAGGCGGCCTGCTCGGCCCAGTCTTTTCAAATCCCGGATGCAATCCACGATTTGCTGCTGCTCATACTCTGAGAATACGTCTGTATGTAATTCGAGGCCCTCCAGTATATTGATTCTTCTGCCTCTAATCCTTTCGAAGTATTCAAAGGTTTTCTTTTCAACATTTTGCATTCTCTCCAGCTCGTATTCCGGAATGATCTGCAGATGGCGAGGCCTTGTGACATATTGTGGGATATATGGTTCAATCCCTTCACGTTCTCCTGCATACCTCGGCTCCTCAGGGATGATGTACTATCGAGATATCCCCCAGGGTTGCTTCTGCAACAAGGTCATGCATCACCGGTGGTTCTATCCGGTGGCGTGGTAGCCTTCTTTCTTCCGGTCTTTGTGAGATCTCTCCGGTTCTTTCTGCCATCCTAGGAGCCGGCCTCCTTTCTTCGAGTTCCTCGGTGAACCGGTGTCCTCGAAGTGTATGCACCGACATTAGCAACTCGTCTCGTCGTGCCGATCCGCAGACTAATTTTGTCAATATCTTACGGATACGGCGATTCTTATTTCTTCGTTGCGTTGTTGTGAGAGTAGCTCTCCGAACTTCTTGAATCTCTGCGGGCGCGGCGGCGACAAGCTCGCCTCTGCTTGTAGCGACTACAGACTTCATTTTCTTATCTTCTTCAATGTTTATCTTTCTTTTCTTGTTGCTGGATTGGTGGCTTGGGCCACCCACTTTCATCACTGTATGTCCGGACAGTTCTTCTCGGTCAACCGGGACCCAGTCACTTTCTTCGTATCGTAGAGCTCTGCCGGTGCGAAATCCGAGTCAATCTCGATTACCGCTCCATCTTTCACCCTCTTTTCATCAAGTGCAAGGCTTACGCCATTCTTAAAGTTCAAGACCAACCGCCCGCTCGACATTTCCCTGCGAAAAGACAAGGAAAAGGATCAGGGGCTGTACTAAGAACAAGAACATTAAGAAAATGTTTATTAAAGACATTTTTATTTTATTATATTTTTAAACTTAGCAGGAATGAAGTGGGATAAGATCAGGTAAGAGATTTTGATTTGGAAAAGAAAACAAGGAAAAATTTTATTATCAGGATTTTATTTATTTTAGCACATTTTATTATTTTTTGGGTTCGGACCCGGTCATAAGTAATCACTTCACCCGTGCTTCTAGGGATGGAAAGTTCATTCCTTCGAAACATCAAGTAGCGTAATACTTTTTCAAGTATCGTCCATTGATCGGAAGCATATGTCGTTCTCCCGGCAATTCACTAGGCTGGTAGGAACCTCCACGAGTATACTCGCTTCAACCACAAACGGTCCTTCCCAAGTGGGTTCAAATTTTCCTCCTATCTTGCGGTGTGCAAGAATAGGTCTTTTGAGAACGAGAACTAGATCACCAACTTTGAAGGTTCTTGGGCGGACCGGTTTGTCATGGGCTTCAACCATCTTAGCTCGAGTACGGTTCTAAATTACGTTCGCGTGCAAGTCTTTTCCCTTCCAGGCTCTCTAATTCTTCGAGTCGTAATTTGGCGTTTTCTTCTGTCGTGAGTTTATTTGCAACTGCAATTCTGAGTGAAGGAAGCTGAACTTCTAAGGGTAACACTGCCTCGGACCCATACACCAGAGCGTAAGGTGTAGCTTGAGTAGGTGTTCTGAAAGTTGTCCGGTAGGCCCATAAGGCTTCTAACAACTTCTCGTGCCAATTTCTCTTATTATCGTCCAAGGTTTTCTTTAAGATTTGAACGAGAGTTTTATTAAAAGCCTCGCCGAGGCCGTTTGCTCTTGGGTAGTAAATTGTTGAGTATCGCCAGTCGATTCCGTGTCTCCTGACAAAATTGTTGATCTTTGTACTTCTGAATGCTGACCCATTATCTGAGATGATCCTGCGCGGCACCCCGAAATGGTAAACAACTTGGTTCTTGAAAAAATGTAGAACGTGATGTGCTTTCACTTCTCTTGAGTAGGCCGCCTCGCCCACTTGGAAAAGTAATGCAGCCGCAAGAATGAAGCGATGTCCTTTTGAAGACGGCGGTTCTATCGGGACCCACTATATCCGTGCCCCAACATTCAAATGGCCACGATGCAATTGTCGGATGTAGCACATTTGGAGGTTGGTGTAGAACCACTCCGTGCACTTGGCACTGGTGACAGCTCTTGGCGATTTTCATGCAGTCGGTCATCATTGAGGGCCAGTAGTACCCTAGTCTTTTAATTTTCATTTTCATCTTCGGACCCGACTGGTGAGCGCCACAGAGTCCTGAATGCACCTCCTTAACAATTTCACGGGCTTCGGACCCACTTAGGCACCTTAGCCACATTTGATCAAAAGACCTTCTGTATAATGTGTTGTTTATTAGTGCGTAGGACAGAGTTCTTTTCTTGATCTGATGGGCTAACGACCTATCCTCTGGTAGTTTTCCTGTTTGCAGGTAATCCATCAATGGCTGTCGCCAATCTTCCGTGTTTTCTGTTACCGCTGCAATTGATTCTTCTTCCTTTTCTATTTGTGTATCGTGTCATGCATGTCGTCGTGATAGGATCCGGCGTCACGTGAACCGACACTTCTACCGATTCATCTTGCAAACAAGCAAATTCTTTTGCGAGACGGCTAGCGCATCCTGCTAAAGCGTTTTCTTTTGCGGGAATTTTGTAGATTGTCACATTTGGAATCTGTTCCAACTAGCTTGTATGGCATACTTGGAAGTATTGCTCGAGTCTTGGTTTTAAAATTCCGTATTGTCCGGCGATCCGTTGAATGATCAGCTGTGAATCCCCGTAGATGTTGATGTCCGTTATCCCCATTTGAATGGTTAATTCCAGATCTGTTATGAGGGCTTCGTATTACTCGCTTCGTTGTTTGTACACGGCTCGTCGAGTGGTAGGAGTATCTTAACATCCCCCGCTCCGGTGTTATAAAGATTAGCCCGATTCTGCCTTACGAGCACTATCACTTGCGATTCTTCGTTTTTGTGCGTCGAAGATGCTCCGTCGAAATATAATTCCCAACGTCGATCATCGGGGTCTTCTAGGTTCATTATTTGTTCATCCGGCAAGTCGTCATTGAGAGGCGATTCTGCAGGCAAAGGGTGTCTTCGCGAGGAAGTCCGCTAAGACTTGTCCCTTTACGGCACGAAGAGGCACGAAAGTTATATCTAATTGCAATAATATCATTGACCATCCGGCAAGTCTGCCGGAAAGCGTTGGACGAGTCATCAAGTATTGCAGATGGATTAAACTTCGAGATTAGGTTGACCTTATGAGAAAGCATGTAATGCACGAGCTTTTGAGCGGCGAAGATCAGGGCCAAACAATGCTTTTCAATTGCGGGATACCTTATTTCCGTCGGCAGTAAACGACGGCTTAGGTAATAAAGAGCATTTTCTTTACCCTCATCATTGACCTGAGCTAACAGGGCTCCGAGAGAGTCGTCTAAAGCCGCGGTATAAAGTATTAGCGGTCTACCCGAGGCTGGGGCTGCTAGGACGGGAGGTGTCATTAAATATTGTTTAATGTCCTCGAAGGCCTTCGGCATTTCTCTTCCCAAATAAATTTGGCGTCCTTTTTAACTAGTGCCGAGAAAGGTCGACACCTACTCGACAAGTTCGAGATAAAGCGTCGAATATATGCCGGCTTCCTTGAAAAGATCGTAGTTGTTTTAAGGTTTTTGGGAGGCGGCATTTCTAAGATAGCTTTATTCTTTTCCGGGTCGATTTCGATTCCACGATGTCGGACAACGAATCCTAAGAATTTCCGGAGGTGACGCCGAAGGCGCATTTTAAGGGATTCATCTTAAGGTTAAATTGTCTTAATCGTTCGAAAACAATTCTCAAATCATACAAGTGGTTGTCCTTTATTTTGCTTTTGATGACCACATCGTCCACGTAGCATTCGACTTGATTATGGATGAGATCATCAAAAATTCTTGTCATTGCTCTCTGGTAGGTTGCTCCTGCGTTCTTCAGTCCGAATGGCATCACGGTGTAGCAAAATACCCCGATCGGCGTTCTAAATGCTGTAAGCTTTTCGTCTTCTGGAGCCATTTTTATCTGGTTGTATCCTGAAGATCCATCCATGAACGAGAATATTTCATGTGTTGAAGCGATGTCGATCATTAATTCGGGATTGGTAGAGGGAATTCATCTTTTGGACATGCCTTGTTTAAATCTCTCGAAGTCCACACAAATCTCGATCCGACCATTCTTCTTCCCGATCGGTACCACGTTGGCTAACCAAGTTGGGTATTGTTCTTCACGGACAAATTTAGCGTCTATTAGCTTTTTAACTTCAGCTATGACTTGTTGTTCGATTTCTAGACGCATTCTTACGGGACCTTGTCTGACGGGACGGAAGTAGGATTCACTCCTAGCTTATGGACTGCGACCTCTCGGAGCTAATCTCGGCATCTCATCGTAGCTCCAAGCAAAACGAGTCTTTAAATTCCATTAATAACTTGATTATTTCTTCGAGTCTTCTTTATTGAGTAAGTAGCTAACAAAGGTAGGTTTGGGCTCTTTGTTAGTACCTAAGTTAACTTCAGTTAACTCATCTATCGTAGATTTGATTTCTTCTTCGAATTCGGTGGAGCGTCTCCAATTTGTAAATCTTCGAGTTCGTCCGTAGTTTCCATGCGGTTTTCATTAGATTCGCAAGTGACAACCAAGCAAAATTCGGTATCATCAACCGATCCTATCGTGCCGAATCCGAGACCATGCTTTCGAGTTGGGTGGACGACCGGAGTTATTCCATAAATTTTCAAAACGTTGTGATTGACCTTTTGTCCATTGTCGAGGTAAGAAACCACGCCGAATTAAATTTTGAACTCGGGGAGAGTACCACTCAAAAGGCAATTCCATTAATTCGATGAAGTAGCATCTTCAAGTTGTACATTATTTTCGAGTTTTGGAGGAAGGAGCACCACGGTAGAATTTGATGGGCTTTGCACCATTGCTACGTACCTCTTTGACCTCCATACCCTCGATCTTATTAGAATGGATCGGGGTCAGGGTCATAGTATGCACATAGTGGTTAATCTTCTCGTACATTGATTTATATTCTTCGTTTCTTTCATCTTCGAGAGGGATTCCGAATTGCGGCTTCTTTCGACTTATTGTCGCTTGCTTCTTGTTTGATTTCTTTTTCTTCTTCGGAACTATCTTCCCGATCGACTTTAATGGTTGGTTTCCTCTCGTCCGATTGTCCTAACGTCTCTACCACGACCTCGTCCCCGGCCTCGACCTCGGATGCGAGTTGTGGAGAAACCTTCACCATCTCGCCGTAAGGGAGTGGTGAGTGACTCGTTGGACTAGAACTTCGAGTTCTTCGTTGTCCCGAACTTTCTTTGCTTCATTTGTTATGGTATCTCCGGAGAAGATCGTTTTCTTCGGTGGTGCATAATAAGTTGCATCCTCGTGGATTCCAATTTCATGTACGGAGAATGGTTGTAAGTCACCTTTGATGCACTTTGTTCCCCTCCATCGTAGTACTTGATGCAACGATGTAGAGATGATGGTACCATCCTCGTTTTCATGTATCCATGGTCGGCCCAAGTAGAGCGTTGAACGATGTTTCGAATCGATTATGTGAAATTTCGCGGTTGTCTTTGCTAAGTCACCGGTCTTCATCGAGTAGTGTTATTGATCCGAGGGCTCTTTCTCCTTTTCGGTTGAATCCTCTTAATAACATTTTGTACGCTTCGAGCTCGCGGGCATCGATTTCCAAGTATGCTAGCGTTCGAAGATTCATTATATTGATTGATGCTCCTGGATCCACCAATACTGCGGAGAGTGTAAATTTTTCGATTATAATCGAAATGTACAACGGTCGGTTGTGATGCTCGTCGTTCCAAGTAGTAGGTCATTGTCCGTGAAGGTAACACCTCGTTGTTCCTTTAACGAGCAAACCTCATCTAAGGACTCTCCGGCCATTTGAGCTAAGCAAATTTCTGGATCGAAGTAAGGCCTTGATCGAGCTTCTCTCATCTCCTTTGATAAGATGAGAGCGTCGTAGATGCTCGGTTTGTTGGTAGTTTCCTAAGATGGGCTAGCACGTTGTAGTCCACTTTGTTTTCATGTGTCTCTGCTTCTTCTCGAATGGGTATTTCTTCTGCCGGGGTTGGTTCTTCACGAACAACCACCTGCTTTCCTTTGTCTTTTGGACCCATTCTCGGAGGTAGAACTTTTCCACTCCTTAAGTTGACTTCCGTAATTTCTTCTGAATCTATTGTTGAGCTCGCCGGTGTCTCTTCTTGAATCGGAATGACAGGCTCTTCCGGATTAGCTTCGCAGTCCGAAGGCTCTAACTTCTATCGTGATCGGAGCTCCTCGAAACTCGCGGATAGATTCGTTGCTTGTTGAACTCTCGTAGCCTCCTTGATGGATGTCTTCTTCGTTATTTTGCTTGTCGAGATCGTGTATGATTTGAGAATTGTCGTTGGTATCGAAATCGATATCCGGATTACCGATTAGTTACGTAATCGTTAGAAACGAGTCAACGTAGCCAACGCCATCACCCTTATCATTATATGATCCCACCGAAGTGAGCGGATAATCATACGGAGTCGAGGGTTCGAGGGATTTTTCCCCAGAATCGAAACAACTATCCTAGTGATAAGCGGCCTCTAGTCCTAGCCTTAGGTGCCTCGGTCTTCTCTTCTTCGTCGATTTTCTTCTTCTCTTGATCGTCTCCTGTTGAGGTGGTTCTTCTATCGCAAGTGATAGTATCGGCTTAACGGGTTTCGAACTACGAATTGAAGCTCGCACCGAAGCGGTTTGGATCTTGTCTAAAATCTTTTCGAAGACCTCGTCCAAGCGGTAGTCCATCCATCGTCGGTCGTATAGGGATCTATCGGAATGATGGGATCGGTCGAGACAACATTGACGGAACCTCCTTTACGGGGTTCCTTCATGTACTCCTTCGGGATAGTTATATTTCCTTTCAGAAGGTTGTCGTTGAGCCAACTTTTGAAGGTAATGCAATCTTCTATTTTGTGCCCGAGCATCCAGGTGGTAAGGGCGAAAGTTGGGATCACCTTTCTTGTTGACTTCCTCCGGTCTTTTAGGCTCCAGCAGTGGAAATCCGGAGTTTTCATCGAACTACGGAACATTTTCGGTACTTGCTTCATTCTTGAACGGATATTCTCTCGCTCGAAGCTCCTCGATGTACGTTGCGGACGAGGCGGTTGTTCATACTTGCGGAGATGAGTGATAGCTGGGCCGGGGTTGCTTGGTAATTCTGTTGTGGTTGCTTGCGGCCGTTACGGTGGTATTTGCATCGGTTGCTTGCCTTTGTCAACTCGCTGCAACGATCCGGATTTCTTTTCAAAAGTCTTTACGGGCTTTTGTTTATACTGTTTTATCGGTGAAACTTAATTGCTTTGCCTCCTCTTGTAAGCTTCCGGCCTTGCTTAACAACTTCTCGAAAGTCTTAATAGTGAATCCCTTGAGGAGAAGTGCTCATCGGGCCGTGAATGCTTTTAAGTAAAATGCTGATTCGCGTGTTGTTCTTGCGGTTGTGGTTCACACTTCATGCTTAAGTTCCTCCATCGAAGTATGTAATCCACCAAAGTCTCATTCGGCTTCCGCTTCTCTACCACTAAATCACCTATAGTGATGTGGTGTCGAGCTCCGGCAAATCGCTTGATGAAGAGGTTCTCTAGCTGCGAGAACGTCTTTACCGAACCATTTGGTAATTCTGCATACCAGTCGAAGGCGATTCTTGACAGACTGCTGACAAACTGTCGGAAGAGTAATGCATCGCTCCCGCCGGCATTGCAACAACTGGCACGAAAGTGCGCCACATGCTGTCGGGGGTTCCGGTTCCGTCGAAGGTCTTGAACGGAGGTGGTACGAAGCCTTTCGGGTATTGGACGGCGTCGAATTCTTCGGGTAAGGTCTACCCGTCCGAATGGATGTCCCGCTCTTCGATTGTGCTAAGGCTTCTCGCTCTGCTGTTCCACCAAGTTCTTGATATCCTTTTCGGGAATCATACTTTGTGTTGTATCCTTTTTCAGTCGATCATCCCGATTGACGGACGTAATCTCCTTTCCTCCGTCTACGATGTGAATGACTTCGGGGGTGTCTCTCTATGTGGTTGTACTTGACTGCGGAGAGTGGCCGAGCTACGGCCATCTCTTCCATCCTTTTTGCCATTTGAGCGATCGTGTCGTCTTTTTCCTGAAGTTGCCTTCTCATCAATTCTGGCTCCTCTCTTTCTGCGGCTGCAGGAGCACCTTGCGAAGCTGATGAAGCTCGTGTCTCAACCATGTTGATTTCTTTAGTTTTATGTTTGATGTATATTGATTTCTTTAAGTATCTGTGTGGATTAATTAGTGTTAAGATTCTGTTGTTAGAATATTCTTAGTATAATGTGTTGAGACTGAGATTAGAGTTAATTTATGATATGTTTGTTTTAGTCTACTGTTTAGTAATTAGTAATTTTGCTCTGCTTTTATTTTGTTTCAAATTTAATATAATCATAAAAATTAGCCTACTTACTTTTTATACCTGCTTCAATTTTATCTTAATTATTCATAAAAGCATGAGTAGAAGTTAATTTTTCTTTTTAAGATCGTTTTTTACATACTTATAAAAATTTCCTTTTTAAAATTATGATTTTCTTTCTCTCATACTTTCAAATTGTCATAGTATACCAAAACTTAAGTTTGGGGGAAGGGAAAATACATTCAAATTTAAATTTTATTTGTCCTTAAAGAGCTAATATTTTCTTAAAAATAAAAACTTTTTAGCATAACTTAAGGAATGAAGAATTTATTTGAGATCACTTTTATTTTTGAAATTATAAACAATTTAGTGAAATTAACCAAAATTTTAATAACTTTGATTGATTTTAAGAATAGAATTATTTAACTTAAAAAAAATAAGATTAAGAAATTTTTCTATTCATGATAGAAATAATAGAATTTTAGAAATATTAAGTAATAAAAAATTATCACTTGAAAAAGAAAAGATTGAAAATCTTTTTGAATTCTTATTCATGTTATAATAATTAAGTGAAAATGTATAAGTTTTGAAAATATAAGTTAAGGATAGTGAAGTTCAAAACCATTAACGTGTTATCCGGATATAGTAATCCTACTATATATATATATATATATATATATATATATATATATATATATATATATATATATATATATATATATATATATATATATATATATATATATATATATATATATAAAGAGAAAAGAAGAAGAAAAAAAAAAGAAAAAAAGAAGAGAGGAGAAGCTTGAGGAAATACCTAAATCAAAAATTGGCTTCACTGAATTATCTTATAGGAAGAAAACTAGTTACATATTTTACTTAATTTTTATGCATGAATATTTATTTAGGAAAGATTTTTCAAGAAGATCTTTTTCTTGTAAATAATCTAGGAGATCTTAATATAATAGACTTCTATTATTTTCAAAATGGATGAAAAATTTGAAATCTTATGATTTGGTAGTTAAATTTTCTTTAAATTCTTAAAATTAAACCTAGTTAGTGAAATTGGGTTAATAATTTACTAAAAACTTTATAAAATCAAAAATTATAAGGAATCTTAAATATTTATCTTTTATTCCAAAGGTTATACATTTTATATAGTAGAAAGAGTTACTTGAGGACAAGTAACATTTAAGTTTGGGGGATTTTGATCCATAAAAAAAATACCTATTTTTTATGTCTTAATTCTTATCAATTTCTAAGGATATTATGCTTTAATGAAAGGTATTTTTGTGTTTTTGGATGTAGGTGATGTAAAAAGGTCCAAAAAAGGAAAAAGGAGCAAAAAGGAGCAAAAATAGAGCAAAATAAAAAAATTATAAAAAACATGGCACAGCGCCAGGCGGCGGAGTTGGCGCCTAGCGCCGGACTCGATACGGAATCGTCGAGTTTTTGACGAAGTTTGAACGGTTATTTTGACGAGTGAGCGGTTATTGGACATTCTAGAAGACTCGACATTTGTTCCTTGATAATAGGACATGTGATACATTGCATTTGAACGCTCCAAAAAGGTTTTAATCGCGAAGAGGTGCGAGCCAAAGTGAAGTGGTGTGAAGAACTGGACGCGGTGTTCAGCTCCTAGGCGCGAGATTCCGGCGCCTAGACGCCAGACAGACCTTCTAGAAGATTCATTGAATGTGGACATGTTTTGAAGAGGTGCCTCAAGGAAACCCTTGAAGCCTATAAATAGGAGTCCATTTCTTCATAAAAACGTGCCCCCATTGTAACCCCTTCCTCTTATCCACTTTAGGATCTCTCATCCTTAGAGAGAGAAATAGAGAGAGAAATTTAGGTCCACTTTTATTTTAGTTTAGTGAGTTTATTTTCAAGTTGTTGCATCTGGAGTTCATTACACTGTGAAGTCAATAGGAATCAGAAGATCTGTAGAAGGAATATTTGAGATAAGTATTTTATTTTTGATTCAAAGTTTATGTTTTGCTGTTTTTATTCAATGTGTTCTGAGTAGTTAGTTTACTTTCTTCCTTCAATTATGAAGGGATAAATAAGATAATATAAGATTCGATGGAGAATTGAAATTCAAAATATTTTTAAAACATTGTGATGATATTAATACCCGATCTTACTTTACTTTTTAAATTGGCCATTTAAATTGTTAAAACTTGTTGAAGAGTTTTGAGACCTAGAAGGAGAAGAACTCTTAACTTGTAAATGTCACATGAATCCTTGGGTAGTCGAAGGCCATGTGCGGGCTATTCAAGGTGAAGTGCAAATAAATAGGAAGATAAGATTTAAAGGGCGTAGAATTGATAAGTTTTTAGAGTGACGAGACTAAATTCTTATAATTTGATTTATAGATAAGGAAAGGGTCACTAGTAGGGCCGACCATAGCCACCCTTGGACATCTAGTAGTGTGAGTCTAGATTAACCCATTCTACTAACAATACATCCGGACCGATCCGTAAATTAGCCAATGTTCTTTGTGCTCGGATCGAAAGGGTAAAGAATAGGAATGCTTCTATTTGGCACAATACCATAAATCAAATTCTCTAACGAATATTAAATTATTTTAAAAATCTTAGATTAATTGACGGGAAGAAAGTTGTTTGATTTATATAGTTTTCACAAAATCATTTTCTTATTATTGTTTTCTTTATCTGCATCTAGTAAATTAAAAGTAATTTATAGTTAGATTAAAATACAAAAAGATTTTTGAAATACAATATTTAAAAATTTATTACCATATTTTTTCCCCGTGGGATCGATACTGGGGTCTTTGTTTCAAAGCCCTATATTACTTGAAACGATATGTATACTTGCGTAGTACCCAAAAAGTATATAAAATATTTTCTTCTTAAATTATATTTTTCTATATAAACATATATTTAAAAAGTATTAAACATTAACGGCCTAGCATTACGTAGCAATCAAGTTTTATTTAATGTTATTGCCATAATTAAAATTTGGTACACATCTATATAGCAAGTTATTCCAGGTCAAGTGTTTCGCGCCTTTGCCAGAAATTAAATTTTCTAGCAGTGGTAAAAAATCCTTGTATTTGGAAATACAAAAATTCAGGTCAGCAGAGCATGATGTAGACACTTTCTTATAAGTTCTTTAATTCTTTCTCAGGCTTCGTATATTGATTCCCCTTCATACTGACAAAATGAGATAATGTCATTCCTAAGTTTAGTTGTCTTTGAAGGTGGAAAATACTTAGCTAGAAATTTCTGAGTTAACTCCTCCCAATTTTTAATAGAGTCAGGTGTTAATGAGTATAACCAAAATTTAACCTTATCCCTTAGTGAAAAAGGAAAATCCTTAGCCTAATAGCATCGTCTGACATGCCATTATAACGAAATGAGCACAGAGTTCTAGAAAACTAGATAAGTGTAAATAGGGATCCTCCGAAGGAGTTCACCTAAACTTGTTGTTCTGTACCAATTGGATAATCACTGGATTTAGTTTAAACGAGTCAGCTTCTACGACAGGGTGTTGTATACTTGAGTGAATTTCATCTGTCATAGGATTTACATAATCTCTCAATGATTTATGATGATTTTTCAAGTCATTATTTTGAATGTTTTCCATTTCCATTTCTAGTTTTTCAAGTCCTTTATGTTTTTTTTATTTCTTTCCATTTTTTTAACTCAAGACCATAAGGCATAAGTCCTATATATCCTCTATTTTGCATACGAAACACAAAAAACAACACATTAACAATAAAACAAATAAAAAAATATATTCAACACAATAAAATAATTACACAAACACATTGTATTTCACACAAACAGTTTTTTCAAAACACTTTTTTATACAAAAAACACTTTTCACACAAAATCAATTTTATGACACTAAAGTTTTCTAATTCTAAGCCTAATTACTTCAACTAAAATTCTCCTAAAATTCTTACTGAAGCTTCCCGACAATGGTGCTAAAAACTTGATGCTCCTCTGGCGTGTGCTGTTTTTCTGCTTATTTTATGTTCGTAAGTACGAGCACACATTAGAGGTTCTACGCAAGTATACATATGTTCAAGTAATACAGGGCTCTAGCGAAATCTTATTTATCGATCCCACAGGGAAGTGAGGTAAGAGTTCCTTAGTCAAATTCTAGTATACTACTATCAGTCCTTATTTTGGAAGGTCGATTTAAGTGATTTTTCTAACAAATACTCCTAAAAGTAAGTCTTAGGATAAAAACAACTAATAACTACTCCCAAATGAAAATATTAATTCTAAAGATAACCCTTTCTAGATGAATTGATTTGGTGAATTTTGAGATAATAAAATCTACAATTCTTATGTTGTAAATTGGATAAAGTTTAAGAATGGGATACATTAATTATTGTATGTGCCAAATAGGAGCAATCCTATTCTTTACCCTTTTCCAGGTGCTATAAAGAACCTTGACTAATACTAAGTTTAGTCCCTAAATCCGTGGTTAGACTGGGAGGATACTGTTTCTCACTCCAGATCTCCCACTTCCCTTCATCTGAAGGCTGACTCTCACTTTAGTTTCTAAACACTAGGACTGAATTGGAGATTTTAGTCTGTCACCATAAAATCTCCAATTCTAAGCCCATCAAAGTTTATTTCCCTATTTATTTGCACTTAACCCCCATTAACTGCACCATCCATGGAATTTGAATGTGGTTCCACTTTGCTAAGAATTACACCGCCCTCTCAGATCATAACGCAATTACAATGAATTTTAACACTATAACGAGCTCTTATTGTAATGTAAATGAAGTGCAAGTAAAAAACATTACATTTATAATTAAAACTTCTTCTAGCATACATCATAATATCTTAAACATAAATCATACTCATTACAAAAGAAAAGTAAAAGGAAAATAATGACATAATCTTCTCATGCCACTATTTTCAAAAAAGAAGAAAGAGTAAGAGAAATACATCACAAAGAACGAAGAAAACACAACGGAAAACTTTATTTCATCAACGCAAATCCAATACATAAGTGTTTACAAAATTATAAGATAATGAAGAACTTAATACTTAACTTTTTCCCGTTGAAATACAAATACAAATCTCTCCCACAAAGTCTCTCGCTGATCCGTGCAATGCTAGAGCAAACCCTTACAGATTCTATCAAAATCCCCTCTCCAATCTCTTCAGAAAAGTAAAAATCTAAATTTTTACTCATATTCTAATATCTCTAAGCATTCTCCACATTTTTCCTAACTTCTACACTCTCTTTTTTGGCTTCAAATTCACTTTAAAATAGGGTAGGGATGAATTTCCCAAGAGTTACCTCAAGAATCCTTCCAAAAAGCATCCAGATTCATTGAATCTCGGCCATAACCGCCCAAAATCGCGTCCAAACTGTCTCGGGCACCGTCGGCACCATATATTCATGGATCTCGGGTTTCTGGCGCTGTTAGCGCCCATTCTGCGCAACTCCATCATTTGGCTCCGTTTGGCTCCGTTTCACCCCGTTTCAGTTGCGTTGCATTCTTAACAGATAGACCTCTAAAATAAAAATAAAAAAACATTTTTTTAAAGTGTAATCTCATTCAAAAATATGCAAGAAGTGTAAAAGAGATTAAGTATAGAAAGACTTATCGAAATGTGCCAAGCCAAAATTTGCTTTCTTGCTCGTGTTTGTTCCAAATTGCACTGTTTTGCTTCTTTTTCTCCAAGAGTCCATTTATTGTACCTAAAATAAAAAACATGTAAAATACCTTCCTTTAAAGTGCAATATCATTAGAATTAAGAATAAAATGTATATATAAAATCAAGCATTTTTTAGGCTTTTCACTTCTCAATTCCAAAGTAGAGCACTCTCACTATCATAAATGATACATTATACCATCTCTCTTTTGAGCATATTTTGTTGCCATGTGTTGATAGGGATGAAGCCCAAAAGATCATGACTAAATTTCATAATGGAATTTGTGGGTTCTGTCATTTGGGTCCCAAAATAAAAATAAAAATCAAGCTCTTTAGCTATTATTGGTTCTTCAATGACCATTAATTGCATGAAATATGCCAAGCGATGCCATCAGTGCTAATTGTTTAACTCCGCGCTACACTAACCCTCGAATGTACTGCATCCAATAGTAGCATATTGGACTTTTAAGGCTTGGGAACTGACTTTATAGAGCCCGTTGACCCTCCGTCCTCTAAAAAGCATCAATTCATTCTTACAGCAACTGACTACTTTTCTATGTGGGCGAAAGCCATCCCTTTAATGGAAGTCAAGGATGAAAAAGTGTTGCATTCATCAAGAACAATATCATATATTAATTTGGTGTGCCATGTCGAATCATGTTCGATAATGGGTCGGCCTCTATAAACAACAAAATAAATAGATTTGTTCATCACCACCAAATTAATTGATGGTTCTCTACTATTTATTACCAAGAGCAAATGGTTTAGTCGAGGCTTTCAATATTTGGTAAATCTTATGAAGAAAATCATACATGATAATAAAAAATAATGGCATGAGAAGCTCTCAAATGCTTCGTGGGCATATTGTATGACATACCTTACACCCACCGGCTCTACTCCATACACATTAACCTTTGGGTCCAAAGCAGTCCTTCCCTTGTAAGTTAAGCTGCCTTAATTGCAAGTTACCATAGGCAATAATATTAACAATGAACAAAATATTCAACTTTGGTTGCTATATCACGCTCAAATGACTAGAGCCCATGATAAACTCGTGAGGCCCCGTACTTTTGTAGTTGGGGACATGGTGCTAGTTTTATGCTGTCCCATTGTGACTCACCATAGTAAACATGTAAAGTTTGAGCTCTCTTGGGAAGGATCATTAATGATTAAGAAGGTCTATGAAGGAGGGGCCTACATGCTAATTGACGTAGATGGAGTTCATTCAATGCCCCCTATCAACGGGAAACATTTAAAGATTTATTATGCTTAACCATGATTTGTACTTGATATATATTGTACTTAATGTATTTTCAAACTTGATTACTCTTGTATCATAGCAATCAAGCTTTAAAAAATGTATCTTTTGATATTTCATTTTTGAGTTTTGATTGTCTTTTACTCAGTAAGAAGTCATTTAGCAAAGCTCATAATCAATAAATGTGAGGAGGGTCATGCATTTCTTTTAAAATGAATTTTGATTGTCATGTAGGTGAGTAGTAATTCCCTCAGAGTGTCCTGTATTTTGAGCAGTTAATAATTAATGCAAGAGAAGCCATGCATTTCTCCTAACATTTCATTTTTCAGTTACGCACTACGTGCGGGTCCGAATGAACGAATACTTATTCATGAAAAAAGAATGTGGTAGATGCCCTAGAGGAATATGCTTTGATTTATTCAAAAGCTGAAAATTGTTGTGGTTGGATCACCTTGAGTATCTAACCTTCTTAGTGAACTTTGTCAATCTTACTTGGATCGTCAAAAACATGTCGTTTGGTTGAACTACCATAATGATCTAACCGATTCATGTTTCATCCGGATACTTTGGGACACGATTGCCTTTTAGCACTTCAAATTCAATATGATCAATCATGGCTTATGCAAGAGATGCTTCACACTTATTTCAATATAATTTTTTTTTATCATTACTCAAAGGTTAAATTCCTTTGGGTGTTCTATATGTGATACGACCAATGATCAATGAAGATAAAGACCATAGAACTTTCCTAAGGCACATGCTGCTTCGTTTACGCTTCGTGCGAGGTTCAAACCAACAACAATATAATTTTTCATTATCTTAGACAATGTACTCCTTCTTGTGTCCTAACTCGGTATTACCAATGATCAATGAATGTGAAATCCATGAGCTCTCTCAAAAAACATGTCGTTTGCTCACTCTTCGTGCGGGTCCAAATCATGCCCGACTCATTCATCATAAATGAATGTGGTAAATAACCTTTAAGGATCTATGTAAATTTCTGGACAAGACATGCTCTAAGAGATTTCTTACCTCACTTCTCTCGCGGGATCGATACTCGTGATCTTAAAGAGAACCCTATGTTACTTCGAATGATACGCACTTGCGTAAAACCCCTCAGTGTGTAAACTATAAATCAAAGTCTAAACTCTATAATTTGCACATTACGTATAAAGAAGCTTCGGTCAAGTTTTTCGTCATAAATTAAATAACTGCGTAATTCCGTGTCGTGTCGCATTCAGATCGACTAAAATTCAATTTCACTGGTACTAGTTATATGTAAGAAAAGACATGCACCTTTGTTGCGCTCTCTTACGTTTCACACTTCATGCGGGATTTAACCAAGTAGTATCCCACACATCATATATGAACAGCTTGTATATTCTTGTTCACTCATGAATGTGGTATGTCCTCATACCACTCATCATACACGAGTGTGATAAATGACCTTTCAAGGACACATTTGAGTTTAACTCTAAGATAAATGGCCATAGTGCATCTTAATTGAATGACCTTCTTGGTATCATGAGAATTAATTTTCTCAAAATTTTATGCAAATGTCTTCGACGTTGATCAACTACATGATTCTTAGTACCTTTATGTCGGCATATTTTTAGGTTATGTGTTTTATTTTGAATGCCATGTAAATTGTCTATTAATTTTAATTTAATTTAAATAAATAATTTGAAAAGTAGTATTTTCGATTTTGAAAATAATTTTAAATTTGAAAATTTTAAGATATGAAATAAAACTGATCTTCACATCCTTAATAGTTTATATAAACGAGCGCCGCATCTGACAAAAACCGTGTATCTATCCCGCAACATACACACTCGCTCGATAATAAATTTCGATTAAATAAACTAGAAATGTTTCCAGATATCCGTCGTCCGTTTAACCAATTTTATAAGCCGACAAATTCCCCTCGCTTAATATGAAACTAAGGCATCAGTTTATATTGTATTCGGGTTCTTAAAGTTCTCTATAAGGGCAAGCCTCATGGTTAATTACATCTTAAGTGACGAGACCACTCGGAGAAAAACTCGATAATAATCAATAATTTCCGTTCAAGAATTTCAAAGCTTAAGTTTTTAAAAGGATTAAATTTTGGAAATTTCAATAGGAATGATCAAATTTAAGGAACATTTTTATTTTCAGAATTCAAAGGAAGAAAAGTAGAAAAGAGATCACGTATTCGAAGCATTTCTGCACTTCCGACTATCTTATTGTTTCACGGATTTAGGAAAGTCCTTAATGTTTATTTAATGCTTTAATCTTGCCAATTTAGTTAATTGTATTACATTTTTTATATGATGGAATCATACAAATCGCTCAGAAGACAGGTTTTATGTCGCATCTTACCATCACTGAATCTCTAAGACCTAAGTTAGGGCTTAATTTGCAATGCAATGTCAACAAAGAGTCGAGGATTTATGTCGCACTAGGAAAACTACCTCGAAGTCCTATGGCCTTGTTGTTTAATTCTAGGAAAAGTTTTGTTGATGTCGACACAGTTTTATTGATGATTGATTTACTATACGTCTAATTACGCTCCGGGTATTCGTCGTTTTCGCAGGTTTAGCGATGTAAAATCATGTAACCTGAGAGATGAGAGAAGTGTTTGGTTTAGAGAAGTCTTAATTTCCAAGTGTTTTTTTTTGTGTTTTAATTAAACAAATCTTAAAGTTTTATTTATAACAACACCTGCCAAGATCCTACTGCCCCATCCCCTTCCGCATCATTACTTTTATCTGATTCACTTAACAAGATGAATTTCAAGTAAACTCAACTGAATGAGTTCCACACTTACTGTGACCGTGGAAATCCCGTTAGCAACACGAGGTTACATCATCCGAGGTATTCCCGATCATCCAACAAGACGTTTTAATTTAGCTTGCATCATAGTTGTATTCGTTTAGATTAATTTGAGTTGTTTTTGTTTCTTGAAATGTTGTGGGAGGTGAATTTTATTCGTAGTGTCTTTTATTTTAGTTTCTGTTTCACGGTTTCGTCCTGTGCGGTGTTTTCACGCAAATCGTTGTTTATCATGCAAGAAAAGTAAGTGCGATGCGATTTTTAACAAATTTCTTCAAGAAAATAATCATAGTTAAAATAAAAGCAGAATTTGAGGCCTTCCGTCATCCCAAGCCGCACTTAAAATACAATTTTGCAGCATTTAAGCATTCATAAAATTTCCCTAGGTAAAGCTAAGGTAAGTGTTATGGTTTTACAAAGTTCTAATCCTATAAATAAATATTTCTACGACGTCTGTGTTCTTTTTGCTTTTAGTTTCAAGACGCTCTTTCATCAAAGAACAATTAAGTTCACTAGGCCTATCAACATCCTATCATATCAGGAAGTGCTAGGAGAGATCCCAAACATCTTTTCAATATTTCTAGATTGTTTTAAGTCCAAATGAATTTAATCGTGTAAATGAATCGATCGTTCGAGGTTTTCGATTTTTTGTTAATCAGCCAAGGAACTAGACATTTGAATGTCCTATAAGTGAAGTAACATTTCATTTTATTGCTCTATTTAGGAGTTATGTGATAACTAAAAGCTCCTAAGGGCAACGATATTTACGATTTCAGTGATTCAAATTTAAAGCTCAAATTAATGCATTTTGTGTATTAAGTTGAATAGTGTTCAAGTTATTTTAGATTTATTTCGAGTTCTTTATGTTCCAAGTGAGGTTATTTAATTCAACTTAATTTAATTTAATTTAATTTAATTTAATTTAATTCACTTAATTTAGTTTGATTCGATTTAATTTGTTCAATTTAATTTATTTGATTTAATTTTTAATCTAATTTAATTTAATTTAATTTAATTTAATTTAATTTAATTTAATTTAATTTAATTTAATTTATTTATTTAATTTAATTTAATTTAATTTAATTTAATTTTATTTAATTTAATTTATTTAATTCATTTAATTTAATTTTAATTATTATTTAATTTAATTTAATTTTAATTTAATTTAATTCAACTTTAACCTTAATTTAATTTAATTTAATTTTAATTTAATTTACTTAATTTAATTTAATTTTTAATTTAATTCAATTTAATTTTAATTGAAATTTTTGAAAGAGTTTAATGATTTAATTTTAGTTTAATGATTAAGTCTTTTAATATTTTAAATTAGTTATCATTTTAATTAAGAATTGAATATTAATGAGATGATTAATTTAGGGATTTTTAAATTAAAGAATAAACTCCTTTCCTTTGACAATATCCCTATTTTAATAATTCCAATTTTATTATTCTTCCAAATTCAATTAATTATTTAATAAAGTTTAATCATTTTTAATTGCTTAATGGGTTTCTACCCTTTAATTATTAAATTTCAATCATCCAAATCAGATTAGGATCAAATATTTTACTTGTTAATTTTTATTAAAACTCAAAGTTTTAATTAAGGGTTAAAATTTTAATTACCATTTTGCCCTTTTAAGCCTAATAATTTCATAACTCACTAAATTGAACTCAAAATAACTTGAAATTTTTAATTTCACTTATGTGTCAATAAAGACATGAGAGGAGAAAATGTGATTTTTCTGTATTTAATTTATTTATATAATTATTTTTTTTTTTGTAGAAAATAGAAATTTCCAAGGAAAATTCACTAATAAGACCAAGGGAAAGCCTTCGTCCTTAAGAAAATTAAAGGGACATTCCTAATGACCAGAGGACCATTTGGACCAAATTTTGTAATTTTTTGAATTATATTTTATTTATTAGAATTATTCTAAGTTCAGATATTAATTAATTTAAAAATAAAATAAATGTTGAAAAATAAATTTTATAATTTTAAAAATTTTCTCTGATATCAAGGATTCCTTAACCAAACTTTACAATTTTTCCTAATTTTTCTTTCGATTTATTATAATTATTTTGGTGAAAATGCTAGAAAATACATTTTTTTAATTTTAAAAATTACTCTTAGAGCTTTAAAAATTAATATCTCACTAAATAGACCTAGGAAAAATATGGGACTTGTTCCTAAGATTGAACAAAATATGACATTTTGGTGAATTTTATTATTTTTGTACTTTTATTATTTTCACTATTAAAAATATTAAAATAATATTAAAAATCAACTTTTTAGAAAATTGAAATTTTAATTTTCTTAAACTCCCCTGATATCAGAGAGACTTCAAAACCAATTTGGTGAATTTTTGAAAGATATTTTGAAAGTTATGAATTTTTAAAATTTAAAATGACTAAGCGGCTTAATTAACCCAATTAGTGGGGCTAACCAAGTCCAATTGAATTCAAATTTTTATGGTGGGTTCCTCTGATCCTAAAGGTCAGTGGAGAATTGATTTCAAGTCAATTTGATGTATGGTTAGCTCTAATTAATTAGAGACCTATTTTGGGTGTTTAAGCCAATTGTGGTCAGTTTCAAATGAACTAACTCAAACCTATTTTTCCTAAGTTACTTTCCGGGGTCATATGAACATCACCAAAATTTTCAGAATTTATTACACAACATGCTATTTATTGGAATTAAAATATTCTAAATTATGACATGAATTTGAAAAATCTTAATAACTCTTCATGGGGATGGCTTCGACTTTGGAAAATTCAGGATGTTCCTAAAATTATGTTTCAAAAGCCCTATGGTCTCATGCCATGGTGAATTATGAATGCATGGAGAATTATTAAATGTATGCAGAGAGTAAACAAATTACTAAAAATAAAATACTGAGACAAAACAAATTGATTTTCCACATTATTCTCCTCCGTTCATCGAGCAAGAGGGTATTTTTATTTTATTTTTGTGATTTTTCTACACAAAGTTATGAATTTTTAAAGTTCTCCGGGAATTAAATAAATAGAAAATATCCTATTTATCTACTTAAGTGATGCGTCGCCGCGTCAACCTTAACGTCTCCGCGCACACGCGTCACGATTCCATTCGACGCCGCCATCCGATGGGGCGCCGCCGCTCCCGGGACTCACGTATCGGCCTCCGTCTTCATCCGGCGCGATCCTCGGCTTCGTCCCCTCCTGCGGCGCCGCGTGTGGGTTAAAATGGATTCGAGATCCGTTCATCGTCCATGACCGGTGGATCCCGTGACCGTCCACACTCTAACCCTAAGAACTCACTCGATTCTCAGCCTGATTTTCGTGTTCTTATGTTTCTATGGATTCGTCTCGGAAGAGACGAACACATCCATACGTAAACATGCATTGAAATTAAGGCATTTGAAATATAATCGAAGCTCGGGATGAAGAATTAGCTCATACCTTGCTCTAGTGTGGCTTCGATCCGAGAGTCGTCGCACTTTCGATTGGATCCTAGCAAGCTCCAGATGGCTTCCCGGCCCCGGTGAATCGTCTCAGGTTGGACTTCACGCCGATCACAAAGCTTGGAGGTCATGAGCACCGGGTGACCTTGGAGAGCAGGCTTTTATCGCGGACACCTTCCTCGGGTCTCTGCGGAAGGCGGCATAAACGACTTGGGATTGGCTCACCGTGGAGGAGTGTCCTGGTTTTGGGCTTGGATTTCAACTCTAACCGAGCTCGCCGTAGAAGAATGGCAGGGATTCACTGGGGATCAAGTGCTCGTGTATGAGGAGGGGTCCGGAATACCCTTGGCAGCTGCGTGTTTCGCAACTCTCCCTTCTCCATGGCCGTGAGGGGGTGGTGTTTCTAAATAGGCATGGCCGGAGGCTCTTCCTGTAAGCGAATGGCTGGGATCACCGTTGTGTCAAGGAAGAATGCTCATGCTATCCATTCGGGTTGTATTGTCAAAGAATGAGGAATTCCAATGTCAGCTCATATGAGCTTTCGGCCATGGTGTTTTCCCACACGGGGTATTGGCCATGTGCATGGGTCACCTCGGTGGTCAGGTGGGTTGCAGCGGATGTTTGTGAAGGCAATTGGTGGTCGCTTATGTGTGGAAGGATGAATCAAATGAACAGGAAGGGGTCATTTTGGCTTCAATTTGGTCAACCTATCACTGGGTTTGGGTGCACCTCCCCATGGCCTCGATTTCGGGGCTGAGAGATCAAGAATGGCTCACATGGAGCAGGGAAGTCTCCATCCATGGTGAGGGCGGCTACATGGTTTAGTGTGCGACATGCTTATAAAAAGGTTAAAGGAGGTTTAAGAAAGAACTCCCTCTTTCTTGCCATAAAATGGACTAATGATAAGTCAAAGCCTCATGGCTTCATGTGGCTTGAGAATGGCTTGTTCATGGCTCCATTTGGCTTGGGAAAAGGTTGGGTCAATTTCATAAAATGGGTTTTAAGAATTTTGGATATTTTGGTGCGAATTTGTATGGCTTGATTTGGAATGTTCGATGATGGAATTATAACTTGGTGGAATGGCTTTGATTAAATGGATGACAAATGGAAATGTCATGTGGGCTTTTGGTGTCAAATTTCAGCTTTTATGTTTGGTGGAAATGGGCTTTTGTGGAGGTTTGTGGAAGTGGGCTTTTAAATTTAAAATGGATTTTGGGATGAGATTTTGGCAAAGGCTTGGGCCAAACACTGTCGAGCTTGGTTTGTGGATGCTTCATGAGTGATTTAAAACAAGTTTGAGGTGATTTGGGTTTGAAATTGGTTTGAATTGGTTTAATCTCCATAAGTGAGCCTGGCGTAGGTCAAATTGGGCTAACTCGGGGCCAACAAGCTGTAGCTGTGTGTCGAAATCGATGTAAAATAAATGCTGAGAACATTATGATGTTTTGAAAGAGGTTTTGGCTTTGTTTGCTTTGATTTTAGATTCAGTTCATTTCGGGGTTGTGTTTTTGTGTTTAGGTCAAAACTGGGCTTTTTGATTTTTTGGGTTGAATTCGAAAATTTTGGCTCCAAATTTTGGGCAAATCAGTGCTAGTGTTTTGTTTATGGGGATGTCAAGGAAGGTTTAGAAAAGATTCGGGGTTAATTGAGCTTGGGTAATCATGAGCCTGCCAGGGCTCGGGTCATAGGTCCAAATCGCTTTAAGGCCAAAAGTGAAATCGATTCCACTTGCCAATCCATCACCATTTGGTCTAGATTGCGCTCTGTGGATGTTTAATTGAAGTTTAGAATCAATCGACCAAATCGGGTCAATTGCAGATTTGGTTTGACATCGGGTTTACTTCGGGGTTAAATGGGTCAAATCGTGGGTTTTGATGTGCCGTGTAAATCGACAAAATCGGGCCCATGGCGTAGGCCGAAATAAAACGAAATCTAGAATATTTGGGATTTTCTGGAATTTTCTGGGAATTTTCTGAATTTTTGGATTTTTGGGTCAAAAGGGGTATTTTGGGTATTTGGAAGGTATTGGGGGGTATTTTTTGGAATTTTTGGCATTTTTGGTTATGGATGATCAATTTAAGTGATGTGGAAATGTTTGAGATTGATTTTGGAGAAATTGGTGATTGGAAATTTTCAGAAATTCAAGTTATTCAGGCTTTGGTAAAACAGCGGTGGTATGGTCCTGTGGGTCAAAAATCAAATGGAATGAAGATTGGTGACAAGTAATAAAATCATTTTTGCCGAGCCATGAAGCCATATCAAGCCCACATGACATTTAAGGACTCATCCGAGGCATTCACTATGTTGCCCTGAACCTCTACCAAGGGCTTAGGTTAGCGACCATCCACGTGAATCACCTACATGAGCCGTATACTTGCCGTGTACGGGTGTGTTTTTAGAGGTGTGTGAAAGTGTATGTGTGTGCAAGTCAACCTTCACTGCATTCAAAGCACCAGGCAGCTCCCAAGGCCAAAGAGTCCTATAAGAACTCATCCTTAAATCTCCTGCATTTCCAGCCAACCTCTGAGTTATTGTGGGTCTACAATGTTTAAGGAGTTTCCAGGAGTTAAGAAGTGGTTTAAAATTCTAGATGGATCCTACCCTATCCCAAGATAGTCAAAGGAAAGCCTTGCTGGATCCTAAGTACTAAAGAGAAGAAGAGAAGACCTCATCAAAAATGAGGTCAACAAATGGACCCCCAATAAAGTGCGAGGCCGCACTGAGCACATCACAGATGGTGTTGACCGAAGCGATCACCGTAACTGTGATCACGCATGTCCAAGTAACAAACCTAGGACGAAGTAGAAGAATTTCGCCGGGGAGGCCGGTGATGACCGGAACCTGAGACTTCGAACTCTCGCCGGGGAAAGGAAAAGGAGGTGAATCCCAAATCACATGATCCTGCAGAATTCTGATTTAGATTTTATTTTGTTTCATGTTCAAGTCATGATATTTGTTTGGGATTAATTTGGAGTTTCAATTTAGATTGAAGTTTGTCAAGATTAATTTGAAGAATTGATTTGAATGAAAATTGGAATTTTGAAGTTTTAGATGTAACATCTTCAACCCCAAAAGAAGATCAAACGTATCAGATCAGATTATTACAATTGAGTAAAGATCTCGAGTAATGCCAGACTTAGATGTAAAATCCTTAACCTCAAGAGTTTGATTTGATGTATTTCTAAAGGTACAGGGGAAGAATCCTGGGGCAGTTGCGCCTTGGATGTAAATCTCGACCCAAAAGTTTGAATTGATGTATTTCAAGTGCAGTCAGAAGAGAATCCTAAAGAAAGGTACTTTCTGTGATGTAAAATCCTCACCCAAGAGTTTGAATTTGATATTTCAAGAAAATAGGAAGAAAATCCTTAAAGAAGGCAGTTCCTGGATGTAAAATCCTCGACCCAAAGGTTTGAATTTATGTATTTCAAAGGCAAGAGAAGAGAATCCTAGCAAAGGTACTGATGTAAAATCCTCTAATCTAAAGCCTAATTTGATAAGCCAAAGGCACAGGGGAAAGAATCCTAGCAAAGGTGAATTCGATGTAAAATCCTCGGACCCAAAGGTTTGAATTTGATGTATTTCAAGAAAGAGGAAGAAAACTTGTGTTAAAGGTACTGATGTAAAATCCTCAATCTCCAAAAGTTCAATTCGATGTATTTCAAGTAATAGAAGAGACCCAGCAAATAAGTGCCTTCTGATGTAAACTTTGACCCAAAGGTTTGAATTTGATGTATTTCAAGCAAAATAGGAAGGAAATCCAAGTAATAAAAATTAATAAAACGACCCAAAAGTTTGAATTGATGTATTTCAAGAAAGAGGAAGAAAATCCTATAAAGGCATTGGGATGTAAAATCCTCACCCAAAAGTTTGAATTTGATGTGATTTTGGGCAGAGGAAGAAAATCCTTGCTAGCAAATATGGATGTAAAATCCGACCCAAAAGTTTGAATTTATGTATTTCCAAGGCAAAGAGAAGAGAATCCTAAAGGCAAATACTGATGTAAAATCCTCGACCCAAGTTTCCGAATTCGATGTATTTCTAAAGGTACAGGAAAGAATCAAAGGTACTGATGTAAATCCTCACCCAAAGGTTTGAATTTGATGTACTTTTGCTGCGCAGGGAAGAAAATCCTAGCAAGGCGTCTTGGATGTAAAATCCTCGACCCAAGAGTTTGAATTGGCGCGATGTTTCGATGTGAGATTCGGAAAGATCGAATTTCGAGATTTGATAGAGATTTGAATCGGAAAGATTGAATTTGAATTTTGATAGAGATTTGGAATCGAAATTTGATTGAGAATTTGATTTAACATTTCATGGATTTTGTTTTATCCTTTAATGATTCAAATTTTATTTTGTTGTTTATTTAATGTTCATGTGAATTCGGGTGTTTGTCATTTTTTAGATTTTTTTTTTTTTTTTAACGAAAGTTTTCTTCTCGTTCTTTTTTTTTTTTTTCTCGTTCTTTTGTTCGAAGTTCATTTAACTTTAACTAGTTGCTTTCCCCAACCAATTCGTACAAAAGAGGTGAAGGGCAAAAAAATGTGACATGGTCACTTTTATTCCAATCATACTCGAAGATACATCGCACAACTTGACCGTGAATATATTTCATACAATCCATGTACTCAAACGGATCGTGTATGATCTTTGTTGATCCATCTAAAGAAGCATCTCGTCAAAAAGTCCATGTTCGAATGGGGTTGAGATACATAACACAACATCACCTTCCAAGCCATCCTCGTGCTGGCTGCCGTATGGATGTACATCGGAGGTGTGATATTTTCCATGTAACTCAAGGCCGTAAGGTCGGAGGCTTTCTAGCTCCGGTCCGGGCCGGAAATGGTAAGGTGTTTTTCCTCGTCGTCCATCCTCCCGAACGAACCGAGATCCGCTTCACCGGTACTCCCGGTATGCAATGCTTGGCGATATCTCGCTCCGTTGGACTTTAGTATCATGACGGAACCTACCGTGTGCGGGTATCTTTACCGGCCCTCGGAACTCACCTCGGGCCTCGCTATCCGGAGGTCGATCCGAACATGATGTTACACTCGCTTCTAAAAGAGATCTGCAGTTGTCCGACAAAGTCGTGATCAATGTGTGGGGGTATACAAATACCCCCTTTCGTAGATGTTGATGATGCATTTATCATATGCAAGTCTACTGGCAAAGATTCTCCTCCATGTTATCAATCTCTTTACCATTCTCTTGATGACTAATGGCATCGGGTCCACTTGCCCATGACGGAGTATTCTGGCGTGTTTCCTTCCGTCTCGCAAAGTTGTAACAACATCCACATCGTATCGTGATTCTTCCTTTTCCCCGGCATCCATCTCCGGGCTCGAGCATGTGTTTTCTGCGGCCCGCCGGCTCAGCTTCTTTTCAAATCCCGGATGCAATCCACGATTTGCCGCTGCTCATACTCGAGAATACGTCCGTATGTAATTCGAGGCCCCTCCAAGATATCGATTCTTCTCGCCGAATCCTTCGAAGTATTCAAAGGTTTTCTTTTCAACATTCCCCGCATTCTCTTCCAAACTCGTATTCCGAATGATCTGCAGATGGCGAGGCCTTGTGACATATTGTGGGATGTATGGTCTAATCCCTTTCACGTTCTCCCCGCATACTGCTCTCGTGGATGATGTCTGCCGGACATCCCCCGGGGTTGCTTCTCGCAACAAGGTCATGCATCACCGGTGGTTCTATCCCATGAAGCAGAAATTCTCTCCTTCTTCTCGGTCTTCGCGAGATTTCTCCGGTTCTTTCTCGTCATCCTAGGAGCTGGCCTCCTTTCTTCTCGGTTCCCGGTGAACCGTGTCCTTCGAAGTGTATGCACCGACATTAGCAATCGCCCTCGTCGTGCCGATCCGCAAGCCTAGTTTTGTCAACATCTTACGGATACGGCGATTCTTATTTCTTCGTTGCGCGTCGCGAGAGTAGCTCTCCGAACTTCTTGAATCTCTCGGGCGCGGCGCCGAGGCTCGCCTTCCGCCGTAGCCGACTACAACGACTTCATTTTCTTTATCTTCTTTAATATTTGTCTTTCTTTCTTGTTGTCGGATCGGGGTGGCTCGGGCCACCCATCACCTCATCACCGTACGTCCTGCGCTCTTCTCATTAACCGGGACCCGCCACTTTCCTCGTATCTAGGCCTCCGCTCGGTGCGAAATCCGAGTCAATCTCGATTATCGCTCCATCTTTCACCTCTTTTCATCAAGTGCAAGGCTTACGCCATTCTTAAAGTTCAAGACCAACCGCCCGCTCGACATTTCCCCGCGAAAAGACAAGAAAAGGATCGTGGCCGTACTAAGAACAAGAACATCAAGAAAATGTTTATTAAAGACGTCTTGTTTTATTATTATTCTTATATTTTCAAACTTACCAGGATGAAGTGGAATAAGATCGTGTAAGAGATTCGATTTGGAAAAGAAAACAAGGAAAATTTTATTGCCGGATTTTATTTATTTTAGCACATTTTATTATTTTTGCAAGGTTCGACCCATTCATAAGTAATCACTTCACCCGTGTTTCTAGGATGGAAAGTTCATTCCTTCGAAACATCGTGTAGCGTAATACTCTTTTTCAAGTATCGTCCATTGATCTAAGCATATGTCGTTCTCCTCGGCAATTCACGTCACTCGGTAGGAGCCTCGAGTAGACCGCCTCAACTACAAATGGTCCTTCCCAAGTGGGTTCACTTTTCTCCTATCTTGCGTGCAAGAATAGGTCTTTTGAGAACGAGAACTAAATCACCAACTTTGAAGGTTCTCATGACTCGCCTTTATCAAGAGCCCGAATCATCTTAACAGTATAATTCTAAATTGCTGCGCCGCAAGTCTTTTCCCCTTCCAGTTTCTCACCTTCTTCGAGTCGTAATTTGGCGTTCTCTATTGTGATTTTATTTGCAAATCGCAATTCGAGTGAAGGGAGCCGAACTCTAAAGGTAACATCGCTTCGACCCATACACCAAAGCGTATGCGAAATTAGTAGAGTTCGAAGGTCACCCGAGAGCCCATAAGGCTTCTAACAAACTTCGTGCCAATTTCTCTTATTGTCGTCTAAAGTCTTCTTTTAAAATTTGAACCGCAGTTTTATTAAAGTTCTCGGCTAGCCGTTTTGCTCTTGGGTAGTAAATTGTCAATATCGCGCCGATTCCGCGTCTCCCGACAAAATCATTGACGAGGTACTAACGCGACCCATTATCCGAGATGATCTTGCTGCACTCGGCTGCATAACCTGGTTCTTGAAAAATTGTAGTACGTGATGTGCTTTCACTTCTTGACCGCTTCCGCCCACTCGGGAAAAGTAATCAGAACCGCAAGAATGAAGCGATGTCCTTTCGACGATGCTTAAGGGTTCTATTGACCAACTATATCCGTGCCCCAACATTCAAATGGCCACGATGCAATTGTCGGATGTAGCACATTTGGAGGTTGGTGTAGAACTACCTGCACTTGGCATTGATGACAGCCTCGCGATTTTCATGCATTTGGCCATCATCGAGGCCAAGAGACTCCCGCTCTTTAATTTTCATTTTCATCTTCGGACCCGATCGGTGAGTGCTACGGTGAGTCCCGACGACTTCCTAACAATTTCACGGGCTTCGGACCCGCTTAGGCACCTTAGCCACATTTGATCAAAAGACCTTTCGTATAATGTGTTGTTTATTAATGCGTAGGATTGTGAGTTCTTCGATCCTGCGGCTAACGACCTATCCTCCGGTAGTTTTCCGTTTGTGTAATCCATCAATGGCCGTCGCCAATCTTCCGTGTGTTTTCTCGTCACCGCTGCAACCGATCCTTTTTCCTTCGATTTCATAGATCGTATCTAGATGCTGCTCGCTGATAGTGACCCGCGTCCGTGAACCGACACTTCCATCGATTCATCTCAGAACAGTAAATTCTTTTACAGACGGGCACAGATCCGCTAGAAGCGTTTTTTTCTGGAATTTTGTAAATTGTCACATTCTAACTGCTCCAACAAATTCGTATGGCATACCGGAAGTATCGCTCGAGTCTCTGCTTTTAAAATTCCGTACCGTCCGATGATCCGTTGAATGATTAACCGTGAATCCCCGTAGATGTCGATGTCTCATCCCCATTCGAATTCACTCCCGCCCCGTTATAAGGGCTTCGTATTCCGCTTCGTTGTTTGTACATGGTTCTCGTCAAGTGGTAGGAGTATCTTAACATCCCCCGCTCCGAGAAAGAGAAAGATTAGCCCGATTCCCGCCACGGCACTATCACTACATTCTTCGTCTTGCGCCGAAGATGCTCCGTCGAAATATAATTCCCAACGTCGATCATCAAGGTCTTCGAGATTCATTATTTGTTCATCCGGCAGATCGTCACGAGAGGAGATTCTCGCTCGCAAAGGGTGTGCCGCAAGGAAAGATCATAAGGTCATTCTCATCAAGACAAAGAGGCACGAAAGTTATATCGAATTGCAATAATATCATCGACCATCCTGCAAGTCCGTCGCAAAGCGTTGGACGAGTCATCAAGTATTGCAATGGATTAAACTTCGAGATCAGTTGATCTTATGAGAAAGCATGTAGTGCCCGAGCTTTCGAGCGCGAAGATCGGGCCAAACAATGCTTTTCAATCATGGATACCTTATTTCCGTCGGCGTAAACGACGGCTTGCTAATAAAGAGCATTTTCTTTACCCTCATCATCGAATTCGGGCTACTGTGGCCTGAGAGAGTCGTCTAAAGCCGCGGTATAAAGTATTAGCGGCCTACTCGAGATCGGGGTCGTTTAAGACAGGAGGTGTCATTAAGTATCGTTTAATGTCCTCGAAGGCCCTCCGGCATTTCTCTTCCCAAATAAATTTGGCGTCCTTTTTAACTAGTGCCGAGAAAGGTCGACACCTACCCGACAGTTTGAGATAAAGCGTCATGATATACCAGCCTTCCCTTGAAAGATCGTAGTTGTTTTAAGGTTTCTTTGGGGAGGCGCATTTCTAAGATGGCTTTTATCTGTTCTGATCGATTTCGATTCCACGATGCCTGACAACGAATCCTAAGAATTTCCCGGAGGTGACGCCGAAGGCGCATTTTAAGGGATTCATCTTAAGGTTAAATTGCCTTAATCGTTCTAAAACAATTTCAAATCATACAAGTGGTCGTCCTTTACTTTGCTTTCGATGACCACATCGTCCACGTAGCATTCGACTCGATCGTGGACGAGATCATCAAAAATTCTTGTCATTGCTCGGCAGGTTGCTCCCGCGTTCTTCAATCCGAATGGCATCACCGTGTAGCAATATACTCCGATCGTGCCGTTCGAATGCGTCGTAAGTTTTTCGTCTTCCTGGACATTTTTATTCTGGTTTATCCCGAAGATCCATCCATGAACGAGAATATTTCATGTAAGCCGAAGCGATGTCGATCATTAATTCCCGGGATCGAGAGAAATTCATCTTTGGACATGCCTTGTTTAAATCTCTCAAGTCCACACAAATTCTCGATCTCGACCATTCTTTCTTCCCCGATCGGTACCACGTTGGCTAACCAAAGTCGGTATTGTTCTTCACGGGACAAATTTAGCCGTCTATTAACTTTTTAACTTCGCCTATGACTATGTTCGATTTCTAGACGCATTCTTCTCGGGACCTTGTCTCTGACCGGAACAGAAGTAGGGTCCACTCCTAGTTTATGGATCGCGACTCGGAGCTAAACTCCGCATCTCATCGTAGCTCCGGCTAAAATGTTTTTAAATTCCATTAATAACTCGATTATTTCTTCTGAGTCTTCTTTATCGAGTAAAGAGCTAACAAAGGTAGGTCTAGGCTCTTCGCCAGTACCTAAGTTAACTTCTATTAACTCATCTATCGTAGATTTGATTTCTTCTTCGACTCGTGAGCGTCTCCAATTTGTAAATCTTCGAGTTCGTCCAGTTTGCGCTATTGCATTCGCAGTGACAACCAAGCAAATTCGCATCGTCAACCGATCCTACCGTGCCGAATCCGAGACCATGCTTTGAGTTGGGTGGACGCACGGAAGGTCTGGATAAATTTTCAAAACGTTGTGATCGACTCGTCCAAAACGGCCGAGGTAAGAAACCACGCCGAATTAAATTTCAACGTCGTGGAGAGTACCACTCAAAAGGCAATTCCATTAATTCCCGATGAAGTAGCATCTTCAAATTGTACATTATTCTCGCCTTTGGAGGAAGAAGCACCACGGTAGAATTTGATTGGTTTTGTATCCACCGTTTACGTACCTCTGACTTCATACCCTCGATCTTATTAATGGATCGGTCGTGGTCATAGTATACATAGTGGTTAATCTTCTCATTATCGATTTATATTCCTTCGTTTCTTTCATCTTCGAGAGGGATTCTCGGTTCGCGCTTCTTCGACTTATTGTCGTCGCCGTTCGATTTCTTTTTCTTCTCGTAACTATCTTCCCAATCGACATCGATGATTGCTCGTCCAATCGTCCTTAACGTCTCTACTACGGTCTCCTGCTCCGCCCACTTGATGTAGTTGAGAACCTTCACCATCTCGCCGTAAGGAGTGGTGAGTGACTGCGAATTCAGAATTTGCGCTCTTCGTCGTCCCGAACTTTCGCTTCATTCGTTATGGTATCTCCGGAGAAGATCGTTTCTTCTGCGGGTGCATAATAAGCCGCATCCTCGTGGATTCCACTTCATGTACGGAGAATGGTTGTAAGTCATCTTTGATGCACTCTGCTCCCCTCCATCGTAGCATTTCGATGCACCGATGTAGAGATGATGGTACCATCCTCGTTTTCATGCATCCATGGTCGGCCCAAGAGAGCGTCGAACGACGTTTCCGAATCAATTTGCTGCCGTGAAATTTGCGTTGTCTTTGCTAAGTCACCGGTCTTCATTAGCAAGCATATTGGAGCCGAGGGCTCTTTTTCCTTTCCGTCAATCCTCTTAATAACATTTTGTCCGCTTCGAGCTCGCGGCATCAATTTCCAAGTATGCTAGCGTTCGAAGATTCATTATATCACCGATGCCCCGGATCCACCAATACTCCGGAGAGTGTAAATTTTCCGATTGTAAATCGAAAATGTACAAATGCTCTATTGTGATCTCGTCGTTCCAAGTAGTAGGTCGTCGTCCGTGAAGGTAACACCTCGTCGGTTTTTTAACGAGCAAACCTCATCTAAGGACTCTCCGCCATTCGAGCCAAGCAAATTTCTCGGATCAAGTAAGGCCTTGATCGAGCTTCTCTCATCTCCTTTCGATAAGATGAGAGCGTCGTAGATGCTCAATTTGGCTTCGTAGTTTCCTAAGATGTTAGCACGTTGTACCACTTTGCTTTCATGTGTCTCCTCGCTTCTTCGAACGGGTATTTCTTCTCCGCCGGGTTGGTTCTTCCCGAACAACCACCTGCTTCTTTATCTTTTGGACCCATTCTCGGAGGTAGAACTTTTCCACTTCTTAGGTTGACTTTCCGTGATTTCTTCGAATCTATCGTTGAGCTCGCCGTGTCTCTTCGACCTGAACGATGTGCTCTTCCTGACAATGAAAGTCCGAAGGCCTAACTCCCCATCGTGACCGGAGCCCCCGAAACTCGCAAATAGATTCGTTGCTTGTTGAACTCTCGTAGCCTCCTCGATGGATGTCTTCTTCGTTATTTTGCTTGTCGAGATCGTGTATGATTTGAGAATTGTCGTTGGTATCGAAATCGATATCCGGATTATCGTTAGTTACGTAATCGTTAGAAACAGTCAAAACGTAGCCAACGCCATCACCCTTATCATTATATGATCCCACCGAAGTGAGCAAGATAATCATACAGAAAGTCAAGGGTTCGAGGGATTTCTCCCCCGAATCGAAACAACTATCCTAGATAAGCGCCCCTAGTCTAGCTCAGTGCCTCACTTCTCTTCGTCACCCTTCTTCTCTTCAATCGTCTCCCCGTCGAGGTGGTTCTTCTATCGCAAGTGATAGTACCGCTTACCGGTGTTTCAACTCGAATTGAGCTTGCACCGAAGCAGCTCCGGATGCCGTCTAAAATCTTTTCGAAGACCTCGTCCAAGCGCGTACCATCCATCGTTAGCCGTATAGGATCTACCTGAATGATGGGATCGGGGCCGAGGACACATCGACGAACCTCCTTTCCGGGGGTTCCTTCATGTACTCCTTCGGATCGTTATATTTTCTTCCAGTCGTCATCGAGCCAACTTTCAAGGTAATACAATCTTCATCTCGTGCCCAAGCATCCGGTGGTAAGGGCAAAAGTTGGGATCACCTTCGTTGACCCTTCTCCGTCTTTTAGGCTCTCGGCAGCCGGAAATCCGAGCTCCCACGACTCACGAACATTTTCGTACCGCTTCATTTCGAATCCATATTCTCTCGCTCAAAAGCTCTCTTAATGTACGTTGCGGACGAGACGGTTGTTCATACGTGAAGAATCGATACCGGGTCGGGGTTGCCGGTAATTCCGTAGTGGTTGTCGGCGGGCTGCTCGGGTGGTATTTGCATCGATGTTTGCCTTTGTCAACCGCCGCGACGATCCCCGATTTCTTTCAAAAGTCTTTACGTGCTTTTGTTTATCCGTCTCTGTCGGTGAAACTTAATTGCTTTGCCTCCTCTTGCAAGCTTCCGCCTCATTAACAACTTCGAAAGTCTTAATAGTAAATCCCCGAGGAGAAAAGTGCTATCGGGCCATGGACGTTTTTTAGCAAATGCCGACCGCATGTCGTTTCGTTAAATGGTATTCACACTTCATACTTAAGTTCCTCCATCGGAGTATGTGTAATCCACCAAAGTTTCATTCGGCTTCTCGCTTTTCTACCACTAAATCACCTATGCGGATGTGGTGTCGAGCTCCGGCGAATCGCTCGATGAAGAGGTTCTCTAGCTCGAGAATGTTTTTACCGAACCATTCGTACCCTCGCATACCGCCGAAGGCGATTCCCCGATGCATCGCTGACGAACTCGTCGGAAGAGTAATGCACGCTCCCGCCGCATTGCAACAACCGGCACGAAAAGTGTGCCACATGCCGTCGGGGTTCCCTGCTCCGTCGAAGGTCTCTCAACAAGAGGTGGTACGAAGCCTTTCTGGTATCGGACGTCGAATTCTTCGGGGTAAGGTCTACCCGTCCGAATGGATGTTCCGCTCCTCGATTGTGCTAAGGCCTCTCGCACCTCGCCGTTCTACCAAGTTCTTGATATCCTTTTCAGAATCATACTTTGTGCTTGTATCCTTTTTTAGCCGATCATCCCCATCGACGGACGTAATCTCCTTTCCTCCGTCCACAATGTGACCGGGGGTGTCTCCCTTTGTGGTTGTACTTGACTTCCGGAGAGTGGCCAGAGCTACGGCCATCTCTTCCATCCTTTTCGCCATTCGAGCGATCGTGTCGTCTTTTTCCCCGAAGCCGTTCTCTCATCGCCTGCTCCTCTCTTCTCGCGCCGCAGGAGCACCTCGCGAAGCCGATGGAAGCTCGTGTCTCAACCATGTTGATTTCTCGTATTCGTCGTCCATAAATTCCGATGAATCAATCTCGTCTCCAAACTTTTCTTCTTTCTTTTGCCAACCGTCGGATATCGGCTTCTCAACTTTTCCATGGCATCTTCTACTGGGCTTTCGTGCGTCTTCGTTGTTGTCGGTGGCGTATACCGGGTCCCTTTCTCACGAGTCCCCTTCATCGCGGTAGTACTTTCTTCGGATTCAAGTCTCCCGGCAAGACTTTTTCTCGGCCGTCGTTTCAATCTCTAACCGCCTAAAGAGCGGACGCCATACCATCCTTTCCGGCGTCAGGCGCCTGGTGCACCGCATGGTCCGTCGCCAAATGCCGCGGTATCCCCACCGTGTAATCCCGAGACGACAATGTGCGGACTAGCCTTCATCCTTTTACTTGGCTTTTCCGTCATGACATGGCTCTACTCGGGGCCCAAGACGGGATTCGACCGGCACCCGCCCTATCCTTCGTAGAATTCGACACTGGGCAGCTCTTCTTGCTAACTTTTCTACCAAAGTCACTGTGCAAACGGCGCAGTTCCCAGCTCTTTCTTGCGGCCACGTTGCAATATGCGTCGTGGCAATGCGCACCCGCGAATATTTTCATCTGCGGCGAGAGGATGAAACTCCGGCTTCCTCCTAAATGTTTCGCATGTATTCAGCAATGGCATATTCCGGCGCTTCCGGAATTTCTTCTCGTAGCAATTTCAAAGAAATTTCCCGCTTCTTTAGCGATCCTTCTATTTCGATTTCTTCTTCCGGGTCTTCGTTGCTGATCTTTTTGATTTCTGAACCGGACCCGATCTCGAAAACAAGGTCTTGACAGGAAGATCCGTACCCTCCACGGCAATGTGTCCATCATAATCGGGGGATTTCTTTTCCCTTTGATTTGGGCAAAAGCCGGTAGGTGCGTAAAACAATCTGCATCAGCTTGGGGTAGAAAGAACAGCTTCCGCGGGCAAATGCGTATTCCTCTAGTCTAGATCCTTTCGCAGGAGGGAATTCCTGGGCCGACCTAAGGCTGAACTCAAGCAAATGCTCTTCGCCCCGTATACCTTGTTCACTGCGAAAAGGGAGACGTCTATGATTTCGACGTTCGTGTTTTCAACCACCCAAATCTGATGATTCCATCGTCGGCAACTCATCCTTATGCATGCCGAGTCCCACTCCATTGGTGAAGGAGAAAAATCGCCTTTGGGGCTTCCATTTCAGATAGATTCTCGCTGTCATCCTGCTATGCTTCTTTTCTTTATGGACGAAAAGAAAGAAATCAAAGAGTCCGAACTCATTCATGTTCATGTATTTATAAAACGAATCACTTATTAAAGGGTTTTGTTTATTTAGAACTAGAGTGTTCAAAGGTGTAGAGAAGGTATGAATCAATCGAGTTGAAGGGAAAAGAGAGTCTTACAAGACTTCGACCCGAAGGATCACTCCTAAATTAACACCCATTCGGGGTCCACCCCACCTCGTAAATGAGGTAAAGGATCTCTGACCTCTCTCGTCTAGGGTGTCTAAACAAGGCTCCTAAATCCGAGAGAATGTCAAGTTATACTTGTTCAAGGTAGAAATGAACATAGTATCCAACGGAAAGAAGGGCTCGACCCACAAGGGATATGGATACACTACCGATTTTTGAAAGCACTATTCGATTAAGATGGAGAGAGGAACTAGTCTCAAATGAGTCGCCGAAGTTTGTCGCATATTTTTAGGTTATGTGTTTTATTTTGAAAGGGGGTCGCCACAAATTGTCGAATTTTAATTTAATTTAAATAAATAATTAAAGTAGTATTTGATTTTCAAAATAATTTTAAATTTGAAAATTTTAAGATATGAAATCAAACCGATCTCACATCCCGAATAGTTTATATAAACGAGCGCCGCACCACAAACCGTGTATCTATCCCGAAGAATACCGACACACCGTTACAATGGTTCATTAAATAAACTAGAAAGGTTTTGTGACATCCGTTCGTCCGAACTGCGAACCAATTTTATAAGCCGACAATTCCCCCGCTTAATATGAAACTATTAAACAGTAGTTTATATTACCTCGGTTCTTAAAGTTCTCTATAAGTGGCAAGCCCCTATAGTTAATTACATCTTAAGTGACGGAATCACCTAAGAAAACTTCGATAATAATCAATAATTTCGCTCTCAAGAATTTCAAAGTTTAAGTTTTCAAAAGGATTGAATTTCGAAATTTCAATGTGAATGGATCAAATTTAGAACATTTTTTATTTTGGGAATTCAAAGGAAGAAAAGTAGAAGAGATCACGATTCGAAGCGACTTCGCAATCTCCCGACTATCCTATTGCTCGTTTCGGATTTAGGAAAGTCCTAATGTTTATTTAATGTTTTAATCTTGCCAATTTAGTTAATTAGGGCTTATATTTATATGATAGAATCATACAAATTGCCTAGAAGATATGAGGGTTTACAGTCAGACGGACGACTACTCGAATCTCTAAGACCGATAGTGGCTTAATTTGCAATGCAAATGCCTAACAAAGAGTCGAGGATTATGTTGCACTAAAGTAAAACTTACCTCGAAGTCCTATGGCCTTGTTGTTTAATTCCTAGAAAAGTTTTGCCGATGTCGACACAAGCCATTGACGACGACGCGCCGCGCCGCCCACCATGCTCCGAGCTCCTTTGTCGTCATTGCAGGTTTAGTTATAGAAATCATAAATCGGGAGATGAGAGAAGTGTTTGGTTTAGAGAAGTCTTAATTTCCAAGTGTTTTTTTTTGTGTTTTAATTAAAAACAAATCTTAAAGTTGATTATAACAACACCGCAAGCATCCTTACTCTGCCTCATCCTTCCGCATCATTATTTTTATTCTGACATTCACTTACCCGTATGAATTTGCTAAACTCAACCGAACGAGTTCCACACTTTCATTTAGACCGCAAGAAACTTCAAGAACACGTAGGTTACATCATCCGAGGTATTCCCGATCATCCAACAAGACGTTTTAATTGGCTGAATTGTAGTTTTCGTGTCTGTTTGTGATTAAATTTTCGAGTTGTTTTATATTTTGAAATGTTGTGGAGGTGAATTTTATCTTGTAGTGTCTTTATTTTAGTTTTGGGTTTCGGGGCGGTTTCGTCCTAAAGGTGTAGGTTTTCATGCAACTCTGTTTATCATGCAGAAAAGTAAGCGCGATGCGATTAAATAAATTTCAAGAAATAAATCGCAATAAAATAAAAGCGTACCCGGAGGGTCTTCCCGTCATCCCAAGCCGCACTTAAAATACAATTTAGAGCATTTAAGCATCATAGCAATTTCCTAAAGTAAAGCTAAGGCAAGGGTTATGGTTTTCTACCAAGTTCCTAATCCTATACCTAGTCATTTCCTACGACGTCTAGGTTCTTTTCGTGTTTTTAGTTTGAAGACGATTTTCTTCATCAAAGAACAATTAAGTTCAATTGTTCTTATCAACATCCTATCATATCGAGGAAGTGCGTTTAGAGAGATCCTAAACATCTTTTTCAATATTTCAGATCGTTTTTAAGTCCAAATGAATTTAATCGTGTAAATGAATCGATCGTTCGAGGTTTTCGATTTTTTGTTAACTTTTGCTCAAGGAACTAGACATTTGAATGTCCTATATGAAGTAACATTTCATTTTAATGTTCTATTTAGAGTTATGATAACTAAAGCTCCTAATGTGCAAAATGATATTTAATGATTCGTGATTCAAATTTTAAGTTCAAATTAATGATTTAAGTTTGGAATAGTGTTCAAGTTATTTTAGATTTATTTCTCGAGTTCTTTATGTCTTAAGCGAGGTTATTTAATTCAACTTAATTTATTTAATGTATCTAATTTAATTTAATTTAATTCAATTTAATTTAGTTTCCGATTCGATTTAATTTAATTCAATTTAATTTATTTGATTTAATTTTTAATCTAATTTAATTTAATTTAATTTAATTTAATTTAATTTAATTTAATTTATTTAATTTAATTTAATTTTATATTTATTTAATTTAATTTAATTTAATTTAATTTAATTTTATTTAATTTAATTTATTTAATTCATTTAATTTAATTTAATTTGTTTATTTAATTTAATTTCTAATTTAATTTAATTTAATTCAACTTTAACCTTAATTTAATTTAATTTAATTTTAATTTAATTTACTTAATTTAATTTAATTTTTAATTTAATTCAATTTAATTTTAATCAAATTTTTTAAAGAGTTTAATGATTTAATTTTGGCTTAATGATTAAGTCTTTTAATATTTTAAATTTGAGTTATCATTTTAATTAAGAATTGAATATTAATGAGATGATTAATTTAGGGATTTTTAAATTAAAGAATAAACCTCTTCCTAATAATATCCCTATTTTAATAATTCCAATTTTATTATTCTTCCAAATTCAATTAATTATTTAATTAAAGCTTAATCATTTTTAATCGCTTAATGGGTTTTTACCCTTTAATTATTAAATTTCAATCATCCAAATCAGATTAGGATCAAATATTTTACTTGTTAATTTTTATTAAACCTAAAGTTTTAATTAAGGGTTAAAATTTTAATTACCATTTTGCCCTTTAAGCCTATCAATTTCATAACTCACTAAATCAACTCAAATGAACTCAAAATTTTTATGTGACTTCACTTATGTGTCAATAAAGACATGAGGAGATGAAAAATGTGATTTTTCTGTATTTAATTTATTTATATAATTATTTTTTGTAGAAAATAGAAATTTCCAAGGAAAATTCAATAATATGACCAAGGGAAAGTTTCTGTCCTTAAGAAATTAGGGGACATTCCTAATGACCAGAGTGACCATTTGGACCAAATTTTGTAATTTTTTGAATTATATTTTATTTATTAGAATTATTCTAAGTTCTGGAGTATTAATTAATTTAAAAATAAAATAAATGTTGAAAAATAAATTTTATAATTTTTAAAATTCTCTCTGATATCAAGGATTCCAGAGAACCAAACTTTACAATTTTCTGATTTTTTTCTTTGATTTATTATAATTATTTTGGTGAAAATGCTAGAAAATACATTTTTTTTTAATTTTAAAATTACTCTAGAGCTTTAAAAATTATCTCACTAAATAGACCTAGGAAAATATAGACTCGTTCCTAAGCTGATCAAATTCAAACACACATTTTCTACGAATTTTATTATTTTCGCGATTTTTATTATTTTTTAATTATTAAAAAATATTAAAATAATATTAAAAATCAACTTTTTTAAAAATTAAAATTTTAATTTTCTTAAACTCCCTGATACGTAGAGACTTCAAAACCAATTTGGTGAATTTTTGAAAGATATTTCGAAAGTTATGAATTTTTAAAATTTAAAATGACTACATGGCTTAATTAACCCAATTAAGCAAGGCTAACCAAGTCCAATTATTGACCTCAAATTTTTATGGTGGGTTCCTCTGATCCTAGCCGTGGAGAATTGATTTCAAGTCAATTTGATGTATGGTTAATTTAAATTAATTGGAGACCTATTTTGGGTGTTTAAGCCAATTAGGTCAGTTTCAAAATGAACTAACTCAAAACCTATTTTTTCCTGTGGTTCTCCGGTCATAAGGAACATCACCAAATTTTTCTAGAATTTATTACACAACATGCTATTTATTGGAATTAAAATACTTCCAAAACAGTTGACATGAATTTGAAAATCAATAACTCTTCATAGGATGGCCTCCCGACTTTGGAAAATTCGTGGATGTTCCTTGAATTCGTAGGCTTTAAAAGTTCTATTGCCTCATGCCATTATGAATCGTACGAATGCATCGAGAATTAAATGATGCAGAAAGAAATAAATTATTAAAATAAAAATGATCATGGAACAAATGATTTCTTTCCCCACATTATTCTCCTCCGTTCACCGAGCAAGAGGGTATTTCTTGCTTTATTTTTGTGATTTTTCTACACAAAGTTATGAATTTTTAAAGTTCTCGGGAATTAAATAAATAGAAAATATCCCTATTTATCTACTTGGTGACGCGGCGCCGCGTCAACCTTAACGTCTCCGAAGGCACACGCGTCACGATTCCATTCGACGTCGCCATTCGCGTCGCTTCCCGGACCCGCCGTATCGCTCCGTCTTCATCCGCGCGATCCCGCCGTCCGCGCGCGCGTGTATTAAATGGACGGCATCCGTTCATCGTCCATGACCGGTGTGATCCCGTGACCGTCCACACTCTAACCCTAAGAACTCACTCGATTCTCAATGGATTTTCGTGTTCTTATGTTTATGGATTCTGCCTTCAAGAGACGAACACATCCATACCGTAAAACATGCACAAATTAAGGCATTTGAAACGAGAATCAGAAGTTTCCGGGATGAAGAATTAGCTCATACCTTTGCTCGTAGAAGTGTGGCTTCGATCCGAGAGTTGTCGTACCTTCGATTGGATCCTAGCAGGCTCCATGAAGTCTCCCTGTCCGTGAATTGTCTAGGTTGGACTTCGACCACGCGCCGATCACAAAGCTTGGAGGCCGGGAGCAACCGGGTGACCCGAGATGTGCTTACCGGTGACACCTTCCCTTGGTCTCGGTGAAGGTGTAGAGACAATCAATTTGGGGATTGGCTCACCGTGGAGGAGTGTCCTGCTCGGGCTCGATTTCAACTCGAAATCGAGCTCACAGAGAAGAAATGGCAGGGGATCTCACCTGGATCAAGTGCTCGTGTATGAGGAGGGGTTCTGAACAATTTTGCGTAGTTTTCGGCAAGGTTTTTTGCAACTCTCCCTTCATGGCCGCAGGGGGCGGTGTTTAAACAGCATGGTCGAGGCTCTTCCGTGGGGTTTAATGGTCGGGGACCAGTCAAGGGAAGAACAACATGCTATCCATTCGGGCCGGGACAAGTCAAGAATGGAGAATTCCAATGCTTCGGCTCATATGCGAGCTTTCGCCATGGTGTTTTCCGCGACCTGGACACGACAGTATGGGTCACCTCGCGGTCGGGTCGTGGCTTGATGTTTGTGAAGGCAATTGGTGGTCACATGTAGTGGTCAATCAAATGGAATGGGGAAGGGGTCATTTTGGCTTTAATTTTGGTCAACCCATTGGTTCGGGTTGGGTGCACTCCTCCCCATGGCCCGATTTTGGGCCGAGAGGATCGGGCTTGTCACTCGCTATGGAGTGGTGAAGTCTCCATCCATGGTGAGGTGGCTAAGCATGGTTTAGTGTGCGACATGCTTAAGGTAAAAAAAGGCTAAAAGGAGGTTTAAGAAAAGAACCTCTCTCTTTCGCCATAAATGGACTAATGACAAGTCAAAGCCCTCATGGCTTCATGTGTCAGAATGGCTTGTTCATGGCTCCATTTGGTTTGGGAAAGGTCAATAATTTTTCATAAAAATGGGTTTTAAGAATTTTGGATATTTTGGTGTGAATTTGCATGGGGCTTGATTGGAATTGTTTCGATGATGGAATTATAACTTATGAATCTAAGCCATTAAATGGATGACAAATGGAAATGTCATGTGGGCTTGTGTCAAATTCGGGCTTTTATGTTCGTGAAATGGCTTGTGTGGAGGTTTAAAGGAAGTGGGCTTTTAAATTTAAAATGGATTTTGGGATGAGATTTTGGTAAAGGTCAGGGGCCAAATAATTGCCGAGCTTGGCTTGGTGGATGCTTCATGAGTGATTTAAAACAAGTTCTGAGGTGATTTGGGTTTGAATTGGCTCACTCGGGCTTAATCGGGCAAGTGAGCTCATGCAGGTCAAATCAAGCTAACTTGGGCCAATGCTGGGCTAGGTTGAAATTCGATGTAAAATAAATGCTGAGAAATATTTATGGGAGTGTTTCAAAGAGGTTTTTGGCTTTGGGTTAGGTTTTGATTTTAGGATTCGGGCTCATTTCGGGCTAGGTTTGTGTTTAGGTCAAAATTGGGCTTTTTGATTTTGGGTTGAATTCGGTGGGGGTTTGGCTCCAAATTTTGGCAAATCATGCTAGTGTTTTGTTTACGGGGATGTCAAGGAAGGTTTAGAAAAGATTTGGGTTACCGGAGTCAATCAAATAGCTCAAATAGTCTGGGTCATAGTCCAAATTGGGCTTTAAGGCCAAAAGTGAAATCGATTCCAAATGCCAATCAAATTGGGCTCGTATTTGGTCTAGATTGGTGTTGGGGATGTTGAATTGAAGTTTAGAATTTGAATTGGACCAAAATTGGGGTCAATCACAGATTTGGTTTCGATATCGGGTTTACTTTCAAGTTAAAATGGGTCAAATTGGGGGTTTCTTGGTTAAAAGTGGGGTAAATCGACAAAATTGGCCCATGGTGTATTTGAACAAAATGAAATTTGGAATATTTGGATTTTCTGGAATTTTCTGGGAATTTTCTGAATTTTTGGATTTTCGTCTATTTTGGGTATTTGGAAGGTATTGGGGGGTATTTTTGGAATTTTGGCATTTTCAAGTTATGGATGATCAATTTAAGTGATGTGGAAATGTTCGAGATCGATTTTGGAGAAATTGGGTGATTTGGAAATTTTGAGAAATTCGGTTACTCCGTGTCATAGGCACAAAGGGTGTGTGGTCCCTGGGTCAAAAATTGAAAATTTGGAAAATTGAAGATTGGGTGGATGTGTTTAATAAAATCATTTTGCTGAGCCACGTAGTCTACACGTCTCACATGAGCTACAATGTGATCGCATCTGAGGCATTCACTATGCAATGTTCTAACCCTCTGCAATGTTGGGCTTGTGGGTTAAGGACCATCCATGTGAATCACCTACATGAGTCGTGAGGTCAAGTCAGGTATGGGTGTGTTTTTAGGAGGTGTGAAAGTGTAGTGTGTGTGCAAGTCAACCCTTCACTCGTACTGTGCTACCTGTGGCAGCCCTAAGGCCAAAGAGTCCCATAGAACTCATCCTTTAAACTTCCACATTCGATTTCAACCCCAGTGATTAGTCTACAATGTTTGTGGAGTTTCAGGAGTTAAGAAGTGGTTTAAAATTCTAGATGGTGGATCCTAATTTAAATCCTCAAGATAGTCAAAGGAAAAGCCTAAGGCTAGATCCTAAGTACTAAAGAGAAGAAGAGAAGACCTCATCAAAAATGAGGTCAACACTTTATATTCGCAATTAACCGTCAAATTCTTGCAATAAAAGTATCCATCGATTAAGTGGGATTTGGGATCCTACTTAGTCACAAGATATTTGATAGCTGAGTGGTCAGCACATACTTTTACCTTATTTCCGATCAAGTAGGATCAATTTTTGTCAAAAGTATTATTGTTGTTGACCTCATTTTTGGTGAGGTCTAGTTTCTTCTTTAGAAACTTATGATCTAGATATAGGACTTTCCTATTGACATTCCTAGAGGAATAGTGATGGAACCCTACCCCATTAGAAAATTTAAACACCTCTTTACTCCTCTTGGAGTTCTACATGTTTGGTCCTAACCTCTAGCATTTAGTAGGTGGGAGGCAAATATGAGGAATCTCAAAAGGAGTCCCCATAAGATGGTTAAGCCTTAGGGTGGTCTGGCCTTGGTCAAGCTTGCACACATACACTTGAACCCCAAACTCTCACTCATAGCCCAAAACCCTAAACCAAACATGCTCAACATGGTTCCCTAATTCTTTTGGAATCTCATGTGGGTGGTCCCCCAAACCGTTAGCCCTATGCTAGGGTTTGGCTAAGACCAACACACGGAGGATCTAAAATGGGACTTCCCTTAGTCCATGGCTCAAATAAGGGTAATTCCATGATTAGCATTCCCAATTAATCCCAATTTTACCAAATTCCAAATTTTAACCCTTCTTGCCCCCAACCATCCCAAATTACCAAAATACCCCTAAATTCTAAATTTTCCCGAAATTCCTAAAATTGACCAAATTATCAAACTCACTTCAAAAATCATTTCAAATCACTCAAATTGCCCAAAACACCTCAAATTCTTAAAATCTCCAAAATTATCAAAATGCCCTTCATACCCTAAAATTCAAAAAATTCTCAAAATTTCCAAAAAACACTCCAAATGTTCCTAAAATCAATTCAAACCACTCCATTGAGCCCAATTTGACCAAATTGACCCATTTTGACCAAAATTCCCAAATTGCCCCTAAAGGCCTAAAATCTCCAAATTACCCCATATTTCCACCAATTTGATTCCAAACTTCCCCAATTTCAATTCCAAATCAAAATTTATCATGTAAAATCCCAATTGAAACCAAATTTAAGCCCAATTGAACCCAATCTCAAGCTCAATTCCAAGCCTAATCGCAAAATCTCTAATTTGACCATATCCTCAAATCCATAAAATTGAACCCTATACCAAACCATTCCCCCTAATTTTGAATTCTAAACTCTTCATAACTTTCCCCTAAATCAATTTGAGTCCTCATTTGAAATTAACCTAAGCTTAAACCTCACCCAACACCTAAGTCAAAATCTCCAATTTTTCTCTAAAATCTAAATGTTACCAAATTGAACTTCATAACCACATAATTTCCACCCAATTGATATCCAAAACTCTCCATCACAATCCCTTAATCCAATTTGAACCATCAATTGAACCGAATCCAAACCCTAGCACAATACAAACCTAAGTCTAGCCTAAATGCCCAAAACTGACCATGAGCCAAAATCCACTAAATTGAACCTCCTAATTAATTCAAAATCACCCAATTCATTTTCCAAACTTCTCATGAAAATCATCCACATCAAGTTAATCAATCAATTGACCCAAGTCTTAGCCCAAACCCAACCTAGATCCAATTTCAAACCAAAAGCCCAATTTTGAACCCAAACCCTAAATTTGACCAAACCCATTGAAATTGACCAAGCCATGGTCACCACATCCAACATTTGAGCCATAAGAACCAAGCTAGATCCACCTAGCCCAACCTAGTTGAGCCATGGAAAAAGGGTCCCTTGATTTGAAGGATCTTTCCCATATTTGGCTAAACCAAGAAAGATCCTTGCCACCAGCAGTCAAGCCACCCAAACCATCACCATTAAACGCCCCTGGCTCACCTAAACCACCTAGCCACCAACCCTGGCCTGGTCGGCTGGCCTAGTCACCGGAAAACACCAAAATTGGAACCCACTGAGCTGGCTCACCCCCATTGGCCACTTACACCTTTATTCCCTCCACCTAAGTAGCAAAGCTCACTCAGATTGAAGCCCTCGTGGCCACATTTTCCCTGTCTATTTAAACACCACCTCCAACAACCAAAGAAGGAGATGACACAGAATCTTGGAGAGACTCTGTCAAATTGTTTCCAAAGCTTCTCCAAGACCTCCTGAGTTCATTCCAACAACTTCCCAGCAATTGGCCCCACTGCCTAAGGCTAATTTGATCACCCAAAAATCACACAGAAATAGGACACTCCCTGAAACTCCACTAATATCTAAATTGAATTTCTCCTCACCTTCACCAGAACAAGAGAGGAAGTTCCCCACCAAAAGCCCCATCTCCATAGCACCCTAACCCACTTCAAGACTAAGCTCGAACCACTCTTTGATCAAGTTCTTAGATAGGTCTAAGGAGAGCTCAAATTGGCACTTGGAGGAGCTTTGAAATGTCACAATGAACGTCAGGAACCATCCCAATCAGGGCCTCACCAGTTGGGCTCAGGTATAGGACACTATCCCTCAAACTGAGCTTGGTTTGGTCTTTTGTGAAGAAAGTTTTAATACCATGCATGATCAACCGTATAGATATGCTCTTCTTAACTAGATGAAGGTGTAGGAATGAACCCCATGTGGTTTGGTTGAGTGTAAGTAGAGATCTTAATCTTAGAAGGTGGATGGTTTGCGGGATACACTAGATGAAGACGATGACCAGGAACCGTTTGATCGTGCGTGTATCGGTCGAACGACGCTGATGCAGTCAAATGAAGGAACAGAGCATGAAGCGGAGCTGACTCGAATGGCGGTGTCTAATGGCGCGACGATGCGTGGGCTTCAGGGCAGCCTAGGATGACTATGCGCCGACATGGATAAATAGAAAAATCCCCTAATTTTAGATTTATTTAATTTAAGAAATTTACAAAATTCATAACTTGGTGTAGAAAAATCCTTAAAATAAAATAAAAATATATTGTTGCTCAGTGAACATAGGAGAATAATGTGGAATAAAAATTAAAAATATTTGACCTATATTTATTTTTAAATTAATTAAATACTCATAATCTTCATTAAATCATAAATTTTGGGGGTTTAAACTTCATGACCTTAGGTGTTTTCTTTAACTTTTTCAAGATTAGAGGACACCTTTAAATAAGAAATCCCTAATTTTTAAGGTAAACCACCTCTGTCTTATATAAAAAATTATAAAAATTAAATAAGAAAAATATAAAATTTCTCTGTTAGGTTCATTGAGATCAAAGGATCATAGGAAAAATATAAAATAGATTTAAATAATTAAAAAATGGTATTTTATATATTTAACTCATTAAAAATTAAGAAAATTTAAATAAGCAAAATATAAATAGAAAATTCCAAAAAATAAACCCACACTGTAAATAATGATCATATTAACTCACTGTAAAAATTTGAAACCAATTTCAAGTACATTTATCACTAAATTTGATTTTTAAGTAAAATGTCATTTTTGCATTAAAATAATTATAATACATAAAATATAATTTCAAAAATTATCAAAACGGTTTTGGAAGCTCACAGTGACCTGAGAAACATAAGAAAAAAGAAATTGAAGTTAAAGTAAATATTTGATATTTAAGGCATATTTTAAATTTTAAATAATTAAAAATAATCAAAAAATCATAAAATGTAAAAGTGCACTAAAATGTTCTAAATTGTTTCCTCATTACTTATGAGCAATTATAATATTTTTCCTAATTTTAAGAAATTAATTATGAAGTTTTATGGCTAAAAATGAAATTTCCCTAAATTTTCATTAAAATAATTATAATAATTAAATAAAAATCACAAAAATATGAAATTTGTTTGTTTGGGTTCATGGACTCAAAGAATAATTAAGAAAAATATAAAATTTAATTTTCAACTTAAATAATATTTTAAATTTAATTAATACTCAAAACAAATAAAATAATTATAAACACTTAAAATAAAATTCAAAAAATCATGAAAATTGTTTCAAGTTGTCGTCCGACTTAGGTGAACCTCCAATAATTTTACCAAGAACACATAATTTGTCTAGTTTAGTTAATGAATTAACTTGAAAAATACATATTTTTGCATTAAAAATAATTTTAAAAATAAAATAAATATTAGAAAATCACATTTTCTCCTCTAATATTTTAATTAACCCTTGATTGGGGTAACATAAAAATTTCAAAGTCATTTAAGTTAACTTTAATGAATTATGAAGTGACAATGGGAAAAAGGAAAAAATGGTAATTGTGCAATTTGAGCTCTGATTAATATTTTGGCTAAATCGAAGGGCGTAATGTATGATCATAATTCACTTTCTAGGTGGTTGAAACACAAGGGATTAAGAGGTAGAAACCAAATCCTTATTCTTATACAACAAGGGTATAATTGTAATTTCCTTTAATTATTATAATTTGGAAGTTAATAAATAGGGTGATCCTAAGGTGAGGGGTTTGATTTTGGTTTAATTATAACACAACCTTTAATTAGGATCAAGCACACCTATTTTAACATTCATAAAATTACAAATCTACCCATGAAATCTTAAGGGCATAGTAGTGTATTAGGCTTCATCTGGCTTTGTTTGATGAAGCTTAGAAAGGAAAATATAATTAATTATAAATACTTTGAAAACACTACTAGCCCAACTCTAAGTTTAGGTTGGCTAAGTTCCTTTGCAAATCATTTTGCTCTTAAGGGCCTTCACTCACGTAATTCATAAATGAAACATCAAGTGATAATTACCCCACTCATAAGGTTAAAACATCAAGGTCAATTGAGCACAAGGTTAAAATACACCCATCAAACTATAATGGATGAATGATTTAGCAATATAGTAAGTTCAGAAGAAGTCGAGACGTCCCAAAGGATCTTAAAAGAGGTGCAGGGTTTATGCCCCGCATCCCTTTATAGTCTTTTGGATATCTTGGAGGATAACTAAATCCATTTTGTCCTTGGTCAAGAAAATCTTCCTTAAAACCGAAATGAATAGAATCCCACCAAGTTACAACCAAGAGCCAGTAGAATCACCCTCGAACTTTTCCTCGCTTTCTTCTTCGCAAATTATTCAAATGTTTTGAAATACTATATATATATATATATATATATATATATATATATATATATATATATATATATATATATATATATATATATATATATATATATATATATATATATATATATATTGAAAAAGCTAAAATTTCAGCGGATGCACGAGAAGATGACAGGTACTCATTTAAAGTTTTGCATTTGAATTTCCTTTCATTTTACTTTACTGCAATTTTCTTACGTGCATTTATTTACTTTACCAACAAAACTCAAAATAAATTTTCATGCTAAACTAAAACCAAAACAAAACAATTTTAAAAGTTAAATACTTTTTGAAAACAAAACACAAACATGAAAATAAACTAAACTTAATACACTCTCTTTGGATCATCGAAAATCCCTCGGAGGAGGCAATCTACGGCTGCTAACGAAATTTCTACGGTTTAAATGAGCTTAACAACATGTTTAGATTTAGTAATCCAAAGAAAATAATGGCGTCGAAATGAGGGAACTATGAGATCCTAACTGGTATTGCTTAATTAACTTAAACTTCCCTCATTCGACATTTAAAACAACAACAACAATTATAATAATAAAACTGGACTTACACACTTTAAACCTCTTAGAACTTCTTCGAATCACTTGAAATTTGCACTCCAAACTTGAAACCTTCCACAATTAGGATCTTGGAACATGTACCGTGGGTAGCACGATGAGGACATACAGAAGAACATCTTTGAGACAACAAAACAGATCTACAACAACAAACCTTTCCCTTGAAATAAACAACAAACCATAAGACTTCGAGGTTGTCCATATGGCACGATGATACAACTAAAATATATATCATTTATGTAAATATTTTTATTCCTATTTTTAAGGATATTGCACTTTAATTGAAGGTATTTATGTATTTTTCTTTCAAGTATAATTAAATTAATGAAATATGGTGAAAGGAGTAAAAACAGATCAAATTTGGAGAAAAAAATGAAAAATGTGTGAAAATGAACTGTGGCGCCTAAGAGCCCAGGACTGATGCTTAAGCACCAGAAGACAAAGAAGATCTTGCCTAAGTGTCGAAGACCTCGTGTTTAACTGTCAGGTTGTTTATGATGAAAATTTAAAGAATTTTAGACAAATTTCAAAGGGGTGTTTGAAGCAACTCTTGGTGAAAATGTGGTTTACAGTTAACTAGCACGAAAATACATTAAAAATGCTCTTAAAACGAGTCAACTATTAGAAGATTCATTGAATGTAGACATATTTTTAAGAGACGCCAAAGCACCTTTTGGAAAACTATAAAATAAGAAAGAAGAGGGAGGACAAAAGAAGGGAGAGTTTGGTGAGGAGAGAGAGAAGAAAGTTAGTAGTTGTAAGATTTTTATTTAGGGATTCTTCTCACTTTTCTCATTCCTAGTGAAGGAGAAAGTAATTATATAATTTTAAGTAAGCATCTAGTGTAGTTTATTAGTGAGATAGAAAGATATTAACCCTCTAGGGTTGGATGACTAGACTTAGGGAGGATTGCAAGAGAAAGAAAGAGATTCAAAGGAACTTTAAGAATTTAGTGAAGTGGAATTTGAGATAAGTTTTTATCTTTGTGACTACATTTGGTTTTAATTTAGACTTCTTGTATTTTTACAAGACTTCTACTTTAAAACTTAATTATTGTTGTGTTTTCTCCATGAATTATGAGTAGTTTTTTTATCTTTTTCCTTAAAATGATAAGTAATTAAGTGTTGGATGGAAGTTGTGTGAAGTATTGATCTATAATGCTAGAATAAGTTGTGATGATTTAGTCCTTGTAATTCATTTACTTCTTTATTTGGCCAATTAAGATGTTACTTTTTGTTGTGAGAACATGTATGATCCGTGATGGTATTATCTCAGTCAACTAATGGTAGAATCACATGAGATTGTATGGATGAAAGTGTAATTCATATGGTTGAGTGCAAATAAATAGGGAAATAAATTTTGAAGGGTGTATATTTAAAGGACTATAGAGTGACATGCTAAAGCCCCATATTCAGTTTATTATTTTAGGTCTTGATACGAGGTGTTAGCCCTCAAGTGTAGGGAGAAGAGGGAACTATAAAGTGAGAGCTAGCATCTTCCTTACCTAGCCCGTTTTCAGAATTACTCAAACTTTAAATTAGCCAATGTTCTTTATAGATTCTCTAGTAAGGGTAAAGAATAATATTGTTCCTATTTGACACAACACAACTTAAATACTTTCACAACTGAATTCCTATACTTGTATACAGATTCATGATAAGGAAAAGATATTTTCTTTATATTGATTTCATCTTACAAAAATCGAGTTAAATTTAGTTAGTTGTTTACTATATTTTCATTTATCAAAATTACCAAAGAGAATCGAACTTTCATTCCTAACATAATATCTATAGTTTGAGTAAGACTCTTTTTCAAAGTAGAGTTTGTTATCTAATTTTTTCTTCAGATTTTTTGGTTCTCCCTGTGGGTCTGATATTTCGGGGCTCAATCAAAAAGTCTTATATTACTTGATAACGATACGTATACTTGCGTAGTATCCCAATATTAAAATACAATAGTTTCACTCTTATTTACCTCAGAGTCAAGTATTTGGTAATGTTGTAAAGAAAGAAAAATAAATAAAGAGAATTTAGAATCTTACCACACTTACATCAAAGTATATATAAGAAAGCAGGATCAAATTTCTGGAGCCGTTACAGAGGAAAAAAATAAAGAAAGTAAAATTTGAAGGAATTTTTAGGGAAATAAATTTCTATTTTTAGAAAGCCTTATTTAAACTTTTAGATTTATTATACGAATATCGTAGTGTTGTCTTGTTTGTGTGATTTTATTTTGTATTCACGTATGCGTAGTTCAGGTTCTGAAAGACTAGTGCCCTACAATTCTGAATTAGAATGAACTATTAAATAAACTAAAAAATAAAAAATACAGAAAAAGTTCAAAACATTCAAGAAATGGCTAACCAAAATAACCAAAATGTTAAAATTCATCAAGAATTTAGACCTTTAAGAGATTATACAAACCCTACAGTAGATAACTTTCATTGTAGTATTCAAAATCATGCTGTAGTAGCCAATTCATTTGAACTTAAACCTACTATTATTCAAGTGGCATCAAATAGTCAGTTTTGGGGCACCAACTGAGGATCCATTTTTACATCTTGCCAATTTTTTAGAATTGTGTGCTACATTTAAATATGATGGTGTTTCAGATGATGCTATTAGACTTAAAATTTTTTCATTCTCACCGAGGGATAAGGCTAATATATGGTTAAATTCATTAGCACATGGATCTATCAAAACTTGGGGTGATGTAGCACAAAAATTTCTTGCTAAATATTTTCCACCATAAAAATACGAAGATTAGAAATGATATTACATCTTTTTGTTGGTTTGAAGAAAATTTATTTATGAAGCGTGTGAATGACTTAAAGAAGTCTTGAGCAAGTGTCTACACCATGTTGTACCAGATTGGTTAATAATTCAAGCATTTTGTAATGGATTAGTTGGATCTCTTTGATCTATTATCGATGCTGCTACTGGTAGTTCATTGATGTGAAAACCATTTCATGATGCATATGCTCCAATTGAAGAGATGGCTACTAATAATTTTTATTAGCCTTCTAAGATGGTTATTCCTAAGAAAGTAGCCAATATGCATAAATTTGATACTTTTGCAATGTTAGCAAATCAAGTTGCTAAAATTTCAAGGATGTTAGACCAATTTGGAATGAATTTTTCTCAACTAATTTCAATGATTGAAGAGAATTCATTATGTCAAATGGTAGATTATCAAACATCATTAGAAACTTTGAATGTCATAAATAAAAAGCTAAATAACCCATTTTCAGACTATTATAAACCGGATTGGAAAAATCATCCTAACTTTAACTTGAATAATAATAATTAGGGTGGTAATAATCATCAATGGGGGAACAACCAAGTAAACCCATTGGGAAACTGGAATGACCAAGGTAATAATAATTATAAACCTACTTATCCTCCAAGTTTTAATAGTAATCCACAATTTAAGAAAAAAAATTTGTCTATAGAAGAAATGGAGTTACAAATGGGAAATCAGTTACAAAGTCAAGGAGTTGAAATTAGAAATAATGAGAATCAACTGGCACAAATAGCAAATTCATTAAGTAATAGACCCCAAGGAAGACTTTCTAGTAATACATAAGTAAATCTAAAAGACCAGAATAAAGAGAAAGTAAAAGCCATTCAACTTCAAAGTGGAAGAGAGTTGGAAAATAGAGTTCAAAAAGAGATAAAAGTAGAGAGAGAAGAAATTGAAGAGCCTAAGAAGGATGCTCCAAAAGTTTTCGAGAGACCTATTTCACCACTAAAAATTGACTCAGAAAAATCACCACCCCCATTTTTTTAAAGACTTTGTAAACGATCAAAAAATTACTATGCAATTCAATGATCAAACAATTACTTTTAATATTTCAAAATCAATGAAGTATCCTGCAAAAGGTAAATATGATGAATGTTACAGGATGGATGTAATAGGATATCTGAGGGAATGTCATTTCAAAGTAACTTATGAAGAGAAATCTGAAATGAAAGAGTTGGAACAAGAGCACGAAGAGGAAATAAAGCAATATGATGATTTTCACAAGGAAGATTCAAATTATGTTCGAGAAAGTTTGAAGTTTTAGATACGACAGAAAAAGATAAATCCTTTTGTCCATCGATTGAAAAAACTCCTGAAATTGAATTGAAGTTACTTCCTAAACATTTAAAATATAACTTTTTAGGTGATTCCTCAACATTACCAGTTAGAGGAAAAGAGTTTAATGAAAAATTTGAAGAATTATAAGAAAGCCTTTAGATGGACAATTGCTGATATTAAAGGAATCAGTCATTCAATTTGTATGCATAGAATTCTTATGAAAGAAAACTACAAACCTAAGGCTGATCCTCAAAGAAGATTGAATCCTATTATGAAAGAAATTGTTAAGTAAAAAATTTTAAAGTGGTTAGATGATGGAAATATCTACCCTATTTCACATAGTACATAAGTTAGTCCAATTCACTGTGTTCCTAAGAGAGGAGGAGTGACTGTGACTCTTAATCGACATAACAAGTTAATACCAACAAGAACAAGTCACAAGGTGTCAAATATGCATTGATTATAGAAAATTTAAACTCGCCGCAAAGAAAGATCATTTTACACTACCATTTCTAGATCAAATGTTGGATAAACTAGCTGGGCACAAATACTTTTATTTTCTAGATGGATATACTGGTTATCACCAAATACAAATAGCTCCTGAGGATCAAGATAAAACAATATTTACTAGTCCTTATGGTACATTTGCTTTTAAAAGAATGCTCTTTCGTTTATGTAATGCCCTTGTTACATTTCAAAGATGTATGATGGCTATTTTCTGTGTTTCAATTGAAAAAAGAATTGAAGTTTTTATGGATGATTTTTTAGTGTTTGGAACTTCATTTGAATCATGTTTAGAACATTTATCAAGAGTTCTTAAGCACTGTGAAGAAACAAATTTAGTCCTTAATTAGGAAAAATGCCAATTTATGGTAGCAGAAGGAATTGTTTCAGGACATCACATATTAGAAAATGGTATGGAAGTAGATCCTGCAAAAATTTAAGTGATCGCTAATTTACCTCACCAAACAAATGTGAGGGAATATAGAAGTTTTTTAGGACATGCTTGATTCTACAGGAAATATATTAAAGACTCAAAAAAATAGCTAAGTCTCTATACAATTTACTAAAAAAAATGTAGTTTTTAATTTTAATAAGGAATGCCTGAAAGATTTTGAGCTATTAAAAGAAAAATTAGTCATTGCACCAATTGTTGTTTCACCAGATTGGGAAAAACCTTTTGAATGATGTGTGATCTAAGTGATTGTGCTATTGGAGCTGTTTTAGGATAAAAACATGATGGGATTTTCAAAGTAATTTACTATGCTAGTAGAACTGTTAATGAAGCTCAAATTAATTATACCACAACTAATAAAGAGTTATTAGAAATATTATGTGCTTTTGAGAAATTCAGATCATATTTAATTGGAACAAAATGTGTTGTGCATACAGATGATTTTGTTATTAAATTTTTAATGAAAAAGAAGAATGCAAAACCAAGACAGATAAGAAGGATTCTTCTATTGCATGAATTTGACTTTGAAATAGTAGATAGGAATGGATTTAATAATCAAATTGTTGATCATCTGTCCATGCTTGAATTAGAAAAATCACTCTGTTTTGAAAAATAAATTAATGAACATTTGCCAAATGAAAAACTATCAATATTAATGAGTTGTGTGTTCTATGGTATGCCTACATTGTGAATTTCATTGTTTGTGATATTATACCATATCGTCTAACATAACAATAGAAGAGAAAATTTTTATCTGAAGCTAAGACTTTTTTTTTGGATGACCCATTTTTATATAAACAAGGAAATGATCTAATTATTTGAAGATGTGTGTATTTAGAAGAAACTTATGAAGTTACCCAAAAATGTCATCATTCTGATTATGGGGGAAATTTTGGTATTAATAAAACAACATATAAAATTTTGCAATCTGGATTTTATTGGCCTATAATTTTTAGAGATGTTAATAATAATATAAATAATTGTGATCGATGTCAATGTGTAGGCAATATTTCTAGAAGAAATGAGATGCCGCTCAATTATATGTTTGAAGTCAAGATATCTAATGTTTGGGGTTTATATTTCATGGGATCATTTATACCATCTTTCAGAAATTTATATATATTGTTGACAGTAGACTATGGGTCTGTTTAGGGCAGCTACAGCTTATCCAGCTTATGCAGATAAGCTGCTTATTCTGATAAGCTGTTGATAAGAAGCTGATCCAGATAAGTTGACTAGCTATTTAGTTTATGCATTTAGAAAATAGATGATTCTAGATAAATGACCATTCTGACCCTATTTTGGATAAGCATTTTAGCTATTTGGTTTGTGCGTTTAGAAAATAGCTGATTTACGACCATTCTGACATGCGTAGTGTTGCTTTCTGCATTAGAACTGTAACAAGTACACATTTGACAGTTGAGAACAAAAAATATTATTTCATAACAGTACAAAATTTTGATGTATACCTGATACACCTAAAATATATAGTGTTTTTATGCACATTTTTATACCTATTTTTGATGATATTGCACTTTAATAAAAGGTATTTTGTGTTTTTCTTGCAGGTAAGATGAAAATAATTAATTATGATGAAAGGAGCAAAAAAGGATCAAATTTGGAGTAAAATTATAAAGTTTGAGAAATTTGCCTCTGTCGCTTAAGCTCCAAAGTGCCAAAGTGCTGGCGCTTAAGCGCCAGAGTTAAAAATCAAATTTTAATCAAATTTGGCACCATTTTCAAGAGGTGTTTAAAGCAAATTTTAGTGGTGACTTCCTTAACTTCCTTTGGGCGGCAAATATGATTGAAGGGATGTATCTTCTGGTGGATACATTGAATCTGGACATGATTTGAAGAGACACCAAGGCACCTTTTGGAAAAATATAAAAATGAAGCCTCATAATTTGCAAGTGTGTGTGTGTGTGTTGGTGTTGAAGAGAGTGGTAGTTGTTAGTATTGAAAGTGTGTTTTAGAGTTCTTCTTTTCTATAGTTGTTAGTAGAGAGTAGAGAGTAAGAAAGGAAAAAGGGTTGGTGTGAAGCCTTCTTCTCACCAATTTTCTTTTATCCTTATATCTAGTTTTTATTGAAGCTTAAAGTTCTTATTAGAGTCATCAGAGTTGGGCGCCAACCTCTGTAGAGTTGTATTGTAGAAAGCAAAATTCCAAAGGAACTTCCAGAGTCTTGTAGAGAGTATTTTCAGACAAGTATTTATCTTTATTTTTACACTTTATTTTTAAGTAAGATTGTTATGTTTTCATTATGGTTTATGCTTTCAAATCAAGTGGTGTTTGTGTTTTCTTCATGAATTATGAGTAGTTTAATTTATCTTTTTCTTTCTTAGATGATGAAGTAAATAAATTATGGAAGTATGTTATGGAAAGTATAAGTGTTTAATGTTGGAATAAATTGTGATTATTCAATTCCTTGAACTTAATTTACTTCTTGATTTGGCCAATTAAGATGTTAAAATTTGTTGTGAGATTATATAAGATCCAATGCTGTATTGTCTCAAAAAACAATTGGAAAGAATCACATGTATTTATATTGATGAGAATTATAGTCCATATGATTGAATGCAAATATATAAGGAGATATGCTTTATTTAAGAGTAAAATTAGAGGACTTTAGAGTGACAGGCTAAAGCCCCCTAATTTGGTTTGTTGTTTTAAATTTTGTTATGAGATGTTAGCCCTCAGGTGGAGGGAATAGAGGGAACTCTAGAGTGAGAGCTGGTATCTTCCCTGCCTAACCCATCTACAAAATTTCAAAATTTCAAATTAACTAATTTTTTTATAGAACCAAGTAAGGGTAAAGAATATAATTGCTCCTATTTAGCACAATACATTTAAATACTTCCACAACATAAAATTCCATAATTATTACTGATTCATTGAAGAAGGAAAAAGATATTGATTCTTATAACTTTTATATCGTGTTTAGAGTATTCATAATTTTATTTTCTGCTTAACTTTTTATTAAAAATATTAAAAATAACTTTTCGAAATTAATACCTTAAAACATACTAACAAAAATCAATTAAAAAAGTAAAATGTTATTTTTCTTTTCTTTAAAGTTTTACACATTTCCCTGTGGGTTCGATATCTCGGGGCTTAATAGGAAAGTCCTATATTACTTGATAAACGATATGTATACTTGCGTAGTATCCCATATTCTAAATCATAAATTTCCTATCTAAATCATAAGCATAATTATTCGGGGTTCAATACCTCACTTAAAAGTGAGAATCAAGACACCTAATAAAAGAAAAAGACATTGAAGTTACAATTAAAAAAAGGATTATAATATTGAAATCTCAAAAATATGATTTCCATCATAACAGTAGTTTTTTCTTGGTTAAAAGAGCTCCTATAAAATATTGGAAGATTTATGTACATACCACTTAATTTTTTGGTATTTAAAAATCTAGCACTCAAGTTTCAATTTACACATAGCACATAATTTTCATGTATTTACATATATAATTCAATTGCAAACAGTGCTTGTGATAGGGAGAGCAAGGCTTCGTTGAGTATTGTTTGGTTTGTTTTAGAATTTGAATATTACATTTGTTCTTATGAAAAATTTAATTCCTATATTATTCTTACATTTTTAGTTATAGTTACTGATAATTTTAGGCTCAAGGATAATTATACATGGAATAAGATGGAAATGAGTTTGTCTGATCAATTGTTACATTTTTCTATGTTGAAAATTACTGCCATAACAGAACTGTCTACAATATGACTGTTTAAAAGAATATTTGATGAACAAAAATATTTTTCACTCTATTTTTAAATCTCAAATTCTTCTATACTAAGCTCTATCCTAACCATCTCCCTTAACTCCTTTCCACTTCTCAATTTAATAGCTTTGCACTGCTCCTTTCCTTTCTCTTTAGGATTCACTTTAGTGTTACTTGGTTCTATAAAAAGGAAATTTAGGCCATCTAAATTCTATAAAAAGGGATCAGATTAAAGGGATACATCCCATTCCAAATTTCTATCCTAAGAGTCTTACAGAAGAGTTTAAATTAGAGAAATGTCTTCTTAGGAGAGTGAAATTAAGAAGGAGGAGGCTGCAAACAGGAAGAAGTTTATTTCTGAGAGTGCGTAAGAGTTATATCATAGATTTCTAGTAGTTAGTATTCAAGAAATATCAAAACAGATTGCGAAGATCAAGGTTGATGTTGGATCAATCGAAGCAAAAGTAAATGAAACTAATGCACATTTTACATATATTGGATGGTATTTAAAAATACAATTTAGTCATACTAATCATGTTGAAGAAACGGATAAAACGATGTTTTTTAAGAATAAGTGGATAGAAGAAGATTCGTCAAGAGTTTTCAACCATCGCCCGTTCTATGAAATCTATAAACCAAATGGTTCAGATGGACTAATGGAGGGTATATTCCACCTAATGGAGATTGGAATTAAGTTCTGTATTTGTGTTATGTGTTAAATATATTGTGTTAAAAGTTAGTGTTTAAGTATTTTTGTATGTTAAGTGTTATATATGTGTGTGTATTTTTAGTTTGTGTTTAGTGTTTTGTTTAAGGGTTTAAATATGAGTAGAAATGAATGAGATTTTATCCAAGGATATTGGATTAAAGACTTTATTTGTAATTTATATTTGTAATTTGTATTTGTTTTATTAAGTAAAAGTTTGTGTTTGTGTAAAACTTGTGTGAATCATTTCTAATTCTATAGAAGCGTAATTCTGGAGATAAGAAGTTATAAGGTGATGATATACTTATTAAAACAATTTAAGGGTTGATTAAGTGAGCAAATTTGTGTATTTAACGAAAAAATCAATAGTATCGTGTTCGCGGCTAAGTGCCAAACCCCCGTGCTTACGCGCCAGTGCTCGCGACTAAGCGCCGCACTTTTGTGTTCAGGCGCTAGTTCACGAAATTTGGTTTTCAGGTTTTAAAAACCTGAAATATCACAAAAATTTTCACCCCGTTTATCTTCAACCTTCGGCATTCGCGACATAGAAGGCTAGGGCATCACCAAGCTTTACTATTCATGAGCCCTTTCAAGTGGAAATTGTTAGATTTGTTCTTCTTGAGGTAAGAGTACTACTTCTAAGTATAAATTTTTTATTTTCACCATATATTTTGAGTACATTTTAGAGAAATTTGAAAATCACTATTCATGGTGAAAATTTGAGAAAAAGCTTTGGAAATTACTTGGATTTAGTAATTTAATCCTTTGAAGTTAAGTTTAGTAATTTTGAGTTGAATGTGTGATTTATAGTGATTTTTATACAAATTTTAGAAATGGAACCGAAGAGGAGCAAGTCAAAAGACACTTTCGATTCCGACAATTTCGTTAGCTCTAAAGCTCAAGAGCATTATGTGTAAGCATTACAGTCACGGAACTGATTCAAGAACAGGGATTTGATAAGCCCAGCGGAGTTATTAAAGATATGATAGTAATTCACATGTGGGATAGATTCTGTTGTTTTACTATCATAGCTATTTCTTCTATCGCACGGGAGTTCTATGCAAATCAATCCAAATCAGAAGAAAACTTCATTTTTGTACGAGGACAGTTTGTACACTTTTCTCCCGAGTTAATAAATGAATTTTATTTACTACTGTCGAGTACATTTTATTTTTACTCGAATTAGAATCCTTCTTAGGAAGAACTGGATGAGATTATTTCTGCTTTGACTAACGAGAGGGGATTATGGAAAATCATTAATAAGAGAAGAGTAAATTTCCCCGCTTCAAAATTAAATGCCATCTCTAAGGCTTGGAATTATTTTATATCATCTAAGTTGCTTCCTACAAATCATTTGAGCGAGGTGACTAGAGAAAGGGCCACCTTAAATTACTGTATTCAGCTGAGGAAAGCTATATATATTTGAAAGATCATTTATGATTGTATTTGGATGTCTGTCAGAGCAGCCCCAACTGCAGGTATGAGATTTGCTTCCCTTATATTTTCATTGTGTGAGCTGGCTGGTGTTAAATCTGATAATTTAGAAGAGGTAATTCAGCCTCTTAAGTCTATTACCAGAACAAATGTTAAGACCTATGCTGAGCATTCACTATTTGGATGTAGAAGAGAATTTTCTAGGGCATCCACTGCATCTACTTCTGCTGCATCTACCTCTCGTGCTTCTACATCTCAAACTTCTTCAGGTCGGTCTTCTGATTCATAAACTGAGCTTTTGTTTAAGATAAAAGATAATGTAAGTTACAATACGAATCAAGTTCATGATATAGAGGGGAAAGTAGATCATATGGGGAATTATCTTCAACAACATAGTGACTATGAGATGAATTACCACAGTTACATGGGTAGATTGATCAAAGGTGATTTTAGTGCTATGTTACCCACTCATCCACAATTTACCCCATATTTGCCTACTCATACCTGGAACAAAGGAGATGATGAAGAGGAGGAATAAGATGATTAGGATTTATATTTTATTTGAGTTATATTATGTTATGTGATATTTTTGTGGACTTTTTATTTTTGTTTTGTTGCTTATTTTTATTTGTGGTTGTTATGTGAACTATTCTATGTCTTTATGACTGTTGTATGTGGAAGTTGTATGTTTGTTATGTGAATGTTTAGAATCTTTTTCGAAGTAATTGTGTTAGTGAATTTGTAGTGAAATTTATTTTTTAGTTTATAACTTATTCCAGAACCTATTTAGGAAGATTTAAAATGCTATTAAAATCCACTAATTAAATTTCATACTTAAATTTTCAATTTACTACCATATGTTTTAGTTATGATTTTTGTTTAAATGTGTCTGACTTTTCTTTTATTTCCTCCACTACTTTAGAAGTATTTTGAATTTCTATTAAAATGAGAAGTTAAAATTTTGATCTAGTTATTTTCATTCATGCTTTTAATTTTTATACCTGCATATTTAGGATATCAAAATTCCTACAAACATGATACATAGTTTTCAATTCCTACCCATGTATCTTTTTACTATTGTTAAATGTTTCATCATAAAAATTTTATTTGTTCTCAAATATATTATAAATAAAAATTTGGATTTTTGATTGAAAAATAATTATGTGAATGAAGTTATATTAGAGAAGTAAAATTTTGAATATATAAATGAGTAACAGAATTTAGTTAAAAATTTATAATAATGATGAAAATTTTAAAGTTTACAATTTCTTAGTGAAGAAATGATAAATATTTTGTAACTATCTTTAGTAGGAAAAGTTGTATATTTGGAAAATATAAGGATTATAATTTTGTTTTTAATACTTAATTTTCTTTTATTAAAAGTAATTTTCAAAAATTTTATTATATTTCTCAGTTAAAGATATATATCTACTTTATGCTTTAGGAAATGTAGAGTGGAATTCAAAATTATTAAAGATCTATCCAGATATAGTAATCCTTGCCTTATAAAAAAAAGAAAAAGAAAAAAGTAAAAGAAAAAGAAAAAGAAAAAAAAAATGAAAAAAAATAGTATATGAAAAGAAAAGAGAAGCTTGAGGATTTAAGGGCGTAATCAACACCTGATCTTTTTAGAGTATAAGATTTGAGAAAATCTTGAAGCTTAAAAATATAATAAAGTTAGCATAATTATTTTTCAGTAAATATTTTTAAGTAAAGAAAATAAAATGTCTAAGCCCTATATTTTGAAAAATCTACAAGTATTTTTGAATAAGTTAAAAACTCATATTTTTCATAAACATTTACTTAAGAGATTTCTAAAGTTTAAATTGGTCTCATTTACTAAATTTTTTCTAAATTGAACTACTATATTTCTAGAACAAAATTTTAGAAACTTCTAAAAAACTCATCACAATTTATTTGTATGATTTTATATGATTATAGTGTCACTTGAGGATAAGTAACTTTTTAAGTTTTGGGGAATTTTGATACACCTAAAATATATGTAATTTTTTTATACATTTTTATACCTATTTTTGACGATATTGTACTTTAATGGAAGGTGTTTTGAGTATTGTATTACAGGTATGATTAAATGAATGAATGTGACGAAAGAAGTGAAAAAGGATCAAATTTAGAGCAAAAATGAAGAAAATTGAAGAAATGATTTGTATCGGCTAAGCGTTGGAACAAGCTCTTACACGCCAAGGCCCCATGGCTATGCATCTAGAGTTGGAGCTTACACGTCAGATGAATTGCGGCAAAGCACCAGGATCTCGTTCTTAAGCGCAGCAGTTATAAAAGAGGACTTATTTAATTTTTGGCGAGATTTTGAAGAGTTTTTTAGGCATCTCTTGGTGAGAACATGGGTAACTTCCTATTAACACCAAATTTCATTTAAAATACTCTTAAATGGATGCATCTTTTGGATGATACATTGAATCTGGACACAATTTGAAGAGATATGAAAGCACCTGTTGAAAAAGTATTAAAAAGAAGACTTGAAGATCAGTGTGTGTGTGTGTGTGGTTAGAGGTTTTAGAGAGTCTAGTAAGAGAGTAAATTAGAGTGTTTTAGTGTGGTTGTTGTAGAGTGTGTAAGTAGTGTAAGAGTGTTCTTTCATTAACACTACTACACTTCACCGCTTCTACTTAAATTTAGTTTGTATTAGGATTAGATTAGAGATTTGGAGTCCTCATAGTTGAGTGCCAACCTCTTAGGAGCATTGTAAGGAAAAGCAAAGTTTCAAAGGAACTTCAAGAGTGTTGTGGAGAAGATTTACAGATAAGTATTTATCTTTGTTATTACATTTGGTTTTTAAATAAGCTTTCTTTTTTTTCAAAATAATTTCTTCTTTTAAACCAAGTTGTGATTGTATTTTCTCCATGAATTCTGAGTAGTTTTGTTTATCTTTTTTCTTAATATGATGAAGAAATAAAGATATGGAAGTATGTTGTGTGAAGTATAAGATTTCAATGTTTGAAGAAGTTGTGATAATTCAAAACCTTGCACTTCATTTACTTCTTGATTTGACCAATTAAGATGTTAAAATATGTTGTGAGAACATGTAAGAAGTTAACAATTAGAAAGAATCACATGAAATTATATGGATGAGAATGTAATTCATATGGTTGAGTGAAAATAAATAGGGATATATACCTTGATGGGTGTAGAATTAGAGGACTTTAGAGTGACAGGCTAAAGCCCCCAATTTGATTTTTTGTTTTAAGTTTTAATACGAGATGTTAGCCACCAAGTGAAGGGAATCGAGGAAGCTCTAGAGTGAGAGCTAGTATCTTTCCTGCCTAACCCGTCTTCAAGATTTATAAAACAATAGATTAACATATGTTCTTTATAGCATCTCTAGTAAGAACAAAGAATATAATTGCTCCTATTTGGCACAACACATTTAGTATACTTTCACAACAAATTTTCATAACTTGTTACTGATTCATAAGAAGGAAAAAGATATTTTATTTGCATTTGCTTACATCTTATAAAAGTTTAGTTAAAGTTATTGTTTACTTTTATTTCAAATATAAAAATTAACAAAAAGAATCAAATTTTATTTCCTAGAATATTATCTTTAGTTTGATTAAGATCTTTCTTAAAAAGTAAAAAGTTATTTTTCTATTTTTGTTGTTTAACGCTTTTCCTGTGGGTTCAATATCTCAAAACTTAATCAAAAAGTCCTTTATTACTTGATAACGATATGTATACTTGCATAGAATCTCATTTTAAAATATCATTTAATTTTTTATTTACATTGGAATCAAGTTTTTGGCGTCGTTATAAAGAAAAAGATATCATTAAGAGAAGTATCAAATCATATATAAATCGTAAGCATAAATATCCAGGGATCAATGCTCATAGTACTAGAAGAAATTATTATAGAGAAGCAATGAGAAGTGTTTTGCTACACTACTGTCGCAATAGTCATTCCTGTGGTGAATGAATTTTATACAAATATTTGGAATCAACCAAGGAGTCATCTATGTGAGAGGTAGGTGGGTATCATTCACTCCTACAAAGATTAATGAACTTTTCATGATATAAAATGAGTCAATTTGTCATTACACAAAATTTTCCCCTACGAGAGACAACATGAATGAAATTTATTGATATTTGACGAATGAAGGTGAAGATTGGAAGATAAAAGACAACGGATATGTAAACTCCTCTACTACCTTATTGAATCCTATGTCGAAGAAATGGAATTTCATTATATCTTCTAAATTACTCCCAACCATGAAAATTAGTAAAGTGACGAATGAAAGTGCGATACTGAGCTATTGTATTCAAACGGGAAGGCCTGTTGATATTGATGCCATAATTGTGAAATCTATTTTGGGCTTGATTATGCATGGATCAAATTATGGTTTGGGACATCCTTCCACTATATTTCTTCTCTACAGCCAGTCACACATGCCATATGAAAGATGGGAAAAAGTGCTTCTCCCTTGGAAGCCCATGGACCGAACTAACATTTATGAATGCCAAGCAACTGTGGATGAAAATGATCTGAGCATAATTGTGGACCAACCATCTCAGAGTTCACTACATACTCAACCTCACTTTCCAGAAAGTTTGTAGTTAACTCTGAAAAAGATCAAGAAACTAGAGAAAGATGTACAAAATCTTATGAATACAATTAATAATGTTTCTGAATTATTTGATCATCTACATTAGAGGATGAAGGAACAATTCGATAATATTGGGCCTATCGAAGAAGGCTTGATACGTTTCATGAAGAAAAAGGCTTGGATTGAAGAGAATTTAACTGACGAATCCTGTATCGACCCTTTTACAATTTATTCATGCACCACCAATTCATGAGAGATATCAGAGATGATAGCATTGACATTGATGATGAGTAGTGATTCTCTATATATTATCTAGTATTTGGTGTTTGAAATTTATTATGCTTAGATGTGTTTAGTATTTGACTTGCTTTATTGTGTGATTTCAAACTTATTATGCTTGGGATTTGATTCTATGTTTAGTCTTGAGCATTAGAGTGTTGTGGTTTGATTGTGACGCTGAATTATTATATGGTAGAATGATTTATATGTGAATGTTTGTAATAGAGTATTTTATATATAAAAGTGATGTATTGTGTTTTTTGTGTAAATTTTTTTTATTTTTTTACTTAATTATAACAATAGATGCTTAAAAGGAAAATTAGATGTCGACATACCTTAGAAATGATCGAAATCACAAAAAAATTTTGGAACCAGAAAATCAGTCTAGATTTTCTTAAACCTGCAAAATTGAGTAGATGACCTTACTTTTACCATCTTTAACCTTTTGCCAAGGCCAAAAACCGCACCTAGGGCTTGCTTGCATAGATTAGAGGCGATTTTGACGCTTTTAGAGGTTGGATTTCATCTTCTCTTGGTAAGAGCCCTACATTGAACTAAAAAATTTGTATTTTCACCATGGAAATGTCCTACATTAGGGAAAACCAAAAATTTGGATTTTTTAAAGAAAACATTGAGATAATCCATGGTGTAAAGATCTTACCTATTAGTAAGGGGAAGAGGAAGTTTATTGCATTGCAAGTTTGGAATGTATTTGGATTTATTTTCACATTTTCTAGAAATTTTGCAATGGATCCAAGGATGAGTAAGGGGAAGAGGAAGTTGGAATTTGATGAAAAAAAGTTTGTAAATATTAAAGCACAATAGCACTTCAACTCTAGCCTACGAAGTAAAAAGAGTATACAAGATTGAGCATTTGAAAATCTGGGTGGAGTTATGGAGCAGGTAATTGATGCTCGACACTGGGAAATATTCTGTTATTTTTTTGTCGTTGCAATTGTGGATGTAGTTCGTGAATTTTTTTCTAATCTGCGATGGACTAAAGTTGATCACGTGCTTATTCAAGAAAAAATGATAGAATTTACTCCTGACCGAATCATTGATTTATATCAATCGAGGGATACTTCATTTTGTGAGTATAATCTTTTGGTACTATGGATGCTAATTTAAATGAGGTAATTACGTTTCTTACTGATGGAAAAGGGGAATGGAAAATGAAACAAATGCAAAAGATAAACTTTATTGCTTCTATGTTAAACGTTGCATCTAAAGCTTGACACTATTTTATTTCTGCAAGATTACTGCCTACTTATCATCCTAGCGAAGTTACTAGAGATAAGTTATTTTGAATTACTGCATTCAAAATATGAAAATGATCAATGTTGGTGCAATTATTTATAAGAGTATCCAAACTATAGCTAAAGGAGAAACCACTAGAGGATTATGACATCCTGCACTGATTTACACATTATGTGTACAATCAGGATTTGAGGTTGATAGTAGTGAAGGGTTGGTCCATCCTTTAAAGTTTATAAGTAAGGCCAACATTCATACTTATGAATCTTATGTAGGATGGAGAGCTAGAAGTAAGAGTTGTGAGGTTCCCTCTACTAGTCATGATATACCTTCTACCTCCAGAACTCCTACTCTTTCTAATGTTACGGAGCAGTTGATGATACAATAGAGTGATATTATGAGGCTTCATAGTAGAATTGATGGAATAGAAACAAAAAATAATATTAATCATGATTATTAGAAGAGAAGAGTTGAGTGTGATATAGCTTACCATGATGCTCAGATGAGATTCATGAGGGGAGAATCTAGTGTGCTATTTCCTACTTGCCCCCACTATATTTCATACCAACCTAAAGTGGAAGAAGAAGGAGAAGAAGCAGGAGAGGATGACTGGTAGATTAGTGTTCTTTTAGTTTATTACTGATGTGTAAACAATGTTACTTGCTTTAATGTGAATGATGTGTGAAGTGATTGTACATTGTTATGTCAATAAAGTTGTGATGAAACTTGTGTTTGTTTGTTTATTAGTTTGAATTGAAATTGTAATGGTTGTATGTTTGTATTATATGTTTTTAAATTTTCTTCACCCTGCAAATCTCTAATATATTATGTGAAACAAAGCTACTAACTGTTTTATGACTGCTAGTTTAAATTATTTATTAATATATGCATATATTCAAAAGTATCAAAAGCTCGATTAGTTTTCTTTTTTGTTTTCCTATCTCATCTACTAATTTGATATATACTGAAAAACTTAAGTTTAGGGAAGGAAGGATTATCTATTACGAGTTCTCAATTAAAATATATTTTCAAAATAACTTTAACATGACTTCAGGTAGTTGAGCTTAACTTTAGATAACTAAATTTCTTATTTTATTTAAATATCATAGTGAGAATTAATAGAAATTTTTTTGTAGTGAAGGTTAACTTATGGACTAAGATATTTAGTATAAGAGGATTAGACTATAGTTCACTATTTAAAGTAAAGAAAACTATATTTTTGAAATGTTAAGAGTCTTATAAGTTTATGTGAGAAGAAAATATTGGAACTCTATGATGAATCATTTAAAAGCTAATATATATCTATAAAATAAAGAGATGTTACAAGTTCCAACTTTAGGGGAGGAGAGTGAAGTGCAAAATTATTAAAGGCTATCTAGATATAGTAATCCTCACTTAAAAAAGAAAACAAAAAAAAAAGAAAAAAAAGAGAGAAAGAAAGAAAAGAAAGGATTGAAAATCAATCCATATATAGGAAAGAAAAAAAAATATGCGAGGAGAAGCTTGAGGAGATGCCTAATCAAAAATTGGCTTCACTTGAATCAACTTAAAGGAAGATCTTAATTGCATTTTTGAATTTATATTTAAGTATTAGCATCCTTACTAATAGTGTTCTCATGAGCTTCTTTTCCATATGATCCTTCAAATCACCCTTAATGTGACAAATTATAGTTATTATTGAAATAAATAGGAGACTAGAACTCTTAGACTTGATGACTTAATGTTCTTACACCTATAGTTTTGACCTAAGTTATTGAAAATCTTTCTAAAGGTCTTGCTATTATATTCATCTAAATAAAAAATCATGGTATTCTTTTTAAGTAAAGTTCAATACTATGAGTCATATTTTTATGTAGTAAAATGATTACTTGAGGAGAAGTAATAGTTAAGTTTGGGGGTTTTGATGCACCAAAAATGTATTGGATTTTTCATATATATTTTGTACTAATTTTTAGTGATATTGAACTTTAAAGGAAGTTATTTTTCATGTTTAATTGTAGGTATGATGATTTTAGGTATTTGGTGCAAAAAGAAGTGAAAAGGAATGAATTTGGAGTGAAAAAAGGCAAAATCAAAAAATCTGTATTCTAGCGCTGACGGTGCCCAAATCCAGAGAGGACCAGATAAAAGATGCTCTAGGTGTCGACGGTGCCTAATGTCGATGGAGGCCAGTTTCAATATATTTTGACGACTTTTGAAGGGATTCTTGAGGCATCTCTTGGGGAATTCGTTCCTAGGCTATTTCAAAACAAATTTGCCGCCAGAAAAAGTGGTGTGAGTGCAGTGTGTGCGGTGCGTGAGTGTTGTTTGAGTGTTGTGAGAGTAGAGAGAACTAGAGAGGAAGTGAGTATAGAGTTTAGAGTCTAGGGTTTGGAGTGAAAAGTTTTATTTTGTGAGGGATTCTTCTAAAATAATTTAAAATGAAAGCACAAACATACAAACATAAAAGTAAACTAAAATTGTAATTGAAATTGTGAAGGAGCTAAACTAAAATTTAAAATTTTTAAAAATTAAAATGAATGACTTGAAAACCTAAAAGTATCTTTTGATAATTTAGTAAAAATAATTAAGCTTTTGATGTTTTAAAGTTATATATGTACTTTCTTTTGTAGAGTTGCATGCAAATTACTTAAAAAATAGAAGAAATTCCAATTATACAATGCAGTTGAGCTTTAATTTTTATTTTTTATTTAATTATGAAAATATAATTATCATAATTGATGTACTAATGATTCATATTATTCTTCATCTCTAAAGAGTCAAAGCAGGCAAAGAATAAAGACAAATCTGAGTTAATCTTACTTGAAATTTCAACTATGATTGAACCGAAAAATATTATAAGTTGTTGCTCTTAGTTTGGGACAAGAAATTGTGAACTATCTTGTTTTTAGTTCAAGAAAAGAATGATGCTAATAAGAAAGCCTTGGTTATCGAAAGGCATAACAGCCTTTGATACCCAAAAGTGTGACATTTATTGTATTATGCTAATTTTTCTTTTAAATTTAATGTTTATTTTTGATGAAATTGCACTCTAAAGGAAGGTAATTCCATGTTTTTGTTGTGGGTATCAAAGGTAGGAGAATTGGAACGACTTGGAGCCAGAATGGATCGAAAAGGAGGCGAAATGAGCAACGAAGCAAATAGTGAAATCGCGCCTGGGTGCTAGACTATGCCCAATTTCTCGAAAATATGGCGCCATGGCGCCACAAACTGACGCCATAGGCGCCAGTGGTATCCTATGCCAACCCGAGAAAATGACGCCTATGCGCCAGAACTGTTCTGAAGCAGTTTTACATAAAATTTGGTTGTTAATTCTGTAAGAGACAATTCAAAAGTGAGAGGAAGGATTTTGGGAAGTCAAGGGGAGAGCATAGGAGCGCAAAAAGGAGAGAAGAGATCTATATTTTCGATTTTTTTGCATTTCCTTAGAGAGAGTTGAGTGAAATTGTAAGCGATTGTTGTATACTATACAAGGAAGACTTAGAAATCACTTGGGTGAATTTCTCTTCTGTTCTTAAGGAGGGAGATAATTTATTTCATATCATCTTGTATTTGTGTATGCTCATCTCACATGACTTTGCTTTATTATAAGATGATGAAGTATTGTGTTTCCTTCATGCATAGTGAGTAATTCCTTTACTCCTTCCTCTTGTGATGAAATAGTAATATGTGTAGGTATATAGTTATATTTAGAATGAGTTTTTATTCATGATTGTGATGGTTTTTTACTTAAAGGTTAATTTCATATCAATCTGGTCATTTGGTGTGTTAAAATTTGTTGTGATTCTATTAAGCTCTGGGAGGGTGGTGGTGTTAAAAAATAGTAAAAATCTCATTATTCTATAGGGTCAAGAAAAAGTAATATGTAAATCAGTGCAAATAAATAGAGAGATAAATTTAATGGGGGTAACTTGGGGGTTTCTAGTGTGACAAGCACAAACACATACCTAGTTAAACCTAATTTCTTATGCACTTGGAAAAAGGTAAAGAAAACGAATGCTCTTATTTGTCACAAATTCAAATTTAATTTATAAGTGTTCAACTCCTACGCAGAGTATTTATTTCATTGCAAAGGAGAGGCTATTATTCATAGCTTGAACTGTCTTAACTTATTTGACTTTAGTAAAATTAGCTTTATAGTAAATTTATAGGATTAGTGATAATTTCGTAGGTTTCACTAGCATAATTGAAAATCAAACTTATTTCCAAGCTAAGACTCTTTACATTCAGTTAGAACTTTTCTTAAGAATTTAAAATTAACAGTCTTCCATGTAAGATCGATACTCTGAACTAAAAAAAATTCTATATTACTTGAACAATACGTGTACTTGCGTAAAATACTTAGTGTGTAGTGTTAAACCGTGATAAATCTCTAGTTATAAATTTTTAAAATATATTTTAGAATTATAATATTTCATCCCTAAATCACTAGGTACTCCGTAGATTGGTCACAGTGTAAGAAAATATCATGGAAGACTATCTAAGAACCCTATAATTGAAGCATGAAACCCAGGAGATAATATCACAACTCAATACCAATATATTGCAATTAGATTAAACTTTGCATGATAAATCTGCTGATAGGGTAGAACACATTTCCCTTTGATCTGAGAATTAAAGAATATGTTATTTTCCCCTTTTTTATTTTTTATTAGACAATTATACACATAGATTTTGTGGTAGTATTCCTTTATTCATTTCAGCTCATTTGCTTGTATTTCTAAATTCTTTGACCTACTTTACCGAATTCATTTTACTGTGCATGTAGTGATGTTTAAAACTCAATTTTCTCAAAAAAATTGAACAATATAAATTGTCACTCTATGAAAACACCTTGTCATTAAGGATTAGCATAAGTTACTAAATTATAATGACCCAACACATTTAATTCTTCTATAAAATTTTTTAATTAAAATTATAGCATCCAAATTGAGCATTTGAATCCATTTTTGGTCTTCTTTGTCTAGATGTCAAATTAGGGTGTCATTCGAATTTGAAGGATGATAATAATAATGCTTCACAAGTATTGTTATGTTCATTGCACTATAGTTAGATTTACTTTCACATCTACTAGCTAGACTTAAATGCTTACACACTTCATTTGATGATTAGATAGTCATGGAATCACATTATAGCGGTAAAGTAAGTATTACATTTGTGCTCTAGACTATAGTGCTTTTAGCATTATATATCCTGTGTTTTTAAAGCACAATGCCATTTTCCTTTTCTACTTTAGTATGCAAAGCGTGAATCAAATTGATGATTTTATTAATTATAAATCTTAAGAACTTTATTAACACACATAGGTTAAAAGTAAATAAAAGTTAATTAACCAAACTTATATCATATAAGGTAATAATTCTCAATAAATAAAAGGAGACAACCAATAATAATAATTTATAATGAACTCAAAGCCAAAATAATAACAATTATTGAAGACGTAAAGATTGAAGTGATGAAATAGAAACTAAAAAATAAATAATACCCATGTGATTAAACGACTTGCTAGAGACAATGTAGAAAGAAGAAACATCAAGAGAGCGAGCGTGCAAAAATGAGACACCAAGAAGATTATAAATGATACATAAAAAAAAATTCTTGAGAGCATGTGGACATTGATACCATCATCAAAAATCAATAAAAAAACATCTAACAAAATCACATTTGAAAAAGCGGATAAGGGAGAACCATATAAAAGCAATTGGCTCCAACAGGAGAGAATAGAGAACCATGAGAGTACAGAGAACCAAATAATAATAACTCAATAATTATAAGAATCAACAAGAGCAAGCAAGCATTCGTGCCCTAATGGCCGAGACTGATGTTAAACCAAATCAAGAAATTTGAACTAGAGCCAAGCATACAACAATATGATGTGATAAAAGAGCATGTGAATGTGCATGCATCATAGCAAGTTTGGGCAAAACAAGCAAGTGATGGACAGCTAACAAATCACTTCATTATGCTTCTAAAGCATGCTTTTAACAACATTAAATCTTGTCATCATAATTAGTGACTTTTGTCGATTCTCATATCTTAGTAAAGCTGACTGTTTATATGCTTATGTATAAAAATATTAAATAATGTGTTTAGTTCATTGCTCTCGCATCTAAAACATCACCATCAAGGTTATATCTGTGTATATAACTTTTGTAGACATTCAAGTAAATGGTATTTTATTTTGTAATTTGGTTGAGTAGATTCATAATCATTATGATTGCTTGTTACATACACTGTGCTAATATTGTTAAGTTATTTCATCATTTATATTTTAATTGAAAATTGGTCACTCAAGTGTTAACATAAAATATCTAGTGCACAAACGTACACTTATTTTTGTCTGCTTCATAGCCCAAAGATAACTAACAAAATGACCCGACCCGCAATAATGCAGTAATATTCGCTTCCAAAAGATGGCCAAAAGCTTGACCTAAATTATAAATAGCGGCTAGTGTATAAAATCAAAATGATGTAAATTTTTAGAAAATATTTTACACACTAGGGGTACTACGCAAGTATACGTATCGTTTCAAGTAATATAGGGTTTTCTTTTATAACCTCGATATCGATCCCACGGGAAAAAAATATAGTAATAAATTTTCTAAATATTATATTTCGAAAATATCTTTTTATCCTCTAAGTTAACTATAAATTACTATTAATTTACTAGATGTAAATAAAGGAAACAATAATAAGAAAATGATTTATGAAAACTATATAAAATAACAACTTTCTTTCCTTCAATTAATCTAAGATTTTAAGATAATTTAATATTCGTTGGAGAATTTGATTTATGGTATTGTGCCAAATAGAAGCATTCCTATTCTTTACCCTTTGATCCAGGCGTAAAGAACATTGGCTAATTAACAGATCAGGTCCGGATGTATTGTTAGTAGAATGGGTTAATCTAGGCTCACACTACTAGATGTCCAAGGGTGGCTATGGTCGACCCTACTAGTGACCCTTTCCTAATCTATAAATCAAATTATAAGAATTTAGTTTGTCACTCTAAAAACTTATCAATTCTACGCCCTTTAAATCTTATCTTCCTATTTATTTGCACTTCACCTTGAATAGCCCGCACATGGCCTTCGACTACCCAAGGATTCATGTGACATTTACAAGTTAAGAGCTCTTCTCCTTCAAGGTCTCTAAACTCTTCAACAGTTTTTAACAATTTAAATGGCCAATTTAAAAAGTAAAGTAAGATCAGGTACTAATGTCATCACAATGTTTTGAAAATATTTTGAATTTCAATTCTCGATCGAATCTTTATATTATCTTATCTATCTCGTTATAATTGAAGGAAGAAAGTAAACTAATTACTCAGAACACATTGAATATAAACAGCAAAACATAATAAATAAACTTTGAATCAAATATAAAATACTTATCTCAAATATTCCTTCTACAGATCTTATGATTCCTACTGACTCAACAATGTAATGAACTCCATATGCAACAACTTGAAAATAAACTCACTAAACTAAACAAAAGTGGCCTTAAATTTCTCTCTCAATTTCTCTCTCTAAGGATGAGAGATCCTAAAGTGGATAAGAGAAAGGGTTACAATGGGAGGGGCACGTTTTCTGAAGAAATGGACCCCTATTTATAGGCTTCAAGGGTTGCCTTGAGGCACCTCTTCAAAACATGTCCACATTCAATGAATCTTCTAGAAGGTCTGTCTGGCGCCTAGGCGCCGGAATACTGCGTCCAGTTCTTTGCACCTCTTCACTTTGGCTCGCACCTCTTTGCGATTAAAACCGTTTTGGAGCGTCCAAATGCAATGTATCACATGTCCTATCATCAAGGAAAAACTACCAGTCTTCTAGAATGTCCAATAATCGCTCACTCCGTCAAAATAACCGTTCAAACATTGTGAAAAACTTGACAGTTTCTGTATCGAGTCTGGCGCTTAGGCGCCAGGCCATTTTTTTATACCTTTTGTATTTTGCTCCAATTTTGCTCCTTTTTGCTCCTTTTTACTCCTTTTTCCTTTTTAGACCTTTTTACATCACCTACATCCAAAAACACAAAAAATACCTTTCATTAAAGCATAATATCCTTAGAAATTAATAAGAATTAAGACATAAAGAAATAGATATTTTTTTATAGATCAAAATCCCCAAACTTAAATGTTACTTGTCCTCAAGTAACTCTTTTTACTATATAAAATATATAACTTTTGGAATAAAAGATAAATATTTAAGATTCCTTATAATTTTTGATTTTATAAAGTTTTTAGTAAATTATTAACCCAATTTCACTAACTAGGTTTAATTTTAAGAATTTAAAGAATATTTAACTATCAAATCATAAGATTTCAAACTTTTCATTCATTTTGAAAATAATAGAAGTCTATTATATTAAGATCTCATAGATTATTTACAAGAAAAAGATCTTCTTGAAAAATCTTTTCTAAATAAATATTCATGTATAAAAATTAAGTAAAATATGTAACTAGTTTTCTTCCTATAAGATAATTCAAGTGAAGCAAATTTTCGATTAGACATTTCCTCAAGCTTCTCCTTTTTTTTATATATAGAGAGGAATACTATATCTGGATAGCCTGTTAATGGTTTTGAACTTCACTATCCTTAACTTATATTTTCGAAACTTATACATTTCCACTTAATTATTATAGCATAAATAAGAATTTAAAAAGATTTCCAATCTTTTCTTTTTTAAGTGATAATTTTTTATTACTTAATATTTCTAAAATTCTATTATTTCTATCATGAATAGAAAAATTCTTTAATCTTATTCTTCTTTAAGTTAAATAATTCTATTCTTAAAATCAATCAAACTTAGTAAAATTTTGGTTAATTTCACTAAATTGTTTATAATTTCAAAAATAAAAGTTGATCTCAAATAAATTCTTCATTCTTTAAGTTATGTTAAAAAGTTTTTATTTTTAAGAAAATATTAGCTCTTTAAGGACAAATAATATTTAAATTTGAATGTATTTTCCCTTCCCCCAAACTTAAGTTTTGGTATACTATGATAATTTGAAAGTATGAGAGAAAGAAAATCATAAGAATTTTTATAAGTATGTAAAAACAATCTTAAAAAGAAAAATTACTTCTACTCATGCTTTTATGAATAATTAAGATAAAATTTAAGCATGTATAAAAAGTAAGCAGGCTAATTTAATGATGATACTAAATTTGAAACAAAATTAAAGCAGAGCAAAATTACTAAGTACTAAACAGTAGACTAAAACAAGCATATAAATTAACTTTAACTTCAGTCTCAACACAATATACTAAGAATATTTTGACAACAGAATCTTAACACTAATCAATCCACACAGATATTTAAACAAATCAACATACATCAAATATAAAACTAAACAAACAATCCAAACAAAACAAACTAACAGAGTAGCACATCATAAAGATCTATAACTACAATTCACTAGCTGTAGCCTCATCATCATCATCATCACCAAAGGAAAATTCTACGTCCTTAGGATCAACAAATGGTGTGAAACTAGAAAAAGTAGGGAAACTAACATCATGTTCTCCCTTCGTAAATCTGACTAGGGCTTCATCATACTCAGCATCATAACTACTCTTCCTCCGGGTATAATCGGATAAATGATCAAGTTTCCTATCGATAAGTATCAATCCTGCAGAGTGAGTTTGAAATAACTCCCCGTCGCTTCGTAAAACCGATCATGCATCGATTCCCGTAAACTCGATAGTGGCTCGCAGAAGTAGAGGGTCGAGAAGTAGAAGGTCTACTCCGGAGTATGTGCGTGCATGAAGGAGCGGTCGATCTTTTCCCTCGAAGATGATCATGTATACTAACACTCTCCCGTCCAATCGGCTTGGTAGACTTTAACTTCTCCTCGTAAATATCAGCAGTGACTCCATTACTAACACATAGTGAATAAATCGGAGATGGAAATCCCAATCCAACGAAGTGCCGGATCTCGCAAGAGAATCCACAGAATCATAAATAATGCTGCCGACATCAATAGGCTTCCTCTCCTGAATGCAGTAGTTTAAGATCGCTCGATCTCTAGTCACTTCACTCAGGTGGTTGGAAGGTAACAATCTTGTAGAAATAAAGTAGTGCCATGCTTTAGAAATACCATTTAATTTGGAGGATTTGAAGTTTACCCTTTTTCCATTCCTGATCTTCCAAGATCCAGTACCGTCAGTCAAATAAGCGATGATCATATCCAAATCTCCCTCAGATGGTGATAATCCAGAATAATAGCATTCAATAGTTGGTGGTAGGCCATAGAATGTATTGATTCTTTCAGGACTAAATCCAACTCTGATTCCTCTGACAAAGACTTCACAATCTTCGGCATCCAGAAAATTTGCATAAAACTCTCGAACAATAGGGATAACAGCAACAGCAGTGAAATAACAAAATCGTTGTCAATTGTGTGCAACGATAGTGTTTTCGATCATTTCTCCAGGATGATAGAAACTTCGTTCTGAAATGAACTTTCTGGACGTCGCAAATTCGTTGAAGCGAAAATATGCAGCCGCAGTAGAAAATTTGCTGCTATCAAAGTTATCTCGTGCCTTCCCATGTTTAGATTTTGGAGCCATCTAAACGTGAAAGAAAACAAGAACAAATTTAGGAATCAAAGATTTAAACTCTTTTTAAGTTTATAAAACATAAAATAAGTTTAAAAATCCAAAGAAATTACTAAAAATCAAAAAAAATTTTCAAAATTTTGGTTCTTAGCAAAACTAAGGAAATCTATGATGAAAATCGAAAATAAATGGTTTAAAGTGTAGATTTGACCTTGAGACGAAGAAATCGAGTGGTTTCGCGCTCAAATTCTTGTTGTTTTGACCTCAAAATGGATCTAAAAGGTGTATTTTTCGCGAAAATGGGGAAGAAGATGAAGCTTAGGCGTCAAAAATGGCTTTTGGGGGTTATTTAAGTAAATTTTCGGGTACAGTGCCGAATCGGCGCTTAGGCCCGACTCGGCGCCAGCGCCGTACTCGCCTTTCATAAAAATTTATTTTTAAATTTAATTTTCCACCAAATTTCATAAAATGGCCCTCTAAATGGGTAAATCCTAAGAGAGTAGTTAGTGTTCATGATTCAGATAGGATGACTATGGTAGTTTCTCAAATTGCAGCCCTTTCAAAGAAAATAGATCAATATGGAATGAATTATTCTCAACTACCGCCAGTGTTAGAGGAAAATTCATTTGGACAGATAACAGAATCTCAAACACCTTATGAGACCATAAATGTAATTAATAGACCTAACAATCCTTACTCGAATTATTATAATCCTGGTTGGAAGAATCACCCAAACTTCAATTGAAATAATAGTAATGATAATGTTAACCCGCACTGGGCTAACAATTCTATGAATCCAATTGGAAATTCGAACAAACAAGGAAATACTAATTTTAGACCATCTTATCCCCTAGATTTAATAGTAACCCAGAATTTAAGGATAAGAAGTTGTCTACTGAAGAAATGAATCTGAATAAGGGAAATCAATTACAAGCTCAAGGTGTTGCTATGAAAAATATTGAAAATCAATTAGGACATATTTTCTCTGCACTTAATAATAGACCATCTGGAACACTTCCAAATAATGTGGAGATCAATCCAAAAGATCAAAATAACGAACAACTTAAGGATATTCAATTAAGGAGTGGAAAAGAATTGGAAACTAGAGTGCAAAAAATTTAAAATAGAAAAGGAGAAGATGAAAATTGAAAAAGGTTCAAACAAGATTTATCCAGACTTGGATTATCCTCTCGAGCCAATGAAGATAACTATTAAAAAACCACCACCTCCATTTCTTCAAAGATTGTTAAAAAACCACCACCTCCATTTCTTCAAAGATTGAAGAAACAAAACAAGGATAACAGATTTGGAAAATTTTTGGAGATCCTTGAGAAATTAACGATTAATATTCCTTTTGTTGAAGCATTAGAACAGATGCCTGACTACGCCAAGTTTATGAAAGATATTCTGAGAAATAAAAAAAAGTTTACAGATCATGAAACTGTTGCACTTAGCGGAGAGTGTAGTGCAATTATTCAGAATAAGCTTCCGGAAAAACTTAAAGATCCTGTTAGTTTCACTATTTTGTATGTTATAAGTGAAACTTTTTTCGGAAAAGCTTTATGTGATCTGGGAGCGAGTATTAATCTTATGCCTTTATCAACTTTCAAAAGGTTAGGAATAGGAGAAATTTCTCCTACATTTGTGACTCTTCAGTTGGTCGATCGTTCCATTACTTATCCTAAAGGAGTGGTGGAAGATGTGTTAGTGAAAGTGGATAAATTTATCTTTCCCGTGGATTTTATTATACTTGATATGGAGGAAGATAAAGAAATTTCAATCATTTTGGGAAGACCATTCCTTGCTACTGGAAGAGCGGTAATTGATGTTCAAAAAGGATAATTAACTATGAGAGTTAATGATCAAGAGGTGACCTTTAATATTTTAAAATCTATGAAGTATCCCTCAATGGAAAAAGATAATGAATGTTTTAGGATGGAGGTCTGTGATTACTTGAGAAATGATCATTTTGAAAGTATATGTGAAAAAGAAGAAGAATATGAAAATATGTTTGAAGAAGAAAGTGAAGATGAAGAAATTCTGATAGTAAGAAGAATGAAGATTTGGAGTATGTTCAGTAGAGATTTGAAGTATTAGACACTATGGAAAGTGGAGATAAAAGCTTACTTCCATCTATCATCAAACCTCTTGAACTTGAAATAAAAATTCTCCCTAATCATTTAAATTATATGTTTTAGGAGAATCATCTACCTTGCCTGTTATTGCATCTTCGGAGTTAAACGATTTTCAAGAACAGAAGTTGTTGGAAACTTTAAAAAGATACAAGAAAGCTTTTGGATGGACTTTGGCAGATATTAAAGAAGTTAGTCCTTCGATTTGTATGCACAGAATTTTATTAGATGAAGAACATAAACCGAGAGTTGATCCACAAAGGAGACTGAATCCTAGAATGAAAGATGTAGTTAAGAAAGAGATTTTAAAATGGTTGGATACTGGAATTATTTATCCTATTTCGGATAGTGCTTGGGTGAGTCTAATACATTATGTACTAAAAAGGGAGGAGTGACTGTTGAAGTGAATGAATGTAATGAAATTATACCCACAAGACAAATTAATGGATGGCAAATTTGTATTGACTATAGGAAATTAAATGCCGCCACCAGAAAAGATCACTTCCCTCTTCCTTTTCTCGATCAAATGTTAGATAGACTTGCTGGACACAAGTACTACTTTTTTCTGGATGGATATATTGGTTACCATCAAATACCTATTGCTCCTGAGGATCAAGAAAAGACAACATTTACTAGCCCTTATGGAACCTTTGCTTTTCAAAGAATGCCTTTTGGACTATGTAACTCACCTGCAACATTTCAGAGATGTATGATGTCTATCTTTAGTAGTATGATAGATAATAGAATAGAAGCTTTTATGGATGTTTTCTTAGCATTAGGGACTTCATTCGAAATTTGCCTCGAAAACTTAGCAAATGTTTTTGAGCTTTGTGACAAAACAAATCTAGTTCTGAATTGGGAGAAATGTCAATTTATGGTTGCAGGAGGAATTGTGCTTGGGCATAAAATTTATGAACATGGTATGGAGGTCGACCCTGCTAAAATTAGAGTGATTGGGAGATTGTCGCCACCCACTACTGTGAGAGAGGTGAGGAGTTTCTTAGGACACGCTGGATTTTACAGGCGATATATTAAAGATTTTTCTAAAATTACCAAATTGTGCCGACTTTTAGAAAATGATAGAAAGTTTGATTTTAATGATGAATGCTTAAGAGCTTTCGAATTATTAAAAGAAAAATTAATCACTGCACCTATAATTGTTTCACATGATTGGGAAAAACCATTTGAACTTATGTGTGATGCTACTGATTATGCAATCGAAGTAGCATTGGGGCAAAGGCATGAGAAAGTTTTCAAAGTCATTTACTATGTTAGTAAAACTCTTAATGAGGCTCAAATTAATTATACCACAACTGAAAGAGAATTATTAGCTATAGTGTTTGCTTTTGAAAAATTTAGACCGTATTTAGTTGGAGCTAAAAGTATTGTGCATACAGACCATTCAGCTATCAAATATTTAATGCAAAAGAAGGATGTGAAACCTAGACTCATTAGATGGATACTTCTTCTACAAGAATTTGATTTTATGATAGTTGATAGGAAGGGAGCTGATAATCAAATAGCTGATCATCTATCCAGAATAGAATATGATAAATTATCTGATTTTAAGAAAGAAATTACTGAAATTTTTCCTGATGAGCAACTCTATACTATTATGGGAAGTAATTTGCCTTGGTATGCTGATATTGTGAAATACATTGTAAGTGATATTGTACCACTGATTTAACAAGGCAACAACAAAAGAAGTTTAAATATGATGCAAAATTCTATTTTTGGGATGAGCCCTATCTATATAAACAGTGTAAGGATCTGATTATTAGGAAATGTGTGCCACAAGAAGAAACATATTTGATTATTCAACGATGTCACGATTCTGAATTTGGAGGTCATTTTGGTGTTGATAAAACTGCTTTTAAGATTCTACAATCTGGATTTTATTGACCTACTCTTTTTAGAGATGTTTATAGATATATTAAATCATGTGATCGGTGTCAGAGAGTAGATAATATCTCTTGAAGAAATGAAATGCCTCTAAATTATAATTTGGAAGTTGAAATTTTTGATGTATGGGGATTAGATTTTTTGGGACCATTTACTCCTTCATTTGGAAATCTATATATATTGGTTGTCGTTGATTAGGTCTCTAAATAGATTGAAGATGTTGCTTTAATTAGATGTGATGCTTAGAGTATTTCAAAATTTTTAAAGAAAAATATATTTACAAGATATGGAATGCCGAGAGTGATCATAACTGATTGTCGATCCCATTTCAATAATAATCAAATTAAGAGATTAATTGAAAAATATAATATCATTCATAGAATCTCTACTGCTTATCATCCCCAGACTAGTGGTTTAGCAGAAGTGTTTAATCATGAAATTAAAAGAATTCTGGAGAAAAATGTGGATAATCATAAATTAGATTGGTCTACTCGATTAGATATTGCTTTATGGGCTTATATAATTGCTTTTAAAACCCCTATTGGAATGTCTCCTTATAGACAAGTGTTTGGTAAGACTTGCCATTTACCAGTTGAATTGGAGCATAAAACATATTGCGCAATAAAAGAGTTAAATTTTAATTTGAAAAATGCTGGAGAGAAAAGATTTATGCAGTTGAATGAATTGGAAGAGATTAGAAATGCATCTTATCACAATGATAGGATCTATAAAGAGAAAAGAAAATTATGGCATGGTCGGAAGATATTGAAAAAGAACATAGAAAATGGACAAAAAGTTTTATTATACAACGCAAGATTAAAGTTATTTCCTGGAAAGCTCAAATCTAGATGGTTAGGACCTTTTACAGTTGTAAAAGTTCATTCTTTTGGAGCTATTGATATTAAAGATCCTGATACTGGAAATATTTTCAAGGTTAATGGGCATCGATTAAAGCCTTACTTTGATGGGTTTCAACCTGATTTCAAAGAGGTTTTAATGCTGAGTCATCTCGATTAACTGAATGGTTTGTCGGGCTGACGACGTTAAACCAAGCGCGTTATGGGAGGCAACCCATATGTATCTTTGTGGCGTGTTTGCTTGTTTGTTGTAGTTGTGCTCTTTAGATAGTTGTTTTTGAATCCTAATTACTCCTAAATACTTTAAAAATTTGATAAATTATGGATCGAATCGAGATATTAGAATATTTTGGACCAAACGAAGTTCGGTAAGAATTTTTTACCACTGGAGCCGACGGTGCCAGAATGGGCACCGCCGGCGCCCTATCATATTTCCTGCACTGAACTTGATTGTTTGAGCGCCCCTGGCACCCTATAGAGCTCTGCCGGCGTCCAAAATCTGCTTGATGGTTTTTAAGTTTCAAAATGCGAGTTTTTTGTGATTTTTGGCTGGATCTTCATCCTTATAACTCCCTAAACTCCATTTTTAACTTCTTAACTCTAGTAAAAAGAAAACCACCAATCCCAATTCGTATCCTATGGATTCCTTTCCCATTGAAACCCCTCGATTTCGTGTTTTCAACCGAAGGAAGTTCTAAAGTTTTGAAGCGCAGTGTTTGTTCAACAAAGTGATGATGAAAAGAAGGATTATCAAGGAAAGAGGCTTAATAATTCGAGGTATGGATAATCCTACTACTAGAATTGAAGAAATTATTAAAGAGAGATGTTGGGAAGTGCTTTGCTACACTACCGCTGTCGTTGTTGTTCCCGTCGTGAAAGAATTTAATGCAAATCTTCATGGGATCAACCAAATGTTCATATTTGTGCATGGTAGATTTGTTCAATTCACTCCTGCATGAATCAACGATCTCTTTATGATCGAGAACATACCTATTTGCCATTATTCTAATTTCAATGCCACGAGGGATAATATGAATGATGTGTATCGATATCTGACGGATGAGAATGAAGAATGGGAAGTTAGAGAGAATGGATACATTAGTTTCCCATCTGCATCTCTCAATCCAGTATCGAAGCAGTGGCACTACTTTATTTCGGCAAAGTTATTTCCGACATTGAAGATTAGCAAGGTAACCAAGGAAAGCAACATTTTGAATTTTTGTATTCAAACTGGGAGGCCGGTTGACATTGGTAATATTATTGTGAAATCAGTACTTGGATTAATTGTGCATGGATCTAAATATGGGCTTGGACACCCATCCATCATATTTCTGTTATGTAGTCAGTCACAGGTTCCTTATCAAAGTTGGGAAAAGGTTCTTCTTTCATGGAGGCCTATTGATCCAACTAATCCCAACGACTACCAGACAGTTGGAGACGAAGATGACATGAATTTTCTTGCTGATCAACCAACACAGAATTCACAGCTGATTCAACCCTATTTTCCTGAACGTTCCAGAATGATATTGAAGAGGATCAATGATCCATGAAAAAAGTACCTATTTTTAGTGTGCATTTAATGCTAACTTTATGCACATTTTTAAAGATATTACACTTTAAAGAAAGGAATTTGGCATATTTTTGTCTTCAAGTATAAAAATATGATATTAGTGAAAATGAAGCAAAAACTATGCAATTTTGAGTCAAAATTAAGCAAAGAAGAAAATTCTGACTTGATACATATCGATATGTCTTTCTATGCTTAATATCTTTTATATTTCTCACATATTTTTGAATGAAATTATACTTTTGAGAAAGGTTGTTTTTATGTCTATCTTGTAGGTGAGGATGTTAGGAACGCAACGGAACTAAAATTAGGCGAAACAGAGTTGAAACAGAGCCAAACGGAGCAAAACAGTGGAGCTGCGCACGGGTGGCGCCTAGGCGCCAGAATCATCCAGAAACGGTTATTGGACGGATTTTTTATGACTTTGGGAGTTATTTTGACGGTTTTAAGTAGTTTCTAGATCTTCTAGAAGCCTGGAAGTTAGTCCTAATATATAGGACATGTGATACAACGTATCTGGACACTTTGGAACGGTTTTAATCACGAAGAGGTGCGACCCAAAGTGAAGGGGTGCGAAGGCTTGGTCACAGGAGTCTGGCGCCTAGGCGCCAGATCCCGGCGCCTAGGCGCCAGAGTCGGTTTCTAAAAGATTCAATGAATGTGGACTACTTTTGAAGAGGTGCCTTAAGCAACCCTTGGCCATTTTCAGAACTCTATAAATAGAAGATATTTCTACAGGAAGAAGGGCCTCTCTTACCTCTCTCTCTCTCTCTCGTGTCTCTTCTTCTCTCTCTCTCTCTCTCTTTCTCTCTCTCTTTTCCCGTTAAGTCATTTTAGAGTCATGAAGATGTAGATTTTTACATCTTATGGAGAGATTGGTGAGGGATTTTGAGATATTTATGTAAGGAATGTACGAGCGGCGCATGGATCGGTGGGAAACTTTGGCGGAGAATTCTTCTTCTTTCCTTCAAAGGGAAAAAGCTAAGTATTGTGTTCTTCATTCTCTTGTAATTTTTGTAAATACTTTCTAGTAGATTTTATTTATTTTAAACCAAGTTTTCTGTCGTGATTTATCCATGCTTCGTAAGTGATTTTCTTTACTCTTTCTTTTAATATGAAGTAGTGGCATGTGTAGGAAAATCATTTTTATGATAGAATTATCTATTAGATACTTCTAGGTGACAGATAGTTGCATAAATATAATAGAATAATAATGAAATAAGTTCCTTATTGGCACTTAAATTATTACATAATTCTATCAACCCTTTTACTTCTTATGCCATTATTTTCATTTACTTTTGTTTTGTAATGAAATAGATGCATGTTTAGGAATTAAGATTTTCTTAGATATTCTCTTATTAAATAATGGTGATGATATGCATACCTGATCTTCATTTACTTTACAAATTGATCACTTGTATTGTTAAAACCTGTTGAAGAATTCTGAGACCTATCCAGAGATGAGTTCTTAACTAGTAGATATCACATAAATCCTTGGGTAGTCGAAGGCCTTGTGCGGGTTATTTAAGGTGAAGTGTAAATAAATAGGGAGATATTGTTTATTGGGCAGAGAATTGATTAGTTTTTAGAGTGACAGACTAAATTCTAATAATTTGGTCTATAGAAATGGAACGGGTCACTAGTAGGGCCGACCATAGCCACCCTTGGACATCTAGAAGTGTGAGCCTAGATTAACCCATTCTACTAATAATACATCCTGAACCGATCTATAGATTAGCCAATGTTTTTTATACTATCAAGCGAAGGTAAAGAATAGGAATGCTTCTATTTAGCACTACATAAAATTCTAAGCATTTCTTTCCTACACATTATCTATGTAATTGCAAAAGAAAGTTAGTTTTTTAATATCTCAAAATTCTCCAAACCAATTTATCCATAAGTTATCTTTTTATTTAAGAACTTTTTTCAAGATTAGTTATTAGAAAACCCATTTTAATCGACATTCCAAATTTAGGCCTTATAGAAATAGACTGGAATTAGCCTAAAGGATTGCTTACCTCGCTTCTCTGTGGGATTGATACTGGGGTTATAAAAGAAAACCCTATATTACTTCAAACGATATGTATACTTGCGTAGTTTCCCTAGTGTGTAAAATATTTTCTAAAATTTTATAACATTTTGATTTTATACACTAGCCGCTATTTATAAATTGGGTCAAGTTTTTGGCCATCTTTTGGATACAAAAATTATTGCGTTATTGCGGGTCGGGTCAAGTTTTTTGCGCCGTTGCCGGGGAAGCTTCGGTAAGAACTTTAGGAGAATTTAGTTGAAATAATTAGGTTTAGACATGGAAAACTGTAGTGTCGTAAAAACTATTTTTGTGTGAAAACGTGTTTTGTTATATGAAAATGTGTTGTAAAAAAAGAAAAAAAACTGTTTGTGTGAAAAATAAGGTGTTCGTGAAAATGTTTTGTTATGTTGAATATATTTCATCTATTATTTGTTTAATTGTTAATGTATTGTTTGTTGTGCTATATATGCGAAACAAAGGATCTACCAGACTTATGCCTTATGATCCAGAGTTTGAAAAAAATAAAAAGTAAAAATACAAAAAGGACTCGAAAAACTAGAAATGGAAATGGAAAACTTTCAAGATAATAACTTGGAAAATCGTCAAACTTTATTAAGGGATTACGTAAATCCTACGACAGATGAAATTCACTCAAGTATACAAAACCCTGTCATAGAAGCTGACTCATTTGAAATAAATCCTGAGATTAACCAACTGGTGCAGAACGATCAGTTTGGGGGAACTCCTTTAGAGGATCCCTATTTACACTTATCTAGCTTTCTAGAACTTTGTGCTACATTTCGTTATAACGGTATGTCAGACGATGCTGTTAGGCTAAGGCTTTTTCCTTTCTCACTAAGGGATAAGGCTAAAATATGGTTATACTCATTAGCACATGGCTCTATTAAAAATGATGGGATAAGGCTAAATGCTGTTATTTAAAGAAGACTGTATGTATGTTCAGGAGAGGTGTGAAATGATGGACGCTACCAAAAATAGTAAACTTTTAATTCCATTTGTTGAAAAATCTCATGAACATAAGTTGAATGTACCTCATACAATTTTAAAGCCTACCTATTTAGGGAATTCATCCACACAACCAGTCTTTATATCTTTAGATGCGACTCAATCACAAAGAAAACCTGAATTGAATGATAAACATGATAAAGTTATTGAACTAGGACTTGAAAGAGAATTTGAGGATATATTTCAAAAGAACTTTGAGTTGAGAAAAGAGGATAAGGATATTGGAAGACCATTGGAAGAAATTCCTAAGGAATTAGAAAACCTATTTCCTCAACTATGATAGATCCTCCATCATTTAATAATTATAAAGGGGAAGAATTGGAAGATAATTTGAAACAGAAGAGTAACATGAGGATACTGATCCAGAATCTGAATTATCTAAAGAGAATCCGATCCAAATTTTGGGACATATTGAAGTATCTTATAAAGATCTATTTCTTATAAATTTCAAGGATGATATTAATATGCAAATTTAGAAAATCAATAGAAGAATATTGGATCTAGAAAGAAATATGAGGAACAATGACATAAATCAAACTGAAAATGAAGAGCTGAATGAAAAATTAAAATTTGAGGATTTTATAGGAATCCCTGGATCTGGAATTGATTGGGCGATTGATCGAGGATTACTTAGTTGGAATTTTGATCCAAGAGGAATCATATGTCGGGCCTGCGACGTTAAAACCAAGCGCTTTATGGGAGACAACCCATATTTATCAGTGTGCTTTGATTTAGTGTGCTTGCGAGTCATGATTATTTATGTGTTGTTTTGTGTTTTCTTTAGTGCAGAATAGATTAATGTTGTGAGGTTATGCCTTGGTCTTGACTAAATTTGTATATGACTTCGGTAGTAGCGAGTCGACGAGTCCGTTATAACTCGACTATCAATTGGAGCTGAGCATTACCTTGAAGCATGTAGAGTTTGGACTTGGACCACTCCAAGTCAGTTCTATTACTTCCTTTATCTAACTTTGTTTTCATTTAAGTAAGGTCATGAAATTGCTTAATGAACAACATATGAATGAACTACACTATTTTTTATTTATCAAATTATCATTATTAGTGTAGTTTATTTCGTTAGAAATTGAAAGTAAGGAGGGAAAATGTGAGTAGAAAGGAGATCAAATTAACCTCAATTGATATTTCTTTATGAATCTGTGAGTCTAGGTATTTTAATTTGTGTGTTTGTGTTTGTGTTTGTGTTACAACAATTTAGAGATTTGAAGAACACTTAAATATATATTCCCATGTCGATGTTTGTCTTGTTTATTTAACCTTTCTTTAGTTTAATTTTATTCTAGCATGTTTAGTTTAGATTTACTTTCTATTGCAAATTGTTATGTCTTGATGAATACATGTAGACGTTTTTGACAAACATTTGTGGTAGATAGAATTTCTGAACTATTTTTCTTCCTGCTTATATTTTCTGTGCTGAATGATATACATGTTCAAATTCAAGTTTGGGGGTAGGAAGAAAATATATTTTAAAGTTAATATACTTCCTTTTTAGTTTAATATTATTGTACGCATGTGTTAGGCTAGATTTACTTTCTCATGCAGTCATTCTATCTTAATTATTAATGTATTTAAATTTGATAGGATGTAGTAGTTAGTAGATTTAACTTTTATTTTTCTTCCTCCTACATTTTATGGAATTAATTGCAAAATATTTTAAAATTCAAGTTTGGGGGAATGAAAAACAATTTTCAAAAACTTAAATTTTATTTGTCCTAAAAATGCTATAAATAAATTTGATTTTTGATTGAAAAATAATTATGTGTATGAAGTTATATTAGGGAAATAAAATTTTGAATATAGAAATGAGTAAGAAAATTTCGTTAAAATTTAAAGTAGTGATGAAAATTTTAAAGTTAAATTTTTCTTAGTAAAGAAATGATAAATATTGTGTAACCATCTTTAGTAAAAAAAGTTGTATTTTTAGAAAAATAGAAGGATTAGACTTTTGTTTTCAATATTTAAATTTCTTTAATTGAAAAATAATTTTCAAAACTATTATTATATTTCTAAGTAAAAGATATATATCTAACTTATGCTTTAGGAAATGAAGGGTGGAATTCAAAATTATTAAAGGCCTATCCAGATATAGTAATCCTTACCTGAAAAAAAAGGGAAAGAAAAAGAAAAAGAAAAAGAAAAGAAAAGTATAGTATGTGAAAAAGGAAGGAGAAACTTGAGGATTAAAGGGCCTAATCAAAAATTGGTTCCACACCTGAGCTTTTTAAAGTATAATATTTGAGAAAATCTTAAGCTTAAAAATATAATATAGTTAGTATAATTATTTTTAATAAAGGTTTTTAAGTAAAAAAAATAAAATGCCTAACCCCTATATTTTGAAAAATTTACAAGTATTTCTGAATTAGATAGCAACACATATTTTCATACTCTTTCATCTAAGAGATTTCTAAACTTCAAATTGGTCTCATTTACTAAAATTTTTTCTAAATTTGACTACTACGTTTCTAGAACAAAATTTTAGAAACTCCTAAAGAAACTCATACACATGATTTGCTTATGTGATTTTACATGATTATAGTGTTACTTGAGGACAAGTAACGTTTAAGTTTGGGGGATTTTGATCCAAGAAAAAAAGTACCTATTTTTAGTGTGCATTTAATGCTAACTTTATGCACATTTTTAAAGATATTACACTTTAAAGGAAGGAATTTTGCATATTTTTGTCTTCAAGTATAAAAATATGATTTTAGTGAAAATGAAGCAAAAACTATGTAATTTTGAGCCAAGAGTAAGCAAAGAAGAAAATTCTGACTTGATACATATCGATATGTCTTTCTATGCTTAATATCTTTTATATTTCTCACATATTTTTGAATGAAATTATACTTTTGAGAAAGGTTGTTTTTATGTCTATCTTGTAGGTGAAGATGTTAGGAATGCAATGCAACTGAAATGGGGCGAAACGGAGTTGAAACGGAGCCAAACGGAGCAAAACAGTGGAGCTGTGCACAGGGTGGCGCCTAGGTGCCAGAATTAAGGCCTAGGCGCCAGAATCATCCAGAAACGGTTATTGGATGGATTTTTTACGACTTTGGGAGTTATTTTGACGGTGTTAAGTAGTTTCTAGACCTTCTAGAAGCCTGGAAGTTATTCCTAATATATAGGACATGTGATACAATGTATCTCGACACTTTAGAACAGTTTTAATCGCGAAGAGGTGCAACCCAAAGTGAAGGGGTGCGAAGACTTGGTCACAGGAGTCTGGTGCCTAGGCGCCAGATCCCGGCGCCTAGGCGCCAGAGTCGGTTTCTAGAAGATTCAATGAATGTGGACTACTTTTGAAGAGGTGCCTTAAGCAACCCTTGGCCATTTTCAGAACACTATAAATAGGAGATATTTCTATAGGAAGAAGGGCCTCTCTTGCCTCTCTCTCTCTCTCTCGTGTCTCTTCTTCTTCTTCTCTCTCTCTCTCTCTCTATCTCTATTTTCCCGTTGAGTCATTTTAGAGTCATGAAGATGTAGATTTTTACATCTTATGGAGAGATTGGTGAGGGATTTTGAGATATTTATGTAAGGAATGTACGAGCGGCACATGGATCGGTGGGAAACTTTGGCGGAGAGTTCTTCTTCTTTCATTCAGAGGGAAAAAGCTAAGTGTTTTGTTCTTCATTCTCTTGTAATTGTTTTAAGCACTTTCTAGTAGATTTTATTTATTTTAAACCAAGTTTTCTGTCGTGATTTATCCATGCTTCGTAAGTGATTTTCTTTACTCTTTCTTTTAATATGAAGTAGTGGCATGTGTAGGAAAATCGTTTTTATGATAGAATTATCTATTAGATGCTTCTAGCTGACAGATAGTTGTATAAATATAATAGAATAATAATGAAATAAGTTCCTTGTTGGCACTTAAATTATTACATAATTCTATCAACCCTTTTACTTCTTATGCCATTATTTTCATTTACTTTTGTTTTGTAATGAAATAGATGCATGTTTAGGAATTAAGATTTGCTTAGATATTCTCTTATTAAATTATGGTGATGATATTCATACCGGATCTTCATTTACTTTACAAATTGATCACTTGTATTGTTAAAACCTGTTGAAGAATTATGAGACATATCCGAAGATGAGTTCTTGACTAGTAGATATCACATGAATCCTTGGGTAGTCGAAGGCCTTGTGCGGGTTATTCAAGGTAAAGTGCAAATAAATAGGGAGATATTGTTTATTGGGTGTAGAATTGATTAGTTTTTAGAGTGACAGACTAAATTCTAATAATTTGGTCTATAGAAAGGGAATGGGTCACTAGTAGGGCCAACCATAGCCACCCTTGGACATCTAGAAGTGTGAGCCTAGATTAACCCATTCTACTAATAATACATCCTGAACCGATCTATAGATTAGTCAATGTTCTTTATATTATCGAGCAAAGGTAAAGAATAGGAATGCTTTTATTTGGCACTATATAAAATTCTAAGCATTTCTTTCCTACACATTATCTATGTAATTGCAAAAGAAAGGTAGTTTTTAATATCTCAAAATTCTCCAAACCAATTTATCCATAAGTCTATTTCTATAAAGCCTAAATTTGGAATGTCAATTAAAATGGGTTTTCTAATAACTAATCCGAAATAAAGTTAGCCAATGTTCTTTATACTATCGAGCAAAGGTAAAGAATAGAAATGCTTTTTTTGGCACTACATAAAATTCTAAGCATTTTTTTCCTACACATTATCTATGTAATTGCAAAAGAAAGGTAGTTTTTAAAATCTCAAAATTCTTCAAACCAATTTATCCATAAGTTATCTTTTTATTTAAGAACTTTATTTAGGATTAGTTATTAGAAAACCCATTTTAATCGACATTCCAAATTTAGGCCTTATAGAAATAGGATCGGAATTAACCTAAAGGATTGCTTACCTCGCTTCTCTGTGGGATCGATATTGGGGTTATAAAAGAAAACCCTATATTACTTGAAATGATACGTATACTTGCATAATACCCCTAGTCTGTAAAATATTTTCTAAAATTTTATAATATTTTGATTTTATACACTAGCCGCTATTTATAAATTGGGTCAAGTTTTTGGTCATCTTTTGGATACAAAAATTACTGCGTTATTGTGGGTCGGGTCAATCAAACAATTGTAGAAAGAGGTACGGAACATTATGAACGCAATCAATAACATTTTTGATTTATTCGATCATATAGATTGGAGAATGAAAGAGCAATTCGATCACACTGGTCGAATTGAGATGGGCTTGATCAATCTGATGAAGAAGAACGCGGTGATTGCTGAAGAATCATCTAACGAATTTCCATTTCGACAATTCTATAACTTGTTTTTGCATAAGCAATCAATTGGAGACATTAGAGGAGAGGATAGTTTTGAAACTGATATGGAGTAATTGATGGATTCTACTTATGTTTGTTGTGTGTTTAGTTTGTTTTGCTTAGTTATGTTTGGTTTGTGTAGTTGTTGACCTCATTTTTGGTGAGGTCTTTCCTTTCCTCTTAATCCTTAGGATCTAGCCATAGGTTTTCCATTTGACTATCCTAGAGGACTAGAAATGGGACCCACCACTTAGAAATTCGAACACTTCTTAACTCTTCTTGAACACTACAGATGATCGTAAACCTCAAAGCCCCTTTGGAAGGTTAAAAGTCTAATGTGGAGGTTCAAGGGTGAGTTCCTATAGAATTCTTTGGCCTTAGAATTACCCTGGGTGGCCTGGTCTTGGTGAGGGTCAACTTGCACACACCACACTTCGACACACATTCCAAACCCTAATTACCCAACTTGGCTTTCTGACTCATGTAGGAAACTCATATGGATGGACCTCAACCCCTAAACCCTTGGCTAAGAGGGTTAGGAACAACATATTGAGTACCTAAAATGAGTCCTCTCATGGATCTTGTGAGCTTAATATGGCTTCATGGCTCATCCAAAATGGTTTCATTCTACTCACATCTAATCAATCTTCATTTTTCCCAAATTTCAATTTTTGACCCCCGGGGGCCCTAAACCCAAATACCCATGAAATTGCCCAAAATTCTCAAAAAATTGCAAAAATTGTCAAAATTCCTCAAAATAAATCCTAAACACTCCCCACCACTCAAATTAATCATCCATGGCCAAATATACCAAAATTTCCAAAATACCCTCCAAATACCCAAATACCCTTTTTGGCCCAAAAATCCAAAAATTCCAAAAATTCTCAAAAAATTCCAGAAAATCCCAAATATTCCTAATTTCATTTTTTTCAATTACCACATAACCCAATTTTTTCAATTTAAGCCAATTTGATCAAAATTCCCAAATTAGCTCTTAAGGCCCAAAATGACCAGCAAACCCAATCCATCCCAAATTCAGCACAAATGTCACCCAATTTTCCCCAAATTTGTTTTGAAAACTTCCTAACATCCTCAAAAACCAAAAATTGCATTAATTTGCCCCAAATTTGAACCCAAACTCCTCCCATGCTTAACTCAAACCAAAATTCCCCAAATTGGCCTAAACCAACCATAAACCCAAACAAGCCCAAATCCCAAAATCAAGACTCGACCAAAATTGGAAACTCTTTGTAACACTCCCATAAACCTTTTACAACATTAATTTTACATCAAAACCAACATTAGCCCAACCTTAACCCAAGTTAGCCCAATTTGACCCACTTTGGTCTTATTACTAAAAGACCTAAATTAAACCCAATTCAACTCCAAATTACCCCAAACTTGTTCCAAATCACTCATGGCACATTCCTAAACCAATTGCAATATTTATTTGGCTTAACCTTTTATCAAATTTTCATCCAAAAAGTTTGTTTTGAAACATAAAAGCCCACTTTCCTAAAAAAATCCATTTTCACTAAACTTAAAAAGCCCAAAATTGGCTCTAAAGCCCACATGACATTTTCTTCCCATAATCCATTTAATAAAATCATCCCCTAAGTTTTATTTCATCATTTAATCAAACCAAATATGGTCTCATGAAAATTTTCCACCAAAATACCCAAATTTTCAAAAATCCTTTTTCATGAAATAAACCAAGCCATTCCCAAGCCACATGGAGCCATGAAGCCATGGGCAAGCCATATGCAAGCCTTGTGAGCCACTTTACACATCACCATGCCATTAATTGCAAAAGGTGGAGCCTCTTTTAAACCCCCTTAAAAAAGTTTTAACCCTTTTAATGCTTCACCTTAACCCATGATTAATCCAAATATTCATGGATGGGAACCTCAGCACCTTCTCTTGGCAGAACCCACTGATTTCCCTCAGCCCAAAATCAGACCTTGGTGGGTGCACCAAACCCATTTCCATGGCTTGAACAAATTGAGCCCAAAATACCCCCTTCCCCCTTTCCATTTGCATCAAGCTCTTTACACATGCCAACCTCCATTGATTGCACAAGACTCAATCCCTGGACTCACTGAGTCAGATGGTGACTTGACCCTGGCCGAACCACCACCTGGGTCGCCGAAAAACACCAGGCTGAGAGCTCCATGTGAGCCAAAACATTCAAAACTCCCTTACTGAGTTGTCCCATGGCCAGTGGACACCATGGCCCTTCTTCCCTTGACCTAAGCAGCTAATCCCAGCCTCCAAACCTCCCTGAAATCAACCATGGCCATGGCTATTTAAACTCACCTCCCTCGCGGCCATAGAAGGTGCTGAAACCAACCTTAGCGAAACTCTGCCCAATTCACTCCAAACTCTTCTCCTAGCACGAAGAACTCAATCCCCACTGCTTCCCTGCCCTAATCTCCATTAACAGAACTTAATTTCTCAACCCAAAATCCACCCCAAAATAGGACAACCCTTGAAAATCCACAGAAACCTAATTAACTCTTCCCACACCTTCACCAAAGGTAGAGAGGAAGTTCCCCACTGAAAGCCCCCTCACCAGGCCAGCCATTCCTTCTATCGGCCAAGGTTTGAAATAGGGCTTGGACAAAGTCACACCTAGGCAATTCACCAGGACTAGAGGCTTCATCCCTAGACTCCTCCAGCTCCAACGAACGTGCCGAGCACATTCAATCGAGTCTTTACCTCTTGAACCAAGGTATAGAGACTTCTCCTTAACCCGAGCTTCCAACGATTCACCATTTACTTTGAGTCGATTTCAATGCATGTTAGCCGTATGGATGTGTAGCTCTTGTCTAGACGAGCATGTAATACGAAACCCCGTGCAATTTGGTTGAGAAGTGAGTGAGATCTTAGGGCTAGAAGGTGGACTGTTCTCGGCTCACACCAGTTGGGACGATGAACGGATACAGTCGGATCGCGCGTGTAATAGACGGACGGTGTAGATCAAGCCGGACGAGGAGATGGAGCGGAACAGCGGGCCGCGTGGCATCTCAGTCAGATGACGGCGTCAAATGAGAAAGCGGCGCGTGGGACTTCAGAGCTGCTGAAGATGACGAGGCGACGCGCTAGATAAGTAGGAAATTAGGGTGTTTTTTTTTACTTAAATGCCCAGAACTTTAAAAATTCATATTTTTGCATAGAAAAATCATAAAAATAAAATAAAAATACACTCTTGCTCAGTAAACAGAGGAGAATAATTTGGAAAAAGAATTAAGTTAATTTGTTGAGTCTATGATTTTTAATGATTTAAATACTCTCTGTGATGTTTTAATTCTTCATTTGTATACATAATTCACCATGGCATGAGACCATAGGGCTTTTGTAGCCTCTGTTCTTGGGAACATTCTCTAAATTTTCCAAGGCTAATGTAAGCTACCTATTTTCAAGTTTATGTGTCCGTTTTGGTATTTTAATTCCAATAATTTGCATGTTGCTTAGAAAATTCTAGAAAAATTAGGAGAGGTAGCTTATGATCAGAGGACCCTAGGAAAATTATGGTTTGATTTAATTCCTTAAAAATAACCCTAATGAGCCTAAACACTCAAAACTGAACTTTAATTAATTTGGAGTAACCACACATCAAAATCACTTGAAATCAATTCTCTACTGTCACTTAGGATACATAGAACCTAACATAAAAATTTCAAGTCAATTGAAATTAATTTAACCTATTAAATGAATTAATTAAGTTACCTGGCCTTTTTTGAAATTAGAAAATTCATAAAACCTAAAATATATTTCAAAAATTCACCAAACTTGTTTTGTGGGCTCTCTGGTATTAGAGGAGTCTAAGAAAATTAAAATTGGAATTTTCCAAAAATTTTCATTTTTAACCCTATTTTTAATATTTTAATAATTAAAAAATCAAAAAATCACAAAAATATCAAAAATCACAAAAATGTCATATTTGGTTCCCTAATCACTTAAGAACCAACCAAATATTTTTCCTAAGTCTCTAGGTAAAGATATTGAATTTTAAAAGTTTAAGTAATTTTAAATGTTAAAAAATGAATTTTCAAACCTTCCCACTAAAATAAATTTAAATATTCAAAGAAAAATCAAAAAAATATAAAATTTGTTTTTCTGAGTTCCTTGAGGTTAGAGAGATTTAAGAAAAATATAAAACATAATTTTCAACTCTTATTTTATTTTAAAATTAATTAATACCCTAAATTTTGAAATAATTATAATAAATAAAATAAAATTCAAAAAATCACCAAAATTGGTCCAAGTGGTCCTCTGGTTATTAGAAATATCCCATAATATTCCTTAGGACATAAACCTTACCCTGGTCATGTTGTTGAATTTTCATTGAAAATCCCTATTTTCATTAAAAATAATTATATAAATTAAATCAAAAATGGAAAAATCACATTTTCTCCTCTAATGTCTTAATTGACATGTGAGTAAGGTGACATAAAAATTTTAAGTTCATTTGAGCTCAATTTGATGAGTTATGAAACGAACATGCTTAAAAGGGCATAAAAGTAATTAAGGATTTTAACCCTAAGTAATACTTTAGGCCTAATCAAAGGGAGGGTAAAATATTTGATCTTAATTTCCTCTGGGATGATTGAAACTTATGGAATTAAAGGTAGAAACCCATTAATCACTTTTAATATATCAAAATGGAACCTTAATTAATTAAATTATTTAAATTTTGGGAGAATAATTAAAATTTGGATCATTAAGATTAGGGATATGACTTAGGAAGATATCAATTCTTCAATCTAAAATCCCTAATTGAATCACTCCAATAATGTTCAACTCTTAATTAAATCTAAAATGATGATTGAAATTAATAATTAAAAAGAAAACAACCCTTAATCAAATTAAAGCTTAAAACATTAAATGATCTAGTAATCAAATTAAAATAAATTTAAACCATTAAAACTAATTTGAAATCACTTAAGAACAAACTTAAAACAAATTTGAAACATTAAATAATCTTAAAAAAATTCATAATTAAAAAGGTAAAAAATCAAACCAATTAAAATTAGCCTAAAGTAATATGATTAATTCAGATCAAATTTAAATCATCAAAATTTAATGAAATTAAATAATTTAAACACTTCTTTCAACTCAAGTAATTTAAAACACTTAAAAGAAAATCAACTTGAACTTTGAAACTAAATTATCTTAACTCATCAATTCAATCTTAATCAAAACGGTTAAATTCTTTAACAAACTAATTTGCCCCTAAAGACTTTCATTATTATAACTCTTAAAATGAAGCATCAGATGAAATGTCACCTCACTCATCGGATAATCAAATTTTCAAGTTCACTGAGCAAGAAACAAAACTCAACTAAACCTTTTGAATGATCAATTTACCTGTACAATGAAATTCATTTGGACTCAAAACAATCTCAGAAATATTGAAAAGATGTTCAGGATTCGTCCCAAACACTTTCTCAATATGATGGGATAATTTAGAAGAACAATTGAGCTTAATTGTTCTTTGGTGAAGAAAATCATCCTCAACAAAACACAAGAACCTAGTCGTCATAGGAGTCGACTAGCAATAGGATTAGGATTTTGGTAGACAACAAGAACCTTCCCTTAGCTTTACCTAGGTATTTCTTGCAAATATTTAAATGTTCTAAAATGTGTTTTAAGTGCAGTCGGGAATGACGAGAAGACCCACCAGGTACGCCTTTATTTTATTGCGATTTATTTACCTGCACTGTACTTTACTTCTCTTGCATGATAAACAACAATGTCACCCTGCATGAAAACTAAAACTTTTAGGATAGCCACAAAACTGAAACCCAAAAATAAATTAAAAATCAATACAAGATAAAATTCACCGCCACAACATTCAAAAGATAAAACAACTCAATATTTAATCACAAACAGAACAACAAAACTACAACTACAACTAAATTAAAACGTCTCGTTGGATGATCGGGAATCCCTCGGATGATGTAACCCACGTGTTACTAAAAAGATTTCTCACGGTCTAAATGAAAGTGTGGAACTCATTCAGCTGAGTTTAGCAAATTCATTTGGACTAAGTGAATCCGATGAAAATAGCGGTGTCGGGATGACGGAACCGTGGGATCTTAATCGGGCCTGCTTAATCAACTTTAAGATTTGTTTTAATTAAAACATTAAGAAAATTGAACCTTAAGACTCTTCTAAAACAAAATACTTCTCTCATCTCTTGATTGCCACTTCTAAAATCAAACCTTCTGCAACAACACAGAGCTTAGAGCATAGTGGGCAGCACGGCCATCTTCGTCAGCAAAACTTGTGTCTACTTCAGCAAAACCTTTCCTAGTTTTAAATAACCAAGCCATAGGATTTTGAGGTAGTTCTCTTAGTGCAACATAAATCCTCAAATTTTTGTTAGGCTTTGGCATAATTGTGTTATGAAAATTAAGCCCTAACCGGTCTTACGACTCTGAGGTAGTCGTTTGGTACAACATAAACCCTCACATCTTCCAGGCTATTTGTATGATCGTGTCATATAAATATAAGTCCTAATTAACTAAAATTGTCAAGATTGAAACATTAAATAAACTCTCAAATTGATGCTAAATAATGGGATAGTCGCGAAGTCACCGAAGTTCACTTAGGGTCTGTGGCATCCCCTACTTCTCTTCCTTTGGACTCCTAAAATAAATTGTTCCAAATTTGATCCATTCCCTATTGAAACTTCCAAAATCCAATTGTTTGAAAACCTTAAACTTTGAAATTCTTGAGAGCAAAACCACTGATCATTATCGAGAGTTTTCTTAAGTGTCTTCGGACATTTAAGATGTAATTAACTATGAGGGCTTGCCCTTATAAGGAACTTTAAGAACCTGGTAATATAAACCCTGCTTAATTTCTTTATATTAAGCAGGGGAACTTGTCGGCTTATAAAATTGGTTCGCATACCAAATGGATGTCACAAATCTTCTAGTTTATTTAATCGAGCCCCATCATCAAGCAGTGTGTCTTTTCTTCGAGATAGATACACGGTTTGTGGTGTAGTGCTCGTTTATATAAACTATTTGGGATGTGAGATCGGTTTGATTTCATATCTTAAAATTTTAAAACTTAAAATTATTTTCAAAATCAAATGTTACTTTTCAAATTATATATATATAAATTAAATTTAAAATCTAAAATTCGTCGGCAACTTCTGTAGGTAACCCCTTTTCAAAACACATAACCAAAAAATATGCCGACAGTAGTATTTGCTTTGAGATTTGAACTTGGATTTGGATGTGTTTACTTTCATTGTGTGCTTAGATCTTAGTGCTTACCTATCGTAGAGTACTTGCTGCACTAAACATCTAAATAGTTGGTTTGAATGAACTTACTTAGTGTCTATGATGTCACATGGATTTAATATATATATGATTGTTGTGTATTGTTTGTGTGAAGAATTGTGCTAATTATTGCTTATGGGATGATGTAAATGCTTATTGAAGTGTCAAACATCATTGTGGACGTCGAAACGATCGAAATTTCAAAAAAATTTTGGACCCAGAAAATATTTTGGACTGGCACCGCCGGTACCCAAATCCAGAGAGTTTGACCAATTTATTTAAATAGAGCACCGTCGGTGCCCTATCGAGTGCCGCCGGTGCCCTATTGAGCGCTGCCAGCGCCCGAACCCAGAAATAGGCCTAAAACCCTCGATTTTGTAATTTTTGCCCTTGGACCTGCAAATTCTTCCATTCCTTTCGTCTTCCTCCTCAATTTTCACGATTTTGAAGATCTAGGGCTTACTAGATCTCGGATTTAAGGAGATTTCAAGGCTTTTCGACACCGGATTTACACTTCTCTTGGTAAGAGCTTCACTTTAAGTTAAAATTTTTGGATTTTCACCATGGAAATCTCTCACATTGCTTATGGTGGAATTTTTGGAGTTTTAAAGAGATTTTGAGATTTTCATGATGAAATTTGCTCTTACTTATTTAGAATAGTGTTTGGAGTTTGTTACACTATGAATTTGGGATTTATTGGAATTTTCTTGTAAATTTTAGAAATTCACATGGCTCCAAGGATGAGTAAAGGAAAAAGGAAATTGGATTTTGATGAGGAGAGGTTCGTCAACATCAAAGCCCAATTTCGTTATAACTCTTACCTTCACAACAAGAAGTGTATCCAGCATCGAGCTTTTGATAGTCTTGAAGGATCTGTAGAACAATTAATTGTAGAGCGAAACTGGGAGCGATTTTGTTATTTCACTGCGAATGCTGTTATGGGAGTTGTTAGAGAATTCTATTCGAATATACCCTAGACTGAGACTGAGTATGTGCATGTTACAAGAAAGATGGTTCAGTTTACTCCTCAGCGTATCAATGCTTTCTATCAGACTCGGGAACCATTTGTTTGTGAATACGAAAACTTTGACACTGGAGGGAGAATATGAGAGAAGTTATTGCTTTTCTGACTGACGAGCGAGGAGAATGGAAAGTAATTCAAAAACAGTTGATAAATTTCCCTGCCTCCATATTGAATGTTGCTTCAAAAGTTTGGCATTATTTCATTTCTGCAAGACTATTACCATCTTATCACCACATTGAAGTTACTAGAGATAGAGCGATTCTGAACTACTGTATACAGACAATGAAAAAGATTGATTTTGGAACTATTATTTACAAGAATATTCAGACGATTGCTAGAGGCGAGACCACTAGAGGATTAGGACATCCTGCTTTAGTTCATGCCCTCTGTGTTCAGTCTGGAGTGGAGTTCAGTAATTCTGAAGAAGTGGCTATACAATTGAGACCTATTACAAAGAATATTATCTGTACTTATGAGTCTCATGTAGGAGCCAGAGCTGAGCGTAGGAGTACTGGTATTCCTACTACGAGGAATGATGTTCCATCTACATCTGAGCCGCCTACCTTGTCTGATATTATGGAGCAGCTGAGACTACAGAGTACTAGTATGGATAGACTCCATGGTCGGATGGATGTATTTGAGGCGAGGAGTGATTTGAAGGAAGATTATCTGCAGAGGAGAGTTGAGTTCGATATTTCTTATTATGATGCTTAGGTCAGATTTATGAGGGGGGAGTCCGATGTGATATTTCCTACTTGCCCCAGCTATACACCGTATAGACCTGACCCTGCTGATGACCCTGCAGCTAATCCTGGTGATGGAGACTGGTAGATTGTTTGTTTTTTTATTTATGTTGATCTTATTCTGTTGTGATGTACTAATGTGATGTAGTGGATATTTACTTTTCATGTGATGTGTAACCCTGTGTTGTACTGTTGTGTTGTAGTATTTATTTTTCATGCTGTGTGTAACTTTGTTGGTGTATTGTTATGACGTACTGAAACATTGAAATTGCTAGTTGGACTGTGTAGTACTGTGATAGTTTATTTCATGTTGTAGTGTTCTGTTGGATGTTTAGATGTTTAATGTTAGTTTCTCTTTACCCATGCAAATATTTAAAATTGTTATATCACTGCTACTAATTGTTTCATGCCTGCTAGTTGTAAATTTTGATTAATACCAGATAGTTGTTGAAGATTTCAAGATCCCAGCACAGAGAGGTTAGTTTTCTTCTACTCTGAACTGTTTTAAATTTATTGAAAAATTTAAGTTTGGGGGAGGGTAGAGAAATACTAACTTTTATTTGTTATCAATTATTATATTTTCAAAAATTATTAGCATAACTTCTGGCAGTTGAACCACATTATAAGATAACTAAAGCTTTTCATTTTAATTGAATATTATGGAAGGATAGGATGAAAATCTTTAGTAATAAAGGTTGATTTTATAGAAGTGAGATATTTGGTATGAAAGAATTTGATTATAGTCAACTATTTAAAGTAAAGAAAACTGAATTTTTGAAATGTTAAGGGACTTAAAGTATTGTGTGTTAAGAAGAGATTGTAAATTTATGATGAATAATAAAGCTTATACTTAACTATAAAGTAAGGAGATATTTCAAGTTTGAACTTTAGAAAGAGGAGAGTGAAGTTAAAAATCATTAAAGGCTATCCAGATATAGTAATCCTCAATAAAAAAAAAGAGAGAGAAAAGAAAAGAATGATTGAAAAACAATCCCTAAAAGAAAAGAAAAAAGAAAATAAAAGAAAAAGAAAGAAAAATGTTTATGAGGAGAAGCTTGAGGAGATGCCTAATCAAAAATTGTCTTCACTTGAATCACCTTAAAGGGAGAGCTTGATTTCATTTTCGAAGTTATGTTTTAAGTACTGGCCTACATTCTAATGAAGTTTACATGAACTCCTTTCTCACATAATCTTTTGAGGCACTCTTAATATGACAAATTATGGTTCATCTTGAAATAAATAGAAAACTAGAACTCTTAGACTTAATTGCTGAATATTCTTATAAATATAGTGTTGACCTGAGTTACTAAATTTCTTTTTGAAAATCTAACCAATACATTCTTTTGAAAGAAAAATTTTAGAGTCTTACAATTGAAAAGTACATTGCCTAGAGTTATATTTTATGTAGTAAAAAGATTACTTGAGGATTAAAGTTTGGGGGATTCTTATGCACCAAAAATATATATGGTTTTTGCTATAGAATTTTACCCATTTTTTATAATATTACACTTTAAAGAAAGGTATTTTTCATGATTTGTTGCAGGTATGATGATTTTAGGTGATTGGAATGAAAAGAAGTAAAAAGGAACGAATACGGAACAAAAAGGAGCAAAAAGGAGCAAAATGATGGAAAATGTGTTCTGGCGCCACCGGCGCCGGAATTCAGAGACTTCAGCATTTAATTGGCACGATAGAGCGTCGCCGGTGCCCGAAGTCGGTGGAGTTCAAATTTGAATAGTTTTGGCGAATTTTTGAAGGGATGTCTATGAAAACTCTTGGGATTTCGTCACTATCTTATAAGTAACTGCTTTTGGACGAAAAGTTGTGTGCCTTGTGTCTTCTAGAGTAGTTTTTAGTGAGTGTTAAGTGTTAGGGTTTAGGAGAAGAGTGTGTAGAGTGAGCATTTGAGGGAAATTCTTCTCTAAGGAGGGGAGGAGAAGAAATAAAGTGAGAGATTGCTTCTTCCTTTCCATTTTAAAGAGAGAATCAAGTGTTGTAAAGAAGAGAGAAGAGGATTCAAAGGAACTTCAAGGGAATTGCATTGGGGAAGAGAAAGAGATAAGTTGTATTTTATTTTGTGGTTTGTATGACTTCTCTTTTATATATAAAATCCATGTTTTATTGTATCTTCTCCATGAATTATGAGTAGTCTCCCTTGTCTTTCTTCTTACATAGAGATGTGATGATGGATTGATATGGATTTGATGTGCTTTTAATGTAATGAAGAAATTGTGACGGTTTTTCATTTAGAACTTAATTTACTTTCGATTTGGCCAATTGAAATGTTAAAATATGTTGTTGAACATTAAGTTTGAAAGGATTTAATGTCATACAACAATATGAAAGATCCATTCAATTTCTATGGATGAATTGCGTAGTTCATGGGAATTAAGTGCAAATAAATAGGGAAATGTATTTTGATGGACTTCAATGTGGAAATTTTAGGGTGACAGGCTGAAATCCCCAAATTGGTTCTAAGATTAGTAACTAATATCAAAGGCTAGCCTTCGGGTGAAGGGTGAGGGGGAGCTCCGAAGTGAGAGTCGGTATCCTCCCAGCCTAGCCTTAGAGTTAGTGACTAAACTTATAATAGGTCAATGTTCTTTTCTTGCTTAGAAGAGGGGATACTCTTTTAAGGGTAAAGAATCATCTATGCTCCTATTTGGTACAATAATATATATAATTATTTCATATCAATTCCACACATCATATTCTCATTACAAGAGGAAAGTACTTTTCTCATATATCGAAAACTTTTCAAATACTTAGTTTAGTGTGTCTGTTCGTTAATTCTGTTCTTAAAGTTGTTAGAAGTAATTGTAGTAAGTTAATTGTTACTATTTAGTTGTTCTTATTGTTTCCTGCATAGTAGTAGTAAGTAGTAAACCTTAATTTTAGTGCTTATTACATATTGTGTAACGCTTTCTTAAAAACTTCAAAATTTCCCTGTGGATCGATATCCAGGACTCCATTAGAGCCCTGTATTACTTGATATGATACGTATACTTGCGTTGAATGCTTGGACTTAACAAAATTATTATAAATCTATAAATCTCAGTTCATAAATTCTTGCAAAATATAAGTCCGCCGCATCAAGATTTTGTGTCGTTGCCGGGGATTAAATCTTCTAACAGTGGTATCAAATTCCTGCATTTTTAAGTATATATAAAGTCGAGCATCAATGCCTGAGCAGAGCATAAACACAGTATGTCGGATTGTGTGGAGCACACCAGTTAGGGCCGAAGATGAAAATCAAAATCAAGAGGCTTGGATATTATTGGCCAACAATGATGACAGACTACATGGATATAGCTAAGAAATGTCATCAATGCCAAGTGCATGGAGTGGTCTTATACCAAACTCCAAATGATCTACACCCCACGATCGCATCGTGGTCATTCGAGTGTTGGGGCACAGATATAGTGGGACCGATAAACCCTCCATCTTCAAATGAACACAGATTTATACTTGTAGCTACGGACTATTTGCCCAAATGGGCAGAGGCAATGCCATTACGAGAGGTCACAGTGCAGCAGGTGCTATAATTTTTCAAGAATCATATTGCATGTCGCTTCAATGTACCACGTTATTTCAAATAATGGTTCTGCCTTCAAGAGCACCAAAATAACCAATTTTTTTCAGACGACACGGGATAGATTGGAGATACTCTATTATATATTATCCCATAGCAAATGGCTTGGCAGAAGCCTTCAACAAGACACTTGTGCAGATTTTGAAGAAAAAGCTTGACGATAATAAAAAAGGATGGCACGAGAAGTTACTAGAAGCCTTATAGGAACATGACAACAGTCAGAATGCCGACACAGTCTACACCTTACGCACTCATGTACGGGTCTGAGGTAGTGCTTCCGTTAGAGGTTCAGCTACCGTCACTCAGAGTCACTATTGTCAATCAAATAACAGCAGAAGAAAACGCCAAGCTATAACTTGTAGAGTTTTAAATTCTTGATGGGAAGAGGTTGCTTGCACATCAAAATTTGGAGCTCTACCAAGCGAAGATGATTCAAGCCCATGACAAATTAGTCTGCTCGAGGTCGTCAAAGTTGGTGACCTTGTCCTCGTTCTCAGAAGGCCTAATTTGCACATCGTAAGATAGGTGGGAAATTTGAACCAACCTGGGAGGGACCATTTGTGGTAGAGAAGGTTTACTCAGGAGGTTCGTACCAGCTAGTGGATTCTCAAGGAGATAGGCACATGTTGTCAATTAATGGATGATATCTAAAGAAGTACTATGTGATGTGACAAATTTGAATAAGGATGTCAATTCTGATATAGCCGTGTGGCTACTGCCAATGAGTGGGTCCTAAATTAAAGAAATTTTTTAATCAAAATTAAATGAAATAAAATAAATTTTCATGAAATAAAACATTCTCACAATTGAAATCTTTTAATTCCAAAACTTGTAAAGTTATGTTAAATAAGATAATGGCATCTAATAAAAATTAAATTCCATAAACTATAATAAGTTTTTATTGTTATTGTTCTAAGTACCTCCTTACTGATGTTTCCCCTATTTTATACAGGAAAATATCATAACGAAAGCTGATTTATGCGTTCAAAGCGGCTTACATCTAGCGCTCAGAGAAGAGAGGCACCTGAGGGAGGTGTAACAAATTTTGACATGGACTTCTCATAAGTCAATGTGGATTATGAGGGCCCCTCATGGAGTTAGTCAGCCATAGGGAAGCCAAGGGCTTGCGGTCTTTGGTCAGAATCTGTCACCAAGAAAAAGGAGAATCATAGAGGCAAGCTGCCATTGGAGGTTTTATTGACTCACACCTCTATGCAGTAAGAAATAAGCGAGTCTAGTCGATGATCACCACCCCAGAAGAAGATATAATTAATGCTGCCACAGAGAGGACTGCTGACGCGCCGCTGAGCCGCACACATCGAAGGAATGCCAACCAATGCAAGTGCCAACATTTGGACAGGATGAAAAAAAGATAGGCTAGAGAGACAGCTGCAGAGCTTCCTTCAATTCTGGAAGAATTCTATGAGCCTGGAATGAAAGAGACAGAGGACAGCTTGACTGCTACAGAGACTGAGCCATAATTCATTGAGGAGCCTGTGCCGACCTGGGATCAAATTGAGGAGATCTTCACAGGGTGTCCAACTTGCAGCTCGGGTTTACCTAAGCAGCCGTCAGCTACTGGAGCATTTTCAGAGTGTCCGGACTATAATGTTCTGCACTTGGAAGAATATGGGACATTCGAGACATATGTTGCTGCCTCAAAGTTACTGAAGAGAAAAGAGCATGCCGAGGTAGGGCCATATGTACCAGAATACGTTTGTTCGCGATAGAAGAAAATAATTTCAGACTACACGATGGCAAAGAGACGTCGTGTCAGAAAGAAATAGTTCGAGCATTATGAAGAAATCCAAGGAATATTTGTCAATATCTTGGAAGGCCTTGAGCTATACATTGGTGTATTCTTAAGAAATGATCAAAAAAGAATTTTGGATTGTATTTTTAGCCTCAAGGACTTGGGCTGAGCTGGTAGTTTAAGGGCAAAGATGTATTCCGACCCGATGAAATGGAAAAGAGGAAAAGGCATAATTACGATCCAATGTGGTTGTTGTTATAACTTTGCAAAAGATTGACAAGGAAATCCCTTAGGGATTTTACAGAAAATGAAGTGGATTCGATGTCGCTAGGATAAATAAAATGGTAAATATGATGGTTAAATGGCACATACTGCAACAGATTACATTCCAAATAGTTGCATTGTCAATAACTAAGAAGAGGGAGATTGCATTCCGCCCCATATTGACCACCACAATTACGTGGGACCTTTCTGAACGGTCTCATTCATAAGTAAAATCAAAATTCTATTCGAAAGAGAAATTCAGATTGTTGGGCCTGAAGAATTCAGAGGTTCAGTCAAGATCCCATTTCCAGTTGGATCGATTTTGATATTGAAAGGAAATGGAGCAGACCTGTCAAAGCACTGCATACCCGGAGTGGCACAGCGCCGCGTTTCAGTTACTTTCCGCCGTATGAGTGAAGATAAGATGCCATATGGATATGAGACAGACTCATACTTGGAGGTTCTTCAGTTGTTGGAGCTTTGACATAGCTGTAGCTTTGAGTATACGCGAGGGGACTTCTGTCTCGGAGTGTTCCTTAGAAGGTTAGCTTGTTCACAGGGTGACCTCAGAGGATACAAAGTCGCTATGTTTATACCATTAGACAGCATACGACATGTTTTTCTTCCACTCATTGTTCGGATGCACAACATATGTTTTGGATGCCTCGCATAATATGATTTTGGTTGTACTGCACTTTCAAGTCAATATCAATAAAGAGCTAGTTTCTTTCATTGCAGTTTGAACTTCTAATTGCACTATGGATGAAAAGCAGCAGGACCATACATTTTTCCCAAATTATAATGAACAAATGACGATATAAAAGAGAAATTGGGAAATAAATAAGAAATCAAAAGATAAATAAGAAATTGGAAAAGAAAATGAAACAAAAGAAAAATTGAAATTGAAAACTCTCTTAATAAAAGAAAAGAAAAATGATAAAAAGAAAAAAATGGAATGAATTCTTCTACGATCTCGAGTCCTTCACTTGTTGCACAATTTTGCATTCCTCGTACACCTCAAAAATCTTGCGTTCGCATTTACACAACGTCACTTCCTACAAATACGAAAATCTCTTGACCTTCCATAAGTTTCCATGATGTTTGATCCATTTAAAAATTACCTATTTTAAGTGTAGATTTCATGCTAACTTTATGCACATTTTTAAAGATATTACACTTTAAAGGAAGGAATTTTGCATATTTTTGTCTTCAAGTATAAAAATATGATTTTAGAGAAAATCAAGCAAAAACTATGCAATTTTGAGCCAAAATAAGCAAGGAAGAAAATTCTAACTTAGCACATATTGATATGTCTTTCTATGCTTAATATCTTTTATATTTATCACATATTTTTGAATGAAATTATACTTTTAAGAAAGGTTATTTTTATGTCTATCTTGTAGGTGAAGATGTTAGGAACGCAACGCAATTGAAATGGGTCGAAACGGAGTTGAAAAGGAGCCAAACGGAGCAAAACAGTGGAGTTGTGCACAGGGTGGCGTCTAGGAGCCAAACTCGGCGCCCAAGCGCCAGTGACGAAGAGAAAACGGTGCCTAGGTGCCAGAATCAAGGCCTAGGCGCTAGAATCATCCAGAAAGGGTTATTGGACGGATTTTTGACGACTTTGGGAGTTATTTTGATGGTGTTAAGTAGTTTCTGGACCTTCTAGAAGACTGGAAGTTATTCCTAATATATAGGACATGTGATATAATGAATCTTAACACATTGGAGCGATTTAAATCGCGAAGAGGTGCGATCCAAAGTGAAGGGGTCCGACTGTTTTGGTCACGGAGTCTGGCGCGCCTAGGCGCCAGAACTTGGCGCCTAGGCGCCAGAGTCGGTTTCTAGAAGATTCAATGAATGTGGACTACTTTTGAAGAGGTGCCTTAAGCAACCCTTGGCCATTTTCAGAGCTCTATAAATAGGAGATATTTCTACAAGAAAAATGGCCTCTCTTACCTCTCTCTCTCTTGCCTCTCTCTTCTCTCTCTCTCTCTCTCTCTCTCTCTCTCTCTCTTTCCCTCTCTTTCTTTCCACTTAGTCATTTTAGTCATTTTAGAGTCATGAAGATCTAGATTTCTACATCTTATGGAGAGATTGGTGAGGGATTTTGAGATATTTATGTATGGGATGTACGAGCAGCGCATGGATCAGTGGGAGACTTTGGTGGAGAGATCTTCTTTCCTTCAGAGGGAAAAAGCTATGTATTGTGTTCTTCATTCTCTTGTAATTGTTGTAAACACTTTCTAGTAGATTTTATTTATTTTAAACCGAGTTTTCTGTCGTAATTTATCCATGCTTCTAAAGTGATTTTCTTTACTCTTTCTTTTAATATGAAGTAGTGGCATGTGTAGGAAAATTATTTTTATGATGGAATTATCTATTAAATGCTTCTAGGTGACAGATAGTTGCATAAATATAATAGAATACCAATGAAATAAGTTCCTTGTTGGCACTTAATTTATTACATAATTCTATCAAGTCTTCTACTTCTTATGCTATTATTTTCATTTACTTTTGTTTTGTAATGAAATAGATGTATGTTTAGGAATTAAGATTTGCTTAAATATTCTCTTATTAAATTATGGTGATGATATTCATACCGGATCTTCATTTACTTTACAAATTGATCACTTGTATTGTTAAAACCTTTTGAAGAATTCTGAGACCTATCCGGAGATGAGTTCTTAACTAGTGGATATCACATGAATCCTTGGGTAATCGAAGGTTTTATGCGGGTTATTCAAGGTGAAGTGCAAATAAATAGGAAGATATTATTTATTGGGCGCATAATTGATTAGTTTTTAGAGTGACAGACTAAATTCTAATAATTTGGTCTATAGAAAGGGAACGGGTCACAGGTAGGGCCGACCATAGCCACCCTTGGACATCTAGTAGTGTGAGCCTAGATTAACCCATTCTACTAATAAAACATCCTGAACCGATCTATAGATTAGCCAATGTTCTTTACACCTTGACCAAAGCGTAAAGAATAGGATTGCTTCTATTTGGCACTACTACATAAAATTCTAAGCATTTCTTTCCTACACATTATCTATGTAATTGCAAGTGAAAGGTAGTCTTAAACATCTCAAAATTCTCCAAACCAATTTATCCATAAGTTATCTTTTTATTTAAGAACTTTATTTAGGATTAGTTATTAAAAAAAACCTTTTTAATCAAAATTCCAAATTTAGGTCTTATAGAAATAGACTGAAATTAGCCTAAAGGATTGCTTACCTCGCTTCTCTGTGGGATCGATACTGGGGTTATAAAAGAAAACCATATATTACTTGAAATGATACGTATACTTACGTAGTACCCCTAGTGTGTAAAATATTTTCTAAAATTTTACAACATTCTGATTTTATACACTAGCCGCTATTTATAAATTGGGTCAAGTTTTTGGCCATCTTTTGGAAGCAAAAATTATTGCGTTATTGCGGGTCGGGTCAAGTTTTTGGTGTCGTTGCTAGGGAAGATTCGGTAAGAACTTTAGGAGAATTTTAGTTGAAATAATTAGGTTTAGACTTGGAAAACTGTAGTGTCGTAAAAACTATTTTTATGTGAAAACGTGCTTTGTTATATGAAAAAGTGTTGTAAAAGAAAGAAAAAAATTTTTGTGAAAAATAAGGTGTTCGTGAAAATATTTTGTTGTGTTGAATATATTTCATCTCTTATTTGTTTAATTGTTAATGTATTGTTTGTTGTGCTATGTATGGGAAACAAAGGATCTGCAAGACTTATGCCTTATGATCCCGAGTTTGAAAAAAAATAAAAAAGTAAAAATACAAAAAGGACTCGGAAAACTAGAAATGGAAATGGAAAACTTTCAAGATAATAACTTGAAAAATCATTATACTTCATTGAGGGATTACGTAAATCCTACGACAGATGAAATTCACTAAAATATACAAAACCCTGTCATAGAAGCTGACTCGTTTGAAATAAATCTCGAGATTATCAAGCCGGTGCGAACAGCATCGGTTTGGGGGAACTCCTTTGGAGGATCCCTATTTACACTTATCTAGTTTTCTAGAACTTTGTGCTACATTTCGTTATAACGGTATGTCAGACGATGCTGTTAGGTTAAGGCTTTTTCCTTTCTCACTAAGGGATAAGGCTAAAATATGGTTATACTCATTAGCAAATGGCTCTATTAAAAATTAGGAGGAGTAAACTCAGAAATTCCTAGCTAAGTATTTTCCACCTTCAATGACTACTAAACTTAGAAATGATATTATCTCATTTTGTCAATATGAAGAAGAAACAATATACGAAGCTTGGGAAAGATTTAAGGAACTCCTAAGAAAGTTTCCACATCATGCTCTGCCCGATTGGTTAATCATTCAAACTTTTTATAATGGGTTAGTAGGAACCCTTAGGTCTACAATTGATGCTACAGATGGTGGTTCATTAATGTCAAAATCATTTGATGAAGCGTATGCCTTAATTGAAAAAATGACAACAAATGAATTTCAATGGCCCTCTGCAAGGGTGAATCATAAAAATGTAGCTAGTGTTCATGATACAGATGTGATTACAATTCTTGCATCTCAGGTTGCTGAAATATCAAGGAACTTGGACCAATTTGGAATGAACCGGCCTCAATTTACTTCTGTAAGTGAGGAAATTTCATTAGGGCATCTAATTGATTCTAACTTATCATATGACACTTTAAATACCATAAACAACCCATATTCTAACTTTTACAACCCGTGTTAGGAGAACCATCCTAAATTTAACTGGAATCATACTACCGATGGTGGAAACCAAAAATGGGAAAATAATCATGCGAATCCTAATGGAAGTTGGAATAATCAGGGGAACACAATTATAGACCTTCATATCCACCGGGCTCTAGCAATGATCAACAATTTGAGGATAAGAAATGTCTATGGAAGAAGTGGTATTGAAAATGGGAAACCATATGCAAAGTCAAAATGCTGCGATTAAAAATATAGAGAATCAACTGGGACAAATTGCTAATTCACTTAGTAATAGACCCCAAGGAACACTTCCTAGCAACGTTGAGATCAACCCTAAAGAGAACACTAATGAACAAGTAGAAGCTGTCCAATTAAAAAGTGGAAGAAAGATAGAGGATGTGGTTAGAAAAGAGAAAGATGTTGTGAGCGAAATAAAGAAAACTAAAAGACCTGAAAAACATGTTTCTAAGGATCTGGAAAAATTAATTTCTCCAACTAAAATCATTTTGGAAAGACCACCACCTCCATTTTCTCAAAGACTTAGACAGCATGAGTTGGATAAGAAATTTTCAAAGTTCATGAAAGTACTTAAGAAGTTAACGATAAATATTTTTTTCACTGAAGCTTTGGAACAGATGCCAAGTTATGCAAAGTTTATGAAGGAGATATTACATAAGAAAAGGAAATTTGGGGATTACGAGACAGTTGCACTAAGTGAGGAGTGCGACATATACTTCGAAAAAAATTTTCCTCAAAAATTTAAAGATCCTTGTAGCTTTACAATTCCTTGTGCAATTGGAGAAAGATTATGTGGAAAAGATTTATGTGATTTAGGAGTGAGCATTAATGCGATGCCTCTATCTATATTTAGAAGGTTAGGTTTAGTCGATATTTTTTCCACTACTGTAACCCTTATGTTAGCTGATCGATCTATCATTTATCCAAAAGGAGTTATAGAAGACGTGCTTGTTAAAGTGGATAAATTTATCTTTTCTTTGGACTTTATTGTATTAGATATGGAGGAAGATAAAGAAATTCCAATTATTTTAAGGAGACATTTCCTTATTCTTGGACAAACTATGATAGATGTGCAAAAAGAAGAGTTGATTATGAATATTAATGACCGTAAAGTCACTTTTGATGTATTAAAGACTATGAAATATCCAGTTAAGAGAAAAGATGATGATTGTTTTTGGATAGATGAAATTGATTATCTAACTAAAGACCATTTCCAAGAAAGTTTTGAGAGTAAGTTAACGAGATGAGATTGAAATAGATTTTCATGATGATTCAAAACGTTATTTAAAGAAGACTCGTATGTATGTTCAGGAGAGGTGTGAAATGATGGACGCTACCAAAAATAGTAAACTTTTAATTCCATTTGTTGAAAAATCTCATGAACATAAGATGGATGTACCCCATACAATTTTAAAGCCTACCTATGTAGGGAATTCATCTACACAAACAGTCTTTATATCTTTAGATGCGACTCAATCACAAGGAAAACCTGAATTGAATGATGAACATGATAAAGTTATTGAACTAGGACTTGGAAGAGAATTTGAGGATATATTTCAAAAGAACTTTGAGTTGAGAAAAGAGGATAAGGATATTGGAAGACCATTGGAAGAAATTCCTAAGGAATTAGAAAAACCTATTTCCTCAACTATGATAGATCCTCCATCATTTAATAATTATAAAGGGGAAGAACTGGAAGATAATTTGAAACAGAAGAGTAACAATGAGGATACTGATCCAGAATCTGAATTATCTAAAGAGAATCTGATCCAAAATTTGTGAGATATTTAAGTATCTTATAAAGATCCATTTATTATAAATTTCAAGGATAATATTAATATGCAAATTCAGAAAATCAATAGAAGCATATTGGATCTAGAAAGAAATATGAGGAACAATGTTATAAATCAAACTGAAAATGAAGAGCTGAGTGAAAAATTAAAATTTGAGGATTTTATAGGAATATTTGGATCTGGAAATGATTGGGCAATTGATCGAGGATTACTTAATTGGAATTGTGATCCAGGAGGAATCATATGTCAGGCCCACGACGTTAAAACCAAGCGCTTTATGGGAGGCAACCCATAATTATCAGTGTGATTTGATTTAGTGTGCTTGCGAGTCATGATTGTTTATGTGTTGTTTTGTGTTTGCTTTAGTTCAGAATAGATTAATATTGTGAGGTTATGCCTTGGTCTTAACTAAATTTGTATATGACTTCTGGTAGTAGCAGGCTGACGAGTCTGTTATAACTCAGTTATAAATCGGAGCTGAGCATTACCTTGAAGCATGTAGAGTTTAGACTTGGACCACTCCATGTCAACTATATTAATTCCTTTATCTGACTTTGCTTTCACTAAGTAAGGTCATGAAATTGCTTAATGAACAATATATGATTGAACTACACTACTTTTATTTATCAAATTATCATTATTAGTGAGTTTATTTCGTTAGAAATTGAAAGTAAGGAGGGAAAATGTGAGTAGAAAGGAGATCAAATTAACCTCAATTGATCTTTCTTTATGAATCTGTGAGTTTAAGTATTTTAGTTTGTATGTTTGTGTTTGTGTTCGTGTTATAACAATTAAGATATTTGAATAACACTTAAATATATATCCCTATGCCGATACATGTCCTGCTTATTTGACTTTTCTTTAGTTTAATTTTATTTTAGCATGTTTAGTTTAGATTTGCTTTCTATTGCAAATTGTTATGTTCTGATGAATACATGTAGATGTTTTTGACAAACATTTGTAGTAGATAAAATTTCTGAACTATTTTTTTTCCTGCTTATATTTTCTGTACTGAATGCTATACATGTTCAAATTCAAGTTTGGGGGTAGGAAGAAAAATATATTTTAAAGTTAATATACTTCCTTTAAATTTAATATTATAACAAGCATGTTTTAGGCTAGATTTACTTTCTTCTGCAATCATTCTATCCTAATTATGCATGTATGTAAATTTGATAGGATGTTGTAGTAGTTAGTAAATTTATCTTTTATTTTTCTTCCTCCTACGTTCTATGGAATTAATTGAAAAATATTTTAAAATTCAAGTTTGGGGGGGATGAAAAATGAATTTTGAAAAACTTAAATTTTATTTGTCCTAAAAAATGATATAAATAAATTTGATTTTTGACTGAAAAATAATTATGTGTATGAAGTTATATTAGGGAAATAAAATTTTGAATATAGAAATGAGTAAGAGAATTTAGTTAAAATTTATAGTAGTGATGAAAAATTTAAAGTTAAATTTTTCTTAGTGAAGAAATGATAAGTATTGTGTAACCATCTTTAGTAAGAAAAGTTGTATTTTTAGAAAAATAGAAGGTTTAAACTTTCGTTTTCAATATTTAAATTTCTTTTATTGAAAATTAATTTTCAAAACTGTTATTATATTTCTAAGTAAAAGATATATATCTACCTTATGCTTTAGGAAAGGAAGGGTGGAATTCAAAATTATTAAAGGCCTATCCAGACATAGTAATCTTTGCCTGAAAAAAGAAGATTAAAAAAAGAAGTAGAAAGAAAAGAAAAAGAAAAAGAAAAAGAAAAGAAAATTATAGTATGTGAAAAAGGAAGGAGAAGCTTGAGGATTAAAGGACCTAATCAAAAATTGGTTCCACACCTGAGCTTTTTAAAGTATAAGATTTGAGAAAATCTTAAGCTTAAAAATATAATATAGTTAGTATAATTATTTTTAATAAAGGTTTTTAAGTAAAGAAAATAAAATGCCTAACCCCTATATTTTGAAAATTTTACAAGTATTTCTGAATTAGATAGTAACACATATTTTCATACTCTTTCATCTAAGAGATTTCTAAACATCAAATTGGTCTCATTTACTAAATTTTTTTCTAAATTGGACTACTACATTTCTAGAACAAAATTTTAGAAAATCCAAAAGAAACTCATACACATGATTTGCTTATGTGGTTTTACATGATTATAGTGTTACTTGAGGACAAGTAACGTTTAAGTTTGGGGGAATTTGATCCATTTAAAAATTACCTATTTTTAGTGTAGATTTCATGCTAAATTTATGCACATTTTTAAAGATATTACACTTTAAAGGAACGAATTTTGCATATTTTTGTCTTCAAGTATAAAAATATGATTTTAGAGAAAATCAAGCAAAAACTATGCAATTTTGAGCCAAAATAAGCAAGGAAGAAAATTCTAACTTAGCACATATTGATATGTCTTTCAATGCTTAATATCTTTTATATTTCTCACATGTTTTTGAATGGAATTATACTTTTGAGAAAGATTTTTTTAATGTCTATCTTGTAGGTGAAGATGTTAGGAACGCAACGCAACTGAAATGGGTTGAAACGGAGTTGAAACGGAGCCAAACGGAGCAAAACAGTGGAGCTGCGCACAGGGTGGCGCCTCGGCGCCAAACCTGGCGCCCAGGCGCCAGTGACGAAGAGAAAACGGCGCCTAGGCGCCAGAATCATCCAGAAACGGCTATTGGACGTATTTTTGACGACTTTAAGAGTTATTTTGACGGTGTTAAGTAGTTTCTGGACCTTTTAGAAGACTGGAAGCTATTCCTAATATATAGGACATGTGATATAATGAATCTAAACACATTGGAGCGGTTTAAATCGCGAAGAGGTGAGATCCAAAGTGAAGGGGTGCGACTGTTTTGGGCACGGAGTCTGGCGCCTAGGCGCCAGAGTCGGCTTCTAGAATGAATGTGGATTACTTTTGAAGAGGTGCCTTAAGCAACCCTTGGCCATTTTCAGAGCTCTATAGATAGGAGATATTTCTACAAGAAAAAGGGCCTCTCTTGCCTCTCTCTCTCTCTTACCTCTCTCTTGTCTCTTTCTCTTTCTCTCCCCCTCTCTTTCTTTCCCCTTAGTCATTTTAGTCATTTTTGAGTCATGAAGATGTAGATTTCTACATCTTATGGAGAGATTGGTGAGGGATTTTGAGATATTTATGTATGGGATGTACGAGCGGCGCATGGATCGGTGGGAGACTTTGTTTGAGAGATCTTATTCTTTCCTTCAGAGGCAAAAAGCTAAGTATTGTGTTCTTTATTCTCTTGTAATTGTTGTACAGTTTCTAGTAGATTTTATTTATTTTAAACCGAGTTTTCTATCGTAATTTATCCATGCTTCGTAAGTGATTTTCTTTACTCTTTCTTTTAATATGAAGTAGTGGCATGTGTAGGAAAATTATTTTTATGATGTAATTATCTATTAAATGCTTCTAGGTGACAGATAATTGCATAAATATAATAGAATACCAATGAAATAAGTTCCTTGTTGGCACTTAATTTATTACACAATTCTATCAAGTCTTTTACTTCTTATGTTATTATTTTCATTTACTTTTGTTTTGTAATGAAATAGATGTATGTTTAGGAATTAAGATTTGCTTAGATATTCTCTTATTAAATTATGGTGATGATATTCATACCGGATCTTCATTTACTTTACAAATTGATTACTTGTATTGTTAAAACCCGTTGAAGAATTTTGAGACCTATCCGGAGATGAGTTCTTAACTAGAAGATATCACATGAATCTGTGGGTAATCGAAGGCTTTATGCGGGTTATTCAAGGTGAAGTGCAAATAAATAGGAAGATATTATTTATTGGACGCAAAATTGATTAGTTTTTAGAGTGACGGACTAAATTCTAATAATTTGGTCTATAGAAAGGGAACGGGTCACTGGTAGGGCCGACCATAGCCACCCTTGGACATCTAGTAGTGTGAGCCTAGATTAACCCATTCTCCTAATAAAACATCCTAAATCGATCTATAGATTAGCCTATGTTCTTTACACCTGGACCAAAGGGTAAAGAATAGGATTGCTTTTCTATTTGGCACTACTACATAAAATTCTAAGCATTTCTTTCCTACACATTATCTATGTAATTGCAAGAGAAAGGTAGTCTTTAACATCTCAAAATTCTCCAAACCAATTTATCCATAAGTTATCTTTTTATTTAAGAACTTTATTTAAGATTAGTTATTAAAAAAAACTTTTTTAATCAAAATTCCAAATTTAGGCCTTATAGAAATAGACTAGAATTAGCCTAAAGGATTTCTTACCTCGCTTCTCTGTGGGATCGATACTGGGGTTATAAAAGAAAACTCTATATTACTTGAAACGATACGTATACTTGCGTAGTACCCCTAGTGTGTAAAATATTTTCTAAAATTTTACAATATTCTGATTTTATACACTAGCCACTATTTATAAATTGGGTCATGTTTTTGGCCATCTTTTGGAAGCAAATATTATTGAGTTATTGCGGGTCGGGTCAGATGTCGTGAGATTTTATCACGAATTTTAAATTCTCTATAAACCCTACATTCAAATTCTCTACAAATCTCCGCAATCATTATAAGTTTTCACGAATTCTCGTTAAATTTCCCTAAATCTCCACCTTTCATTTCTGCAATTTTTTCCATCTCCATAAATTCTAGGATCAGTACCTAAATTCGGATTTCCCTCGATCAGCACTTGCGTTGGATGTAAGTCCCTGAGCTTTCCTTCTCAACGTGATAATCCCTAAATTTCTACTTCCTATCCGAGAAATTTTTCACCATCCATGAAATTTCAAGGTCAGTGCATGATCGTCCGATTCCTTCAAATTCCCTAAATTTCCACTGCTTATTCGAGAAATTTTTCTGCCATCCATGAAATTCTAGGGTCGGTGCAAGGTTGTCGGATTCCTTCAGATTCCCTAAATTTTTGCTTCCTATCCGAGAAATTTTCTGCCATCCATGAAATTCCAAGGTTGGTGCAAAGTTGTCTGATTCCTTCAAATTCCCTAAATTTCTGATGTCTATTCGAAAAAATTTTCTGCCATCCATGAAATTTTGGGGTCAGTGCAAGGTCGTCTGATTCCTTCAAATTCCCTAAATTTCTGCTTCCTATAGGAGAAATTTTTCTCCATCAATGAAATTATAAGGTCGGTGCAAGGTCGTTTGATTCCTTCAAATTCACTAAATTTCTGCTTCCTATCCGAGAAATTTTTCACGATCCATGAAATTTCAGGATCGGTGCATGGTCGTCCGATTCCTTCAAATTCCCTAAACTTCCACACCATTTTCGAGATATTTTCCCCATTCACGATATTTCCAGGTCGGTACCGAAATTTTGATTCTCATTTCTGAGACTGGTAACTAAATTCCAGTTCTCATCCTTCGAGATCAGTACTTAAATTCGGATTCCCTTATTTCGAGATCGGTACTGAAATTATGATTCTCATTTCTAAGACAGGTACCAAAACTCTAGTTCTCATTCTTTCGGGATAAGTATCTAAATTCTGATTCCCATCTTTCGAGATCAGTACCTAAATTCCGACTCTCTCCTCTACACTCTCTTTAAACTCAGAGATTCCCACAGGATTAAAATTTTCAAATGAAAGTGAAATTTCCACAAATTCAAAATTTCATAAACTCAAATTCCTATAAATTCAAAACTCAAACCCAAATGCAAACTCAAAATTAAATTAAAAAATTCATATTAAAATCTAAATCCAAATCTGAAATCAAATTCTAATTCCAACTTTGAAATCAAATCGAATCGGGTCCCCTTCAGAATGAATAGGCTTGAAATTCATAGCCCCATCTTGAAAGTATCCTACCTTCTTTTCCCAGCTAGAGTTCCTGGATTTGAAAGTTTCTACCATATAATCCCCAGCAGACACTTTCTCGTTCAATTCTACATCCTGTCTCGAGTGCTGACTTAGACAGTCGTGTTGGTTTTGTTGATATTGTCAGTCAACACCAATATGTGCGGTGTGCTTGTCTGGCACACCACACCTACTAGGGGTCCATTTGTTGGCCCCACTTTTATTAAGGTCTAGTATTTTTCTAGACAGCTTAAGGTCAAGCCATAGAACTCTCTTGGTGACTATCTTAGAAGACTAGTGATGGGACCCTTCCCCCTTAGAAATTCAAAATACTTCTTTGCTTCACTTGGAGATTCAGATGCTTAAAGTCTAAACTTAAAGTACTTAGGAGGATGAGACTAAGCATCATGAAGCTCAAGATGAGTTCCCTATAAGATGTTCAAGCCTCAGGACTCACCTTGGAAAGTCTGGTCTGGGTCAGGCTCATACACATACTCACACCCACTCTACACTTACACTCACTACACTTATAACTCTAAACCAAACTTCCTCACACTTGATCCCCTACTCTTTTGGAAACTCATATGGGTGGTTCCCAAAGCTCTAGGCCCTAGGCTAGGTTTTGGGTAGAACTAACACATGGAGGATCCAAAGTGGGATTTTTCTTTGTCCATGGCTTAAATAAGTTGAAATTCTCATTTAACTCCAAATTTACAAAAAATTCCAACTTTGACCCTCTGATCCCTAAAACTCCACCAAATTACCAAAAACCCCATAAACCTTAATTTTGACCAAAATCCAAAAAATGTCCAAATTAGCCAATTTTCTCCAAAATCATCCCAAAGCACTCCTCACTACTCAAAATACCCAAAACACCTCAAATTTACCAAAATACACCCAAAATAGCCAAAATTGCCAAAATGCCCCTTCATAGCCCAAATAATCCAAAAATTCCCAAAAATTCCAAAACCATCTCATATGTCTCCGAAATCAATTTGAACCACTTCACTAGACCCAATTTGATCAAATTGACTCATTTTGACTAAAAGCTCCAAATTGCCCTTTTAAGCCAAAAACACCCAAACCACCTTAATGTCCACCCAATTGACCTCAATCTCCCCCAATTTCAATTATAAACTCAAATTCACAATGCCCAATACCAATTCAAACCAAATCCAAGTCCAATTTGACCCAATTTCAAACCTAATTTCAATCCAAATCAAAGAGCCCCAATTAGGCCATATGACCTAAATCCCCCAAATTAAACTTCTTAGCCAAATTGATTTCCTCAAAATTAAATTCCAAGATCTTCATAACATTCCTACACACCAAATTGATCCATCAATTGACCCACATTTGAGCCTATACCTCCCCAAAATCCATCTGAAGTCAAATCCTTAAATTAGCCCCAAATGTTTCACGTGCCCAAATTCCACCAAATTGAATGGCCTAACCCTAAAATTTCCACCCAATTTATATCCAAAACCCTCCATGACAATCACCTACATAGATTTGAACCACCAAGTGAACCCTAGCCAAGCTTTAGCTTAACCTAAACCCAAGCTTAACCCATGTTAGCCTAAATTAACTAAATGCCCAAAACCCACCAAATTCACCTTCCAAACTAACTCAAAACCACTTCAATCCTCTTCTAAAACATTTATGACAATCATGCAATGAACAATCAATTGGACCTAACCTAAGCTTGAACCCAACCTAGCCCAACTTGAACCCAAAGTCCCCAAAATTGAACATGTGACTCAATGTGACCAAATCAAGCCAAATGTGACCAACCCAAGTCAACCACAGCCATCAAATGAACCTTAGGGGCTGGTCTAGGTCCACCTAGCCCAACCTAGTTGAGCCATTGACCAAAGGTCCCCTAAATTAGGGGATTTCATCCTATTTAAGGCTAAACCAAAGGAGATCTCTTACCATAAGCCATTACCAGCCAACTTAATCGCCATTAAGGCCTACTTACTGGCTCACCTGACCACCCTAGCCTGAGCACCACCCTGGCTGGCCAGCCTAGTCAACGGAGGAGCTAAAACCGAAGTCACCTCACACCAAATCAAACCAAAACTCACCCATCCCATGTGTCCAACCCTGATTGGTCACTGGAGCCTTACTGCCTTCCACCTAAGCTGCAAAGTGCACCCACCAGCAAGCCCTGAGCTTCCCCAGAGCTATGGCTATTTAAGCCACCACCCTTCATGGCCAAGGAGAACACACTGAACCTAAGGGAAACTCTGTCCAACTATTTTCAAAGCCTCTCCCAGCCTTCCTAAGCTAAGCCTAACCATTTCCCAACCATCTCCTCCACTTCCTGAGCTCAATTTTTGAGATCAAAATCAGCCAAAACAAGGACACTCACTATCACAACCCTACACTACACCAAGCTCTAAATTGATTTGCTCCTCACCATCCCCTAACCAAACGAAGAAGATTCCCCATAGAAGCCCCATCCCAGAGCCTCTCTAACCTAGACTTCCCTCATACCCAAATTTCTTCTCTGATCGAACTCTTGTGTAAGCCCAACAAGAGCTCAAATTTCTGGTGTTAGGAGCTTTGCAAGGTCACTACGAAGGTGTAGAGTTATTCTGATTGAGGCCTCCCCTCTCAGACCATGGTACAGAGCTCTCACTTTAACCCAAGCCTATTTTCATTCTCCATGCATGAATATTGTATTTCATACCATATGAACCATATGGATATGTTCGTCTGGACTAGATGAGTCTATAAGATCAAATCCGAAGTGATTGGGTTGAGTCTAGGCCGAGATCTTAGGGCTAGAAGGTGGACGGTTTAGGGGTTAAGCTAGTTGGGGATGATGTCCAGGAGCCGTTGAATTGCGTGTGTAATGGCTTGACGGCTAGGATCATGCCAGATAGATGATCTAAACATAAAACGCGGACGCATGACAACTGAGTCAGAAGGCGACGTCTAATGGCAGAGTGTCACGCGTGGCTTCGGAGCTGCCTAGGATCCAGTCAGTGCCACGTGGTTAAAGAGAAATTAGGGATATTCTGGATTTATTTAAATCAGTTAACTTAGAAAATCCATAACTTTGTTCAAGGGAGATATCTATGAAGAGATCTTCAATTTTCAATTTAATCACCCTTATTTTCATGAAATAATTATAATAATTAAAATATTAATTAGAAAAATTCAAATTAAATTTTGGTAGGTTCACTATGCCAGAGGACCAGAGGAAAAATATAAACTTATTTAACTCATTAAATATCTCACTAATGATAATTAATCCTTTAAAATAAAAGAAAACAAAAATTGGCTAAATATAAATGTAAATGACTTAATAATGATTCTCCACTGTGGATTGGGTCAGAGGAGCTTCTATAAAAAATTTCAATTCATTTAGAGTTAATTTGATCACTAAATTTGATTTTCTAAGTTAAATAATAATTTTGACATTAAAATAATTATAATAATTAAAATATAAGTTGGAAAATTATAAAATTGGGTTTAGGAGTTCCTTATGGCCAAAAGAATTTAATAAAAATAAAATGGTAATTAAAATAAACACTTCATTTTTAGGCTTACTTTTTAATTTTAAAAAATATTAAAAATTAATAAAAATAATTAAAAATCACAAAAATAACTAGAATATTAAAATCCACTAAATTGTCACATTTGGTCTCCTAATCATTTGTGAACAATTGAAATAGTTTTCCAAATTTTCTAAGTGAAGATATTAATTTTAAAATGTTTAATAATAATTCTGAAGCTTAAAAATTGATTTTTCTTAATTTCTCACTAAAATAATTCTAATAATTATAATATAAATCACAAAAATATAAAGTTTATTTCTCTAGGTTCCCTGACCTCAGAGAGATTTATGAAAAATATTAAACTTAATTTTCAACCTGATTAATGTTTTATATTTAATTAATACTCCAGAACTTAAAATAATTATAATAATTAAATTAAAAATCAAAAAATCATGAAAATTGGTCCAAGTGGTCACCTGGTCTATATGAACCTCCAATAATTTTCTTAAGAGCAGAATTTTTGTTTTGGTTAAGTTATAGAATAATCCTTGAAAACTCCCATTTTGCATGTAAATAATTATATAAATAAAATTAAATTAGAAAAATTACATTTTTATCCTCGTATGTTTTAATTGACCCATAAATGGGGTAACAAAAGAATTTTAAAATAACTTGAGTTAAATTTAATGAATTATGAGATGATAAGGCCTTAGGGGCAAAAATGGTAATTTTATGATTTAAGCCTTCATTAAATATTTAGGACAAATCAAAGGGAATGAGTAATGAATAACCATAATTGACATATTTAGATGATTGAAATACAAGGGATTTAAATGATAAGAATTAACCTCACCTTTGTCACAGAAAAGATAAATTTGTGATTTCTTTAATTATTTTAATTTGGAAGATAATCAAAATTAAATGATCCCAGGGTTAGGGGTTTGCCTTTGGAAGTTAATAATTAATCAATCTAGTACCCCTTGTTTGTGTTTAATGATAATTTAGTACTTTGTTAAGAATCATGATAACATAAGTTAACATTTTCTAAATTACAAATATACCCATTAAGTATTAAGGGCTTGTTAGTGAGCTATGCTTAATCAAACTTGACTAATATGTATTAGAAAAGATAATAAAATTAATTATGAACATATTTGAAACGATACAAGCCCAACAATAAAATCAAATATGTTAAGCTTCTTAATTAAGTCAATGTGCCCCTAAAGCCTCACTCACATAATTTATAAATAGAATATCAAGTGATAATTATCTCTCTTAGGGATGAGCAGAACATTAGTTCATTGAGCATAAGGGTTGATAGAGATGAATCATTAGGCAACATAATAAGTTTCAATGAACTCGAGACATTTCAAAGGATTGTGAGATGTCCGGGGCCCAGCCTCTAGGCCTTTTCTCATACTCTTTTGGAAACCTTGGAGGAAGATTAAACTTATTATGCCTTGTTTAAGAAGTCATCTATACATTTAAAATAGAACTCACCAAGTTATGACATAGGATTTGATGGGTACGCTTCAAACATGTTTTTTTGCTTACAAGCAGCTTCAATTTCCACAAAAATTATATATATGCATTGCAAGGCAAAACATTCAAGTGAAGGAACGAGAAGAAATGTCAGGTACGCTTTTATTTTATTACACTGCAATTTACTTTCTTGTACCTTTTTCTGCTTGCGAAATTGCATGATAAATAACAAGGTCACCCTGCATGTTAAAACCAAAACTTTTAGGATAGCCACAAAACCAAAACTGAAATTCAAATTAAAACAAAACAAAAATAAAATTTACCGATATAATAGTCAAAATAAAAGACAACTCAAAATTTAATCATAAACAGAATAAAAATCACAAGTGAAACTAAATTAAAACATCTCTTTGGATGATCGGGAATCACTTGGAGGAGGCAACCTACGGCTGCTAACGAGATTTCTCAAGATCTGAATGAAAGTATTGAATTCATTTAGTTGAATTTGGTAAATTCATCTGGACTAAGTGAATCTGAAGAAAACGATAGTACCGAGACAAGGGAACTGTAGAATCCTAACTGTTGTTGTCATAATCAACTATAGCATTATCTTTTGTTTTGAAGATGTTGTCCTGCATTTGCTATGAATATGCTTTGATATTTGTGTGATTTGCTTCAAATTTTCTTTATGTATGTTTTTTATTTGAAGATTGTCATGGTAGTTTTGGTTTAGAGAATTTACCCCAGTTGGTTGCAATGGCTTTGTGGACTTTTCTACTTGTGCTTTGATGTAGATTGATCCCTTCATTTATGAGATATTTTACACATGTCGATCTCTATGTGAGATAGTTGTGAAATATTTTATGGGTATATTCCCTTTTGTTGCTTGCTATACTCTTTTCCTTTCTCGCACTCTGTCATGAGGCATGCTAGGATAAAATATATGTTTGGGGGAGGGGGCTGACATGCATACTTACCTAAGAGTAATTCACATATTTAAGTTGTTGGTTATACTTAAGAGTGATTTCTCATTAAGGGAATCTTGGCAATTTGATTAGGTTATATAATGACTTCATTAGAAATATAAATTTTCATTAAATGAGGGATTAAAATTAATTTCCCAATAATTGAGACGAGACATTCACTATAATAACATCTGTTTTAATCCTAAATGGACTCATAATAATTGAAAGTGTGTAATTTAAATAGAAGCAATTAACTAGAAATAATTAAGCCTTTAAATTTTCAACTCAAATAATCTACTAATCTTAACTTTTGAATGCATTTAATATTCTGAAATTCATGTTAAGGAATTCTTGGAGACCAGACATTCAAAATTTTTAAAAGAAATATGCTCAATCAGATATAGTAATGCTTAGTGAAATTAATGATAATATTAGGCTTAAAAAAAGAAAATGAAACAAATAGAAAAATTATGCCCAATAATTCAAAATGGATAAGAGAAAAAATAAATACCCAATAATTTTTGGAGAAGGAGCTTCAGGTTAAGCAAGAAAAGCCAAAGGTAAGCCCTTTCGTAATTAATAAAACTTAAATCATTTTTTATTGAATTCTTAAATATTATATTAAAAAAAAGTAGAAGTGATGTTGAGTTATTTCATTAAGAATTAATTGACTTAAAAATAACTTTAAGGAATGAAATTATTTTAATTAAACTAAAATAAGATTTTTGAGATCTGTTTAGGCTTAGAAAGAAGTAAATTAAAGAAATACTAGGTTATTAGAGATTAATAAAAATACAAACTTAAGATGATATTTTCATATCTTCTACTACAACTTATATAATCAAGTTAAATAATCAGGAAATCCCACATGAAAGCTACGAAAATCATTTAAACAAGTTCCAGTTTAGATATGTGGTTACTTGAGGGCCTCTAATAAATAAGTTTGGGAAAATTGATGTGAACCAATTTTGTGATGTTTTTCGTCATAAATTACTTGCTTTATTTATTTATTGTGGTGATTTTATGCTTGTAAAAGTTATTTTTATAGTGTTTTGCACGACACAGGTGTTACGTGCTTTAGGACACTAAAATATGATGTTGGACCAAACTAGACTGGCGCACCCGCGCTACCACCTTGCATAGCTGACCCAGACTATTTTTCCTGTGGAACGATCGAGGGAACCAAGCGCACGATGCACCCACACCAAGAGTAGGCACTCCCACACTAGCCTCCCAAGTGCATGGTACCCTCGCGCCAAAAGTTGCATGCCCACGCTTCAGTATGCTAAAAATCATACTTGGAAATTTTTAGGTAGTTTTGTGGCCTAAGTATATATAGGAATGCATGGGAGACATCAGCTACTCTTGGCTCATTAGAGGCCTCCTCTTCTAATTTTTTAAGAGATTCTTAGTGTGACCTAGGGTTTTCTCCTTTGTTATTTCTTTTGAGAAGATTTCTAAGTATTTTTTGTTTGAGAATTTTGTAGGATTATGAGAGAGTGATTGTTTGTTATTGTATCAAAGAGATTGACAGTGAGTTGTATTGTATGAAGAGAAATCTAGTGTATTGCAAAAAAAAAATGATTAGCTTGGTTGTGAATTTTCATTACTTATATTATATCTTCAATGTTTTTCAATGAAATGTTTCATCACCTCGTGTATCATAGCTAGCGGTTTTTCTCATTATTTTCTCTGTGAGTGTTTCCCCCAAAATGTGTTTTATGCTTTTTAATTTTACATGTTGATGTGTCAACCTTTTGATAATCGTTTACTTTTGATTCAGTAAATTAGGATGTTAAAACCTCTTGTGATCTGGATTTCTAACTGTTGACTAGAGGAACAGGTAAGTTAATACACAATCACATAGTAAAATAGAAATATTATGATTAGAAAACTGTAACTTAGATAGAGGACAAGAGTATTCTTAGGAAACGTTGTATAGTCAAGTCCACTTAATTGTAACAAGGTTTCTGATGCTTCATATGCTTATTCATAGGCTAAGGAAGACCTGTCCCTGATTATCAAAAATCACATGGAAATCTCATAGGAAAAATATTGAGGAATTAAAAGACTGATATCACAGGAGCATGAGTCTCATTACCTCTGAAAAACCTTATAAATTTTTGTTTTATTTTCTATTTTAAAATTTACGAATTTAGAACATTTTTCCCATTATAACCTTGAATACATTAAACAAGGCTTAATGGTCTATTTAACTAGAACTTCACCAGTTAGAAAGATTTGATAAGTTCTTTTTTTATCAATAAGCGAACTCTAATTCCGTATATTACTTGATATAGTAGTATACTTGTGAGATTGATAAATTGATTTACAACAATTTCTGGCATCACAGCACTTCCTTTTTTCTATTTGAAAATTCAAACGAATATCTTCAGCCAACAACTCATTAGCCACTTAATCAACAGAAGGAAGGGGATTGTGATGCAAAATTATGCAACGAAGGATTTCAAAATCATCTTGAAGAGCCATCATAAGTTGAACCAAACATTATGCTTCTCGACGAGCATCATAAAGTGAAATGTCCATAATTCTACAGATTTAATAAGAGCAAGCTGATCCTAAAGATTAGACATTACAAAATAAAATTTGTGAACACCCATGCTATTTTGATATCTATCTCCAATTGGTATTTTTCTGTAAAATTAGAATGTGCATGTAATCTTTCCAAATGATGCCAAACCGCTTTAGCCATTTCATACTTTGCTAATTGGATTCCTATAGCTTGTAAGACAATGTTAAATCTACGTTAAAATTTTCGAATTAGAGCCATCCCAAAGTTCCAATTTTTCTGAAAATTTCTAATATTTTTCATTCATCAGCTTAGCAAAAGTTTCAAAAAAATAACCCCATATTTTTTTATCCTTGAGAAATTTTCTAATGTCATAACTCCAATACGAATAATTATGCCCACTATAACTCAAGTGCACACTAATGGATTAAAGTGAATCGTCTTTTTCACGGGACATTATAACAAATAACACAAGAAAAAAAAAGGAATAAGAGAGACAAATACAAATCCTAATTTGACAAAAAAAACAAAAAAACTACAAATCAAAGGCCACCGAACCTAGCTGTGCTAAATTAAGATGAATCGAGATTTCATGAAAACTATGGAAGAAATTTTACGCTATGATACCGTGATAAATGTATGCAAATTTAGGGAGAAATGAAATAAGAAACAGATGCCAGAAAGACATAATTTTTGGGGCTAGGATTTGATATTGCAACAATAACGGGAATAAGTTAGGCAAGAGATACATAAGCAAAAAGAGGGAAAATAAGAAAAGACTAATTTACCCTTTAATAATCACAATAATAAACCTAATATATATTTCATAAAAAAAATGACTATTTTAAATTCTAAAAATTGAAATATACTTTTTCATGCATAAATAAGGCCACTGAAAAAAAGTGTGTTAGATGTGTAGATACATAGGAATTCAGGGGTATGTATGTAAATCTTCCTTTCTTTTTGTTTATTTTAAGTAAATTTTTTTGGGAAGTGTACCAAGACCTCTTGAGAATGACTTCTATGAGAAACTAATAGATAGATTTGGATACATGAATAATACGTCTGAATTAAAAAAAAAGCAAATACATTATTTCCCATCTCATTCATGGAATAGAATTTAGAATTAATTATAGCAAATAAAGAAACTTAATTGTTTTCTAAATTTGTTGCTTCTTCTATAGAAGTGCTCTACTTTAATGACTTTCAGAGCTATGTTATGGCTCACTAGAACTTTAAACCGCTCATTCTCTTTTCAAGTCAATGTAACTTTATAACCTCTAGCTAGTGTCGTCGGTGAAATCTAAACTAAAAATCATTGCAGCGTTTATTTCAAATCAACTTGTTATAGCTTAATTGAGTAATTCTACAGTCTGATCATCTTTTGAAAAGGCTCATATTTCTTGATTGTATCAAATCTTCAATTTTCTTTGATAACCACCTTGTTGTTTCAACTCCTTACTACAAAAATCATAAAATTATGAAAAAAAAATAAAAAAATTACAAAGTACTCGTGTAGTCACTATGTGAGTTCTCCTTATAAGCAGCGAAGTCTTCCCTTTATCCGCCATTTTTCTACCATTATCATGCCCTTTGCTGTCCTCTCCTTCGGAACAATGGCAACTCCTTCTCGACCTAGAAAACGACCCAAATACATCTTTGGTTCGCTCGACAGTAGCTCATCTGCTTTGTCGTCTTCAGAAGAAGATGAAGCAAAGGAGTCGGAGGAAAATGGAGCAGAAGATGAGGTTAATGAGGAGAATAAAAAGAAGGGGAGAGGGCGAAATGGGTCTGTTTTGGAGAAAGGTGTTGGAAAGAAGGCTACCGCCATAATCATCTCTCTCAAGAAAGTCTACAAGGTTTGCAAGGAAGAGGGCCACAGGCAGGATTCCTGGGGGCCAATTACATCGGCTGCCCTAGAAAGCCTTGCTTTCTCTGTACAATGCCCGGCCACACGACAATGTCATGCCCACATAGAGTGGCTTTGGAGCATGGAGTGGTTCCAGTGCTTAGGAAAAATAAACAGACGCAGCTGGATCATGTTTTTGAACGACAACTAATTTCTCAAATTCCGAAGATCAAACCCACATTTGTAGTCCCTGATAAATTGGATCGCGTTATTGTTAAGTCCACAGCCGTCGCGTGACAAGCTTGGAGTTCCATCCTACTATGAACAGTGTACTTATATCAGGAGACAAGAAAGGGCAAATTGGCATATGGGATTACAGCAAGCCAAATGAGAAGATAGTCTATGGATCTATACACTCCTGCATAGTTAATAACATGAAGTTTGACACGATAAATGATTTCATGCTCTACAATTAGCTACACCGATTTGGAAACTGGAATTGCAGTTCTTCTGATCGATGTTAACCCTGATGGATAGAATGGTCCATCTACATGGCGGATGTTATATGGAATGGATTCTAATTCGGATAAAGGACATTTACTGGCCGCAGATAACTTTGGCTATATTTACCAGTTCGATACTAGGGAAAAGGTGAATACTGGAGAACCAGTTCTTATTCATAGAAAAGGCAGTAAGGTTGTTGGGCTACATTGCAATCCCACACAACCAGATCTTCTCCTGAGCTGTGGAAATGATCATTTTGCTCGTATGTGGGATGTACGTCGATTAGAAACTGGATCTTTTCTTGCCAGTCTTGCTCATACTCATGTTGTCAACTCAGCCTATTTTTCTCCACATACTGGAAGTAAAATCCTTACGACATCGCAGGACAATCGAATAAGAGTCTGGAACTCTGTCTTTGGAAACTTGAATTTGCCCAGTAGAGAAATTGTCCACAGTCATGATTTTAATCGTCACCTTACTCCTTTTAGAGCTGAGTGGGATCCAAAGGACCATTCTTAGTCGCTCGCTGTTATTGGTCGATACATAAGTGAGAATATTAAAGGTGTGGCGTTACATCCCATTGATTTCATAGACACAAGCGCAGACCATCTTGTTGCAGAGTTGATTGATCCAGATTTAACCACTATTAGTCCAGTAAACAAAGTACATCATCGGGATGATATTCTGGCAACTGGCAGCTCCAGGTCCGTGTTTATTTGGAGACTGGGATCCAAGGATGTGGAAAAAGAGGTTGAAAGGAAGAAGGAAATAATGTTTTGCAATGCTGGAAAGAAATCTGCTAAAGGAAAATTCAATGAAAGTGATGATGATGATATCTCTTCCAAAGGGAAGAAGAAGCAGCAGAAGAAATATGGAGGAAAATCTGATAAAGCTGGTTCAAGCAAATCTAAAAAACTTGAAATCTAGACTGTAATAAATACGGAATGATGTAAAGAATGCCTTTAAAGTTTTGTAGATCTCATTCTCTTGCTTTATATATATATTGGGGGAATTTTTGGCTTATATATATATATATATATATATATATATATATATATATTAAGAATGGCCAGAGGCTATTATACGAGCTCCCAACCACCCTCACGTGTCTAACTATTCTATGACCGCCCTCACTACTGGCAAACTAACCAGGAGGGATTCGAAAACGTGACCTAAGCGAACTTATGACCTTCAAAGAGGTTGCTTCTATCAACAAGTCATGGATGGCGACAGATGTGAGTTCCCCTTATACATACATACATATATATATATATATATATATACTAATGAATCGGTTGAAACTTTCAATTGAAACAAATATTCAAATTACATGCCAATATAACTACAATAATAGCCTCCTTTGAGAGACTTCAAATAAGAAAATGCCAAAATATAAAAAAAAAATTAAAAAAAAAAATTTTTTTTTGACACGAATAAGAATACAATATATCAAACAATTATGATTTAAATACTTCTAAAATCAAATTAACAAGCACTTACCTCAGCAGGGGATGGGTAGTCATATGGCATATTTTGTAGCTTTAGCCTCTATGCTTCTTCTCATCTGATATATGGGAGCATTTACATACATAGCACTCAATTCATACCTATTTACATATCTAACACCTAAACTTTACTTTTTTTTATATATATTTATACCACCGAGATCTTTCACATCACATAAAATATAACACCATTTCAAGCACTGGCATGGTGGCATACATGTAAAAATTAAAGTATAGGTGTTACGTATGTATATACATAAAAATTGAGCGGTATGCATGTAAATCATTTATATACTTTTTAGTCCCAGGATGTCACTGATAGTGCGACGCGAAGATCATTTGAAGTTCCACGAATATACATACGATGCGTTTCGATGTCTCCAATTGAGGCTAAGAGATGGCCGCCTGAGTATTGGCCGTTGCTGATGTTGTCGGAGACCGAGAATATGATCTCCCTTAAAATTGGTTCATGACTAAACAATAGATTACCCATACTCAGAACTTTTCTCCATGACTGACTTGGAGTATGAGGGGGGTAGAAACTCGCAATTACATCCCTCTCATGCGGCTTTACCACTTGTTTCATATTAAAATCCTTGTCATAGCATAAACTTGCTAAACCAGTACCCACTTTGGCTGATAGAAATCAAAATAATCTTTAAAAATTGCTTCAGAAAGACGTGGAGCATCTGAAAGTTTATGAAAAATTAAAGCAGCTAGAATAATCGACTTCTCAATGTGCTCAAAAGCAACACAAAGTTGTTTCAAATCACCGATCTGCTCAACCCTATCAGGCAAATGAAATGCTTGCAATATGATATATATATAATGTAAAGTTATCTCGCCATAGCATGCCGGAAGGAAAAACAGACAGGCAGCAATGAGATCGCCGTATACAGAGACCTCCGAAGCTCTCATCATTCTCCTCCTCCAGTTGACAGGACACGATCCCCCTCCACCCAAACCTGAGAGCTCCCCTTTCCACATTGTCAGGTGGCCACTACGGCTCACCGCACAGACAACATAGAGGCGAGTTGAACACCACCAGAGCTCTGATAATGGCATCCATAGGTCGAGGCAGCCTGCGTCGAGACCAAAGAAAATTTTACAGATTTTGTCGAAAGCTAATCATAAGAAAACGTCTTAGAGGTTGATGGTTTCCATCGGAGCTCCTATTTAAAACCTATTCTAAATTTGATTCCTACCCAAATTCAACCATAATCCACCACACCAAAAAAATGAAAATAAATAAATTTGTTTGGGAAGAATAATAAAATTGTTTTTTTTTTCTTTTTGCTACAGCGCAGAAGAAGCTGAAAGACAGACTTGAATATAAGAATGGCATTTTTAAACTTGAGAAAAACTAAATGTACTTGATAAGAAATTAAAAGACAAGTGGTAAGAAATTAGAATACAATTATATTTTATATTCTATCTTTCAATTTCTCACAAGAAGTCATTCAAATTTTTCTTTACACAAGTCGTACATTTAAACCAATAATATCGCATTCTAACGTTAGTAGGGCTACTTGCAATTATTCTTGAGGCCAAATTGCTCACCTTTACAGCAAATTGACCAGGAATCTGCCTATTAGTAAGTTAAAGGCTGCAAGCAGCCTTATAGAAATTAGCAGCAATATTCAGTTATTCTATTTCCACTGCAAAATGATATAGGAAATCTTAGGAGAAAAGTATCAAAATAGTCCTTGAATCTTTACAGGGGTCATTTTAACCTCAGAATCTATTAAAGTACTAATTTGGTGTCCAAACTCTTTTAATATGAAGATTATTCAACCTTAATTTAAAGAATTTGAAGAATAATTTGACATTTTTATAGACTCTAGAAATAAAAGGACCTCGTGTAAATAATCAGGAGACTAGTTTAACACTTCACCAAAATCTTAGCGTGAAGTAGAACTTGCTTATAAAACAAAGCAAGTAGCATTCTAAGTGACCAACCCAAGTTAACCAACCTTAGCAAACTTAGAAAGAGAACAAAATTGTTACTTTAGCAAACCAACAGGATCAAAGGTTGATTACACCACTTCTACGGCAGAGGGCAGACTACGTCCTCACAGCCCTGTCATGGCAGTTGTATAGCCTGAATCAAGTAAATCAAGGATATCAGATACATAATAGTTCAAAGTTTGTTATTTACAGAATATAATTTAAATGGCGCTTATACATGAAAATAAGAACTTCCCATTCAATTCATGATTCCTGGTCTTTATATAAGGCGACACCCACATTTAATTGCTTACAGTTAATCATTAGATCAAATTAGTAATGTGTTGATGTATTTACATGGAATCATTATATGTATAGCCATCAAAATGCCACATATACTTCTGACACAATACATTATTGATCTGCAAGCAAAATATCATAATATATTTTACAATACCATCAATTATCTTTTTATCTATGTCACCACTTTCCTCTACATGATAGCTTCCGTGGTCATGATTAAATTTCCTTGCGATCTACACCAGTTTAAAGCGTTTTTCTTTCATCATATGCTTATTGTTTTTCATAATATTCTATTTCAATTTTAACCATGCTCTGAAAGAAATAATCCCCAAAAGACCAATAAGTAAACAAATAGTTTACTTTCTTTATAGCAAAAGAAAGAATCAAATAGTTTCCTGACTAATTTTGAAAGGTAATTTAGTCCCACATTTCATGAATCACACCTAAAGAATAGAGCGTAAAAAGAAGTCAACCGCCCCAAAAGTCCCCACTATCTCAGGAGCTCGTGAGGATGTCGCTTAAGAGATTTAGGCAAACCATGAGTCACTAGCTCGCTACTTGGATGCGATTGAGTGTTCTTTCACGCAAGCAGCTAGCATACAATAGGGCGCGAAGACGCATGATTTGTTGGCCTGTGTTGCAAAGTTGGAGCAAAAGGTCGCAGCATGAAGCAAATGGTGGTTGTCCTACACCAGGAGCCTATGGATCTACGGGAAAAGTATCATGTCTCTCAAACTCAGACCGAGTCAAGTAGGCTAGTTTAGCATAGGTCTGAGAGCGAGTTCTTGCTTCGAAGGCTGCTTCGGTTGGGTGGTCATCTCTTGGTTGAGGGTGCTTCGGACCCCTGTGTGGGTTACTTCTTTAACCTGAACTGAGCTCATGTGAGGGTTATTGTAATAATTTTACCTTTTATCAAAATAAAAAAATTCCTTTTGGTTTTCGATTTCCATGCTATTATGCTTCTTTATGGGCTTGTCTTTTGACTCCTTGACGATCATTCTTGATTTTTTCCTTGCAATGGTTGAAGTTTTCCCTATCCCTATAAAAAAGGCTTCAACGACAACAGATATACTTCTTCTTGCCATTTCCCCCCATAATTTCTATTTTTTTCAGGTGATACAGGGTTTCCATGCATTATTCTCCAATGGAGTTCATCGTAGCTGGTCTCTCTAAGTCTTCCAAGATGAACAAGGACGAGGTCAATCAATACACCCTTTTGTCCATCATTGGGCGGTCGAAAAAGAGGAGAGAATGAACACTCTTAACGCAAATGAGTTGATAATCTTCAAGGATTAGTTCTGACTCCGCTGTGCAAGGAAATGCGATCTACCTTCGATTTCCACAGTCATTTCAGCAAAATGTTGTGATAATGGCTTTCATAGTATTCATGTGTCAAGCAGGGATTGCCTGGTCGGTTGAGCACTTCAATCACCTCTCCTTTTGGACGTACCCAAGTGGGTTTGTCTAGTTCTCGTCTACAATCCGGTTTCATTTCCGAGGGCTTGAGAACATGGTGAAGGATTGAAAGCTCAAATTTTATTTGCTTCTATGAAGGATGGCTAGCGGATCGAGGCAACGCCAATCCACATCCATCCTTCGAAGAGAAAGCCGAAGATTCGCTTGAGGTGCAGCTGAAGGCGCATAAAGTCGAGGAGAAGAAACTTGATGTGTAACAATATTTCGATGCCTCAATTGTCAACAAGGTATTGGCTCTTGGCACCCATGACGAGATGATTGAGGTCGATTGGGGGCCTTTGGATGCCTTCCAAGCCAAGTGGGACACAGATAGGGCTGCTGACGATGCATGGGAGAAGTCGGACGAGAATCGGTCAAGTAAGGATTTCGTCCATTCGATTACTAGTTCTACTATAGTCATCTAAAAGGTGGAGACTGATAAGTTGATCCTCATTGAGAGGTCGACGTACCAGAGAAGGATGATGTGTGTGTCTACTCCCTTTACAAATTCCTAGGGTAGCGACAAGCCAACTGGTGGCGCAAAGTTTAACGAACGCAAACCTAGCTTGAAGAGGGATGTTAAGGTGGCCCCTCAGAAGTGATGTCGCTCTGCATCCGCATACTTCCCGAGTAGGGATTCACCCCCGTGGAGACTGGGAGTTTCTTTACAATTCGACTATCCCTTGCGATGGAGACGAACCGTTAGCGGAGCTAGTGGTGGAGTTGGTCGATGACCCAAGGAAAAAAGGTTAAGATTTTCATGCCTATTTAATACTGATTTTAATGATATTGCACTTTAAATAAAGGTATTTTTTGTGTTTTTCTGCATGTATGAAGATTTAAGGATAAAAAAATGAAAATATGCAAAAAGAAGCGAATTTGGAGCAAAAATGACCAAATTATGAAAAATTGTCCTAGGGCGCCGACGGTGAGGTCGATGGCGCCGACGGCGAGGTCGATGGCACCGACGGCGAGGTCGATGGCGCCGACGGCGAGGTCGATGGCGCCGACAGCGAAGTCGATGGCGCCGACGGCGTGATTTTCCCAAGAGTTCAGAATTAATTCCAAGGAAGGCCGCCCACGGCGGAGATCGAGGCCGCCGACGACGGAGATCGAGGCCGCCGACGGTGGGGCCTGTTTAAAAGTACTGTTTCTAGAAGGCCGCTGACGGCGGGATCGACGGTTCTTTCCAGAAATACGTCGAATGTGGACGACTTTCGAAGGGGTGCCTTCAAAACCCTTAGAGACTCTTCTACAACTTTAAAAAGAACCAAATTAGGCCGAAAAAGTGGTCTCCTAGGTGATTACTAGTGAGTCCAAAGTATTTTAAAGAGTCTATTAGTGAGTCATTAGTGTTGTTATTTAGTAAGTAGTGAGTTCAAATAGAGATTTTGTGAGGAATTCTTCGAGGGATTGTAAGAGTTGAAGGGAAGGAGAGATCTCTTCTGCATTGTCATTTCGAAGGAGAATTCCGTGTGCTGTAAAGAAAAGAAGAGATTCAGAAGAACTTCAAGAAGTTTGCTTGGGAAGGAAGTTAAGATGAGTTGTGTTTATTTACTATAGTGTGTAGAACTTTACTTTATTATATGAAATCCAAGTTTTATTGCATCCTTTCCATGAATTCTGAGTAGTTGTTCTGTTTTTCTCCTTGTTTTGATGTTTTTGTGAAATTATTATATGAATTAGTTTATTAAACAAATTATAAAAAAGTTGTGATGATACTATACTTAAACTTACTTTACTATACGAATTGATCATTTGTATTGTTAAAATCTGTGAAGAATTTTTAAGATCTGACTGTGGACTAAGAATTCTTAACTAGTATGTATCACATTTCTCTTTGAAAAGTAGACGGGTAAATCCTTGAGAGGAGAAGTGCAAATAAATAGGGAAATAATATTAATCGGGCGTAGATCGGAGATTTTAGAGTGACGAGGCTAAAATCATCAATTCGGTCTTATCGTTTCGGGTGTCGAAGTGTAGATTGTTAGCCCTCATGCGAAGGGAACGTGGAGCTCCAAAGTGAGAGCCGAGTATCCTTCCAAACTTAAATCGCATTCGAGAATAAAACATAGGATTAGTCAATGTTCTTTATACCTGGACCAAAGGGTAAAGAATAGATATGCTCCTATTTGGCACACAACACATAAAAACTAATTTTAATTATCACTTCACTTAAATATCTTAGCAAAGGAGAAAGAATCTTGCTATTATATATTTGAACTTAATTTTAGTAGTATTAGTAAATTGTTAGTAAAACTAGTTTAAATACAAATTTCATATTGTTGTCAATTGCTTATTAGTGACAGATAGTCAATTAGATTTAGTTGTGATTCTGAATTGGTTGATATAATCCTAGTCCGTAGGCTTTAATATATTTCCTATGGGATCGATATCCAGGACTCCACTAGAGCCATGTATTACTTGAGCGATATGTATACTTGCGTTTAAAGGTAACTCTGCGATCAAAAGATTATAATATTTAATTGTTACTAAAATTAAAATTACGCTCCTGATCAAGTTTTTGGCATTGTTGCTGAGGATTTATATCTTTTAATAGTGGTGTCAAACTCTTAGATATATAAGTATATTTAAAATCGCGGATCAGTCGAACTAGTGGACTCATCGGAACTGGTTCACCTAGAGTAGAGCATCTACATTAGGGGTACGGAGGAGGGGCTCTTTCGGAAGCATAAGCATAAAGGTTTCCCACAAAAAATCAAGGTTGAATTGTACTCTCTACAAAAGCGTGGAGTTGAAAGTTAAGGCAAGCAAGGGTGGTCGATATGCTCTCATTAATCCCTCAAATGATTGGAACTTTGGTGAGCTAGCCGCTACTTGATACGCCTGTGCTCTGGGTGTGGTGATCGATTCTGCTAGCAAGGCCGAGATTTTCTCGCAGATGCATCCGGGTCAGTTTTCACAGGACACCAACGACCTCCAAGCACTCAGCTGGTAGTCCACCTACACCTAGCCAATTTTCTATCGTTGTGCAAGGCAAGCATGGAGGGCCAAAAGAAGGAACGGAAGCTCAAGGTAGAGTTGGGGATGAGCAACGCCTGATGGATGAAGCTCACCCGATACCTAGAAGAAATTTGAGCATTGCGGAGTGTTCCCTGATGAAGGTAGTTGAGGAGTTCATAGCTGAGTCCAACGCCACCTAGAGGGCCACCCACCAGGAGAGTTCAGAGTCGGAATCCAATTATGTCTCGACCAATTGGTAACGGGCAACTTGATTCCCTCTAGTTAGTTGAGTATGGAGAAGTTCATAAAACTGATGACTAACTCTCAGTCAAAAGAGGGTGAAAGAAATCAAGGTGGCAGGACTGACCAAAGTGATGGGTGATTGTCGAATGTGTGCCCCTCCTTGTCTTTTGCCTTTTCAATGAATCAAAGATATTGTAACGAACATTTTACATATATTAAATGAAATGAGTTTCAGTTATTCCTGTTTTTTGAGAAATTTTATTGGGTATGCAATGCACCAAATAGATCTAAGTCAAGTCATATACTCAAAGTGAATAATATAAATGGCAAACTGTTCGATTGTTCGAAACTACAGTGTTATTCAGTTGGACTTTGAATATGATGTTCGGCCTAAAGTTTTACACCACTCATATCATTTGTAACCTCATGGTTAAGTCGTTGCCTAATACTTATCGTGCCTTTCGTCAAACTTATTAAGTAAATCTTGTTGTTTTCTTCATAAAGATAACCGTTTAAACTCGCCTTCAGGGTGGATTCACACGATAGTTGATGCATAAATTTTCATCGTAACATGGTAAATCTAGCCACCAAGGCTTGACCTGTTTCCGAGGTTGAAAGGCAAAGTGGTTTCATAATGTTTGGGCATTGCAAGACAGATGGATAGTAAGCGAGAGAGACAACCAGATAATGTGGATGGTGAGCCCTTTCCTTGTTTGTCAATCTTCTGTCAATCGGGTCCGAATATAACTCACGCGTCGAGTTCCTTAGATGACGGCCCCTATGATAGTAAGAATTTTGACTAAGGTGTTTAGGATTTAATACTTAGGGATGTCGTGCACCGACTGTGAAGAGCCGTCATAAATACACTGATCCTACCTTCTGTCTTGGGCTTCCTATAAATTATGGTGGATCCCATTCCAATACTAGACTATGAAGTTAAAATGTATATTATAATCGCCCATGAAGTGTTTGGACGATCATTAAGTGAGGGGATCGAGGATGGCGACGAGGACAAGCATGAAGGTTCACTCTTGCCACCGCTAGGTTTTTTAACTTCTTGTTTGTTAGACTCCGGAATGGCTAACTTTTTGCATGCTGACTCCAGAGGCCAATCTTTCTCGAGTCTGAGTCTGAGCATGCAAAATGTTTGTTTGCTTTCCTAGGACTATACACTCTTGAGAAAGAATCTGCTTCTACCTCTCTTGGTGTAATGGACTTGGGCATGGGTGTCAGTCGGAGTTGACTAGGCTGCATTTATTCAACCGTGTTCTTTATCAACTGCAACAGGTGTAGGATTTTGTGTTCATGGTAAATCACTGTCGTCGACCCACGCATGCCTGATCACCCGGCTAATGTTGTGATTTATCAAAATGCTCTGGGCATCAAGGGAGGTGCCCTTTCATCCCGAAGGATGAGCGGGAGAGTGATTGTATCGACCGTAGGTCGTCATATAAAAACAACCAAAAGATCTTGTGTACTTGTTTTGTCATTCTAAAAAAATAAGAATTTTCATACCTTTTGTGTTGCTCTTTTGTTATCTTTGAATTTTTCTTATTGTTATTGTGACTGTGTGATGGTCGACTACCTTCAAGTGAGTTCCCCGAGTCACATAATCGGGCATTTTGCAATGATCAAGGTGATCAGTTCCTATTGGACGAGTTCCCCAAGTTTATCAGCGGTACCTATTCATCAGATCTGAGTGAGAGTTTCTACAAGATAAAAGAGAGAGGAGCGTACTCTTTATTGCTCGGTCACATCTCTCATTACTCGATCGGTCGCATTATGCAAGGATAACTTATGACCCCATGCGATCAAACTTTTATCATCGTTCGGCCCCTGGGCTTCTGGTTTATCCAAGTGAGGTTGTAATAACTAGGTCAATGGCAAATAATGAGATACCGGAACAAAAGAGTTATATTTTATTAATTTCAGTTATAAATCTTAAGTGAGGTACATAGCTTCTAAAGGTAGAAAATCTTCAGGTTGTCTCCGCTCCACATGTGAGGCACCTATTTTCCATTGTAGGTTTGCAACTTGTATATCCTGGGGCAACTCGCTTACTGACAATGAATGGCCCAGTCCACGTCTAATCAACTTTCCCCACAGCTTAACCACATGCGGTTGGGCCAGCTTTCTACAACACGAGATCCCCTTCATTAAAAGTTTTTTCTCTAAAATGTTTGTTGTAGTATTGAGTAGTCCTCCTCTTAATCTCCTCCTATCTGAGGGTTGATTCGATGTGTTCTTCTAACATGTCAAGTGTGAGTTCCATCCCTTCCATGATGATGTCCTGACACTCGTCTAGGTTAGATTCGTCGAATGTGTAGGTTGTGACCACTCTTTGACTATGAAGATTATACTCTATGGGAAGCAGGGCCTTAGTTCTATGTGATAGCATGAATTGTCCTTATCTAGTTGTTGTTAAGAGTGTTATCTAAATAATCCAAAGGACGGGCAAGAGGATTTCGGCCCACTTGACTTTCGCGACATTAATCTTTTTTTGAGCAAGTTGAGTATGATCTTGTTAGCGGCCTCGACTGGCCCATTCTTCGGCATGTAATAGACGGGTGAATTTTAAGTTGATTTCTCGGCATTTACAGAAGTATTTGACTCCTTGATCAAAGAATTGTGTCTCCTTGTCTGAGATAACAGTCAGAGGAAAACTGTATCTGTATATGAGGTCCATACGGATGAAGTTGCAAATGACATCGGCCATAATTCGGGCAAGTGCCTTGGCCTCGATCCACTTGGAGATGTAATCGACATCGACCAACATATAGACCGTTTTCCTTTCGAAAGAGGAAAAGGTTTGAGGATATCAAATCCCCAAACAACAAAAGACCATGAATTAATGATTGGTTTTAACTTTGGGACGGCTCGAGCTGCAATGGTGCAAATTTTTGGCACTACTCACATCTTCTTGAAAATTTTTCGACATCTTTTTTATAAGTCAATAAGAAGTATAATATGATGGCCATAATTTTTCATCCAGAGTGGCTCGCTCACATTCCAGAGTGCATTTCCTTGAGGATCCCTTCGACTTCAATTTCTCGCACGCATCTTAAGTATAGAGAAGTGGTAGACCTTCAAAAAGTTTTATCGTATAGCATGAGGTACTGGGTAGTCTTAATCCTGAAATGTCTAGGTTCAGCCACTTCCTCGGAGATTTCTCTGATTTCGAGTAAGTGGATGTATGGATCCAGCCAAGTCTTTGCCCGTTTGGTTCTCATCTTCATCACTTCAGCTTTTCAATGGTTGGGTGGATGAGTCTTTGTGTTGTTCCTCCTCCCAAGTGACCGTACATGGATAGGAGAACTGCTAAATGTAGGCGTTTCAAAAATTGACCTAACACGCCAACACGACTCGAACTCGACTCGAAAAATCCGGGTTAGGGTTGATCCGAATATTTCTCGAGCTGGGTTCGGGTCAGAGAATTTGACCCATTTATTATTCGGTCGGTTCGAGTTGGGTTGAACCTGAAAACCCAAACATGACCCGAATAAGCACGAACGTTTTGGCATATTCGAGTTAACGGGTCAAGTCAGGTTTGGGTCTTAGTTTTCAACCCATTTATCGAGTCGGGTTCAGGTTGACCATATTCAGGTAGGGTCATTTTCGGTTCGGACCCAAACCGACCCGTTAACCCGAATTGACACCCCAAGCTACATGGTTATCATCCTAAGGAATGTGCTCGAACTTGAAGCCTTGAACTTCCCTATCTCCACCCTTGCCTTTAGAATGTATCTCGCTATTATGTCTTTCCTGACTTTGAATCGCTCGTCCACCTGATTGACCACTAGTTGAGAATCTGACCACATCAGAAGACATCGCACGCCTAACTCGTAGGTTAATCGTAGTCCAGTTATAAGGCCCACAGCCTATTTATTGGTGACCTCGAACTCCACCTCCATCAAGTGCAGAGATGATTTCCAGTTGGACTATGTTAAGGCAAGTCTGGGTCCTCCCCGGTCCGATTTGATGCTCCATCAATGTGTAAGGCCAAGGTCGACTCCTGGGTTATTGTCTTGTTGTTGGGGTTGTCGAGCTCAGAGAAGTCCGCCGAGAAGTTGACCATGGCCTCTAAGCCTTGACCATCATTCTTGGTATGTAGGATAGATTGAACTCGTCAAGCTAGCTGCCCGCTAAAGAAGTCAGACAGAATGTTTTTGCTTGGTTAGAAAGGATTTGGTTACCCTAATCGGATGTGTTTGGAAGTAAAGGCTGAGCCTGCATGCTGAAGCAATATAAGTAATAGTTAATATTTCCATAATGTGATATATGACTTCTTCTCCCCTAAGGACTCGGCCGAAGTAGTGGACCGGAAATTATTTCCCAAGTTCTTCTCAAACCACGACTAAAGTTATGGCTTCAAAGTCAAATCCTAAAGTAAAGCCAAAGTTCTTATTCCGCTTCGGGCTCTAAAGGGGAGGTAGGAGGTGGGAGGTTAGAGAATCTTTCGGTTGTTAGAAGGCTCACTCATACTTGTCCAACGATGTGAATTTTTAGCGCGCCTCAAGATTTTGAAGCGTGATTTTGAGATAAATCGGCTAAGTCATGCAGTTCAGCATGTCAGCCTCTATAATTCTTTGACGTTGCATGGAGGCGGCATACCCACCAACACATGGACTTTTCTAGATTGGCCTTGATTCCTTCATGTGTTAATATGTACCATAAGAACATTGGAGTTCTCACTCCGAATGTGCACTTAAGCGGATTAAGTTTCATGTTATATTTTCATAAGGTTTCAAAAGTTTCTTTTAAATTCTTTATGTATTGTTCAGGTGTTTTACTTTTAACCAGCAGGTTATCAATACACACTTCAAAAATTTTTATTTCTGTTTGGCAAAAATTACATTCATCATTCGCTGGTAGGTCGCATCTGTGTTCTTGAGTTCAAAGAGCGTTACATAATAGCATAACACGCCCCCTCTCGTGCGAACGATTTCTTCTCCGTATTGATTGGGTGTATCTTCACCTGGTGGTAACCGGATAGGTGTCCAAAAAGTTCATGACCGAGTGTTTGACCGTCGAGTCTACGAGTGTGTTAATCCTCGATAAGAGGTAGTCGTCCTTTGGGCAGGCAAGTTTGTGAAGTTGACGCACATCTGACATTTATCGTTCACCTTTTGGACTATTACCTCATTGGTTGCCCAGTTCGGGTACTGCGCCTCCCATATATATCAGCCACCAATAGCTTCTATATCTCTCCGTGGAACGGTTCTGCCAATGTGATCGTTGTCGGCCTTATCTTCTGCTTCACCTGATGGGTCATCAGGTTGATGTTCACTAGGTTGCAGGCAACGTCGACTGGTGCTCCTGGTATTTATGTTGTTGACCAAGCAAATACGCCGCGATGTTCCTGAAGTACGTTGACAAGCTCTCTTCTGTTGCTAGTGTCAAAAGCTTACATATCCAAAAACTTTTACTTATTTCTTCGGTCGCAGCAAAGGCTTCCTTAATGGTCTTGCTGATCTCAAGATAAATCAAGAGGTTCTTGATGCACGCTGCTGACGAAACGTAGGTAAGAGGTGTGCGGTTGCTTTAGGTCACCTCCTGCGGCGACTACTTCCTCGACACCTAGGAACTTTGCCATCATGTGATAGTTTAATACAATGGCTTGGAAGGTACTGAGTAGAGGGCAACCAAAAATAGCATTGTAGGTCATTGATAAATCGATGACCTGAAATCCGCAATAGTCATGAACTACTTATCATCTTCCCCTCAGGTGATAAGTAAGCCAAGGTTTTCAAGGTTTCCTTTCTCTCCCCTGACAAGCAATAGAGCGGCCCAAGTGTGGCAGAGAGAAAGGTGGCCTCTAGGCCTATCTTGTCAAAAAGTGATTTGAAAGAAGACGTTCACCAAACCCCCACTGTCAATGAGTATACTACCAACTTGAAAGTTGGTGATGAGGATAGTGACGATGACAGCGCCATTGTAGGGATTGCCCTTAGAGGGCAGGTCTTTATGTGTGAACTAGATTTTATAGATTAGCGAGTGTCGTGTGGCATGTCATGGGAGCAAAGCGGTCATGCTTAGTTCTCCTGAGTAGAGCCTCTTCAAGCTTGTTCGGCGGGTGGCGTCAGCTCGTTTCCTTCGAAGATAACGGAAATGATGCCCGTTGAATGGCTTGAGCTCGAAAAGGTTCATTGAAAGCTTCCTCTGTCAAGGCTTTTCCCTGTCGTTGGGTAACCACCTCGGGTGCTATGAACTCCTTGAGCTTCGGGCTTTGGTCAATTCTTTATACAGGCTCTGAAGGTGTCAGCATTCATTTGTGTTGTGCCCATGATCCCGACGGTGCACACAAAATCTCTTGGTGTCCTAGAGGTAGCCTTCAGCCTTCATTGGAGGTAATTTCTTGAAGTACTCTTTATTTTGAATCGTCCTCACCACCTCCGCCATCGAGACTCTCAAATGAGTCAGTTGAAGATGTTTGTGGGATGAAGGTCACATTTTGTTTGTATAGTGGTTTGAATATTGTTCAGGTGTCAACTCGGTCATCCAGGGGGTGAGTTTTTTTTTTTTTTTTGGGCGCCCGATTATTTGACGATGGGTGAGAGTCTTCGAATTGAGTTATAAATTGCAGGAGAGGGTCGTGTTCTGATCTCTAACCTTCCACATAAGCATCTCTTCGGAGGGTGCTGGTTTGATCATTGCGTTCTGGAAAAAATAGAGAGAGAATTCTACTATTTCATAGATATGTGATTGTTGGCGAGCTCTAGTAGCTTGCCCAACATTTTGAGGCACTGTAAGCCCAACGCATAACAGAATGGGTCTCTTTCAACCTTTAGGCGAGGCAAGCATGAGCAACAGTAGGTTCTAAATCCCACTCTTTTAGCATCTCCTTCTGGAAGCGGATGATGAAGGTGCACGAGAATTGTCCTACCCCTAACGTAGCTCTAGGAGTACTTGAAAGTTGTTATGGGGTTTCTGCATGCTAGTGAACTGCTCACCAAGCATTCTCTTTAAGTCTGCAACTAATGTGTAGGATGTCGAACCACTAGAAGGTCGATTCCCTTGGTGTCATGAAGAACGAAACAGCATTTCAACGTGTCATTTACCCTAACCAAGCATAGAGTATACTAGAAAGAGGCAAAATGGACGGCCAAGTCCAATCTTCCTCAGTAAGATTCCAAGATTAGAACCTTCAATAGCTCAAGGGTTTGGCTTCGGATATTTGCCAGAGGTAAATGTTCTCTGGCTGCGCAGGCCATGGTGCTTTAGTGTTCTCTAGCCGCGCAGGCCATGATGCTTCACTGTGCCCGTAATTGCTCTGTTCGAGCGGCGTCAAACCTATGCTATTGAGATAGTATCTTCCTCTCCTTCAGGACTTGGATGCTGCTAGTGTTTGGTGTGGGCATTCCCTACAGGTGACGAGATGTCATTGATCGAGGCAATTGTATTCTCTCCTGAGTTAGTGCATCCTTGATCACCTCAATCGCATGTTCTTTGAGGTCGTTGATTTGCTAAGCCACGAATTCTCATGTGTGGTCATGTGATTTGCGGTCTCTCCGTATTAGAGTTCTTCTCCTTGAGTTACTCTTCTTGTTTGTGTCATGTTCTTCTTGAGTTACTCTTCTTATTTGTAACATGATCCACACTCACCACACATTTTAAGGTATTGAACCCAGATTTGTTCTTGAATCATACCCAAGGAATAAAGCGTGAAGAAGATAGAAATAGAGAGAGAGATCTTGAAATGGAACAGTTGTATTTGTTCCAACCATCTCTATTATATTTAATGCCCCTCTACCCATTATTTATAGAGGGCTTGGATTGTTGTGAAATGACACTTATGTTCTTTTATCTTTTGGCCTCCAAATCATATATTTCTGATTATACAACTCTTTTTCCCTTATCGAGCAATACTTGAGGTGATGCCTGGCAACTCTCAATTTTTGGTCGGTCAACACCTGGTCGATTGACCTATGATCTATCGGTTGGTTTCTGATCGATCAGCCTTTGGCCAGTTGGCCTATAATCAGCTTGCCTCTAATCGATCAACCTCAGGTCATTTGTGTATGCCTTTCCTATTTTAGATATCCCTATATTTTTTTCATGAAGCCAACCTATCGACAAATGTCTTGCTCAGAATCATCAGATCTATGGAAGATTCGGTTAAGCGTCCTATTATTGTACATTCCATTGAATAAATTTAAGCATTTATAGTGGAGTTATTAATAAATGTGACAAAGTAAAGTGAGCCACCAATAAAAGTTCTAGCTTTTAATTTTTGGATTCTCTTCCGATCTTTGAAAACCCGGCAACCTCAAATGTCTCTTCTTTGCAAGCATAAAGTCATCACAAAAATATATATATATATATAATACATGATTTAAAATGAGAGCGCTTAGCTTTTGAATGTAGAATTCTCACTTTTTTCTCACTCACATATCTTTAACCTTAATGCCATAGGCAAGAATTAGTGTTTGAATTTGTTGTGGTTCCCTATGTATCATAGAAGTCATATAAAGTGAGCTATCTTTATTGTCATGTGCTATCAACATAACAACTTTTAAGTGGCAAGGTTGAATGCCAAGTTACATCCTTCTTCATCAAGGTTCCCAATGGAATCAAATTCTTCATAAAGTATGGAATATGTCTCACCTTATTAAATTTTCATGAAGTTTAACTAGCAGTTTTGATTTGAAAATCACTAAGTTTTTTCACCATTATGAACTGATCATCAATATGATAGACTTCCCCCTATTTCCTTGTAGAGAAGTAGGCGCAAGCTCCTTACACATAACAAAGAAAACAAGATGCACCTCGGTCTAAGATACTAAGCTTCATAAGACTACAAGCCAATGTTATTAAATGTGCATTGGCGCTCCACCAGGTGCTCGATTAAGGCAAGGATATAACATCTCACAGAACTTTTAGATAAGCACCTTTATAGAGGGCACAGGAGAGGGACTTACATAAGAAGCCAATTTCTGAGGTGAGAACCATCCCTCAATTTATGAGATGTGTGCTAATTCTTCAAATGTTAAAGATGAGTTAATTTTATGATAGTAACTTGGAATGGGAAGAGGTATGAAGAGTAATAGAAGTTGGAGAAATAAGAGAACAACCTTTAGGTTTATCAAAAGTAGGTACAAGAACTTAAAGTTCTATAAAAATAAATCTTGAAGACGAATAAGATGAATCCAACAAAGCAAAAAAAAAAGAAATAGGGGCATGAATGCTTGTAAAAGAGAGGATGGATGATGAGGAAGACGGAATATATAATAATAATATTAGCATAAAAGAAAAATTCTTGACCTTATTCTCATCTTCCCATATCTTGATATTTAGACATGAATGAGCTGCAGCTTCATGACCAATATAAACTATTGATCATCAGTAAATTTCCACTCCAATGCTTAAATAGTGATAATAGTAAACTCAATGCGTGAACATAAATATAGAATTTGATAAAATTATTTATTTATTGAATTTTAATTAATTTGCAGTAGAGATACGTTTCTCCATCTTAAGATTAAAAATTCTCATTAGATATACTATCTTTATTGTAAATGGTTTTTCATGCATATCAGACAAAACTTTCATTGCTCAAGTTGTGATCTTAATGTATCATATGTTAAAGACAACAATTTGAACAAAATAATCATATAGCTCTCGACACCACTTTATACAGAAGATAGCAATTTTCTTGGCTCATGAATGCTAGCATTATCTCTAAGAGAGGCAAGTGAAGATTCTTCTAATAGAAGTTATCTTTAATCTACATCTTCTATTATTCAAAATCGTTTCCATCTAACTTGTAGATCTTCACCTATCCGTCCTTTTCCTTGGAATCTCAAAACTAGCACTAACACTAGTTGCTTGGTAAAATCAGGAAAGCAAATGTGAGTATACATAGAAAAGTAGAGAAGACATAATATTAAAAAAATATATAATTTGCAAGGTTTGATGATATTGTATTCACTTAAAATGCACAAAAAACATTATTCAATATAGTTCAAAGGATTACATCAGAACTTTCTCTTCCAGGCAACCCTCAAAATTCACAAAAAGTAAAAGAGATGACAAAACATTGAACCTATTATTTCCTTGGAATCTCAAAACTAGCACTACCACTAGTTGCTAGGAAAAAATCAGGAAAGAAAATGTGAGTACAGATTAAAAAAAAATTAGAATAAAAATAATATAAAAAACACATTAATTTGCATGGTTTTAGGATATTGTCTTCACTTAAAATGCACAGAAAACATTATTCAATATAGTTCAAACGATTACACCACAATTTTCTCTTCTAAGCAACCCTCAAAATTCATAAAAAATTAAAGAGAACTAAACAAAAACTAGCTTGCAACAATGATTTGGCTATATTTTTCTACAGCAAGTGTTTGTTAACTGTGCTCTTTCATAACATCACTGCCTCAATGTCACTCTCCCACAATGCTCCCAAGCAAAAATTGTCTAAAATTATTTACTATTGCAACATAGTAATTCAACCCTAACACTTCAATAACTAGCCCCATTTTTCCCATTTAATTGCATCCTTTTAAGCAATGTAATACAACCAACATCATCATCAATAGTCTAATTACAATAATTCAGGGTCAAGTTTAGAAAAGATTTAAGTCATGCAGCAAAATTGTAAATTCAATAATAATTTGAAAGAAATGAAATATATATATCAATATAATGAATTTTCAAGCAGAGGCTGTTGAATCTTTAAAGCATCTCAGCTACAGAATCCTCAAAACAAAACAACTTGTGATGATTCCTCGAGGCATAACAAAGAAAGCTTTAGTAAAATGCATTTAAATAATAATAGACAGGTTTGTACAATTCACAGGTGTTACTTGATGGAATATCTTGGTCTAAATGTTCAAACTACCCTTCATGGGTTCTTGCAAAAATAACCATAATAAAAATATTACATAGCAAACAAAATCATATCAATGTTGATAAGCATCTGCAGGCAAAATCAATTCTTTCAGGGCAAAATCTCTCGTTTGGAGAGAGAGTTATCTCTATAAAATGCTGAAAGAGCAATAATGAGTATAATATTTGGTTGAAGCTTATGAGTCGGCTGATGTTGCAGTGGGGCGCACTTTTAGCACTGTTTGCACCTCCTAGAGAATGCTTCGGCGTCTTTCAGCGGCGTCGGCCAGAAATATCCTTACTGTTGTACTTAGTGTACTAATTTCTTTCCTCCGGACCGACTCCCGCACTCCCCAAAATGAACTTCCCGTAGAATGTCTTCTGCCTCACTATCATTTATACATCTTAGGTACAACGACATTGTTTTTTTTTGGGAGAGTGTACCTTCTATCAGTAAGTATTGAGCATATTTGAATTTGAATCTCCTGAGAGTTTTGATCCCTTCAGCAACTTCTCTCGTCTCCAGGTATCTGACGTAGGGATCCATATAGCTTTTGTTCTCTTTAGTCTCTACTGCCATCGCCTCTAGTTCCTCAATGACCGGTCGGCTGAGTCTTTGTGGTGATACGTTCCCCAGGAGAACGCATCTCGACAGTAGGTTGGCCACCGGATTTTCTTCTTTGCCGACATGCTCGATCCTGAATTGGGTGAACTTCCAGATTTCCGCCTTGACCTTATTAAGTACTTGATCATCACTTCATCTCTAGCCTCAAATTCTGCATTTATTTGATTTACTACTAGTTTCGAGTTTGACTTCACACCCAGAAACAAAACGCCTATTTCATAGGCTAGACGCAGTCTAGCAATCAGGGCTTTATACTCTGCTTGATTATTAGTTATCTCGAACTCCACAGCCACTGAGTGACACAAGTGTTCTCTTGATGGGCTGCTCAAAGCAAGCCCTAATCTCGTTTCGGTTCGTTTCGCAGCACCGTCTACATATAAGAGCCATTCCTGTCAATCGGTTGGACCTTCTTCGATTGGTCTGTCCTGCTCCGAGAAGTTTGCCAAGAAATCAGCGACGTAAGTGATGTCGAATCGGAATGTTCTGGCCGGGTAAGCACCAACTTCAGCGAGTGATCCAAAATCACACGGATGGGATGAGTTTGAAAATAGGATCGCAACCTACGAGTTGACACAATCAAAGCAAAGGTTAGTTTCTCCATAATTGAATACCTGACCTCCGCTGCCCGGAGAACAGAGCTAGTGTAGTAGATCGTGAATTGTTTTCCCGACTCCTCTCTGACCAACACCGAATTCATTGCTTCAGCTCCCACTCCCAAGTACAACGAGTGGCGCTGAAGCTAGGGAGTCCTTCAAGCTCTGGAAGGCATGTTGACACTCAATCGTCCACTCAAAGCTTTCGCCTTTTTTAAGTGTTTTAAAGAATGTTGTGCACTTTTCACCCGACCTCAAGATGAACGGGCTGAGGCTTGCGATTCGGTCGGTTAGTTTATGAACTTCTCAAGTATTTCTGGGAGCTAGCATATCAACGCTTGGATTTTGTCCGGGTTTGCCTTTATGCATTTGGGGGTCAAGAGGTAACTCAGTAACTTCTTGGTTGAGGCTCCAAACGTACATTTTAGAGAATTTAGCATGATATTATATTTTCTTAAGAGTTTGGAATGTTTCTTTTAAATTTTTTATGTTGTTCAGCAATGCAGTTTTTCACAAGGACATCATCCATGTAGGCTTCAATATTCTTTCATTCTTTATTACCAAGAATTATATCCATCAAGAGCTGATATGTTGCCCAAGTATTCTTAAGCCTAAAAGGCATTACATTATAATAAAAAATACTTTCAGCAGTTATGAAGACAGTCTTCTCAATATTGGTCGAGTACATCTTTATCTGGTGATATCCTGAGAAGTGTCTAGGAAACTCATCACGGAATGACCCACAGTTGAATCCATCAAGACATCGATCGTCGGCAAACTTCTATTGCTAAGGCCTTTCCTTGCCTCTGACTCGAGGCCCCCGGTGTGACAAACTCCTTCAGCTTTCCGACCCTAATAAGCTACTCGATCAGGTTTCAGAGGTATCTGCATTGCTCCATATCGTGATCATGGTCCCGATGATACTTACGTTTCCTCATATTGGGTTCCCTTGAACTCATCGAAGGTTTTTCATAATGTTGGGTCGGCTTCTCATAATACTGAGCAGGCCACTGGTTCTGGTTCCTTGTCTGACTCCCTGATTGTTACGCTAGTCGGACCCCTATTGTCTCGAGAGGGTCGGTTTGTTTTCATACCCCGGTTGGAAGGATGGTCTGGGATCCTCCCTCGATTTCCACCCGCTACTTCGCGGGGCTCTCTCCTGAACCTAACAATATGTCAACTCTAGTTGGGGGATGCTCTCCTCGGCAATGGTGTGCTCGTTGGCCATTGATATGGCTAAAGCATGCTTAATTTCCTTTCTCATTTGCACCTGTTTATGGATGAAATTGCACTTTAAAGAAGGGAATTTTTATGTTTTGCTTGCAAGTATAACAGGTAGGAGGAATGGAACGAATTGGAGAAGAAACAGAGCGAAGCGTAGGTGACAAGGAGTTAAGGCGCTCTAGCTTAGTGGCGCCTAGGCGAAAGAGCCCAGTCGAGCAGACAAAGAAGTTGGCGCCTAGGCGCCAGTTTAGTAGCGCCAAGATGCCAACAACTGTTAGGCAATTTCAAAAGTTGTTGTACAAGACCCGGCGAGTTACGCGGGGGATATATGCATTTCCTTGGACTTGTGGGAAAAGTAGAAGACAGAAGGAAGACTTTTAAATATTAGGGAAGAAGTCTAAGAGGGGTTTAGGGTTGGAGTCTTGTGATAGGATAGTTTCATTTGTTATTTATTGGGAGTTTGGAGAGGGATTGGAGGGGGATTGGAGAGGGGTTGTGTAGGGAAGATACTCAGCATTGCAGGAGGCATTTGGGGATCCATTGTAGATGAGACTTCATCACTTTTTAAATGAGAAAAACTAAGTATTGTGTTCTATTTCATATTGTAGTGTATGTAAACATAATTCTAGTGGATTTGCTTTGTTTTAAAAGATGATTTGTGGTATTTCCTTCATGCATTGTGAGTAGTTTCTTCTTACATTTCTCTTGTGATGAATAAGTTGGTTGTGTAGGATTGTATGATGCTTTTAGAATTTGTTTTAAATCTTTAATACGATGAATATTCTTTCATGCTTAATTTACTTTTCATTTTGGCCAAATGATTCGTTAAAAATGTGATTCATAATGACTCGGGAGAGCTATAGAGAAACGATTAGAGTATTCACATTAAACTATAGAGTAAAGCAAAAGTAGTTCATAGGGCGATGCAAATAGATAGGAAAATAATCTTTGATGGTTTCAAATTGAGGTTTAAGGAATTAAAACCAGTTTAACAAAGCTTCTACACTCAGGAGAGGGTAAGAGAATTGCTAATATTTGTCACTAGAAGCAATTACAATTCTAAATATTATGTTTCAACACACTACTTATCTCATTGCAAGGTAGAGTAATCCTTTATCTTGAAAATCACCGATCTAATTAAGCTAAATAAGATTTCTGTAGGATTTAACATCTAAACATGATTGCAGTGTTGCAGTATTAGTTTGTAGAGCTTTAACCTAATCTAGATTCCAGGCTAAGAGCTGATCTTAGTGGGCTAGAACTACTCTTAAGTCTAATTCCCTCACTCCCTGTGGGATAGATATTCCGGACTCAAAAATCCAATATTACTGATATGACATGTATACTTATGTGAGACCCAAGAGTGCTAGACACCTGATTAGGGGGTATCAAGTTTTCTAACAGTTCGGCCAAATCCTCGAGTTTATGCAAACTGAGGTCGTAATGAAATATAACAGACCTCAGGCCCTGCATCAGGGCAGCCTATGCACTGTCGGTTTGGAGTCTTTCACGTCCAGCATATCCCTCTGGAATCGCAGAATGTAGGAACGTAGACTCTCATTCGGTTATTGTTTCAGCTACCACAAGGACTGTACGCTCTTCTTTGGTACATAAGCGCTTGCAGACTGTGCGAAGAAAAGTCTTCGAAAATCCGAAAAAGCTGCTGATACTTCCAGCTGGAAGCAAGTTGAGCCATTTTAGGGTTAGCAATCTCAAGGTGGTGAAGAAAAGACGGCATTTAAATGTGTCCAACACTTTCAGCAGGCACTTCGTGGATTGAACGAGGCATTTGGGGATCCAACCAGCCTTAATACTCTAACGCTAGGAGCTTGAACTTCTCGGAAGGCTCAGCTCCTGAGATGTGGAGGGGTAAAGGATTCTATGGCTGACGAGGCACCTCAGTGCGCCCAAATCACTGTCTCTCCACTTGTGCAGATCCAGCACTGTCTTAGTATTGTGAGTCTTCGGCCCTCTTAGGGTTGTTGTTCAACGTTTTGTCCTTATGCACTGGAGCCGCCTCCTGAAGAGGGTTCTGCCCCTGGGAGGCCCGATCTCCTACTATGGCCGCGATGGCCCTCAGGACTTTTGCGATTTGGTCTGACACCTGATCCATTATCTGAGTCCTTGACTCTTCCATTCCTCCTTACATGAGCTCCTCCATGTCTTCTTTGATGTGTTTTGTGTTGGTTACTTCTCTCTGGTGACTCATTTCTCTTTATGATTGTTTTACTCCTTTCTTATTGACGGCATGACTCCACACTCACCGCACCTTTTAGAATGTGGAATCCAAAATTATCTGGAAGACAGGAATAGAGCGTGAAAGAGAAGAAGAAATCATAAAACTTTGTAATAAATAGTAAAATCGCGTAACTTTTATTCATGAAATGAGCCCCTATTTATAGGAATGGGAGATTTAAAATTATACTTTATACCCCTTAAAAAATAGGTACATCGGGGGCATTTTGGTCAATATATAATTATAGGAATAAAAGCCTGAAATGGCGTCCGACCAAATGGGGTCGAGTGCCCGGGACGGCACTCAGTCGGATATTGGCATGAGCCCGAGGGAATGACTGAGGTAATTTTCCGAGCGGCTATGGTCGAAGGGTGGACCAGGAGGCCCTGACCGACTACTTTAGATCCGAGCGGTTTTCATTATTTGCTCGACATGGTCGTGGAATGTCGGCTGATTCATCTGTGAGTTTTGTGTCAGTAGGCTTCAAGAGGGTGATCAGATTCAGTCTGTTTTGGAACTATTTTCTCTCACGCCCCGCAAGAGCCGGTCGGAAAGATATGGTCCCTTGAGCTATCTGGTGGGTCTGGACCACGATGTCATCTTCTCTGGCGATCGTTAGATCTCTTTAAGAGTTGAGCTGACACGGTTTTGATGTACACTATAAAGGTTGAAAGAACAATAATGAGTTCAATTAACGAATTCCTAGAATCTCTTGAAGGTAGATGATATCTAAATTTGTATATTGCTATTATAATATTTACACGTCATCAATAAAATCATTGGCATAAAAAAACACAACTTATATGAGCAATAATAAAAACTAAAGGATCAAAGGTGTCTTTGTTTGGTAATAGAATTGCTTCATTAAGATGAAGTTCGTTACTAATGTTAAAAAGAAAAACAATTTATAAAAAAAATTCCTAAATACAAATATAATAAAATTTCATGGCTTTAGCAGGTAAAAATAAATAACTACAGAATAAAGCATACGCAAATAGCAAACAGAGTAAATAATAGCCACTCATGAAAATGTTTCAAACTCTATGATGAGCTTGCATGACAGCTGTATACCATACTTCAACACTATTTGAAAACTAACATACAGATGCTAAATACAAAATGCAGTGAGAGAATAGAATGCATGTTGGTGGAATATAGTAATTACAAGTTGTCTGATGGTTAAATAATGAAGAGAGCTAAATGAACAACATATTTTGATCAAAATTTTGTATATGCTTTTACATTTTCAAATTTAGCTTTCGACCTGATTGTAATTTCAAAACTTATTTTAAATTCAAATTCAGATCTACAAGTAAAACTATATGATAAACCATTCAAGATTTTAATTTAATGTTATGTGTTATGTCAAAATTTTCATTAGAAAGAGCCAGTTCATCCATATACATATATTTTAATATTTCATCATCATGATTTAAATAATCATTAAAATTTGGCATAGTTTTATAAGGGCATCAAAACTCTATATTAACATTCACTTTCAATCATTTTTAATTCTACTATTTCTAGTAGGTGTTAAAGTAGTATGTTAAATTATGGGATAGACAATGATTGACTTGAAAGAACTAGCTGAACTGTTTTAATTTTGGCAGAGCGATTGCTTTGCTTGTAGAGGAAAGATGCAATCACCTTTGCATAATTAAGGCATTATGTTAAGTTTCATCTTCAACTTTGGTTTTAAAGACCATACGGTCTTAACTTTATTAAGAGGAACACTAAATAAATAATTTATTATAAACCATGTTTCCTCTTGAATATCATATTAGAAAATCAATTCATTTAACACTCATTATTAGTTTACTTTATTATGTATGATTTAATTGTTGCTCAAATATTCAAGACTTAAAATCGGCGGGCAAGTACTTTTCTCTTGGTTTAGCTTTCCCGATAAACCAAGTTCTAACAAGATCAACAATATTTTCAGGGTGACACTTGAATCATAGCCAAAACCTCTTTACATCATCTATTAATTTGACATATATGATGCACTTCATCACTTAATAAATATTGATAAAAAAAGTCCAAATTACCAAATATTAAATGAAAAATTAGGGATCACAACTACTACCATAATGGGGGCATTGACCTCAACTTTTTTATTGCCTAAACACCATGATATCAATCACATACTTCTTAAGGTGTCAATTTTCTAGTGTTTTTAGCCTTCTCAAGTCATGAATGATGGCAATTTGAACCTATATACTCTAAGGGCGCTGTTGACGGACAAAGGAGGTTGAGAAAGTGCACCATGATTCTTATGACAATATCTCCAATAGGAGTATCAACAGGCAAGCCTTCTATTATATCACATAAGTGCTTGAAGGAGGTGAAAGTTCTAATAAGGTGCACTTCATATGAGATCACTAAGAAAGGAAAAATTATGAGGGGGTTCCTTCACCAAGATTTCTATGCTTGTTCATTCGAAATCTTAGGACCACCTAAGGGATGCACCCTCCTTATGTTCAGTGCAGAATGAGACTCAAAAAGTAATTAGATTCTCAATGAGACCGCCAAATCCGACCAAATCAAACAGCTTTTAGCTCACAACAAACTTCAATGTTAGAGTCTTCTCCAAAGGTGAACACCCCCATGCTAGGCATCTCACCTTTTGGCTGATTAATGTGGTCTGTGATTTTGAGCAAAAGGCGTGTGTACAACAACATACAGCACGTGAATAGTATATTGCATGAAACAAGAAAAATTAAACAAAAAAGGTTTTAACAAATGACATTTAGAAAATTCCTTTATAAGATATGGCTAGTTATTTGTAATTCACATTAAGAGAATTCCCTTATAAGTCTGAAGTGCAAAAAAGTACTCAAGACCATGAAGTGATAAACAATCAAAACGACAACAATGACAAGGATGAAGACTAATAAAGAACTTTCTTTTACGTATAAAAATAGAGTTTTCTATTGCAGCAATGGAGATATTTTCTTTATTCCATAAAAAGGCAAGTAACTATCATCAAACTAAGAAAGTTGAGGAACACACCTTCAAATTTTCTCAACCCGCAAGAATGATTAGAAGTAATAGCTCATATGTACTAGAAAAGCATTCAGCTTGCATTCATGTTACTGGAATCTTCCAAATTTGTCAACATTTTACTACAAATGAAGCAGCTGACAAATTCTTGAAGGAAAACCTGCACAACACCACAGTTCCAGCGAGATTTTAGTTAAATTGCCAAAAAGGTAAAGGTACTAAGACCCTATTGATATGTTCATGTCGCAAATGATGCTAAAGTAATTATTTAGAGTTAGGCATGTTGCATTTTGACATAGCACTCATTTTGAGAACTAATTTTGTGAAGCACTTCACATAAACATGGCATAAATAAAAAAACAAATTTAAAGATAGAACAAGTATTTTCATTACATTTGTCAGAATATAACAACTGTGAACCATCAATATCGGCCACTGCTCACACCCCAAGTGCTTACAGGCCCACCCTAAATAAAAAGGATAAAAATAAATAAATAAATAAATTGTACTCGAAACTCTGATTAATCGACAGTGAATGCATTCACTCACTCTTTATTTATTTGTAAAGACCAGAATTTAATTGTAATGGAAACAAAAAAATTTGAAAAGTGAACTATTGGTTAGAAATGTCACCTTGTTGCCTTTCACTGTCTGCTATTCTTTCTTAAAACTCTTCATGATACAAAGGAAAGCAGCTACATATGACAACATCCATTAAGAGCATTCAATGCTAGAAACATTACCAGTAATCTCCACATGAGCAAGAACCACATTGAAAATGATGAAACCTATTAGTATCTTTGAGGATGATCTCTCGTGCTGTAATTCTTGAAATGAGCTTTGCTGCAAGATGGCAATCCCCACACATCCGAAGATTCATTTTGATCCTAATTGGCATCTCAGGATAACTACTGATGAGAGCAAAAATGATAGCAAGCTTCTCACTGTGCACCAAAAGATGGCCCTCCTTGTCCTCTTCTTCCACATCATGGAGAGCAGTTTCAGTATCAGCACTATAACCAGCCTCCTTCAACCTTCTCATCAAGACATCCAGCTCTGCATAGATCTCCTTTGACTGTCTGTGTGACCTGTCTCCTATATAAAAGGTGTGAACTTTATTCCCAAGTTGCACAATGCTACATCCAGGTAACTTTTTTATCCCCTTGCTTGCCATAATATTTCTAACCAACGCAACATCCTTCCATCTTCCAGCTCTAGCATAAATATTAGAAAGCAATACATAGTAGCCAGCTTGCTTTGGAACCAATCTGAATAAATAGTCAGCAGCAACCAAACCAATAGACATGTTCGAATGAACTCTACAAGCACCCAAAAGAGCTCCCCATACCCTCTCATTAGGTTCCTGTGGCATCTGTCTGATGACTTCATAAGCTTCATCCACTTTACCTGCACGTCCAAGAAGGTCAACCATGCAGACATAATGCTCCATCTTTGGAACCAAGTTATAAAGCTTAGTCATGGAGTTAAAGTAGTGTTTTCCAGCTTCAAGAAGCCCTGAGTAGCTGCAGGCTGAAAGAACGGAAACATAAGCTATGTGATCTGGCTCAAGGCCCAATTCCTGCATTTGTTCAAACAGAGAAATTGCTTCTCGGCCATGTCCATGCATGCCGTAAGCTGAGATGATTGTTGTCCAGGATGCAACATCTCTTGTTCTCATGGTACTGAAAACTTCTCGTGCTTCTTTTAGGCACCCACAAGTGGCATACATGTCCATAAGAGCATTCTCCAGGGTCAAATTCGGGCACATATTCTTTTTATTGATGAATTTATGAAGTTGCTTTCCTAGTGCCAGGTCCATCAGATCACGGCAAGCTGGAAGAAGACATGCTAGTGTAGCCTCATCTGGTTCCATTCCTTGTTTCTCCATTTCCCTAAAAAGCTCCATGGCTTCTGCTGCCATAGAATTCTTCACATATATTGCAATCATGGCATTCCAAGATATCAAATTTCTTCCTTTGATTTCATCAAACATGCTCCTTACGAATGCAATTTCTTCAGGTTTCGCATTCGACATAGCAAGCGAAACACTTGCCATGGTACCAGCATCAACTCTCGGCCTCTGACGTAGAAACAGAACCCTGAAGATCTTCAGTGCTTGCTCATTCAGACCTCTCTGTGCACATCCAGAAATGATTGCATTCCAGGACACCACATCACGTTTGGGCATTCCATCAAACACCTGTTGTGCATCGACAGAACTTCCGCACATAGCATACAACGTAATGAGAGCGTTCCCAACAAACAAATTTGAATCAAGGCCAAGCTTTGTCACAGATCCATGAATCTGGACGCCACCAGAGAGCTTCTCGGAGCAGGAACAGGCCTTCAGCGCGCATGGATAGGTGTAATGATCAGGCTTCACGCCATGGAATCGCTCCATGTCAGAGAAGAGCAGCAGAGCATCCCCATAACGTCCATAAGCAACGTAGCTGCGTATCATGACGTTGAAAAAAACCACGTTTCTCTCAGAACTTTCGTCGAACAGCTGACGGGCGCGAGCAGTGTCGCCACAAGCAGCATATGCTCGCATTAGCTTGATCGCCACGGCAGGATCGGAGGCAAGGTGGTGGCGGCCAACGACTTCGGCATGGAGGTTTTGGAGTTCGAAAAGGTTTCGGCATTCATCCACATATAGAAGTAAGGCTTTGTCTGAGATTTGTCGAGCGTTCGTGATGCGCCGAAAGAATACGTTGAAGGAGAAGCTGCAGGTTGAGGCTTTCATGAACTTCCTGTGGATGATGGCCGTTTGATATGCAGTTGAAAGGTTTTTGACAACAGCAAGTAGGTTTTTTGCATCATAAAGAGTCCTTCAAGTTAAATTTTATAAGCATGGAAGTTTAAATGTTGCCATGCGAAACATTGTCATTTATAAAATGACCATTTATATCTTTATTTTGTTTTAATTATTTTTCGCTAATTTATAAACTTGCGTGCGCCACAATTAAACTATACAATTTATTAGATAAATTCGAATATAAGCACTAAAAGAAAAGTAAACTTAAAATATCCGACATTATCAAGTTGAAGATTAATAATAATCCTTAAATTTTCTTATTTAACATAATAAGATGTAGTTTTTACTTCTAAAATGATACTTCAAAGTACTATCTATCTTGTTCATAATATTGTCATGTCTTCTCTCAAGCTAAATCAATGCCTCAATCCATCTTTGCATCTAATATAATCACTCTTCATCTAATATGATCATCTTAAGCTTTGAATTAGGTTCATATCTGATGAGATTCTCCTTGATTATATGTGTGATCAAGTATGAGTTTGTTGACGGTGCTTCAATCTAATAGTCAAACTATAAATTGTTATAATTCATAACTTCTGATCTTAAATATTTTTTATTTTGCCAACTTTGTATTTCGCAAGCTCTATATGTATAAATCAAGGGCAAAATCACCTGTGAAAGGCAAAGAGATGAGCTCACCAAAACCTACTGTCGGCATATTTTTAGGTTATGTGTTTTGAAAAGGGGTCGCCTACAGAAATTGTCGGCGAATTTTCATATTTCAAATTTAATTTAAATATATATATAGTTTAAAAGATAACATTTGATTTTGAAAGTAATTTTAAGTTTAAAAGTTTTAAGATATGAAATCAAACCGATTTCACATCCCAAATAGTTTATATAAACGAGCGTCACACCACAAACCGTGTATCTATCCCAAAGAATAGACACACTTGCTTGATGATGGGGCTCGATTAAATAAACTAGGAGATTTATGACATCCGTTTGGTCCGCGAACCAATTTTATAAGCCGACAAGTTCCCAGCTTAATATGAAAACATTAAACGGGGTTTATATTACCAGGTTCTTAAAATTCCTATAAGGGCGAGCCCCTATAGTTAATTACATCTTAAGTGATGGGAATCACCTAAGAAAACTCTCGATAATAATCGATAGATTCGCTCTCAAGAATTTCAAAGTTTAAGTCTTCGAGGATTGAATTTTGGAATTTCGATAGGGAATGGATCAAATTTAGAACATTTTTATTTTGGGAATCCAAAGGAAGAAAGGTAGGAGAAATCACGCATTCGAAGCGAACTTCGGTAATTTCCGACTATCCTATTTGTTTGGCTTGGATTTAGGAAAGTCCTATTGTTTATTTAGTATTTTGATCTTGCCAATTTTAATTAGTTAGGACTTATATTCGTATGACAAAATCATACAAATAGCCTCGATGATGTGAGGGTTTATGTCGTATCGGACGACTACCTCGGAGTCCTAAGACCGGTTAGGGCTTAATTTACATGATATGATCATGCAAATGCCTAACGAAGAGTTGAGGATTTATGTTGCACTAGGCGAACTTCCTCGAAGTCCTATGGCTTGGTTGTTTAATTCTAAGAAAGTTTCTTTGAAGTAGACTCGGGTTTTGCGATGACGATGGTCGTCGTTGTCCACCATGCTCCGAGCTCCTTGTTGTTGCGGGGTTTAGTTTTAGAAATCATAAATCGGGAGATGAGAGAAGTGTTCGGTTTAGAGAAAGTCTTAATTTCCAAGTTTTTTTTTATGTTTTAATTAAAACAAATCTTAAAGTTGATTATAACAACACCTGGTTAAGATCCCACGGTTCCATCCTTCGGCATCGTTATTTTTATCGGATTCACTTAGTCCGGATGAATTTGCTAAACTCAACTGAATGAGTTCCACACTTTCATTTAGACAGTGGGAAATCCCGTTAAGCAACACGTAGGTTACATCATCCGAGGTATTCCCGATCATCCAACAAGACGTTTTAATTTAGTTGTAGTTGTAGTTTTGTTGTTTTGTTTGTGATTAAATTTTGAGTTGTTTTATATTTTGAAATGTTGTGGCGGTGAATTTTATCTTGTAATGACTTTTAATTTAGTTTTGGTTTCGGTTTTAGGGACTTTCCTAAAGGTGTGGGTTTTCATGCAACTGATTGTTTATCATGCAGAAAACTAAGTGCGATGCGATTAAATAAATTGCAATAAGGTAAATTACAATAAAATAAAAGCGTACCTGGAGGGTCTTCCCGTCATCCCAAGCTGCACTTAAAAACACAATTAGAATATTTAAGGTTTTAAAGCAAGTTCCTAGGTAAAGCTAAGGGAAGGGTTATGGTTTTCTACCAAGTTCCTAATCTTATAGCTAGTCATCTCCTATGACGTCTAGGTTCTTGTATTTTTGTTTGAGGATGATTTTCTTCATCAAAGAACAATTAAGTTCAATTGTTCTTATAAATATCCTATCATATCGAGGAAGTGCTTAAGACGAGTCTTAAACATCTTTTCAATATTTCTAAGCTTATTTTAAGTCCAAGAGAATTTAATTATACAAATGAATTAATCGTCCGGGAGTTCAAGTTTGTTATCTTGCTCAGTGAACTAGGACATTTTAATATCTTATGAATGAAGTAACACTTCACTTAACACTCCATTTAGGAGTTATGACAACAAGAGCTTTCGAGGCGAATGGATGTTCGAATGATTTATGATTTAACTTAATTTCAATTAATGGGTTTAAGTTTGGAATAGTGTTCGAGTTATTTTAGATTTATTTTTGAATTCTTTATGTCTTAGGTGATGTTATATTTAATTTAATTTAATTTAATTTAATTTAATTTAATTTAATTTAATTTAATTTAATTTAATGTGGTTTAATTTAATTTAATTTAATTTAAGTTAATTTAATATAATATGATTTAATTTAATTTAATTTAATTTGATTTAATTTAATTTAATTTGATTTAATTTAATTTAATTTAATTTAATTTAATTTAATTTGATTTGATTTAATTTAATTTAATTTAATTTAATTTAATTTAATTTAATTTAATTTGATTTGATTTGATTTAATTTAATATGTTTTAATTTAATTTAATTTAATTTAATTTAATTTAAATTTAAATTTAATTTTATTTTTAATTTTAATTTAATATTTTATTTTTTATGTTTTAAAGATGATTTAATTTTAATTGTTAAAGTATTAATTTAATTGAAATTTTAAAAGGATTTAATTTAAATAATTTAGCTTTAATTTAATTTAATGATTAAGTCTTTTAGCATTTTAAATTTTAAATTTGGATTATCATTTTAATTAGGAATTAAATATTATTGAGATGATTAATTTAGGGATTCTTAAATTAAAGAATAAATCTCTTCTTAATGACATCCCTATTTTAATAATTCCAAATTTATTATTCTTCCAAATTTAATTAATTATTTGATTAAGGTTTCTTTTAATTATTTTTAAATTGTTTAGTAGGTTTCTACCCTTTAATTATTTAAATTTCAATCATCCAAATCAGATTAAGATCAAATATTTTACTTTTTTATTTTATTAAGCCTAAAGTTTTAATTAAGGGTTAAAATTTTAATTACCATTTTGCCCTTCAAGCTTAATAATTTCATAACTCACTAAATTGAGCTTAAATGAATTTGAAATTTTTATGTGACTTCACTCATATGTCAATAAAGACATTAAAGGAGAAAATGTGATTTTTCTGTATTTAATTTATTTATGTAATTATTTTTGGTGGAAAATAGGGATTTCCAAGGAAAATTTAATAATATGACCAAGGAAAAGTTTCTGTTCTTAAGAAAATTATGGGACATTCATAATGACTAGAGGACCACTTGGACCAATTTTGGTGATTTTTTGAATTATATTCTTTTTATTATAATTATTTTGAGTTTTGGAGTATTAATTAATTTAAAAATAAAATAAAGGTTGAAAAATGAATTTTATATTTTTCAAAAATCCCTCTGATATCAAGGAAATTAGAGAACCAATTTTTACAATTTTCTGATTTTTCTTTGATTTATTAGAATTATTTTAGTGGAAATGCTAAAAAATACATTTTTTTAATTTTAAAATTACTTTAAGGCTTTAAAATTTAATATCTCATCATATAGACTTAAGAAAAATATGGGGTTTGTTCCTAAGTGATTAAAATTCAAAATGTGACATTTTGGTGAATTTCATTATTTTTGTGATTTTTATTATTTTTTAATTATTAAAAATATTAAAATAATGCAAAAAATCAACTTTTTAGAAAATTACAATTTTAATTTTCTTAAATTCCCCTGATATCAGAGAGGCTCCAAAACCAATTTGGTGAATTTTTGAAAAGTATTTTGAAAGTTATGAATTTTTTAAGTTTAATTTTGGCTAAATGGCTTAATCAACCCATTTGATAGGGCTAACCAAGTCCAATTGACTTCCAACTTTTATAGTGGGTTTCTCTGATCCTAAAGGTCAGTGGAGAATTGATTTCAAGTCAATTTGATGTATGATTAGCTCTAATTAATTAAAACTTCATTTTGGGTGTTTAAGCCAATTAGGGGTATTCCAAGTGAGTTAACTCAAAACCTATTTTTCCTAGGGTCCTCTAGTCATAATAAACATCACCAAATTTTTCTAGAATTTATTTCACAATATGCTAATTATTGGAATTAAAATACTCAAACTAGCAACCTAGAGTTGAAAAATCAATAACTCTTCATAGGGATGACAAATTCAGGGAATGTTCCTAAATTCAGAGGCTTCAAAAGCCCTATGGTATCATGCCATGGTGAATTGTATACATGCATGGAGAATTGAAAATGTGCAGAGAGTAAATAAATTATTAAAAATCAAATACTCAATGAAATTGAATGAGTTCTTTTCCACATTATTCTCCTCTGTTCACTGAGCAAGAGGGTATTTTTATTTTATTTTTCTGATCTTTCTACACAAAGTTATGCATTTTTTAAGTTTAGGGAATTAAATAAATAGAAAAATAATCTATTTTTCTACTTATCCACGCGGCGCCAACTCGGCCTAGGCATCTCCGAAACGCCGCGTGTCGTCTTCGATTCGGCGCCGTTGTCCGACTCGGCGCTCCGGGGCCCGCTGTATCATTCTCGTCTCCTCATCCGGCGCGATCCTGGCCGTCCGTCCGCGCGTGTATTAAATGAACGGCATCCGGTCATCGTCCCCAAGCCTCCTAACCCGAGAACCGTCCACACTAAATCCCTAATATCTCACTCAATACTTAACGGATTTTCGTATTCTTGTGCTCTATGGATTCATCTTGAAGAGACAAATACATCTATACGGTGATCATGCATTGAAATTAAGGCATTTGAAATGGAGAATCTCCAGAAGCTCGGGATAAAGAGTTAGCTCATACCTTTGCTGAGAGAAGTGTGGTTTCAATCTGAGGGTTGTGTCACCTTCGATTGCGTCCAAGCAAGCTCCAGATGAAGTCCCTTGGCCTGGTGAATTGTCTAGGTATGATTTCGACCAAGCCCGATAACAAAGCTTGGAGTCTGAAACAGATGGGTGGCCTGGAGAGGGGGCTTTTGCTGGTGGACTTCTTCCCTTGGTCTGGTGAAGGTGTAGGATCAATCAATTTGGGGATTGGTCCACTCGTGAAGAAGTGTCCTGGTTTTGTCTTCGAAATTTGAACTCAAAATCGAGCTCGACTGGAGGAATTGGGGTGGAATCCAGTGGGAATCAAATGCTCTATGTGTAGAGAGTGGTCCGGAATGATTTTGGCGAGTTTCCTTAAGGTTGGTTCAGCACCTCTTTCATGGCCGAGAGAGGGGGTGTTTAAATAGGAGAGGGTGGAGGGCCTCCCAGGGGGGTTCAAGGCTTGGGATCAGCTACTTAGGTCAAGGGAAGAACAGCCATGGTGGCCATTGGGCATGGGGCAGCTCAGCAAGGTAGAATTTCAATGTTTGGCTCCTGCCCATGTCTCGGCCATGGTGTTTTCCGGCGGCCCAGTGGCTGGCCGGCCAGGCACTGGTCACCATCTTGTTCAGGTGGGTCAGGGCTGGGGTTTAGTGTAGGCAATTGGCCATGGACATGTGTAAAGGGCTTGGATTAAAATGGTATGGGGAGAGGCTCATTTTGGGTCCAAATGGGTCAACCCACCATTTTTGGTTTGGTGCACCCTTCCAAGCTCCGGTTTTGGAGCTCGGGAGGATCATGTGAGTCAACCTACCAAAGGGAGTGAAGTCCACATCGAGGATTAGGTGGCAAAGTATGGTTTAGAGTGTATCATGTTTAAGGTAAAAAGGGCTTAAAAAAGGTTTAAGAAAGAGATCCCCTCTCTTGCCATTAATGGTTTGGCGAGGTGGAAAGTGGATTCCATGGCTCTCATGGCTCCTATGGGGCTCATGCATGGCTTCATGGCTTGCCTATGGCTTGCACATAGCTTGGCTTACTTATATGAAAATGGATTTTGACATTTTTGATAAATGTATGAGAGGTTAACATGAAGCTTGATTTAGAATAAATTTATATTTGATTGGAACTTTAGGGATGGTTTTAATTGAAGTCATGATGAAGAAGAGTGTCATATGGGCTTTGTATGAATTTTGGGCCTTTAAAATTTAGTGAAGATGGGTTTTTAAAATGGTTTAGGGAAGTGGGCTTTTGGATTTTAAAAGGGACTTTAGGATGAAAATTTGGTAAAGGCTTGGGCCAAATAATTGTTGGGTTTGGTTTAGGGTTGTTTCATGAGTGGTTTGAAATAAATTTGAGGTGGTTTGGGCTTGAATTGGGTTGAATTTGGGTTGATTTGATAAATGGGCCTATGTAGGTCAAATTGGGCTAATTTGGGCCAATGTTGGGCTAAGGTTGAAATGGATGTGAAATTGATGTTGGGAAATGTTTATGGGAGTGTTTGAAAGAGGTTCCAACTTTGGTTGGATTTTGACTTTGGGATTTGGGCTCATTTGGGTTAGGGTTGGATCTAGGTCAAAATTGGGCCTTTTGGTTTTAGGTTGAATTTGAGTGGGGTTTGGATCCAAATTTTGGGCAAATCATGTTAGTGTTTTGTTTGTGGGGATGTTAGGGAAGGTTTAGAAAAGATTTGGGATTAATTGGAGTTAAATTGGTTTGGTTTGGGCTAGGTTTGGGTCATGGGTCCAAATTGGGCTTTAAGGTCAAAAGTGAAATTGGATTCAAATGTCAATCAAATTGGGCTTGGATTTGGTCTAGATTGGTGTTGGGGATGTTGAATTGAAGTTTAGAATTGAATTGGACCATAATTTTGGTCAATTGGGTTGGTTTAGTTTGACATTGGGTTCACTTTGGGTTAAAATGGGTCAAATTGGGGATTTTGACAAAAGTGGGGTAAATTGACAAAATTGGCACATGGTGTAGTTCAACAAAATGAAATTGGGAATATTTGGGATTTTTTGGAATTTTCTGGAAATTTTTTGGAATTTTTTGGATTTTGGGTCAAGAGGGGCATTTTGGTAATTTGGGGGGTATTGGGGGTATTTTTTGGAATTTTGGATATTTTGGGTAAAAAATGGTCAGTTTGAGTGGTGGGAGAATGTTTAGTATTGATTTTGAGGAATTTGGGTGATTTTGGAGAATTTTGGAAAATTTGGGTAATTTCAAGGGTTTTGGGTAGGCTAGGCGGGTCTGGGGTCCCGGGGGTCAAAAATTGAAAAGTTAGAAAATTGAAGATTGGGTAAATGTAACTGAAATGAAATCATTTTGGTTGAGCCATGAAGCCATATCAAGCCCACATGAGCCATGAAGGGACTCATTTGAGGCATTCACTATGTTGTTCCTAACCCTCTTAGCCGAGGGCTTAGGGGTTAAGGACCATCCATGTGAATCACCTTCATGAGTCGGGAGGTCAAGTTGGGTATGGGTGTGGTTTTAGGAGGTGTGTGAAAGTGTAGTGTATAAGTGTAGTGTGTGTGTAAGTCGGCCCTCACTGGACCGGGCCACCTGAGTCAGTCCTAAGGCCAAAGAGTCCTATAGGAACTCATCCTTTAAACTTCCACATTTGATTTCAACCCTCTAGGTGATTAGGGGTCTACAATCAAGTTAGTGGAGTTTGTAGGGAGTTAAGAAGTGGTTTGAATTTCTAAGTGGTGGGGTCCTAATTCTAATCCTCTAGGACAGTCAAAGGAAAAGCCTAAGGCTAGATCCTAAGTACTAAAGAGAAGAAGAGAAGACCTCATCAAAAATGAGGTCAACACCTGCTCAAGACAAACTTATCTTATGGGCTTAAGAAAGATGATGCTTGTCAACTTAGCTCAAAGAGGGGTCGCCACTAAGGGTCTGTTTGGGGCAGCTGCAGCTTACTGAATAATCTGTTGATAAGCTGATTAAAAATAATCTGGTGATAAGTTAGGTGCGGTGGCTATTACAAAATTTTATTTTTTTTGAAAAATCAAACCGCAGCCAGAAAGCTGCCACCGCACCTAGATAGGTGCGGTATGAAAAAGCTGTTTTCTGTGTTTTGAAAACTCATAAGCTGCCAAAATGTAGTTTACCCAAACAGGTCAGGTGCTTTTTTAAAACACCACCGCACCAAATAAGCTGCCCCAAACGGACCCTAAGTCTTATGTGGAATGACTAGTTCGTTGAAGAAGGGGACATTACTTTGGCTCATAAAGGAGTCGCCCTATGATCTCATCGGACTTGACCAACCAACCAATGTTAGAGGCGGAATGACGGTTACCACCATGCCCAACAACTCTCTCATACCTAATGACCAACTTCTAATTCGAGTTTATATTTCAACACACCCATCTTATTTTTCATATATTTTTTTTATAAATTTATTACATATATAGCTTATTATAAGATTATTCCTACAGTGATTGATACTCTACATTCCTATAAATACACAATCTTAGAGAAAGTTAATGATTTGGATCACGATGGCAACATTCTTTCTAGTGATAAGAACTATATTATTTTTATAAAGTATTTCATCCATTATGTTTATTGCTTCCAAAGATATATTATTTATTGTGCCTTAGTATTGAAGATCCTTGATCGCTGAAAAATTTATTAAGAAATTCATACCTATTTTTGATAAAATTGCACTTTAAAGAAGGGTATTTTCTTTATTTTATTGCAGGAATGAATAATTTAGGTGATAAAAGCAAAAATCATAAAAAGGAGCGAATTTGGAGCAAAATCATGCAATTTGTGCTGAGTCGTCGACGGCGAGATCGAGCCCGCCGACGGCGAGGTTACGGGGAGACATTTCTGAAGGATTTATAACTGTCTCGCTGACAGCGAGCCCGAGCCCGCTGACAGCGAGATAGAGCGGTTTGAAGATCTTCTAGAAGCCTCGCCGACAGCGAGGTAGTTCGTCGCCGATGGTGAGATAGTTCAAATGGCGCAGATACATTGAACCTGAACACTTTTTGAAGAGATGCTTACACACCTCTTGGTCCTTTGCTCGCCTCTATATATAGAGGCCGAAAATCGATCTTTTGGGTGTTAGTTTTGTGCGGTCTTTTGTGTTCTAAGTGCAATCTTTTAGTCTTTTGTGAGTTCTAAGTGTAATTTGTGTGCGGTAGTGTGTCTTTAGTGAGTCTTTTAGTAAGTTTAGTGAGTAATTAGTGAGTCGTCTTCGTCTTGGAAGGAAGAGTCGAAAGGAACTACGAGGAGTCCGTTTTGGGGATAAATCGAGGTAAGTATTTGTATTTATTGTTTTTAACTTTAAATGAAATCCATGCTTAGTTTAGTTCCCATGCATTACGAGTAGTTTATTAGTCTTTCTCCTCGTTTATGAAATTAAGTGACTTGATGAAATTAAAATAGAGATACTTATATATATTAATAAATTGTGATAATTTTTACTTAAAACTTAATTTACTTTCAAACTGGCCATTTGAATTGTTAAAATATGTTGGTTATCAACTATAGTAAAAATTACATCCGATATTCGGGAATTCAAAAGCCTTGGAAGGAGGGTGCAAATAAATAGGAAAATAATATCACTTGGGCGTAGAATTGAGTATTTTAGTGTGACGGACTAAAATATTCAATTCGGTCCTATTGTTTGAGAGCTGAAGTGTAGATGTTAGCCCTCGGGCGAGGGAACGTGGGAGCTCGAAGTGGCGATCGGTATCCTCCCAGCTCTAGCCGTGATTCGGTAATCAAACATAGGATTAGTCGATATTTTTTACACTGGACCAAAGGGTAAAGAATAGGAATGCTCCTATTTGTCACAATACCTTAAAATTATCTATTTAAATTCATTAATCACTTAAATTTCTAAACAAGGGGAAAGATACTTTTTACGAATAGTTAAGACTTATTTAGAAATTAGTTTAATTTCCTGCACTTTCAATACGTATTAATTTTCTACTTAGTTAAGTTACTTAATTAAAATACTTAGTTTACTTTATTGCGCTCAAATTTTAGAATTCAAAATTTTCGTATACTATTTTAAAAAATTATTATTATTATTTTAAAATTAGTTGTTATTTAATTTTCTCTTTCCCCGTGGGATCGATAACCAGGACTCCACTAGAGCCTTGTATTACTTGATACGATACGTATACTTGCGTAGCATCCACAACATAAACAATTACAATTCTATACATATAAATAGCGGGGTCAAGTTTTTGGCGTCGTTGCAATTAAATTAAAAATATCATAATATAAAATTGTGGGTCAATCCTCATAACCTAATTTTTTTTGTGGAAAACTTATGGGCATACTCGCTCACCAGGGTACTCTTATATTGTTAATAAATGACCATCACTTTAATGTTCTCAAGTATAGCTTACACTAACAAATGAGATTGATCTAATAATATAATAACTCAAAAATATGGCTTGACAATGGTTGAATAACTTGTATTTGTTTTTTTCCTACAAAGGTCCATGTTGTAGTCAATCTTCTTTGTATTTGACCCTCTATGAACTCAAATGGCAACTTCCTTAGCCAATATGCTAGATTTGACCCATCTTGTAAGGTAATTGATCAAATTGGTTTCTCTTACCATGAAGAACCATTTTCTTTTTTTTTTTTTGGCTTTTCAGCATTCATGGCTACAAACTCTTTATTAGCAGTGGTTTTCATGGTTTGCTAACTTAGCCTTGTAGTAATGCTCAGTTGATGAGCTAGAGGTAAGTCGAGAATTTATGGTTAACTTTGTACTAATTTTAATAGGTGAGAATGGCGCTTGAGTCTTATGAAACTCAATTACCACTTGAGAAGTGGAATAAGCTACTTAATTCAATTAAGGAGATTTGCCATAATTCACTTAGCCACTTAAACTCACTACACTTATGGCCTGCCCTCTGGCTCACTTGACCACCAGCCACCTCCCTTGACCTGGTCGGCCGGCCTAGTTGTCGGAGGAGCTCAAACCGAGAGCCACCTCAAGCCAAGTAAACCCAATTAAGCCAACCTAAGCTGTCCAGCTCTGACTGCTCAACATGGCTGATATGCCTTCCACCTAAGCAGACATTTCCCCCCACTTTGGCCCCCTTAGCTCAACCAGGCAGGCATGGCCATAAATAGAGCTCTTCACAGCCGAGAGATGGTGCTAAAATTTTCATAAGGAAACCTTGCCAAAATTTCACCAGAGCTTCCTCAAACCTCCTGTACGGCTTATTTTTGGGTTTTGGTGTTTTATTTTGAAAAGGGAGTCGCCTACAGAAATTGTCGGCGAATTTTTATATTTTAAATTTAATTTAATTATATATATAGTTTAAAGAATAACATTTGATTTTGAAAGTAATTTTAAGTTTAAAAGTTTTAAGATATGAAATCAAACCGATCTCACATCCCAAATAGTTTATATAAACGAGCGCCACACTACAAACCGTGTATCTATCCCGAAGAATAGACATACTGCTTGATGATGGGGCTCGATTAAATAAACTAGGAGATTTGTGACATCCGTTTGGTCTGCGAACCAATTTTATAAGCCGACAAGTTCCCCTGCTTAATATGAAAACATTAAACAGGGTTTATATTACCCAGGTTCTTAAAATTCCCTATAAGGGAAAGCCCCTATAGTTAATTACATCTTAAGTGACGGGAATCACCTAGGAAAACTCTCGATAATAATCAGTAGTTCTGCTCTCAAGAATTTCAAGGTTTAAGTTTTCAGGGATTGAATTTTAGAATTTCAATAGGGAATGGATCAAGTTTGGAACATTTTTGTTTTGGAAATTCGAAGGAAGAAAGGTAGGAGAAATCACAGATTCGAAGCGAACTTCGGTAATTTCCCGACTATCCTATTGTTTGGTTTGAATTTAGGAAAGTCCTAATGTTTATTTAATGTTTTGATCTTGCCAATTTTAATTAGTTAGGACTTATATTTGTATGATAAAATCATACAAATAGCCTCGAAGATGTGAGGGTTTATGTCGTATCGGACGACTACCTCGGAGTCCTAAGACCGGTTAGGGCTTAATTTACATGACATGATCATACAAATGCCTAACGAAGAGTTGAGGATTTATGTTGCACTAAGCAAACTACCTCGAAGTCCTATGGCTTGGTTATTTAATTCTAAGGAAGTTTTGCTGAAGTAGACTCAGGTTTTGCTGATGACGATGGCCGTGCTGCCCACCATGCTCCGAGCTCCTTGTTGTTGCAGAGGTTTAGTTTTAGAAGTCATAAATCAGGAGATGAGAGAAGTGTTTTAGTTTAGAGAAAATCTTAAAATTTTGGTGTTTTTAATATTTTAATTAAACAAATCTTAAAGTTGATTATAACAACACCGGTTAAGATCCCACAGTTCCATCCTTCCGGCATCGTTATTTTTATCGGATTCACTTAGTCCGGATGAATTTGCTAAACTCAACTGAATGAGTTCCACACTTTCATTTAGACCAGTGCGAAATCCCGTTAGCGAGCACGTAGGTTACATCATCCGAGGTATTCCCGATCATCCAACAAGACGTTTTAATTTAGTTGTAGTTGTAGTTTTGTTGTTACGTTTTGTGATTAAATTTTGAGTTGTTTTATATTTTGAAATGTTGTGGCGGTGAATTTTATCTTGTAATGACTTTTAATTTAGTTTTGGTTTCAGTTTTTGGGACTATCCTAAAGGTGTAGGTTTTCATGCAACGAGTTGTTTATCATGCAAGAAAAGTAAGTGCAATGCGATTAAATAAATTGCGGTAAAGTAAATTGCAATAAAATAAAGGCGTACCTGGAGGGTCTTCCCGTCATCCCAAGTCGCACTTAAAACACGGTTAGAATATTTAAGCATTTAAAGTAAGTTCCTAGGTAAAGCTAAGGGAAGGGTTATGGTTTTCTACCAAGTTCCTAATCCTATAGCTAGTCATTTCCTATGACGTCTAGGTTTTTGTATTTTAGTTTGAGGACGATTTTCTTCATCAAAGAACAACTAAGTTCAATTGCTCTTATAAATATCCTATCATATTGAGGAAGTGCTTAAGACGAATCTTAAACATCTTTTCAATATTTCTAGGATTGTTTTAAGTCCAAATGAATTTAATTATACAAATGAATTAATCGTCCGAGAGTTTAAGTTTTGTTGTCTTGCTTAGTGAACTAGGACATTTGAATATCCTATAAGTGAAGTAACGCTTCTTTTAACACTCCTTTTTAAGAGTTATGACATCACGAGCTTTCGAGGGCAAATGGATGTTCAAGTGAGTTGTAATTTAATTTTAGTTAATGGATTTAAGTTTGGAATAGTGTTCAAGTTGTTTTAGATTTATTTTGAATTCTTCATGTCTTAGATGATGTTATATTTAATTTAATTTAATTTAATTTAACTTAATTTAATTTAATTTAATGTTGTTTAATTTAATTTAATTTAATTTAAGTTAATTTAATATAATATGTTTTAGCTTAATTTAATTCAATTTGATTTAATTTAATTTGATTTAGTTTTAATTTAATTTAATTTAATTTAATTTAATTTAATTTAATTTAATTTAATTTAATTTAATTTAATTTAATTTTAATTTAATTTAATTTTAATTTAATTTAATTTTTATTTAATTTAATGTAATTTAATTTAATGTAATTTAATTTAATTTAATTTAATTTAATTTTATTTAATATTTTATTTTAAAGGGATTTGCTTTAAATAATTTAACCTTAACTTAATTTAATGATTAAGTCTTTTAACATTTTAAATCTTAAACTTGGATTATCATTTTAATTAGGAATTAAATATTATTGGGATGATTAATCTAGGGATTCTTAAATTAAAGAGCAAACCTCTTCCTAATAACATCCCTATTTTAATAATTCCAATTTTATTATTCTTCCAAATTTAATTAATTATTTTAATTAAAGTTCATTTCAATTATTGTTGAATTGTTTAATAGGTTTCTACCCTTCAATTATTTAAATTTCAATCATCCAAACCAGATTAAGATCAAATATTTTACCTTTCCATTTTATTAAGTCTAAAGTTTTAATTAAGGGTTAAAATTTTAATTACCATTTTGCCCTTCAAGCTTAATAATTTCATAACTCATTAAATTGAGCTTAAATGAACTTGAAATTTTTATGTGACTTCACTCATATTTCAATAAAGACATGAGAGGAGAAAATGTGATTTTTCTATATTTAATTTATTTATGTAATTATTTTTGGTGGAAAATAAGGATTTCCAAGAAAAATTTAATAATATGACCAAGGGAAAGTTTCTGTCCTTAAGAAAATTATGGGACATTCCTAATGACCATAGGACCACTTGGACCAATTTTGGTGATTTTTTGAATTATATTATTTTTATTATAATTATTTTGAGTTTTGGAGTATTAATTAATTTAAAAATAAAATAAAGTTTGAAAAATTAATTTTATATTTTTCAAAAATCTCTCTGATATCAAGGAAATCAGAAAATCAATTTTTATAATTTTCTGATTTTTCTTTGATTTATTAGAATTATTTTAGTAGAAATGCTAGAAAATACATTTTTTTTTATTTTAAAATTACCCTAGGGCTTTAAAATTTAATAGCTCATCATAGACACCTAGGAAAAATATGGGATTTGTTCCTAAATGACTAAAATTCAAAATATGACATTTTGGTGAATTTTATTATTTTTGTGATTTTTATTATTTTTTAATTATTAAAATATTAAAATAATACAAAAAATCAACTTTTTTAAAAAATTAAAATTTTAATTTTCTTAAATTACCCTAATATCAGAGAGGCTCCAAAACCAATTTGGTGAATTTTTGAAAAGTATTTTGAAAGTTATGAATTTTCAAAGTTTAAATTAGCTAAATGGCTTAATCAACCCATTTGATAGGGCTAACCAAACCCAATTGACTTCAAACTTTTATGGTAGGTTCCTCTGATCCTAAAGGTCAGTGGAGAATTTATTTCAAGTCAATTTGATGTATGATTAGCTCTAATTAATTAAGGACCTATTTAGGGTGTTTAAGCCAATTAGGGTTGTTCCAAGTGAATTAATTCAAAACCTATTTTTCCTAGGGTCCTCTAGTCATATGAAACATCACCAAATTTTCCTAGAATTTATTTCACAACATGCTAATTATTGGATTTAAAATACTCAAAACAGCAACATGAATTTGAAAAATCAATAACTTCTCATAGGGATGACCTCTGACTTTGGAAAATTCAGGGAATGTTCCCAAATTTAGAGGCTTCAAAAGCCCTATGGTCTCATGCCATGGTGAATTTCCTATATGCATGGAGAATTAAAACAATGCAGAGGGTAAATAAATCATTAAAAATAAAATACTGGATGAAATTAAATGATTTCTTTTCCACATTATTCTCCTCTGTTCACTGAGCAAGTGGGTATTTTTATTTTATTTTTATGATTTTTCTACACAAAGTTATGAATTTTTGAAGTTTAGGGAATTAAATAAATCAGAAAATCCCTATTTTTCTACTTATCCACGCGGCGCCGTGTCAACCTCGGCAGCTCCGAAGGGGGTACGTGTCGCGCCGTGATTGGGCGCTGCCATCTGAGTCAGCCATCCCGGGACCCGCGGTTCACGTATCATTCCCTGGTCCGGCGCAATCCGAACCGTCCGCTCGATACACGCGCGATCCAACGGCTCCCGGTCATCGTCTACGGCCGGTGTGCACCCGTGACCGTCAACCTTCTAACCCTAATTTCTCGCTCGATTCTCAACGGATTTTCGTGTTCTTATGCTCTATGGATTCGTCTTGAAGAGACGAATACATCCATACGGTAAACATGCATTGAAATTGATTCAAATTAAATGGAGAATCTCTGTAAGCTCGGGAAGAAGAATGAGTTCATACCTTTGCTCAGAGAAGTGAAGCTTCGATGCGAGAGTTGTGTCACCTTCGATTGGGTCCAAATAAGCTCCGGATGAAGTCCCTTGGCACGGTGAATTGTCTAGCTATGAAAGTGACCACAGCCGATCACAAAGCTTGGAGGCTGGAACATTTGGGTGGCCTGGGGATGGGGCTTTCAGTGGAAAACTTCTCCTCTTGGTCTGGTGAAGGTGTAGGGCCAGTCAATTTGAAGATTGATCCATTGTGAAGAAGTGTCCTGGTTTTTGGGCTAAAGTTTGAGCTCAAATTGAGCTCAGCTGGAGGGAATTGGGGCTGGAATTCAGTGGGGATCAAGTGCTCTATGTGTGGAGAGTGATCTGGAATGATTTTGGCAGAGTTTCCTTAAGGTTTAGTTCAGCACCTCTCATGGCCGAGAGGAGATGGTGTTTAAATAGAAGATGGTGGAGGGCCTCCCGGGGAGTTAGGGCTTGGGATCGACTGCTCTTGGTAAGAGAAGAACGGCCATGGTGGCCATTGGGCATGGGGCGGCTCGGCGGTGAGAATTCCAAGTTTGGGCTCACATGTGAGCTTTCGGCCTCAGTGGTTTCCGGCGGGCTGTGGTGGTCGGCCGGCCGGGGTCGGGTCACCCTCGAGGTCGGGTGGGTCGGAGCTGGAGGTTTGTGCGATCAATTGGGCCTGGACATGTGTAAAGTGTTTGGATTGAAATGGAATGGGGAGGAGGCTATACTTGGCTAGGTTTGGTCAACCCATTTGTTTGGGCTGGGTTCACCCCCATGGTGACCTTAGGCTGAGAAAATCGGTTAGGCTAGCTGGTCAAAAGGTGGTGAGGTCTCTTTCTAAGAATATTTAGATTAAATCTTGGTTAAGGGGAAACATACTTAAGGCTAATGACTTTTAGGAGGTGGTTAAAGGACCTCCTCCTTTTGCCATTTAAAGAGGGTTGACCACTTAGAAATCCTCATGGCTTGCCAATGGCTTACATGTGGCTTCATGACTCCACGTGGCTTGGGAAAAGATTGGGTCAATTTCATAAAAAAGGGATTTTGTGGATTTTGGGATTTTAATGGAAATTGTTATGGGGCTTGATTTGGAATTGTTTAATTGATGATTTAGGACTTTAGGAATGACTTTAAATTGAATGTATGATGAAGGAAAGTGTCATGTGGGCTTTAGGATGACTTGGGCTTTTGAATTTGAAGGAAGTGGGCTTTTAGGAAGGTTTAAGGGAAGTGGGCTTTTTGATTTTAGGATGGGCATTTGGGTGAAAATTTTGTGAAGGACTATGTCAAATAAATGTTACAATTGATTTAGGGATGTTTCATGAATGGTTTGGAGTCAATTTGGTGTGATTTGGAATTGAATTGGTTTGAATTTGGGTTCATTTGGTAAGTGGGCCAATGTAGGTCGAATTGGGCTAACTTGGGCCAATGTTGGGCTAGGGTTGAAATTGATGTAAAATAAATGTTGGGAAATGTTTATGGGAGTGTTTCAAAGAGGTTTTGGCTTTGGTTGGGTTTTGGTTTTGAGGTTTGGGTTTATTTGGGTTAGGTTTGGGTTTAGGTTAAAATTGGGCTTTTTGATTTTAGGTTGAATTTGAGTGGGGTTTGGGTCTAAGTTTTGGGCAAATCATGTTAGTGTTTTGTTTATGGGGATGTTAAGGAAGGTTTAGAAAAGATTTGGGGTTAATTGGAGTTGAATTGGATGAGTTTGGGCTAAGTTTGGGTCATGGGTCCAAATTGGGCTTTAAGGCCAAAAGTGAAATTGGATCCAAATATCAATTAAATTGAACTTAGATTTGGTCTAGATTGGTGTTGGGGATGTTTAATTGAAGTTTAGAATTGAATTGGACCAGAATTTAGGTCAATTGGGTAGGTTTGGTTTGACATTGGGTTCATTTTGGGTTAAAATGGGTCAAATTGGGGGTTTTGATAAAAGTGGGGTAAATTGACAAAATTGGCCCATGGTGTTGTTGAACAAAATGAAATTGGGAATATTTGGGATTTTCTGGAATTTTCTGGGAATTTTCTGAATTTTTGGATTTTTTGGCTAAGAGGGGTATTTTGGGTATTTGGAGGGTATTGGGAGGTATTTTTGGAATTTTTGGTGTTTTTGGGTATGGATGATCAATTTGATTGGTGAGGCAATGTTTAGGATTGGTATTGAGGATTTTTGGGTGATTTAGGTGATTTTGCAAATTTTGGGTGGTTTCAAGGGTATTGGGTAGGCTAGGCGGGTGTAGGGTCCGGGGGTCAAAAATTGAAAATTTGGAAAATTGAAGATTGGGTGAATGTAAGTGGAATGAAATCATTTTGGTTGAGCCATGAAGCCACATCAAGCCCACATGAGCCATGAAGGGACTCATTTGAGGCATCCACTATGTTGTTCCTAACCCTCTTGCGCAAGGGCTTAGGGGTTAAGGACCATCCATGTGAATCACCTTCATGAGTCGGGAGGTCAAATTGGGTATGGGTGTGTTTTTAAGAGGTGTGTGAAAGTGTAGTGTATAGGTGTAGTGTGTGTGTAAGTCGGCCCTTCACTGGACCAGGCCACCTGAGGCAATCCTAAGGCCAAAGAGTCCTATGGGAACTCATCCTTTAAACTTCCACATTTAATTTCAACCCTCTAGGTGATTAGAGGTCTACAATCAAGTTTGTGGAGTTTGCAGGGAGTTAGGAAGTGGTTTGAATTTCTAAGTGGTGAGTCCCAATTCTAATCCTCTAGGATAGTCAAAGGAAAAGCCTAAGGCTAGATCCTAAGTACTAAAAAAGAAGGAGAGAAGACCTCATGAAAAATGAGGTCAACACCTCCCTGAGTGTAATTCCACTGCCTTCAGCCACTCATCCGCACTGCCCTGAGCTAATTTCCCCCCTGAAATTTCAGCTGAAACCAGGACAGTTGCAATTGCATCTCCCCACTACCTAAAACTCTAAACAAACTTGATCTACACCATCACCATAGTGAAAGAAGAAGTTTCCCCATAAGCCCCATCACATAAAGCCTCTACCCCATACTTTGATCAACACATGAAATCGGCCTTGGTCGAATTCAGGTCCAGCCATTTCACCAGGGCAAAAAACTTCATATGGAGGTTCTCTGAGACCAATCGACGCTACTACAATCATCTGATTGAGGCCTGCCCTACCAGGCAAAGGTATTAAACTTCACCTTCCTCCTAAGCTATTTTTTTTCATACATGTGTACTGTATTTTATACCGTATAAGCTGTATAGATAAGTTCTTCTTGCTTAGATGAAGCTCTAGGATTAAACTTCAGGTGATTTGGTTGAGTCTAACTCGAGATCTTAGGGTTAGAAGGTGGACGGCTTATGGGATGAACCAGTTAGGGACTAAGACTAGGAGCCGTTGAATCGCGTGTGTTTTGCTTAAACGACCAGGATGGAGTCGAACGTGAGCACGATGCATAAAGCATGGCCGTGTGGCAGCCATGTCAGAAGGCAACGTCAAATGGCGGAGTGACGCGTGGGGGCTTCAGAGCTACCGAGGTTGAGTTGGCGCCGCGTGTTTAAGTGAGAAAATAGGGATATTTTGAATTAATTAAATCAGAGAAACTTTAAAATTCATAACTCGTGTAGAAAAATAAGAAAATAAAATAAAAAATACCCTCTTACTCAGTGAACATAAGAGAACAATATGGAATTGGTTTGAAGTTTATTTGATGTGTATTTTATTTTTTAATTAATTAAATACAATCTGGAGTCTTTTGATTCTTCATGTGCATGCATATTTCATTATGGCTTGAATTCTTTGGCTTTTGTTCTCTCTGTCATGGGGGATCTTCCTTGATTTTTCCAAGGTCAGGGGAGATCTCTATGAAGAGATCTCTATTTTTCAAGTTGTAGGTGTCTGTTTTGGTATAAAAATTATAATGATTAAAATATTTATCAGAAAAATTCAAAGTAAATTTTGGTAGGTTCCTTATGATTAGAGGACCAAAGAAAAAATATAAACTTGATTTAACCCATTACAAATCACTCTTACTTTATCAAATCATTAAGATAAGAAAAAATTAATTTGGGTTAAATATAAATGTAATGGGCTTTAATTTGGTTCCCCAATGTGGGGTTAGGGTCAGAGGAACTCCCATAAATTTTTTTAAGTCAATTTGAGTTGATTTTACCACTCAAAACAATTCTCTAAGCTAAATGGTATTTTTGACACTAAAATGATTTTTAATAATAAAAATATAAGTTAAAAAATTATGAAATTAATTTTGGTAGTTCCTTATCACCATGGGAACTTTGTAAAAATAAAATTTTCATTTTAAAGCATTATTTTATTAATTAAAAATTAATAAGATTCACAAAATTAATAAAATTGATGGAAATGTTCTAAATTTCCTCCTAATCACTTAGGAACAATTTCAATAATTTTTCTAACTCTCTAAATAAAGATAAATTTTAAAGGGCTAAAATTATTTTTAAAGGCTAAAAAATGGAATTTCCTTAATTTCTCACTAAAGTAATTCTAATAATTAAAATATAAATCACAAAAATATAAAATTTGGTCCTCTGGTTTCCCTGATCCAATTAAATAATATTTTATATTCATTTAATACCACAGAAATTGAAATAATTATAGTAATAAAATTCAAATTAAAAAAATCATGAAATTTGGTCCAAATGATTCTCTGGTCTATGTGAACATCCAGTAATTTTCTTTGGAATATATGTTTCATTTTTACTACGTTAATAAATTTTGTTTAAAAATCTCTATTTTGTATAAAAATAATTATATAAATTAAATTAAGTTAAGAAAAATCACATTATCTCCTCTAATGCTTTAATTGACCTATAAGTGGGGTAATATAAAATTTTTGAAGTCATTTAAATTAAATTTGATTAATTATTGAGTGTTTAGGACTTAGGGGTGAAGTTATAATTTTGAAGGATTTTGCCTTAATCAATATTTAGGCTTAATTGAAGAGGGAAATGGGTAATGAATGATTTTGATTAACATGTTCGAATGATTGAAACACAAAAGGGATAAATGGTAGAAACCAATCTCATTTTTTTGTCACAGTAAAAGATAAGCTTATGATTCTATTGACCACATTAATTTGGAAGAAAATTAAACTAAAAGATTCTTAAGTTTAAGGATTTTGACTTCATAAGTTAATAATTCATCAATTAAATACCCCTACTTGATGTTGCATTAATTTGACAATTATCATAATTACATGACTCAAGTTTTCTAAAAAGAAAAATCACACGTATACCCAGTAAAGTCTTAAGGGCTTAGTTGTGAGTTAGGTTTAATTGAACTTTGACTAATGAGGTTTAGAAAAGCAAAACACAATTAATTTTAAAATATATTTAAAACACTACAAGCCCATCAACTTGGTTGAATACTTTCATAAATTAATTTGCCTCTAAAGGCTTCGTTTAAATAATTCTGAAAATAAATATCAAGTGATATCTACCCCACCTTTTTGGACAATTAAAACATTTGATCATTGAGCATAAGGGTATGAAATAGATGAATCATTTAGTGAGTGTGATAAGTTCAAATGAATTCAAGAAAGTTTAAAAGGGTTGTGAAATATCTAGGTATTCCCTAGACCTTTTCACAAGTCTTCTAGACATCTTGTAGGGCGACTGAGCCTATCATACTTATTAAAAGAAGGTATCTCTTAAATAAATAATTAGGACCCACTGATCCACTGAAAATTTAATAGCTTTTTACTGTCCATTTCATACCTATTTTTGATGATATTGCACTTTAAAGAAAGGTATTTTTCATGATTTCTTGTAAGTACAATGATTTTAGGCCTTTGGAGCAAAAGGAAGCGAAAAGGAGCAAATTTGGAGAAGAATGGGGCAAAAGTGCATTTTATTAAACTACCGTTGAACGATGTTGTCACCAGCGCTGGACCGTGCTATTTTATGAAGAGTTGCGACCAGTTGGCAAAAAAATACGCTGAACGGCGCCTTATCCTGCGTCAGATGGCGCTCTATCCCGATTCAAATTAGATTCAATGTATTTGGCTAGATTTGCTTGAAGAAACTCTTGATAAATCAGTTATGTCGAGAGATTTTTTAATTTAGAGAAGGAGAAAGAGTTTAGAGAGTAGAGAGAGTGAGGAGTGAGTGTCTTTTCATTATGTTTAGGAAATCTAGATTTTGTGTGTTCTCTTCTATGGAATGTAAGAGGAGAGGGAATGCGAGAGATTTTTTCTTCCTTACTTATCTAAAGAGAGAATTGTGTGTTGTTGTGGAGAAAGAAGAGGAGTCAAAGGAGATTCGCTTGGGGAAGAGTTTGAGATAAGTTGTCTTTTTTTTTTTTATTCTGTTTGTATGACGTTGTTTTTATATATATAATCCATGTTTTGTCATCTTTCCCTCATGAGTCTTGAGTAGATTTCTTTGTCTTCCTTCTTTTCATGTGATTTGTTGATGTTGTGATATGGAAATGATGTGTTGATTTATTATGGAGAATTTGTGATGACCTTTTCACTTCAAACATCATTTACTTTTTGATCTAGCCAATTGAATTATTAAAACTTGTTAAGAATCATGTGTTCCAAAGGAATATGAGTTCCACAACAAAAATGAAGGTCACATTCAATGTCCATGAATGAGAGATGTAGTTCATGGGGGTTGAGTGCAAATAAATAGGGAAATATACTTTGATGGGCGTAGAATTGGAGATATCAGAGTGACAGGCTGAAATCCTCAATTTAGTCCTAATGTTTGGAAACTAAAGCGAGAGTTAGCTTTTAGGAGAAGGGAAGTGGGAGCTCTGGAATGAGAGACAGTGTCCTCCCAGCCTAACCACAGATTTGGGGACTGAACTTAGAATTAGCAAATGTTTTTTATGTGCTTGGAAAAGCGTAAAGAATAGGAATGCTTCTATTTGGCACAATTCATTTGCATCACTGATCTATGTCACAATAATCATCATATTCTAATTGAAGAGGAGGAAGATTATTTCTTATAACTAATTTTTTTATAAATTTAGTCTTGTGTTAGTTTAACTTGCTAGAAGTTTAGAATGTACTTCGGTAGAAATAGTAACTACAACTGTTGTCTTTATTTTAAGAATTGAAACTACGAAGTGATTTTTGTGCTACGCCATTGCATTAAAGCCTCCCTGTGGAATCGATATCTAGGACTCTACTAGAGCCCTATATTACTTGAGTGATACATATACTTGCGTTTAATTACGTGACTCACAAGAAAATTAAATCGTTATTAATATAATTCTGAGTTCATAAATTTTGGCAAATTAAAAGTCACACCAAGTTTTTAGCGCAGTTGCTGAGGAGGAAAGATAACTGCTAAAATTTTATTTTGAAGTATTCAAAATCTTATATTTGAATTACAAGTTATAATTATGTATGTTTGTTTATTGTTAGTGTGCTTATTGTGTTTGTATGGGTAGTATCAGATCTATATGTTTAGTGCCTTACGATTCTGAATTAGAGCATAAAATTAGAAAACAACAAAAACAATCTTAAAATCCTCACAAAATGGAGAACAACTTAAACAATCAAAATAAAAATATACCAAGACCATTAAGAGATTATGCTAATCCAACAGCAGATAAAATTCACTTAACTATCCAAAACCTTGATGTTGTTGCTAATTCATTTGATCATAAGCCTACTATTATCCAAATGGTACAGAATAATCAATTTGGAGGAACACCTAACGAAGATCCTAACTTACATTTCGCTAGTTTTCTAAAATTGTGTGCTACCTTTAAATACGATAGAGTGTCAAACGATGTTGTTAGGCCTAAACTTTTTCCTTTTTCATTAAGGAATAAGGCTAAAGTGTGGTTAAATTTGTTAACACCTGGATCTATCAGAACTTGAGGAGAGCTTTCACAAAAGTTTCTGTCAAAATATCTCTCTCCTTCCAAAATTGCTAAGCTGAGGAACAATATCACATCTTTTAGTCAGTTTGATGAAGAATCTATATATGAAGCTTGGGAAAGATTCAGAGATCTTCTGAGAAAGTGTCCACACCATGCTTTTGCTAGAATGGTTAATAATTCAAACATTTTATAATGGATTAGTGGGACCTTTGAGATTGATTATCGATGCTGCTGCTGGTGGAACATTAATGTCTAAACCTTTTGATGAAGCATATTCGTTAATTGAAGAGATGGCTACAAATAATTTTCAATGACCCTCTGAACGGGAAAATCCTAAGAGTGTAGCCAGTATTCATGATTTTAATGCTATAACTATGATAGTCTCTCAAATTGCTGCACTTTCTAAGAAAATAAATCAATATGGAATGAATTATTCTCCAAAACCCCCAGTGTTAGAAGAAAATTCATCAGGACAGATGATAGACTCTCAAATACCTTATGAAACCCTTAATGCCATAAATAATAAAGTTAATTATTCTTATTCAAATTATTATAATCCTAGTTGAAGGAATCATTCAAACTTCAACTGGAATAACACCAATGTTATTATTAACCCGCAATAGGGAAACAATCTTATGAATCCAGTTGGAAATCCGAACAACCAAGGAAATGCCAATTATAGACTTTCTTATCCTATTGGTTTTAATAGTAATCAACAATTTAAGGAAAATAAGTTGTCTACTAAAGAAATGATTATGAATATGGGTAATCAAATTCAAGCTCAAAATGTTGCGATGAAGAACACTGAGAATAAATTGAAACATATCTTTAATGCGCTTAATAATAGACCTATGGAAATCTTCCTAGTAATGTTGAGATTAACTCAAAATATCAAAACAAGGAGCAAATTAAGACTATTCAATTAAGGAGTGGAAAAGAATTGGAACCAAGAGTTCAAAAAGAAGTTGAAGTTGAAATAGAGGAAGTGAACATTGAGAAAGGTTCTAATAAGATCTATCCACATGAATATCCGCTAGAACCAATGAAGATAACTGTTGAAAAACAACCTTCTCTTTTCCTCAAAGACTAAAGAAACATAACAGGGATAATAGATTTGCAATGTTTTTGGAAATTCTTAAAAAAATTAAGGATTAATATTCCCTTTGTTGAAACATTAGAGCAGATGCCTGATTATGCAAAGTTTATGAAAGTTATTCTTAAAAAGAAAAGAAAGATCAAAGAACACAAGACTATTGCACTTAGTGGTGAGTGTAGTGCAATTATTCAGAAGAAGCTTCCTGAAAAACTTAAAGACCCAGGTAGTTTCACTATCCCGTGTGCTATAGGTGAGAATTTTTCGGAAGAATTTTATGTGATCTTGGAGCTAGTACTAATCTTATGCCTTTATTAACTTTCAAAAGATTGGGAATAAGAGAAATTTCACCTACATCTGTGACTCTTTAACTTGTTAATCGTTCTATCACATATCCTAAAGGAGTTGTGGAAGATGTATTAGTAAAGGCAAATAAAGTTTTCTTTCCTGTGGACTTTATTATATTAAATAAGGAGGAAGATAAATAAATTCCAATTATTTTGGGAAGACCATTCCTTGCTATTGGGAGAGCTATGATCGATATTCAAAAAGGAGAATTAACTATGGGAGTTAATGACCAAGAGATAACTTTCAACATTATGAAATCTATGAAATACCCTTCAACTGAAAAAGATGATGAGTGCTTTCGAATGGAAACATGTGATTATTTGAGAGAAGATCATTTTAAAGAAGTATTTGAAGAAAATCAGGAATGTAAGGATAAATATGAAAAGAAAGTGAAGATGATTTCGATGATATGACAAATGAAAATTTAGAATTTGTTCAGGAAAGATTTGAAAGATTGGATATTATGAAAAATGGAGAAAAAAGTTTAATTCCATCTATCATTAAACCCCTTGAACTTAAGCTGAAAATTCTCCCTAATCATTTGAAGTATATGTTCTTAGTAGAATCATCTACTTTACCAGTCATTGTATCTTGGATTTAAATGAATATCAAGAACAAAAATTATGGGACACCTTCAAAAGATACAAAAAGGCTTTCGGTTGGTCCATACTCTCTGAAAATAGTAGGCCAATAAAATCCAGATTGCAAAATCTTATGTGCAGTTCTATCAATTCTGAAATGTCCTCCAAATTCAGAATCATGACATTCTCGAATAATTCTTTCAGTTTCTTCATAAGGCACACATATCATAATAATAAGATTTTTACATTGCTTATACAGATAAGGATCGTCCCAGAAATAAAATTTAGCATCATGCTTAAATTTTTTCCATTGTTGAATTGTTAAGTGAGGTGGTAAAATATTACTAACAATGTAGTTTACAATATCAGCATACCACAGTAAATTTCCTTCAATAATTTTATATAATTGCTCAGCATGAAAAGTTTCTATGATTTCCTTTTCAAATTCATCCAAATTAGGTTGTTCAAATCTAGATAAATGATTAGTTATTTGATTATCGACCTCTTTTCTATTAGCGATCTCAAAATAAAATTCTTGCATTAAAAGCATCCATCAAATCAGTCTTGGTTTTGCATCCTTCTTTTGAATTAAATATTTAATAGCAGAATGATCAGTATGCACTATACATTTAGTTCCAATTAAGTAAGATCTAAAATTTTCAAATGCATAAACGATCACTAATAACTCTCTTTCAGTAGTAGTGTAGTTAATTTGAGCATCAGTAAGAGTCTTACTAGCGTAGTATATAACCTTAAACATTTTATCATGTCTTTGCCCTAAAACAACTCCAATAGCATAATCGCTAGCATCATACATTAATTTGAATGGTTTCTTCAAGTCAGATGAAACTATTATGGGGGCAGTGATTAATTTTTCCTTTAATAGATCGAAAGCTTTTAACATTCATCATTAAAAACAAACTTTCTAACTTTTTTCCAAAACTTGGCATAGAGGCTTAGTGATTTTTGAAAAGTCTTTGATATATCGCCTGTAGAATTCTACATGTCCCAAAAAGCTTCTTACCCCTCTCACAGTTGTTTGAGGTGATAATTTTTCTATAACTTGAATCTTCGCAGGATCTACTTCAATAACATATTCACATATTTTATGCCCAAGCACCATTCCTCCTGCAACTATAAATTAACACTTTTCCCGCTTTAGGACTAAATTTTTTCTTTCACATACCTCTAAAACTTTTTCTAAGTTGTATAGGCATGCATCAAATGAATCTCCAAATACTGAGAAATCATCCATAAACACTTTTATTCCATCATCTATTAATTTACTAAATATGAATATCATACATATTTGAAATGTTGCAGGCGCATTACATAATCTAAAGGGTATTCTTCTAAAAGTAAATGTTCCATAAGGGCTAGTTAATGTAGTATTCTCTTGATCCTCAGGAGCAATAGGAATTTGGTGATAATTGGTATATCCCTCCAAAAAGCAATAATACTTGTGTCCAGCAAGTCTGCTAGCATTTGGTCTAAAAAAGGTAAAGGAAAGTGATCTTTTCTGGTGTCGACGTTTAGCTTTTTATAATCAATACGTATTCACCAACTAGTGACTGGTCTTGACGGTATTATTTCATTTCGTTCATTTACGTCAACAGTCACTCCTCTTTTCTTAGGAACACAATGAATTGAGCTTATCCAAATACTATCAGAATTAGGATATATATAGATTTATCAAAACTTGTGATCAATGTCAGAGAATAGGCAATATATCTAGAAGAAATGAAATGCATCTTAATTTTACTTTGAAAGTTGAAATTTTTTATGCTTGGGGATTAGATTTTATGGGACCATTTATACTTTCATTTGGAAATATATATATATACTGATTGTTGTTGATTATGTATCAAAATGGATTAAGGCAATAGCTTTACCTAGGTGTGATGCTAGAAGTGTTTTGAGGTTTTTAATGAAAAGTATTTTCACAAGATATGGAATGCCTAAAGTAATCATCACTGATGGAGGATCCCATTTTAAGAATAATCTGATTCAGAGATTGGTAGAAAAGTATAATATTATGTATAGAATCTCTTCAGTTATCATCCTTAAACTAATGGTTTAGCAGAGGTATCTAATCGTGAAATTAAACAAATTTTTGAGGAATTCATAAATCCTGAGAAGTTAGATTGGTCTGCTAGATTAGACATTGTTTTATGGGCATACAAAATTTCTTATAAAACTCCTTTAAGAAAGTACCCTTACAGATTAATCTTTGGAAAACTTATCACTTGCCAGTTTAATTGGAATATAAAGCATATTGGGTGATAAAAAAATTGAAATTTAATTTGAAAGATGCTGGTGAGAAAAGACTATTGCAATTGAATGAATTGGAAGAAACCGGAAATGAATCATATGAAAATGATAGAATATACAAGGAGAAGAAAAAATGGCATGATCGAAAGATTGTTAAAAAGAATTCGAACAAGGACAAAAAGTGTTATTATACAATACAAGATTAAAATTATTTCCTGGGAAATTGAAATCTAGATGGACAGGACCTTTCATTGTCGTAAAAAATATCAACTTGGAGCTGTGATTATCGAAGACCCTAAATCTGGAAGAATATTCAAAGTTAATGGACAAATATTAAAACCATATTTTGAGGGCAGTAGACCTATTTTTAAACAGGTTTTAATGTTGGATCAACCTAAATAACTGGAAGTTATGTCTGGCTGACAAAGTTAAACGAAGCTCTTTGTGGGAGGCTACCCGTAGTTATTGAGTGTTTGCTTTATATGGTGTGTTATTTGTGTTTATTTGATACTTAATTAAGTCTTATTCTTCCTTAAATATCATTAAAAACATTTTAGAAATGAATCAAATCAAAATTTGGAAAGAATTTTGAAAAGTGAAGTTTGGTAAATTTTGAACTAGCGCCGAACGTCGTTGTTATCAATGCCGGACCGCGCCGCTGTTCAAAAAACAGTTTCTTGTCTTTAAATTTGAATTTTAGCAGTTCTAGGCTGTAATTCTTCCACTTGAACTCCCAAATACCGCCCCTAGATGCAGGAACTACCAAAGGAACGAAGAGGAAGATCCTAAATCTTGTCCAAATGGATTCTGACTCGATGGAAACTTCAAGATTTCAAGTTTTCAACCGTAGAAATTTCATCAGTTTCAAAGCGCAACATCTATTCAACAAAAATATCTCAAAAATGAGGTTAATTAAGGAGTGAGGCTTTGTGAATCGAGGTACAAATTCTCCTACGACTAGAAATGATGAAATTATTGTTCAGAGATGTTGGGAAGTATTGTGTTATACTACTACCACCGTAGTTATCCCAGTTGTGAAGGAGTTTTATGCAAATCTTTATGGAATCAACCAAGGATCAGTTTATGTGTGAGATAGGTTTGTCGCATTTACTCCTACAAAAATTAATGATTTATACATGATTGAGAATGTGTCAATCTGCCATTATTCAAATTTTTCCCCAATGAAAGACAACATGAATGATATATACAGATATATGACTGATGAAAGTGATAAATGGGAGATAAGAGATAACAGGTATGTAAGTTTTTTGACCACACTGTTAAATCCTACGTCGAAGTACTTACATTATTTCATATGTGCAAAGTTGCTCCCAACTATGAAAATCAGTAAAGTAACTAAGGAGTGCGCTATTCTGAAGTACTGTATTCAAATGGGGATGTCTATTGATGTTGGTTCTATAATTTTTAAGTCTGTTTTATGATTGATTGTTCATGGATCAAAATATGGGCTTGGACATCCTTCCACCATATTTCTTCTTTGCTGTCAATCACAAGTGCCATTAAAGAGTTGGGAAAGAGTACTTCTACCTTGGAAGCCTATAGACTCAACAGATGCATATAGTAATCAGGCACTTGGTGATATGAATGACATGAGTATCATTGAAGATCAACCATCTCAGAGGTCTACACCAATTCCTCCTTACTTTCCTGAAAATTCACAGATCATCTTGAAGAAAATTAAGAAATCGGAGAAGGAAGTGCAACACCTAATGAATGCAAGCAACAATCTATATGATTTCTTTGATCATCTGGATTGGAGAATGAAGGAGCACTTTGCTCATTCTGGGTATCTTGAAGGAAGTTTGATACGGTTGATGAAAACGAAAGGATGGATAGAAGAAGATTCTACTGAAGAATTCCCTTTTCGTCCATTCTACAATTTGTTCATTCACGCTCAATCCATTGTAGATCTTAAAGTTGATGGAAGTTTTGAGGAAGAATGAAGACTGGATTATTGTATTTCTGTGTTTTTGTATTTGAACTTATTGCTTTGCTTTTCTTTTCTTTTCTTTGCTTTACTTGGATATTATATTTGGATTTTTTTTCTTATTCAGTTTTTAGCGTTATGTGTGTTGTGGTTGTGAGCGGCGCTGAATTTTAGAATTATATGGCTTGACGATGTGTGTGTTTAGTGTTATGTGTATGTGTTTGTAACTTGGATTTTATATATAAAAATGATGTTTTAGGTTGTTTGTGTTAAGATATATCATTTGCCATGGCTTTAGAATGTTATTCATTGCTTAATTAGACTAATTAGACGCCGAAGCGGGCTCGAAAAGATGGACATTGCAAAAGAAAGTCGGAAGCCCATTTTTTAAACTAGCACCGAATGGAGCAGTCACCAGCGCCGGACCGCACCAAAAGATAAAGAGTTTGGCCATAATATCAGAAAAATGCGTCAAACGACGCTGTTGATAGCACCAGACAGCGCTAGACAAAAGAAAAAGACCCGAAACTCCGAATTTTCACTATTTAACCCTCGAACCTGCCATTTTTACCCAAACCATCGTCTCCTACCTCTATCCAAGGCTGATTTCAACACCTAAGTGAGGTGGGCAGCCCAGGACTTATATACTGCTTTTCGGCCCTACACCTAGCCGATGTGGGACTAAATGTCCGTGACATTCTCCTCCACCCAATCACGTGACGTTCTCGTCACGGATCGGCTCCACCGAGGGCCCAACACCGTGGAGAGTCCCCACACCCGGCAGGCAGTACCCCGCTCTGATACCACTTGTGATGCATGTGATTTGATAGTAGAGTTTGCATGTGTTTGCTTTGTTAGTTTAATCTGTGGTAGTAACAGTTGGATGTTAATGTGGTGTACATAATTTATGTTTTATGTTTTTAAACTTCTTCCCTTACAAATGTCTAACCCATATTTGTGTATAGAAATGTTCTTAATTATTTCAGGCTCTTCTACTTTATGAAAAAATCCTGCTTAAACTCAAAGATATGAAAAGCCCAACATATTGAGGTATGAGTTATATGTTTATATCTATTCTTTTTTCCCATGTTAATTGTATTAATATTCAAAAACTTAAGTTTGGGGGAGGGAAAGAATTAACTGTTAACTGTTCTCATTTAAAAATATTTTCAAATTTATTAACATTTTTTTCTGTAATAGAACTCAATCTCAGATAATTGTATTTTGATTTTATTTAAGTATTTTGTAAAATTGATTGAAAGTATTTGGTAATGAAAAGTAATTTTGAAGGCTATGATATTTGGTATAAGAGAATAAGACTATAGCCAAATATTCAAAATAAGAAAAACTGTATGTTTGAAATATTAAGAATCTTAAAAGTTTTATATGATAGGAAAGGATTGAGACTCTATGATGAATCAATATTAAGCTAAATAAATGCATGTAAGGTAAATGATTGCAGTAAGTTTCAAATTTAGGGTGAGAAGGGTGAAGTTCAAAATCATTGAATGGCTATCCAGAAACAGTAATCCTCACTTAAATGAAAAAAAGCCAAATAAAAGAGAAAGAAAAGAAAATAAAAAGAAAAAGAAAAGAAAAATGAGGAGAAGCTTGAGGAGATGCCTAATAAAAAATTGGCTTCACTTGAATTTACCTAAAGGGAAGAACTTAATTACTTTCCTGAACTTATATGTTTGTATTAGCATCCTTACTAATATTGGTCTCATAAACTTCTTTTCATGTAATCATTTTAAGTGCCTTAATAAGACAATCTACAGTCATTTTTGAAACGAATAAAAGGCTAGAACTCTTAGGCTTGATTACTAGATAATCTTACACCTGCAAAATTTACTTGAATTATCCAAAGATCTTTTTGAAAATTCTAGTATTGTACTTATCTAAATCAAAGTTATGGTATTCTAGAAAGAAAGTTCATTACAGTAGATCATTATTTTATGTATTAACTAAAATTACTTGAGGATAAGTAATAGTTAAGTTTGGAGGATCTTGATCCACTAAAAATTTGATAGCTTTTTACTATCCATTTCATACCTATTTTTGATGATATTGCACTTTAAAGAAAGGTATTTTTCATGATTTCATGTAGGTACAATGATTTTAGGCCTTTGGAGCAAAATGAAGCGAAAAGAAGCAATTTGGAGCAAAAAGGAGCAAAAGTGCTTTTTATTAAACTAGCGCCGAACGACATTGTCACCAGTGCCGGACCGCGCTATTTGCAGAGAGTTGCGACCGATTGGTGGAAAAATGCACCAAACGACACCCTATCCTACGCCGGACCGCGCCCTATCCCAATTTCAAACTAGATTCAATGTATTTGGTCGGATTTTGGAGGGTTGCTTGAAGAAACTCTTGGGAAATCAGTTATGGCCGAATTTAAACTTCTTTGGAGCCAAATTTAGGGAGGGGAGAGAGTTTAGAGAGTAGAGAGAGTGAGGAGTGAGTGTCTTTTCATTTTGTTTAGGAAATCTAGGTTTTGTGTTTTCTCTTCTAAGGAGTGTAAGAGGAGAGGGAAAGTGAGAGATTTCTTCTTCCTTACTTATCTAAAGAGAGAATTGTGTGTTGTTGTGAAGAAAGAAGATGAGTTAAAGGAATTCCACGAGATTCGCTTGGGGAAGAGTTTGAGATAAGTTGTCTTTTCTTTATCTTGTTATATGACTTTGTTTTTATATATAAAATTCATGTTTTGTCATCTTTTCCTTATGAGTCTTGAGTAGATTTCTTTTTCTTCCTCCTTTTCATGTGATGTGTTGATGTTGTGATATGGAAATGAAGTGCCGATTTATTATGGAGAATTTTTGATGACCTTTTCACTTCAAACTTCATTTACTTTATGATTTGGCCAATTAAATTGTTAAAACTTGTTAGGAATCATATGTTCCGAAAGGATTATGGGTTCCACAACAAAAGTGAAAGTCACAATCAATGTCCATGAATGAGAGATGTTGTTCATGGGGATTGAGTGCAAATAAATAGGGAAATAAACTTTGATGGGCGTAAAGTTAGAGATTTCAGAGTAACAGGCTGAAATCCTCAATTTGGTTCTAATGTTTGGAAACTAAAGTGAGAGTTAGCCTTCAGGGGAAGGGAAGTGGGAGCTCTGGAGTGAAACCCACTAACCTCCCAGCCTAACCACAGATTTGGGGACTGAAGTTAGGATTAGCCAATGTTCTCCATATGCTGAGATATGGCTAAAGAATAGGAATGCTCTTATGTGGCACAATACGTTTGCATCACTGATCTATGTCACAATAATCATCATATTATAATTGGAGAGGAGGATGACTCTTTCTTACAACTGAACTTTGTTATAAATTTAGTCCTGTGTTAGTTTAAATTGCTATAAGTTTAAAACAAACTTTGGTAGAAATAGTAACTACAACTGTTTATCTTTATTTTAAGAATTGAACTTACTCGCAATTGTGCTGTGATTTGATAAGTGATTTCTGTACTACGCCATAAAATTAAAGCCTCCCTGTGGGATCGATATCCATGACTCCACTAGAGCCCTGTATTACTCGAGCGATACGTATACTTGCATTTAATTATGTGACTCATTATAAAACTAAATCCATATATATATTTATAAATCTGAGTTCATAAATTTTGGCAAATTTAAACAGTCGCAGCAGTGCTAGAGGACAAATTTTCACACCTTTCAATTTTTGCTCCAAATTTGATCCTTTATTACTCCTTTCATCATAGTCACTCATTTTAATCATACCTACAAGAAAAACACAAAAATACCTTCCATTAAAGTGCAATATCATTAAAAATAAGTATAAAAATGTACTTAAAAATACTATATATTTTAGGTATATCAAAATCCCCAAACTTAAAATGTTACTTGTCCTCAAGTGATACTTAATCACATAGAAAATCTTAACATGCAAATTATGTAAATGAGTTTCTTTAGGAATGTTTCAAAATTTTTTTCTAGAAATGAAATAGTCCAATTTAGAAAAAACTTTAGTAAATGAGACCAACTTAAAGTTTAGAAAGTTCTTAAGTAAAAGATAATGAAAAATATTAGTTCCTATCTAATTCAGAAATACTTATAGATTTTTCAAAATATATGATTCAAACATTTTATCTTTCTTACTTAAAATTTTCATTTGAAAATAATTTTACTTACTATATTATAACCTTAAGCTTTAGATTTTCTCAAAACTTATATTTTAAACTTTTAGGTATGTGTCGGCATATTTTTAGGTTGTGTGTTTTATTTTGAAAAGAGAGTCGCCTACAAAAATTGTCGGCGAATTTTAATTTAATTTAAATAAATAATTTGAAAAGTAGTATTTGATTTTGAAAATAATTTTAAATTTGAAAATTTTAAGATATGAAATCAAACCGATCTCACATCCCGAATAGTTTATATAAACGAGCGCCGCACCACAAACCGTGTATCTATCCCGAAGAATAGACACACTCGCTTGGTAATGGGGCTCGATTAAATAAACTAGAAAGGTTTGTGACATCCGTTTGGTCCGCGAACCAATTTTATAAGCCGACAAATTCCCTTGCTTAATATGAAACTATTAAACAGGGTTTATATTACCTGGGTTCTTAAAGTTCCCTATAAGGGCAAGCCTCTATAGTTAATTACATCTTAAGTGATGGGAATCACCTAAGAAAACTCTCGATAATAATCAATAATTCTGCTCTCAAGAATTTCAAAGTTTAAGTTTTCAAGGGGTTGAATTTTGGAATTTCAATAGGGAATGGATCAAATTTGGAACATTTTTATTTTGGGAATTCAAAGGAAGAAAAGTAGGAGAGATCACGGATTCGAAGCGGACTTCGGTAATCTCCCGATTATCCTATTGTTTGGCTTGGATTTAGGAAAGTCCTAATGTTTATTTAATGTTTTAATCTTGCCAATTTAGTTAATTAGGGCTTATATTTATATGATAGAATCATACAAATTGCCTAGAAGATATGAGGGTTTATGTCGTACCGGACGACTACCTCGGAATCCTAAGACAGGTTAGGGCTTAATTTGCAATGCAAATGCCTAACGAAGAGTTGAGGATTTATGTTGCACTAGGCAAACTACCTCGAAGTCCTATGGCTTTGTTATTTAATTCTAAGAAAGTTTTGTCGAAGTAGGTTCAAGTTTTGCCGACGACGATGGCCGTGCCGCCCACCATGCTCCGAGCTCCTTGTTGTTGCAGAGGTTTAGTTTTAGAAATCATAAATCAAGAGATGAGAGAAGTGTTCGGTTTAGAGAAGTCTTAATTTCCAAGTGTTTTTTGTGTTTTAATTAAAACAAATCTTAAAGTTGATTATAACGACACCGGTTAAGATCCCACGGTTCCATCCTTCCGCACCATTATTTTTATCGGATTCACTTAGTCCGGATGAATTTGCTAAACTCAATCGAATGAGTTCCACACTTTCATTTAGACCGTGGGAAATCCCGTTAGCAACACGTAGGTTACATCATCCGAGGTATTCCCGATCATCCAACAAGACGTTTTAATTTAGTTGTAATTGTAGTTTTGTGTTCCGTTTGTGATTAAATTTTGAGTTGTCTTATATTTTGAAATGTTGTGGAGGTGAATTTTATCTTGTAGTATCTTTTATTTTAATTTTGGGTTTCGGTTTTGGTTTTCGTCCTAAAGGTGTCGGTTTTCATGCAACTGTTGTTTATCATGCAAGAAAAATAAAGTGCATTTGCAATAAAATAAACCGCAATAAAATAAAAGCGTACACTGGAGGGTCTTCCCGTCATCCCAAGCTGCACTTAAAACACAGCTTAGAATATTTAAGCAAGTTCCTAGGTAAAGCTAAGGGAAAGGTTTATGGTTTTCTACCAAATTCCTAATCCTATAGCTAGTCGTTTCCTATGACGTCTAGGTTCTTTGTGTTTTTGGTTCGAAGACGATTTTCTTCATCAAAGAACAATTAAGTTCAATTGTTCTTGTAAATATCCTATCATATTGAGGAAGTGCTTAAGAAGAATCTTAAACATCTTTTCAATATTTCTAGGATTGTTTCAAGTCCAAATGAATTTAATTGTGTAAATGAATCGATCGTCCGAGGTTTTCAAGTTTTGTTAACTTGCTCAGTTGAACTAGGACATTTGAATGTCCTCGTAAGTGAAGTAACATTTCATTTTAATGTTCTATTTAGGAGTTATGATAACTAAAGCTCCTAAAGGCAAAATGATATTTAATGATTTGTGATTCAAATTTAAGTTCAAATTAATGATTTAAGTTTGGAATAGTTGTTCAAGTTGTTTTAGATTTATTTCTTCATGTCTTAAGTGAGGTTATTTAATTCAATTTAATTTAATTTAATTTATTTTAATTTAATTTAATTCGAGTTTAATTTAGTTTGATTTGATTTAATTTAATTCAATTCAATTTATTTGATTTAATTTCTTAATTTAATTTAATTTAATTTTAATTTAATTTAATTTAATTTAATTTAATTTATTTAATTTAATTTAATTTATTTAATTAATTTAATTTAATTTAATTCAATTTAATTTTAATTTAATTTAATTTAATTGAAATTTTTTGAAAGAGTTTAATGATTTAATTTTAATTTAATGATTAAGTCTTTTAATATTTTAAATTTGAGTTATCATTTTAATTAAGAGTTGAGTATTAATGAGATGATTAATTTAGGGATTTTTAAATTAAAGAATAAATCTCTTCCTAATAATATCCCTATTTTAATAATTCCAAATTTATTATTCTTCCAAATTCAATTAATTATTTAATTAAAGTTTAATCATTTTAAATTGCTTAATGGGTTTCTACCCTTTAATTATTAAATTTCAATCATCCAAATCAGATTAGGATCAAATATTTTACTTGTTAATTTTTTTTATTAAACCTAAAGTCTTAATTAAGGATTAAAATTTTAATTACCATTTTGCCCTTTAAGCCTAATAATTTCATAACTCACTAAATTGAACTCAAATGAACTTGAAATTTTTATGTGACTTCACTCATATGTCAATAAAGACATGAGAGGAGAAAATGTGATTTTTACGTATTTAATTTATTTATATAATTATTTTTTGTAGAAAAGAGAAATTTCAAGGAAAATTCAATAACATGACCAAGGGAAAGTTTATGTCCTTAAGAAAATTAGGGGACATTCCTAATGACCGGAGGACCACTTGGACCAAATTTTGTAATTTTTGAATTATATTTTATTTATTAGAATTATTTTAAATTCTGGAGTATTAATTAATTTAAAAATAAAATAAATGTTGAAAAATAAATTTTATAATTTTTAAAATTCTCTCTGATATCAAGGATTCCAGAGAACCAAACTTTGCAATTTTCTGATTTTTCTTTGATTTATTATAATTATTTTGGTGAAAATGCTAGAAAATATATTTTTTTAATTTTAAAATTACCCTAGAGCTTTAAAAATTAATATCTCACTAAATAGACCTAGGAATGAAATCATTTTTGTTGAGCCATGAAGCCATATCAAGCCCACATGAGCCATGAAGGGACTCATTTGAGGCATTCACCATGTTGTTCCTAACCCTCTTAGCCAGGACTTAGGGGTTAAGGACCATCCATGTGAATCACCTACATGAGTCAGGAAGTTAAGTTGGGTAAGGGTGTGTTTTAGGAGGTGTGTGAAAGTGTAGTGCATAGGTGTAGTGTATGTGTAAGTCGACCCTTTACTGGACCAGGGCCACCCGGGCGGTCCTAAGGCCAAAGAGTCCTATAGGAACTCATCCTTTAAACTTCCACATTTGATTTCAACCCTCTAGGTGATTAGGGGTCTATAGTCAAGTTTGTGGAGTTTGCAGGGAGTTAAGAAGTGGTTTGAATTTCTAAAAGGTGGGTCCCAATTCTAGTCCTCTAAGATAGTCAAAGGAAAAGCCTAAGGCTAGATCCTAAGTACTAAAGAGAAGAAGAGAAGACCTCATCAAAAATGAGGTCAACAGTATGGAACTAATTTTTTATTAGGCCCTTAAATCCTCAAGCTTCTCCTACATTTTTACATACTATTTTCCACTTTTTTTCTTTTTCTCTTTTTTTCTTTCTTTTCTTTTCCTTTTTCTTTTTCTCTTTTCTTTTATAAGTCAATGATTACTTTATCTGGATAGCTCTTTAATGATTTTGAATTCCACCCTTTCATTTAAAATAAAGGTCTGATATATATCTTTCAATTTCATAATAATAGTGTTGATAATTATTTCTCAATAAAAGAAATTTAAGCTTTGAAAAATAAAAGTCAAATCTTCTATTTAACTAAAAATACAACATTACTTACTAAAGATAGTTTAACTATATTTAACATTTCTTTGCTAAGAAAATTTTAACTTTAAAATTTTTCATCATTACTATAAATTTTAACTAAATTCTCTTACTCATTTCCATATTCAAAATTTTGCTTCCCTAATATAACTTCATATACATAATTATTTTCAATTAAAAATCAAATTTTATTTAAGTATTCTTGAGAATAAATAAAATTTTAGTTTTTAAAAATTTGTTTATAAAATTCCCCCAAACTTTAATTTTTAATTAGGATAAAAAATTTACGCATAAAAATGATACATGGGTAAGAATGAAAAAAAACTAGAATAACATGCTTGCAGGAATTTTCATATCCTAAATATGCAAGTATAACAGTTTAAAAATAAGGAGTAAACAGAAATCAAATTCACTTTTTTAATTTTTCATAAAATAGAAATTTCAAAATTTCAAAGGACTTTTACGATAGTGAAGGTGTTCAAAGCAAATACACACTAACACAAATCACAACATACTAGAAAATAAATGGTAGCAAATTTTGAAAAGTTTAAACATGCTATATAAATAGTGGTTTCTAATAGTGTTCTAATTTTTTTTAATATTTATAGGAATTAAATTAGACACTACTAAAAACTTAAACACTAGAAACACATAAAAACATTTACTACCACAAACGCATCACATATTACATCGTAAAACATCAGAATGTGCATAATAACAATAGTTCAACTAAAATCTACACAACATAAGAGTCCATAGCAAAATACATCACATCACATATAAGAACATCAAAATAAAAACATCACACACATAAGAAAATTACAACACAACATCATAAACTCAACACAACAATCCTAATCATCAACCTCATCGCCATCATCTTCATTCCAGTCTCTGGATGGCACATAAGGTATATAAAAAGGATAAGGAGGCATCTCAGCACTGCGATCTCCTCTAATCACTCTATCCATGTATTACTGATAATTCTCCTCATATTCATCATGTTTTACAATATACCTTTCAATATTTTTAATATTACCATCCATATCTCTAATATGCTCTCTCGTAAGACTCACCTTTTTCAAAATCTTCTGTAAAAATCCATTATGTGAATCTCTTGAAGATGATGCATGTGCAGTATTAGCACAAGAAGTAGAAGCAGGAGAAGAAGAAGCACTGGAAGCTCTAACAAATCCTCCTTTCCAGCCAAATACTGAATGTACAGTGTAAGTGTTCACATTTACACTGATAATAGGTCTAAGTGGCTGAAGGACTTCTTCCCATGTTTCAGACTTAACACCAAACTACTCACAAAGTGAATAAATTAGAGATGGAAATCCCATACCTGCAGTAGTAACAGCTCTGGCACAGTTTAGAATATAATCAAAGATAATAGCCCCAATATCTAAGACTTTCCCTGCTGAATACAATTGTTCAAAACAGCTCTCTCCCTTGTAACTTCACTGACATGACTTGAAGGTAGAGTCTTATATGAGATAAAATAATGTCATGCCTTTGAGGTGGCATTCAATTTAGAGGTTAAAAAATTTACTCTTCTGTCATTTTTTATCTTCCACAAACCTTTTCCATCAATAAGAAAGCCCATAATCTCATCTAACTCTCCCTCAGAAGGATTATAATTCACATAAAAACATAACATCGTAGGAGGTAATCTATAAAAAGTATTAATTAACGCAGATGAAAAATCTACTTGTTGCCCCCTAACCATCACCAAATTGTCTTCTGTTGCTGGCAAGTTAGCATAAAAATCTCTCACCACAGAAACAACTGCAACAACAGAGAAGCAACAATATCTTTCTCAATTCCTTCTAGAAATCATCTCCTCAATTTCTCCTCCTGGCTTACTAAAAACTCGTTCTGGAATCAATTTCCGTGATGTGAGTGCATCGATGTAACGAACCTCAGCTTTAGAACTGACAAATTTGTCAGAATCAAAATTTTCTTTTCATTTCGAGCATTTTGACTTTGGAGCCATCTCTAAAAATTCACAAAAAATTCACCATAAATTTCAAATTTAAACTAAACTTGCTTTCAAAGGAAAATTCCACTAAATCCAAGAAATTTCCAATGCTTTTCTCAATATTTCACCATGAATAGTAATTTTTAGATTTTTCCATAATGTACTTAAAATGCTTGGTGAAAATAAAAAATGTGTACTTAGGCGTAGTGATCATACCTTAAGGAACTCAAATCCAACAAATTTTGACTAAATCAGCTCTAAAATGATCCAAATATTGATGCCCTATGCTTCTATTTCGTTAAACCGAGAGGTTGAAGGTGATGAAGATGTTAAAAATGGCAAATTTCAGGTTTTAACTGCTGAAAATCGATTTTCGCGAACCGGCGCCTATGCTCGAGACGTACGGCGCTTAGCCGCGAAATCTGGCACTTATGCGCCGTTGGTTTGGCGCTTAGGCACCAGTGCACAAATTTTAAAAATTAAGTTAATTCCATAAAAAATCCGAGTTAATCACCTTTAATCACTTCAAATAATTATTTCTCCCCATAAACCCTTCTAATACTCCAAAAGTACTCTTTAATTTCTAATGATTACACACAAAGTTCACACACACACAAACTTATATTTCATTAAATATTAAAACACACTTAATACAAACTACAAATTTCTATCCAAAATACTTTGGATGAAATTCTCCAAATACATAAGTTTAGACAGATGTAATTAATACAAACTTACGTCATTGAGATGTAGCAAACACATGTAAAGTGCAACAAAAACAAATATTAAAGAAAATACACTTAAAACATTAAACACACATAATCAAACCACAAGACCACATATAATTTTGTTCCAATCTCCATTTGGTAGAATATATCCAGAACCACCATTATTTCCATTTAAACCATCTAGACGTAAATCTGATAAAATTGGTGATGATTAAAAGCTCTTACATCTTCTTCTATCCATTTATTCTTTAGAAACATCGCTCTATTTGCTTCTTCCACATGACTTGTATGACTGAATTGCATTTTGAGTTGCCATCCAATGTGTGCTAAATGAGCATTAATTTCATTTACCTTTTTCATCTATAGACTCCACATCGACCTCAATCTTTGTAATCCTTTCTGCTATTCCTTAGATACTCACAGCCAGAAATCCATTATATAACTCTTGCGCACTATCGCTAATAAACTTCTTCTTGTTCGTTTCCTCTTTCTTCTTAACTTCACTCTCCCAATAAGACATTTTTGCACTCAAAATACTCTTTCAGAAGACTTGAGAATGAAAATAAGAACTGAAGCAAGTATCTCATAAATTCAGGGCCTTTTTATAGACTTGGGAAGGCACAAAACTGACCCTAGACGTGTTAAAACTTCTTAATAACCCTAAAAACTACTCACCCACGATTTAGGCTTCTAGAACCTCATTTTTCACATTTTTTGTAACTGTGGAGCCTATGGGTGCATAGCTGTCAATGCACATTTTTGCACAGTTCTGTCATACGTTAAAATCTTCATTTTGACTCCTTTAAGTCATTAAATCAAGTCAAATAAACACCACTATAACATAAAAAACTCCAAAATGCTACCACATTTCAAAAATCAAACCAAATAAAATTACACAAAGCAAACATAAAGCAAAGAACACTGATACATATGGGTTGCCTCCCACAAAGCAATTGATTTAACGTCTTCAGCCTGACATACCCAGAGCTTATTCGGGGTGACCCAACGCCAGATTTTCATCAAGTTTAGATTGATCGACTGAAAAGTAAGGTTTAAGTCTATGACCATTCACTTTAAATATTTTTTCAATCTTGGGATCTTGAATATCCACAACTTCATATGAATAAACTTTCATCACAATAAATGGGCATGTCCACCTAGACTTAAATTTTCCTGCAAAAATTCTAAATCTAACATTATACAGCAAAAATTTTTGCCCTGTCTCAAGATTTTAAGTAAGAATCTTCCGATCATGCCAAAACTTCATCTTTTCTTTATAAATCTTAACATTTTCATTAGATTCATTCCTTGTCTCTTCAAGCTCATTTAATTGCAACAATCTCTTTTCTCCAACATCTTTCAAATTATAATTGAACTCTTTAATATCCTAATATGCTTTATTGTCAAGTTCAACTGGTAAATGACAAGCTTTTCCAAAAATTAGCCTATATGGGGACATTCCTATAGGAGTTCTGTAAGCAGTTCTATAGGCCCACAGAGCATAATCCAGTTTGATTGACCAATCCTTTCTATTTGGATTTACAGTCTTTTCCAATATTATTTAATTTCACAATTGCATAATTCAACCAAACCACTAGTCTGCGGATGATAAGCAGTAGCAATGCAATAGTTAATATGATATTTCTTTACAAATTTTTCCATAATCACATTCTTAAAATTAATTCTCCCATCAGTTATGATTACTCTTGGTATTTCAATCTGCAAAATATATTATTTTTTAAAAACTTTGTAACATTTTGAGCATCACATCGAGGTAAATGAACAACTTCTATCCATTTAGATACATAGTCTACTGCTATCAAAATGTATGTATTTCCAAAAGATGGTATAAATGGTCCCATGAAATCTAATCCACAAACGTCAAATATTTCAACTTCCAACATATAATTGAGGGGCATCTCATTTCTTCTAGAAATATTGCCTACACGTTGACATCGATCACAATTATAATATAAGCATTAACATTCTTAAGAATTTCAGGCCAATAAAATCCAGATTGTAAGATTTTATATGCAGTTTTATCAACTCAAAAATGTCCCCCATAATCAAAATTATGAAAATTTTGAATAATTTCTTAAGTTTCTTCTAAAGGAACACATCTTCGAATAATCAAATCCTTTCCTTGTTTATATAAAAATGGGTCATCCTAAAAATAAGTCTTAACTTCACATATAAATTTCTTCCTCTCCTGGTATGTCAAACCATAGTGTAAAATATCACTGACAATAAAGTTTATAATGTTTGCATACCACGGAACACACCACTCATTAACAGTGAACAATTTTTCATCAGGAAAATTTTCATTAATTTCTTCAGTATCACAGAGAGATTTTTTAGTTTCAAGCCTGGACAGATAATCAAAAATTTGATTATCAGCACCCTTCCTATCTACTATCTTGAAATCAAATTCTTGCAAAAGAGGAATCCATCTAATCAATCTTGGTTTTGCATCCTTCTTCTTCATTAAATACTTAATAGCAGAATGATTAGTATGCAACACACATTTAGTTCCAATTAAATATGATATGAATTTATTAAAGGAAAATACTATAGCTAAGACCTCTTTCTCAGTAGTGGTATAATTAATTTGAGCTTCATTAAGAGTTTTACTAGCATAGTAAATCACTTTGAAAATTTTGTCATATTTCTGACCTAAAAGAGCTTGAATAGCATAATCACTAGCATTACACATTAATTCAAAAGTTTTTTCCCAATTAGGTGATACTATAATAGATGCAGTGATTAATTTTTCTTTTAAAGTTTCAAAAGCTTTTAGGCAATCATCATCAAAGTTAAAAATTACATCTTTTTCCAGTAAAAGACATAAATGCATCAAAATTTATGAAAATTCTTTAATATAACGCCTGTAGAATCTAGCATGTCTCAAAAAACTTCTAATTCCACTTACATTAGTTGGGTAAGGTAAATTAGAGATCACTTGAATTTTTCCAGGATCTACTTCCATACCATTCTGATATACGATGTCCCAAAATAATTTCTCATGCTACCATAAGTTGGCATTTCTCTGAGTTAATAACCAAATTAGTTTATTCACATCATTTTAGAACTTTAGATAGATGTTCTAAACATGATTCAAATGAAATTCCAAACACTGAAAAGTCATCCATAAAACTTCAATTCCTTTTTCTATTAAATCACAAAAAATTGTCATCAAACATCTCTGAAATGTAGCAGGGGTAGTACATAAACCAAAGGGCATTCTTGTAAAAGCAAATGTATTATAAGGACTGGTAAACGTTGTTTCTCTTGATCCTCAGGAGCAATTTGAATTTGGTGGTAACCAGTATATCCATCCAAAAAATAAAAGTATTTATGCTCAGTCAGTCTATCCAACATTTGATCTAGAAAAGGAAGTGGAAAATGATCTTTCCTGGTGACAAGTTTTAATTTTCTATAATCAATGCATATTCGTCATCCTGTAACTTGTCTTACTGGTATTATTTCATTCTTTTCATTAACAGTCACAGTAACTCCTCCTTTCTTAGGTACAGAATGAATGGGACTAACCCATGCACTATCTGGAATATGTTAGATAATTCCAACATCCAACTACTTTAAAATTTCTTTCATAATAGGATTTAATCTTCTTTGGGGATCAGCCCGAGGTTTGCAGTTATCCTCCATAAGGAGTCTATGCATACAAATTGAAGGACCGATTCCTTTAATATCAGTCATTGTCCATCCAAAGGCTTTCTTATATTTCTTCAAATTTTCAAGCAAACTCTCTTCTTGTCTTTCAGTTAATTGAGAAGAAATTATAACTCAAAAAATTGAGGAATCACCTAAAAAAGCATACTTTAAATGATTAGGAAGCATCTTTAAATCAAGTTCAGAAGGTTTTTAAATTGATGGACCAAAAGATTCATCTTTTTCAGTTATATCCAAATTTTTAAAATTTTCATGAACATAATTTAAATCTTTCTCATGAAAATCTTCATAATCTTGTAGTTCCTCTTCTTGCTTGTGTTCCAATTCTTTACTTTCAGATTTTTCTTTATAAATTGACTTGAAATGACATTCACTCAAATATTTGATAAGATTCATCCTATAACATTTATCATCTTTACCTCTTGCAGGATATTTCATTGACTTGAAATATTGAATGTAACAATTTGATCATTAACTCACATCGTCAATTCCGCTTTTTGCATATCTATCATTGCTCTGCCTGTGGCTAGGAAAGGTCTTCATAAAATTATAGTTATCTCTTTATCTTCCTCCATATCTAACACAATGAAATCAACAAGAAAAATAAATTAATCCACCTTCACTAAAACATCCTCTATAACTCCTTTAGGATATGTGATTGAACGATCAACTAATTGCAGAGTTACAGTAGTAGGGGTTATTTCTCCTAATCTCAGTCTTTTGAATATTGATAACGACATAAGGTTAATGCTTGCACCCAAATCACATAAAGCTTTTCCAAAAAATCTGTCCCCAATTGCACATGGAATTGTGAAACTTCTAGGATCTTTAAGCTTTTCAGGAAGCTTTTTCTGAATTATAGCACTATACTCTTCACTAAGGGCAACAGTCTCATTATCTTCAAACTTCCTCTTTTTGTTGAGAATATCTTTCATAAATTTCACATAGCTTGACATTTTTTCTAACGCTTCAACAATTGAAATATTGATTGTAAGCTTCTTAAATATCTCCAAGAACTTTGAAAATTGCTTATCCAATTTTGGTTGTCCAAGTCTCTGAGAAAATGGAAGTGGTGGCTTTTCTAAATCAACCTTAGGTGGAGAAATAGGTTTTTCCAAACCTGTCAGAGCGACCTTTTTTGGTTTTTCAATTTCTTATTTCTCTACTTTAGTCTCTTTTTGAACTATACCTTCCAACTCTCTTCCATTTCTCAACTGAATAGCTTGTACTTGCTCTTTAGTCTTGTCTCTTGGATTTACTTCAGTATTACTAGGAAACATTCTTTAGGATCTATTACTTAATAAATTGGCAATCTGTCCCAATTGATTCTCAATATTTCTAATTGTAGCTCCTTGACTTTTGTAATTGATTTCCCATTTGTAATACCACTTATTTAATAGACAACTTCTTCTACTTAATTGTGAAGTATTGTTAAAACATGGAGGATAGGTTGGTCAATAATTATTATTCCCTTAGTTGTTCCAGTTTCCCACTGCGTTTACTTGGTTGTTCCCCCATTGTTGATTACTACCACCCTGATTATTGGTATTCCAGTTAAAATTTGGATGGTTTTTCCAACTTGAGTTATGATAATTGGAATATGGGTTATTAGGCTTACTTATGACATTCAAGGTTTCTGATGAAGTTTGAGAATCAACCATTTTGCCTAATGAATTTCTTCAAACTTGGATGTTGACTGAGAAAAATTTATCCCAAATTAGTCTATCCTTGAAATTGCAGTGATCGCTGAAAAATTTATTAAGAAATTCATACCTATTTTTGATGAAATTGCACTTTAAAGAAGGATATTTTCTTTATTTTGTTGCAGGAATGAATAATTTAGGTGATAAAAGTAAAAATCATAAAAAGGAGCGCATTTGGAGCAAAATCATGCAATTTGTGCTGAGTCACCGACGGCGAGATCGAGCCCGCCGACGGCGAGGTTACAAGAAGAAAATTCTGAAGAATTTATAACCTGTCTCGCCGACGACGAGCCCGAGCCCGCCGACGGCCGAGCTAGAGCGGCTTGAAGATCTTCTAGAAGCCTCGCCGACAGCCGAGGTAGTTCGTCGCCGACGGCGAGGTAGTTCAAATGGCACGTATACATTGAACCCGGACACTTTTTGAAGGGATGCTTACGCACCTCTTGGTCCTTTGCTCACCTCTATATATAGAGGCCGAAAATCGACTCTTTTGTGTGCAATCTTTTAGTCTTTTGTCTAGTTTTGTGTGCGGCTTGTGTGTCTTTAGTGAGTCTTTAGTGAGTTTAGTGAGTAATTAGTGAGTCGTGTCTGTACTCGGAAGGAAGAGTCAAAGGAACTACGAGGAGTCTCGTTTGGGGATAAATCGAGATAAGTATTTGTATTTATTGTTTTTAACTTTAAATGAAATCCATGCTTAGTTTAGTTCCCATGCATTCCGAGTAGTTTATTAGTCTTTCTCCCCGTTTATGAAATTAAGTGACTTGATGAAATTAAAATAGAGATACTTTTATATATATTAATAAATTGTGATAATTTTTACTTAAAACTTAATTTACTTTCAAACCGGCCATTTGATTTGTTAAAATGTGTTGATTTATCAACTATAGTAAAAATTACATCCGATATTCGGGGAATTCAAAAGCCTTGGAAGGAAGGTGCAAATAAATAGGAAATAATATCATCGGGCGTAGAATCGAGCAATTTAGTGTGACGGACTAAAATATTCAATTCGGTCCTATTGTTTCGAGAGCCGAAGTGTAGATGTTAGCCCTCGAGCGAGGGGAACGTGGAGCTCGAAGTGGCAATCGGTATCCTCCCAGCTCTAGCCGCAGATTCGCAATCAAACATAGGATTAGTCAATATTCTTTACACTCGACCAAAGGGTAAAGAATAGGAATGCTCCTATTTGTCACAATACATTAAAATTATCTATTTAAATTCATCAATCACTTAAATTTCTAAACAAGGGAAAGATACTTTTTCCGAATAGTTAAGACTTATTTAGCAATTAGTTTAATTTCACGCACTTTCAATACGTATTAATTTTCTACTTAGTTAAGTTACCTAATTAAAATACTTAGTTTACTTTATTGCGCTCAAATTTAAAATTCCAAATTTTCGTATACTATTTTAAAAATTATTATTATTATTTTAAATTAGTTGTTATTTAATTTTCTCTTTCCCCGTGGGATCGATAACCGTGACTCCACTAGAGCCCCGTATTACTTGATACGATACGTATACTTGCGTAGCATCCACAACATAAACAATTACAATTCTATACATATAAATAATGGGTCAAGTTTTTGGCGTCGTTGCAATTAAATTAAAAATATCATAATATAAAATTGTGGGTCAAGTTTTTGGCGCCGTTGTCTGGGAGAGTAAGAAAAATTTACTAAAGTAACGGACTATTTTAAAATAATCATAATAAATAAATTAATATCTATTCCGAAATTGTATGCGCAAATTTGGAAACAAAAATTTAATACCTTACGATTCCGAATTAGAGCGTACAATTAAAAGAATTAGAAAATAAAAGAAACAAATTATAAATTTAACACAAATGGCGAATATTCCCGAAATTCAAAATATGAACCAACAAAGACCATTAAGAGATTATGCCAACCCTACATCGATGAAATTCATTTAACTATTCAAAACCCCGATGTAGTCGCTAATTCATTCGAACTTAAACCCGCAATTATCCAAATGGTACAAAACAATCAATTTAGTGGTTCACCTACCGAAGATCCTAACTTACATCTTGCTAGTTTTCTAGAACTTCGTGCTACTTTTAAATATCAAGGAGTATCCGACGATGCTATAAGACTTAGACTTTTTCCTTTTTCATTAAGGGATAAAGCTAAAATGTGGTTGAATTCGTTAAGACTCTGGATCTATTAAAACTTGGAGAGAATTATCACAAAAATTTCTATCCAAATATTTTCCACCATCTAAAACTCGCTAAGTTTAGAAATGATATAACTTCTTTTTGTCGATTAGATGGAGAATCAATATATGAAGCTCGGGAGAGATTTAAGGAACTTCTTAGAAATGCCCACATCATGCGCTACCAGATTGGCTGATTATTCAAACCTTTTATAATGGATTAGTAGGATCTTTAAGATCAATCATCGATGCTGCCGCTGGAGGTTCATTAATATCTTAACCATTTGATGAAGCTTATGCACTAATCGAAGAAATGGCAAAAAATAATTTCCAATGGCCTGCTGATAGAGTAAATCCAAAAAAGATAGCCAGCATTCATGAAAACGATGCAATATCTATGTTAGCTTCTCAAATTGCTGCTATATCTAAGAAATTAGATCATTTTGGAATGAACTACTCTCCTATTTTAAGAAAACTCATCCGGACAAATCATAGAATCTCAAACTAATTATGAAACTTTAAATGCTATTAATAATAGAACTAATAACCCTTATTCAAACTATTATAATCCCGGTCGGAAAACTCATCCAAATTTTAATTGAATAACACATCTAATCAACAATGGATGAATCAACCTAATCAAGCAAATCCAAACTATAAACCTAATTACCCACCTGGATTTAATAACAATAACCCTCAATTCAAGGATAAGAAATTATCCATGGATGAATTAATTTCAATATGGGTCATCACCTACAAAATCAAGGAAATCAACTACAAATTCAAGGAAATCAATTACAAATTCAAGGAACATCTATTAAAAATATCGAAACTCAACTCTGACATATTACTACCGCGCTAAATAATAGAATACCCGGAACTTTTCCTAGTAATGTGGAAATAAATCCTAAAGATCAAGGAAAAGAACAAATTAAAGCAATACAACTAAGGAGTGGAAAAGAATTAGAACCTCAAATTCAAAAAGAACTTGAAAGCCAAAAAGAGGAAGTGGAAATCGAAAAGGAAACAATTCAACAAGATTCAAACTTGGAACATCCTTTAATACCTATGAAAATTTCGTCGAAAAACCTCCACCACCATTTCCTCAACGACTAGCTCAACATAAAAAAGATAAACAATTTGCTAAATTCCTCGAAATATTAAAGAAATTAACAATCAATATACCTTTTGTCGAAGCTTTAGATCGTATGCCAAATTATGTAAAATTTATGAAAGATATTCTAAATAAGAAAAGAAAATTCACCGATAATCGAAACAAGTCGCACTTAAGTGAAGAGTGTAAGTGCTATTATTCGAAGAAGCTTCCCGAAAAATTGAAAGATCCTCGTAGTTTCACTATACCCCGCGCTATAGGAGAAAAATTTTATGGAAAAGCTTTGTGTGACTTAAGAGCAAGCATCAATCTAATGCCTCTATCGATTTTTAAGAGATTAGGATTAGGAAAAATTACACCTACTTCAGTAACCCTTCAATTAGCCGATCGTTCTGCTACCTATCCTAAGGGAGTTATCGAAGATGTGTTAGTAAAGGTGGATAAATTTATCTTCCCGCAGATTTTATTGTTTTAGATATGGAGGAAGATAAAGAAATTCCTATCATTTTAGGAAGACCATTTTTAGCTACCGGAAAAGCTATGATCGATGTTCGAAAGGAGAATTAACTATGAGAGTAAATGACCAAAAAGTTACATTTAATATTGCAAAATCAATGAAATATCCCGCGCTAGAAAAAGATGATGAATGTTTTCGATGGAAATACTTGAATATTTACAACAAGAACATTTTAAGGAATATTACGAGGATAAATTAGAAAAAGAAAACACCGAATTAATCGAAGATAATCATGAAGAACTAGATTTTATTCAGGAAAGATTTGAATTTTTGGATAATACCGAAAATACCGACAAGAATATAGTTCCATCAATTATTAAACCTCCCGAACTCGAGCTAAAAATATTACCCGATCATTCGAAATATGCTTATTTAGGTAATTCTTCAACTTTACCAGTTATTATTTCATCCGCATTAAACGAATCTCAAGAACAAAAACTTTTAGAAACTTTAAAAAATATAAAAAAACTTTTGGTTGACTTTAAGCAGATATTAAAGGAATTAGTCCTTCAATCTGTATGCATATAATTATTTTAGATGATGAACATAAACCTAAAGCAGATCCCCAAAGGAGATTAAACCCGATAATGAAAGAAGTAGTTAAGAAAGAAATTTTAAAATGGTTAGATAATGGTATTATATATCCTATTTCTGATAGCTATTGCGGTAAGCCCAATTCATCGTGTTCCTAAGAAGGGAGGAGTGACCGTCATCGCCAATGAAAATAACGATCTTATTCCTATAAGACAAGTTACCGGTTGGCGTATATGTATCGATTATAGGAAATTAAATACCGCCACCAGGAAAGATCACTTCCCTTTACCATTTCTGCACTCGTATGTTAGATAGATTAAATTTGACATAAGTATTTTTGTTTTCTAGATGGATACACCGGTTATCATCAAATACAAATTGCTCCCGAGGATCAAGAGAAAACTACATTTACTAGTCCTTATGGAACTTTCGCTTTCGAAGAATGCCTTTTGATTATGTAATGCACCAAAGAACATTCCGTAGATGTATGATGTCTATATTTAGTAAGTTAATCGACAATGGAATAGAAGTATTTATGGATGATTTCTCCGTATTTGGAACATCATTCGACACATGCTTAACTCATCTTGAAAAAGTATTAGAAGTATGTGAGAAAACAAATTTAGTTCTAAATCGGGAGAAATGTCAATTTATGGTTGCAGGCGCATTGTATTAGTGGCATAAAATTTCGAAAAAGGCATGGAAGTGACCCCGCAAAAATTCAAGTTATAACTAAATTACCACCTCCAACTACTGTAAAAGGGGTAAGAAGTTTTCTGGACATGCCGGATTCTACGTACGCTATATAAAAGATTTTTCAAAAATTACTAAACCTCTATGCCAACTTCTCGAAAAGGACAAGAAATTTGAATTTACAATCGAATGCCCGAATGCTTTTGAACTCTTAAAAGAAAAATTAATTACAACACCTATAATAGTTTCACCTAACCGGAGAAACCATTCGAGCTTATGTGTGATGCTAGTGATTATGCCGTAGAGCAGCTTCTGGCAAAGATATGAAAAGATTTTTAAAGTTATATACTATGCTAATGAAACTCTAAATGATGCCGAAATAAATTATACAAGCTATGTAAAGAGAACTATTAGCGGTAGTATATGGTTTTAATAAATTTAGACCTTATCCGATTGGAACAAAATGTATCGTGCATACCGATCATTCTCGCTATCAAATATTTAATGCAAAAGAAAGATTCCAAACCAAGATTAATTAGATGGATGCTATTAATGCAAGAATTCGATTTTGAGATCGTTAATAAGAAAGGAACTCGATAATCAAATTGCGGATCATTTATCAAGATTAGAAAATCATGAATTATCCGATATTGAAAATGAAATTATAGCATGCTTTTCCCGATGAACAACTATATAATATCAATGAGTGGAAAATACCATGGTATGCTCGATATAGTAAACTATATAGTTAGTAATATTTTACCACCTATGCTAACTTTGTAACAACGTAAAAAATTCATCCATGATACGAAAACTTATTTTTGGGATGAACCATATTTATATAAGCAATGTAAGGATTTAATTATTGAAGATGTGTACCTTATGAAGAAATCGAACCAATTATTCAAAAATGTCATGATTCTAATTTTGGAGGACATTTTGGGACCGATAAACCGCTTATAAGATTCTACAATCTGGATTTTACTCGGCCTACTCTATTTAGAGATGTATATAGATATATTAAAACTTGCGATAAATGCCAAAGAGTAGGAAATATATCTAGAAGAAACGAAATGCCTCTAAACTTTATATTAGAAGTCGAAATTTTCGATGTTTGGGGATTAGATTTTATGGGACCTTTTATTCCTTCGTTTGGAAACTCATATATATTAGTAGCTCGTTGATTATGTTTCCAAATGGATTGAGGCACAAGCTTTACTCTAGGTGTGATGCTAAGAGTGTTTCAAAATTTCGATGAAAAATATTTTTACTAGATTTGGAATGCCGAGAGTGATTATCACCGACGGAGGAACTCATTTTAGAAATAAATACATTCACAAACTAGTAGAAAAATACAATATTACTCATAAGATATCCACTCGCTTATCATCCACAGTACTAACGGATTAGCTCGAAGTATCTAATCGTGAGATTAAACGTATTTTAGAAAAATCCGTAAACCCAAATAAAGTTAGATTGGTCTATTAGATTGCATAATCGCATTATGGGCTTATAGGATCGCTTATAAAACTCCGATTGGAATGACTCCTTACGAGCTTATATATGGAAAAACATGCCACTTACCAGCTGAATTAGAACATAAAGCATATCGGGCGATTAAAGAATTTAATTATAATATGAAGGAAGTCGATGAGAAAAGATTGTCGCAATTAAATGAATTGGAAGAATTAAGAAATGAATCGTATGATAATGATCGGATTTATAAAGAAAAGATGAAATTATGGCATGATCGAAAGATTAATCGTAGAAATTTTGAACCGTGACATGAAGTTTTGCTATATAATACTAGATTGAAATTATTTCCCGAAAAATCGAAGTCTCGATGGTTAGGACCTTTCACCATAACTCAAATATTTTCATACGGAACTATAGAAATCGAAGATCCAAAAACTCGGACATAAATTTAAAGTTAATGGACATAGATTAAAACCATATTTCGAAGGTATAAGACCTAACTATAAAGAGGTTTTAATGCTTAGTCGACTCGATTAATAATTGAAATTAGGTCGGGCCGACGACGTTAAACCAAGCGCTTTATGGGAGGCAACCCATATTAGTTATCTATTTTTATTGTATCTTAATAGTTAATTTATATTATTGAAACTTTACTACTCAATTATTATTAAGAATCATCACATATTCGAACCATTATGATGAGAAAAGAAATTATTCGATTTAGAGCGAAATTGGACATTATTTTGAAATCTCGCCGACGACGAGGTCGATACTCGCCGACAGCCGAGGTTCGCGCTTAATTTAATTTAGTTTATTTATAAGCTCGCCGACAGCCGAGAAACGAGCCCGCCGACAGCCGAGATCCCGAAAGGCGCTTTTATAACTAAGTCGCCGACGGCGAGAAACCTCCCGCCGACAGCGAGGAAGTTATAAAAATGAGTTATATATACTTTAAATGCTGATCTGGACGGTTTCAACACCAATTCCTTTGTGAAAACCCATTCTTAAACCATTCTAAGTCTGCCTTCTTCACTAGAATTCATTCCATTCACCATAATGGCCTCCAAATTCTTAGATTCCTCTAAATCTGGAGTGTTTAACCGGAGAAAATTTGTGAGTGCGGAAGCGCAACGGATCTTCAACAAGGTTTTGGTAAAGAAAAGAGTTATCAAGGAACAGGGATTTGTCAATCGAGGATTAGAGAATTCCACTACTAAGATAGAAGAAACGATCGCACAGACGAGACCGGGAGGTATTTTGTTACACTACGTCTCGCCGTTGTTATTCCAAATTGTGAAAGAGTTCTACTCTAACTTACATGCGATCAACAATGAGAATATCTACGTCCGAGGAAGATGGGCGACGTTTACTCCATCAAGAGTAAATGAATTATTCTCTATAGAAAACACCCCGGTATGTCACTATTCAAATTTTAGTGCCTTCTCGATATAATATGAATGAGATATTTCAATATCCGACCGATGAACCGGAAGATCGGGAAATGCGTGAAGACGGGCATGTTAGTTTCTCTCGCATCACTTTTGAATCCTCGTCTCAAAGCACCGGCACTTTTTCATCTCATCTAAATTGTTACCTACTACGAGGGTAAACAAAGTTTCAAAGGAATGCGCTATATTGAATTATTGTATTCAAATTAGATCGCCTATCGATGTTGGATCAATAATTGTTAAGTCCGTATCGAGTTTAATCGTGCATGGGTCAGCTTCACTGGACTAGGACACCCATCTACTATTTTTGCATTATGCGACCAGCACTGTGTTTCTTATGAAGCTTGGGAAAAGGTTCTGTTACCTTGAAGCCGCTCGATCCTACGTATATGTTCCCTACTTTAGACAATAATGAAGACATTACATTTATCTCTCGATAGAGCTTCACGTAACAATCCTATAGCAAGGCCTATTTCGTATAAAACGGAGTTACTTATGAAGAAAATTAATGGAATGGAGAAAAGAACTACGTAATGCGAGAGATTTAATCGACAATATATCCGATTTATTTGATCACATTGATCGGAGGATGAAGGAACACTTCGATCATTCTCGGACACTTGGAAGCTAGCTTTCTTCATTTACCGAGACAGAAGGGTTGGATCACCGAAGAATCCGCTTCGAATTTCCCTTCAGGCCTTTCTATAACTTATTTGTACATCATCGTCATATAGGAAATATCGTAGAAGATGAAGATTCCGACCTCGAAGAGTAGTAGTAAAGATTTTCATAAGTATGTTTGTATTTATGTTATTTGATTTGATTTAGATTTTATTATGTGTGGAGTGATGATTCGAATATCTCAAACTTAGTCGAGATATGCGTCATAGTTTTGTATCAGCATTTAGTGTGTCGTGGATTGGTTTGCGATGCGTCGATTGGTAGTAAGGATTGAAGTTCGAAGTTTGATTATAGAGTTTTAAATTATGTTAGTTTGTATGTCTCATGGATTTCAATATTAAAGTTAATTTGTTGTGTCGTGTGAATTTGTTTGTGTATAAGTAGCTAATCTTCATATTAAATTAATAAATGATATGATCGGAAATATAATATAAGGCAAATCGAGGTTGAAAATGATCGACGAAATTCAAAAATTGAAATTTTTAGGACCTCGCCGACGGCGAGAAAATCCCGCCGACAACGAGATCGATCTCGCCGACACCGAAGAATTCTCGCCGACGGCGGATTTTTCCCGAAACTTTTGCCTTATGGAATTAATTAGCTCGCCGACGGCGAGAAAAATCTCGCCGACAGCCGAGAACGCAAAAAGACCTATATTCGACCGGTCAACCGACACTATTCATCATCCCCTTCCTAAAATTTTCGAAAAACCGACCTAGTGGCTCGAGAGATCTTGGATTTGAAGCGATTTCAACACTTTTCGACACCGGATTTCATCTCCCCTTGGTAAGAGCTTCACTCCTATGCAAAAATTTTTGATTTTCACCATCGATTTCTTCTACATTGGGATATTTTGAAAAATTTTGAAATGTGAAGAAAATACTTGGAAGAATTTCATATAAATCGATTTAAATGGATTTTAGTTGTTGTGGGAAGCCTTATTAAGTAATATTTTGGAGTTTAGTTAAAATTTTGTAAATTTCACGTATCGAAAAATGGCTCCACGACAAAAACGTCGAGTAGAGTTCGACGAAAACCGATTCATCAATGCACGAGCACAGACAAAATATTTTGAAAATATACAAGGAAGAAAGTGCATTGCGGATCGAGTATTCAAGAATCCAGGAGGAGAAGTAGAGCGAGTTATAAAGGAGCGAGGATGGGAAAACTTCTGTTTCGTTGCCAACAGAGCAGCTGTAGAAGTTGTAAAGGAATTTTATACAAACTTAACACAAGCAGTAAGATGCACCTGTTAAAGTTAGAGGATTTTTCGTAGATTTCAACGCTGCTAGAATAAACGCATATTATGAAGTTCAAGACACCTGGAGCGAATATGAAACTTTTGGAACTATGGAAGGACCATTAGAAGAGGTGATCGACTTTCTCACTGATGGGAAAGGAGTCTGGAAGATAAAGCAGCGAGAACGGGTAAACTTCCCTCTTTCTATGCTAAATGCAACATCAAAAGCCTGACATTATTTTATTTGCTCTACTTTGTTACCTACCTACCATCATAGTGAGGTAACAAGAGATAGAGCAGTTCTGAATTTCTGTATTCAGAACCAGAAGAGTATTAATGTGGGAAGTGTTATATATAAAAACATATTAGCCACTGCTAGAAATGAAAGTGGAGGAGGATTAGGACATCCCGGTCTTATCTATGCACTTTGCCAATTATCCGGGGTAGAGGCAAGAGATGATGAGGAATGGATAGAGCCTATGAAACCCCTAACTCGTGCTAATATAAAGAAATATGAATCCCACGAAAGTTGGAGATCGGGAGTGAGAAGTTATTTCACTCGACCCAAGTAGAGATATACCCTCTACTAGCTATGAACCTCCTGAGTCTACCACCCCTACCCTTCAAGATCTGATGAATGAATTAACCCTGAGTAGAAAGAGTTTTGAGTTATTTGGAGAAAATATGGAAAGAAGATTTGAGCATATAGATCAAAGGATTGGAGGCTCGGAGAGAAGACACGATTATGATAGTGAATATCTCCAGCGACATTCGGAATACGAGATTGCATACTATGAAGCCGAGCGTCGCTATAGGAGTGGTGATTTAGATGTTGTCTTTCCCGAGTGCCCCCGATATTCACAAGTACTCACCGCTCGGCCTTCTCAACCTACGTATCGTGGAGGAGATGATATAGCTCGGGACTTTAATGTCGAAGATTAAGACTTTATTTGTTTGTTTGTTTAATGTTAAGTTATTTAAAAAAAAAAAAAACTTTTATATGTTTGTAATATTCAGTACTTTATGTTGTAAGACATTAGATGTTTGTTAGATTAATCTGCTTGGATTGTTATAGTAGTTTAGTTTTTGTTTTTGTTTTTTTTTTGTGTGTGTTAGTTAATTGCATTTGTTTTTATATTAATTAGGATGTTAGTTTTCTTTAGTATGTTTTTATTTTCTATTATTCTGTATTGTTTTAAGTTTTAAAATTGTTAATCTGTTAGTTCAATTGTTTTTAATATGTTAGTGATTCATAGGTGTAATGTAGAGTTAATTTTAATTGTTGTGTTTAATACTTATCTCGATTTTATCCCCGCATTTTTCTTGTTATATATATATGGAGAATACTAACAAGTATGTGTTCAATGAAAAATGAAAAAGCCCGCAAAAATTTCAAAGAAAAAAAAAGAGAAGAAATACCTAAACTTCAAAGGTATGATTTATTTACTCTCCCTTTTTCATTATTTAGAGTAGATATAAAAATTTAAGTTTGGGGGGAGTAAAATACAAATTTAGTTATTAACTTGTTTTCAATTTCTATTTTCAAATTATTATAAAAATGATTTTTATAGCAAATTTTTCAATTTGATTTAATATGAATTATTTTTTTTAATTATTATAAAAGGTTAAATGAAATATTTCTAAGTACTTTAATTAATTAAATAGAATAAACTATTTGGTTAAAGGGAATAAGAATATAGTAAACTATTTTTAGTAAGGAAAACTATATTCTAAAATTAAAATTCTTAAGTATTCAAGTGAAAAAGAAAAGATTGAAAATCAATGAAGTAAAAACTATGAAGTATATATAAGCTAAGAAATATTTCTAAGTTTCAAATTTAGGAAAATGAAAATGAAGTTCAAAATTATTAATAGGCTCTCCAGATATAGTAATCCTCATTAGAAAAAAAAAAGAAAAAGAAAAAGAAAAAGAAAAAGAAAAAGAAAAATAAGGAGAAGCTTGAGGAGATGCCTTATCAAAAATTGGCTTCATTTGAATTAACCTAAAGGAAAAAAACTTAGATATTTCCAAACTTATGTTTATGGATTAGAATTTTACCTAATAGTGTTTTCTTGAATTTCTTATCATATGAATATCTTAAGTAGTTATTCTTTTAAATATAGTCATTCCTGAAATGAATAGTAAACTAGAAATCTTAGACTCGATAACTAAATAATTTATTTCTATAAGATTAATTAAATTACATGAATTATTTTTGTTTAACTTTATTATGATATTAATTAATCTAATTCATAGTTTATTTAAATTGAAAAATCTTATTATAAAACTCATTATTTTTATGTAGTACTAAAAATTACTTGAGGACAAGTAATAAGTAAGTTTGGGGGATTTTGATCGCTGAAAAATTTATTAAGAAATTCATACCTATTTTTGATGAAATTGCACTTTAAAGAAGGGTATTTTCTTTATTTTGTTGCAGGAATGAATAATTTAGGTGATAAAAGCAAAAATCATAAAAAGGAGCGAATTTGGAGCAAAATCATGCAATTTATGCTGAGTCGCCGACGGCGAGATCGAGCCCGCCGACGGCGAGGTTACAAGAAGAAAATTCTGAAGAATTTATAACTGTCTCGCTGACAGCGAGCCCGAGCCCGCTGACAGCGAGCTAGCGTGGTTCGAAGATCTTCAGAAGCCTCGCCGACAGCCGAGGTAGTTCGTCGCCGACGGCGAGGTAGTTCAAATGGCATCGTATACATCGAACTCCGGACACTTTTTGAAGGGATGCTTACGCACCTCTTGGTCCTTTGCTCACCTCATATATGAGGCCGAAAATCGGCCTTTTAGTGTGCAATCTTTTAGTCTTTTGTCTAGTTTTGTGTAGCGAGTTGTGTGTCTTTAGTGAGTCTTTAAGTGAGTTTAGTGAGTAATTAGTGAGTCGTCTTGTCATCGGAAGGAAGAGTCAAAGGAACTACGAGGAGTCCGTTTGGGATAAATCGAGATAAGTATTTGTATTTATTGTTTTTAACTTTAAATGAAATCCATGCTTAGTTTAGTTCCCATGCATTCGAGTAGTTTATTAGTCTTTCTCCCCGTTTATGAAATTAAGTGACTTGATGAAATTAAAATAGAGATACTTTTATATATATTAATAAATTGTGATAATTTTTACTTAAAACTTAATTTACTTTCAAACTCGGCCATTTGATTTGTTAAAATGTGTTGATTTATCAACTATAGTAAAAATTACATCCGATATTCTGGGAATTCAAAAGCCTTGGAAGGAAGGTGCAAATAAATAGGGAAATAATATCATCGGGCGTAGAATCGAGCATTTTAGTGTGACGGACTAAAATATTCAATTCGGTCCTATTGTTTGAGAGCCGAAGTGTAGATGTTAGCCCTCGGGCGAGGGAACGTGGGAGCTCGAAGTGGCGATCGGTATCCTCCCGACCATCGCAAAAGCATCATTTTCATGAATGTCGGCTACCTTTTAGGATTTAACCTTTCGAAGGCCATTAAAAATTATTAGTAGCCATTTCTTCAATTAAAGCATAAGCATCGGCAAACCGTTTAGACATCAATGAACCACCAGCAAGCGGCATCAATAATATATGTAACAGATCCAACTAATCCATTATAAAAGGTCTGAATTATTAACTAATCTGGTATCGAATGATGTGGATACTTTCTTAGGAGATCTTTAAAATATTACCATGCTTCATATATAGATTCCCCTTCAAAATGATAAAACAATGTGATATCATTTCTAAGCTTCGCAGTCTTCGATGGTGGAAAATATTTAGCAAGGAATTTTTGTGCTAAATCATCACAAGTTCTGATAGATCCAGGTGCTAGTGAAAAAGGAAAAATTCTAAGTCTAATAGCATCATTCGAAACAGTGTCGTATTTAAAAGTAGCGCACAATTCTAAAAATTTCCAAGATGTAAATTAGGATCTTCAGTTGGTGTTCCCCCAAACTGATTATTAGATACCATCTGGATAATAACAGGTTTAAGTTCAAATGAATTAGCAACTACAACATGGTGTTGAATATTACCATGATGTTCATCCACTCTAGGGTTAGCATAATCTCTTAAAGGTCTAAATTCTTGATGGAATTCAACATTTTGATGATATTGATTTGCCATTTCTTGAATATTTTTATCTTTTCTAAATTTTTATTTTTTTTAATTTTCTGATAGTTCTCTCTAATTTAGAATCGTAAGGGGCAAGTCCTTCAGAACCTGAAATAAGCATACAAAATTAACAAAATGAAATAAAACACACTAACAAAAATAATGAAAAAGTAAAGATTTAATTTTTCTTATGTTTTCTTTAAAGGAAATTTTAATTAATTTATCTGGAAACGGCGCAAAAAACTTGATCCTCGAGTATTTATGCTTACGTTTTTCACTTTATATTTCTTTGCATTGATATTATCTCTTTCTTTGCAACAGTGCCAAAAACGTGATTCAGAAGTGAATAAGAGATATATTTTAATTATTTATAATATGGGATACTACGCAAGTACATGTATCATTTATCAAGTAATATAGGACTTTTTGATTAAGCCCCGAGATATCGAACCCACAGGGAATGTCTAAAATATTAAAGAAATAAGAAAAAATAATTTTTTACTTCTTAAAAATGATTTTGTAAAGTATGTTTTAAAATTTAAAGTTTTTCAAATTTGATTTTGGAATTTTCTGAATAAAAAATAAAGCAGACAACTAAAGTTAGCACAACTATAAAATGGTATGAAAGCAAATGAGAATAAAATATCATTTTCCTCTTTCAATGAATTTGTAATAATTATGGAATTTCATTGTGGAAGTATCTAAAATGTGTTGTGTCAAATAGAAGCAATTATATTCTTTACCCTTACTTGGTTCTATGAAGAACATTGGTTAATTTGATGATTGGAAATCTTTTAGATGAGATAGGCAGAGAAGATACTAGCTCTCACTCTAGAGTTCCCTCGATTCCCTCCACCGGGGCTAACATCTCATAAAAAAATTTCTCACATCAAAGCAAATTAGGGGCCTTTAGCCTGTCACTCTAAAGTCCTCTAATTTTACTCCCATGATGGCGATGAAAATCCCCTTCACTGGTCGATTTGCATCGCTATCAATTCTTGTATCATGTCGATGTCAAGGAGTCGCCACTTTATTTTAATATTGCCCTAATCTTATTTCTATAAATCTTATAAAGGAATTAATAAATTTTAGGGTCAATATAAAACAGAGAAAAAGAAGGTTGTTTTTGATAATACTTATAAAAGAAGATTCTAGAATGTCATATCCTGGAGTTTCTATATAAGGAAAATCACAAAGTTTTAACCAGAGATTTCTATCACGGATTCTTTTACTTCTCCTATAAAGCAAGCTTCTATAGTTAATTACATCTTAGGCAATATGTAATTGTCTAAGAAAACTTCTGATTAATGTTGATCACTTATTTTCTAGAAATTTTATTTTTAGGGAAAGATGTACCCACTATCAATCCCAAATGTCATTTTGTCATGTCGGTTTTATGTCATTTTGTTGTTTGTTGAAAGTTTAGGTTTTGTGGCTAACCTAAAAGTTTTGGTTTTGTCATTGTTGTTTTGTTAATGTCGTTGTTTTGTTTTGTTTTGTCAATGTCGTTGTTTTGTTGTTCGTCTCATTTCCAAAATGTCGTCCTGTAAAACAGAATTAGCACACCCTATAACATGCAAAGGAAATCTAAACGAAACTTGTCTTCATCTTGCAAAGGAAACATTGTAAGAAATAATATCATGAAATGTTCATTGTCTCAGAATTTGTAGGATGTCCAAGTTTGATTTAGCATGTCTTGAATGTCGGTTTATGTCGAATCATGTCGATTGAGTTTGGTTTGAAATGTCAATTAATGTCATTTAATGTCGGTGTTTGTTGAATTTGGTTTAAAATGTTGATTAATGTCGAATTATGTTTAATTATATTTTGGATGTTCAATTAATTTCAAATTTTGTTGAGTTTTATTTGGAATGTCGGATTTATCTCGGTTATGTCGATTTTTTTGTTTGAAATGTCAAATTTATGTCGATTATCTTGATTTTTGTTTGAAATGTCAAATTTATATCGATTACGTTGATTTTTGTTTAAAATGTCAAATTTATGTCAATTATGTCGATTTTTGTTTGAAATGTTAAATTTATGTTGATTACATTGATTTTTGTTTGAAATGTTTAATTTATGTCGATTTTTGTTTGAAATGTCAAATTTATGTCGATTTTTGTTTATTCAATTTTTTATTTATATTTGATGACGGGTTAAGTTTGATGTGGATCAAACTTAAGTTTTGACTTAAATTCAAATTAAGTTTAATACTTAAATTTTGAGTTCAAGTTCATTTGGAAAATTGGATTCAATGTAGATTGAATTAACTTAAGTTCATGTTTGTTTGAACTTAAGTTAGAATTTAGATTGAATTAACTTGAGTTCATGTTTATTTGAACTTAAGGTAGATTCAATGTAGATTAAATCTAATTAACTTGAGTTCATGTCTGTTTGAACTTAAGTTAAAAGTTAGGTTTAATTAGAATAGACCTAATTAAGTTTTAAGCCTTATTTAAATAGTACTTAAAGGTTAATTAAGTCTAACTAAATTAGACTTAATTAGAATTATCGACCATCTAAGTCCTTTTTAGGTAAGGCTTAAGTTTTAATTAAGTCTACTTTAATTTAACCGTGATTTATTTGAGTAAGGTTTAAACATTAATTAAGCCTAATTAGTTAGACTTAATTTAGTTAAACCTTAGCTAGTTAAGTCTAGTGTATTAGACTTAATTAGGGTTTAGGCTTGGTTTAGAATTGATTAAACCTTAGTTGATTAAGGTTTAATGATTTAATTAAGTCTAATGTGGTAGACTTAATTAAGGTTTAGGTTTGATTAAACCTTAGTTAGTTAAGGTTTAATGATTTAATTAAATCTAATGTGGTAGACTTAATTAGAGTTTAGATTGGATTAAAACTTAGTTAGTTAAGGTTTAATGGTTTAATTAAGTCTGATGTGTTAGACTTAATTAGAGTTTAGATTTGATCAAACCTTAGTTGGTTAAGGTTTACTGATTTAATTAAGTCTAATGTGGTAGACTTAATTATGGTTTAGGTTGAATTAAACCTTAGTTGGTTAAGGTTTAATGATTTAATTAAATCTAATGTGATAGACTTAATTAGAGTTTAGATTGGATTAAACCTTAGTTAGTTAAGGTTTAATGGTTTAATTAAGTCTGATGTGGTAGACTTAATGAGAGTTTAGATTTGATTAAAGCATAGTTGGTTAAGATTTAATAGTTTAATTAAGTTTAATGTGGTTGACTTAATTAGAGTTTAGGTTTGATTTGGGTTTGAGTTAAGTTAGGTTCGAGTTAGGTTGAACTTAGACTTAAGGTTGACTTAAGTTGATATGGGTTGGACTCGAGTTAGATTTAAGTTTGAGTTAAGTTAGGTTGAAGTTAGGTTGAACCTAGACTTAAGGTTAACTTAAGTTGATATGGGTTGAACTCGAGTTAGATTTAAGTTTGAATTAAGTTAGGTTCGAGTTAGGTTGAACCTAGACTTAAGGGTTAATTTGGGTTCGACTTGGGTCGAACCTAAGTTAAAGGTTGAACTTGGGTTCAAGTTTAGTTGAACCTAAGTTAAAGATTGAACTTGGGTTCAAGCTGGGTTGAACCTAAGTTAAAGGTTGAACTTGGGTTCAAGTTGGGTTGAACCTAAGTTAAAGGTTAAACTTGGGTTCAAGTTAGGTTGAACCTAAGTTAAGGGTTGTTTTTGGTTTGAGTTTGACTAAACCATAATTAGTTAAGGTTAATAGATTATTTAAGTCTAGTGTGGTAGACTTAATTATGATTTAAATTTGATTTTTATTTGATTTTAGGATGGATTAAACCTAATTAGGGTTTAGGTTTAATTAAGTCTAATTTAGTTAAAACTTAATGGTTTAATTAGGTCTAATGGATTAGACCAAATTAGGATTTAGGTTTGATTAAGTCTAATTTAGTTAAGACTTAATAATTTAATTACGTCTAATGGGTTAGACATAATTAGGGTTTAGGTTTGATTATGTCTAATTTAGTTATGACTTAATGGTTTAATTAGGTCTAATGGGCTAGACCTAATTAGGTTTTAGAATTGATTAAGTCTAATTTAGTTAAGAATTAATGGTTTAATTAGGTCTAATGGGTTAGACCTAATTAGGGTTCAGGTTTGATTAAGTCTAATTTAGTAAAGACGTAATGGTTTATTAGGTCTAATGGGTTAGACCTAATTAAGGTTTAGGTTTGATTAAGTCTAATTTAGTTAAGACTTAATGGTTTAATTAGGTCTAAAGGGTTAGACCTAATTAGGTTTAGGTTTGATTAAGTTTAATTTAGTTAAGACTTAATGGTTTAATTAGATGCAATGGGTTAGACCTAATTAGGGATTCGAGTTTGCTTAAGTCTAATTTAGTTAAGACTTAATGGTTTAATTAGGTCTAATGGGTTAGACCTAATTAGGGTTCAGGTTTGATTAAGTCTAATTTAGTTAAGACTTAATGGTTTAATTAGGTCTAATGGGTTATACCTAATTGGGGTTCAGGTTTGATTAAGTCTAATTTAGTTAAGACTTAATGGTTTAATTAGGTCTAATGTGTTAGACCTAGTGGAGTTTCGAGGTTTGATTAAGTCTAATTTAGTTAAGACTTAATGGTTTAATTAGGTCAATGGGTTAGACTTAATTAGGAGTTTAGGTTTGATTAAATGGTTTAATTAGAGTCAATGGGTTAGACACTAATTAGGTTAGGATTGATTAAAGTTCAATTTAGTTAAGACTTAATTGTTTAATCAGTCTAATGGGTTAGACCTAATTAGGGTTTAGGTTTGATTAAGTCTAATTTAGTTAAGACTTAATGATTTAATTATGTCTAATGGGTTAGACCTAATTAGGTTTATGTTTGATTAAGTCTAATTTAGTTAAGACTTATTAGTTTAATAAAGTCTAATGGGTTAGACCTAATTAGGGTTTAGGTTTGCCTTAAACCTAGTCTTTAAGAATGTTAATTAAGTTTAACAGGTCCTTAAACCTAACTAAATTTTGGTTTTGTATTAAACCTAATTTAGTTAAGGTTTAATGGGTTAATTAAGTTTAATATATCTTTAAACATAATTAAAGTTTTGAGTTTTGTATTAAACCTAATTTAGTTAAGGTTTAATGGGTTAATTAAGTTTAATATGTCCTTAAACTTAATTAAAGTCTTGATTTTGTATTAAACCTAATTTAGTTAAGGTTTAATGGGTTAATTTAGTTTAATATGTCTTAAACTTAATTAAAGTCTTGATTTTTGTATTAAACCTAATTTAGTTAAGGTTTAATTGGTTAATTAAGTTTAATATGTCCTTAAACTTAATTAATGTCTAGATTTTGTATTAAACCTAATTTAGTTAAGGTTTAATGGGTTAATTAAGTTTAATATGACTTTAAACTTAATTAAAGTTTTGATTTTGTATTAAACCTAATTTAGTTAAGGTTTAATTAAGTTTAATATGTCTTTTAAACTTAATTAAAATCTTGATTTTGTATTAAACCAATATAGTTAAGGTTTAATGGGTTAATTAAGTTTAATATGTCCTTAAAATTAATTAAAGTTTTGATTTTTGTATTAAACCTAATTTACTTAAGTTTTAATGGGTTAATTAAGTTTAATATGTCCTTAAACTTAATTAAATCTTGATTTTGTATTAAACCTAATTTAGATAAGGTTTAATGGGTTAACTAAGTTTAATATGTCTTTAAACTTAATAAAAGTTATGATTTTGTATTAAACCAAATTTAGTTAAGGTTTAATGAGTTAATTAAGTTTAATATGTCCTTAAACTTAATTAAAATCTTGATTTTGTATTAAACCTAATTTAGTTAAGGTTTAATGGGTTAATTAAGTTTAAGGAATATGTCCTTAAACTTAATTAAAGTTTTGATTTCATATTAAACCTAATTTAGTTAAGGTTTAGTGGCTTAATTAAGTTTAATATGTCCTTAAACTTAATTAAAGTCTTGATTTTGTATTAAACCTAATTTAGTTAAGTTTTAATTAAGTTTAATATGTCTTTAAACTTAATTAAAATCTTGATTTTGTATTAAACCTAAATTAGTTAAGATTTAATGGGTTAATTAAGTTTAATATGTCCTTAAACTTAATTAAAGCTTTGATTTTGTATTAAACCTAATTTAGTTAAGGTTTAATGGGTTAATTAAGTTTAATATGTCTTTAAACTTAATTAAAATCTTGATTTTGTATTAAACCTAAATTAGTTAAGGTTTAATGGGTTAATTAAGTTTAATATGTCCTTAAACTTAATTAAAGCTTTGATTTTGTATTAAACCTAATTTAGTTAAGGTTTATTGGGTTAATTAAGTTTAATATGCTTTAAACTTAATTAAAGTCTTGATTTTGCATTAAAGCTAATTTAGTAAAGGTTTAATGGGTTATTTAAGTTTAATATGTCTTTAAACTTAATTAAAATCTTGATTTTGTATTAAACCTAATTTAGTTAAGGTTTAATGGATTAATTAAGTTTAATATGTCCTTAAACTTAATTAAATCTTTGATTTTGTATTAAACCTAATTTAGTTAAGGTTTAATGGGTTAATTAAGTTTAATATGTCTTTAAACTTAATTAAAATCTTAATTTTGCATTAAACCCTAAGGTTTAATGATTTTGATTAGGCTTAAGTTGTCTTTAAACCTAATTAATATTTGTTTTGAGTTCATTTAAGTTTGGATTCATCATTGGCTTAGTCCATTATGAAATGGATTAAAAAAAGGTTTTGAAGAATTAATTTTATAATTAATAAATCTTAACCTTGTTTTGAAATGTCTTTTAGATTGATTTGAGAGCTTTGAGAATTTTTGTTTTAGTATTGTTATCTGTCACCCTAAGATTCTCAATCATTTTGAATTTTAATTTTCCATTTTTCCAAATTTTATAAATATTTTTGGAAATAATTACAGAATATCATGGAAATTAGAAAATCACATCCTAGAGAGCTATCCTAGCCTTAGAAAAATCAGGAGATGTGTCTTAGGACTTAAAGGTTCTTCCCTAAAAATTTCACATTTTTCTGATTTGTAAATAATTTTTAATAATTAAAATACTCCAGAGTATTTAATTATTTAAAAATTAAATACAGAGAATAAAATTATGAATTTGGTCTTATAATTTTCTTCTCTTCAAGAGCTTTCCAGAGGTATTTTTATTTTATTTTTAGGAGCTCTGGATAAAAAGATATGAATTTTTTATTTTTTAAGGTTAATATGAATTAACCTAGCCCGAAAATTCGACGACGTACCGCGTGTCCTCGGACGCGTTGAAGGCGGGAAGATCTGCTGTTCGGATCCGAATAGGAAACACGGGGGTAGGCGATCAGTGCTGTCCGTTCCAAAACACGGGAACGGACGGCGGGGATTAATCCCCATAAATTCGAAAATATTTTGAACCGTCCAACTTCAAAGCTCAATATCTTACTCATTTCTCAATGAAATTGAGTGGTTTTTTAACCTATGGAATCATCTAGACGTATAAATTATATCTAATGGTGATGATACATTTCTGGGCTAGTTTAACCCATAATTTTCTGACTCAAATGGTTGAGACCTTCTCCTTGCAACACCTCATTTATCACTTCATGGGGTTGTGACACATTAGCTCCCCCCTTAACATTTTTTATTAAATATTATGATGAGCTTAACCATGGTGTGGAGAATGGTTAAAGCCTTGTGTTCTCATCATTGGGTGACTAGGGAGGTGGCTAAAATCATCTCACCATGACAAGACCCCTCACTTTGAAAAGGGGTGAGTCACACTTCAAATCACCATGGTTTTGCCACCTCACCTTCATGTCATTATGCCCCTTTACCATGGTTAAATATGAGTCATCCATGGGTTGTTTTCTCTTTAATGGGTCATATGGGTTGTGTCTAACCCATATGAGGTCATGTGTGATGTCATAAAGGAGTTTTGGATTTTTTAGAAAACCAAAATGTCATAGGTTTAAAAATTCCATTTAATACCCCTCTTGATTTAATTTTCATTTTTAATTAATTATGTCATTAATTAAATGTTGGAAATTATTTTATTAATCAATTATTAATTGAAAATAATTCCAAATTAATTATTTGATTAATATTCATGTCATTAAAATTCAATTTTATCTCTTTTCATGACTTTTCAATTTAATTTTCATTTTAATTAATTATGTCATTAATTAAAATATGAAAATTAAATTATTGGTCAATTAATTAATTAAAAATAATTTTGTAATTAATTATTTGATTAATTCCATCATTTTTAATTAATTTGTGCATTTTATGACTTTTGAATTTAATTTTTCATTTTTATTAATTATGTCATTAATTAAAATTTTACAAATTAAATCATTAGCCAATTAATTAATCAAAATAATTTTGAGATTAATTATTTGATTAATTTTGTCATTTTTATTTCATTTTGGTGCATTTTGTCATTTTATGACATTTAATTTAATTTTCATTTTAATTAATTATGTCATTTAATAAATTAAAATATTAAAAATTAAATTATTTGTGAATTTCATTTAATTAATCAAAATAAATTTGAATTTAATTAATTGATTACTTTTGTCATTTTGGGGTTTTAAACATGTCATTGGGTCAATATTTGGTCATTTGGTCAAAAATTGACCATTTTGACCAAAGTTGACTTTTTAGGTCAAAAGGTTGACCTATTGGGTCAACAGGGTTAGTCATTAGGTCAGGATTGGCCATTTTGACCAAAGTTATCTTTTTAGGTCAATAGGTTCACTTATTGGGTCAACTGGGTTGTTCATTAGGTCAGGATTGACCATTTAGACCAAAGTTAACTTTTTGGGTCAAAAGGTTGACCTATTGGGTCAACAGGGTTGGTCATTAGGTCAGGATTGATCATTTTGACCAAAGTTGACTTTTTAGGTCAACATGGTTGGACATTGGGTCAGGATTGATCATTTTGACCACAGTTGACTTTTTAAGTCGTTGGTTGACCTATTGGGTCAACAGGGTTGGTCATTGAGTCAGGATTGACCATTTTGAATTTTGACCAAAGTTGACTTTTTAGGTCAAAAGGTTGACCTATTGGGTCAACAGGGTTTGTCATTAGGTCAGGATTGACCATTTTGACCAAAATTGTCTTTTTAGGTCAAAAGGTTGACCTATTGGATCAACAGGTTTGGTCATTAGGTCATAATTGACCATTTTGACCAAAGTTGACTTTTTAGGTCAAAAGGTTGACCTATCATAAAAATGAGGTCAACAAAAGGGCCCCCAATATGTGTGGAATAATGTATAAGTATGCTGCACATATTGGCGTTGACCGAAGTGGTCTGAAGAAATGTCAGATGTTTCATATCTTGGTTTTGAGAAGGGTATTTAATGGAAGGCCATAATTTTCATGTCAGGAAAAGGCTTATATCCAATAATCGGAAAGAGAAAATGGATGTCATATTCCATTTTCAAAATGTTAATGTCGATAATTAGTTAAAGGAAAGTTATGATTTCCGTGTCAGGAAAGGACTTACATCCAATAACCGGAAAGAGTAAATCGATGTCATATTCCATTTTCGAAATGTCAATGTCGATATTTAGTAAAAGGAAGGCCATAATTTCCGTGTCAGGAAAGGACTTACTTCTAATAACCAGAAAGAGAAAATGGATGTCATATTCCATTTCTCGAAATGTCAATGTCGATATTTAGTTAAAGGAAAGTCATAATTTTCGTGTTAGGAAAGGACTTACATCCAATAACCGGAAAGAGAAAATGGATGTCATATTCCATTTCTCAAAATGTCAATGCTGATATTTAGTTAAAGGAAAGCAATAATTTCTGTGTTAGGAAAGGACTTAATCCAATAATCGGGGAGAGAAATGGATGTCATATTCCATTTCTTAAAATGTCGATATTAGTTAGAGGAAAGCCATGATTTCCGTGTCAGAAAAGGACTTACATTCAATAACTGGAAAGAGAGAAAATGGATGTCATATTCCATTTCTCGAAAAGTCGATATTAGTTAGAGAAAAGCCATCTTTTCCATGTCAGGAAAGGACTTACATCCAATAGCTAGATAGAGAAAATGGATGTCATATTCCATTTCTCGAAATGTCGATATTAGTTAGAGGAAAGCCATGATTTCCGTGTCAGGAAAGGACTTACATCCAATAACTGGAAAGAGAGAAAATCGATGTCATATTTCATTTCTCGAAATGTTGATATTAGTTAGAGGAAAGCCATGATTTTCGTGTCAGAAAAGGACTTATATTCAATAACTGGAAAGTGACAATGGATGTCATATTCCATTTCTTAAATGTCGATATTAGTTAGAGGAAAGCCATGATTTCCGTGTCAGGAAAGGACTTATATCCAATAACTGGAAATAGAAAATGGATTTCATATTCCATTTCTCAAAATTTCGATATTAGTTATAGGAAAGCCATGATTTCCGTGTCAGGAAAAAGGACTTATATCCAATAACCGGAGAGAGTGGCAAACTCACTAAGATATTTGCTGGGGATATCTGCTGGGGATTTGACCTATGTAGGTCGAATGATAATTCTCATATTAGTTATCACAAGTTGTTTGTCATGTCATTTTAGTTCATTTTGGCATTCTTGGACCTGACAATATGTTATAGTCAGCTAGGAAATATCTCACAAGATTTCATTCCATTTTCAATAAAGTACATAGATATCAAAAGTTCACGGTACGTTATGTTTTACACAATACACGTATACACACTGCAAACTACTATGTTAAAAGTTCTCAGATACTGCTAGACCTTCCACAAAATGTCTAACACTCCAAGACATTGTTCATAGAATATGTCTTAGGTGTTTAAACCTTCATGGGGTCATGGCAGCTTTAAGGGTTCTAGTTCTTCCAGTTCTGGTATCGGTCGATATCCATCAGGACGCTTTTCAGGGCACATTCTCCTTAGTGTTATCGATATGCGCTGTCGACTCACACTCGGTATGCAGTGTTTTGAGACATCAGCTCCATTGTCTTGCAAGACTAAAACTGATCCTCGTGGTAAGGGAATCTAGTAAGATCCATGAAATTCTCTAGGGCCCACAATCTGTATTTCTCTTCCAAATAGAATAGAACATCTGTTCATGAGGGAGAGAGTTCAAAAGGGTCTTTCAAAATCTTGACTATCAATATGAGGTGGTATACAGTCGCCCTCCTCATATATATTCATAATGCAACTGTCTGGAATACAATCAGCAGGCATTATATTCCACATTATGAGTCGTCTGATAATTTGAATGATGACTGTCGGTAGTGGATCTACTTGCTCATGTCGTAGTATCCCAGGGGGATTTCCTTCCTTGTCCACAGCGTAGTTGTAACAGCATCCATATTGAATTATCATGCGACCTTTTCTACGAATCCATCTGTTCGGTTCGGAATATGTCCTTCTTTTCAGTTGTCCAGCTCGTCCTTGATCACGTGCATCCATCACATGCTCGACAATGGCACCTTGTTCCACTTCGTCAAAAACTTGGGTGAACAATTGAATGCCTTCCAATATATTAATGGTTCAACCATTAATATATTGAAATTGTTCAAATGTTTGTTTCCTGATAGCTCTGATACGTCTCACTTCCTCTCGAGAAGCAATCCGTTTTTCATTTACTACTTCTGTCGTCGAGAGATCCAATGCTGGCTCATAAGGAACGGGAGTGAATACTTTCCTTTCAATCCTTTCCTCTTCTTCGATCATTTCTTCTCCTAAGACATAATACGTCTCTTTGGAGATGTTCTCAAGTATTGGAAATTTGAATTCGTCATCTTCTTCCATTGGTTTCGTGTCTTGTCTTTCTTTTTCTGCCAGCTTCTTGAGCCTTTTATTGCGATTTCTCCTTTGGGCTCTTGTCATTCCAGAAGCTGATTTCTTTACCCTAGCTAGTGGATGCCATTCCATCTGACTTCAGTTTTCCATTGTCAATAAGATTTTCTGTCTCGTTAGCTTGCTGACAAAGCTTGAACTCCAATACGGATGGTTTTCCTTTTGCTTCTTGCTGATTAGCAATGGATAGTAAAGGTCCATCGTAGAGTAATTCAACTTGGGAGAGTTCAAAATCGAAGTGAATCCTACATCATTTTTCAACACATCGTCAGTCCAAGGCCAGACAAACACCACTTCGAAATGTGAAAAGAAGTCTTTCGTTAGACATTTTTCCTGAAAACGAAAGGATAATGTAACATTTCAGACTTTTTTATGTTAAGGAACGATGCTTATAAACATTTGTTTAATAAGCAAAACAGATGTTTCAAGACATAAAAGTCAAAATTCGTGTCACAAAGATGGTTTTGAGAAGAGATTTTTTTTTATTATCCCAGTTTATAAACAAGTCATCATTTTTTAGGTCGCATAATATTTCTTTAGAAAACAGCCATTGATTGGAGGTAAGATTCTTTCTCCTTGACAATCCACCAGTTGGTAAGATCCTCCAGATTATGTATTTTCAATTACATATGGGCCCTCCCATATTGGTTCAAATTTGCCACCTATCTTTCGATGAGCTAGTATAGGTCTTCGAAGAACTAAAACTAATTCACCGATTCGAAAGGTTCGTGGGCGAACTAATTTATCATGGGCCCGTATCATTTTTGCTTGATACAGTTCGAGATTTGGCTGAGCTTGTAGATGTTTGCCTTCTAAACTCTCGAGTTCTTGAAGTCGTAGTTTGGCATTCTCTTCTTCAATTATTTTATTTGCTATCGCAACTCTGAGAGAAGGGGTTTGGATTTCGAGTGCTAGTGTAGCCTCAGAACCATATACCAAAGCAAACGGTGTTAACCGTGTTGGTGTTTGGTATGTAGTTCTATAAGCCCATAAAGCTTCTATTAATCTTTCATGCCACTGTCTTGGGCTGTTGACTAATGTCTTTTTCAAAATTTGAACCAATGTTTTATTGAAGGCTTCAGCTAAACCATTGGGTTTAGGATAATAGATTGTGGAATACCTCTAGTCTATCCCATGTCTTTGGATAAAGTTGTTCATTTTCGCATTTTTAAAGGCCAATCCATTGTCTGATATGACCCTTCGAGGGATTCCAAATCTATAAACAATATGCGTCTTAAAGAAATAAAGGACTTGTTCTGCCTTGACTTCTCTAAGAGGTATTACTTACGCAATTTGGAGAAATAATCGATGAGTCTGCTAGAATGAATCGATGACCCTTAGATGATGGAGGATCTATAGGGCCCACTATGTCGGTGCCCCAACATTCAAACGGCCAAGATGCAATAGTTGGGTGTAAGACATTTGGAAGCTGGTGTAAAACCACCCAGTGTATCTGACATTGATGACATTTCTTTGCAACGTCAAGACATCCAGTCATCATTGTCGGCCAATAATAACTTATTCTTTTTATTTTCATTTTCATCTTAGGTCCAGATTGTTGTGAACCACATAAACCTGAATGGACCTCCTTAACAATCTATTGAGCTTCAACTTGGTTTAAGCATCTTAACCACATTTGGTCAAAAGATTATTTATCAAGGACATCATTTATTAGAGCATATGATAATGCTCATTTTTTAATTTGAGTGGCAATAGAAAGTGTTTTTAGGTAACCTTCCAGTTTGTAAATATTGAATAATTGGTTATCGTCAATCATTATTTTCGTGATTTGTTGTCACTATCATGTTTTCACCAATTTTATGCAAACTATCCTGTCAATTTGAGAAAGAACTTGTCATCCTTTTATAGAAATTGGTATGTGATCTTCTTCTGGACATGAAAACTCTTTTGCAAGTTTTGCTAAAGCATCCGCTAGAGAATTATCTCTTCTCGGGATTAAGAAAAATGTCGCATCAGGAATTTGTTGAAGCTGCTTCAGAGTGTAACAAGAATACTGTTCAAGTTGAGGTTTCAGAGTCTTGTATTTTCCAGCGATTTGACTGATAATCAACTGAGAATCTTATGCCAATATTTTTTATTTTCATTAGTATTGTCAATTCTAGACCGGTTATGAGCGCTTCATACTCGGCTTCATTATTTGTGCATGGTTCTGTTAGATGATAAGAAAAAGTCATCATCGTTTTGTCTGGAGTGATGAAAATTAATCCTACTCCAGCTTTGCCTGGTATAATTGTCTGTTTGTCTTTATCTTTCCGTGCAGATGATGCTTCATCAAAGTAAAGTTCCCATCATTGTACATTGGAATTTTTTATTTCTGATATTTTTTCATTAGGTAAATCATCATTGAGAGGTGATCCAGTTGGAATTGGGTGTGCTGCTAAGAAATTTGCCAAGATTTGTCCGTTGACAGCACGTAATGGTACAAATGTTATGTTAAATTGGAGTAAGATCATTGCCCATCTTGCTAATCTTCCAGAAAGTGTCGGCCGTGTCATTAAATATTGTAGTGGGTTAACTCTTGAAATAAGAGTTACTTTATGAGAAAGCATATAGTGCCTTAGTTTTTGAACTGCAAAAATCAAGGCTAAGCAATGTTTCTCAATTGTCGGGTATTTTATTTCTGTTGGAACCAAACAACGGCTCAAATAATATAACGCATTTTCTTTTCCATCGTCATTTACTTGTGCCAATAATGCTCCAAGGGAATTGTCCAGTGCTGCAGTGTAAAGGATTAGAGGTCTCCCTACGACAGGGGCTGCTAAAACAGGAGGGGTTGTCAAGTATTGTTTGATATTTTCAAAGGCGTGTTGGCATTTTTCATCCCACACAAATTTTGTATCTTTTCTGGTTAGGGAAGTAAGAGGCTGGCACCTACCTGACAGATTGGAAATAAAACGTCTTATATACGCTTACTTTCCTTGGAATTATCTCAATTGAGTTAGAATTTTAGGAGGAGGCATATTTAGGATAGCTTCAATTTTGAGAGGATCAATTTCTATCCCACGATGTTGAACTAAAAATCCTAGAAATTTTCCTGAAGTGACACCCAAAGTGCACTTTAAGGGATTCATTTTAAGATTGTATTGTCGTAGTCATTCAAAGACAATTCTCAAAACGTATATATGATCATCTTTTAGTTTACTATTGACAACCAGATCGTCCACATAACATTCGACTTGATTGTGTATTAATTCATCGAAGATCCGTGTCATGACTCTTTGATAGGTTGCACCAGTATTCTTTAGTCCAAATGGCATAACCTTGTCGCAATATACCCCTATGGGTGTCTGGAAGGCTGTATTTGCTTCATCCTCTGAAAACATTTTTATTTGATTATATCCTGATGATCCATCCATAAAGGAAAATATTATATGTTTCGATGCAATATCAACCATTAATTCAGGAATTGGTAAAGAGAATTCATCTTTTGGACATGCTTTATTCAAGTCCCTGAAGTCTATGCAGACCCTTATCTGACCATTTTTCTTTTTAACTGGCATCACATTGGCTAACCATGTCGGATAATTTTCTTCTCGTATGAAGTCGGCTTCTATCAATTTTTTGAATTCTGCAATGACTTGTTTCTCTATTTCAATACACATCCTTCTTGGAGCTTGTTTAACATGAATTGTGATTTGATTTATCCCAAGTTTATGGACTGCGACTTCTGGAGATAAGCCAGGCATTTCGTCATAATTCCAAGCAAATCAGTCTTTGTATTCTGTGAACAATTGAATTATGTCTTTTGCTTCCTCATCATTAAGGAATGAACTAATGAAAGTTGGTTTCAAATTTTCATTTGTTCCTAAATTTATTTCTTTTAATTCATCAATTGTTTATTTAATATCTTCTTCCAATTATGGAGGAGCATCTTCGATTAGAAGATCAGATATCATTTCAGAATTGTATTCTTCATTGATGACAAGGCAAAATTCTGTATCATCTAATGGTTCCAGAGTACCAAATCCAACACCTTCTTTGGAATTAGGATTATGTTTGTTATTATTCAACATTTGCTCAATAAAATGTGGTTGTTTTAAAGACCATTTTTTGAGCATTAAACTATTTTGAATAAATTTTTGTGCCCAAGAAGAGTACAACTCAAAAGAAATTTTCATTGATTGGAAGATTTTCATCTTCTATTTTTATATTAGTTTCAGTACTAGAAGATGTAGAGCCAAGTCTAAACTTAATTGGCCTTTTGTCATCACTACATACTTCTTTGACTACTAGATTCTCAATCTTAGTAGTAGAGATTGGAGTTAGAGTCATATAATGTATATAATGATTGATTTTGTCATACATAGATTAAAATTGTTTCTCTTTGTCATCTTCTTCTTGAGGTATTTTGAATTGAGGTTTCTTTAAAACCACCGATGTCGTTTCTTCTTCAGAGTCCAGGTGAATTTTGAATTTCAATGGTTTCTTCATTGTAACAATTAGATCTTCTTTCCCTTGTCCTCGTCATCGGCCTCGGCCTCGAGTATGAGTCTGAAGAGAATTAACTCCTTTTATTTTTGTTGATGAAAAATGATCTCTTTCGTTTATTTTCTTTTCTTTTTCTTTTTCTTTCATATCCACCATTGTCTCTTTGGAGAATATTGTTTTCTTTATAGGAGTGTAGTATGCTGCATCTTCATGTATACCGATTTTATGGATCGAAAACGGTTGCAAATCTCCTACAATACAACATTCTTGTCCTTTTCGTAGATATTTTATGCATTGATGCAACAAAGAAGGAACCATTTTGTATTCATGAAGCCATGGTCTGCCAAGTAAGGCATTAAAAAAGGTATCTGAATCAATGATATGGAATTTTGCCGTTGTCATCAAGTCGACTATCTTTAAGAGCAATCTTATTGATCCCAGTGCTCGTTCTCCTTGTTGATTAAATCCTCGTAACATCATCGTATCTCTTGATAATTGGGAGGCATCAATATCCAGATATGCAAGAGTTCTCAGATTCATAATGTTGATTGAAGCACCTGGGTCAATAAGAACCCTTGAAAGTGTCGTGTCATTTATGTTTACTACGATATACAGTGGACGATTGTGTTCAGTTGTTCCGAGCAACAAGTCATTATCAGAGAAGGTAATCTTCGCTGATTCTTCTAATAGACAAACTTCATTCTGAGTAATACTAGCAAATTGAGCCAGGAAAATGTCTGGATCTAAAAGGGCTTTTATCAATGACTCTCTCATTTCTTTGGAAAGCATAAGAGCGTCATAGATGCTCAATTTTGCTAGTAATTTCCTTAAATGAGCTAGTACATTATAGTCCACTTTATTATGAAGATCATCCTTATCTCTTTCAGGGAGATTGGAGGAATGATTTTTTCTGATGTGACTATTTGTTTTTCCTTTTCTTGTGGAGTATTCTAGGAGGTAGAACCTTTCCACTCCTCAAATTGATTTCAATTGTCTCTAAGTCTGAAGAATCCAATTCTATGGAAATCGAGGTTCCTTGTAATTGGAGCGTAGCAGTGTCATTCTCATCTTTGTCATTGTCAGAATTTTCATCAATGTTTTTGTTATTTTGGTTGTCTTTAGATTGATCAAGATCATATACGATTTAAGTATTGTCTATAGGATTAGGATTTGAATGATCACTTTCAGAAGCATCACCCAAAATTAACAGAATGTAAGCATAACTGGAATTATTATTATTCACAGTAGGAGCAAAAAGGAAGTCATACAAAGTCATCGGTTTAAGGATTTTTCGTCCTTCATCCGATATAACTATCCTAGTAGAAGATGGGGAAACATAAGAACAAGAGGGTATAAAAAGAACTGCAGTCCCTATATCCGGAAGACCTCTAATCCTTTTTTGTTCTTTATTTTTCTTTTTCTTTTCTTTCTTGGGAGGCTTTGTAACCTGATATTCGGTAATGATCTCCTCAGAATATTTACCTCGAACAGTGTCTTTGTTCTTGCTTCTGGGAATTAAGTTTTTCCACCAAAATCATATTGATCGAACCTTTGTCTGGTTCTTTCAAATATTCTTTCAGGATTACTATACTGCCTTCTTTAAAGTTGCGCTCTAATCAGTCTTTGAAGACAAAGCATTTATCAATCTTGTGTCTGAGCATTCTATGATAAGGATAATAATTAGGGTTGTCCTTCATGTCGACTTCTGCTGGCCTTTTAGCTTCTGGTAGCTTAAATTTTGGAATTTTAAGCAAGCTACGAAATATTTTGCTGACGACTTCCGTTTTAAATGAATATTCTTTATTCATTCTTTTGACCATTGTTCTTTTATTTGTCGATATTGGGATTGGTTGTTGAAGTTGTAATTGAGGCGATGTCTGTGATATTGATGGATTCTGTCATTGCTTCTTTTGTTTAGATTGAACCCGCATCACTTGTTTACCTTTTTCCACAACATTTCTCAGCCTCTTTTCAAATGTCTTAACAGTCTTTGTCTTTTCAGTCTTTTCCATTCACTCATCTGCTTGGCTTCTTCTTGAAGATTGGCAGCTTTACTTAGAAATTTTTCAAAAGTTTTTATTTTAAATCCTTTAAGCATAAATGCTATAGGACCATGGATATTTTTAAGCAGGGTTTCAGCAGCGTGTTGCTCTTGAAGTTGTGGTTCACATATCATGCTGAGATTTCTCCAGCGTAAAATGTAATCCACTAAGTTTTCTTCTGTTTTTTGTTTTTCCGCTACCAAATAACCAACTGTGGTGTGATGTTGAGCTCCAGCAAATCGTTGTATGAAGAGACTTTCAAGCCTACAAAAGTTTTAATAGACCCATTAGGAAGTTCTGCATACCAGTCAAAGGAACTCCCGTGAGACTATTAAAAATTGTTGGAGTAAAAGAGCGTCACTTCCCCCCGCATTACAACTGCTTGCTCTGAAATGTGCTAAATGTTGTCGGGGATTACCAATTCCATCAAAAATTTTAAAGACAGGAGGAACAAAAGCTTTAGGGTATTGGACATAATCAAATTCCTCTGGATATGGTTTACCCTTTGGAATTAATGATCCAACCATTACCTGAGCCATTATTTCTTTTATCTTTTGTTCCACGAGTTGTGTGATATCTTTTTCCGGAATTCCACTACGAGGGGAATTCTTTTTCTTTTGAGTGCTTTCTTCAACATCTATTGGCTCTCCTTTGTCTTCTAAAACGTGAATAGCCCTTGGCCTAACGATTTCAATGGCCTGTGATGGATTTGTTGGTAGATTTTGTAAAGCTGCTACCAATTCTTTCATTTTCTGCCCAAGACGACTGATTTGTTCATCTCGCTGTTGTATAATTGCTTGTAATTTGTTTGTTGCATCTTCTTCAATTAACATTCATGCTAAAGAAGTAGATCGTGTTTCTACCATATTAGTGCTGGCAACATTTTCATTTGAACTATCAGAAGTGTCTTTCTTTCCTCACACGGAGAATTGTTTGATATCATTTTTTAACTTTTTCAGTCTTTCTTCAAATGATTTTGCAAGATGTTATTTATGAGTTCCTTCGTGTGAACTGTCTGCAGGAGTGTTCATATCATCCGAATTTCGTTCAGACGATCTTCGTTTCCATCATTATTTTCTAGTATGGGACGAGATACTCTAGGCGGTGTATCATCATATGGATAATATGCATTTTGTAACATATGAACCAAATATGTCATTTTATTAGATGTATCTTCCACTTTTAACGTCAGTTTGTCATATTTGGCTTTGTCTTTTGTAATTGTCACATCTTTTACTCTTGGCCATAGTCAGAATTTTACTGGCACTCGAGTACATTGATCTTCTGTTGGAGATTGATAACTTGTTTCTTCATAAATAGAGTTTTCTATTGCTAGAATTCTCCTTTTCATGTTTTTAGAGACTGTACAACCCATTTTGTCCAACAATTGGGAAATTAAACATTTATCTTTTCATGCTAATCTTTTAAACACTGAATGTATAGCATGAATCAAGGGAGAACTCTTAGGTTGAAAGAAATTATTAGTATATTCAACAGGAATTGCAATATACCGATTTTCTTCTGAAAAGGAAGGGTTTCCAAAAAAATTTTGCTCCAATTCAGGTGTTTCAAAATTATCATTTTCATTCCACCTTTTCTTTCTTTTAAGCGGACGAGCATTGTTTTAATGATTATTTTTGGAACAAGATCCAAATTCGTATGTGGACGGTGGTGGAACATCATCCTCGTCATAGATTTGTTTTCCTTTGCTGTCAATTTTTCTTTTCATTTCTTCAAGAGTATAAAAATCTTCAGGTGTATACTAAGGTAGGTCTTCTGTAAAATTCAAAAAGTCTTCATAAGATGGCAGATCAAATTCTTCAAAAGAGAGTATATCAGTTTGATATGGATTATCTAAGGTAAATTCTGTTTCACTAAACAATCCATAATTATTCTGATAAAAGGAAAGATCTTCCTCTATTGCTATATCGAAGTCTTGAAAATAAGAAAAGATTGAATTCAGAGAATCCATTGCAACTTTCTGAAATTTCAAGAAAAATGAATATTATTGACTTGTTTATTAACTGGGAATTTGTTTTTAAAAGTTTGTAGTTCTTATTTGTCAAAGAACGAAATGTCAACTGGAAACAAGTGATAACAAAAGATGAGAAGAAAGAAGGTCCTCAGCGGAGTCGCCAGCCTCTTGATGGCGATGAAAATCCCCTTCACTGGTCGATTTGCATCGCTATCAATTTTCGTATCATGTCAATTTTAAGGAGTCGTCACTCTATTTTAATATTGCCCTAATCTTATTTTTATAAATCCTATAAAGGAATTAAGAAATATTAGGGCCAATATAAAACAGAGAAAAAGAAGGATGTTTATGATAATCCATATAAAAGAGGATTCTAGAATGTCATATCCTGGAGTTTCTATATAAGGAGGATCACAAAGTTTTAACAAGAGATTTCTATCGTAGATTCTTTTACTTCTCCTACAGAAGCAAGCTTCTATAGTTTATTACATCTTAGGCAATTTATAATTGTCTAAGAAAAATTCTGATTAATGTTGATCACTTGTTTTCTAGAAATTTTGTTTTTTTAGGGAAAGATGTACCCACTATCAATCCTAAATGTCATTTTTTCATGTCGGTTTTATGTCATTTTGTTGTTTGTTGAAAGTTTAGGTTTTTTGGCTAACCTAAAAGTTTTGGTTTTGTCATTGTTGTTTTGTTAATGTCGCTGTTTTGTTTTATTTTGTCAATGTTGTTGTTTTGTTTTTCGTCTCATTTCCAAATTGTCGTCCTGCAAAATAGAGTTAGCACACCCTATAACACGCAAAAGAAATATAAACGAAACTAATGCTTAAAATAAAATTGATTTAAAGATTTCAGAAAAAGTATCATTCCCCTTATTTTTAGAAACTTAAGTGAATGATGAATTCAAATAGATTTTTTTATTGTATTGTGACAAATAGGAGCATTCCTATTCTTTACCCTTTGGTCCAAGTGCAAAGAACATTGATTAGTCCTATGTTTGATTACCGAATCTGCACAGTGCTGGGAGGATACTCGGCCGCCACTTCGAGCTCCCACGTTCCCCTCACCTCGAGGGCTAACATTTACACTTCGACTCTCAAACAATAGGACCAAATTGAATATTTTAGTCCGTCACACTAAAATGTCCAATTCTACGTCCGATAAATAATATTTCCCTATTTATTTGCACCCTCCTTCCAAGGCTTTTGACTTCCCCGAATATTGGATGTACTCTTTACTATAGTTGATAATTCAACATATTTTAACAATTCAATTGTCCAGATTGAAAGTAAATTAAGTTTTAAGTAAAAGATTATCACAATTTATTTTAATATATTAGGCACTTCTATTTAATTTCATCAATTTACATAATTTCATAAACAAGGAGAAAGACTAAGAAAACTACTCGAATGCATGAGAATTAAACAAAGCATGGATTTCTTTTAAAGTTAACAACAATAAACAAAGATACTTATCTCAATTTCCTCCCCAAGCAGACTCCTTGAAGTTCCTTTGACTTTTCCTTCTAGTAGAGCACACTTCTTAACTCACTACTTACACTTACTCACACTAAACTTCAACTTAGACTCAAAAGCACACTAATAGAATACTCTAAGACTCCTAAAATAGACACACTACATATTAAAATTCGTCCTCTATTTATAGAGGTAGACAAAGCTCCAAGGGGTACTTAAGCACCTCTTCAAAAAGCGTTCAGGTTCAATGTATCTAGTATTTTGAACGGTCTCGCCGTCAGCGAGAAACGACCTCACCGTCAATGGGGCTTCTAGAAGGTCTTCAAACCGCGCGATCTCGCTATCGGCGGGCTCGGGTTCGTTGTCGGCGAGGTAGTTGCAAACCTTTAAGAAATTCTCTTTATAATCTCGCCGTCGACGGGCTCGATTTCATCGTCGGCGACTGTCGGCATATTTTTTATGTTATGTGTTGTATTTTAAAGGCGCCTACAGAATTTGTCGGCGAATTTTTAATTTAATTTAAATAAATAATTTGAAAAAGTAGTACTTGATTTTTGAAAATAATTTTAAATTTGAAAATTTTAAGATATGAAATCAAACTGATCTCACATCCCGAATAGTTTATGTAAACGAGCACCGCACCACAAACTGTGTATCTATCCTGAAGAATAGACACACTGCTTGATAATGGGGCTTGATTAAATAAACTAGAAAGGTTTGTGACATCCGTTTGGTCTGCGAACCAATTTTATAAGCCGACAAGTTCCCCTGCCTAATATGAAAACATTAAACAGGGTTTATATTACTTGGGTTCTTAAAATTCCCTATAAGGGCAAGCCCCTATAGTTAATTACATCTTAAGTGACGGGAATCACCTAAGAAAACTCTCGATAATAATCAATAGTTCTGCTCTCAAGAATTTCAAAGTTTAAGTTTTCAAGGGATTGAGTTTAGAAATTTCAATAGGGAATGGATCAAATTTGGAACATTTTATTTTGGGAATTCAAAGGAAGAAAGGTAGGAGAAATCACATATTCGAAGCGAACTTCGGTAATTTCCCGGCTATCCTATTGTTTGGCTTGAATTTAGGAAAGTCCTAATGTTTATTTAATGTTTTGATCTTGCCAATTTTAATTAATTAGGAATTATATTCGTATGATGCGATCACACAAATAGCCTTGAAGATGTGAGGGTTTATGTCGTATCAGACGACTACCTCGGAAACCTAAGACCGGTTAGGGCTTAATTTGCAATGCAAATGCCTAACGAAGAGTTGAGGATTTATGTTGCACTAGGCAAACTACCTCGAAGTCCTATGGCTTGGTTGTTTAATTCTATGAATGTTTTGCTGAAGTAGGCTCAGGTTTTGTTGATGACGATGGCCGTGCTGCCCACCATGCTCCGAGCTCCTTGTTGTTGCAGAGGTCTAGTTTTAGAAGTTATAAATCAGGAGATGAGAGAAGTGTTCTGGTTTAGAGAAAGTCTTAGTTTCCAAGTGTTTTTTATGTTTTAATTAAAACAAATCTTAAAGTTGATTATAACAACACCGGTTAAGATCCCACTGGTTCCATCCTCCCGCATCGTTATTTTTATCTGATTCACTTAGTCCGGATGAATTTGCTAAACTCAACTAAATGAGTTCCACATTTTCATTTAGCACCGTGGAAATCCCGTTAGCAACACGTAGGTTACATCATCCGAGGTATTCCCGATCATCCAACAAGACGTTTTAATTTAGTTGTAGTTCTAGTTTTGTTGTTCTGTTTGTGATTAAATTTTGAGTTGTTTTATATTTTGAAATGTTGTGGCGGTGAATTTTATCTTGTAATGACTTTTAATTTAGTTTTGGTTTCAGTTTTAGGGACTACCCTAAAGGTTTTGGTTTTCATGCAACAGCTTGTTTATCATGCAAGAAAGGTAAGTGCGATGCGATTAAATAAATTGCAATAAGGTAAATGGCAATAAAAAAAAGCGTACCTGGAGGGTCTTCCCGTCATCCCAAGCTGCACTTAAAACACAATTAGAATATTTAAGCATTTAAAGCAAGTTCCTAGGTAAAGCTAAGGGAAGGGTTATGGTTTTCTACCAAGTTTCTAATCCTATAGCTAGTCACCTCCTATGACGTCTAGGTTCTTGTATTTTGAGTTTGAGGACGATTTTCTTCATCAAAGAACAATTAAGTTCAATTGTTCTTATAAATATCCTATCATATCGAGGAAGTGCTTAAGACGAGTCGTAAACATCTTTTCAATATTTCTAGGATTATTTTAAGTCCAAGAGAATTTAATTATACAAATGAATTAATCGTCCGGGAGTTCAGGTTTTGTTATCTTGCTCAGTGAACTAGGACATTTGAATATCCTATGAGTGAAGTAACACTTCACTTAACGTTCCATTTAGGAGTTATGACAACAAAAGCTTTCGAGGGCAAATTGTTGCTCAAGTGATTTATGATTTAATTTAATTTTAATTAATGGGTTTAAGTTTGGAATAGTGTTCAAGTTGTTTTAGATTTATTTTGAATTTCTTTATGTTTTAGGTGATGTTATTTTTAATTCAATTTAATTTAATTTAATTTTAATTTGATTTAATTTAGTTTAATTTTAATTTTAATTTAATTTATTTAATTTACTTTAATTTTAATTTTAACTTGATTTTATTTTTTTATTTAATTTAGTTTAATTTAATTTAATTTAATTTAATATGATTTAGTTTAATTTAATTTAATTTAATTTAATGTGTTTTAATTTAATTTAATTTAATTTAATTTAATTTTAGATTTTTAATTTAATTTAATTTAATTTAAACTTTTAATTTAATTTAAACTTTAATTTTAATTTAATTTTTATTTTAGATTTTAATTTAATTTAAATTTTAATTTAATTTTATTTTTAATTTTAATTTAATATTTTATTTTTTATGTTTTAAAAATGATTTAATTTTAATTGTTAAAGTATTAATTTAATTGAAATTTTAAAAGGATTTAATTTAAATAATTTAATTTTAATTTAATTTAATGATTAAGTCTTTTAGCATTTTAAATCTTAAATTTGGATTATCACTTTAATTAGGAATTAAATATTATTGAGATGATTAATTTAGGGATTCTTAAATTAAAGAACAAATCTCTTCCTAATAATATCCCTATTTTAATAATTCCAATTTTATTATTCTTCCAAATTTAATTAATTACTTAATTAAAGTTTATCTTAATTATTTTTAAATTATTTAGTAGGTTTCTACCCTTTAATTATTTAAATTTCAATCATCCAAATCAGGTTAAGATCAAATATTTTACTTTTTCATTTTATTATGCCTAAAGTTTTAATTAATGGTTAAAATTTTAATTACCATTTTGCCTTTCAAGCTTAATAATTTCATAACTCACTAAATTGAGCTTAAATGAATTTGAAATTTTTATGTGACTTCACTCATATGTCAATAAAGACATTAGAGGAGAAAATGTGATTTTTCTGTATTTAATTTATTTATGTAATTATTTTTGGTGGAAAATAGGGATTTCCAAGGAAAATTTAATAATATGACCAAGGGAAAGTTTCTGTCCTTAAGAAAATTATGAGACATTCCTAATGACTAGAGAACCAATTGGACCAATTTTGGTGATTTTTTGAATTATATTCTTTTTATTATAATTATTTTGAGTTTTGGAGTATTAATTAATTTAAAAATAAAATAAAGGTTAAAAAATGAATTTTATATTTTTCAAAAATCTCTCTAATACCAAGGAAATCAGAGAACTAATTTTTACAATTTTTTGATTTTTCTTTGATTTATTAGAATTATTTTAGTGGAAATGCTAGAAAATACATTTTTTTTAATTTTAAAATTACCTTAGGGCTTTAAAATTTAATATCTCATCATAGAGACTTAATAAAAATATGAGATTTGTTCCTAAGTGATTAAAATTTAAAATGTTACATTTTGGTGAATTTTATTATTTTTGTGATTTTTATTATTTTTTAATTATTAAAAATATTAAAATAATGCAAAAAATCAACTTTTTTAGAAAATTGCAACTTTAATTTTCTTAAATTCCCTTGATATCAGAGAGGCTCCAAAACCAATTTGGTGAATTTTTGAAAAGTATTTTGAAAGTTATGAATTTTTTAAGTTTAATTTTGGCTAAATGGCTTAATCAACCCATTTGATAGGGCTAACCAAGTTCAATTGACTTCAAACTTTTATGGTGGGTTCCTCTGATCCTAAAGGTCAGTGGAGAATTGATTTCAAGTCAATTTGATGTGTGATTAGCTCTAATTAATTAAAACTCCATTTTGGGTGTTTAAGCCAATTAGGGTTATTCCAAGTGAGTTAACTCAAAACCTATTTTTTCTAGGGTTCTCTGGTCATAATAAACATCACCAAATTTTCCTAGAATTTATTTCACAAGATGCTAATTATTAGAATTAAAATACTAAGAATAGTAACCTAGAATTGAAAAATCAATAACTCTTCATAGGGATGGCCTCTGACTTTGGAAAATTCAGGGAATGTTCCCAAATTTAGAGGCTTCAAAAGCCCTATGGTCCATGCCATGGTGAATTGTATACATGCATGGAGAATTGAAAATGTGTAGTGAGTAAATAAATTATTAAAAATCAAATACTTAATAAAATTTGATGATTTCTTTTCCACATTATTCTCCTCTGTTCACTGAGCAAGAGGGTATTTTTATTTTATTTTTCTGATTTTCCTACACAAAGTTATGTATTTTTGAAGTTTAGGGAATTAAATAAATAGAAAAATAGCCTAATTTCCTACTTATCCACGCGGCGCCAGCTCAACCTAGGCATCTCCGAAGCTCCACGCGTCGTCTTCTGATTCGGCGCCGCCATCCGACTCAGCGCTCCAGGGCCCCGCGGTTCATGTTTCGTTGCTCCGTCCGGCGCGATCCTGGCCGTCCGCTCGATACACGCACAATCCGACGGCTCCTGGTCATCATCTACGACTGGTGTGAACCCGTGACCGTCAACCTTCTAACCCTAATTTCTCACTCGATTCTCAACGGATTTTTGTGTTCTTATGCTCTATGGATTCGTCTTGAAGAGACGAACACATCCATACGGTAAACATGTATTTAAATTGACTCAAATTAAATGGAGAATCTCTGTAAGCTCAAGAAGAAGAGTGAGTCCATACCTTTGCTCAGAGAAGTGAAGCTTCGATCTGAGAGTTGTGTCACCTTCGATTGGGTCCAAGCAAGCTCCATATGAAGTCCCTTGGCCTGGTGAATTGTCTAGGTATGATTTCGACCAAGCCCGATCACAAAGCTTGGAGGCTGGAAGCAATAGTCGGCCCTGGTGAGGGGGCTTTGCTTCGGTAAACTTCTTCTCTTGGTCCAGTGAAGGTGTAGGACCAATCAATTTGGGGATTGGTCCACTGCGAAGAAGTGTCCTGGTTTTTATCTTCGAAATTTGAACTCAAAATCGAGCTCGACTCGGAGGAATTGGGATCGGAATCCGAGTGGAGATCAAATGCTCATGTGTGGAGAGTGGTCCGGAATGATTTTGGCGAGTTTCCTTAAGGTTGGTTCGGCACCTCTTCCATGGCCGAGAGAGGTGGTGTTTAAATAGGAGAGGCTGGAGAGCCTCCGAGGGGAGTTAGGGATCGGGATCGTTGCTCTTGGCAAGGGAAGAACAGTGCAATGGCCGACCTGGGCATGGGGCAACTCAGCGAAGGTGGAATTTCAATGCTTGGCTCCTTCCCATGTCTCGGCCATGGCGTTTTCCGGCGGCCTGGGTGGCTGGCCGGCGAGCATGGGTCACCCTCGGGGTCGGGAGGTCCGGGGCTTGAAGTTGGTGAAGGCGATTGGGCTTGGACATGTGTAAAGTGTTTGAATCGAAGTAGAATGGGGTAAGAGTATATTTTGGCTAAATTTGGTCAAATGCATGGATTGGGCTAGGTGCATCTTCCCATGGCTAGTTTGGGCTAAAGATAAAGTGGTTTAGGCCAGCTTAATTAGTGGGGAAGGGTCACCATCCAAGTACAATTAAGTTTAAGCATGGTTTAGTGGAGTCATGGAAGTGGTTAATCCCCCTTAAGGGAATATGGAAAGGGCCTCCTCCTCTTGCCATCTTGGGTATGGTGAGGTGGAAAGTAGATTCCATGGCTCTCATGGCTCCCATGTGGCTCATGCATGGCTTCATGGCTCCATTTGGCTTGGGAAAAGTTAAGTCAACTTTCATGGAGAAGGATTTTGTGAATTTTGGAATTTAGGGGTGATTTGACATGAGGCTTGATTTGGAATCATTTGATGATGGGATTGGAACTTAGGGAATGACTTTGATTAAATGGATGGCAAATGAAAATGTCATATGGGCTTTAGGGTAGATTTTGGGCTCTTTGAAATGGTTTTAGATGGGCTTTTAAAGTGATTTAGGGAAGTGGGTTTTTTTAATTTTAGGATGGGCATTTGGGTGAAAATTTTGTGAAGGACCATGTCAAATAAATGTTGCAATTGGTTTAGGGATGTTTCATGAATGGTTTGAAGTCAATTTGGTGTGATTTGGAGTTGAATTGGTTTGAATTTGGGTTCATTTGGTAAGTGGGCCAATGTAGGTCAAATTGGGCTAACTTGGGCCAATGTTGGGCTAGGGTTGAAATTGATGTAAAATTAATGTTGGGAAATGTTTATGGGAATGTTTCAAAGAGGTTTTGGCTTTGGTTGGGTTTTGATTTTGGGGTTTGGGCTTATTTGGGTTAGGTTTGGGCTTAGGTCAAAATTGGGTCTTTTAGCTTTGGGTTGGATTTGAGTGGGTTTGGGTTCAAACTTTGGGCAAATCATGTTAGTGTTTTGTTTGTGGGGATGTTAGGGAAGGTTTAGAAAAGATTTGGGGTTAATTGGAGTTGAATTGGGTGAGTTTGGGCTAAGTTTGGGTCATGGGTCCAAATTGTGCTTTAAGGTCAAAAGTGAAATTGGATTCAAATGCCAATCAAATTGGGCTTGGATTTGGTCTAGATTGGTGTTGGGGATGTTGAATTGAAGTTTAGAATTGAATTGGACCAGAATGTGGGTCAATTGGGTGGGTTTGGTTTGACATTGGGTTCACTTTGGGTTAAAATGGGTCAAATTGGAGATTTTGACAAAAGTGGGGTAAATTGACAAAATTGACAAATGGTGTAGTTGGACAAAATGAAATTGGGAATATTTGGGATTTTTTGGAATTTTCGGGGAATTTTCTAAATTTTTGGATTTTTTTGCTAAGAGGGGCATTTTGGGTATTTGAAGGGTATTGGGAGGTATTTTTGGAATTTTTGGTATTTTTGGCTATGAATGATCAATTTGAGTGATGTGGGAATGTTTGGGATTGGTTTTGAGGAATTTGGGTGATTTTGGAGAATTTTGAAAAATTTGGGTAATTTCGAGGGTTTTGGGTAAGCTGAAGTTAGTGGTCCCCGGGGTCAAAAATTAAAAATTTGGAAAATTAAAGATTGGGTAAATGTAAGTGGATTGAAATCATTTTAGTTGAGCCATGAAGCCATGTTAAGCCTATATGAGCCATGAGAGGACTCATTTGAGGCATTCACTATGTTGTTCCTAACCCTCTTGCTCAAGGGCTTAGGGGTTAAGGACCATCCATGTGAATCACCTTCATGAGTCGGGAGGTCAAGTTGGGTATAGATGTGGTTTTAGGAGGTGTGTGAAAGTGTAGTGTATAAGTATAGTGTGTGTGTAGGTCAGCCCCTTCATCAGACCAGGCCACCCAGGGCAGTCCTAAGGCCAAAGAGTCCTATAGGAATTCATCCTTTAAACTTCCACATTTGATTTCAACCCTCTAGGTGATTAGGGGTCTACAATCAAGTTAGTGGAGTTTGCAGGGAGTTAAGAAGTGGTTTGAATTTCTAAGTGGTGGGTCCCAATTCTAATCCTCTAGGATAGTCAAAGGAAAAGCCTAAGGCTAGATCCTAAGTACTAAAAAGAAGGAGAGAAGACCTCATAAAAAATGAGGTCAACAGCGACTTAGTTCATTTTGCTTGTATTTCTTCCTTTTTGATCCAAATTTGCTCTATTTTATGCTTTTTTTCTTCCATCACTTATAAATCTTTGTTCTTGCAATAAAATAAAGAAAATACCTTTCTTTAAAGTGAAATTTATAAAAAATAGGTATTAATTTCTTAACATATTTTCTGTGATCAAAATCCCCCAAACTTAATTATTACTTGTCCTCAAGTAATTTTTATACTAAATAAAAACAATGATTTTTGTAATAGAATTTTTTAATTCAAATAAACTATGAATTAAATTTAAATAATACTATAGTAAAGTTAAATAGAAATATTTTTAAGTAATTAAATTAACTTTATAGATATAAGATTATTTAGTTATCAGATCTAAGATTTCTAGCTCTCTATTTATTTCGGGAAAGACTATATTTAAAAGAGTAATTTACTTAAGATATTTAGATGATAGGAAGTTCAGAAAACACTATTTAGTAAAATACTTAATCCATATATATAAGTTTGGAAATATATTTGAGTTTTACCCTTTAGGTTGATTCCATTGAAGCCAATTTTTGATAAGGCACCTTCTCAAGCTTCTCCTCACTTATATTTTTCTTTTCTTTTCTTTTCTTTTTTTTGGATTGATTTTCAATCCTTCTCTTTTTCTTTTTCAAGTAAGGATTACTGTATCTGGATAGCCTGTTAATATTTTTGAACTTCAACTTTCTCTTCCTAAATTTGAAACTTAAAATATTTCTTTTCTTATATGTATTTCATAGCCTTTACTTCATTGAATTTCAATCTCTTCTTTTTCACGTAAATACTTAAGAATTTCAATTTTAGAATATAGTTTCCCTTACTTTAAATAGTTTACTATATTCTTATTCCTTTTAACCAAATATCTTATTCTATTAAATTAATTTGGATTTCTAGAAATATTCTATTCAACTTTCTATAATAATCATATAAATTAATTCAAGTTACTGAATTAAAAATTATTACAAAAAATCAAATAACAATAATTTTTTTTAAAACATAGAAATTGAGAACAATTTAATAATTAAATTTGTATTTTTCCTCCCCCAAACTTAAATTTTTCTATCTATTTCTAAATTGTGAAAAGGAAAATATACAATGAATTTACATCATACCTTTGAGCTTTAGGTATTTCCTTTCCTTGAAATTTTTGCGAGCTTTTTCATTATTTAAAGAACTCGTACTTGTTAGTATTCTTTCACATATATAGTATTTAAAAGAGAGTCTTTGAGTAAAGAAATTTTGAAATAAGTATAAAAACACAAACAAATTAAAACTTAATCTACTATTACACATCCAATCAACTCGGGTTACTAAAACAATCTGAAATTAAAGTTCACAATTTATAAAACTTAAACAACACATTTAAAGAAAAACTAACATACTACCTTAAAGAGAATTTGCATACTAGTTTAACATATATAAAAAGTCTAACATAATAGCTTAAGCAATTTAAAACAAACACACCAACTCCACAGTCCACAGAAAGTACATAACAATTACACACAAAGTAATAAAGTTCTTAAAATAATAATTAGTCTAAACAAACCAAATAAAGTCTAATCTTCAGCATCAAAATCCCAAACTATATCATCTCCCTGATCTCTAGACTGAGAAGGCTGAGCAGGCTGATACTGTGTGTAGCGGGGGCATTCAGGAAAGACAACATCTAATTCACCTCTCCTGTAACGACGTTCAGCCTCATAATATGCTATTTCGTATTCTGAATGTCACTGGAGATATCCACTGTCATAATCATGTCTTCTCTCCAAGCCTCCAATCCTTTGGTCCATATGCTCAAACTTCCTTTCCATGTTCTCTCCAAATTTTTTAAAACTCTTTCTGTGTAGGGTCAGCTCATTCATTAGTTCATGAAGGGTAGGGGTGGTGTACTGAGGGGGGTAATAACTAGTAGAAGGTATATCTCTACTCGATGAAGGCATATAACTCCTCGTCCCTGATCTCCATCCTTCATGGGATTCATACGTCTTAATATTAGCCGGAGTGATGGGCTTCATTGGTTCCACCCATTCCTCATCATCTCTAGCCTCAACTCCAGAGAGTTGGCAGAGTGCAAAAATTAGACCAGGGTGTCCTAGTCCTCCTCCACTTTCACTTCGTGCGATGGCTAATATATTCTTATAAATAATATTTCTCACATTTATACTTTTCCGATTCCGAATACAATAATTCGAATTGATCCATCTCTTGTTACCTCACTCGTGGTGATATGTGGGTAACAAGGTAGAACAAATGAAGTAGTGCCAGGCCTTAGATAATGCATTTAACATTGAAAGAGGAAAATTTACCCTTTCGCGCTGCTTTATCTTCCAAACTCCTTTCCCGTCAGTGAGAAAGTTTATCACCTCTTCCAGTGGTCCTTCCATTGTTCCAAAAGTATCATAGTTACTGGTATGCAGGTCACGTACCTCATAAAATGAATTAATCCTAGCAGCACTGAATTCAATCAAAAATCCTCTTACTTTGATCGGTGCATCTTCAATTGCAGTCAGATTGGCATAAAATTCCTTGACAACTTCTACAGCGACTTCGTTTATGGTGTAGCAAAAATTTTCCCATCCTCTTTCCTTAATTATTCGTTCCACTTCTCCGCCCGGATTCTTGAAAACTCGATCCTGTATGCATTTTCTTGCTTGAATGTTATGAAAGTATCGAGTTTGTGCTCTTGCATTTATGAATCGGGTTTCGTCGTAATCCAACCTTCGTCTTTATCGAGGAGCCATTTCGTTCGATCTATGAAAATCACAAAAATTCTAACTAAACTTCCAATTATTACTAAAATGGCTTCCTATAGCAACTAAAATCCATTTAAATCGATCTCCATGAATTTCTTCCAAGTATTTTCTCCATATTTCGAATTTTTCCAAAATTTCCCAATGTAGAAGAAATTCATGGTGAAAATCAAAATTTTTGCATATGAGTGAAGCACTTACCAAGGGGAGATGAAATCTGGTGTCAAAAAGTGTTGAAATCGCCTCAAATACAAGATCTCACGAGCCCTAGGTCGATTTTTTTCGAAGTTTTGAGGAAGGGATGATGAATAGTGTCGGCCGACTGGTCAAATATAGGGCATTTTGTGATCTCGTTGTCGGCGAGCTAATTAATTTACCAAGGCTAAAGTTTCTGGAAAATCTTGCTATCGGCGAGATCGTTCTCGCTGTCAGCGGGCCTTCCCTCGCTGTCGGCGGGACAATTCTCGCCGTCGGCGAGCTCCCAAAAATTTTAAATATTTAAATTTTGTCAATCATTTTCAACCTCGATTTGGCCCTAATTAATCTTCCGATCACTTAGTTTGATAATTTAGTATGAAGACTAGATACTTATACTCACAAAAAGTTCACACAAACAATATAACTTTATATATGAAATCCATAATACTTACAAACTTCACACTTTTAAACACTAACACTTAAGACTTCGATACTTCGAACTCTCTTAAATACTCGGCATTGCAATCCACACTACAACACTCTAAATGCTGAGACATAACAAATACATATAATTTCATCGAATGCGAGATGATCGAATTTAAAGTTTAAATAATAGTAAAACCTAAATCCAAATCGACACATATATCCACACAAATATAACATAAGATAGAAATCTTTACTACTCCTCGAGTGTACGAATTAACATCCTCTCCGATATTCCGATGTGACGCGAGTGCATAAATAGATTGTAGAAAGGCTCGAAAGGGAATTCGCAGATAGATTCTTCATCGATCCGCCCTTTCTGTCTCAGTAAATGAATAAAAGTGGCCTCTAGATGTTCAGTATGATCAAAATGCTCCTTCATCCTCCAGTTAATGTGATCAAACATATCAGAGATATTATCGATGGAATTCATCACGTTTTGCAACTCTTTCTCTAATCCTTTAATCTTTTTCAGAATGAAATTTGTTTTATCAGTAAGGAGCCTCACTAAAGGATTGTTACGTGATGCTTTATCGAAATAATGGTAATCTCATCATTGTTATCCAAAGTTGGAAACATATCAGTAGGATCGAGTGGTTTCCATGGCAAAAGTACCTTTTCCCACGCCTCATAAGACACTTAGTACGATCGCATAAAGTAAATATAGTCGATGGGTGTCCAAGTCCATGAGCCGACCATGCACGATCAATCCCGATGCGGAATTTACTATAATTGATCCAACATCGATAGGTAGTCCAATTTGAATACAGTAATTTAATATAGTGCATTCCTTTAAAACCTTATTTACCCTCATAGTGGGTAATAATTTGATGAGATAAAGAAATGCCAATGCTTCGAGACAGGGTTAAGAAGTGATGCAGAAAAACTGACAAACCCGTCTTCGCGCAACTCTTAATCATCAGGTTTGTCGGTCAGGTATCTATAAATCTCGTTCATATTGTATCTTGAAGTAACAAAGTTTGAATAATGACAGACAGGGGTATTCTCTATAGAAAATAATTCATTTACCCTTGAAGGAGTAACTGTCACCCATCTTCCTCTAACGTAGACACTTCCATTGTTGATTGCATGTAGGTTAGAGTAAAACTCTTTAACTACAGGGATAACTACAGCCGATGTCGTATAGCAAAATACCTCCCAATGCCGCTGCACGATCATTTCTTCAATTTTTTTGGTGGAATTCTCTACTCCTCTGTTGACAAATCCCCTTTCTTTAATAAGTCGCTTCTTCATCAAAACTTTGTTGAAAATACGTTGCGCCTCCGAACCGATGAATTTTATTCGGTTGAAAACTCCGATTTTGTGGTTTCTAAGAGTTTGGTGGCCATTTCGGATTGAAAGGAATGGTCTCTAGTCGTTTCTAGGGAAGAAAACAGTGTAAAAATGAATTTAGGATGGTTTTCTACAAATAAATGGCTTTTGAACCGTCCAAAACCACACATAAAACTTAAGAGACCGATTTTTCAACTGGCTCGCCGTCAGCGGGAAGTTTCTCGCCGTCGGTGAGCTAGTTACAAAACTAATTTAAAGATTTGGCACGCGATCTCGCTGTCAGTGAGATTCGGTAAAATTGCCCAATTTCGCTCTGGTCTGAATATTTTCTGATATCATCATATAGGTTTGAATTTGTGATGATTCTAATTAAAAATTGAATAGTAAGATTTATTTTAATATTACATACTCACTAATTTGTATATAATTAAAATAAAAAACTACTATGGGTTGCCTCCCATAAAGCGCTTGGTTTAACGTCGTCAGCCCGACCTAATTTCAGTTAGTAATCGAATTCGACTAAGCATTAAAACCTCTTTAAAATTTGGTCTTCTACCTTTGAAATATGGTTTTAATCTATGTCAGTTTACCTTAAATCTATGTCTGTTTTTGGATCTTGATTTCTATAGTTCCATATGAAAATATTTGAGTTATAGTGAAAGGTCCTAACCATCGAGATTTTAATTTCCCAGAAATAATTTCGATCTAGTATTATATAGCAAAACTTCTTGTCTCGGTTCAAAATTTCTCTGATTAATCTTCCGATCATGCCATAATTTCATCCTTTTTTATAAATCCTATCATTATTATATGATTCATTCCTTAATTCTTTTAATTCATTTAATTGCAACAATCTCTTCTAACCAGCTTCTTTCATATTATAATTAAATTTTTTAATCGCCCAATATACTTTATGTTCTAATTCAACTGGTAAGTGGCAAGTTTTTCCATATATAAGCACGTAAGGAGTCATTCCAATCGGAGTTTTATAAGCGATCTTGTATGCACGTAATGCGAGTGTCTAGTCTTATAGACCGATCCAATCTATTAGGGTTTACGGACTTTTCTAAAATACGCTTAATCTCTCGATTAGAAACTTCAGACTAATCCTTTAGTTTGTGGATGATAAGCGATTGATATCTTATGAATAATATTATATTTTTCTACTATTTTGTGAATATATTTATTTCTAAAATGAGTTCCTCCGTCGGTGATAATCACTCTCGGCATTCGAAATCTAGTAAAAATATTTTTCATTAAAAATTTTGACACACTTTTAGCATCACACTTAGGTAAAGATTGCGCTTCGATCCATTTGGAAACATAATCGACAACTTACTTAATATATATGAGTTTCCGAATGAAGGAATAAAAGGTCCCATGAAATCTAATCCCCGAACATCAAAATTTTCGACTTCTAATATAAAATTCGAAGGCATTTCAATTTTTCTTGATATATTTCCTACTCTTTGGCATTTATCGCGGGTTTTTATATATACGTATACATCTCTAAATAGAGTAGGCCGGTAGAATCCAGATTGTAGAATTTTATACGCGAGTTTTATACGTCCGAAAATGACCTCCGAAATCGAATCATGACATTTTTGAATAATTGGTTCGGTTTCTTCATAAGGCACGCATCTTCAATAATTAGATCCTTACATTGCTTATATAAGTATGGTTCATCCCAAAAGTATGTTTTAGTATCATGAATGAATTTTTTACTGTTGTTGCGAAAGTTAACATAGGTGGTAAAATGTCACTTACAATATAATTTACTATATCGGCATACCAAAGTATTTTCCACTCATTTATATTATAAATTTGTTCATCAAGAAAAGCTATACATAATTTTATTATCGATATCGAGATAATTCATGATATTCTAATCTTGATAAATGATCGGCAATTTGATTATCGAGTCCCTTTTCGTTAACGATCTCGAAAACAAATTCTTGCATTAATAATATCCATCTAATTAATCTTGGTTTAGAATCCTTTTTTTGCATTAAATATTTTATAGCGAGTGATCGGTATGCACGATATTTTTAGTTCTTATTAGATAAGGCTGAAATTTATCAAAAGCATATACAGTTGCTAATAATTCTCTTTCGATAAATATATAATTTATTTCGGCATCATTTAGAGTTTTACTTAGCATAATATATAACTTTAAAAATCTTATCATATCTTTGCCAGAAGCTGCTATAGCATAATCACTTAGCATCACACATAAGCTCGAATGGTTTCTCCCGATTAGGTGAAACTATTATAGGTCTTGTAATTAATTTATCTTTTAATAAGTTTGAAAGCATTCGGACATTCGAGTTGTAAATTCAAATTTCTTGTCCTTTTCGAGAAGTTGGCATAGTGGTTTAGTAATTTTGGAAAAATCTTTTATATAACGTACTGTAGAATCCGAGCATGTCCAGAAAACTTCTTACCCCTTTCACAGTAGTTGGAGGTGGTAATTTAGTTATAACTTAAATTTTTGCGATGGTCTACTTCCATGCCCTTTTCCGAAATTTTATGCCCTAATACGATGCACGCTGCAACCATAAATTGACATTTCTCCCGATTAAGAACTAAATTAGTTTTCTCACATACTTCAAATACTTTTTCAAGATGATTTAAGCATGTGTCGAATGATGTTCCAAATACGGAGAAATCATTCATAAATACTTCTATTCCATTATCGATTAATTTACTAAATATAGACATCATACATCTGCGGAATGTTGCGGATGCATTACATAATCCAAAAGGCATTCTTCGAAAAGCGAAAGTTCCATAAGGACTAGTAAATGTAGTTTTCTCTTGATCCTCAGGAGCAATTTGTATTTGATGATAACAGGTGTATCCATCTAAGAAACAAAAATACTTATGTCCGGCTAATCTATCTAACATCTGGTCTAGAAATGGTAAAGGGAAGTGATCTTTCCTGGTGGCTGCGTTTAATTTTCTATAATCAATACATATTCGTCATCCAGTAACTTGTCTTATAGGGATAAGTTTATTATTTTCATTAACTTTTACGGTCACTCCTCCTTTCTTAGGCACACAGTGAATTGGGCTTACCCAAGCACTGTCAGAAATAGGATATATAATTCCATTATCTAACCATTTTAAAATTTCTTTCTTGACTACTTCTTTCATTATCGGGTTTAATCTCCTTTGGGGATGTACTTTAGGCTTATGTTCATTATCTAAAATAATTCTGTGCATACAGATTGAAGGACTAATTCCTTTAATATCTGCTAAAGTCCGACAAAAGTTTTCTTATATTTTTTTAAGGTATCTAAAAGTTTTTGTTCTTGAGATTCATTTAATTCGGATGAAATAATAGCCGGTAGAGTTGAAGAATCACCTAAGTAAGCATATTTCAAATGATTAGGTAACATTTTTAACTCGAAGTTCGGGAGGTTTAATAATCGATGGAACTATATTTTTTTCGAGTGTTTTACGTATTATCCAAAAATTTAAATTTCTCTTGAATATAATCTAGTTCTTCATTTATATCGGCTTTTTCAATTAATTCGGTATTTTCTTTTTCTAATTTTTCTTCATAATATTCCTTAAAATGTTCTTTTTGTAAATGATCGAGTACTTCCATTCGAAAACACTCATCATCTTTTTCTAGCGCATGATATTTCATTGATTTAGAAATATTAAAAGTAACTTTTTGGTCATTTACTCTCATAGTTAATTCTCCTTTCGAACATCAATCATAGCTTTCCCGAGTGGCTAAAAATGGTCTTCCTAAGATGATAGGAATTTCTTTATCTTCTTCCATATCTAAAACAATAAAATCTACCGGGAAGATAAATTTATCCACTTTTACTAAAACATCTTGAATAACTCCCTTAGGATATGTAACGAACGATCGACTAATCGAAGGGTTATCGAAGTAGGTGAAATTTCTCCCAATCCTAATCTCTTAAAAATTGATAGAGGCATTAGATTGATGCTTGCCCCTAAGTCACACAAAGCTTTTCCATAGAATTTTTCTCCGATAGCGCGAGGTATAGTGAAACTACCAAGATCTTTTAATTTTTCGAGAAGCTTTTTCGAATAATAGCACTACACTCCTCACTAAGTGCGACCGTTTCATTATCGGTAAATTTTCTTTTTTTATTTAGAATATCTTTCATGAATTTTACATAGTTTGGCATCTGTTTTAAAGCTTCTACGAAAGTAATATTTATTGTTAATTTCTTTAGAATTTCAAGGAATTTAGCAAACTGTTTATCTTTTTTATGTTGATTTAGTCGTTGAGGAAATGGTGGTGGAGGTTTTTCAACAGAAATTTTCATTGGTATTAAAGGATTTTCTAAGTTCGGATCTTGTTGATTCTTTTCCTTTTCGATTTCCACTTCCACTTTTTAACTTTCAAGTTCTTTCTGAATTCGAGGTTCTAATTCTTTTCCACTTCGTAATTGTATCGCTTTAATTTGTTCCTTTCCTTTGTCTTTGGAATTTATTTCCACATTACTAGGAAATGTTCCAGGTATTCTATTATTAAGCGCAGTACAATATGTTAAAGTTGAGTTTCAATATTTTTAATAGTTGTTCCTTGATTTTGTAATTGGTTTCCTTGTATTTGTAATTGATTTCCTTGATTTTGTAATTGATTTCCTTGATTTTGTAAATGTTGACCCATATTTAATATTAATTCTTCTATAGATAATTTCTTATCTTTAAATTGAGGGTTATTATTATTAAATCCAGGTGGATAACTAGGTTTATAATTATAATTTCCTTGGTTAGAGGGATTTTCTAATGGTTGTGTTATGTTGTTCATCCATGGTTGATTAGTTGTATTATTATTCCAATTAAAATTAGGATGATTTTTCCATCTAGGATTATAATAATTCGCATAAGGATTATTGGGTCTGTTATTAATAACATTCATAGTTTCATATGAAGGTTGAGATTCTATAAGTTGTCCAGATGAGTTTTCTTCTACTATAGTTGGAGAGAAATGCATTCCAAAATGATCTAATTTTTTAGATATAGCAGCGATTTGCGAAGCTAACATAGATATTGCATCATTTTCATGAATACTGGCTATCTTTTTCGGATTCATTCTATTAGCAGGCCATTGAAAATTATTGGTAGCCATTTCTTCGATTAGTGCATAGGCTTCATCGAATGGGTTTGACATCGATGATCCTCCAGTGACGAAGATCGATGATTGATCTAAGAGATCCTACTAATCCATTATAGAAAGTTTGAATAATTAACCAATCCGGTAACGCATGATGTGGGCATTTCCTAAGAAGTTCTTTAAATCTCTCCCAAGCTTCATATATTGATTCTCCATCAAATCGACTAAAAGAAGTTATATCATTTCTAAGCTTAGCAGTTTTAGATGGTGGAAAATATTTGGATAGAAATTTTTGTGATAACTCTCCCCAAGTTTTAATAGATCCAGAGTGCTAACGAATTTAACCACATTTTATCCTTATCCCTTAAAGAAAAAGGAAAAAGTCTAAGTCTAATAAGCATCGTTAGATACTCCTTCATATTTGAAAGTAGCACATAGTTCTAAAAAACTAGCAAGATGTAAATTAGGATCTTCAGTAGGTGAACCACTAAATTGATTGTTTTGTACCATTTGGATAATTGCAGGTTTAAGTTCAAATGAGTTAGCAGCTACATCAGGGTTTTGAATAGTTAAATGAATTTCATCTAATGTTTGGTTGGCATAATCTCTTAATGGTCTCTGTTGATTGATATTTTCATTTTCAGGAATATTCACCATTTGTGTTAAATTTATAATTTCTCTTTTTTGTTTTCTAATTCTTTTAATTGTACGCTCTAATTCTGAATCGTAAGGTATTAAATTTTCATTTCCAAATTTACGCATACAATTTTGTAAAATAAATTTTAAAATAGTCCGTTACTCTAGTAAATAATTTCTTTACTTCTCCGGCAACGGCGCCAAAAACTTGACCCACTTTTTAATGTTTACAAACATACCAACGACACCAAAAACTTGATCCCGCTTAATATATATATTTAATTTTATGATGGAATGTATAATGTGGATTCTACGCAAGTATATGTATCGTATCAAGTAATACAGGGCTCTAGTGGAGTCCTGGTTATCGATCCCACAGGGAAGTTTTAAAAGATTTGTAACAACTAAATTTAAAGGATTTACTTACTAATATAGTATACAAAAATTAGAATACTTAACTAAAGTGATCTAAAGTAAACTAATGCTTTAAATAAAGTTGATTTAAAGATTTCAAAAAAAGTATCCTTCCCCTTATTTTTAGAAACTTAAGTGAATGATGAATTCAAATAGATTTTTTTATTGTATTGTGACAAATAGGAGCATTCATATTCTTTACCCTTTGGTACAAGTGCAAAGAACATCGACTAGTCCTATGCTTGATTACCGAATCCGCGGCTGAGCTGGGAGGATACTGGCTGCCACTTCGAGCTCCCACGTTCCCCTCACTCGAGGGCTAACATCTACACTTCAACTCTCAAACAATAGGACCAAATTGAATATTTTAGTCCGTCACACTAAAATGTCCAATTCTACGTCCGATAAATAATATTTCCCTATTTATTTGCACCCTCCTTCCAAGACTTTTCGACTTCCCTGAATATTGGATGTAATCTTTACTATAGTTGATAATTCAACATATTTTAACAATTCAATTAGCCAGATTGAAAGTAAATTAAGTTTTAAGTAAAAGATTTTCACAATTTATTTTAATATATTAGGCACTTCTATTTAATTTCATCAATTCACATAATTTCATAAACAAGGAGAAAGACTAATAAAACTACTCAGAATGCATGAGAATTAAACAAAGCACGGATTTTATTTAAAGTTAACAACAATAAACAAAGATACTTATCACAATTTCCTCCCCAAGTAGACTCCTTGAAATTCCTTTGACTTTTCTTTCTAGTACAGCACACTTCTTAACTCACTACTTACACTTACTCACACTAAACTTCAACTTAGACTCAAAAGCACACTAATAGAATACTCTAAGACTCCTAAAATAGACACACTACATATTAAATTCGTCCTCTATTTATAGAGGTAGACAAAGTTCCAAGGGGTACTTAAGCACCTCTTCAAAAAGCGTCCAGGTTCAATGCATTTGGCATTTTGAACCGTCTCTCCGTCGGCGAGAAACGACCTCGCCGTCAGCGGGGCTTCTAGAAGGTCTTCAAACCGCGTGATCTCGCTGTCGGCAGGCTCGGGCTCGCTGTCGGCGAGGTAGTTGCAAACCTTTAAGAAATTCTCTTTATAATCTCGCCGTCGGCGGGCTCGATTTCGCCGTCGGCGACTTAGTTCATTTTGCATGTATTTCTTACTTTTTGATCCAAATTAGCTCTATTATATGCTTTTTTCTTCCATCACTTATAAATCTTTGTTCCTGCAATAAAAAAAAGAAAATACTTTTCTTTAAAGTGCAATTTCATAAAAAATAGGTATGAATTTCTTAACATATTTTCTGTGATCAATTATATTTAGGATGTTAAATTAAGGTTGAATTTTGTTGAGTTTTATTTGGGATGTCGGATTTATGTCGGTTATGTTGATTTTTTTTGTTTGAAATGTCAAATTTATGTCGATTACGTCGATTTTTGTTTGAAATGTCAAATTTATGTTGATTACGTTAATTTTTGTTTGAAATGTCATATTTATGTCGATTATGTCGATTTTTGTTTGAAAAGTCAAATTTATATCGATTATGTCGATTTTTGTTTATTCAATTTTTTATTTATATTTGATGTCGGGTTAAGTTTAATGTGGATCAAACTTAAGTTTTGACTTAAAGTCAAATTAAGTTTAATACTTAAATTTTGAGTTCAAGTTCATTGGAAAATTGGATTCAATGTAGATTGAATTAACTTAAGTTCAAGTCTGTTTGACCTTAAGTTAGAATTTATATTGAATTAGCCTGAGTTCATGTCTGTTTGAACGTAAGTTAGGTTCAATGCAGATTAAATCTAATTAACTTGAGTTCATGTCTGTTTAAAATTAAGTTAAAAGTTAGGTTTAATTAAAATTAACCTAATCAAGTTTTAAGCCTTGTTTAAATAGTACATAAAGGTTAATTAAATCTAACTAAATTAGACTTAATTAGAATTATCTACCATCTAAGTCCTTTTTAGGTAAGGCTTAAGTTTTAATTAAGTCTACTTTAATTTAACCGGGATTTATTCGAGTAAGGTTTAAACATTAATTAAGCCTAATTAGTTAGACTTAATTTAGTTAAACCTTAGCTAGTTAAGTCTAGTGTATTAGACTTAATTAGGGTTTAGGTTTGGTTTAGAATTGATTAATCCTTAGTTGATTAAGGTTTAATGATTTAATTAAGTCTAATGTGGTAGACTTAATTAAGGTTTAGGTTTGACTAAACCTTACTTAGTTAAGGTTTAATGATTTAATTAAATCTAATGTGGTAGACTTAATTAGAGTTTAGACTGGATTAATACTTAGTTAGTTTAGGTTTAATGGTTTAATTAAGTATGATGTGTTAGACTTAATTAGAGTTTAGATTTGATCAAACCTTAGTTGGTCAAGGTTTACTGATTTAATTAAGTCTAATGTGGTAGACTTAATTATGGTTTAGGTTGAATTAAACCTTAGTTGGTTAAGGTTTAATGATTTAATTAAATCTAATGTGATAGACTTAATTAGAGTTTAGATTGGATTAAACCTTAGTTAGTTAAGGTTTAATGGTTTAATTAAGTCTGACGTGGTAGACTTAATGAGAGTTTAGATTTGATTAAAGCATAGTTGGTTAAGGTTTAATAGTTTAATTAAGTTTAATGTGGTTGACTTAATTAGAGTTTAGGTTTGATTTGGGTTTGAGTTAAGTTAGGTTCAAGTTAGGTTGAACCTAGACTTAAGGTTGACTTAAGTTTAATATGGGTTGGACTCAAGTTAGATTTAAGTTTGAGTTAAGTTAGGTTCAAGTTAGGTTGAACCTAGACTTAAGGTTAATTTAAGTTCAATATGAGTTGAACTCAAGTTAAATTTAAGTTTGAATTAGGTTAGGTTCAAGTTAGGTAGAACCTAGACTTAAGGGTTAAATTTGGGTTCAAGTTGGGTTGAACCTAAGTTAAAGGTTGAACTTGTAAATTTTGGTTGAACCTAAGTTAAAGACTGAACTTGGGTTTAAATTGGGTTGAACCTAAGTTAAAAGTTGAAGTTGGGTTCAAGTTGGGTTGAACCTAAGTTAAATGTTAAACTTGGGTTCAAGTTGGGTTGAACCTAAGTTAAGGGTTGTTTTTTGTTTGAGTTTGACTAAACCTTAATTGGTTAACGTTTAATAGATTAATTAAGTCTAGTGTGGTTGACTTAATTATGATTTAAATTTGATTTTTATTTGATTTTAGGATGGATTAAACCTAATCAAGGTTTAGGTTTGATTAAGTCTAATTTAGTTAAGACTTAATGGTTTAATTAGGTCTAATGGATTAGACCTAATTAGGGTTTAGGTTTGATTAAGTCTAATTTAGTTAAGATGTAATGGTTTAATTAGGTCTAATGGGTTAGAACTAATTAGGGTTTAGGTTTGATTAAGTCTAATTTAGTTAAGACTTAATGGTTTAATTAGTTCTAATGGGTTAGACCTAATTAGGTTTCAGGTTTGATTAAGTCTAATTTACTTAAGACTTAATGGTTTAATTAGGTCTAATGGGTTAGACCTAATTGGGGTTCAGGTTTGATTAAGTCTAATTTAGTTAAGACTTAATGGTTTAAATAGTTCTAATGGGTTAGACCTAATTAGGGTTCAGGTTTGATTAAGTGTAATTTAGTTAAGAATTAATGGTTAAATTAGGTCTAATGAGTTAGACCTAATTAGGTTTAGGTTTGATTTAGTCTAATTTAGTTAAGACTTAATGGTTTAATTAGGTCTAATGGGTTAAACCTAATTAGGGTTTAGGTTTGATTAAGTCTAATTTAGTTAAGACTTAATGGTTTAATTAGGTCTAATGGGTTAGCCTAATTAGGTTTAGGTTTGATTAAGTCTAATTTAGTTAACACTTAATGGTTTAATTAGGTCTAATGGGTTAGACCTAATTAGGGTTTAGGTTTGATTAGGTCTAATTTAGTTAAGACTTAATGGTTTAATTAGGTCTAATGAGTTAGACCTAATTGGGGTTCAGGTTTGATTAAGTCTAATTTAGTTAAGAATTAATAGTTTAATTAGGTCTAATGGGTTAGACCTAATTGGGGTTCAGGTTTGATTAAGTCTAATTTAGTTAAGACTTAATGGTTTAATTAGGTCTAATGTGTTAGACCTAATTAGGGTTCAGGTTTGATTAAGTCTAATTTAGTTAAGACTTAATGATTTAATTAAGTCTAATGGGTTAGACCTTATTAGGTTTAGGTCTTATTAAGTCTGATTTACTTAAGACTTAATGGTTTAATTAGGTCTAATGGGTTAGACCTAATTAGGGTTTAGGTTTGATTAAGTTTAACTTACTTAAGACTTATTGGTTTAATTAGGTCTAATGGGTTAGACCTAATTAGGTTTAGGTTTGATTAAGTCTAATTTAGTTAAGTCTTAATGGTTTAATTAGGTCTTATGGGTTAGACCTAATTAGGGTTTAGGTTTGCCTTAAACCTAATGTTTAAGAATGTTAATTAAGTTTAACATGTCCTTAAACCTAATTAAAGTTTGGTTTTGTATTAAACCGAATTTAGTTAAGGTTTAATGGGTTAATTAAGTTTAATATGTCTTTAAACTTCATTAAAGTTTTGACTTTTGTATTAAACCTAATTTAGTTAAGGTTTAATGAGTTAATTAAGTTTAATATGTCCTTAAACTTAATTAAAGTCTTGATTTTGTATTAAACCTAATTTAGTTACAGTTTAATGGGTTAATTAAGTTTAATATGTCTTTACACTTAATTAAAGTTTTTATTTTTGTATTAAACCTAATTTAGTTAAGGTTTAATAGGTTAATTAAGTTTAATTTGTCCTTAAACTTAATTAAAGTTTTGATTTTGTATTAAACCTAATTTAGTTAAGCTTTAATGGGTCAATTAAGTTTAATATGTCTTTAAACTTAATTAAAGTCTTGATTTTTGTATTAAACCTAATTTAGTTAAGGTTTAATGGGTTAATTAAGTTTAATATGTCCTTAAACTTAATTAAAGTCTTCATTTTGTATTAAACCTAATTTAGTTAATGTTTAATTGGTTAATTAAGTTTAATATGTTTTTAAACTTAATTAAAGTTTTGCTTTTGTATTAAACCTAATTTAGTTAAGGTTTAATTAAGTTTAATATGTCTTTAAACTTAATTAAAATCTTGATTTTATATTAAACTTAATTTAGCTAAGGTTTAATGGTTTAATTAAGTTTAATATGTCCTTAAACTTAATTAAAGTTTTGATTTTTGTATTAAACCTAATTTTGTTAAGGTTTATTGGGTTAATTAAGTTTAATAAGTCTTCAAACTTAATTAAAGTCTTGATTTTGTATTAAACCTAATTTAGTTAAGGTTTAATGGGTTAATTAAGTTTAATATGTCTTTAAACTTAATTAAAGTTTTGATTTTGTATTTAACCTAATTTAGTTAAGGTTTAATGGGTTAATTAAGTTTAATATGTCTTTAAACTTAATTAAAGTTTTGATTTTGTATTAAGCCTAATTTCGTTAAGGTTTAATGAGTTAATTAAGTTTAATATGTCCTTAAACTTAATTAAAATCTTGATTTTTTATTAAACTTAATTTAGTTAAGGTCTAATGGGTTAATTAAGTTTAATATGTCCTTAAACTTAATTAAAGTTTTGATTTTGTATTAAACCTAATTTAGTTAAGGTTTAATGGGTTAATTAAGTTTAATATGTCCTTAAACTTAATTCTAGTATTGATTTTGTATTAAATCTAATTTAGTTAAGGTTTAATTAAGTTTAATATGTCTTTAAACTTAATTAAAATCTTGATTTTGTATTAAACCTTATTTAGTTAATGTTTAATGGGTTAATTAAGTTTAATATGTCTTTAAACTTAATTAAAGCTTTGATTTTGTATTAAACTTAATTTAGTTAAGGTTTAATATGTTAATTAAGTTTAATATGTCTTTAAACTTAATTAAAATCTTGATTTTGTATTAAACCTAATTTAGTTAAGGTTTAATGGGTTAATTAAGTTTAATATATCCTTAAACTTAATTGAAGCTTTGATTTTGCGTTAAACCTAATTTAGTTAAGGTTTAATGGGTTAATTAAATTTAATATGTCTTTAAACTTAATTAAAATCTTCATTTTGTATTAAACCTAATTTACTTAAGGTTTAATGGATTAATTAAGCTTAATATGTTCTTAAACTTAATTAAAGCTTTGATTTTGTATTAAACCTAATTTAGTTAAGGTTTAATGGGTTAATTAAGTTTAATATGTCTTTAAACTTAATTAAAATCTTGATTTTGCATTAAACCCTAAGGTTTAATGATTTTAATTAGGCTTAAGTTATCTTTAAACCTAATTAATGTTTGTTTTGAGTTCATTTGATTTTGGATTCATCATTGGCTTAGTCAATTATGAAATGGATTAAGGTTTTGAAATATTAATTTTATAATTAATAAACCTTAACCTTATTTTGAAATGTCTTTTAAATTGATTTGATAGCTTGAGAGTTGTTGTTTTAGGATTGTTATCTGTCACCCTAAGATTCTCAATCATTTTAAATTTTAATTTTCTAATTTTCTAAATTTTATAATTATTTTTGGAAATAATTACAAAATATCATGAAAATTAGAAAATTACATCTTAGAGAGCTATCATAGCCTTAGAAAAATCAGGAGATGTGTCTAAGGACTTAAAGGTTCTTCCCTAAAAATTTCACATTTTTCTGATTTGTAAATAATTTTTAATGATTAAAATACTCCATAGAGTATTTAATTATTTGAAAATTAAATACTGAGAATAAAATTATGATTTTGGTCTCATAATTTTCTTCTCTTTAAGAGCTTTCTAGATGTATTTTTATTTTATTTTTAGGAGCTCTGGATAAAAAGATATGAATTTTTGATTTTTTTAAGGTTAATATGGATTAACTTAGCCCGAAAATTCAACGGCGTGTCGCGTGTCCTCGGACGCGTCGCAGGCAGGAAGATTCGCTGTTCGGATCCGAACAGGAAACACAGGGGCAGGCGATCAGCGCCGTCAGTTCCAAAACATGGGAACGGACGGCGGAGATTAATCATTTTGAACCGTCCAACTTCAAAGCTCAATATCTCACTCATTTCTCAATGAAATTAAGTGATTTTTGAACCTATGGAATCATCTGGACGTATAGATTATATCTATATGGTGATGATACATTTCTGGGCTAGTTTAACCCATAACATTTCGATTATATGCATTATTTTGGACAAAATAAATCCATAACTTGGCCACAGCAATCTTGAGCTTGATCAGCCTTGATGGTCAGCTTCTAGGACTCCCAAAGAAGATCTTTGTCACTTTAATTCGGTTTTTTAGCTAGCCTTGGTGAGCAATTTTGGCAAAGTGACTAGTTTGGGCTGATTTTGGATTTTGGCCAAATTGGCTTGATTGGGCCGATCCTATGGCTTGATCTTGGTTGGAATAGGTTGTTGAGATCCTTAGCAAGACTTTTTGTGTTGGGAGCTAAGGGATTTAGGCAGTCTAAGGGATTTAGGCAGTCTAGGTGATTAGGGGTCTACAATCAAGCTTGTGGGGTTTGCAGGGAGTCAAGAAGTGTTTGAATTTCTAAATGGTGGGTTCCACTTCTAGTCCTCTAAGATTAGTCAATGGAAAAGCCTATGGCTAGATCCTAAGTACTAAGGAGTGAGAAAAGAAGAGACCTCATCAAAAATGAGGTCAACAGGCGCCAGCTTCTGGTGCCTAGGCGCCAGGCCATATTTTTTTTATACTTTTTGTATTTTGCTCCATTTTTACTCCTTTTTGCTCCTTTTTCCATTTTAGACCTTTTTACATCACCTACATCCAAAAACACAAAAAATACCTTTCATTAAAGCATAATATCCTTAGAAATTAATAAGAATGAAGACATAAAGAAATAGGTATTTTTAATAGATCAAAATCCCCCAAACTTAAATGTTACTTGTCCTCAAGTAACTCTTTCTACTATATAAAATATATAACCTTTGGAATAAAAGTAAATATTTAAGATTCCTTATAATTTTTTATTTTATAAAGTCTTTAGTAAATTATTAACCCAATTTCACTAACTAGGTTTTTTTTAAGAATTTAAAGAATATTTAACTACCAAATCATAAGATTTCAAACTTTCCATCCATTTTGAAAATAATAGAAGTCTATTATATTAAGCTTTCATAGATTATTTACAAGAAAAAGATCTTCTTGAAAAAGCTTTTCTAAATAAATATTTATGTATAAAAATTAAGTAAAGTATGTAACTAGTTTTCTTCCTATAAGATAATTCAAGTGAAGCCAATTTTTTATTAGGCATTTCCTCAAGCTTCTCCTCTCTTCTCTTTTTTTCTTTTCTTCTTTTTCTTTTTTTTTTCTTTTTTTATAGAGAGGATTACTATATCTGGATAGCCTGTTAATGGTTTTGAACTTCACTATCCTTAACTTATATTTTCAAAACTTATACATTTCCTCTTAATTATTATAACATAAATAAGAATTCAAAAAGATTTCCAATCTTTTCTTTTTCAAGTGATAATTTTTTATTACTTAATATTTCTAAAATTCTATTATTTCTATCATGAATAGAAAAATTCTTTATCTTATTCTTCTTTAAGTTAAATAATTCTATTCTTAAAATGATTCAAAGTTAGTAAAAATTTTTGGTTAATTTTTACTAAATTGTTTATAATTTCAAAAATAAAAGTGATCTCAAATAAATTCTTTATTCCTTAAGTTTTGTTAAAAAGTTTTTTATTTTTATGAAAATATTAGCTCTTTAAGGACAAATAAAATTTAATTTTGAATGGATTTTCCCTTCCCCCAAACTTAAGTTTTGGTATACTATGATAATTTAAAAGTATGAGAGAAAGAAAATCATAAGAATTTTTAATAAGTATGTAAAAACAATCTTAAAAAGAAAAATTAACTTCTATCATGCTCTTATGAATAATTAAGATAAAATTTAAGCATGTATAAAAAGTAAGCAGGCTAATTTTATGATGATACTAAATTTGAAACAGAATTAAAACAGAGCAAAATTACTAATTACTAAACAGTAGACTAAAACAACAAATAAATTAATTCTAACTTCACTCTTAACACAATATACTGAGAATATTTTAACAACAGAATCTTAACACTAATCAATCAAGATACATCAAACACAAAACTAAACAAACAAAACAAACAAAACAAACTAACAGAGTAGCTCAACATAAAGATCTATAACTACTAGTCACTGTCGGCATATTTTTAGGTTGAGTGTTGTATTTTAAAAAAGGGGTCGCCTAACAGAAGTTGTCGGCGAATTTTAAATTTAAATATAGATATAATTTAGAAAGTAATATTTGATTTTGAAAATAATTTTAAATTTGAAGATTTTAAGATATGAAATCAAACCGATCTCACATCTCAAATAGTTTATATAAACGAGCACCGCACCGCAAACCGTGTATCTATCCCTAAGGATAGACACATCTGCTGACGGTGGGGCTCGTTAAATAAACTAGAAGATTTGTGACATCCGTTTGGTCACGTGAACCAGCTTTTATAAGCCGACAAATTCCCTCGTTTAATATGAAAACATTTAAACAGGGTTTATATTACCTGGGTTCTTTAAAAATTCCCTATAAGGGCAAGCCCCTATAGTTAATTACATCTTAAGTGACGGGAATCACCTAAGAAAACTCTCGATAATAATCAATAATTATGCTCTCAAGAATTTCAAAGTTTAAGTTTTCAAAGGATTGAATTTTTGAAATTTCAAAAGGGATTAGCTCAAATTTGGAACATTTTATTTTGGAAATTCAAAGGAAGAAAAGTAAGAGAAATTACGGATCCGAAGCGGACTTCGGTAATTTCCCGACTATCCTATTGTTTGGCTTGGATTTAGGAAAGTCCTAATGTTTATTTAATGTTTTAATCTTGCCAATTTTAGTTAATTAGGGCTTATATTTATATGATAGAATCATACAAATTGCTCGGAAGATATGAGGGTTTATGTCGTATCGGACGACTACCTCGGAATCCTAAGACCGGTTAGGGCTTAATTTGCAATGCAAATGCCTAACGAAGAGTTGAGGATTTATGTTGCACTAGGCAAACTACCTCGAAGTCCTATGGCTTTGTTGTTTAACTCTAAGAAAGTTTTGTTGATGTAGGTTCAAGTTTTGCTGACGACGATGGCCGTGCTGCCCACCATACTCCGAGCTCCTTGTTGTTGCAGAGGTTTAGTTATAGAAGTCATAAATCGGGAGATGAGAGAAGTGTTTGGTTTAGAGAAGTCTTAATTTCCAAGTGTTCTTTATATTTTAATTAAAACAGATCTTAAAGTTGATTAAACGAACCGATTAAGATCCCACTGGTTCCGTCATCCCAGCACCGTTATTTTCATCGAATTCACTTAGTCCGGATGAATTTGCTAAACTCAACTAAATGAGTTCCGCACTTTCATTTAGACCGTGGGAAATCCCGTTAAGCAACACGTGGGTTACATCATCCGAGGTATTCCCGATCATTCAACGAGACGTTTTAATTTAATCGTAATTGTAGTTTTGTGTTCCGTTTGTGATTAAATTTTGAGTTGTCTTATATTTTGAAATGTTGTGGAGGTGAATTTTATCTTGTAGTGTCTTTTATTTTAATTTTGGGTTTCGGTTTTGGTTTCGTCCTAAAGGTGTAGGTTTTCATGCAATCGTTGTTTATCATGCAAGAAAAGTAAATGTGATGCGATTAAATAAGTTGCAAGAAAGTAAATTGCAACAAAATAAAAGCGTACCTGGAGGGTCTTCCCGTCATCCCAAGCTGCACTTAAAACACAGTTAGAATATTTAAGCAAGTTCCTAGGTAAAGCTAAGGGAAAGGTTTTGGTTTTCTACCAAGTTCCTAATCCTATAGCTAGTCATTTCCTATGACGTCTAGGTTCTTTGTGTTTTTTGGTTTGAAGACGATTTTCTTCATAAAAAAAAAACAATTAAGTTCAATTGTTCTTATAAACATCCTATCATATTGAGGAAGTGCTTAGGAGAGATCCCAAACATCTTTTCAATATCTCTGAGATTGTTTTAAGTCCAAGAGAATTTAATTATGTAAATAAATTGATCGTCCGAGGTTTTCAAATTTTATTAACTTGCTCAATGAACTAGGACATTTGAATATCCTATAAGTGAAGTAACATTTCACTTGATATTCCATTTAGGAGTTATAATAAGTAACGCTCCTAAGAGCGAAAATAGTATTTAATGGTTTGTGATTCAAATTTAAGTTCAAATTAATGATTCAAGTTTGGAATAGTTGTTCAAGTTATTTTAGATTTATTTCTTTATGTCTTAAGTGAGGTTATTTAATTCAACTTAATTTAATTTAATTTAATTTAATTTAATTTGTTTAATTTAATTTAGTTTATTTATTTAATTTTATTTAATTTTATTTAATTTAATTTAATTTAATTTAATTTAATTTAATTTAATTTAATTTATTTAATTTATTTAATTTAATTTAATTTATTTATTTAATTTTTATTTAATTTATTTATTTAATTTAATTTATTTATTTAATTTTATTTAATTTAATTTAATTTAATTAATTTAATTTAATTTTTAATTCATTTAATTTAATTTAACTTGTTTATTTAATTTAATTTAATTTAATTTAATTTAATTCAACTTTTAATCTTAATTTAATTTAATTTAATTTAATTGAAATTTTTGAAAGAGTTTAATGATTTAATTTTAGTTTAATGATTAAGTCTTTTAATATTTTAAATTTGAGTTATCATTTTAATTAAGAGTTGAATATTAATGAGATGATTAATTTAGGGATTTTTAAATTAAAGAATAAATCTCTTCCTAATAATATCCCTATTTTAATAATCCCAATTTTATTATTCTTCCAAATTCAATTAACTATTTTATTAAGGTTTATTTTAATTATTTTTAAATTGTTTAGTAGGTTTCTACCCTTTAATTATTTAAATTTCAATCATCCAAATCAGATTAGGATCAGATATTTTACTTGTTAAAAATTTTTATTAAACCTAAAGTTTTAATTAAGGGTTAAAATTTTAATTACCATTTTGCCCTTTAAGCCTAATAATTTCATAACTCACTAAATTGAACTCAAATGAACTTGAAATTTTTTATGTGACTTCACTTATGTGTCAATAAAGACATGAGAGGAGAAAATATGATTTTTCTGTATTTAATTTATTTACATAATTATTTTTTTAGTAGAAAATAGAAATTTCCAAGGAAAATTCAATAACATGACCAAGGGAAAGTTTCTGTCCTTAAGAAAATTAGGGGACATTCCTAATGACCAGAGGACCACCTGGACCAAATTTTGTAATTTTTTGAATTATATTTTATTTATTAGAATTATTTTAAGTTCTGGAGTATTAATTAATTTAAAAATAAAATAAATGTTGAAAAATAAATTTTATAATTTTTAAAATTTTCTCTGATATCAAGGATTCCAGAGGACCAAACTTTACAATTTTCTGATTTTTTTTGATTTATTATAATTATTTTGGTGAAAATGCTAGAAAATACATTTTTTAATTTTAAAATTACCCTAGAGCTTTAAAAATTAATATCTCACTAAATAGACCTAGGAAAAATATGGGACTTGTTCCTAAGTGATTAAAATTCAAAATATGACATTTTGGTGAATTTTATTATTTTTGTGATTTTTATTATTTTTTAATTATTAAAAATATTAAAATAATATTAAAAATCAACTTTTTTAGAAAATTGAAATTTTAATTTTCCTAAACTCCCCTGATATCAGAGAGACTCCAAAACCAATTTGGTGAATTTTTGAAAGATATTTTGAAAGTTATGAATTTTTAAAATTTAAAATGACTAAGTGGCTTAATTAACCCAATTAGTGGGGCTAACCAAGTCCAATCGACCTCAAATTTTTATGATGGGTTCCTCTGATCCTAAAGGTCAGTGGAGAATTGATTTCAAGTCAATTTGATCTATAGTTAACTCTAATTAATTAGAGATCCATTTTGGGTATTTAAGCCAATTAGGGTTAATCTAAGTGAATTAACTCAAATACTATTTTTCTTAGGGTTCTCTGGTCATAAGGAACATCACCAAATTTTCCTAAAATTTATTTCACAACATGCCATTTTTTGAAATTAAAATACTTAAAACAGCAACATGCATTTGAAAAATCAATAACTCTTCATAGGGATGACCTCTGACTTTGGAAAATTCAGGGAATGTTCCCAAATTCAGAGGCTTCAAAAGCCCTAAGGTCTCATGCCATGGTGAATTGTATGAATGCATGGAGAATTAAAATAATGCAGGGAGTAAATAATTAATTAAAAATAAAATACTGGACAAAATTAATTAATTTCTTTTCCACATTATTCTCCTCTGTTCACCGAGCAAGAGGGTATTTTTATTTTATTTTTAGGATTTTTCTACACAAAGATATGAATTTTCAAAGTTCGAGGAATTAAATAAATTAAGAAAATCCCTAATTTTCTATTTAAGTGACGCGGCGCCGCGTCAACCTCGGCAGCCTCCGAATGCACACGCGGCGCGCTCCCATTCGACGCCGCCATCCGCGTCGCCGCTCCCGGGACCCGCCGTATAGCTCCGTCTTCCGATCCGACGCGATCCTGGCCGTCCGTCCGCGCGTGTATTAAATGGACGGCATCCGTTCATCGTCCCCAAGTGTCCTCACCCGAGAGCCGTCCACACTAAATCCTTAATATCTCACTCGATACTCAATGGATTTTCGTGTTCTTATGCTCTATAGATTCGTCTTGAAGAGACGAACACATCTATACGGTTATCATGCATCGAAATTAAAGCATTTGAAATGGAGAATCTCCGAAGCTCGGGATGAAGAATTAACTCATACCTTAGCTGCGAGAGGTGAAGCCTCGATCGGAGATGCTTGGCACGTTCGTTGGAGATGCAGGGAGGCTAGGGATGGAGCCCTGGGATGTGGTGAATTGCCTAGGTGTGATTTCCACCAAAGCCGATCACAACCTTTGGAGTCCGGAACAACTGGGTGGCTCGGAGATGGGGCTTTTGCTGGTGGACACCTTCCCTTGGTCTGGTGAAGGTGTAGAACCAATCAATTTTGGGATTGGTCCACTGTGGAGAAGTGTCCCGGTTTTGGGTGGAATTTCAACTCTGAAATTGAGCTCACAGAGAAGAAATGGCAGGGGGATCTCACCTGGGGATCAAGTGCTGCGTGTGTGGGGAGGAGTCCGGAACAATTTTGGCGAGTTTCGGCAAGGTCCGGTTCCAGCACCTCCCATGGCCGAGAAGGTGAGGGGTTTAAATAGGAGAGGCCGGAGGGCCTCCTGGGGAAGTTAGGGCTTGGGATCGACTGCTCGCGGTGAGGAGAAGAACAGCCATGGTGACCACTAGGCATGGGGCAGCTCGGCAAGGGAGAATTCCAAAGTTTGGCTCCTCCCGAGGTTTCGGCCATGGTGTTTTCCGGCGGCTCGGTGGCTGGCCGGCCGAGCATTGGTCACCATCTTGTTCAGGTGGGTCGTGGCTGGGGTTTAGTGTAGGCAATCGGCAAATGCCATGTGTAAAAGGCTTGGATTAGAATGGAATGGGAGAGGGCTTATTTTGGCTCAAATTGGTCAACCCCTCCACTTGGGCTAGGTGCACCACCCAAGGCTTGGTTTTGGCTGTGGGAAAAGTGATTTGGCTCAACATAATCAGTAGGGTCAAGTCACCATCCAAGCACAATTAGGCATAAGCATGGTTAAGGGGAATCATGGGAGTGGTTAATCACCTTTAGGAATTAAGGAAAGAGTCTCCTCCTTTTGCCCAAAATGGCATGGTGACATGTAAAGAGGCTCTCATGGCTTGCATATGGCTTGTGCATGGCTCCATGGCCCCATTTGGCTTGGGAAAAGGTTGGGTCGATTTCATGGAAATGGATTTTAAGAATTTTGGATATTTTGGTGTGAATTTGTATGGGGCTTGATTTGGAATTGTTTGATGATGGAATTATAACTTAGGGAATGGCTTTGATTAAATGGATGGCAAATGGAAATGTCATGTGGGCTTTAGGGCCAAATTTGGGCTTTTGTATTTGGTGGGAATGAGCTTTTAGGGAGGTTTAGGGAAATGGGCTTTTTTGAATTTTAAAATGGATTTTGGGATGAAATTTTGGTAAAGGCTTGGGCCAAATAATTGTTGAGTTTGGTTTAGGGATGCTTCATGAGTGGTTTGAAACAAATTTGAGGTGATTTGGGTTTGAATTGGGTTGGATATGGGCCTTTTTGGTAAAGTGGCTAAGGTGGGCCAAAATGGGCTACCATGGGCCAAAGTTGGGCTAGAGTTGAAATTGATGTAAAATTAATGTTGGGAAATGTTTATGGGAGTGTTTCAAAGAGGTTTTGGCTTTGGTTAGGTTTTGATTTTGGGATTTGGGCTCATTTGGGCTAGATTTGGGTTTAGGTCAAAAATGGGCCTTTTAGCTTTGGGTTGAATTTGAGTGGGGTTTGGATCAAAATTTTGGGCAAATCATGTTAGTGTTTTGTTTATGGGGATGTCAAGGAAGGTTTAGAAAAGATTTGGGTTTAATTGGAATTGAATTGGGTGAGTTTGGGTTAGGTTTGGGTCATAGGTCCAAATTGGGCTTTAAGGCCAAAAGTGAAATTGGATCCAAATTTCAATCAAATTGGGCTTGGATTTGGTCTAGATTGGTGTTGGGGATGTTGAATTGAAGTTTAGAATTGAATTGGATCAGAATTTGGGTCAATTGGGTGGGTTTGGTTTGACATTGGGTTCATTTTGGGTTAAAATGGGTCAAATTGGGGGTTTTGATAAAAGTGGGGTAAATTGACAAAATTGGCCCATGGTGTAGTTGAATAAAATGAAATTGGGAATATTTGGGATTTTCTGGAATTTTCTGGGAATTTTCTGAATTTTTGGATTTTTTGGCTAGGAGGGGTATTTTGGGTATTTGGAAGGTATTGGGGGTATTTTGGAATTTTTGGCATTTTTGGGTATGGATGATCAATTTAAGTGGTGTGGAAATGTTTGGGATTGATTTTGGAGAGTTTTGGGTAATTTGGAAATTTTTGAGAAATTCGGGTGGTTTCAAAGCATTTGGTAGGTTAGGCGGGGTGTAGGGTCCCGGGGTCAAAATTGAAAATTTGGAAAATTGAAGATTGGGTGGATGTAAGTGGAATACAACCATTTTGGTTGAGCCATGAAGCCATATCAAGCCCACATGAGCCATGAAGGGACTCATTTGAGGCACCCACTATGTTGTTCCTAACCCTCTTGCCAAGGGCTTAGGGGTTAAGGACCATCCATGTGAATCACCTACATGAGTCAGGAGGTTAAGTTGGGTAAGGGTGTGTTTGTGTTTTTAGGAGGTGTATGGAAGTGTAGTGTGTGTGTAGTGTATGTGTATGTCAGCCCCTCACCAGACCAGGCCACCCAGGGCAGTCCTAAGGCCAAAGAGTCCTATAGGAACTCATCTTTTAAACTTCCACATTTGATTTCAACCCTCTAGGTGATTAGGGGTCTATAGTCAAGTTTGTGGAGTTTGCAGGGAGTTTAGAAATAGTTTGAATTTCTAAAAGGTGGGTCCCAATTCTAATCCTCTAAGATAGTCAAAGGAAAAGCCTAAGGCTAGATCCTAAGTACTAAAGAGAAGAAGAGAAGACCTCATCAAAAATGAGGTCAACAATCACTAGCTGTAGCCTCATCATCATCATCATCACCAAAGGAAAATTCTACGTCCTTAGGATCAACAAATGGTGTGAATCTAGGAAAAGTAGGGTAACTAACATCATGTTCACCCTTCAGAAATCTGACTAGGGCTTCATTATACTCAGCATCATAACTACTCTTCCTCTGGGTATAATCAGATAAATGATCTAGTTTCCTATCAATAGTATCAATCCTGCAGTAAGTTTGAAATAACTCCTGTTGCTGCTCTAAAAACTGATCATGCATTGATTCCCAGAAATACGATGGTGGCTCAGCAGAAGTAGAGGGTCGAGAAGTAGAAGGTCTACTTGAAGTATGTGCAGAAGTAGAAGGAGAGGTCGATCTCTTCCCTCGAAGACGATCATAGATACTAATACTCTCCTGCCCAATTGGCTTGGTAGACTTTAACTTCTCCTCAGAAATATCAGCAGTGACTCCATTACTAACACATAGTGAATATATCAGAGATGGGAATCCCAATCCAACAGAAGTGCTGGACCTCGCAGTAGAATCCACAGAATCATAAATAATACTCCCCACATCAATAGGCTTCCTCTCCTGAATGCAGTAGTTTAAGATCGCTCGATCTCTAGTCACTTCACTCAGGTGGATGGAAGGTAACAATCTTGCAGAAATAAAATAGTGCCATGCTTTAGAAATACCATTTAATTCGGAGGATTTGAAGTTTACCCTTTTTCCGTTCTTGATCTTCTAAGATCAGTACCGTCAGTCAGATAAGCAATGATCATATCCAAATCTCCATCAGATGGTGATAATCCAGAATAATAACACTCAATAGTCGGTGGTAGGCCATAAAATATGTTGATTCTTTCTGGACTAAATCCTACCCCGATTCCTCTGACAAAGACTTCATAATCTTCGGCATCCATAAAATTTGCATAAAATTCTCGAACAATCGGGATAACAGCAACAACAGTAAAATAACAAAATCGTTGCCAATTGTGTGCAACAATAGTTTTTTCGATCATTTCTCCAGGATGATAGAAACTTCGTTCGTAAATGAACTTTCCGGACGTCGCAAATTCATGGAAGCGAAAATGCGCGGACCGCGAGTAGAAAATTTGCTCCTATCAAAGTTATCTCGTGCCTTCCCGCGTTTAGATTTTGGAGCCATCTAAACGTGAAAGAACACAAGAACAAATTTAGGAATCAAAGATTTAAACTCTTTTTAAGTTTATAAAACTTAAAATAAGTTTAGAAATCCAAAGAAATCACTAAAAATCAAAAAAATTTTCAAAATTTTCGAAGCTTAGCAAAACCTAGGGAAATCTATGGTGAAAATCGAAAATAAATGGTTTAAAGTGTAGATCTGACCTTGAGACGAAGAAATCGAGTGGTTTTGCACTCAAATCCTTGATGTTTTGACCTCAAAATGGATCTAGATGATGTATTTTCGTGAAATGGGGAAGAAGATGAAGCTTAGGCTTCAAAAATGGCTTTTGAGGGTTATTTAAGTAAATTTTCGGGTACAGGCCGAACTGGCGCTTAGGCGCCGAATTCTGGCGCCTAGGCGCCAGACTCACCTTTCACAAAATATTATTTTTAAATTTATTTTTCCACCAAAATTCAAAAATTCAATTTCCAATTACTCATATCAAAGTAGGGCTTCAGTTTCTAACTTCCACAACATTTTTCAAAATTTTATAAAAATTAAATATTAAATCCACCAATCAAACATAAGGTTTCAATCAAACTCACTAAATTCCATTTATAACCTTCAATATTGACTCAATACATTCCAGATAAGCATTATATTTGATTCAAGTTCCTAATACACACGCAAACACAACAATTTCTAAGCAAAAACAACACACATTGAACATGAAAGCAAATACACAAACAAACACAATCAATTCTCTAAATCGATACAACGACTCAAATAACCATAATAACTATCTCATTACCAAAATATTCTAATCTTCACAAGGGAAATTGTGTATTCCACTTGGAAAGAACACTAATGCTCTCGGGAAATCCGTAGCCGTCTTTTCGTCAATCCACTTGTTCTTTGCATACATTTCAACTTGAGCATCTTGATAAGCCTCAAAATGATCAAATTGAAGTTTCATTTTCCATTCTAGATGTTCAACTTAATGAAACATCTCATGAAAGAGATCTCTAATGCTTTTAAACTCCGCTTCAAACTTATCCAAACGACTAGAAATTTTCTCTAAACTTACAACGATGAAACCATTAAAGTAGGCTTGAGGATCCTTTGAAACCTTGTCCCTAGCTTCTTCTTCATGATTTCTTCCTTCCATTTCTTCAAAAATTTCTCAAATCTCTTAAGAATGAAGTGTAAGGGACGTAATTTTGATTTCTTGATGGTTAGGGAAGAAGATAGGTTGATTTAAAGGGGAAAATCGTGTAAAAAACTGAAAATATTCAGTTTTTGCACGACCCAGTAACCGTGGCGCTAAGGCGCCGGACCTATTGATACATAGTTGATTCGGCGCTTAGGCGCCGAGTCCAGCGCCTAGGCGCCGAACTATGTTCAACTCCGTTTCGCCTAATCGTCAAATTTCAAAATTTCGTTCTCCAAGATAGGTAAATTATACTGGTAAGAGTAACTTAGACTCAATAACTCACATTGTAAACAATCATAATGAAGGTTAACTTGATCTCCTTTTTACTCATATTTAGAATAGAGTGATCCTATTTTTAAATCTTACATACTTCAAAATAATTTTCAGCCTAAGTCAACAAAGACTTATGAGCATCAAATTTTTCTAAAGTAATATAAAATTAATCAAGATCGAGGCACAACCTTACATCAAAACAAAAAAAAACACTCATAAACAAAGATAATTATGGGTTGCCTCCCACAAAGCGCTTGGTTTAACGTCGTCAGCCCGAGTTAAGAAAATCTTTAATCAGGTTGACTCAATCCAAAAGCCTCTTTATAAATCTTTTTAATATCTCCCAAATAAGGCTTCAATCTTACTCCATTTACTTTAAAACATTTTCCTGTTTTGGGATCTTTAATATCCACAGCTCTATAATGGTATACTTTCTCAACTAAATAGGGTCCAATCCATTTAGATCTTAATTTTTCAGGAAAAAGTCTTAAATGAGAGTTAAACAGTAATACTTTTTGTACAGGCTCAAAAATCTTTCCTGAAATTTTCTTATCATGCAACATCTTCATTTTCTCTTTATAAATTCTCACATTTTCATACGATTCGTTTCTTATTTCTTCCATCTCATTTAGTTGTAATAATCATTTTTTTCCTGCTTTATTCAAATTAAAATTAAACTCCTTTATCACCCAATAAGCTTTATGTTCAAGTTCTACAGGTAAGTGACAATGTTTACCATAAATTAACCAGTAAGGTGACATTCCGATTGGTGTCTTATAAGCTGTTATATAAGCTCATAATGCAGAATCAAGTCTATCAACCCAATCAGTTCTTTTAGGATTAACAGTCTTCTCTAAAATTCTTTTAATTTCTCTGTTTGATACTTCAGCCATTCCACTAGTTTGTGGGTGATAAGCGATTGCAATTCTATGTTTGATTCCAAATTTTTGCAGGTAATGATTGAATTCTTATATTCCCGAAATGACTTCCACCATCAGTGATAATTACCTTAGGCATTCCAAATCTTGAAAATATCATTTTCTTTAAAAATTTAGAAACACTTTTGGAATCACAGTTTGGTAAAGCAACAGCTTCAATCCACTTTGAAACATAATTAACTGCTAATAAAACATAAATTTTTCTAGATGATGGAACAAATGGTCCCATAAAGTCTAAACCCCATATATAGTTTAAAGCCATTTCATCTTTCCTAGATATATTTCCCATCCTTTGACATCGATCACATGTTTTCACACATTGTCTCACATCTTTAAATAAGGTAGGCCAATAAAATCCAGAATTTAAAATTTTAAATGCAGTTTTATATATGCCAAAGTGTCCTCCAAAATTGGAATCATGACATTTTTGAATAATAGCAAAAGTTTCCTCATAAGGTACACATCTTCGAATCATAGAATCTTTACCAATTTTAAATAAATGAGGTTCTTCCCAAATATAAGATTTAGCATCATATTTAAATTTCTTAATAAATTTGTTATCCAAGTCATAAGGCAAAATATTGCTAACTAAATAATTAACAATATCAGCATACCAAGGTGTTTTGCATCCTTGAATAACATATAAAGATTCATCGGGAATTTCTCATTTATATTTTCTTCTGAAATAATATCGTTTTTAATTCTAGACAAATGATCAGCAATTTGGTTTTCAGTTCCTTTTCTATCTACTATTTGAAAATCAAATTCTTGTAGAAGTAAAACCCAATATTAAAATCTTCAAATTTACCAAAATTCCCAAAATCTTCAAATTTACCAAAATTCCCAAAAGTCCATAACTCAAAATATCCCTCACCACTCATGATACCAAAAAAACCTCAAATTTACCAAAATTCCCAAAATACCTAAAATTACCAAAGTGCCCCTTCTTGCCCAAAAATTCCCAAAAATTCCCAAAAACCTCCACATATTCCCGATTTCAATTTAAACCACTTTATTTGATCTATTTTGACCAAATTTACCCAATTTGACCAAAAGCCCTAAATTGTCCTTTAAGGCCCAAAATGCTCAAATCACCCCTAATTTCTATCTAATTGACCCCAATCTTTCACAATTTATATTCCAAACCAAAATCAATCATCCCCAATACCAATCTAAACCAAATCGTAGCCCAATTTGATTGAGGCATCCCCTCTCAGATAAAGTTATTGAACTTCACCTTCCTCCCAAGCTATTGTTCGTTCTTCATACAGTGTATTGTTTTTTATACCGTATAAGCCATATAGATAGGTTTGTATTGCTTAGATGAAGCTCTAGGATCAAACCCCAGGTGATTATGTTGAGTCCAGCTCGAGATCTTAGGGTTGGAAGGTGGACGGCTACGGGATGAACCAGTTGGGGAAGAAGACCAGAAGCTGTTGGATCACGCATGTTTTGCTTGGATGGCCATAATGGAGTTGGACGGGAGCATGATGCATAAAGCATGGCCGCATGGCAGCAGAGTCAGAAGGCAGCATCAAATGGCGAAGTGACACATGGGGGCTTTGGAGCTGACGAAGTTGAGTTGGCGCCACATTTTTAAGTGAGAAAATAAAGATATTTTGAATTAATTAAATAAGAGAAACTTTAACAATTCATAACTTGGTGTAGAATATTTAGAAAAAAAAATAAAAAAATCATCTTGCTTAGTGAACAGAGGAAAACAATGTGGAGTTTGTTTGAAGTTTATTTGATGTGAATTTTATTTTTATTTAATTATATATGGAGTCTTTTATCTTCATGTTCATGCATATTTCACTATGGCTTAAAATCTATGGCTTTTGTTCTCTCTGTCATGGGGGATCCTCCCTGATTTTTTCAATGTCAGGGGAGATCTATATAAAGAGATCTCTATTTTTCAAGTAGTAGGTGTCTGTTTTGGTATAAAAATTATAATAATTAAAATATTTATCAAAAAATTCCAAAGTAAATTTTGGTAGGTTCATTGTAACCAGAGGACTAAAGGAAAAATAAACCCATTACAAATCACTCTAACTTTAATCAACTCATTAAGAAAAGGAAAAATTAATTTGGGTTAAATATAAATGTAATGGGCTTAATTTTGGTTCTCCATTGTGGGTTAGGGTCAGAGAAACTCCCATAAAATTGTTTAAGTCAATTGGAGTCGATTTGACCAGTCAAAACAATTTTCTAAGCTTAATGGTATTTTTGACACTAAAATGATTTTTTATAACTAAAATATCAGTTAAAAAATTATAACATTATTTTTGGGAGTTCCTTATGACCAGGGGAACTTTGTAAAATTAAAATTGTAATTAAAATAAAATTTTCATTTTTAACCATTATTTTATTATTTCAATAATTAAAAATAATAAAATTCAAAAAATTAATAAAATTAATGGAAATGCTTTAAATTGCCTTTATATCACTTAGGAATAATTGGAATAATTTTCCTAACTCTACAAATAAAGATATTAAATTTTAAAGGGTTAAAATTATTTTTAAAGGCTAAAAAATTGAATTTCCTTAATTTCTCTCTAAAACAATTCTAATTATTAAAATATAAATAAAAATATATATAATTTGGTCCTCTATGTTCCCTGATTTTAGAGAGATTTTTTAAAAATATAAAACTTAATTTTTTGATTAAATAATATTTTATTTTTAATTAATACCATAAAAATTGAAATAATTATAATAATTAAATTAAAATTCAAAAAAATCATGAAATTTGGTCCAAATGATTCTCTAGTATATGTGAACCTCTAGTAATTTTCTTTGGGATATATGTTTCATTCTTACTAAGTTATTGAATTTTCTTTAGAAATCCCTATTTTGCATAAAAAAATTATATAAATTAAATTAAGTTAAGAAAAATCACATTATCTCCTCTAATGCTTTAATTGACCCATAAGTGGGGTAAGTTAAAATTTTGAAGTCATTTGAATTAGGGTTTAGGGTTTAGGGGCAAAGTTGTAATTTTGAAGGATTTTGTCTTAATCAATATTTAAGCTTAAATAAAGAGGGAAATGGGTAATGAATGATCTTGATTAACATGTTTGAATGATTGAAACATAATGGGATAAATGGTAGAAACCAAACTTTTTTTTTTACATTAAAAGATAAGCTTATGATTCTGTTCATCACATTAATTTGGAAGAAAATTAAACAAAAAGATTCTTAAGATTAGTGGTTTTGACTTCGGAAGTTACTAATTCATCAATTAAATACCCCTACTTGATGTTGCATTAATTTTACAATGATTATTATTACATGACTCAACTTTTCTAAACTTTTCTAAAAAAAATCAGACATATACCCATTAAAGTCTTAAGGGCTTAGTTTATTTAGGCTTAATTGAACTTTGACTAATGAGGTTTAGAAAAGCAAAACACAATTAATTTTAGAAATACATTTAAAACACTACAAGCATATAAAAATTGGTTGAATTCTTTTATAAATTAATTTGCCTATAAAGGCCCCGTTCACATAATTCTGAAATTAAATATCAAGTAATATCTACCACACCTTTTAGGACAATTAAAACATTAGCTCATTAAGCATAAGGGTATGAAATAGATGAATCATTTAGTTAGTATGATAAGTTCAAATGAACTCAAGAAAGTTTAAAAGAGTTGTGAAATTACTAGGTATTCCCTAGACCTTTCCACAAGTCTTTCAAACATCTTGTAGGGCGACTGAGCCTATTATACTTATTAAAAGAAGGCATCTCTTAAATAAATAAATAGGGTCCACCAAGTTATGACATAGGATTTGGTAGGTCTGTGACAAACCTATCTATAGGCTCTTACATTATTGCAAGTTATAAATGTTTACTGCAAAAGATACTAAAGTTTCAGGTGGAGGAACGAGAAGACTCGCGAGGTACACTTTTACAAGTTTATAGCACCTGCTTTTAAGTATTTCTGTTTCTGTACTTTTATGAACTTACATGCTAAACAACAATGTCACCCTGCAAAAAACCAAAAGTTTTAGGACAGCCACAAAACTAAAACCAAAAACTAAAATTTAAAACGAAACAAGATAAAATTCACCACCACAACAATTAAAATTTAAAACAACTCAAAATTTAATCACAAACAAAACAAAAATCACAATTACAACTAAATTAAAACGTCTCATTCGGATGATCGGGAATTCCTCGGAGGATGCAACCTACTACTGCTAAAGAGATTTTCCCACGGTATGAATGAAAGTATGGAACTCATTAAGTAAAATCATTTGGACTAAGTGAATCCAAAGAAAATAGTGGTGCTGGAATGAGGGAACCATGAGATCCTAACCGTTGTCGCTATAATCAACTTAAATTTTCCCTCAAATAAGATATTAAGAAACCTCAATTTAAACATTTCTAAAATATGACACCTCTCCCAATGTCCTACATTTGACACTTATAAAACTAAACCTGCTACGACGAGGTGCTTGGAGCATGCATAACAGGCAGCACGGCCATCTTCAACAGCAAAATTCCTGAGAAATAAACAACAAACCATAGGACTCCGAGGTAGCTAACCTAGTGCAACATAAACCCTCACCTTATCTCTTTAGGCCTTTGCACTTCGTGTAATATACGCCCTAACTCGTATTAGGGTCCGAAGTTGTTATCGGGTATGATATAAATCCTCCCATCTTCCAGGCTATTCACATGATTGGTATCAAGTGAATGTAAGCCCTAAATAATAAAATTGGCAGGGTGAAACATAAAATAATAATCTCAAACTGAAGCCAAACCATAGGATAGTTTGGGAAAGAGCACCAAGATTCTTCTTGGATTTTTGTCTTTCCCCTACTTTTTCTTGCTTTGGATCCCTACAATAACTGTTCTGAAATTTGAGCCACTCAACTATTGAATTTCTTATTATCACATTTTCGTGAAGAATCCTACCATTTGGAAGTCATGAATACAATATTTACTGATTAATATCAAGAGTTTTCTTAGGTGACTTCAGGTGTCTAAATTGTAATTAACTATAGTGGCTTTCTCTTATAGGAAACTTAAAGACCCCATATTAATATAAACCCTATCTAATTCCTTCATATGAGATAGGGGAAATTGTCGGTCAACATAAATGGTTCGCAGACCAAAAGGATGTCATTAATTCTTTAGTTTATTTGATCAAGCCTCATCACCAAGCCATATATTTATTCTTTGGGATAGATACATATTTTGTAGTGAAGTGCTTGATTATTTAAACTATTCTTCATATGAGATCAGTTTGTTTTCATATTTTTCAAAACTAAAAGTGTTACTTTCTGAAAATATACATGCACTATATTAAATTAAATCTATCATGGAGACATTAGCGGCCGATAAGGTGGAGTGAAGATCGGCTCCAGTGAGCAGCCAGAGCTTGACACCTCAGGTGGGCTCAATTGGGTGAGAAATCAAGTGGAGTGGCTATCGGTTTTGGCTCCTTCGGTGACTAGTGAACCACTTAAAAAATACCTATTTTTATGCCTTATTTATGATTCAATTCTTAAGGATATTATGCTTTAATGAAAGATATTTTTATGTTTTTGGATGTAGGTGATAAAAAAAGAGTTCAAGAAGGAAAAATGAGCAAAAATAAAGCTTAAAGAGCAAATTTGTTGAAATTTTAGGTTTGGCGCCTAGGCGCCAGAATCCGGCGCCTAAGCGCCAGTTCGATACAGAAACATATAATATTTTTGATGACTTTGGGCAATTTATTTTGACGGTGTTAAGCAGTTATCAGACCTTCTAGAATACTGGAAGTTACTCCTAATATATAGGACATGTGATACAATGCATATGGACACAGAGAAACCGTTTTAATCGCGAAGAGGTGCGATCCAAAGTGAAGATGTGCGAAGACTGGGTCACGGACTCCGGCGCCGAAGCGCTAGATCCCGGTGCCTAGGTACGACAGTTACCTTCTAGAAGATACGTTGTATTTGGACGAATTTTGAAGAGGTGCCTTAAGCAACCCCTGGTCAAATTCGGAGCTCTATAAATAGAAGTCAATTCTACAGAGAAAGTGCACCCTATAGCCCCCACTAGCCATTCTATCACCATATACCCCCCTCTAGCATCCAATCATTTTAGGGAGCCACTTTCTTTTGCATTTAGTGAGTTTATTTAGTAAGTGTGATTTTTCAAGTATTGTTGTTGTTGAAGTCTTGTACCTTGCATTGGAGTCAATAGGAGTTAGCGGATCACTTGAAGGAACATTCCAGATAAGTATTTGTAACTTGGTTCAAAGTTTTATAAATATGTTTTTTTGTGTGAATTCAATGTGTTCTGAGTAGTTAGTTTTCTTTCTCCTTTCAACTATGAAAAGATATAAGATAATTGAATTTTTTGGAGAACTTAACTTAAAATATTTATAAAAATTGTGATGTTATTAATACCTGATCTTAATTTACTTTTAAATTGACCATTTAAATTGTTAAAACCTATTGAAGAATTATGAGACCTATCCGAAGATGAGTTCTTAACTAGTAGATATCACATGAATCCTTGGGTAATCGATGGCTTTATGCGGGTTATTCAAGGTGAAGTGCAAATAAATAGGAAGATATTATTTATTGGGCATAGAATTGATTAGTTTTTAGAGTGACAGATTAAATTCTAATAATTTGGTCTATAAAAAGGGAACGGGTCATTGTAGGGCCGACCATATCCACCCTTGGACATCTAGTATTGTGAGCCTAGATTAATCCATTCTACTAATAAAACATCCTGAACCGATCTATAGATTAGCCAATGTTCTTTATACTATCGAGGGAAGTTAAAGAATAGGAATGCTTCTATTTGGCACAATACCATAATCTAGGTTCTCTACAAATGATAATTATTCTAAAAATCTTGGATTAGTTGAAAAGGCGAAAGATGTTTTATTTATACCTGCGTTAATCTTTATTTAATTACTGCTTACTTACATTTAGTAAAATTTTATTAAATTTAAAATCTGAATACTGAAAAAAAATAAAAATAATAATTACTTTTAATTTAAAAAATCTAAAATATTTCTGAATTTTCTCATAATCTTCCGTGTGGGATCGATAACCAGGACTCCAATAGAGCCCTGTATTACTTGAAATGATACATATACTTGCGTTTGAAATTATGACTTTTACAATAATTATTATAAATATTTAAATATAAATTCATAAATTCTTACATAAGAAAAATTCGGGACCGCATCAACTAGGTCGGCCGGCAAGGACGGGGGAGGGTGGTTAGAGGTCAGGTGGCTCAGTGAAGAGTCGCTTAAGGCATTAAGTTCGATGGGGGTTGGGTTTGGGCAAGGATCCTTTTGGTTTAGCCATAAATATAATGAAATCCCCTAATTTAGGGGAGCCTTGGTCCATGAGTAATGTAGGTTTGGCTAGGTGGACCTAGGGTCAATTTGGTTGTTGTGGAAGGTTTAGTTTGATCAATTTGGCTAGGTTTGGTCAATTTGGCTCATGGGTTCAATTTTGGGTCAAGTGGGCTCAAGTTGAGCTAGGTTGGGTTCAAATTTGGGTTAGGTCCAATTTATTGCTCAAAATGGTGTGTATTATTGCTACAAAGAGTTTAGAAATGGATTGGAGTGATTTTGAGCTCGTTTGGGAGGTGGATTTGGTGAGATTTAGTCGTTTGGTTAATTTTCAGACATCTGGGTTAGCTTGGGTTTGGGTTGGGCTAGAGTGGAATTATGGATCTATTGATAGTTCAAAATGATCTATGGCGATTTCATGAAGATTTTCAAACATTAATTGGGTGGCAATTTTAGGATTGGGGCATTCAATTTGACAGGATTTGGTCATATGGCAAATTTGGGGCAAAATTAGGAATTTTGGATTTGGTAAGAGTTGGGTGAGGTATAGACTCAAATTGGCTGAAATTAATCTTTTAATTTGGTGTAAGGGAGTCTCATAATGAGTAGAAATCAAAATGGGGGGAATTTGGTTAACATTAGGTTTAATTTGAAGACATTTGGACATATGGTCAAAACTGGGGCTTTTTGGTTTGGGTCTAAATTAGGTTCAAATGTGGGTCAAAATGGGCTTAAATTTGGTTTAGACTGGTATTGGGTATGTTAAATGAAAGATTGGAATTGCAATTTAGGAGAATTGAAGTCAATTTGGTAGACATTGGGGGTGATTTGGGCATTTTGGGCTAAAAGGGCAAATTTGGAGCTTTTGGTCAAATTGGGCTAATTTGGTCAAATAGGGTCAATGTGGTGATTCAAAATTGAAATTGGAAATATTTGGAGAGTTTTGGGAATTTTTGATAATTTTTGGAATTTTTGAAATTTTTTGGCTAGGAGGGGCATTTTAGTCTCTTTGGGTATTTTAGGGGTATTTTGGGGAAATTTGGTAAATTTAAGGTATTTTGGGTATCTTAAGTGGTGAGGAATATTTTGGGTTGACTTTTGAGGGATTTTGGTCATTTTTGTTGATTTTGGAAATTTTGGGCAAAATTAGGGTTTTAGGGGTAATCTGGTCATTTGGTAGAGTTTAGGTGCAAAGGGGTCAAAAGTTTGGATTTTTGGTAAAATTCGGGGTGATTGGGATTGATAATTGGCGCAAATTTTTTAATTTACTAAAATTAATGGACTCGGATTTTGATATATATATATATATATATATATATATATATATATATATATATATATATATATTGATTTAGTTTTATAATGAGTCACACAATTAAACACAAGTATACGTATCGCTCAAGTAATACAGGGCTCTAGTGGAGTCTTGGAATATCGATCCCATAGGGAGGCTTTAATTTTATGGCGTAGCACAGAAATCACTTATCTAATCACAGCACAATTGCAAGTAAGTTTAATTCTTACAATAACGACAAACAGTTGTAGTAACTATTTTCTACCTAAATATGTTCTAAACTCTAGCAAGTTAAACTAACACAAGACTAAATTTATAATAAAGTTTAGTTGCAAGAAAGAGTCTTCCTCCTTTCCAAACATAATGTGATGATTATTGTGACATAGATCAGTGATGCAAATGTATTGTGCCAAATAGGAGCATTTCTATTCTTTACCCATAATTTCAGCGTATAAAGAACATTGGTTAATGCTAAGTTTAGTCCCCTAATTCGTGGTTAGGCTAGGAGGATACTGGCTCTCACTCCAGAGCTCTCACTACCCTTCACCTGAAGGCTAACTCTCGCTTCAGTTTCCAAACATCAGGACCAAATTAAGGATTTCAGCCTGTCACTCTGAAATTTCCAATTCTATGCCCATCAAAGTATATTTCCCTATTTATTTGCACTCAATCCTCATGAACTACATCTTTCATTCATGGCCATTGAATGTGAACTTCACTTTTGTTGTGGAACTCATAATCCTTTTGGAAAATATGTTTCCCAACAAGTTTTAACAATTCAATTGGCCAGATCAAAAAGTAAATGAAGTTTGGAGTGAAAAGGTCATCACAAATTCGCCATAAAAAATTTGCACATCATTTCCATATCACAACATCAACACATCACATGAAAAGGAGAAAGACAAAGAAATCTACTCAACACTCACGAGGAAAAGATGATCAAACATGGATTTTATATATAAAAACAATGTCATACAAACAGAGTAAAGTAAAGACAACTTATCTCAAACTCTTCCCCAAGTGAATCTCAAGGAATTCCTTTGACTCCTCTTCTTTCTTCACAACAACACACAATTCTCTCTTTAGATAAGTAAGGAAGAAGAAATCTCTCACTTTCCCTCTCCTCTCACACTCCTTAGAAGAGAAAAACACAAAACCTAACTTTCCTAATTTAAATGAGAAGAGAATCTCTACACTCTAAACTACTCTCCTTTCTTCTTCTCCTCTTTTCTCTTATTCAAACATGGCTCCAAAAGTGTTTAAATTCGGCCAAAACTGAATTCCCAAAATTTTCCTCAAGCAACCTTTCAAAATCCATCCAAATACATTGAATCTAGTTTAAAATTGGGATATGGCGCTGTCTGGCGCTAGATAGGGTAGCATTTGACGCATTATTCCGCCAAATCGGTGGTAACTCTCTTGAAAATAGCGCGGTTCGCCGCTGGTGACAGCATTGGTTGGCGCTAGTTCAATAAAATACACTTTTGTCCTTTTTTGCTCCAAATTTGCTCCTTTTCGCTTCCTTTTTCTCCAAATGCCTAAAATCATTGTACCTGCATGACATCATCAAAAATATCTTCCTTTAAAGTGTAATACCATTAAAAACAGATATGATATTGATAGTAAAAAGCTATCAAATTTTTAGTGGATCAAGATCCCCCAAACTTAACTATTACTTGTCCTCAAGTAATTTAGTTAATACATAAAATAATGATCCACTACAATGAACTTTATTTCTAGAATACCATAATTTTGATTTAGATAAGTACAATAGTAAGATTTTCAGAAAGATCTTTGAATAATTCAAGTAAATTCTGCAGGTGTAAGATTATCTAGTAATCAAGTCTAAGAATTCTAGCCTTCTATTCATTTCAAAAATGACGGTAGATTGTCCTATTAAGGCACATAAAAGAAATACATGAAAATAAGTTTATGAGAATACTACTAGTAAAGATGCTAATCCACACATATAAGTTCAGGAAAGTAATTAAGTTTTTCCCTTTAGGTAGGTCCAAGTGAAGCCAATTTTTTATTAGGCATTTCCTCAATATTCTCCTCACTTTTATTTTCTTTTTCTTTTTCTTTTGCTTTTCTTTTCTTTTCTTTTCTTTTTCTTTTCATTTTCTTTTTTTTAAGTGAGGATTACTGTATCTGGATAGCCTTTAATGAATTTAAACTTCACCTTTCTCACCCTAAATTTGAAAGTTACCACATACTTTACCTTATAGGCATTTCTTTAGCTTATTATTGAAAACATACAGTTTTTCTTACTTTGAATAGTTGACTATAATCCTTTTCTATTATACCAAATATCTTAGACTACAAAATCACTTTTTATTACCAAATACTTTCATTCAACTTTACAAAATACTTGAATAAAATCAAAATACAGTTATCTGAAATTGAGTTCTATTACAGGAAACCGAGTTAATAATTTTGAAAATATTTTTAAATGAGAACAATTAATAGTTAATTCTTTCCCTCAAGAAATTTTACAACTGAACAGGCCAAATTAAGAAGTAAACAAAGTTCTCAGAATCAATCTTCACAACTTCTTCCAACTTTTAAACATTGATACTTTCCACAACAATTCTCTTTAAATTAATTACTTCTCCATTTTAAGAAAGAAAAAAATAAAGTAAACTACTCAGAATGCATTGGGAAAATATAAAAACACATTGATTTGAAATTAAAAACGATAAGAAAAATAATAAACGAAAGCAAGTATTGATAAACAAAATAAAAGTAAACACTTATCTGAAAATCCTTACCACAAGACTAAAGAAGTTCCTCTGAAACTTTGACTCTTCGCTAAACTACTCCTCAGAGCAAGTCTCTAAACTCTGATGACTCAGAATACAGACTTCAGACTTCAATAAAAACTAAACTAAAAGAAAGAAAATAAGTGGGAGAAGAACTCTTAACTCCGACCCTTTCCTCCATTATACTCTCTACTACTACTCTAAATAAAAACTTAAAATGCAGTGGAAGAATCTCCTAAATTTCTCTCTTTGAAATACAGTGAAGAGCCTCTTCAATTCTTCACTTCTTCACTTCTAAGACTCTCCTTAAATAGTGAACCAAAAGGTGCCATGGTGTCTCTTCAAAATGTGTCCAGATTTGATGTATCTACCAAGGAACGCACCCCTTCATTCAAATTTGCCGCCCAAAGGAAGTTATGGACGTTACCACCAAGAGTTGCATCCATTTCCTTTTGAATTTGGTGCCAAATCAAATTAAAGTTCGATTTATAACTGTGGTGGCTAAGCGCCGGCCCAGCGGAGCTTAGCCGCCAGTGCCAAATTTTTTATTTTTCATTTTTTACTCCAAATTTGATCCAATTTTGCTCCTTTCATCATGACCATCTATTTCATCATACCTACAAGAAAAACACAAAATACCTTCCATTAAAGTACAATATCATTAAAAATAGGTATAAAAATGTGCATAAAAATACTATATATTTTAGGTGTATCAAAATCCCCCAAACTTAAAATGTTACTTGTCCTCAAGTGACAGTTAATCTCATAAAACATTTTAACATGCAAATTATGTAATGAGTTTCTTAGGAAGATAACAAAATTTTGTTCTAGAAATGGAATAGTCCAATTTAAAAAAAATTTCAGTAATTAAAACCAACTTAAAGTTTATACAGTTCTTAAGTAAAAAGAAAATGATAAATATAAGTCTCTATCTATTTCAGAAATATTTGTAGATTTTTTAAAATATAGGATTCAAACATTTATTTTTCTCACTTAAAAATCTTTATTTGAAAAATAATTTTACTTACTATATTACAACTTTAAGCTTTAGATTTTCTTTGAACTTATATCTTAAACTTTAGGTATGAAAATAATTTTTGATTAGCCCTTAAATCCTCAAGCTTCTCCTCCCTTTTCATATACTATTTTTTTGTTTCTTATTTTTTTTATATAATAAGAAAAGTAAAAATTTCAGAAGACTTCTACAGTAGTGGAGGTTTTCAAAGCAAATACACATCAACTAAAATAAAACACTGATACAGATAACAGATAATAGTGGAATTTGAAGAATTTTAAACATGTAGTTTTCCTAAGTAGAAGTTCCTAATAGTAGTTTATAATCTCCTAACAGTTTTTGAATTAAAGTACACACTATTAAAAAACTCTGACATAACATATTCATAAAAAACATTTATAATTACACACTACCACACAACAACATATAAATCCATAATAAAACAACAACAATACCTGAATATGCATAATAGATAAATAGTACAACTACAATCTGCATACTATCAAGGTTTACATCACAATACAATCATCAAACAAAATACTAGATGAAGCATACAAAAACGAACACAACAACACAATAACTAAAACAAACACACATACAACTACTCTTCATCCTCATCATCATCATCATCTCGCTCGTTCCAATCTCTGGATGGCACATAAGGTATATAAAATGGATGAGGTGGCATCTCGGCACTCTGATCTCCTCTAATCAACCTATCCAAATATTGCTGATAATTCTCCTCATATTCATCATGTTTTACAATATATCTCTCAACATTATCTAGCTTACCATCCATATCTCTCACATGCTCTCGAGTAAGACTCACTTTTTTTAAAATCATTCTTAATAAACTAGTCTGTGAATCAGTAGATGACGAAGCACGTGAAATAGTAGCACGAGAAGCGAAGCGACGAAGCGATAGCGGTAGAAGCCCTACTAAATCCTCCTCTCCAACCAAACTCCGAATGTACAGTATAAGCACCAACGTTTACACTAGTAATTGGTCTCAATGGCTGAAGTACCTCTTCCCAGGTTTCAAATTTCGCTCCAGATCTTTCACAAAGTGAATGAATCAAAGAAGGAAATCCCATACCTGCAGTCGTGGTTGATCTAGCACAGTTCAAAACATAATCATAAATAATGCTTCCAATATCAATCGGCTTCCCATGTTGAATACAATGGTTCAACACCGCTCTTTCTCTTGTCACTTCACTGGTGTGACTTGAAGGTAACAACTTAGATGAGATAAAATAATTCCATGCCTTAGAAATGACATTCAATTTGGAAGCAGGAAAGTTCACTCTTCTTTCATTTGTAATTTTCCATAATCCTCTTCCATCAGTCAGAAACTCCATAATCTCATATAATTCTCCTTCCAAAGAATGATAGTTAGAATAAAAACAAAACATATCAGAAGGTAGTCCATAAAAGGTATTGATTGCACCTGAAGAAAATTTTACTTCATGCCTCCTAACCATCACCTGATTTTCCTCTGCAGCAGGTAAATTTGCATAAAATTCTCTTACCACAGAAACAATAGCAACAGCGGGGAAGAACCAGTAATTCTGTCAGTTTCTTCTTGCAATCATATCTTCAATCACCTCTCCTGGCTTACTAAAAACTCGCTCAAGAATCAACTTACATGATTTCAATGCACCGACGTATCGTTCTCAGCCCTCAAACTAACAAATTTGTCAGAATCAAACTTCGTCTTATCTCGAGCGCGCTTTGACTTTGGAGCCATCTCTAAACATTTACGAAAAATTCACCATAAATTCCAAAATCAAACTAAACTTGCTAAATTATTTTCCAAAAGATATTTTCACTAAATCCAAGCAATTTATCAAGCTTTTCCTCAAATTTTCACCATGAATAGTGATTTTAAGATTTTCCAAAATGTACTCAAAATACATGGTGAAAATAAAAAATTTTTACTTAGGAGTAGTGCTCTTACCTCAAGGAATCCAAATCTAACAATTTTTGTTGAGATCGGCTCTTAAATGATCCATAATATGATACCCTAGGATCCTCTTTCACGGCAAAGCAAAGGTTGAAGACGATGGGGAGTTTAAAAATGGAAATTTTTGGGTTTTTAACTTTCGGGAATCAATTTTCGCGAACTGGCGCCTAAGCGCGAACTATCGGCGCTTGGCCGCGAAATCTGGCGCGTAAGCGCCGGCATTCTGGTGCTTAGCCGCCAGTACCCAAATTTTTATAATTAAGCTATAAGCACTAAATCACTTTGTTAATTACCCTTAATTAGTCCACAATAATTAATTCTCCCACATAAGTCTTCTAATACTCTAAATCAAAGTTTAATAACTATTGATTCCATAAAAATTTCACAAAACACAAACTTATATTCAAATAAATGTAAAATTTAATACAACACTAGAATTTCTATCCAAACATAAAGGATAAAATTCTTAAAATACAAGACACTACAATCTTAAACTGATAAGTGTACATCTCTAAGATGTACCAATCTCTAAGATGTAACCAAACAAAGCAAACAAAACACATAAAACAAACATAAATCAAAGAACACCAATGAAAATGAGTTGCCTCCCACAAAGCGCTTGTTTTAACGTCTTCAGCCTGACAACCCAAAACTCATTCTGAGTGACCCAACATTAAATTCTCATCAAATTTTGATTTATTGATTGAAAAATATGGTTTAATTCTATGTCCGTTAACTTTAAATATTTTTCCAGTCTTAGGATCTTGAATATCTACAGCTCCATAAGAATAACTTTTATCACAATGAATGGACCCATCCACCTGGACTTAAGTTTTCCATAAAATATTCTCAATCTAGCATTATACAGCAAAACTTGTTGTCCTGGTACAAGCTTTTTGGTAAGAATCTTCCGATCATGCCATAACTTCATCTTTTCCTTATAAATATTAGCATTTTCATAAGATTCATTCCTTATTTCTTCAAGCTCATTCAATTGCAATAATCTCTTTTCAGCAGCATCTTTCAAATTATAATTGAACTCTTTAATAGCCCAATAAGCTTTATGCTCAAGGACAAAAGGTAAATGACAAGCTTTTCCAAAAATCAGCCTATATGGGGACATTCCTATAGGTGTTCTGTAAGCAGTCTTAAAGGCCCACAAAGCATAATCCAGTTTAATTGACCAATCATTTCTATTTGGATTAATAGTTTTTTCCAATATTCTTTTAATTTTACGATTGGATAATTCAACTAAACCACTTATCTGCGGATGATAAGAAGTAGAAATGCGATGATTAATATGATATTTCTTTGCTAACTTCCCAATAATCGCATTTCTAAAATGACTTCCCCCATCAGTTATGATTACTCTTGGTATTCCAAATCTGCAAAATATATTCTTTTCTAAAAACTTTGCAACACTTTGAGCATCATATCGAGGTAAAGCAATAGCTTCAATCCATTTGGAAACATAGTCTACTACTATCAAAATATAAACATTTCCAAAAGATGGTGTAAATGGTCCCATAAAATCTAATCCCAAAACATAAAATATTTCAACTTCCAACATATAATTGAGGGGCATCTCATTTCTTCTAGAAATATTTCCTACACGCTGACATCTATCACAATTTTTAATATAATCATTCACGTCCTTAAAAATTGTAGGCCAATAAAATCCTGATTGTAATATTTTATATGCAGTTTTATCACTTCCAAAATGTACCCCATAATCAGAATCATGACATTTTTGAATAATTTCATAAGTCTCTTCCAAAGGTATACATCTTCGAATTATAAGATCCTTTCCTTGTTTATATAAAAATGGGTCATCCCAAAAATAAGTCTTAGCATCAGACAGAAATTTCTTCTTTTCATGATATGTCAAACCATAGGGTATAATATTACTAACAATAAAGTTTACTATGTCTGCATACCATGGAACATTCCTTTCTGTAACAATGAACAGTTTTTCATCAGAAAAATGTTCATTAATTTCTTCAATATCACAGAGAGATTTTTCAATTTCAAGCCTGGACAAATGATCAGAAATTTGATTATCAGAACCCTTCATATCTACTATTTCAAAATCAAATTCTTGCAAAAGAAGAATCCATCTTATAAGTCTCGGTTTTGCATAATTTTTCTTCATTAAGTATTTAATAGCAGAATGATCAGTATGCACAATACATTTAGTTCCAAGTAAATATGATCAAAATTTATCAAAAGCAAATACTATAGCTAATAACTCTTTCTCAGTAGTGGTATAATTAATTTGAGCTTCATTAAGAGTTTTACTAGCATAATGAATTACTTTAAAAATTTTATCATATTTTTGACCCAAATCAGCACCAATAGCATAATCACTAGCATCACACATTAATTCAAAAGGTTTTTCCCAATTTAGTGAAATTATTACAAGTGTAGTGATTAATTTTTCTTTTAATGTTTCAAAGGCTTTACAGGAGTTATCATCAAAATTAAAAATTGTATCCTTTTCCAGTAAACGGCATAAATGTTTTGTAATTTTTGAAAAGTCTTTAATGTAACGTCTGTAGAATCTAGCATGTCCTAAAAAACTTCTAATTCCCCTTACATTGGTTGGGCAAGGTAAATTAGATATAACTTGAATTTTTGCAGGATCTACCTCCAAACCTTTTTCTGAAATCTGCTGTCCCAAAACAATACCTCCTGCTACCATAAATTGGCATTTTTTCCCAATTAAGGACCAAATTAGTTTCTTCACAGCTTTTTAGAACTTTAGATAGATGTTCTAAACATGATTCAAATGAAATTCCAAACATTGAAAAGTCATCCATAAAAATTTCAATCCCTTTTTCAATTAAATCACAAAAAATAGCCATCATACATCTCTGAAATGTAGTAGGGGCATTACATAAACCAAAGGGCATTCTTCTAAAAGCAAACATACCATAAGGACTGGTAAACGTAGTTTTCTCTTGATCCTCAAGAGCAATTTGAATTTGGTGGTAACCAGTATATCCATCCAGAAAACAAAAGTATTTATGCCCAACTAGTCTATCCAACATTTGATCTAGAAAAGGGAGTGGAAAATGATCTTTCCTTGTGGCAAGGTTTAATTTTCTATAATCAATGCATATTCGCCACCCTGTAACTTGTCTTGTTGGTATCATTTCATTCTTTTCATTAACATTCACAGTTACTCCTCTTTTCTTAGGAACACAGTGAATAGGACTAACCCATGCACTATCTGAAATAGGGTAGATAATTCCAGCATCCAACCACTTTAAAATTTCTTTCTTAACAACTTCTTTCATAAAAGGATTTAATGTCCTTTGGGGATCAGCTCGCGGTTTGCTATTATCTTCCATAAGAATTCTATGCATACAAATTGAAGGACCGATTCCTCTAATATCAGCAATTGTCCATCCAAAGGCTTTCTTGTACTTCTTAAAAATTTTAAGTAAACTCTCTTCTTCTTTTTTAGTTAATTGAGAGGAAATTATAACAAGCAAGGTTGAGGATTCACCTAGAAAAGCATACTTCAAATTTTCAGGAAGCATTTTTAGCTCAAGTTCAGGAGGTTTTTCAATTGATGGACCATAAGATTTATCTTTCTCAGTCATATCCAACAATTCAAAATTTTCATGAACATACTTTAAATCTTCCTCTTGAAAATCTTCAGAACCAAATAACTCCTCTTCTTGCTTATATTCAAATTCTTGTCTTTCAACATTCTCTTCATAAGTTGATTTGAAATGACACTCACTTAAATAATGAATAACATCCATCCTATAACACTCATCTTTTTTACCTCTTGCAGGATATTTCATCGATTTTGAAATATTAAATGTAACAGTCTGATCATTAACCCTCATCATTAATTCCCCATTTTGCACATCTATCATGGCTCTGCCTGTAGCTAGAAAATGTCTCCCTAAAATTATGGGTATCTCTTTATCTTCCTTCATATCTAACACAATGAAATCCATAGGAAAAATAAGTTGATCCACTTTTACCAAAACATCTTCTATAACTCCTTTAGGATATGTGATCGAACAATCTGCTAATTGTAGAGTTACAGTAGTTGGGGTTATTTCTCCTAGTCCCAGTCTTTTGAATATTGATAGAGGCATAAGGTTAATGCTTGCACCCAAATCACGTAAAGCTTTTCCACAGAATCTTTCTCCGATTGCACATGGAATTGTGAAACTACCAGGATCTTTAAGTTTTTCACGAAGTTTTTTCTGAATTATCGCACTGCACTCCTCACTAAGTGCAACAGTCTCATTTTCTTCAAACATCCTCTTCTTATTAAGAATATCCTTCATAAATTTCGCATAGCTTGGCATTTATTCTAGAGCTTCAGCAAATGGAATACTAATGGTAAGCTTCTTTAATATCTCCAAAAATTTTGAAAATTGCTTATCCAACTTTTGTTGACGAAGTCTCTGAGGAAATGGAGGTGGTGGTTTTTCTAAATCAACCTTAGGTGGAGAAATAGGTCTTTCAAAACCTTTTGGAGCGTCCTCTTTAGGTCTTTCAATCTCTTCTTTCTCTACTTCAATCTCTTTTTGAACTCTACCTTCCAATTCTTTTCCACTTCTCAGTTGAATTGCTTTCACTTGTTCTTTATTGTTTTCTCTTGGATTCACTTCAGTATTACTTGGAAGCATTCCTTAGGATCTATTACTTAAGGCATTGGCAATTTGTCCCAATTGATTTTCAATATTTCTGATGGTTGCTCCTTGAATTTGTAATTTATTTCCCATATGTGATACTACTTCTTCCATAGACAACTTTTTCTCCTTAAATTGTAAAGCATTGTTATAACCTGAAGGATAAGTTAATTTATTATTATTATTGCCTTGGTTGTTCCAATTCCCCAATGGGTTTACTTGGGTGTTCCCCCATTGTTGATTAACACCACCATGGTTATTGTTATTCCAGTTACAATTTGGATGATTCTTCCAACCTGGGTTATAATAATTGGAATATGGGTTGTTAGGTTTGATTACAGCATTCACAGTTTCTGGTGAAGAATAAGAATCAACCATTTGGCTTAATGAATTTTCTTCAATCATGAGAGTTGGCTGAGAAAAATTCATCCCAAATTGTTCTATCTTCCTTGATACAGCAGCAAATTGATTTGTTAACATTGTAAAAGCATCATTTTCATAAACACTGCTACCTTTTTAGGATTTAACCTTTCAGAAGGCCATTGAAAATTATTAGTAGCCATTTCTTCAATTAAAGCATAAGCATCAGTAAATGGTTTAGACATTAATGATCCACCAGCAGCAGCATCGATGATTGATCTAAGAGATCCAACTAATCCATTATAAAAAGTTTGAATTATTAACCAATCTGGTATCGCATGATGTGGACATTTCCTAAGGAGATCTTAAAATTTGTCCTATGCTTCATATATTGATTCCCCTTCAAACTGACAAAAAGATGTTATATCATTTCTCAACTTAGCAGTCTTAGATGGTGGAAAATATTTAGCAAGGAATTTTTGTGACAGTTCACCCCAAGTTCTAATTGATATAGGTGCTAACGAATGTAACCACATTTTAGCTTTATCCCTTAGTAAGAAAGGAAAAAGTCTAATTCTAATAGCATCATCTGAAACACCATCATACTTAAAAGTAGCACAAAACTCTAGAAAATTAGCAAGATGCAAATTAGGATCTTCAGTTGTTGCTCCCCCAAATTGATTTTTAGACACCATTTGGATAATAGCAGGTTTAAGCTCAAAAGAATTAGCAGCTACAGCAGGGTTTTGAATACTAGCACGAAGTTCATCTACTGTAGGGTTAACATAATCTCTTAAAGGTCTTAATTCTTGATGGATGCCAACATTTTGATCTTGATGATTTGCCATTTCTTGACTATTTTTTTCTTTTTCTGCATTTTTAATTTTTTTTTATTTTTCTGATAGTTCTTTCTAATTCAGAATCGTAAGGCACAAGTCCTTCAGAACCTGAACTACGCATACAACAATAAAACAAAACAAAACACAACACACTAACAAAAACAAAGAAAAGTAAAAAATTTTAAATTTCTTAACTCTCTTTAAAATGCAATTTAATTAATTTTCCCCAGCAACAACGCCAAAAACTTGATCCCTGATAGATATAAGTGCAACGGATGCCAGAAACTTGGTTCCACTGGATAAATGCACTTATGATTTTAGATATGAAAATTATGATTTTATAATATGGGATACTACGCAAGTATACGTATCGTTTATCAAGTAATATAGGATTTTTTGATTAAGCCCCGAGATATCGAACCCATAGAGAAAAGTTGAAAATCTTTAAAGGAATTTAGAAAATTATCTTTTACTTTCTTTAGTTGTTTTTGAAATAGTATGTCTTGATTTTGAAAAGTTTTAGAAAGTTGATTTATCTTTTGAAATTTTCTTAATAAAATGCTAAGCAATGAAAGTAAAGGTTTCAATAACTAATAACACTGGATGTAAAAATATTATTAACTAAAATATCTTTTTCTTTCCTTTCATGAAGTAGTAATAATTCTTAAAGTATTGTTGTGGAAGTATTTAAATTTTGTTGTGACAGATAGAAGCAAATGTGTTCTTTACCCTTACTTGGTTCTATAAAGAACATAGATTAATTTGAAATTTATATTATTTTGAACATGGTTAGGCAGGGAAGATACCAGTCTCTCACTATAGAGTTCCCTCGATTCCCACCACCTGGGGGCTAACTTCTCATAACAAAACTCAAAACTTCAAACCAAATTAGGGGGTTTTAGCATGTCACTCTAAAATCCTCTAATTTTACTCCCTTCTATAAAAATATCTTCTAATATTACATTCACTTATATTGACTACAGTTCTCACCCATATAATTGCATGTGTAACTTTAATGAGATAATACCGCATTGGATCTTACATAATCTCCAGAAATTTTACAACTGAACAGGCCAAATTAAGAAGTAAGCAAAGTTCTCAGAATCAATCTTCACAACTTCTTCCAACTTTTAAACACTGATACTTACCACAACAATTCTCTTTAAATTAATTACTTCTCCATTTTAAGAAAGAAAAAGATAAAGTAAACTACTCATAATGCATTGGCAAAATATAAAAACACATTTATTTGAAATTACAAATGCTAAGAAAATTAATAAACGAAAGCAAGTATTGAAAACAAAATAAAAGTAAACACTTATCTGAAAATCCTTTCCACAAGACTAAGGAATTTCCTCTAAAACTTTGACTCTTCACTAAACTACTCCTCAGAGCAAGTCTCCAAACTCCGATGACTCAGAATACAGACTTCAGACTTCAATAAAAATTAAACTAAAAGAAAGAAAAGAAGTGGGAGAAGAACTCTTAACTCCGACCCTTTTCTCATTTCTACTCTCTACTCCTACTCTAAATAAAAACTTAAAATGCAGTGAAAGAATCTCCTAAATTCATCTCTTTGAAATACAATGAAGAGCCTCTTCAATTCTTCACTTCTTCACTTCTAAGACTCTCTTTAAATAGTGAACCAAAAGGTGTCTTGGTGTCTCTTCAAAATGTGTCCAGATTCAATGTATCTACCAAGGAACGCACCCCTTCATTCAAATTTGCCGCCCAAAGGAAGTTATGGATGTTACCACCAAGAGTTGCATCCATTCCCTATTGAATTTGGCACCAAATCTAATTAAAGTTCGATTTATAACTGTGGCAGTTAAGCACCGGCCCAGCGGCGCTTAGCCGCCATTGCCAAATTTTTTATTTTTCATTTTTTTGCTCCAAATTTGATCCAATTTTTCTCCTTTCATCAAGACCATATATTTTTATCATACCTGTAAGAAAAACACAAAATACCTTCCATTAAAGTGCAATATCATTAAAAATAGGTATAAAAATTTGCATAAAAATATTATATATTTTAGGTGTATCAAGGAGCTCCGCCATCATCGGGTTCTTTGGGCGTGTATGGAGTATACTGAGGGTAAGTAGGAAATACAGCACTAGTGTCTCCCCTGAAAAATCCCATCTGTGCGTCATGATAAGTTATCTCATATTCTCTCCACCGCACTTGATAATCATCATTTATCCTGTTCCTTGATTATATTCTCTCTACTCTGGTGTTCAACCTTTCCAACTGATCCATAACATCATGCAGAGTAGGCTCCCTAAAGGTAGATGGTCTATCATGACTAGAAGAAGGCTCATCAGCTTTCTTACTCCACTTCCAACTCACATGGGCTTGATAGGTTTTCAAATTTACTTTAGTAATGGGCTTCAGGGGTTGGATCACCTCATCATTATCTTCAATCACTACACCTGCCTGAATACATAAAGCATGAATCAGGCTGGGGTGTCCCAGTCCACTTGTAGTCTCTCCTTTTGAGTTTGTCAAAATACTTTTATGAATAATAGCCCCAATATTTATATTCTTCATACTCTGAATACAGTAATCCAAAATAGCTCTATCAACAGTAACCTCACTGTAATGGTTGGTGTGCAAAAGTCTTGCAGAAATAAAATAATGTCAGGCTTTTGAAATAGGATTCAAAGTAGAAAGGGGGAAATTAACTTTCATTCTCTGTTTAACTTTCCATTCCCTTTTTTTGTCAGTCAAAAAGTTTATAATTTCATCCAATGCTTGATTCGTGAAAGAAAAATTTTTATATTCACAATGGTAGGGTGCTCTCAACTGATAAAATGCATTTATGCTGGCAGGGGTGAATTCATCCATTTGGCCTCTAACCAGAATATATTCACTCTCAGAATAGAAAAGATAAGCATAAAATTCTCTGACAATCTCTAGCATTGCTTCAGTAGTAAAACAACAGAAAATTTCTCATTGATGATTCGTAATCAATTCTTCAACCACACCTCTAAGATTTTCAAAGTCTTCTCTTAAATACATTTCTTATTGCTAAGAAATGTACTATAGCGGGAATAAGCCTTGAAATTCAGAAATTTATATTTGTCAAACTCAAATTTCCTCTTCCTCTTTGAAACTCATGGAGCCATTTATCTAAAAATACTAAATTTAGCCAAATCAATTTTAAAATTGCAATGTAATGGACTCCAAGGTAGATTTAAAAAGACGAGAACTCAAAATCCATGAAAAATCTCCAAAGTTTCTCCAAAAACTTTAAAATTCCAAATCTTCCTAATGTAGGAGATTTCCACAGTCAAAATCAAAAAATTTTAGGTTAAAGTGTAGCTCTTGCCAAGAGAAGATGAAATCTAAACTTTTCCAGCCACGAAATCGCTTCAAATCCAAATGCTAGTGAGACCTAAGTGCAAAAATTAGCCTTGGTTGGAGGTAGAAGATGATGGTGGAAAAATGGTTGGTCCTAGGATTAAATCACAAAAATTTGGAGTTTCAGTGCTTTTTCCCAGTCGAGCACTGTTCGGCGCTAGCGGCAGCACCGTTCGGTGCATTTTTCTGCTCTAATGGCCAAACTCTCTGTCTTTTGGCGTGGTCCGGTGCTGGTGACAGCGCCATTCGGCACTAGTTCAAAAACTAGGCTTCTGACTTTCTTTTGCAATTTTGATCTTTTCAAGCCCGCTCCGATGTCTAATTAGCCTAATTAAGCATTGAATAACATTCTAAAGTCACAAAAAATGATATTTTTTAACATAAACAACACAAAACATCACTTTCATATATAAAATTCAAGTGTCAGACACATACACATAATACTAAACATTACACATCATCAAGCCACATAATCTAAAATTCAGTGTCGCACACAACCACAACACACATAATCTGAAAACTAAACAAGAAAGCGTGTCAAAATATAACATACAAACAATGCAAACCAATGCAATCAAATACATAAACAAAGAAATACAATAATTAAGTTTTCATTCTTTCTCAGAACTATCATCAACTCTAAGATCTCCAAGTGATTGAGCGTGAATGAATATATTGTAGAATGGAAGAAACAGAAATTCTTCAGTAGAATCCTCTTCAATCCAACATTTCCTTTTCATCAATTGCGTCAAACTTCCTTCAAGATATCCAGAATGATCAAAGTGCTCCTTCATTCTCAAATCCAGATGATCAAAGAAATCAGATAGATTGTTGATTGCATTCATCAGGTGTTATACTTCTTTCTCCAATTTCTTAATTTTCTTCAAGATAATTTGTGAACTTTCAAGAAAGTAAGGAGGAATAGGTGTTGATCTCTGAGATGGTTGATCTTCAATAATGCCCATTTCATTCATATCACCAACTACCTGGTTACTATATGCATCTGCTGGGTCTATAGGCTTCCAAGGTAGAAGCACTCTTTCCCAGTTCTCATATGAAACTTGTGATTGACTGCAGAGGAGAAATATGGTTGAAGGATTTCCAAGCACATACTTTGATTCGTGAATCATCAATCCTAAAACAGATTTAATAATTAATGAACCAACATCAATAGGCATTCCCATTTAAATACAGTAGTTCAGAATAACACACTCCTTAGTCACTTTAATGATTTTCATAGTTGAGAGAAATTTTGCACATATGAAATAATGTAAGTGTTTCGACGTAGGATTTAGCAGTGTGGTCGAGAAACTTACATAACTGTTATCTCTTATCTCCCATTCATCACTTTGATCTGTCAGATATATGTATATATCATTCATATTGTCCTTTGTCACGACAAATTTTGAATAGTGGTAGATTTGCACATTCTCAATCACGTATAAATCATTAATCTTTGCAGTACTAAATGTGACAAACCTACCTCGCACATAGACTGATCCTTGGTTGATTCCATGAAGATTTGCATAAAATTCCTTCACAACCGGGACAACTACGGCGGTAGTAGTATAACACAATACTTCACAATGTCTCTGAACAATAATTTCATCAATTCTAGTCATAGGAGAATTCGTACCTCGATTCACAAAGCCTCGTTCCTTAATCAATCTCATTTTCGAGATATTTTTGTTGAATAGACGCTGCGCTTCGAAACTGACAAACTTTCTGCGGTTGAAAACTTGAAATCGTTAAGTTTATATCGAGTCAGAATCCATTTGGGAAAGAATTTGGATCTTCCTCTTCGTTCCTTTGGTAGGTTCTGCGTCTAGGGGCAGTTTTTGGGAGTTCTAATGGAGGATTTACCGCCTAGAATCACCAAAACACAAATTTAAAGATGAGAAACGGTTTTTTGAACAGTAGCGCTGATAACAGCACCATTCCGCGCTAGTTCAAATTTCACAAAACTTCACTTCATCTAAATTCTTTCTGAATTTTGACTCAATTCATTTCTTAAATGTTGTTAATGATATTTAAGGAAGTATAAGACTTAATTAAGTAACAAACAAGCAAATATAACACATCAAACAAAGCAAATACTCAATAACTGTGGGTTGCTTCCCACAAAGCGCTTGGTTTAACGTCGTCAGCACGACATAACTTCCAGTTATTCAGGTTGATCCAACATTAAAACCTCCTTAAAATTAGGTCTATTGCCTTCAAAACATGGTTTTAATCTTTGACCATTAACTTTGAATATTCTTCCGGATTTAGCGTCTTCAATAATCACAGCTCCAAATGGATATATTTTTATGACAATGAAAGGTCCTGTCCATCTAGATTTCAGTTTCCCAGGAAATAATTTCAATCTTGTGTTGTATAATAAAATTATTTGTCCTGGTTCAAATCCCTTTTTGACAATCTTCCGATCATGCCATATTTTTCTTCTTTCTTTGTATATTCTATCATTATCATATGATTCATTTATGATTTCTTCCAATTCATTCAATTGCAACAGTCTCTTCTCACCAGCATCTTTCAAATTAAAATTCAATTTCTTTATCGCCCAATATGCTTTATATTCTAATTCAACTGGCAAGTGACAGATTTTTCCAAAGATTAATCTGTAAGGGGACATTCCTATAGGAGTTTTATAAGCAGTTCTGTATGCCCGTAAAGCAAGTATCTAATCTGCAGACCAATTTAATTTCTCAGGATTAATGACTTTCCCCAAAATTTGTTTAATTTCACGATTAGATACCTCTGCTAAACCATTAGTTTGGGGATGATAAGCTGCAGAGATTTTATGCATAATATTATATTTTTCCAACAATCTCTGAATCAGATTATTCTTAAAATGGGATCCTCCATCAGTGATGATTACTCTAGGCATTCCATATCTTGCAAAAATATTTTCCATCAAAAACCTCGAAACACTTCTAGCATCACACCTAGGTAAAGTTATTGCCTCAATCTATTTTGATACATAATCAATAGCAATCAGTATATATATATTTCCAAATGAAGGTATAAATGGTATCATAAAATCTAATCCCCATGCATAAAAAATTTCAACTTCCACAGTAAAATTAAGAGGCATCTCATTTCTTCTAGATATATTGCCTATTATCTAACATCGATCACAAGTTTTGATAAATCTATAAACATCTTTGAAAAGTGTAGACCAATAAAATCTAGATTGCAAAATCTTATGTGCAGTTCTATCAATTCTGAAATGACCTCCAAATTCAGAATCATGACATTCTCGAATAATTCTTTCAGTTTCTTCATAAGACACACATCTCCTAATAATAAGATCTTAACTTTGCTTGTACAGATAAGGATCGTCTCAGAAATAAAATTTAGCATCATGCTTAAATTTTTTCTTCAGTTGTATTGTTAAATCAGGTGGTAAAATTACTAGCGATGTAGTTCACAATATCAATATACCACGGTAAATTTCCTTTAATAATATTATATAATTGCTCATCACGGAAAGTTTCAGTGATTTCCTTTTCAAAGTCATCCAAATTAGGATGTTCAAGGCTAGATAAATGAACATCTATTTGATTATTGCCCCCTTTTTCGATTAACGATGTCAATATCAAATTCTTGCATTAAAAGCATCCATCGAATCAGTATTGGTTTTGCATCCATTTTTTGCATTAAATATTTCATAGCAGAATTATCAGTATGCACTATACATTTAGCTCCAATTAAGTAAGATCTAAATTTTTCATAGGCATAAACGATCGCTAATAACTCTTTTTCGGTAGTGGTGTAATTAATTTGAGCATCAGTAAGAGTCTTACTAGTGTCATATATAACTTTAAACATTTTGTCATGTCTTTTCCCTAAAACAACTCCAATAGCATAATCACTAGCATCGCACATTAATTCAAATGATTAGGTGAAACTATTATAGGTGCAGTGATTAATTTTTCTTTTAGTAGATTGAAAGCTTTTAAGCATTCATCGTTAAAATCAAACTTCCTATTTTTTCTAAAAGTTGGCATAGAGGCTTAGTAATTTTTGAAAAGTCTTTAATATATCACCTGTAGAATCCTACATGTCCCAAAAAGCTTCTTACCCCTGTCACAGTTGTTGGAGGTGGTAATTTTTCTATAATTTGAATTTTTGCGGGATCTACTTCCATGTCATATTCAGATAATTTATGCCCAAGCACAATTTCTCCTGCAACCATAAATTGACACTTTTCCGAGTTTAGGACTAAATTTTTTTCTCGCGCATACCTCCAAAACTTTTTTCTAAGTTGCATAGGCATGCATCAAATGAATCTCCAAATACTGAGAAATCATCCATAAACACTTTTATTCCATCATCAATTAATTTGCTAAATATGGATGTCATACATCTTTGAAATGTTGCAGGTAAATTACATAATCCAAAGGGCATTCTTCTAAAAGTAAAAATTCCATAAGGGCAGGTAAATGTAGTCTTATCTTGATCCTCAAGAGCAATAGGTATTTGGTGATAATCAATATATCCATCCAAAAAGCAATAGTACTTGTGTCTAGAAAGTTTGTCTAGCATTTGGTCTAAAAATGGTAAAGGAATGTGATCTTTTGTGGTGGCGGCGTTTAATTTTCTAAAATCAATACATATTCGCCAACCAATGACCTGTCTTGTCGGTATAATTTTATTTCGATCATTTATGTCAACAGTCACTCCTCCTTTCTTGTGAACACAATGAATTGGGCTTACCCAAACACTATCAGAAATAGAATATATAATTCCAGCATCTAACCACTTTAAAATCTCTTTTTTAATCAATTCTTTCATAATTGGGTTCAGTCTCCTTTGTGGATCAACTCTAAGATTATGTTGTTCATCCAACAAAATTCTGTGCATACAGATCGATGGACTGATTCCTTTAATATCAGCTATGGACCAACCAAAAGCCTTTTTGTATCTTTTTAAGGTGTCCAATAATTTTTATTCTTGATATTCACTTAAATTCGAAGATATAATGACTGGTAAAGTAGATGATTCTCCAAAAAACATATACTTTAGATGATTAGGGAGAATTTGAAGCTCAAGTTCAGGGGGTTTAAAGATAGATGGAATTAAACTTTTATCTCCGTTTTTGATAGTATCTAATCTTTCAAATTTTTCCTGAACAAATTCTAACTTTTCATTTGTCACATCATCAAAATCATCTTCATTTTCACTTTCACCTTCATCCTCACATTCCGCATTTTCTTCAAATACTTCTTTAAAATAATCTTCTCTCAAATAATCGCAGATTTCCATTCGAAAGCACTCATCATCTTTTTTAGTTGAAGGGTATTCCATAGATTTCAGAATATTGAAAGTTACCTCTTAGTCATTAACTATCATAGTTAATTCTCCTTTCTTAACATCAATCATAGCTCTCCCAGAAGCAAGAAATGGTCTTCCCAAAATAATTTGAATTTCTTTATCTTCCTCCATATCTAATACAATAAAGTCCACAGGAAAGATAAATTTATCCACCTTTACTAATACATATTCCACGACTCCTTTAGGATAAGTGATAGAACGATCAGCCAGTTGAAGAGTCACAGATGTATGTGAAATTTCTCATATTCCCAATCTTTTGAAAGTTGATAAAGGCGTAAGATTAATACTAGCTCCAAGATCACATAATGCTCTTCCAAAAAATTTCTCACCTATAGCACACGGGATAGTGAAACTACCTGGGTCTTTAAGTTTTTCTGGAAGCTTCTTGTGAATAATTACACTACACTCACCGCTAAGTGCAACAGTCTCGTGGTCTTTAAACTTTCTTTTCTTTTTAAGAATATCCTCCATAAACTTTGCATAATCAGGCATCTGGTCTAATGCTTCAACAAAGGGAATATTAATTGTTAATTTCTTAAGAATTTTCAAAAACTTTATAAACTTGTTATCCATGTTTTGTTTCTTTAGTCTTTGAGGAAAAGGAGGAGGTGGTTTTTCAACAGTTATCTTCATTGGCTATAGTGGATATTTTTCTGGATATATCTTATTAGAACTTTTCTCAATGTTCACTTCCTCTCTTTCAACTTCGACTTCTTTTTGAACTCTTGATTTCAATTGTTTTCCACTTCTTAATTGAAAGGCCTTAATTTGCTCCTTATTCTGATCCTTTGGGTTGATCTCAACATTGCTAGGAAGATTTCTAGAAGGTCTATTATTAAGCACATTAAAGATATATCCCAATTGATTCTTAATGTTCTTCATCGCAACATTTTGAGCTTAAATTTGATTACCCATATTTAGAATCATTTCTTCAATAGATAACTTCTTCTCCTTTTAATTGTTTATTACTATTAAAACTAGGAGGATAAGAAGTTCTATAATTGGTATTTCCTTAGTTGTTCATATTTCCAACTGGATTCATAGGATTGTTTCCCCATTGCGGGTTAACAACAACATTAGTGTTATTCTAGTTAAAGTTCGAGTGATTCCTCCAACTAGGATTATAATAATTTGAATAAGGATTATTGAATTTGTTATTTATGGCATTCAATGTTTCATAAGACATTTGAGAGTCTATCATCTGTCCTGATGAATTTTCTTCTAACACTTGGGTGTTGGAGAATAATTCATTCCATATTGATCTATTTTCTTGGAAAGTTCAGCAATTTGAGAGACTATCATAGTTATCGCATCAGAATCATGAATACTAGCTACTCTCTTATGATTTACCCACTTAGAGGGCCATTGAAAATTATTAGTATTCATTTCTTCATTTAACGAATATGCTTCATCAAAAGGTTTTGACATTAATGATCCACCAGCAGCAACATTGATAATTGATCTCAAAGATCCCACTAATCCAATGTAAAATGCTTGAATTATTAACCAATCTAGTAAAGCATGGTGTGGACACTTCCTCAGAAGATCTTTAAATCTTTCCCAAACTTCATAAATAGATTCTCCATCAAACTGACTAAAATATGTGATATCATTCCTCAGCTTAGCAATTTTAGAAGATGAAAAATATTTTGACAGAAACTTTTGTGAAAGCTCTCCCTAAGTTCTAATAGATCCAAGTGCTAACTAATTTAACCACGCCTTAGCCTTATCCCTAAGTGAAAAAGGAAAAAAGCCTAAGTCTAATAGCATCGTTTGACACTCCATCATATTTAAAAGTAGCGCACAGTTCTAGAAAACTAGCGAGATGTAAGTTAGAATCTTCATTAGATGTTTATCCAAATTGGTTATTCTATACTATTTGGATAATAATAGGTTTAAGCTCAAATGAATTAGCAGCAACATCATGGTTTTGGATAGTTAAGTGAATTTCATCTGCTGTTGGATTAGCATAATCTCTTAAAGGTCTTGGTATATTTTCATTTTGATTGTTTAAATTGTTCGCCATTTTGTGAGGATTTGCAGATTGTTTTTGTTATTTTAGAATTTTTCTAATAGTATGCTCTAATTCAGAATCGTAAGGCACTAAACCTATAGATCCGATACTACGCATACAAACACAATAAGCACACTAACAATAAACAGACACACACAATTATAACTTGTAATTCAAATATAAGATTTCAAATATTACAAAATTAAATTTTAACAGTTACTCTTTTTTTACCGTACCTCCCCGACAACGGTGCCAAAAACTTGGTGCGACTTTTTTAATTTGTCAAAATTAATGAACTCAGATTTAGATATATATATTGATTTAGTTTTATAATGAGTCACACAATTAAACGCAAGTATACTTATCACTCAAATAATATAGGGCTCTAGTGAAGTCCTGGAATATCGATTCCACGGGGAGGCTTTAATTTTATGGCGTACCACAGAAATCACTTATCGAATCACAACATAATTGCAAGTAAGTTTAATTCTTAAAATAAAGACAAACAGTTGTAGTAACTATTTCTACCTAAATACATTCTAAACTCTAGCAAGTTAAACTAACACAAGACTAAATTTATAATAAAGTTCAGTTGCAAGAAAGAGTCTTCCTCCTTTCCAATCATAATGTGATAATTATTGTGACATAGATCAGTGATGCAAATGTATTGTGCCAAATAGAAGCATTCCTATTCTTTACCCATATTTCACCGTATAAAGAACATTGGCTAATCCTAAGTTTAGTCTCTAAATTTGTGGTTAGGCTAGGAGGATAATGGCTCTCACTCCATAGCTCCCACTTCCCTTCACCTAAAGGCTAACTCTCGCTTCAGTTTCCAGGCATCAGGACCAAATTGAGGATTTCAGCTTGTCACTCTGAAATCTCCAATTCTACGCCCATCAAAATATATTTCCCTATTTATTTACACTTAATCCCCATGAACTACATCTTTCATTCATGGGCATTGAATGTGACCTTCACTTTTGTTGTGGAACTCATAATTCTTTCGAAAAATATGTTTCCCAATAAGTTTTAACAATTCAATTGGCGAGATCAAAAAGTAAATGAATTTCGAAGTGAAAAAGGTCATCACAAATTCTCCATAAAAAATTGGCACATCATTTCCATATCACAACATTAACACATCACATGAAAAGGAGAAAGATAAAGAAATCTACTCAAGACTCATGAGGAAAAGATGACAAAACATGGATTTTATATATAAAAATAATGTCATACAAACAGAGTAAAGTAAAGACAACTTATCTCAAACTCTTCCCCAAACGAATCTCAAAGAATTCCTTCGAATCCTCTTCTTTCTTCACAACAACACACAATTCTCTCTTCAGATAAGTAAAGAAGAAGAAATCTCTCACTTTCCCTCTCCTCTCACACTCCTTAGAAGAGAAAAACACCAAACCTAAATTTCCTAATTTAAATGAGAAGAGAATCTCTACACTCTAAACTACTGTCCTTTCTTCTTCTCCTCTTTTCTCTTCTTCAAACTTGGCTCCAAAAGTGTTTAAATTCGGCCAAAATTGAATTCCCAAAATTTTCCTCAAGAAACCTTTCAAAATCCATCCAAATACATTGAATCTAGTTTAAAATTAGGATATGGCGCTGTCTGGCGCTAGATAGGGCACCATTCGACGCATTATTCCGCCAAATCGGTGGTAACTCTCTTGAAAATAGCGCAATTCGGAGCTGTTGACAGTGTCATTTGGCGTTAGTTCAATAAAATACACTTTTGTCCCTTTTTGCTCCAAATCTGCTCCTTTTCTCTTCATTTTGCTCCAAAGGCCTAAAATCATTATACCTGCATGAAATCATCAAAAATACCTTACTTTAAAGTGCAATATCATAAAAAATAGGTATAAAATGGATAGTAAAAAGCTATCAATTTTTTAGTGGATCAATAATCCATTTGGGCCATGAACCAATGGAATTCCCCATTTGGACCCTCCATGTACTGGTACTAACCAAACTCTTGCTTGGGGCTAAGAGCTTGGGTAAACCACCCACATGAGTTGCCAAAAGAGTAGGGGATCAAGTGTAAGGAAGTATGGTTTAGGGTTGTGAGGTAGTGTGTGAGAGTGTAATGTGCAAGTGTGAGGGTAAGTCCTAAGGCTTGACCATCCTGTAGGGAACTCCTCTTGAGCTTCATAATGCTTGGTCTCATCCTCCTAAGCATTTAGAGGTTAGAATTTAAGCATTTGAAAACTTCAAGTGAAGCAAAGAAGTTTTTTGAATTTCTATGGGGTAGGGGTTCCATTGCTAGTCCTCTAAGATAGTCACCAGGAAAGTCCTATAGCTAGACCCTAGGCTATTATAAAGAGAGACTAGACCTCAACAATAGTGAGGTCAACAGGAGAAAACACATCAACAAGTAGTTTTAAAAGTAGAATTTATGTAGAAAACAGAAGAAGACTCAATTAAAACCAAATGAAGTACAAAGATAAAAACTTATCTCAAGTTTCTCTCCACCAAACTCTTGAAGTTTCTTTAAATTTTTTTCTTTCTCTTACAAAACTCCCTAAAACTGGTCACCCAAACCAAGAGGATTTAAATCTCTCTAAAACAATGGATTTTTACTTAAAAACCTCTACTCACCTTTCCTTTCACTACGAATGAGATAAGTGTAAACAAATCCTAAGTAAGAATCATATAACTTCGTACTATAACTACTCTCTAAACTATGTAAAAACTAAATCTAAAACTCTTTCTACAGCCTCTCTTTTCTTCTTCTTCAAGTTCATTATTTTATACTTTCTCAAAAAGCGTCTACGTGTCTCTTCAAAATGTCCATATTCAATGAATCTACCCAAGAGATGCATCCTTTCAAGTGAAATTTGAATGTCTTTTTGAACCCTTGATCAGTTAACCACTTTTGTACTAAAGGGTGCCTCAAATACCTCTTCAAAATTTGCCAAAAATTCATTAAAATTGTAAAGTAACTACCCTGCATTTAAGCGCAGAGCCTCTAGCGCTTAGTCGCGACCTTCTCTGTCTGCTGGCGCTTAAGTGCCAGATTTGAGCGCTTAGTCGCCTCAGTTCATTTTAACACCTTCAATTTTTGCTCTAAATTTGATCATTTTTCACTCTGTAAGACATATTTAGTCCATTTAATTGTATCTGAAAGAAAACACACACAAATACTCTCCATTAAAGTACAATATCATCAAAAATAGGTATATAAATGTGTATAAAAATATTATATATTTTAGGTATATCATATACCTACAAGATAAACATGAAAAAAGCCTTTTTTTTAAGTGTAATTTCATTTAAAAATATGTGATAAATATAAAGGAGATTAAGCATAAAAAGACATCAAAATGTGTCAGGTCGGAATTTTCTTCTTTACTCGTTTTGGCCCAAAATTGCACCATCTTTGTGTCATTTTCACTAAAAGATCATTTCTTGTATCTGAAGAAAAAAAAATATGAAAAATATATTTATTTAAAGTGTAATATCATAACAAATGTGTTTAAAATGATCATGAAATGTAAACTAAAATAGGTAAATTTAAGGTGGATCACATCTTGATTGCTACCACCTCACCATTGGAAAATGAAGCATCAAGATAGAATGAAACCTTGCAACATACCTAAATCAGTTACAAAAAATTTTGGTGGTGGGAGTACTTTATAGTGAGACAAGCACTTAAAAATTCAATGGATGTTTTTTAAAAGATTTAGGAGGCAATGGTAACTAAAATACAAAGTCTATTCTAGATTCAGCTAGTTTAGGATGATTTGAAGTATTTATTTGGAAACATGGCTTAAAAGTGGGTAAAAAGCTAAAATTTTTTTTGGAAGTTAGCTTAGGATGTGTACATATGATATGGAGTAAACAGTTAGTTTTGGATGAGTTTACAATTGCATTAAGTGTTAGAGAACAAGACTGAGCGTTAATACAAGTGCTATGAAGAGGGATTTGGAATAGTTATGAGGCTTTAGTTGTTGATTATTGATATTATGAAATTTTAGGACATGGATAAAGAGGTGGTGAAGATTTTAAAGCAAGTTTTATGGAGTGATAATGAATAACTGAAAAGAAAAGTAAATATAAATACATAATCTCACTAAAGAAAAGTAAACACCTGAAATAACTAACAACCAAGCAACAAGAGAGAATATTATTAAACAAAAATTTTATTTAATAACTGATTTAAGTAATTACATATTAGCTTTATTTATAGGGATTATAATGATAAAAAATAAAAAAAATTGAGGAGAAATTTTCAAAGTAATGGTAGGTGAGCATTAATAGAGGAAGGTGTTAAACACTTCCTTAATTATTATTTCTTATGTCCAATTATAAAAACCTCCAAGTTTGAAAATTCAAACTTTCTAGAAATTGAAATAGAAATATAAATACCAAAATAAAAATTCAAATATTTCATTTTGATATGACTCTTGTGATGAGCCTTGAATGAGCTCTTAATTGCGCACTTTTTTAGCTCTTGCCCAGGTTCTTGTAAGCATACATTTGATTTCAATTGTTTGAGAGCTTGAGTGTGTTTTTGCATTCATTTGATTCTTATATTTTCTTCTTCAATTTTGATCATATTTTATTGCTCTGTTTAATTCACCTTCATACAAAATATGATTTTCATTTATATAAATAATCTTACATTATTCAACATCAATTGTGTTATAAAATTATTCAAAAGGTGTTCAATTTTTGTTAGAATATTGGTTGTATGTGATTTAATTATATTTAAAGATGATTATAGTAAGTTCTTAGTAGTTACCATATGTTTATGTTTACTAGTGTTATGGGAATGGTTTGATTGTAAACATTATTGGCAATCATAAATAACAAACATATAATGTTATTAATATTCATAAAAAATGAATGGAAAAAAACCATCGTCATAAAATTTCATTATAGTAAAAACATGCATGAAAGAAGAATAGTCAGAAGCTACACATTGATAGGTTCAATGGATTTTGAATTATTATTTAATAATAGAGGTATTTTAATAAAAATAAAAGTTTTAGGCATATTTTTTAACAAATTAATAATAATCATACTTTCATTTTTTTTTTTTTTTTGTAAAATCAAGTTTCTCTTATTCTTCAAATAAATACCTTAACCATTACTGACATGTTGTTCTCAACTTACATTTAGTTCACCAAGAATATAATAATATCACAGCCTTCATCGCCTCCATTCCTCATCAACTTTCCTCTCCGTCTTTCTTTCTGGATGTATTTCATTTCTTCCTGGCCCCTTTGGTCTCTTCAATTATCGATCCTCTCTCTTGGTCTTGCCATTAGATTCAAATTCCCCTTTTCTTCTTCGTTCGAGAAAAACCTACCAGGTCTTCTCTCCACTCTATCTTTCCTCTTTCATAAATGCTCCTACCACAAAAGTTCCAAATATTAGTTGATCTAATATGCCCCAGTGGATGTCGCCTGATTGCTGCGTCAAAAAAGAGGGTCAGCTCCATCTTGTATGGAAATGTGAAGCCGAAGTTGAGTGGAGACATCCTCTTTTAAGTCATTACTTATCAACCCTTTTTATGGGGATTACAATGATAAAAATTCAACAAACTAATGAGCAAATTTGAAGGAATGGTATGTGCCATCAATGGAGGAAGATGTTAACTATCTTTCAAATTTATTATTTTTTATGACCAGCCATAAAAGCCTTAAAGTCTGAAAATTCAAAATTTCTAGAAACTAAAATTAAAATATAAAAAATAAATATAAATTTAAATATTTCTTTTTAATATAAATCTTGAGATGGGTCTTGAATGAGCTCTTAATTGGGCACTTTCTTGGCTCATGCAAGTTGACATTTGACTTCATTTGCTTGAGAGTTTGAAACTGTATTAACCTTCAATTAATTCTAATAATTTCTTCTTCATTTTTTAATGTATCCCATTACAATGTTTAATTTTCCTCCATACAAAATACAACCTTCATTTATTAAAAAAAATCCTTACATTGTTTTTCATCAATTCTTCCTTTCTTCACGTATTCTACTCCGTAAAATTAAATAACAACAACAACAACAAGAAAGCCTTAATACCACTAAGTGGGATCAGCTACATGAATCCTTTTTCTCCATTGCGTCCTATTTAGTATCAAATTTCCTTTTAGCTACATGATCCCAAGTCTTCCTAGGTCTACCTCTGTCTTTCTTAACACAAGTAGAATCTAAAACATTTACTCTTCTAATCGGATCATCAGGTGGTCGAAGTTTAATGTGACTAAACCATTTAGGACTCTCTCTCTAATTTAGTCTGTCACTGGTGCAACACCAATCCTATTACGAATATATTCATTTCACGGTTTGTCTCTATGTGTAAAGCCCCTCATCCACCTAATCATTCTCATCTCGGCAACACTTAACTTAACATTATGCTTCTCTTTTAAAGGCCAACATTCAGCGCCATAGAGCATTGTAGGTCTCACCACCATCTTATAAAATTTTCCTTTCAGTCTAAGCGGTACTTTTCTATCACACAATAGGTCGGACACATTCTTCCACTTCAAACAACTAACCTGAATTCTACTATTAACATCACCATCTATATCACCAGCTCTTTGAACAATATACCCGAGATATCTAAATCATTCACACCTTTTAACAATTTGATCGCCCAAAATTACACTTCTGTCACTAGAGCTAGTATTACTATAATTACATTCCATGTATTTAGTTTTAGTTCTGCTCAAATGAAGACCTTTAGACTCCAAAGTAGACCTCCATAATTCATGTTTTGTCTGGGCTTTGTCTCTCGACTTATCCACGACGAGGATATCATTAGCAAAAAGCATACACCAAGGTACATCCTCTTGTAAATGTCCAGTAAGACAATCCATAAATAAAGCAAAAAGATATGGGCTAAAAGTCGATCCCTAATGTAAACCAACATAAATAGTAAAATATTTAGTCAATCCTCCTTCAGTTCGAACACATGTAACAGCTCTAGTATACATATCTTTAATGACATGAATATAAGTCATATCAAAATATTTCTTCTCAAGGAGTCTCCGAAGAACATCTCTTGGAACCCTATCGTAAGCTTTTTCTAAATCAATAAAAATCAAATGTAGATTCTCCTTATTATCTCTGAAATTTTCCATCAAACCTCTAAATAAATGTATAGCTTTTGTAGTAGACCTGTTTGACATAAATCCAAATTGATTTTAAGAAAACTTGGTAATACGTCTTAACCTATGTTCAATTACCCTCTCCCATAATTTTAAAGTTTGACACATCAATTTAATAAGTGAAAGTAAAAAAAAAAAAATTTGCATGCAATTTGAGAAAAATTAAATACCATATTTAAAATTTGGAAAAAATATAAACTAATTTAGATAACTACTTATCTTTTAAAAATAAAGTAATAATTCTAATCTAAGTAACCATTTAAAAAAATAATATAGATCACCAAACTAAAAATTAGCACAATTTAAATGATTAAATTAAAAAAAAATCTTAAATTACATTTGAGTAAAAGATGCTATCTAGTGGATATTTAACAAAAGAAAATATATATATATATAAGATACAAATTTGAAAATATCATCAAAGTTCTTCAATAAAAAAAAATCGCCAAACTCATCTTCAAATACATGCAAATGAATTCTCACTAAAAATTAATACGTAATTTAAGAGGAGCAGTAAAATTTATTATAATCATGTAAGCTATATAGTAGATTTTTGGTAAAAGAATAATTAAAAATACATGCGATGCAAATTTGAAAAACTCACTAAAGTTTTTCACTAAGAAAATGAATCACCAAAATCATCTTCATATTCAGACAACTAAATCCTTACTAAAATCTAATACTAAATTTATTAAGGTTGGTGGAATTATCATAATCATAATTAAAATGGTTGAGTTATTAGGCACACCTTAAGGGGAAGACACCCCTAAAATATTTTATTGTTACATTAGTCCTTTCCAGTTTGGTCTGCCACTAAATATGATGGTGGTGGATGCACTTTATGGTGAAATAAGTGTTAAAAAATTTTATGGATGTTTAATGTTGCATTTAATGATGTGACATGAAGATTTTAATGGATTTTTAAAAGATTTAAGAGGGAATAATGACTAAAATATAATGACTGGTTCAAATTAGGCTAGTTTGGGCTAATTTGAAATATTTATTTGGAAGATTGGCTTAAGAGAGGGAAAACATATGGAAATGATTATTGGTGGTTAGCTTAGGACATGTCCCTATGATTGGAATAGATTTTTAGTTTTAGAGGGGTTTAAATTTTTTTAAGGGTTAGAGAACTAGATTGAGCCTTAATATACTCTAGCTTGGCTTGAGCTATGAAGAGGGGTTTGGAATGGTTATGTGGCTTTGGTTGTTGGGTATTGATATTAAGAGAAGATTAAGATGTGGATGCGAGGGTAGTAAAGATTTTAGAGTAAATGTTATGGAGAGATAGTGAATAACTTAAAAACAAAGCAAAGATAAATATCTAATTTCACCAAATAAAAGATAACACTTTGAAGCCATCAAACACAAAACAGCAATAGAGAAAATTCTCACTTAAATACTTTATTCAACAATTGATTTAACTCTTATATATTAGTGACCCAAAGAAAAAATATATGTTTTTTGTTATATGATTTTACTCATTTTTTCTGATATTACACATTAAAGGAAGGTATTTTGTATTTTTTTTATTTTAGGTACAAGAAATGGTGATTGGAACAAAAAGAAGAAAAAAGGTGTAATTTGGAGCAAAAACGAGCAAGAAATGAAATTTTGTCATGACACCTTTCGATAAGTCTTTCGATGCTTAATCTATTTTACAATTTTTGCATATTTTTGAATGAGATTACACTTTAAAGAAAGGTTGTTTTTATGCTTATTTTGTAGGACTGTCTGTTACGAACGCAACGCAACTGAAACGGGGTGAATCGGAGCTAAAACGGAGCCAAACGGAGCAAAACGGTGGAGCTGCGCAGCAGTCTGCCCGCCGACGACGCCCTTAAGGCCGCCGACAGTGGGATTTTTTCGAGAAGGCCGAAATATGACCGAAAAGTTCACTGACAGCGCCCTCGAACCCGCCGACAGCGCCCTGGACGACTATGGACCGACTTTTGGCGGTTTTGAGCCGAAATTCAATGTATTTGGATGCTTTTTCGAATGGGTGCTTAAGGGAACTCTTAGAAATTCGTCCATACTCTTTTAAATGGCGAATTTAGAATAGAAAAGAAGAGAAACAAGAGAGGAATGTTAGGAAAATCTTGGAGAATGTTTAGGGTTCTTAGATTAAGAGTAGAAATGTAGATTTTTACCATTTTGGAGAGATTGGAGAGGAGATTTTGAGAGAATTTGTAAGGAGATGTTCTAGCATTGCATGGATCGATGGGAGACTTTATGGGAGAGATCTTCATCTTTCTTTCAAAGGGAGAAAGCTAAGTATTGTTCTTTACTATCTTATGATTTTGTAAACACTTACATAGTGGATTTCCGTTGTGTTTTCTTCGTGTTTTGTGATATATCTTTCTTACTCTTTATTCCTTTTTGGAAATAGTGACAAAAGAAAATTATGTCATTGTTTCCATTCTACTTTTTTTTGCAATGAGTAGGATTCATGATTAGAATATTGGGATGCTTGTTAAAAGATGTTTTAATTATAAATGTGATGGTTTTTACTTGCACTTCATTTAAATTACAATAAGGGCCCGTTGTATTGTTAAAATTCATTGTAATTGCATTGTCCCGATGGGCGGTGTAATTCTCAACAAAGTGGAACCACATTCAATGTCCGTGAATGAATTGCGTAATTCATAGGGATTGAGTGCAAATAAATAGGGAAATATAATTATCGGGTGTAGAATTGGAGATTTTAGAGTGACAGACTAAAATCCTCAATTCGGTCCTATCGTTTGGGTGCTAAAATGTAGATGTTAGCCCTTAGGCGAGGGGAACGTGGGAGCTCCGAAGTGAGAGCCGGTATCCTCCCAGCCTAGCCACAAATTCAGTAAGCAAGCATAGGATTAGTCAATGTTCTTTATGCCTGGACCAAAGGGTAAATAATATGATTGCTCCTATTTGACACATATAATATTAAATGCATCTCATTCTTATACATTATCCATTTCATTACATAATAAAAGTAGTTTTTAGTATCTCAAAATTCTCCAAACCAATTCATCCAAAAAGGGTTATCTTTACAATTATTATTTGCATTTAGTTATAGTTACTATCTTTACATTTAACACTTGCATTTAGGAGTTGTTGTTAGATAAAACACAATTTTAATCGACATTCCAAACTAAGGACTATTAGTAGTAGACTAGAATTTGACTAAAGACCTCTTACTTCACTTCCTCGTGGGATCAATACTGGGGTTTTTAAAGAAAACTCTATATTATTTGAAGCGATACGTATACTTTCGTAGTACCCCTAGTGTGTAAAATATTTTCTAATTTTTATATCATTTAAGATTTTGCACACTAGCCGCTATTTATAAATCAGGTCAAGTTTTTGGCCATCTTTTTGAAGTTAATTTACTGTGTAATTGCGGGTCGGGTCAATTAGCTCTGTTTATAAGGATTACAATGATAAAAAAAGGAGGAGATAATTTTGAAGGGAATGGTAGGAGGGAGAGTTAGGTGATCATTAAAGGAGAAAGATGCTAACTACCTTCCAATTTTTTTCTTGACCAGCCATAAAAGCCACCAAATTTTAAAATTCAAACTTTTTAGATACTGAAATTGAAAAACAAGTAGTAAAATATAAATTCAAATATTTCTTACGATTTAAATTTTGTGATGATTTTTTAATGAACTCTTAAATGGATATTTTTTGGGCTCTTGTAATTGGACATTTGACTTAATTTGCTTGAAAATTTTAATCAGTTTTAGCCCTCACTTGATTTTTATTATTTCTTCTTCATTTTTGACCTTATCTCAATTTATCGCTTAATTCTCTTTTACAAAATATAATCTCCATTTACTAAAAAAAGCTTACTTTACTCTACATCAATTCTCCCCTTTCTTTAAAAATTTTATTATGTAGAATTAAATAGATGAAAATGAAAAAAAAAAATGCCTGCAAGATGAGAATAAAAAAATAAAATATGAGATTTAAAATTTAGCAAATATGCAAACTAATTTAGATAACAATCTCTCTTTTAAAATATTGTAAAAAATTTAATCTAAATAATCATTTAAAATGATAAACTAGGTCACCAAACCAAAGATACAATTAGAATGTTTAACTTGAAAATTAGTTTTTGAGTAATAAGAAACTATGTAGTTAGTATTTGGTAAATAGAACGAGTAAAATACATGGGTTGTAAGTTTAAAAAACTCATCAAAATTCTTGACTAAGAATATACATCAACAAACTCATATTCACATGTATGCAAATGAATTTTGACTAAAATCTAATACCTAATTACGAAGATTGATAAAATTTATTATAATCAAGTTAGCTATATAATGGATCTTTAGTAAAAGAGTAAGAAAAATACATATGATGCAAGTTTCAAAAACTTACCAAAGTTCCTTGTTAAGAAAATGAATCACGTAACTCATCTTCACATGCATGCAAATGAATCATCACTAAAATCTAATACCTAATTTATTAAGGTTGATAAAAATTATTAATCGTAATGTTAATGGTTGAACCATTAGACACACCATAAGAGGAATACTCCCCTAAAATATCATATTGCTAAATTGCTCCATCCCAGATCTACTACCAAATATGATGGCGGTGAATGAACTTTATGCTGAGATAAGTACTAAAAAATATTATGGATGTTTGGTGTTGTGCCTAACGATGTGATGTGAAAATTTTGGTAATTATTTAAAAGATTTAAAAGATAATGGTATTAAAATATAAAAGCTAGTCTAGATTCAGCTAGTTCGGGCATATTTAATATATCTATTTGAAAAAGTGGCTCAGGAGTGGGTAAATGGCTGAAAATGATTATTCGTAGTTAGCTTATGATAGGTACATATGATATATATTAAATGGTAGTTTTGGATGGTTGTGAAGTGTTAAAAAATAAAACTAGGCCTTAATATGTTCTAGCTTAGCTGAGAGCTATGAAGAGGAGTTTGGAATGATTGTGAGGCTTTAGTTGCTGGTTATTGATATCAATAGAAGTTTAGGATTTGGATAAGGGGGCGGTAAAGATTTTAGAGCAAGTGTCATGGAGAGATAATGAATAACTCAAAAGAAAAGTAAATATAAATACATAATCTCACTAAAGAAAAATCTAACAATTAAAAACACCGAACACCAAACAATAAGAGATAAATTCTCAGACAAATATTTTTATTTAACAAATGATTGAATTCATTACACACCAATTCTATTTAGAGAGTACAATGATAAAAATTAAAAAAAAATTGAAGAGAAAATATTGAAATGAATGGTAGGCGTGCATTAATGGAGGAATGTGCTAACCACCTTGTTAATTTATTATTCTTTTATGACCAACCATAAGAGCCTCCAATTTTTAGAACAAACTTTCTAGAAACTGAAATTGAAATATAAATAATAAATATAAATTCAAATATTTCATCTTGATATGACTCTAGTGACGGGCATTAAATAAACTTTTAATTGAGCACTTTCTTAGACTCTTTGCATGGGCACTTGTAAGCGAACATTTGACTTAATTTGTTTGATAGTTTGAATGTGTTTTAGAATTAACTTAATTCTTATAATTTCTTCTTTATTTTTGAACATATCTCATTGCACAGCTTATCTCTCCTTCCTACAAAATACGATCTTCATTTATATAAATAATATTACATTGCACTGCATCAATTATGTTATAATAGTTATTCGAAAGATGTTCAATTATTGTTAGAAGATTAAGCATATGTGATTTATTCATAATTTTAAGAAGATTTTAGTAAGTTCTTAGTAGTTACAATACTAGTGTTATGGGCAATGATTTGACTGAGAGCATTGTTGCAATCATAAACAAATAGAATGTTATTAATAATCACAAATCATGAATGGAAAACAATCATCATCATGAAATTTCATTATAGTATAAAACATACATGAAAGAAGAACAATGAAAAAGTTACGCATTTGAAGTTTGAATGGGCTTTGAAGTATTTATTCAATAACAGAGGTGTTTTATCTAAAATAAAATTTTTTATGCATATTTTCTTAACAAATAGGAATCATACTGTAATTTTTTTTGGCTATTATGTGATAATATAAAATCAATTTTCTCGTGTTATTCAAAATAAACATATTGTTGTTCTGAATTCACATTTAATTCTAGAAAGAATATACTAATCCCACCGACTCCGTTGCCGGAACCGGCGCTCCCCTCCGTCTTCCTCCCTGGTTCTGTCTCATTTCTTCCCAGCCCCCTTCCATCCTTTCGATTCCTGATTCTCTATCTTCATCTCAAGAGAACCATTAGATTCCAATTCCTCCTTTGCTTATTCGTTCGAGAGTACCCTATCAGGGTCTTCTCCTTACTCTATCTCCCCTCCTTCATCAATTCTCCTACCACAAAGTTTCAAATTTTTCGTTGATCCGATATGCCCCAGGAGGACGTCGCCTGATCGCCGCCTTATAAGGCGTGGGCGGGCTCCCTCTTGTATGGAAACGCCGAGCGAGGAAGCGGGCGGAGGCTTCCTCTTTTAACCCCCCGCTGCCCGTGCCTCGAAGCGCCCCCACTCTTCCTTTGCCTCCTCTTCGATACGCCGGTTGCATCCAAGCACCCGCCAAGCCTCGAACAGCACAGCCTCCCCCGTCATGGATTCTGATAATGCCTCTGGTGGCCGCCGGGTGTGCCGCAGCTTCGGAAGGAGCAGTGTGAGGGACAGAGATCCTCCTGCTGACAAGGTTAAGGAGAGGGACCCCCACGAGGGTTCCTCTCGCTTTCGAGAGAGGGAGAGGGATAGGGAGAAATATAGAGAAGCTGAGAGAATATTAGGACTTAGCTTCGACGGTTGCCGTGCGGATGATGACAACGATAGCGAAGTTGGCGTGGGTACCCTTCACCACAACTTCGGTTCCGCGAGCAGTGCTCTTCAGGGGCTTCTGCGAAAGTTAGGCATGGGATTGGATGATCTTTTGCCTTCATCTGCCTTGTCAGGTTCCTCCTCACACCAGAGCAGCAAACTTAAGAAAATACTATCCGGGCTAAGAGCCCACGGGGAGGAGGGCCGGCAGGGAAAAAATTTGCATACGGAGGGCGTACGCGGCGATGCGTACGCCCTCCAATAAAAACGTGCCACGTATGCTACAGGGCCCACAATTTTAAACGCTTTATAAATTTTCTGCCGCGACCCGATGACCCGGCCCGCTCAGTAACCCGTGTGTACCCTCCGTGTAACGCCTCTAAATACCCTCCGTGTACTCTCTATGTAAGCCCAATATAACCTGCGCGTACACGTCGAACGAAAACAGCGGTACACGCCATGTAACATGGGTGTACCCTGCGCGTACGCTTTGGAGGAAAATAGCGGTACACGGAATGTAACACGGGTGTACCTTGCGTGTAAGCACTTCCCCAATACACCTTCTGTACCGTGGAGGTACCACAGGTATAACATTCGTGTACCACGGACATAACGTGTGCGTAACATCCGTGTACCGCGGAGCGAATTTTTCCTGCCCACGGAATATAACGTGTAACACGCTTGTAAAAAGAGACCACCTAAACTCAAGCTGCTAGGGTTTTTATTCTATCCGAACTTTTTAGAGCTCCGAGACCTCCCGAGCACCGCGACCTCCCGAGCAAGATGGACCACTTAAACTCAAGCGATCATTTTATGCATGAATGGGAAGAAGAAGGGAGTTTTCCACCCAAAGTGGAGGAAGAGGAGGTTAAAAGGGAGGTTTGTTTCGAGAAACATATCAGAACATTTTCTTTTTTATGAGAAGTTTCTTAACATTTTATAAAAATGTTGTTGGGGATGTGTATCTTTGTAAAGTACATGGGTCCAGGATTTTTTATTGTCGTCATGTAGACATTTGTGTGGACGTGAATGTTTGTCAAAGCTAAATATTCAACATGAAAACCCATTATATTTGAAGTTTATGTTTGTAGATCTATGTTTGGAAGTGAATGTTGGTAGTGTTGTATGGTTTAAGATTATTAGGGTTTTGTTTGGATATATATCTTTTTGTATGTATGTTATGGACAATTTGTATATCATTATATTTTTGAAATCATTTTATTGCGTCTAACATTTGATTCTTCTGTGTGTAGTTTGGTGAGAGTGAAGCTGCATGTACCGAGCAAGCTGCGAATATATTGCTTCAAACGACGGTCCATAATGAGAAGGAAGCTTACGAAGTTTATTGTGCTTACGCCCACCACATCAGATTTACTGTACGTAAAGATCATGTTAGTTTTTGGCCTAACTCTAGAAATATTAAGTGGAAGGACTTTGTATGTGGAAAAGCTGGTTTCAAGAAAGAGCTGAAGATCACTCAAACTGTTAAATACAAAAGAGCAGAAACAAGAACTGGTTGTCCTGCAAAGATTCGATACGCGGTTGACGTTGAAGGCAATTGGACAGTGTTAAAACTGATTGAAACTCACAACCACTCTTTAGCGAGCCCCGGTGATAATCACTTGTTGCGTTCTAGTCGAAGAATAACTGAAGTGAATGCAAATGTTCTTAGATCGATGACTCAGTCTGGGATAAGACCTAAAGATGCCTATAACTTCCTAGCCAACGAAGTAGGAGGTGTGGAGAATTTAGGGTGCACGAAACAAGATGCCTTCAATTTCATTCAAAAAGAAAGAATGTGTAGAATTGAAAATGGCGATGCAAATGCGTTATTGCAGTTGCTCAAAGAGAGACGTTCTGAGGATATAATGTTTGAGTGGGATTTTGAAGTTGATGATGGTGGCAGACTAATGAGTTTTTTCTGGAGCGACGAGACATCCAGGCTAGACTATGATTGCTTCGGAGATGTCATTATATTTGACACTAGCTACAGGCTGAATAAATATAATTTATGTTGCGCCCCTATTGTTGGTGTTAACCACAATTGGCAGAATATTTTGTTCGGAGTAGGATTTCTGTCAGAAGAAATGGTGGAATCATTTAAGTGGGTTTTCAAAACTTTTATCTGTATCATGGGGGGTCATCATCCAGTAACAGTCTACACTGATCAGGATCAGGCAATGACCAGGGCCATTGCTGAAATTTTGCCAAACACAAGACATAGATTATGTCAGTTGCATATATACAAGAAATTGACAACAAAGGTTCACTGCGGGGCAATGAACATAATAGTCAATGACCTCTTCTATAAATGCATGAGATGTTGCGAGACCGAAGAGGAGTTCGATGCTACATGACTTGGGATGCTTGAGATAGGTAATCTACAGGAGAATTTGTGGCTAGCTGACATGTACAGAATTAGACATCGGTGGTCTACAGCTTTTAACAAGGATGTATTCGGAATGGGCATTTTAACAACTCAAAGAAGTGAGTCAACGAACAACATCTGTCATGGTGCCTCAAAGCCCACAAGTTCTATTACGGCATCGCTTTTGGGAATGGAAAATATCATGAAAAGCTGGAGTCGAACGAGAAAGATGAAGATTTCAAGTGTGATTAATCTTTTATTAATCCCGTTGCCGGAGCAATCAACATCTGCGCAAGCACTGCATTTTATTCGAGGAAGATTTACGCAATTTTTGAGAAAGAATTCTTGCACGGTTCATGCGGTCTTGAATGTCATCCCTCTCAACATAATGACACTGAATTTTTAATTACCAATTTGGATGAAAACCGTTCTAACCGGACTTGGGTTGTCAATTATGACAATGTGACATTGGAAATACAGTGCTCCTGCAAAAAATTTGAAATGATGGGGGTGCTATGTGCCCACTCTTTACGGGTCATGAATTTTCTTCATGTCAAGAAGATACCAGATAAATACCTTATTCCTAGATGGTCGGCAAATGCAAAAAAAACTGTGTATAATACCTACGGATACCACCATATGCAACAGTCAGATGCGTGCATTTCTAACTGTAATGGCCTGATCTTCCAAACACATATGCAGAAGCTTTCATATCAAATGGCCAACAAAGCTAAAGGACATATACAAGCTGAATTGCACATGACAGAGTCAATGAAGAAATTATCAATTCAAATTAATGACATTTTGCTTGGTCGAGGATCTAATATACGGAGGCAAGAAAGAAAAAAAAAATGGCGCCTGAATCGAACATAAATGATCCTGCCAAAACGCGCCCCAAAGGAGTATCTAATGCTAGGCTTAAAGGTTTTTGGGAGAAGAGTAAAAGAGGAAAAGGTATTATGTTAACAACTTGCATCTAATACATAACATCCCTCCACATAAAAAATTCTTATCGATTGTAGTATACACAGGGAAACAAAACGATATTACAACCACGGAAGTACCAAGTTCACTACCAAACGACGCAGCACCAATGTGCTCACTCGATGATAATTTAACACAGGTTCGAATATTGGAGTAGAATAAAGTTGGTATATTAATTGCTTGATTTCATGTTGATTTTTCATTATTGCAGAATTTTTACATACCTGTAAGTGTCAAGGAATCCTACATCGCTATGTTGGCGGATTCGTTTGATGATACAATTTTGTCTATACCCTCCACCTTTTAAGGTATACAGTCAATGTCTCTGCCATTATTTTATATTACTTGCTATAGTTAAGTGCTATATTAAGGTATACAGGCTCTAACCCTTCTACTTTTTTGTTGTGCAGGCGTTGATAAATCCGGAAGGATGTAGAGTTCCTACATTAAGAGTTTTGAACAATAATAACGCCGAATTGGAGTGAAAGAGCTACTATTTTTGTTTTTGTAGGAAAATCTTTCTTATATTGCAGTGAAAGAGCTGTTATTTCTGTTGGGAAATGTTTCTGATATTGCAGTGAGAGCTGTTATTTTTGTAGGGAAATGTTTCTACAATGCGATGAAAGAGGTGTTATTTTTGTAGGGAAATGTTTACAATAAAGCTGGGATATTTGAGCTATTTTATCATATGCAATTCATAATATGTGAGATATGTTTGGGAACAATGTGTTTCTGATGATATTTCCTGAGTGACATGAACAATCTTTCAAATCTGTGTTTGATATTGCCTTAGAGACAAAATGGGAAATGTATTTTTTTGCAGCTTGCCTGAGAATGGGAAATGTAATTTTTTTGAGGTTTTGTTGAAAACTGTATATTCTTGAGGCTTTTAACTTTATTTTGCTTGCAGAAAACATGAGTTTTGGCCAGTTTTCAAGCTCTTTAAGCCGGTTATCTAATAATTCATTATTATTATTCATTATATCGATTTTATAACATGCTTCTAAATAATTGGGAAAAATTTTCATGAGTCAAGAGCGATGTAATTTTACTTTAATTATACTTTATAACTCGGACCATAAGTCGTAAGATTTGGCCAACAAAACCTTTTTTTCAAGTTCTGAGCGATATTCATTTAAAATACCGAAAAAGACCTTTGAATTATCTTCTAGTTCTGTGATGGTGGAGAAATTGCTTTCCAGTTTTTTTCGCATGATTTTTTTTTCATTTTTATCCTGTTGAGCTTTCATGTTTTATGATTATATCCATTTAAATGTCCAGAAAAAATCTCGGTTCAGTTGGCATGCAGTTAATATGATCTTATTTTTTTATAAATATTCCTCTTTGGAAGTTAAATTAAGAATCACAAAAATCGAAATATAATAGGGGAAGGCATATAAAAGTGATTAGATGCAAGATGGGAGTGAACAATAAGATGGCCGATATATTTCCTTGGCCGGTCATTAGATGCAATCAGAGGGTACCCGGGAAACTAAACTTATCAATTAAGCTTATCCATTAGATGTTTTCTGCGAAATGAAAAAAAATGGTCATTAAATGTTTCTTGCGAAATGTAAATAATGGTCAATGCTCTTGATACACATTTAAATTGTTAGGGTTGTTTTTGATATACATTTAAATTGCTAGGGAATTTTGCCTTACAAATTTTTTGTTGTTGAAATTCATATGATTAAATGGTAAAAGCTTTGAGCATTTGATGTTTAATATAGGTTTATCTGAATTTTATTGTTTAACTCATTGCTATATGCATCAATGAATTTTTCCCACCTTAGGGAGTTAGATTCTTCATGCAAAATAAATATAAAAATGTTAATTTTTCATAAGCAATCAAAAATCAAATCTTCCCAACTTACAGAGCATTGGCTACAAATCAAATATCAAATCTATCACCATCAGATTTTACAAAAGACAACAGCAACTTCCTTCACAACAGAGAACATTCAAAACATATCAGTCCTTTTAGTATATACTATTTTGGCATTAGATAGCCAGCAAAACTCTTCATTTGATGACAATGAAAATTACAGCAAATGTTCATATCTTCTAGTACCTCATTTTACAATTCCATTAAGTGTAAAAATACTATAAAAAAAATTAAGCAATGTGGACCTCATGTAATATACAAGGACCTCTTAGCCATATTTCTTGGCATATAAAATGACATCAAAAATATCCATCATAACTTCCAATTTTAAAGTGGGTGTGACACAAAAGCTATAACGCAGAAATCCTCTGTACATGAACACAGTTCAGAATTGTCTGCAGCAGTGGGGCTAAATCTACCTCTATAAATCAGTATCATGGAACCTCGAAACAGATGATTTTCCTCCATTGGAAGCTGTGCTTTGTTCAAAGGCCTTTGGTGTTGAAAACACTTCTTGCAAGTTTGGTTGCATATCAGATGCCAATGAAGAATCTTTCTTGAAGCCTTCTTCAGCTGTAGAAATAAAAATATGCATCATCAGTTACAATGAAAGTAGAGAAGAGTAAAATGTTGTTTAACTAGTGTGGTGTTTAGGTTAACCTTTAAGATTAGGAAATAAAGGTTCCAGTGATGGAATGTGGGAGGTGGACTTCGCGCTGGGGCTAGAAACATTTCAACCAGCTAAAGAAATTTAGAGCACTAAGAAAATCTGGCTGCCGCATAATTAAGAGAGTAACCCTTGCATGGATACCATCTACTTCGGCTTTGTTTGGTGGAGCTTCGATTTTTAGAAAACTTTTTTGAGAAGGTGTTTTTTAAAAAGCCATGGCTATTATGAAACAACAACCTAATAAGCAAAACAAAAAACAGATTTTTCTATAAGTGTTTTTACAAAAATATTACAACGAAACAAAAAATAAATTATTCTAGCTTTATGTACAATGGAAAGCACTAAAAAAACTCCTCCAAATGAGGCCAGTCTCATTACAAAAAACTATAGAACAATATGTTGCATAAGGAAAAGTATGCCGGATTATAAATTTAACCTGAAGATTATTCTATCAAGGCTCCTCGTAATTTGGATAAACCATTATTTGCTGAAATAAATTATAACTAACCCGCAAATTAAGATCAAGAAAAACAAGAATAGAGCCTTAAAAAGCTAATACTGAGATTTGAATGTTATGCAACTAAACAAACCTGAAAAAGCAAGAAAGTAAGTGCTACAAGGTAAACGACGACCATTCCATGAACTAGCCGCCAAATGGCGGGATGCGGCCTGATAAGAACCCTGTAGGATATAATGAAATAAGTAAATTTAAGATATTCAAAATTCATCACTGTTAAAACTAGCACAAATCTGCAATAAAGAATTACTCACGTTGGAGGTGCTTGGAGCAAGGAATAAGTTAGAAAAACTGCAATCATGGCACAAACTCCCCTGAAGAATACCAAAACAATAAGTTCACATAAAAATTATTCATTACCTGAGCAGAAATAACTAAGGAAATGTTTTTAAAAAAAAAACAAAAACAACAATACAAAAGCTCAACCAACTAACGTAAAACTATGCCCAAAAGATTGAAACTCTTATAGGACCATTGAATTAATAGTGAAATACTATATCAGCAAAGGAATGCACAACAAATCACCAACTAAATCTATTAAAAATAGTTGATAAGAGTACCTCTTAACAGATGTAACAACATCATTTGAAGCCATACTTTCAGGTTCAAAAGCACCACTTGCCCAACTATCAAATAGGAAGTTCCAAAATGAATGACAAAATATAATGAGAAATCTCAATGACAAAATATAAACATGGAATCTAAAGAATCTACTATTGTCATCAAATACGATCAGAAGAAAAATATACCACCTCAAAAAAAAAAAACACCAAAAATAGAGATTTCTTTTGCTGGTGCACGATTCTAACAAACGCCAAAATTAGAGCAGTTGCTTGCAGGTCATTGGATCCTGATCGGTAATTATCATGACATGACCATATCTTGAGAATAAATTTAGCAAACCTGAAAGTTTGGCATCCAACATATTTATAAGCATGATTTAGCTCTAAACACACTAAAAATGCAAGTAAAGAATGTAAATATAAATTTAGTAAACCTTCAAATATTGCAAAATAAGACACTAACTACGACTTCTTATTTGTTGACATCGCGAAGTTACAAATCTCATAACCAAACTGCGCTCTAAATAAGGCCATAGATGCTTGCCATCCCATTTTGTCTTTCCATCCTGGTTTATCTTTCTGGACAATTGTCTCCATATATTTACAAACAAATACACCGCAATCCACACCATTGGTTTGTTTTGGAATGCCTTTGGCCGTCATGACTGGCCATTGGGACAAGTCCTTGGAGAACGCTTCACCGGCATCCCTAAGAAAATGTTTGATCTGCATATTTAAAATGTATAAATGAATATTGCTAAATAACTTTCAATAACACTAAATATTGTTAAATTCAAAATCACAAAGAGTATGTCGAAGTTCTTACAATCTAATCGGTGATTGCCAAGTGCATTTTGTTGGGCAGAGAGTCGTAAAATCTCCACTTACACTCCTTCAACGCACAAACTAACAGTGTCCAATGTTGATTATTAATAATTGGTATCAGAAGTAGCTCCGCATTCTCAACGATTCTCTTTAGTAATGTGTTCAACAAATCGTTTAACGTTGCCTATCTTCCGGATCTAAAAAAAATTGTCGAGCAACAAGAACTAATGACAAGATTATTGGTATTTTGGTTCACTGTAAATACATGAAACACATATTTTACCCGATGGCATGGAGAGACATATATGAACGATTTATACGATTCCGGTGAGTTGCATCTCTTGTTCTCCAGCAACATTGCAAAACAGTCAACTTGTTCGTTTCCCAACCAATCATGTAGAAGAAGCTCATCTAGATATTTACGAGTCATCGACACTTTATCCGTTTCAATTATTAAGTCAGATCTGTATTTACAAAATAAAATAATATAAATCCCATTATAGGAGCTAAAAAAATGAAAATGACTATGATACACTAACAAATAATGGAATTTGCTACAGCAGAGATCGATTGTTTCCCGCATATACTCTGGAATAAATTGTCTACCGGGAAACTCTAGAACCAATGCTGTTGGACGTGCCTATATAAGAGAAGCAACTAACAATATGCTGTAGAGATATTACAGTTTGAAAAGTGAAATTGGACAGTGATATCAAACCTTTTTGGGGCTGTACTTATCATCAACATATAAACTTTGAACAGCGATGGTTGGGGAAATAGAAGTACTGTCCTCAATTGTGCTTTACTGAACAACTGCAGTTTCAGAATCCTCCTTCTGGGATGGCTGTACTTCAACTTCGGATGCTTTCCCTTCAACCTGTTTTACAAAAGAAGCTTGTATGAATAGCAAATAATATAACCATAAATTTTAGCATATGATTCTTCTAGGCAATTTACCTCTACTGCCTCCTGTGTTATCTTTCTCTTCTTTATTCGTTGAAAAACAATGAATGGGGAACCTAAACTCCTTTTTCTCCTATCTGCTCTTGCCTTGATCCTTCAAATCAAGCTTGCCTGTGGTGTTTCTTTGACCAATTTCTTTGGAATTGTCACACCTGCAGTTTTGTTTGTTCTACTCAAATGACTTACATCCCTTTGCAACTTCGTCAACTTATTTTCTACATTTGTAAGCCGTGTGTCAATCGAGGCTTGAAAGTCCAACAACAGACCATGAATTTCTTCAAGCCCAATGTTATGCCTCATCCGAGGATATGTGTCATCACGTGCTGGTTCAAGGCTCAGCATGTGCTGGTTCATGCTCAGCATGTGCTGGCGCAGGCCCAGCACTACAAGGAACCATATCATCAGTCGCATCAAGGGTTGGCAAATTTCCAATGGTTTCTGGCTCCTGTTGTGGGATAATCTTCGCCGAGCTTGGTGATTCATCAAGTGGGCGTGCAGTAAGGCGATGTTCACTGTCCTTTAACTCAATAAAACAATCGTAAACCTACAAAGCAATATTTCACGGTGAATGTCATATTAAAGTGTCACGTTAGCATAATAACACCTATTGAAATAAAATGCTTACGTCGACGAGCTCGAGCCTATGAAAAGCTACTTGAATCTTATGAGCATTCCACTTCACTTTTACGAGCCACCGAAGCATCCGTGGTCTAGCATCGAGCCGGGTTGGGAGAACCAATGATGTATGCTCGTAAAACCGTAGCCGCATAAAACAAAACAAATAATTAATCTATATGTTGAGAATAAATGAATAAGCATTTTAAAATAATGTGAAGAAAACAAACCGTTAAAAGGAAAACAAAACCCGTTAGGTATCCCAGTTGAACATCCGCCCTTATTTTCAAGGCACAGACATTCAGTTGTTCTATCATGGATCGACAAATTGTGGCAGGCCAATTGTACGAGGTAAATGATGTTATATCCTCGCAAATGCCAGACAGTTCCTCCGAAACTCTAAAGTTGTTGGAGGGAAAAAGTAAATTAGACATTAAAAACTTAATTAATAACCGCACAAAATTATACGATGAATCCTCCCGTGAAAAGGCCGCGAGTTCGTCCCTTATCTGATTTGCATTCATGCTACCATGCGGAGCGTCACTCCAGCATGCAGGTGCGCCTCTATTGGGCATTCCTATCAACAGTGCGATCTCATCTGCTTCAAACTTGATTTCTTTCCCTCCCAAGTTGAATGCCCGACGATCAATGTCCCAACAATTAATTATGTGCATTGTCAGCACATTATCCCGCGGGTAGCAAGGGAGCTTGAAGAATTGGTCTAAATTCATTGCTTCCAATTCATTCCAAGTTGCATCATCAACTGATGCTCGGACAGTATCAAGGACTTTTCTTACAGCAGATGGACGACATCTGCAATTCATTGACGTTGCATTCAATAACCTGCAAAAATTCAAAAGAGCTGCAATACATTAGTTATCAGATATTTTTAATGCAATATTGAAAACCAAATAAATATATTGTAATAAATGAAACACTACAGACATTTAACAAATGAATTCAAGAATGAAACAAGAAACACTAGCATTTAAGTAGATGAGAACTTGTCTTGAGATAGCTTGCATAATAGTGAAAAATAAGCTATCATCACAGTGGTAGAAGATAGAAAAAAGAAAAGATTTAGATGAGTTTGTGAATCATTAATCCTCATGTTTTATAATATCAATAAGTAAAACTATAATGACATTTAAGATCTGAATCATAAAAAAGAAAATAGCTCTGATTCTGGAAGACTAAATTTGAAAACGGACAAGTTACATAAGTCACCAACATGAACAGGTTACATATGCATAAATATCTGCATACTTAAGCACCATGCCTTTGGATCAATGATATCAAAACCCTAAACATATGCATAAATATGTGCATACTTAAGCACCATGATTTAAAATCGACGGATTTAAAAGCAAAGCCGCATGCGTTTGGATCGAAACCCTAAACAACAAGGAGTCAAAATCGAAACCTAGATATTACCTAGAACCGTTTTTGGTCTTCTTACGAACGTTCCTGGGCTTTTTCTTTCCATTCTGACCTTCCGGCTTATCCGCGTTCTCGCCTTCCGGCTTATCCGCGGCTTCGACAGCCGCAACATTGGCCTCTTCGAACAGTGGCCTCTCCTCTCTACTTTCTTCTTCCATTCTTTACCGCCTTCACCGAAGCAATGCGAGCCACCGGAAGCGAGGAGGAAGGGAGCTACCTGCGCGCGAATCCTACTGCTGTTGAAAATTTTTACCACCGTGAAGAAATGCGAAGAAGATAAAAGGGGCGGAGGGATAGTACACGAAGATTATAGCAGCGGTAAATAGGGTAAAAAATTCGCTCCGCGGTACACGGATGTTACGCACACGTTACGTCCGTGGTACACGAATGTTATACCTGTGGTACCTCCACGGTACAGAAGGTGTATTGGGGAAGTGCTTACACGCGAGCGTACACCCGTGTTACATTCCGTGTACCGCTATTTTCCTCCAAAGCGTACGCGCGTGAGTACACCCATGTTACATGGCGTGTACCGCTGTTTTCGTTCGACGTGTACGCGCATGTTATATTGGGCTTACATAGAGAGTACACGGAAGGTATTTAGAGGCATTACACGGAGGGTACACACAGATTACTGAGCGGGCCGGGTCATCGGGTCGCAGCAGAAAATTTATAAATCGTTTAAAATTATGGGCCTGTAGCATACGTGGGGCGTTTTTATTGGAGTGAGCAAGCATCGCCGCGTACGCCCTCGTATGCGGCAGGTAGAGGCACTGACGCAACTTTGCGAGTTGTTGTCGATTGGGACTGAGGATTCACTGGGATCATTTTCGGTAGACTCCTTTGTGCCCGTCTTGGTTGGGCTTCTCAATCATGAGAGCAACCCCGATGTGATGCTGCTCGCTGCAAGAGCACTTACTCATCTGTGTGATGTTTTGCCTTCGTCCTGTGCTGCCGTTGTGCATTATGGTGCAGTGCCCTGCTTCTGCGCCCGACTTCTGACCATCGAATACATGGACTTGGCGGAGCAGGTATCCTTTATCTTTTTTTTTTTTTTTTTTTTTTTTTGGCTTTTGCTGACTGGTTTACACCTGAACCTATCTCCCTACATTTCTTCGCTTTGACTCATAGAACGCTAATGCGTGTTTTCTGACTGTGATTATGGCGTTCTATACTGTCTTAAAAATTTTCTTCCCTCTTCTTTTTCTAAGGAAAAATGATTATTTTAACTCAGCTTTACTCAGCCATCCACAACCCATCAATGTGGAACCACTCGTTCGTATTTGTTTAGTATTTATTGTTTTATTTCAAATTAAAAATTGTATTTATATAACCTAGAACTTGTGGGTTGATGCGGTTTTAATTTAAATGGGAAGGAGGAACACTGCTTTGTTTTTAATATCCTTACCTTCTCTTCTTTCAGTTGTTTGCCATATGTTTATGTAGTGTGTATTGTTTCAGCACTGTCAGCTGCTTATATATTGTTGTTGCAGTGCACCATCACTGGTTGGGAGGAATGGGTGTGATTATAAATGATGCTACATTACGGGTTGGTGCTGGCCTTCTTGGCAGTTTTTATGTGCCCATATACATTCTTATGCTCTCTCATATTGTGTGTCTGCGAGGATCTGGTGCAAGCTCTGAATTCTTTGGCAGTGCCAAAATTTTTTTGCTAACTGGACATATAAATTATTTTATTATTTGAAGGGGTGCAAATTAAATATTTACTTTTGGCGTATTGAATAACATGTGCTTCTCTTTATATATATGTATCTGTGCATATTAAAAAACATTAGATGCCAAGATTTTATTAATTTACGTGCATCATATATAAAGATAGATTAAAAATTTTTGGGGCATGTGCCCCACGTGTCCACTCCTCTAAATCCATTCTTGAAGCTCTTTTATGATAACTTGGAAACTAATTTATAAAAATTAATATGAAGTTAGTTGATGTTTAATTTTCTTCCTAAGTCATAGTCAAAGCTCCAAGCTGCTTGCTACTTTCAGTATATGTATTTATAGGTAGGTTATTTTGTGTTTAAATATCTGTAGACGACTAGGATTGGTTGCCACTAGGGGTGATTTAGAATATGTAGTTGATTCAAACCCATCGTGGGACAAGATTGCTAGTTCCATTGGGAACATCATAGAAGTTTTAGATGAGTCTAGAAAAAATATATTATATTGGTAAGCAGATTTTTTGGTGGAGTGAGGAGATAAAAAAAGTCATTAAGAAATCAATATATTTTAAAAGAGCGTGGAAAGATAAATAATTATAAGCCTTATAATGATTTTGAGAAAACTAGAAATCTTGCAACGAAAGCAGTGAGAATGAATCAATTTTTGATGATTTATGCGTAGATCAATTGTAAGTATGAAATATATAAAATATATAAAGCAAGGGTTAAGAGGCTTAGGGAATTTGATAATGTTAGATTGCAATGAGAGCCTAAATAAAGTTATCATTTTGGAAGAATGTAACAAGAAAAAAATGGGTATTAATAGTTAAGAACAAAGGGTATGTTCCAAATCATGATGATTATAAAGGAATTAAACTTTTTAATTGTACTACAAAGTTATGCAAGGGATTTATGGAATATAAAAAAGTATGCCAAAATACGAGAATAGATTTTTTTTCTTGTCGAGAAATTCTTTTATGAAATCTTTTTTTTTTCCAAACAAAATCAACGGAAAATTATATAGATTTGAGAAACTATATTTATATGTTTCTTATTGGCCTTAAGTAGGCTTATGATCGTGTAGCATGGGAATTATTCTGGTTCCTATCCGCTAAAAATTATATATCAGTAGTATGCTCTACTTATTAGTAATATGCTTGTGAGAGCATTGATTTGTCTCGTGCCAATAATAATTTCTGGTTATGGCAGGATTATGTTCATGATCAAAATTAAGTTTTTTATTTTTTGGGTTCTGAAATTTTACTCAAAAAATGATATTCATAATGAGGTGCCTTTTTGTATGTTTTTCTTAGGTACATTGTTCTACTTAGTTAGAAACCTATTAAATAGATTTATTTAGAATAATGTAGCAATTTTAGAATATAAATAACTAATATCAATGCGATGAATATTACTATATGATATTTAATGTTTGTTGGTATCATAAACTAAAGTATATTTGATGGCTTATATCGATGAATAAGGTTATAGATGACGATGTAACTTCTAGACTAAAGGCCGAGTAGTTAAAATAGAGCGATTCCTCATTAATATTTTGCCATGTGATATTATCATGGTAACTGTATTGCAAATTTGGTAAAATTACAGTTGGGACAAGAATATTACATCAGTTCAAAGTTGTACTATAAAAGAAGTCATTGATAGCTAAGTTGAATCTGTAGAAATGAGAAAGCCTCGAGGACAAAATTAAGTGAGATAGATTGAGGAATTTTTATGTTTGAGTGATAGTGGGAGTAGCATCTGTTAAGGATCATATGTTATTATGCACATTCAATGAAGTTAGAAGGCACATGTTTAAGACATCCAGGTAAAATTCAGGTCGAATGATTAAGAAGAGAAGGATTAAATGGTTAGAAGCTATCGAAAAGATTATTGCAGAGCTTAACGTGTCATATATCTCTCAATCAAAATAAAAAGAGAATAAAGATTCATATAGTTGACCCCAAGTAGTTGGAACAATGTCAACGTTGGTGTTTTTTTTACAAGTTCAGAAAGGCTTTTCATCATTAAAATATCATATCATAATATCTCTCATGCTATACATGAACGTTATTAACACATTAAATTTCACAATCTATTAATATTTAGTCACAACTGAAGCTTCCTGATAATTCATTTTGCTATGTTTAGGACCAGTTTCAATAATTTTGTTACAAAATTTTGGCGTACTGGTATATTTAGTTCAATGTGTATGTAGTTTTGTATCCAGGAATTCATATTAATATGTATAGAACAATAAATATGCGATGGTAGGATTGTTAACTTGAGAAACTTACCCAAATTAAGAAGAATTGTGTTCTTCTTCGTAGTAGTTGTTATATAAAATCTAGTTTGGTTGAAGTGTTATAGAATAAGGTAGTCTGTATTATATAGTTATTTATCTCTGAGCAAACTAGCATGAAGCCAACCCCCTCGCCCCCTGTCCTAGATAGTATTATTGGATAAAAGAGGGGAATTTGCCTGATTTTTAGATTGTTGCACTTCTTGTTGTGAACTCGTAGTGCCATTTTCATTTCCAAGAATGTTGGGCACGTCACCTTACAGGTACCAATGTAGTGTGATGGCAGTCACACATTCATAATTGCAAGCTAGACTATATACCTTAAGGAACCAGGGAAGATCCCTTGTCCCTGTTGAAAAATATTTGATTTGTTTTGAAACAATAAAAGTAGGTGGGATACACCCTCTGCTTTGAATCCTATATATATATATGTCTGTTAATTTATTCCACTATGCCTTAAAGTTAATGCGTTAGTGGAATTTTTTTTTCCTTGTAATAACGTATAAATGGGTTTAATTGGTCATCTTCAGTCTCTTCAAGCTCTCAAGAAGATTTCACAAGAGCACCCGGCTGCTTGTCTGAGGGCTGGTGCACTTATGGCAGTTCTTTCTTATCTTGACTTCTTCTCAACTGGAGTTCAGGTAAAAAGGATTTGCTCTTTTTAGTTATCCAGTAGTCATAATCTTTCCTTCTAAAATTTGATTTTGGAAAAAACTAATTTGTTTTAGTACTTCTTAATGATTTTTATTAGAGGGTGGCGTTATGTACTGCTGCCAACATGTGCAAGAAGCTTCCATCCGATGCAGCTGAGTTTGTGATGGAAGCAATTCCATTGCTAACAAACCTTCTTCATTATCATGATGCGAAGGTATTGAATGTACTGAATCTTAAAATGGAAAAAATATATTTGCATTGGCTACCTTTTATTGATTTTTCATTTTATCAACAGTTTTGTTATTGTAATCACTGCTAAATTTAAATCCAGGTTCTTGAATATGCCTCCGTTTGCCTAACACGAATAGCTGAGGCATTTGCATCTTCTCCTGATAAATTAGATGAGTTACGCCATCTTGGGTTGGTTGCTCAGGCCGCTGGGCTAGTTTCCTTGAGTAACTCAGGAGGACAGGCTTCTCTTAGCATGTCGGCTACACGGTATCTATATGTGAAGGCTTTGATGTGATTTATTTTGTGCTTCCTTTTCGGTATTGCTTTAACCATTTTAATTATTCGAGGGATTGATACTCCTCCTGTCAACCTGTGCTAGTGGATCACCATCAGCAGCTAGAACTCTTCTTCTCCTTGGCATCAGTGGAACACTTAAAGATATTTTGTCTGGTTCTGGTCTTGTTACTAATATTTCAGTTCATCCTGCATTAGCAAGTCTACCAGAACAGGTTTTTGATGCTTACCTTTTCTCATAGTCTCCTTTACCGATCGGTTGGGCATATCATACCATTTTTGTTTGTGCATGAAAACTTAACCTACTTATGGCTTGCTTATATCTCAAATATTTTTGTTACGATCTTATGATAGTTAGTTTATTTTGTCTGCTGTACGTTCTAAACTACTGCCTGACTTTGATGTTATAAAGGAGTTCTTGTCTTGGTTATTTTAATGCATTTGCCAGATTTATACCAGCATATTTTTTAGCAAAGCAATATTTTTTGGGTGCTTAGCCTTGACTATTTGATTCCCTAGTACTTGGATGGTTGGTAGGTTGTTAATTGTACAGTTTTACGGATATAACACTATTTGATGTTGATTGCTTCTTGCTTTTGTAAGAGTTTGTTTGGGATTATTTTTTATTTTAAAAATATATTTTTTAATTCATTTTTTTGCATGTTGTTATCTTTTGTTTTTAAAATCAACTAAATATGTTATGCCTTACCAAATTTATATATTTTTCTAAAATCGAAACACAAACAAAACAAAATAAAAACAATAAAACAAAAAACAAAAGTGGTCCCAAACGAGCTTTTCAAAAGTTTTATGTTTTTGTTTCAAGTTCAATGAACATGCCTTCTAAGACTGATTGAAGAACTAAGGCTTATGCTATTTGTTACGAGGTTTTGTTAAAGTGTCAGGCTATGTGTGTGTGTATATATATATGTGTATGTGTGTGTGTGTTCTGTGGCATGTTGGTAGAGCAACCTCTTTGAAGTTTGTAAGTCCCTTCAGATCCTGGGTTCGAATCCTCTGCTGGTGCAGTGTTAGTTTAAGGCAGGTGGTACTCAAATTTATTTGCACACCACTGTCGGTCGTTAAATTGGAAATTGTCGGCTGCCGAGATGGGTATCCCGACGCTCGCTTTAAAAATATTTAATTTAATTTAATGTATATATATAATTTGTAAAAAATATCATTTTTTATTTAAAAATATGAAATCAAACTGATTTCACATCCTCACTAGTTTAAATAAACGAGCACTACACCGCAAACAATGCATCTATTTCTAGAAATATACACATTACTTGATAAAATGCTCAATTAAATAAACTAATAAATTTGTGATATCCGTTCTGGTCTGCGAACCTTTTATATTGACCGACAAGTTCCCCTATTTAATGCAAAAGAATTAAATAGGGTTTATATTAATTTGTGGTCTTTAAAGCTCCCTATAGGGGCAAGCCCCTATAGTCAATTACCCCTCAAATGACCGAAATCATTTAAAAGAACTCTTGATTTAGATGAGAGATGCCTATCTTCATGAGTTCAAAGGGTAGGGTTCTCAAGGTAGTGTGTAAGAAAGTCAAGTGGGAGAGGACCAAATAGGAACACTTATTTTTGGAATCAAATGAAAGAAAAGTAGGAGATGTCATGGATCTCGAGGAGGACCTCGATGACTTCCCAGACAATCCTATTGTTGGGTTTTAAATTTTAGAAATGAATTTATTTAGATTTCAATCGTGCCAATTACTAATTATATGAATTACATTTGCATAATATCCGATTATGCAAATAATCTTGAAGATAAAATTTACGTCGTATCGGACGACGACCTTGGAATCCTAAGTCGAGTTAGGGCTTATATTGCACAACATGGCCGTGCAAAGGCCTAAAAGGAAAGGTGAGGATTTATATCACACTAGACGGACTACCTCGAAATCCTATGACTCGTTATTTATATTAAGGAAAAGTTTTGTTGATGTAGTCCCATTTTTCTATTGTAGATTATCCTTCTCCGTCCGCTGCATTCTCGTCATCCTGCCCTCGAAGTTTTGCTCTGCGCTCCATGTTGTAGCAGTATTGTTTTTTAAGTTTTAAGGTGGACATGCAATTGTCGAGTCAGTATTTATTTTGGATACCCCTATGAAACCATATTACTGGCCTCCTACTCTAAAATGTATAGTGCACATAAATAGAAGAAACAGTAGAAGGTGCAATAAAGTAAAAACTGTGGTAGAGAATATGCAGTAAATGTGCAGTAAAGGAAAGTAGTAGCAGTTACAATAAGGAAAAGCAGTAGTAAACAATATGCAGTTAATGTGCAATACAAGAAAGCAGTAGCAGATACAATAAGGAAAAACAGTAGTAAAGAATATGCAGTATGTGTGCAGTAAAGGAAAGCAGTACCAGGTACAATAAGGAAAAGCGGTATTAAAGAATATGCAGTAAATGTGCAGTAGAGAAAATCAGTAATATGCGCGGGAAAGAAAACTGTTGTAAAACATAAAAGAACCTGTATGTCTGGCGGGTCTGCTTTCTCCTGCGAATAGGAACAAAATCACAAGTACAAGCAAGCAAGTATAGTATGGTTTTAACGAACATGTATCCATTTACAAGAGAATAAGTGACAAAGAGAAGAAATCTTGGGGAAAATCGACATAAATCGTGAAAAACACGAAAAACCAGAAGTAAGCCCACAAATATCCCGTGAAAACTTAAAGAAAATTGTATGAAACACATGGAAAGCCCGAAGAGAACCGTAAGCATGATGGTGGGGAGGACTCAGAATCAGGACCCTGTGTCAAATCAAGACTTTAGGGTCCTAACGAATCACCATGTATGTGTGATCCAACACCAAGTAAAAGGTTCCCAGTTTAACAGCTGTAGGAGGAAACTCCTAACCTGATTCACACGACTGACCAATGAATTTTCCTTTTTTTTTATAAAATGTTTAGGAAAAATTTCATTTTCATTTTTCGAAAAAAATTTTGATTTATCATTTATTTAAAAGAAAATTTTGATATCTTAAAAATGAATGAATAAGTCGTATTAACAGGCGAGAACTTCCAACTACCTGTAGAGGCGAGGAGTACCCCTTTACTAAGTGTTAGAGATGTGTTACTGCCGATCCCTCATCCTCGTAAGGTCACCGAGTCAGGATCGTGCTAGGACCTCTCACGCATGTCTAGGTGGTTTTTCATCACTTGTGCCCAAACCCCGAACCATCCTACTTACAACCTTGCTTGATGGCCCACATATAGCAAAATGATATACGTGCGCACTTATGCCTCGTACGTAAGTGCAAAAACCTAGCCAAGAAGCAAGGAAGGAGGAAACGACTCACCTAAAAGAACGAAGAAAATGAGATGAGTCGATCTTCAAAACCGCGAAAAACAAGTGATCATAAACCCCCGATGACACGAACCTAACGGACTCGACTAAAGCCCACCCCCTCCAAAGATAATATTCTGACAATCCTGACTAAGCCTAGGACCTAAAAACTCCACGCATCTCAGAAAAGCATGCCAGACTTCCTAAAAGAAATATCCTCTCTTTCTTTTTTTTGAAATGACAAACTAAGACTTCCCAAGATATCCCAAAAAACACGACTGAAGTGGCTACACATGACTTAACAGGAAACTCCAACGCACGAGGTGCTAGACAATATCATAAAGCTAAAACAAAGTAAAACCAGAAGCCTCAAATGCCAACGATTCCAAGCTGCTCAATATCCAAAGCTATCCCCTGCCGAGGACCAAGATAGATATACTCAAAGCCAAAACACTAATCGTGGCCACAACCAAACCCCACAAAGCCCCAAACCAAGCCGTTGTCAGTAGGCCAAAACCGGGCCACACAATACCCAAAACAAATATTACAACTTGCTCAATAGAGGGCCAGCCCGATAGGAGAATCAAGCCACACAACAAGCTGGGGAAAGAGTCAAGCAAAGCCAAAAAAAACAACCCTCATATCATGCTAGAAATAGGGCCCGACCAAGCCAAAATCGAGCCCCAAACAAGGTTAAAACTAAGCCGCAACAAGGCATAAAAAAAGAGCCATCATAAGGCAAAACTGAGCCCAATTAACAGGCCAAAAACCGCACCTCTTCATGCCCAAGACAAGGCCACATCAAGGGACAAAACCGAGCTGTCACAGAGCAAAACCGAGCCATCACAGAGCAAAATCGAGCCTAGTTAACAGGTTAAAATCAAGGCACTACAAGCCATAAACCGAGCCTAACAGCAAGCCAAAAACGGGGATAGCATTCAAGCAAGGCCGAGCCCCTAGGTGGCTCAATAAGGGTCAGTAAAGGTAAAACCGAACCCAACAGTACGTCAAAACAAGGCCAGCTCACAAGCGACCACAACAGTCCCCCAGAAAACAAAATCGAGCCTCCAAACCTGCTTGAAAACAGGGGCAGTAAAGCCACGCCCGAGCCACACAAATGCCAAAAACCTAGCCCCTAACCTGCTCGAAACAGAGATTGCAGCAAGACATGAAGCCGAGCCAAATTCAAACGCAAAGGGGCCTCAAAAAGCATGTGAAGTTCTCCCAACTCTTCCTTTCCACACTTTTCAATAAATAAAAGCTTTTTCACATATGCAATGATATAACAATATAAATAAAATAGGCATGTGTAAAAATAAGTGATTCTCAAGTAAACACTTCAATGTAAAGCTTCATCTGCCAGTGTCCCTTAAATATCGCAAAAACCGTGGCCCAAGTAAAGAGCCAGGAGCTTCCAATTCCAAGCCTATCAAAAGAGCCTCTCAAGGCCCTCCCAAACCAACAAACTTTAGTTCAAACAATCACATTTGGAAGTATTGAGTAGCACTTTAAACTTGATGAGAAATAACAAACAAGTATAAGGCGCCTAAAGCATGTGTTTCAGTATTCCAAATACACAAAGATCATGAGTAAAAGAGGAGCACCCACACTTATGAAGCCATGCATGTGAAACTTAACCCTTTTAAGTTATCATGTTCTTCCCCCACCCATCTCATGCTAAAAATGTCATTGCAAACATATGATGCTAGAAGAAGAGAAGAACAAGCATCAAAGTTGAGGAGCTATCTGCATAAAAGAGAAGCAAGGAGCCTTAGCAAGCCCCTCCATGTTAGGGCTAGCAAAACATTCACCACTTCTTTGCCCCTTCCCTTTTTTTTCTTTCTCCTTTTCTTTTCTTTCTTAAAGAAAAATATATATGCCTACTCCATGCTCCAAGACAAGCAACACCCCACAAAAGCACAAGCCCCCAAACCATCCAAGTGAAATACACTAGGCCTAAAGAAGTTCTAGTAACATAAGGTGAAGTATGCCATTCAAAGCCCAAACCCAACATTTAATCCCAAAGCCACATGCATATTTGATGTTTTTTTCCAAGTTGCAACAAAAAAAAAAAAAAACTAGAAGACTTAATCAATATCAACATATGGCCCCCTCGAGAAGGAGAAAGGGGCTTAACCAACTTCTAGTTCAAGGTGGGCTCAAACATGCATAAAATACCACATCAATGCCCAACCACTAGTTCAAGCCTTGCCATAAACTTTTTAACCAAACAAAAGCATCAAGCCACGAAGTAAGCCAGCTATACCTTAGCAATGGAACAAACAACCAAGTAAGAGTGTCGAGTGGACCAACACGGAGGCCGAGAGAACATAGCCGAGGGCCGAGCAAGTAGGAGGCTCAGGCAAGCTCAAAGGAAGAAGGAAAACAAGATTTTCCAAACTCTCCCACACACACACACACACAGTGAATTAACCAGAGAACATTAGAGAAAAGAGAAAGACAACAACTCCCCCTCTCCCAGAAATTCGGCCAGCCCTTTAGAATTCCCCAAATGGGGTTTTTATAGCAAAAGAGAGGTGAAGGAGATCAGCCCAACTCACCCAAGACTCAACCAACCTTACCCAAGTTCACCAGTGACTCATCCAGTTCCACCGAACGCAAGGGAGGGTCAAAACGTCACAACAGGACACCCACAGGGAGAATGATCGAGAGAAGAGGAAGAAGAGAGCATTGGGAAGGAGAGAAAACATCCCCATTCATGCCAAAGAGGCAGATGCCAAAGTCACTCGAGCACCAAAGAGGAAAGTCCAAGGCGTCGAGAGCAAGGAGCTCGGGTTGAGCTTCATGGGATGTCACCTCCTCTTGCGTGAAGAGGAGAAGTCAAAGTACAATGGGACGAGACGGGACGAAGCCAAAGAGCTCTTTCGAGCCATACCAGGGCAAAGGCGCACTCCTCTGTGGGAGAAGAGGAGAAGATGGAGCGGGACGAGTGCGGGACGGGGCTAGGAATGGAGGGTTTAGGGTTTTAATAAAGGGAGGGGAGTTTAGGCTATCAAACAAAATATAAGTTATTATTTAATTATTCAAAACCATCAAATTTCACGTCGTCTACTCGTGCTCAGAACCTCTGCAAAGTGCATGTCCTTAGCAAATTCGATGTTCTGTACGCGCCGGCGCTGTCCGTTTCTTGATCTGAAGTCGTTCGGGTGACTTCGTTGACGGTCAGGTCGAAAGTACGTCAAATTTGAACCTGTCTGAAATTTTTACTTGATGTCGATTCTTCCGGAAGATTGGCTTCAACTTCGATCAGTTGCAGACTATTTGAAGGCGTCGAGGCTGCAAATCGAAATTGTGAGCGCAGTGGTGCAAGATGTGCACGAGGCAATCCTAAGGTCTGGTTGTTCTATGGGGATTCCTTTTGAACTCCTCATGTTAGTTTCTACCTCCTGAAGGTATGCAATCTCCCTGTGGAATCCAAAAGATGTCAAGAGGTTGCTTCAGAATTCTAGAACAAGTCGGGTCCCATTGCTAAGGATCTTAGATAGTCCAAGGGAACACCTTGGGGCTATAATCCTAAATCCTAAGGAAAAACTAGACCTTGACAAAAGTGAGGTCAACAACCACGTCGGCTCCTATACCTGACGGGAGTTAATGCATTAAGTGTTGATCGGATATATATATATATATATATCTGTATGTTTATATGTGCCACGTTCCCCGACTCTTTGTTTAGCATCTGCAAAGTCAGTTCTAAATCCCCTGGGATCGGGGGTTCGAATTCGCCTATGTGCGGTCAAGTCAAGTGGTTAGACACTTGATGTTAGTTGGGGGCTTGTATCATAGCCTCCGACCAATCTCTTTTTTTTTTAAAAAAATATGTGTGTTTATATGCATGCATGCGCACGAGGAAGAGTAAATCTTCAATCACCAAAATAAGCCCACATTAAAAAATGGGATGGGTTTCGTTACTTGAGTGAATCAAAATAGTAGATACTGTCTTCCAATCAAAGTTACATAAAATATACTTCCTATAGTGATTGGTCCCACATAAGCAAAATTTAGATCAATCCCATTTTTTGTGAATTTGTTTGGGGTACATGACAAGTCTCATAGAGATAAAATCTTTGGGCACCCTAGTTCATTTGGTGCACAATATTTCTCTGCTTATCTTGATTTTTATTGTGTACATATTGTTTAGGTTTGGATATTGAAGCTTTGGAAGACTTCAATTCATATTTATCCCATCGAGTGACCAAACAGGCTGAAATGAGAAAATGAATTGTTGACTAATGATTGGCTTGATAAATAAGGACAATGGAAAACTGAAAGTATTTTAATAAGATAACTTTTTTAACAATTGCATGCTTCAATTAAAGGGATGGATGGCCTTGGTGGTGGAAGTTCTGTTAAAGTAGGAAAGTGCATGCTATGATTTAATGATATTCTTTAGCTAGATCATGCGATAATGCGAGAGAGATGATGGATAAGGTAGATAAGGTGGAAAGAAAATGGGTAGATGGTTGGCTAGAGTACATTTTTAGTGGGATTGTTGACTAGTATTATTGTGTCTTTATATCAAGGAAAGATAAAAAGGGGTTAGACATTCCTTATTAAATTGTTTAAGTAGCTATAACTAATTTTTTTATAGATATGTTGACCTCCAACCCTACCGGAGGAGACTTTACATCTAGCCCACCATAGGAGAGAGTAGTGCCAATGTGCATTAAGGTCATTAAGTTGTAATTTGGGTGGGAGCGATAGTGCATATAGTGCGTATGTGACAGGAAATTTTTGTTTGTGAAAAGTTGGGATTTTCTGTTAGTTGATGTCGTAAATACAATATGAATGAGATGCCACTCAATTAGATTATTATCATCATCAACTTTAGCCTTTATTCCAACATAAATCCTAAATCTATTCTATGAGTACATTTTGTAACAATTTATCTCAATGTTATCTTAAGTTTATGCAATTGTTTTTCTAATTCTATTTCAGGTATCTTACCAATATATTTTTGAACTACTTTTATCCATATTACTTCAGGTTCATCAATTTTTCTTCACAATCCTTCAACATTTATTTATATGCCCATCTAATGACTACATTCTGTACGCCTATTTATATTTTTAAAACATCATAATCTATTTTTTCTATTTTATTTTCAATAGATGCTATTTCATTATACCTTTAATATAACCGTTCATCCATTTGTCTTTTCTTGTTTTCCTACACATCCACTTTTATATTTTCATTCAACTTAGCAATCCATGATCTATCTTAGGGAGATTACATATATATATATCACTGACAGGAAGAAAGCATCTAAACAATTACAAGGTCCAACCAAAGCTGCTCGGGTGCCGCCTCTTGAATCCACTTCGAACCCACACTGTTACTAAACATGTTAATGAAAAACCTTCTAATGAGGCGACCACCAATTCCCTATTGCCCCCAAGCAGGTCCAATCGTAACTTTCTGGTTCCTACCCAAGCCCACTAAGAATGGTCGTAAGCCCAACCACTTGAGCATCATCCAACCAATTCTAGCTCTCTAAGGTTAAAACTCCTAGGGAAAGGGTTTGCAAAGCTCACTTTGACAAGGAACTTCTCAATCTGGGTCCGATAGGAAAACAATTTCACGAGAGAAAGACAATTGATGAAAGCTTAACGATCGGCGAGGTTGCGTCCCCTTTAGTGATCCAATGAGTGCGATTCTTTTTTTTGGAATTGTTGCGGGGCAGCAAGAAAGCGACGAGTCATTTCCTTAGGAATTTTATTGGGGAACATAATATTCTCTTTATTGTTATGGTTGAAACTAGAGTACAATCCTTCAATCATAAGGAAATTGATATACTTGCTGGGAAGAAATGGGATTTTGACTACCAACCATCTGTTGGCAACTCTGGCGGTATTTCGCTCTTATGGAGGAATGATCTTATTAACTTTACTGTTAATCATTAAAATGAACAGTTTGTTTTTATTACTACTTCTCTCCCTGACACTAAAGAATGGCTTATTGGTACTATTTATGCCAATAATGATCCTCATTGCCGTGCTAATCTCTGGAACTCGATCTCTCTGCTTAATACCAACAAATAGCCCTAGATTATTGAAGGGGATTTTAACTGCATTACTTGTCTAGAGGACAAGAAAGGTGGTAAACCATTTAAGCTTAGCAAAGGCGTTCAAGATATTATGGATTTTATGGGATCTAATGACCTTCATCATTTGGGATTTTCGGGTCCCAAATTTTCTTGGTGCAACAATAAGGAGAGCTGCAATCGTATTTGGGTAAGACACGATCGCATTTTGGCTAATTCCTTGGCTTTGCAATGGATTCCTCTGGTTAGCACAAAGCATGTGATGGGAATTGCATCTGATCATTGCCCCATCCTGCTCGACTTAAATCAACCATATTTCTATTCTGGCCCCATTCTTCGCTTCGAGGATACGTGGCTTTCTTACCCTACGGCTTGACACATAGTCTATAAAAGCTGGAATAAAATTTACTTTGGGACAAATGCTGAGATCCTCCGTAGGAAGTGTAGGCGCACAATGAAAAATTTATATTTTTGGAGTAAAAATAAATTGCTGGAGATGGTTCTCGGAAATCTTGGATGGAGACCGAAATTACCAGGCTGCAGGTTATCGGAGCTTTGGCTACAGGCCTTTTGCCAAATGAGGTTGATAATCTCCGTAGTTATGTTCATGAACTTGATGTTATTTTTGCCCGTCTTGACTCTTTGTGAAAACAAAAGGCTAAGGTCAGATGGCTCAATGTGGGGGATTCAAATTCACACTTTTTTGATGCTATGGCTGGGTATTGATATAAGAGTAATTGAATTGCTCGTATTAAATTATTGGATGGGGATTACACAAATGATCAAAATCAAATTGAAGATGTTTTCTTACGGTTCTTTAGCAGCAAATGGAAGAATACATCTATCTCTATCGCGGATTGGCTGATCTTCTCGAATGCCATGCAGGTTTTTAATGACTTTGAGCCTCAGCTCACAACTATTGTTACTGACAATGAAATATGGGAAGCTATCAAGACTATGGGAGCGAATTGATAACTGGGAATTGATAGTATTACTACTTTTTATGAGCATTTCTAGCAGATTATAAAAAATGAAGTTTTAAAGGCCATTCATGATTTTTTTATTTCCTATCACATGCCTGCTATGCGGAAGGAGTCCCTTGTTCTTATTCATAAAAAGGAGCATGCCAACTCTTTAATTTAGACCTATTAGTCGTTGTAATACAATTTACAAGGTCACTGTGAAGGTTCTCATCCATCGGCTGAAGGATGTTTTACCTTCACTCATCTCGACGGAATAAGGAGCTTTACTCCCCGAAGGTCTATCTCTGATCACTGCCTTATTGCTTAGGAGGTTATTAATAAGATGAAACATTCCATGATGAAATCCAGCCTAATGGCTATGAAGATCGATATGGAACAGGCCTTTGATAAAATGAATTGGTATACTCCAAAATCTTGGATGTTTGGGGCTGCCCTGAAACATTCGACAATTGGATTATTAATTGTATTGTAAATCCTAAGTTATCCTATCAATGACAAGAAATCTCCTTGGATTGAGGTGGCGTGTGGATTCCGGCAAGGGCGACCTTTATTCCCCTACTTGTTTATTATATGCTCAGAGCTTCTTTCTTTGGCGCTCTCCCAAAGAGCTCAACATATTGGTTTCAAGCTCTCCCTGTTATCACATCTTTTGAATGTAGATTATATTATTCTGTTCTCTGAAGCTAATATGAGGGCCACTAAAACCCTTATGAATATTCTTCGTGATTATTGCAACTGGACTGGACAGTATATCAACAAGTCTAAATCAGCCATCTTATTTATATAAAGTTTAAGCAGGTGGAGGAGCTTGACTACCTCAACATAAACTGGCTCTTAGGCAATTATATAAATCTGACTTTGATAGCCTTATTCAAAAAGCCGCGGCTAAATTCAATGCCTGGGGGATCTAGCATCTTTCTTTGGCCATTATAACCACTCTTATAAATTCATCCTCACTTTCCATTCCCATGTATTCTATCACTCATTTCTGAGGTGCCCTCTAATGTTCTGGATGAAATTGAAAGGAGATGTAGACGATTTCTATGGAGGAAAAAGCCAGCTCAACATGCTATTCACTATGTGGCCTGAGAAAATCTTTGTAGGCCTCTTTCTCATGGGGGCCTTGGATTCCATGCTTATAGAAATTGAACTGGCCCGATTTGTGCAAGAATTGCGTGGAACTTCATACAATGTATGAATTCTTTATTTCACAGGTTAATCAAAAGCATTTATGGCGATAATATTTTGGTGCAAAATTTTAAAAGAAATACTTCTGTTACTTGGAAAATCTTATGTAATGGTGTTAAGGCTCTCCAACGTGCTGTTCGGTGGAGAGTTGCTAATGGGAACAAAGTTAATGCTATTGCTCAAATCTAGATACAGGATTTTCCTCTCTCCAAATGGCCATGCCCTCTGAATATTGATTCTATTGATGATAGACGGGTTTCACAATTTATTATGGATGGTCATTGGAATGTTGAGGCGTTTCACGAGGCCTTTGACGAGGAGCTGTGTATGAAAATTTTGGGTTTTACCATTCATTATGACACTGCAGAGGGCAGTACGGAGCTTCTTCAAACTCACTGGTAAAATTGTCACTGCATTAGCCTATGAAGCAAATTTTAAAGTTTCGATGAATGATTATAGTTAGCTCAACAAACTTCATATGCATCCTCGGGGAAAAAATGTTTTGGTGGCGCTTTATTCATGATGCTCTATCGACTTGTACTTGGCTTGCTCAAAGGGGGCTTAAAGACACTATCAATTGTCAGCAGGGATGTTCTGATTCAGAGACTAAAGAATATCTTATTATTAATTGTTCATTTTTCAGCAGGACTATAGAGTTTTTGCTTTCTTGGGGAATCTCTACACTACATTTGGGTAACTTTAGTGAGGCTATCAGAAACCTTAGTAAGGTGCCTAAAAGTGGAGTGCCACGTGCTAGACGTTTCTGATATATCATTCATTTTTGTTGGAGGGTTCGAAATTCAAAAGTGCATAATTTTACCTATGGCACACCAACTATTATTACAACTAATATTCTCAAGGCACTTACACACCACTTTATTCTTTTCTGGAGCAATAGGATGCTAGCTGGCACACCAACTATTATTGCAGCTAATATTCTCAAAGCACTTAACTTCACTTTATCCTTTTTTGGAGCAATGGGATGCTAGCTGACCCGACAGGTTGGTTTATACTCCTCTTTTTTGTCACATCTTCCTTTTCTGCCCACTGTGGTGGCTAAAAGTGAATGTAGATAGTGCTCTTCTTCCTTCCGGAATAGCAGGTATCGGTTTGGTGGTTTGTGATGATCAAGGCAGTGGTATTGTTGCGGCTGGGCACTCATTTGAACAGTGGGATAGTGCTCAGGTGGAATTACAAGCTATCAAATCTTTCCAACAAGTTTGCCAACCTTGGATGTTGGAGAGCAAGGATCTTATTGTTGAAAGTGACAATGTCTACATCATTCACTTTTTGAGATCTACCATGAAGCGGGATATTTGGAGCCAACGGCCGCATGATTCACCAGATTTTTTCTTTTTTGCTTTCTTTTAAGCAAGTTTTATTTTTCTACACTTCTCGTGATTGTAATAGGGCCGCTCATTTTCGTTCTAAGCGCGAGCTTAGTGTTTCTTTTATTTTGTTGCATATAGATGATTATATAGACCTTTCTACTATACTTGTGGATGATAGGACTCCCTTTTGTACATCATAGTTGCACACCTGCATAGTATTGTAATTATTTTGATATAGTAATGCAAAATGCATATTTCAAGAAACATTGCTATTTACTATACAAGCACCCTCTTGCATCCGTTTTTCAAAGTTTCACTAAAATATTCAAATTTATAATAAAATCTCAGCCCTTATTTTTCTATTTTATCAAATTCTCAATGATGTGATTACAACACGCGTAAATATGTGTTAGTTTATCAAAAAAAGAATGACATTTAATATTTATAAATACATAAATTTTGGGTACTAATGATTCCTTTATTGCGTGACGCTTTCATCCATATTGCGTTTTAGGTTTAGAAAATTAAACCTAAGTGATATTCTTTTATCTCATAACAATGGTGTTCATTTTAATCAGCATCATTAAATGTGGATGTTATTTTTTCATACATAATTGATCTAACATGCTTAATCCTAAAACATGTCTTTTTTATCTTATAAAAGTATTGCTTAATAATTGTTAAGTTTAAACCCATTTTTATTGCTTAATGTATATTAAATTTAAATTATACCCTTCCAACCATTTATGTTCTAAAAGTTTGCTTCATTAACTTTTCACTTATTTCAATCGATGTTCCGCCCATTAAGACATTGTCATATGGTAAAAGCATACACCAATCGATCTCACTTTGAATTTTGTATGTAAACAACTCTATTATCAATACATTAAGCTATGGACTCAATGCTAAACTTTTTATTGAATTGATATTAATTTTTCTCCTTGATGATACCACAATGTCTTCTATTACCTACCAACTTCCTGTTGCATATTTAAGCAAAACATAGTTTGAAACACTTTTTTATTCTTGTTACAAATCACACTAATTCTCAACTCCATCAAATCCTTTCTTTAGCTTCATAAAAATCATATGACGGTCTTATTCATTTTTGCTGTCTATTCTTTTCCATTAATTTTTTAAACACAAAAAAGTTTCTATAGTAAATGATTCTCAGATGAAACCAATTTGATGTTTTTATATCAACCTAAACTTTCTAATCCTATAGTTTATTGCCATGTTTAAATATAGTGGCGGGTCTAAATACAATTACCCTTTCTTGAACCATATGTATTAATGAGAGCTCTATGCAATAGGTTGGTCTTTATGTTCCTCACTCTCCCTCTCTCTCTCACACACTCACTCATAATATCACTCTATAACTTATAAATTTGATTCCTATATAATTTTCACAAACTTGATTATTTTCTTTTTCGCTGCGAATCTAATCATTGGGATCTTCTTTGTCATCAAAATTCTATTTTGAAGTTCTTTAACCAAACCATTGCAATATCAATCACAACTTCCCAAACATTAATGTTATCTTATTTGATTATAAATTTTCATGCTCATGGATTTTTTTAGAGTTAGCCCCACCTTTTTTTCAAGTCTTTTTTTTTTCATTTGTTTCTCATTAAATGTAGTTTTTTTTCAACGTTCTTTGATAATTTCAATCAAGATCTTGTTAACTTAGCTTCCAATGCATCTGCTTGATAAATATCTCTTGATTTTTCTCGTCATAGCTGTGTTATATATTTTTTCCCTTATTATCTAGTTTACTATATAAATCATGAAAGCCTATGAATCTTTGCTCATATAAATTATCAAAGCGTAGAAATCTTTGGAGTTTTTTTTTGGAGGGGGAGGGGGAGGGGGAGGGGGAGGGGAGGGGGGGGGGTGGTGGTGCATTCTAACATGCACATCGGGAGGCTATTGATATATGCGAATATTATGAAAAGTGTTTGATGTAGGCTGCTTTTAAGGAAAGTCTTACGATGACATGTCGAGGGTCAATGAGCACAATGAAAGTCATCCATCAGCCAAAAAATTTTGTACGACCTCAATTAGATGACAACTTAAAGAATTTGCTAATAAGTGAGAGGGCAATAGGTCTAATAAGCATAGAAATCTCTTTATCAAAAAAGATAAAAGTAGGTTTGCCTTGAAAAGGTTTAAACTGATTTTGTTGAATAGTTATTGAATTATAATGAAATAAAAGTGGAGAATAGTTAGTTGAGGAGGGGAACTAATTTGCAATATTCAAATTACGATCAACATTTGCAAAGGAGGGCAGTGATGATGCATAGCGGCTTGATCACCAAAGAGAGAAGAAGAGGACCGGCCTCAAAATCATTATGGGTCACATGGGATGGAGGATATCTCAATGGTGGGTCACCTAAGGCCTTGGGAGAAATCAATGCATGAAGATTTTGAATCTGAAGAGGTTTTGATGGAACTGCAAGTTTAAGTGATCCTCTAACAAAGATAAGAGATTGAGACCAAGAACATATGAGAAAGTGAAAAAGTTTATTGCTGGTGAGAGTGGTGGCTGACGTGATAAGTGTTGCCGAGAAGGAAAAAGAACTGCAAAGAGACCTGATGTGGGCACATCAGTGTCAACTATAGTCAATAAAACTAATGTCCTAAGTTAGGAAACCATCAATAAAAACAGACGAGGAAGACAACCACACGAGATGGCACCATGCGAATGCCACGTGAAGCCCATAAGAGGTTGGGTGCATCAGCAAGCAAATGGCGATTGCGGGAGTACACCTCATGAATGGCTTGGGATGAAAATGCCTTTATTGAGGACGAACTCTGACAAAAGTAATTGGGACGCTGTACATCGACTAGGTGGTATGAATGAAGTGCGCATAAGGTAGTGTCGTAACGGTGCATACGATAAAGCTTGATGAAGGCATCGACAATTGCAACGTTGCTAATACCTAAAGTTGTTGAGCACATTAACGATTTTGGCTCAGGTTAAACTTGAAAATTTTGATTCTAGTTCGACTCACAATCAAAATCATTGGAGTTAAATTGAAATTAATTATGTTACAAATAAAATTTTGGATCTTCTGTCATACTACCTTTTATGAAAATATTTAGTTCGAGTTTACTTGAAATGTCTTTGAGGAAGTTTAAAAAACTCAAAATCACCTTCAAATTCGTTTCGAGTTTTGGGGTAGAGCTCAAAATAAACTTTTTTTAAATTTATGTGACTATGGAGTTTCAATTTTTTTTTATTATTTATAATATTACCTATTTTGTGTACATTGTGAATCCTCACATAACTGAACCTATTAAAATCTACGTGCTCATTTTAAGTCATGTCAATGTATATCCTTTCCTAGGTGTTCTGGAAGATGTAAATCACGAAAATTGATTCAAGAGATTCGAATAAAATATTCAAGCAAAAGCGCAAAAAATAAGAAAATTACAAACAACATGAGATTTAACTTGGAAAAACTCGCGCAAAAGCGCAAAAAATAAGAAAATTACAATTAACAGGAGATTTAATGTGGAATAACTTGTGCAAAACAAGAAAATTGCAGAAAACACGTGGTTTAATGTGGAAAAACTCGAGAATAAGAAAAAATCACAGATCAACATCATGCCTAGTCCTCTCTTTTGCACAATAAAATTGGAAATCAAACATATCCTTCTCAGCAAAACCAAAACTTTAGGTGGAAAACCGTCGAAGGTTGGTTACTGGTGTTCAGGCGCCACGACTCTCTAAAGGGGTGTTGCAGTGTCGTACTTTCAGGTTCTGAATCTAGATTGGGCATGGCGGTGCTGTCATTCAGTCTCTGGAGCACTGTTGGCTCGTTGTTAAAATGATGTTGGTGTGGTGCCAAGGCTCATTTTCCCTTTCTAGGAGCACTTGGGTGCTAACCAGTCGTCCATGTTGTCTTTTTGCTCTTTTTGGCACCCTCCCCTTTGAGTTGGATTAAAATGAATGCTGATGGGCTTTGCAAGCTTCAGGTGCAGCAGGTATTGGGATCGTTATTCGAAACGAATTGGGGAGCTAATCAAGACGGCCATGTGACAACAACTTATCCATTGGGATAATGCACAGGTGGAGATGATTGTGGTCACCTCTCTTTGTCAAATTATCGAGTATCGGATGTGCGAATGCAAGGGACTTATTATAGAAAGTGACAATTCCAATGTCATGTAGGAACAACTTGGACAAGCGGCAATGGAGGCAACCGACTTCCATTAATTCAAATTTTGGCTTCTTGCTCATATTCAAGAAAGTCATTTTTCAACATACGTTTAGGAGCGACAATAACACAGCTAATAGTTGTGCCAAAATGGCTATAGATAGGAATTTTATTTTGACTAACGTAAGTGATATAGATCTTCTCTTTTTGGCTTGGCAAGAGGATAGGGCTCATTGTGTTCATGCCCAAGGGGCATGGTTTCTACATCTTGTGTAAACCTTTTGTTTTAACATATTGTGATCTGCATATCAAGAAAAAAAATTAGCATATAGGCATAGTTTCTACATCTTGTGTAATCCTTTTTTTTAACATATTGTGATATGCATATCAAGAAAAAAAATTAGCATATATATTAACACAATACAGGGGCACGGCTGTAACCCCGACAAACTCATCAGTAAGATTGATCGGCAATATTAAGGGCTCTGAGTGAGCAATTGATTAAAACAATCGGACTCTACTCTACATAATAACAAGGTGGGTATATATTATAATGACTCTTTAGCTATCTGTAAAATTAATTCTTCAAACTATCCTCCAAGTTAATTTGAAGAATATAAGCACTGATTACATTTATAATATCTCTATAATAATTGACTTGATAGCAATCACACTAACCCTAATTTTTTTTTAACCCTTTCTACAATTGTTGATCTTGTTTTTTATTATAATCTTTTCAAACATGTGATTACTGTAATCTTTCGAAATGTCTAGGTTTATTTTCTATTTCCATTTAGCTTCTTGCTAAGCAATATTGATTCTTCTTTTAATTATGTGTGCCTATCAGTTCTCATCTTCTCATTTGAAGATTCAACTTATATATAGCAAATTTAATCTTAGTTTTAAATTTAATCAAAACTAGCTTGTTTTTTTACCATGATTGATTTAAATTATGACATGTCATTTATTTTTCTTGTCTATTCTCACCATCATTAGTTAAATTTTGCAAGTTACATAAAGGACCATGTCCTTGCAAACTCTTGGCTACTTCTCAGAATAGTTGAATTAGTAGTTACATCTCACTTCTATGAAGCACCTAGTGCTTGTAAAATTCAATTTCAGATTCATTTTATGAGTTTTAGCATGTAAATTCTTTGATAACATGCCGACCTAAGATCAACACGTCTAGGGGCCAGCAGTTACAGTTTTTTCTGATTGAAGTCTATTGGCTATAATAATAATAGAAAAAAAGAACGTAGCATAATTGCAAATATAAATACATACAATACACAAGCTTCATGGTTGGTTTATTTTATGGAGCATGGGAACTTGCATATATGGACTTGAGCATTCAAAATCTGCATGACAAGCTTAAGCTAGAACTTAAGTTTGACTCAGACTTTGTCACACATTGAAAATCAGCCTCCCTAATTACTATCAATGAGATGCCTTGTAACATTTGTTATAATCTTCTACATCTCTTGTAATTTTGTTTTTTTTATTTATTATTGTGCTGCATCTCAGATTTATGAGATAGTTAACCTTGCGGATGAGCTTCTTCCACCTTTGCCAAAAGGAACTGTTTCCCTCCCGATTTATTCTAATGTTTTTGCGAAAGGAACAGCTGGAAAGAAAATCTCTGGCAGTTCTTCAGGGAAGCAGGAGACTCGTATGACAACTGGTGAAATATCTTCTCATGAAAAATTATTGCAAGATAAATCTGAACTCCTGCAGCAGTTTGGAATTGACTTGCTTCCTATTTTAACCCAGGTTTGCACTTTTTCTAGCATTATTTTTCTCTATTTCTCTACCTTTTGTTAGTTAATGAGGTTGATATTTTCTATCCTTTAACATTGTCCTGTCCATCTGTATTGTCATTGTTGACCAGATATATGGCTCCAGTGTAAATGGTCCGATTCGGCATAGATGTCTTTCAATCATTGGGAAACTTATGTACTTCAGCTCTGCTGAGATGATTCCATCTTTGCTTAATGCAACAAACATATCAAGGTTTTTGGCAAAATTTGAATACTTTGTTACCATCCCCATGATCTACTGTAGCATAAACTTTCTTCTTATCCATCAACTATATGCTCTTTTCTTCTTTTCTTACAGCTTCTTAGCAGGTGTTTTGGCTTGGAAAGACCCACAGGTACTGATTCCTGCTCTTCAGATAGCAGATATTCTTATGGACAAGCTTCCTAATATTTTTGCTGAAAAATTTGTGAGGGAAGGGGTCATCCATGCTATTGATGCTCTCATAGATTTAGATTCTTCAACTTGTGTTCCTTCTCAATCATTCCTCCCTGAGAAGGATGCTGATTCCATCTCATCTCGTTCTCGGCGACATCGACGGCATAGTGGACTTTTTAACACAGATGGCAGTTTGTTGGATGAAGCAAAAGTTATGGCAGATGGAACTGCTAGTTCAACACCATTATCACAGGCTCCAGTTGCCAATAATAGCATTAGGGCCACAGTAAGTAATTTTGCCAAAGCTTTTAAAGACAAACACTTTCCTGCTGTTCCAGGTGCTACTGAATTTGGTGTCACTGAGGATCTTTTTCTTTTGAGAAGTCTTTGTTCAAAATTGAATGCAAATGCTGATGATGTGAAGTTTAAAGCAAAGGGAAAATTGAAGGCCTGTGGAGCTATTTCATTTGACAGTTCTGCAAGTTTGGAGGGGGACATTGATGGTGTTATTTCTAAGTTGTTGACGGTGCTTTGTAAAGGTAACGGTGTATCAACTTTTGAGTTCATTGGCAGTGGTGTTGTTGTAGCTTTGCTGAATTATTTTTCATGTGGAACATTCGGGAAAGAAAGAGTTTCAGAGGCTAACCTATCCGCCCTTCATCAGCAAGCTCTTAAAAGGTACAAGTCTTTCATAAAACTTGCTCTTCCTGTTTGTGTTAAGGAAGGGAATGAAGTTCCTATGAGCATCTTGGTTCAAAAGCTTCAAAATGCTTTATCTTCTTTGGAGCGTTTTCCTGTTGTACTTAGCCACCCGTCTAGATCATCTAGTGGTGGGAGTGCTCGCCTCTCTTCTGGTCTTGGTGCATTGTCACAACCCTTTAAGTTGCGCTAATATAGAGCACAAGGTGAAAAGTCTCTGCGTGATTATTCTTCTAGTGTTGTACTCATTGATCCTCTGGCAACTCTAGCAGCTGTTGAAGAGTTTCTTTGGCCAAGGGTCCAAAGGAATGACTCTGCACAGAAGATTTTCTCATCAGTCGGAAATTCTGATGCAGGTGCCTCAGCTAACTGAGGCAGTGCTTCATCACTAGGCAAATCGACTCCTGTGTCAGTTCATCGTCCTACAACAAGATCTAGATCATCACTAATCATAGGAGGTACAGCGGGAAAGGAATCCTGTGATGGAAATGCAAGCTCTTCAAAAGGAAAGGGTAAAGCTGTTCTGAAATCTACACCTGATGAGGGGAAAGGAACCCTAGGGAGAAATGCAGACCGCAGAACAGCAGCTTCAGAAAAGGACAGAGAAATGAAATCTTCACATGACTCTAACTCGGAGGTTCACTTAACTAATCCTTAACTTTAGTTTTTGTTCCACATATTCAGCATTAGATTTCATCATTTTAGAAGACATGCTGACTTGAGATGGGGTTTAGTGAAATGAAACAGCAGTAAATTAGCTGGTATTTTAGGTTACTTCAAGTTTTATCTTTTTTTTTTTGATATCTCATTGCTCATACATGATGCACCTTTTTTTTTTTTTGCATTAGCACTTATTGACATTAATAGCATTAACTTGTTGTTGCCATCTTATATAGTTTTAGTTGGTTCATACTAGTTCGGGGTTTTTATATACATAGCACTCAAAACACATGTATTTACATGTCTCACCTAAATCTTTATATTTACATATACATAACGTGTGAAATTATCTAATAAATACAAAAATAGCATTCCCGTTTTTCTCCGTTACTTTCTCCATCACCTGTAATTTATAGGTTGATGGTTTCACCGGTGCTGCACTTGTAGAATCTTGTTCTTTGTAACCTGAGAATTTGTCCCAGCAGGATGCATATCATGCATCGTCTCTTTTATGCTTCTGAGGCTGCTTTTGTAACACCCAAATTTCGAGAAATTAAGGAAGTTCGGCACAATTCTTAAAGTACCCCAAAATTTTTCATCTCCTGAAATTTGATCGAAATAATTTTATTAAATTCTATGCGAAAAATTGATTAATTCCATATAAAGCACCATGCATGAATAATGAATTTATTGGGACATATAAATTGCTAAAGTTATAAGTTCAATTAATTTAATTAAATTTTAATGAAATCCTATTTTTTCTCCCTAATCACTCTGTTACCGTAGCCATCGACTTACACCTATTATCTCTTTGGTGTTCGGTCGATTAGGGCAGATGCGGGTTTCAAAATCCTCCCCAACTCCCGATTTTCCTCTCACATTCCCGTTTCCTCATTGCGTTTCATGCGGTAGAAAGCCGCCTGGAGGGCTCCCGCAACTCTCGTGCTCGGAGCTTTGTAGCAGGGGCGAATAACAAGGGGCAGATGGCTACCGGAGTGCCGCAGACCATGATTTTGGGCTCCGGGGTGGAATCTTAAGGTGTAAATCCATTTCCCACGCAATTCTAAGCATTCATTTTCATCTCATTTCAGAATTGAAGTTTACCTCTTTTTTCGTGTTTTTGTCATTTTCGGTAACCATCAGGGATGCCGATTGTGTGTCGGAACTGTCGTAATCATTTTGAAAACTTCCAAAAGGGATTTAGCATGAGTTTAGAGAGGGGGAAGTTAAGTTGGAGGTTATAGGACGAAGATTAGCCAGTTTTAGAAGGGCGAGTTATGCCGAACAATCTTTGTGAGGTATGTTCTAACAATAATGCTTGTTTTGGGTTAAGTCATGTTTTTAGCCGAATTTTATGAAATTACATGTTGTCTATAAGCTCTAGGTTGTTTATACGAGGCGGCGAGCTCGAGAGGAGCGTGCAGAAACTCGTCGTAGGGCAGCTTTGTCGAATCAGGTGAAATAATGTTGTGTCGATCTTGTCGGCCGCTGAATGTTTAAAATTTTAATTTAATGTATAAGTATATTAGTTTTGAATGTAAAACTTTAAATTTTTAAATATGAGAATGGACGGATCTCATTGATTTAGCAGTTTGAATGAACAAGCATCATATCATAAGTAACGCATCTATCCTGAAGAATAGACACCCTACTTAACGATATGGCTCGATCAAATAAACTACAGAATTTATGACATCCGTTCTAGTCTGCGAACCTTTATGTGGATCGACAAATTCTCTTATTTAATACAAAAGAATTAAATAGGGTTTATATTACCTGGGTTCATAAAGCTCCCTATAGAGGCAAACCCCTATATTCAATTACCCCTCAAATGACCGAAGTCACTTGAGAGAACTCTCGATTTAGATAAGAGTTTCTATCTTCATGAATTCAAAGGGTAGGGTTTTCAACGAAGTGTGATAGTAGGAAATCCAATAGGTGAAAGACGCAATGTGGAACAGTTATTTCCAGAGTCAAAGAAAGAGATGTATGGGATGTCACGGATCTCGAGAAGAAACTCGATGACTTCCCAGACTATCATATGGTTGGGCTTTAAGTTTTGGAAATGAATTTATTTAAGTTTCAATCCTGTCAATTAATTATATGAATTACATTTACATAATTACCTGATTATGCAAACGACCTGGAAGGTAGGAGGATTTACGTCGTACCGGACGACGACCTCGGAATCCTAAGCGAGTTAGGGCTTATATTGCACAGCAAGGCTGTGCAAAAGCCTAAAAGAATAGGTGAGGATTTATGTCGCACTAGGCGAACTAACTCGAAGTCCTATGGCTTGTTATTTAGACTAAGGAATGATTTTCTGATGTCGACACATGTTTTGCTGTTGAAGATGGCCGTGCCGCCCACCGTGCTCCAAGCTCCTTGCCGTGAAGAGGTAGAGTTTTCTAAGGTGGCAAGTTATAATATTCAATCAGGTGTCCCTATAGTTGAGTTCTTCTAAACATCCTATGCAAATATGTTTAAAGGTTATACAGTGTGTAGCGGAGTATATAACACAGGAAGTAAAGCATGCAGTAGATTATATTACAACGTATTAAAAATGAACAGTAGTAAGTATGAAAAATAACACGCTGTGAATGTAAACAAACCTGTATACCTGGGAGATCCGCTATTGTAGCAAGCTGAAGTGCGTCATGCAAGCGAAAGCTAAGCAGAAAACAGAAAATATCGTTCAGAAAGCTCGAGAAAAGACGGCGGATGACTCGCAGCAGAAAACTCGAGAAAATGAGTAACAAAAACTAAGTAAAGTCATTAAAACCTCGGGAAAATCCTAAAAAAAAAGGGACCACGAGTGCTTTATCCAAAAATCATACGAAAAATCTGAAGATAACCGCAAGCACTCGTGGCGGGGCTAGACTCAGAACTGTGTAGTACTGCTCGAGGTTCGTCGAAGGCTACTCGGTCACCCGAGTGTATAGAGCCCGCTACTCAACTAGAAGGGTGTCCTACTAAACCTAACTCAGGAGATTGTTCCTTAACCCAAGACTGATAATCAACAAGTGGACAACCAAATTTATAATATAATTTTAAAATTTGTATTTTTAGCATGCACGTGGATTTCAGGCATATAAAAGAGAGTTTTATCAATTTTTGATTGTAGTGGAAATATGTTTTTGTTGTAAAATGTAGTGTCATATTCTTATCAGATTTTGAAAATTAGGATTGTCCACGAGTCGATCGTTTCGTCGAGTGTAGGGTTACTAGCAATCCTAAGAAGCTACGGGTGCCCCGCTTGCCTCATAGCGGTGAATGATGCCGTCATCCTACGGTTCACCGGGGCCCTGGAGTGAGTCCCGGTGTCGTAGGATGAGATATCATTCCACTCTACCACCGGTGTGCCTTTATTATCAACACCGTCACTGCCCCAAAACAAAACAAAACCAACTCCGAGTGAAGCGGGGAAAACATGTCAATCAGCGGGAAGGGGAAAGAAAGGAGATTAACCCACCTCCAAATCCGAGAAGGGCCAAAGCGGGAGGAGGGTTAATCTAAAACGCCCCTAAAACAAGTGAGTAGAATACTGAAAGCAAAGCCTGATGTTCTTGAATCAATCCCGAGGATATCATTTTCTTACTCTGACATAACTGGATCGACCCAAAGAGGGTGTCCTTTGCATTCAGACAAAACAAAACAAAAAAAGTGAAATCTGAAAATCTTTTAAAACCTCGTAAATCAAACGGGAAAGAAATGACTCGAGGAAACCTACTACTGAAATCTCCAGACCCGTATTAAAATCCAGATTTTTAGATCTCAAATTAATTTTCAATTCCTGAAACACAGGCTCTCCCAGTAGGTCCACCTATAGGCTCGGGACCAAGACTACAGCAATAAGAAAAATCAATAAACTTCCAATACATAAGAAAGTGAATGTACAAACTCCTATAAACTTCCAAATTAGCACCAATTCCACCAAATAAAGCATCTAAGGGATGTTCCAAGTATCGTGCTCAATTTCTTTCCCACAAGCAAATCAGGAAACATTACCAAATCCATTCAATCAACTCCATAGACAAGTATAGCAAAAAGCAAGACCACCATCACCTCAATCACCCCACCAAGGCTCTCGGCCAAAGCTGCAAACAGGAGAAGTGGCTCACGGCCACAGCTGCAGCAAAGGGATAGCAAGAAGTAAAGCCCCCATGCCACAAACCACCATTATGAGGCTCACGGCCAAGCTCCTACAAACCTCCCACACTAACTCCAATTCCTCACAAATGCATGAAAAATAAGTCCATCAAATAGCCATAGAATTAGAGTCATATAAAGCTTAAACCAAGCCAACACAAGGCCTAAACCCGAGTCTTACAAAGGCTGCAAAGAGGGAAGTTACACGAACAACAAGAACCAAAACCGAGCCCCTCTATGCCATAGGGACAGCTGCTAGGCAGCAGCAAACAGAAACAAAACAGACCCCCCAAATCAGATTTTAGCAATCCCGACACAAAACCAAAGTAAAAGGGTGCTAAAGGGGGCCAACCCGAGCCCGTATAGAATTAAAACCAGAGCCACAGTAAAGTTGAAAACGAGCCCAAGATCAAGCCACAGCAAGGACACAACAAGGCTAACAGAAAAACCGAGCCTCATAAGGCTAAGACCAAGTCCTGGATAAAGCTAAAACAAAGAACACGACAGGACCAATGAAACCGAGCCACATAAAGCCAGAGACAAGCCCAACCATGATTGAATCCAAGTCCAACATAAAGCTAAAGTAAGCTTTCCTCAAAAGCTCAATAAATGAAACACATTTATATTTAAACGTAGCCTTGGCCTGAAATTGAGAAAAAGGCCAAATTTGGACTACAATAACACTTCCATGCCTTTTATACATCAATTCATAAAATTACCATATGCTTGCCAACAAGAAAAAAAAAGGCTTAGAAAACCTTCCAAACTCATTTAATCATGCTTTTATAAAGAGCTAAGGTACAAGGGGCTCAAAATCAAACTTCCATGTATTCAAAATATAGAGCCATCACATGCTTAACATGAGAACATACATGGGGCTTCCCCAAACTGAATCAAAACTTCCCTCTAGCATCTAATTTTGATAAAGTAAAGCCATAAAGAGCAATAAATGAGCCCCTCCACATGCATATTGAAAAGCTAGAGGAGTTCCTCCATAACCCATGCTAAAAAGAGAGTAAGAAAGGGGCCTCATAATACATACCCCAACATGCTAAAAAAGAGACTAATAATCTTGCCTTGACATCATATTTCGTGCTTTTAAATTGCTCTAAATGGCAAGAGGAAGAGAAGCGAGCCCATCTTATAGTGTACATGCATGTAACAAATTTAAACCAGTGCTCAAATCTAGCCCTAGAACATGCTTAAATTTTCTTTATCCCTACTCATGCTTCAATCAATAAAGTGCTCCCAAACATCTACACAAGATCATGCTAGCATGCCACTATGTAGAGGAGGTAAGAAACCATCATTTTAAGCAATCAAACAAGTCATTACATAGTACATAAACATCCAGCCGAAGCTATAAACAGGTAGAACCGAACCAAAAGCAGGGCCACGGGCACCCTGGGCCAAATCGAGAAGAAGAGAAGGGGGAGAAGAGAGTACCAGTTAGTGTAGAGTACACATGAAGAGTAAAGAAAATCGGGCTCCAATCCAACAGCACCTCCCCCGCCTCCAAGAGAAATCAGCCAACCAACCCAGGGAAGACCCAAATAGGTCACATTTATAAGATGGAAGGGGGGTAGTGCCGAGGAAGACTCACGGAAGATAAGCCCCGAGTGGGACGACCTCGGGCAGAGCGACGACGAGGAAAGGGTCGCAGAGGAGAGCCGGAAACCGCCAGGGATAAGAGATGGAGGCGAATGCGTGCGGCTCGAGAAGGAGAAGCCCCGCAGGGACACGCTCGAGTATGGGGAAGACAGAGGTGGTCGGGGTGACGTGCTCGAGCGCTGGAGAAGCAGGGAACAAGAACTTCCCATCATGCGAGCGAGAGGAGCAGTGAGTCGATCGAACAGGTAAGGATTAGGGCTTAGGAAATTTTTATAGGTAGAAATATATAAGCAAGCATATATTAATAATAATAATATAAATATTATTATTATTAATAAGATAATTAAAATTGTTTCATAAATTTTGTCCCCGACGGGCCGTCGTCGCAAATTAAATATCAATTTTAGGTGAAATCGACGTTCCGGACGCATCGGCGCAGTTCGTTTCGTCATCCGAGGTCGTCTGGGCAACCTCGTCGACGGTCGCGTTGAAAGTGCGTCAAATCCGGCATTCTCTGAAATTCTGACTTTGACGTCGATCATCCTGACATCCTGACTTCGGTCTTGATTCGTAGCGGAGTAACTCAAAGCGTCGAGGTCGTGGCTCGAGGAATTTGTGTTCGGTGGTGCAAGAAACGTGCACGAGGCTGTCCTAAGGTCCGGCGGTCCTATAGGGACTCAATTTGGATTCCTAACGTCAATTCCAACCTGCTAAGAGCTAGAGGTATGAAATTTCGTCTGGGATTCCAAAGAGTAAAGAGGCTGCTTCGAACGTTCTAAAACGAGATGAGCCCACTGCTAAGAATTTAAGGTCGTCGGGGAAGCTCCTAAAGCTAGAATCCTAAATCCTAGGAGGAAAACTAAACCTCGACAAAAGTGAGGTCAACAGATCTAAGAAAAATTATCTTCTATAGGTTTGCATGTGATTGCTAGTTGACACTAATGCATTTGGGAATTCTGGCATGTTATAGATGGACACGTGTAATTAATTTATGAATTCAAGTTTACTTTTATTATGCTACACGTGATTCTATGCTATTTTAGGATTCAGATGATTATGCATATAACGCTAATTGCTTCTTTCAGGTTTTTATTATGTTATGCTTCATGCTTATGAGATCTAAAATAACTGACTTCAGGAATTATGCTTTACGAAGAATGATTAAGCAAGGTTTTTGGATGAAAAGCATAATGGAAACATGTTTGATTTAGAAGAAGTAAGAATGAGATTAAATATGAATTGATTTATACAGAGATATATGTTGATGAATCTGGGGTGGGTAACCCTTATGAATTAATGTGTCACATGTACACGATAAAATTATTGTATTATAAATTGCTTGTGGATAATAAATTGTGTCAATACAGATAAACATGTATGGAGAAGAATTAGAAAGTATAAAAGACCTATCTTTTAGGCCAAATGCAGAGCATGAAGTTCGCATTGACGGTGTTTCAGAAATGAAAATCAGAACCAAATAGATGCAGACACTAGAACTACTAACTTACAGGGCATTTGTGCTACTGATATCACAAGTATTTGATAAAATGATTGCTATCAAAAGCTCCTCCACCAGTACAGGGCCTAGATCGAAAATTGAGATAGAAATGGATTGACAATTGAAGATAAGCCACCTATATTCAACGGTGCAAGTGATTCTACAATTGCTGAAGATTGGCTTTTGAAGATTGGAAAAATTCTAGATGGTATGATTTGTCTAGAAAACAAACAAGTTGTACTAGCCACATTTATGCTAGAAGGCGAAGCAGAAATGTGGTGGTAGACGCAACATATAGAAAGAATTCAGCTTACACTTTTTCCACACCTTCACTGGGAAGAATTTGTTAGTCCTCAAAGATTGAATTATTCTACCTTCAACCAAATTAACACTGAAAGATAAATTCTTCAATCTAACTCAAGGGTCCAAGACAATTGTGCAATATGAGGCAGAATTCGCTTCTCATTCCAGATATGCATCTCATAGTGTTAACACCCAGGAGGAAATGCGTCCCATATATTTTTTTGCGCTTAGATATCAGTTGAGATTGGCACTAGCTTCATTTAAAAGCGGTGATTCCTCCGTGTTTGTTGAAAGTGCAAAAAGAATTGAAAATGAGCATAACTTTTCTAGTCAGCAGTGGCAACCTTAAGCAGGGAAGCGAAATGATTTTGGCAAAAGAGAACACTTTCAAAACAAGAAAACTAAATCAGAAGGCAAGCAGAAGCAGCTTTAGATAGAAAAGCCAGTTTGTGAAAAGTGTGGAAAAATGCATTTTGTCAGTATTTGATCGGTTCTGAAAAATATTACAAACGTGGACAACAAGGACACATTCAAATGAATGTTCTACAGGAAAGAAGACACCAAACCACAGACAATCTAAGGATAGGATTTTTCCAGAAAATTTTTGGAAGGCGGTCAGCCCAGCAGAACTCAGTTTTTGGGAGAACTTTTAGTACAAACAAGGGGTGAAACTTCAGAGCGCAGAACATAGCAACCATTAAAAGACAAAGTTTTTGCAATTACCCCTCAATAAGCCAAATAGTAAGATATTATTGGTACGCTCTTAATTCAAGATCAGCCTGACACTGTTCTGTTCGATTCGGGTGCATCACATTGTTTTACTTCTGATGAGTTTGCTGTCAGTTTACATGTTGATATTATGCATTTTTTCCTTACCTTATGTGTTGTTATGCCATCGAGAAGCGGGGCTCTGGCAATAAAAAATGTGCAGAGTATGTTAATGTTCATAATAAGTAGTTACCAGTAGAGTTGATTGTCATACACATTCAGATATTCGATGTTATTTTGGGGATGAATTGGTTGATAAATCATTTCGCTACAATTGAATGTTAGAAAAGGCGGGTGAAACTGAAATCTCCCGGTGAAAAGACATTCTATATCCTATGTGATGGATGCACAGTCTTCCTTGATTAGTGTGGTAAAATCTAGGATGTGATTTAAGAATTGGTGAACTGGTATTTTTGGGCAAAATTAGAAGTGTTGAATAAATATATATAAGGATTAAAAAACATTCCAGTGGTTTCAAAATTTTTTGATGTATTCCCTGAAGAATTGTCAAAACTACTGCCAGAACGAGAAGTTGATTTGGTATTGATGAGCAATCAGGAACGTCTGCAATATTTAAATCTCTATACATGATGACTCTAAAGGAATTGCAAGATTTAAAATGTTAGTTGCAGGAATTGATTGATAAGAATTTTATCAAGCCAAATAATTCACCGTGGATTGCTCCAGTATTATTCGTTAAGAAGAAGGATGAATCCATGCAGTTATGTATTGATTACAAAGAGCTAAATAAAGTGGCGATCAAGAAAAAATACCCTTTGCCCATAATCAACGATGTGTTTGAACAGTTAAAAAGTGCAACTGTATTTTTCTGAATTGATTTGATATCGTGATATCATCAGGTCAAAGTCATGGAGACAGATATAACTAAGACACCTTTGGGACTAGGTATTGTCATTGTGAATTGTTCGTCATGTCTTTTGGCTTAATCAATGCTCCTGTAATTTTCATGGACTTGATGAATCGAATCTTTAAGCCACATGTGGATCTGTTTGTAATTATTTTCATTGATGATATTTTGATTTATTCAAAAGTGATGAAGATCATACTAATAATTTGAGGTTGGTTTTGGAGCTGCTGAGATAAAATCAGTTATATGCAAAAGTTTCGAAATATGAATTTTGGTTGTGAAGCATTGCATTTTTAGGACACATTATCAGTGGTTGGGGAATTTCAATAGATCCTTAGAAGGTCAATGTGATTGTGGAATGACTTACTCCAAAGAATGTTTCAGAGGTACATAGTTTTCTTGCTTTGGCAGGATATTACAGGAGGTTCGTCCAGGTATTTTTTACAAATAGCCATACCATTATCCAAGCTGACGAGAAAAGATGCCCAATTTGAGAGGAATGCAGAATATGAGCACAATGTTCAAGAGTTGAAGAAAAATGACCGCTAATGAGGGTTACTTTCATCAAATGACAATGTAACATACATTAATGGATAGAATTATGGCAGCTAAGAAAGGTAACAACGAATATTAAAAACTCTTAAAACAATGCCAATCATGAAAGATGACTGATTTGATTGCTAATGAAGGTGACGTTATTCAAAATAAGCTATGCCAGGTATGAGTATGTTCTGATTTTGATTTGAGACGAGAAATTCTACATGAAGCTCATCATTCAAGCTACACTGTTTATCCAAGTAGCACAAAAATATACAAGGATCTGAAGTTGGCATTCTGGTGTCCAAGTATGTGTTGACCTTGTTTTTGTCGAGGTTTAGTTTTCCTCCTAGGATTTAGGGTTCTAGCTTTAGGAGCTTCCCCGACGATCTTAGATTCCTAGCACCGGGTCCACCTCGCTTTAGAATGCTCGAAACCACTTCGACACTTTTTTAGAGTCCCGGACGGAGTTCTTGACCTCTAGCTCACAGCAGGTAGGTTGGAATTAGCGTTAGGACTCCAAATTGAGTTCCTATAGGACCACTGGACCTTAGGATGGCCTCGTGCACATTCTCTGCACCACCGAGCACAAATTCCTCGAGCCACGGCCTCGACGCTTCGAGTTACTCCGTGACGGATCGAGATTGAAGCCAGAACGCCGCGACGATCAACGTCGAGTCAGAATTTCAGAAGATGCCAGATTTGACGCGCTTTCGACGCGACCGTCGACGAGGTTCTCCGAGCGACCTCGGATGACGAAACGGACTTCGCCGTTGCGTCCGGAACGTCGTTTCCACCTAAAATTGATATTTAATTTGCGACGATCGCTCGCCGGGCGAAAATCGCGGTTTTGGGCTTATTTTTAATAAAATTAATAATATATATATATATATATATATTATATTTTAAACCTAAACTAAACCCCCGACCCTAATATCTACCCGTTCGATCCCTTGGCTTCCTCCCCGGCTCGTTCGATCGAGCTTCCGTCCCTCGCTTCTCCCGCGCTCGCGTGCGCCTTTCCCTGGTGACCGTTGCTCCCTCGAGCCCCGCGTGGTTCTCCCCATGCCTCCTCGAGTGTTATCCCCGCGTAGCCGATTCTTTTGGTGAAGGTGGAGAGGCGCTGCTGGGCTTCTTGTTCTTTGGGGTGTCTTAAGCTACTTGGTAACTTCTCCTTCTCCTCTCCTTCTCTCGGTTTAGCTCGGAGACCACTGCGGCCTTGCCGTCGGGTCGGTTTTTGCTGTCTCTATGCTACGGCTGTACACTTTATATGCTAGAATGTTTTCTTTCTTTAAATGCTTAAAATGGTGGTTCTCTACTTCCTTTTTCTAAAAGCATGCTAGTATGGCTCTATCTAGGGGTTTGGAGATGTTTTTATCAATTGAAGCTTGTGCAAGGCATCTATATGAGCATGTTTTGATGTTTATCTTTGGTCATTGGCTTAAAAAGAATATAAACGAGGCATGGCTTTAGCTTCTCTTTCTCTCTTGTATCATTTGAGGCGTGGCTTTAGCTCCTCTTTCTCTCTTGTATCATTTGAGGCATGTTGGATGTATTTAAAGCAAAGTGGTGATCCTCTTTTGGCATGTGGGGGCATGTATTCTAAGCCCCCTTCCTTGTTTTCTTTTTAGCGAGAACTATGGAAAGTTTGGTCGCCCTTTGCACTATGTGTGGGGCTCGGTTTTCTCTGTTTCTGTGTGCCTTATGGTCTGCCCCTTTGCACTCTATTTGGGGCTCGGTTTTCTCTGTTTCTGTGTGCCTTATGGCTGCCTCTTTGCACTATGTTTGGGGCTCGGTTTTCTCTCGTTTCGTTTGCCTTGCTGCACTGCCTCCTTGTGTTTGATGTAGGGGGCTCGGTTTCTTTTCGTTTCGTTTGCTTGCTCCTGCACTGCTCCCTTTGTGTTTGATGTAGGGGCTCGGTTTTTGGTTCTCGTTGTTCCTGCGGCCTCCCCGGTGCGGCCTTTTAATGGCTCGGCTTTAGATCTCCTTTGGGCTCGGGTTTGTGCTTCTTTCAGCTGTTGGTATGCTTTGAATTATTTTGGTAATCTGGTGGATTTATCCCCGTGCATTTGTGATGAATTTAGATCAATGTGGATTGTTTGTTGGGGGCTTGGCCGTGAGCCTCGTTGTGGTGATTTGGATTGTGGGAACTTTACCTATTGCTGTCCCTTTGTTGTAGCTTGGGCCGTGGGCCTTTGCTCCTGTTTTTAGCCTTGGTCGAGAGCCTCATTTGGATGGTTTTTGTGATGGAGGCTTTGTTCCTTGCTACACTTGCCTATGGAATTGATTTATTTAATTTGGAGAAGCTTCCTAGCTTACTTGTGGGAGATAAATTGAGCACGATACTTGAAATATCTGCTTGGAAGTTTTATTTGATAGAATTGGAATTGTTTTGGTGGCTTATGGCTCGTCCATTCACTTTCTTATATGTTGGAAGTTTACCGATGCTCCTTTTGTCACGACTTGAGTCCCGAGCCCGTAGGTGAGCCTCATCGGGGGAGTCTGTGTTCCAGGAATTGGAAATCGATGCGGGTACTTTGAGTCTGGAGGAACCCCGAGCTGTTGTCTAGAGTTTAGGGTCCGGTCAGTGGCTTTGTCCTTTCTTTATGTTTTTACAACTTTTGCTTGGGAAAAGGGGTGTGTTCCTAGGAGTCTAGTCCTTATCCTCTCCGAGAGCGTCGTGGTGCCTTTAGGTCCTTTTTCTAGGATGTGTGAGGTCGGTCGGGAGTCCAGGGTGACTTACGTGTCTTCTGATTATTGGAAATCGACTCACTTCTTTTCGAAATTGTGTTAAGTGAGCCGCTTTCCATCCTCCTTTCCTTGACCTCTCGTCCCTAGTTTTCACCTTGTTTCTTGGCTCAAAGCACACACCTACAGGGGACGTGTAGGTGTGCATATATAACCTCCTTGGGTTATATATGGGGCCATCAAGCAAGGTTGTAAGTGCGGTGGGGACATTGATGAGACTGCAAAACGAGAAAAATTACGAGAGCCATAGAATGGGGCCGCCTGACTCAGAGACTACGTAGAGAGTAGAGCAGGAATCACGGAACCGTTCGACCGTCCTCGGGGTTTCTACTACCGACAGTCTAATGTTCGTAGACCTAGTCCTATTAGGATAGTCAACCCGTGGACTGAAATGTTTTAAAACAAGAAAAATACATATGTTTGAAAAATACAAAATTACCTCCACTACTACACAGCCTACTTACCTACGGCTTTTTACTTGCATGCAAACAAAAAATGAAATGTGTGAAAATTTATAAAGGTCCACGGTTGGCTATTCGAGTCGGATTAGGATCGCTCTGCGAGAAAGTCGGTCTAGTAGTCAGCACTCAAGTCCGGATATTAGCACAACTCTGAGTCCGAAACACCACAGTGCTTACGGGTCTTTCTTTCCTGAGGCCCATGGCTTTCTTATGGTTCGCCATGAGTTTAGCGGGTCGTCTGTGGGTTTCTCGCGGTGCTTTTTGCAGTTTTCTACGGTTTTGCTTTGTTTTCGTTTGTGGCTTTCCTCGGAGTTTTTCCACGGACATTTCTTTTCTTTCTTTCTCGACTTTCTTAGTTTTTTCTTCGTGATTTTCCTCGCTTTCTCGCCGTTTTCCTTCGTTTTTCTTGTTGAGTTTTCAGACTTTACTTTCTTTATACACACTATAGCACCCCTGTTTAGCTAGGTTGTTTTCACTTACTACTTCTACTCCTGCTCTTTTGGTACTGACAAATCTGCTGCAGGAAATAAGAAAAATATAAAAAAATAAATAAATAAATAAAATAACAATAAACAGGTAACAGCGCGCCGAGGATAAGCAAAGCATACGGTACTCCTGTGACACAGTCTTTACTTTCCTTACTGTTATACCTGCTTGGCATATTTTACTTTTCAGCACATACTCGTGCTAGTCTAGGCTGTTTACTTTCAGTGCATATACTTAGCACGTTTTACGTTTCCTGTACTTTCTCCTGCTCAGCATGTTTTACCTGTTATAGCATGTTACTTCCTGCGGAGCTTAGTATACTCCTGTTTAGCATGACATGTCTACTGTTTAGCTGCTATAAGCATGCTCTCGTTTCGCTTTCTTTTGCTACTCCTGTCACTGTTGCACACACTCACTTGTAATAAAAATAAAATAAACAACTTGCATGCTCACTTTAACTTAAGACTTTAAACCTAAACTGCGATCCTTGCTACGACGTGGAGCTTGGAGCACGGTGGGCAGCACGGCCATCTTCTTCAGCAAAACCATTCTTTAGTTTAAATAACAAGCCCTAGGACTTCGAGGTAGTTCGCCTAGCGCGGCATAAACCCTCACCTTCTCTTTTAGGCTTTTGCACTGCCTTGCTGTGCGATATAAGCCCTAACTCGCTTAGGTTTCCGAGGTTGTCGTCTGATACGACGTAAGCCCTCATATCTTTCAGGTAGTTTGCATAATCAGACGTTATGCAAACGTAATTCCTATAATTAATTTGCAAGATTGAAATTAAAATAAATCTCTTTCCAAAATTCAAAGCCCAACCATAGGATAGTCTGGGACGTCCTCGAGGTCCTCCTCGAGATCTGTGACATCCCCTACCCTTCTTTCTTTGACTCCAGAAATAACTGTTCCTTCTTGTGCCTTTCACCTATTGGATTTCATACTACCAAATTTCGTTGAAAACCCTACCTTTTGAATTCGTGAAGATAGAAACCCGCGATCTAAATCGAGAGTTCTCTCAAGTGACTTCGGTCGTTTGAGGGGTAATTAACTATAGGGGCTTGCCTCTATAGGGAGTTTTAAAGACCCCGAGATAATATAAACCCTATTTAATTCTTTTGTATTAAATAGGGGAATTTGTCGGTCCACATAAAGGTTCGCAGACCAGAACGGATGTCATAAATTTTGTGGTTTATTTGATCGAGCGATATTGTCGAGTAGGGTGTCTATTCTTCGGAATAGATGCGTTACTCGCGATATTACGCTCGTTCATTCAAGCTGCTAAACGAATGAGATCCGTCCTTTCTCATTCTAATATTTTAAAATTTAAAAATCTTATTTTCAAAACTAATATACATATATCCATTAAATCTAAATAAAAAAAGAGACGCATCGCAGCGCGCTCTAAAACGGCCGACAGTATGAAGAAAGATTTTGCTGAATATGTATCTCAATGTCAATCATGTCAATTTATAAAGGCCAAAAATCAGAGATCCAGTGGATTGCTACAATCATTGCCGATAACTGAACGAAAATGGAAAGACATTACTATGGATTTTCGTTATGGGGTTTCCTCCATCCAGACAGGGTCACAACAGCATTTGGGTCATCATTGATAGGCTAATCAACTTTTTGCCTATCAGACAGACAGATTTAGTGGAAAAGTTGGTCAGATTAGATGTCAAAGAATTATCGGATTGCACGGTATTCCAAAGGTAATTTTTTTGACAGAGACAGAAGATTTATGTCCAGATTGTGAAAAAGATTCAACAAGGTTTGGGTACACAGTTACATTTCAACAGTACATTTCATCTACAAACTGTCGGACAATCAGAAAGGACAATTCAAGTGTTGGAAGATCAGTTAAGGCTTTATGTTCTTGATTTTGGTGGTAGTTGGGAAGATCATATTCCAATGATGAGTTTGTTTGTAACAACTATTAATCCGACATCAAAATGCCTCCTTATAAAGCTCTGTATAGCAGAAAGTGCAAAACTCCACTCAGTTGAGTTGAATTGGGTGAACATCAAATGTTAGGTTCGAGCTAATTGATGAAGCCATAGAGAAAATTATATTAATTAGAGACAGATTGAAAGCTGCTCAGTATTGACAGAAAACATATTACGACCCAAAGTACAAAACAGTTGAATTTGAAGTTGGAGATTTCATATTTTTTGAAAGTTGTGCCAATGAAAGGTATAGCAAGATTTGGTCAGGGAAATAAGTCCCATGTATATTGGTTCTTTTGAAATTATAGACAGGAGCGATCCAACTTGCGTACAAATTCGTGTTGCCTATAGATATGTCAGATATACATGATGTACTTCACCTTTCAGTATTATGGAAATGGATTGTAAATCTAGAGCAGAGAATTTCACATAAAGACATTGAAGCACAGAAAAATCTAACATATATTGAAGAGCCTGAAATTGATTTTAGCAACTTTTAAAATTTGGTAAAGGTGGGCTTTTAAAATGGTTTAAGGGAATGGGCTTTTATGTTTTTAAAATGGGCTTTTGCAAAGGGCCATGCTAAATAAATGTTGGGTTTAGTTTAGGGATGTGTCATGAGTGATTTGGAATCAATTTGAAGTGATTTGGAATTGAATTGAGTCTAATTTGGGTCCCCTTTGTGATAGGGTCAAAATAGGTCAAAATGGATTAACTTGGGCTAAGGTTGGGCTAATGTTGAAATTGATGTAAAATTAATGTTGAGAAATGTTCATGGGAGTGTCACAAAGAGTTTTCAACTTGGTTGGGCTTTGATTTTGGGATTTGGGCCTATTTGGGTTCAAGGTAGATTTAGGCCTATTTAGGGAATTTTGGGTTTGGGTTGAATTTGAGTAAGGTTTGGGTCCAAGTTTTGGGCAAATAATGTTATTATTTTGTTTATGGAGATGTTAGCAAAGGTTTAGAAAAGGTTTGGGGTTAATTGGAGTTGGATTGGGTTGGTTTGGGCTAAGTTTGGGTTATGGGTCAAAATTGGGCTTTAAGCTTAAAAATAAAATTGAATTCAAATGTCAATCAAATTGGGCTTGGATTTGGTCTAGATTGATATCGGGAATATTGAATCGAAGTTTAGAATTGAATCGGACCAAAATCGAAGTCGATCGAGGTGGCTTGGTTTGACATCGGGTTCATTCGGGTTTAAAATGGGTTAAATTGGGGGTTTTAGTAAAAGTGGGGTAAATTGACAAAATTGGACCATGGTGTAGTTGAACAAAATGAAATTGGGAATATTTAAGATTTTCTAAAATTATCTGGGAATTTTTACGAATTTTTGGATTTTTGGGTTAAGATGGGCATTTTGGTAATTTGGAGGGTATTGGGGGTATTTTTGGAAATTTTGGTATTTTTGGCTGTAAATGATCAATTTGATTGGTGGGGAAATGTTCAAGGTTGATTTTGGAAAAGTTTTGGGTGATTTGGAAATTTTGTTGGTTTTAGATAGTTCTAAGGGCTTTTAGTAGGTTTGGTGGGTCCGGGGCCCCGAGGGTCAAAAACTGAAATTTTGGAAAATTGAAAATTGAGCAAGTGTGAATGAAATGGAATCATTTTGGTTGAGCCATGAAGCCATATTAAGCCCATAGGAGCCATGAGAGGACTCATTTGAGGCATTCACTATGTTGTTCCTAACCTCTTACCGGGGGCTTAGTGGGTTAAGGACCATCCATGTGAATTACCTACATGAGTCAAGAGGTCAAGTTGGGTGAGAGTGTGGGTTTTAGGATTTGGAATGTGTGTGTGAGAGTGTAGTGTATGTGTAAGTCGGCCTCACTGCACTGTGCCACCTGGGGTGATCCTAAGGCCAAAGAGTCTTATAGGGAACTCATCCTTTAAACCTCCACATTTGATCTCAACCCTCTAGGTGATTAAGGGTTTACAATCAAGCTTGTGGGATTTCTAGGGAGTTCAGAAGTGGTTGAGTTTCTAAGTGGTGGGTCCCATTTCTAGTCCTCTAAGATAGTCAAAGGGAAAGCCTAAGGCTAGATCCTAAGTACTAAGGAGGGAGAAGAGGAAAGACCTCATCAAAAAGGAGGTCAACAGATGATCGAGTGGCACGTGTTATCTGCAGACTGTATTCCTAACAGCTGCTTCATAAATATTTATGAGGACGGGGATTGTATCCCACCTCATATCGACCACCATGACTTTGTGAGACCCTTCTGCACGATCTCCCTTATAAGTGAAAGCAATATCTTGTTTGAACGAGATATCCAGATAGTATGACTAGGATAATTCTAAGTTTCTGTTGAAATTCCCCTACCAACAGGATCAGTACTGGTTTTAAGAGGAAATGGAGCAGATTTAGCAAAACACTGCATCCCAGGAGTTCGAAGAAAAAGGGTGTCAATCACTTTTAGAAGAATGGATGAAGATAAAGCGCCATTTTACTATGAGTAAGATCCAGAACTTGAGAGCCTTCGTCCTTTCCCACTTTGACGACAGTACCTCGGGGTGTTCGCGAGGGGACTTTTATTCTGGAGCATAACCTTGGCAGGTTGGCTCATCCCCACAGCAGTTTTAGATAGCAAAAATCTACTACCCCTTCAACCAAGTTATGACAGTCAGTGTCACCACTTTTTGTAGGAGTCAGATAATATGACATGTCAGCCCTATTCAGTTTTGTACGCATGATCTACTTTGGATGCTTATCAGCACATGATCAGTTGTACTACTTTCAGTAGAATTAATGAAGATTTCCGTTTTTAGAAATGCTTTCTTTTCAGCGCGATAGTCAAAAGCCATTGAACCATGTGTTTGGTTCCAAAATGAATAATGCAGAAGAAAAGGATAATGCAGAAGAAAAGGATAAAAAGGAAAAAAAACATAATAAAATTAAAACTGAAATGAACCTGAAACTTAAATCAAAATGAAAATAAAATTGAAATCAAATCAAAATTGAAATTTAAAATTGAAATTTAAAATTGAAATTTAAAATCAAAATTAAATCAAATGAAACTTAATGAAACAAAACAAATTGAAAGAAAATGGTGAATTAAAAAATAACAAACCAATGATAATATTTGCTCTTCCTCTCTCTCAAGATATTGAGTCTTTGCACTCATCTTTAAATCCCTCGCTTTCGCGGGTGCTCCACGAAATTTGGCACTTTTCACACAGCGTCACTTCTCACAAACATGAAATACCTTAAAATTCTACAAATCTTGCAATGGCTACCAATCTTGGCCGAATTGCACCAAATCGCTTCTTTGAAAGTTGAATACCAAATTTACCCAATTCTCCCCAAATGAAATTCAGGGATCAGTACCTAAATTCTGATTCCCCTCTATCACCTCTTAGGTTGGAAATGAGTCCTTAAGCTTTCCCCCCTAATGTTATGTCTTGGGTCGGATGTGAGTCTTTGAGCTTTCCTCCCCAAGATCTCCCTCAAACTTCTCTAATTTTCGATCATCCTTCCGAGAAATTTTTTCTGCCCTCCATGAAATTCCGGGAACGGAGCTTAGTTGTGTGATTCTTTCAAAATTCCCTAATTTTTTGCATCATATCTGAGAATTTTTTGCCCTCAATGAAATTTTGGGAACGAAGCTTAGTCGTCTGATTCCCTCTAAATTCCTTAATTTTCCATTGCCCTTCCGAAAAATTTTCTGCCTTCCATGAAGTTCCGGGAATGGGGTTTAGTGACCCACGCTAAATATATGCGTACTAAAAATTCAATCCCCGGCAACGGCGCCAAAAACTTGACCCGCAATCCGCTGATGACAAATATAATAATTAATGCTTTAAAAATGTAATAGATAATAATAGCAGCTAGTATATATAAATATAATTTTATCAAAAATATTTTACACACTATGAGTACTATGCAAGTATTCGTATCGTATCAAGTAATATAGGGCTTTGAAACAAAGACCCCAGTATCGATCCCACGAGGAGTGAGTTATGAATTTTTAAATATTTTAATTTTACTTTTAAGTATTTCTTTTATAGTTATAAATTTGATATTTTTAATTTACTAGATACAATAATAAAGCAGTAATGAAATAATTAATGTAAATAGCATCAAGACAAGAACTTTCTTCCTTTCAATTAATCCAAGATTTTCTAAAATAATGATATTATTATTGAGAACATAAATTTATGGTACTGTGCCAAATAGAAGCATTCATATTCTTTACCCTTTGATCCAGTGTAAAAACATTGGCTAGCCTATAGATCATGTCCGAATGTATTGTTAGTAGAATGGGTTAATCTAGGCTTACACTACTAGATGTCCAAGGGTGGCTATGGTCGGCCCTACTAGTGACCATTTCCTTCTCTATAAACCAAATTACAAGAATTCGATCGTCACTCTAAAAACTTATCAATTCTACTCCCATTATATAATACATTTCTATTTATTTGCACTTCACCTCGAATAACCCGCAAAGCGCCTTCGACTACCCAAGGATTCATGTGATATCTACTAGTTAAGAATTCATCTCCTTCTAAGTATCAAAACTCTTCAACGTATTTTAACAATTTAAATGGCCAATTTAAATAAGTAAATTAAGATCCGGTATTAAAATCATCACAATGTTTTAAAATATAAATAGTTTCTAATTCTCCAAAGAATTTTATATTATCTTATTTATCTTTTCATAATCGAAAGGAGAAAGTAAACTAACTACTCGTAACACATCGAATTTAAACAACAAAACATGATAATGAAACTTCGAATAAAATTACAAATACTTTTCTCAAGTGTTTCTCCTATCGAACCTCCGAATTCTTCCGACTCCAAAGCAAATAATCTTCAAAAGCACCAACTCTTTAAACTCTCAATACAAACTCTAAATAAAATAACTAACTAATTTATGAAGGATAAGAAAATGTGGCCCTAAAGTATCTCTCTAATTCTCTCTCTAGATGGGGCTCAGATAGGGGACTAAGTCGGGTGTTTTTCTACTGAAGGAGTAGCCTCCTATTTATAAGCTTCAAGGGTCGCCTCAAGGCACCTCTTCGGAATGTGTCCACATTCAATGAATCTTCTAGAAGGTGTGTTCCGGCGCCAGTGCGCCGGACTCGCGTCCCGCTCTTCGCACCTCTTCACTTCGGATCGCACCTCTTCGCGATTAAAACCGTTTCCAAGCGTCCAAATACATCGTATCACATGTCCTATAAACAAGGAACAACTGCCAGTCTTCTAGAAGGTCTAATAACCGCTAACACCGTCAAAATAACCGTCCAAAAGTTGTAAAAATGCTTGAGAGATCCCATGTCGACCTAGCGCCTAGGCGCTAGATTCTGGCACCTAGGCGCCAGACCAATAATTTTGACAATTTTGCATTTTGGCTCCATTTTTGCTCCTTTTTCACTTTTTTTCCTTCTTGAACATTTTTTCATCACCTATATCCAAAAACACAAAAATACCTTTCATTAAAGCATAATATCCTTAAAAATTTGATAAAAATCAAGGCATAAAAATGCGTATTTTTTTCATGGATCAAAATCCCCCAAACTCAAACGTTCCTTGTCCTTAAGTAACCCTTTTTACTATAAAAAATGTATAACATTTGGAATGAAAGATAAATATTTAAGACTCCTTGTAATTTTTGATCTTATAAACGCTTTAGTAAATCATTAATCAAATTTCACTAACTAAGTTTAATTTTAAGAATTTAAAGAATATTCAACTACCAAATCATAAGACTTCAAAAAATTTTCATTCATTTCGAAAATAATAGAAGTTTATTATATTAAGATCACATAGATTATTTACAAGAAAAAGATTTTCATGAAAAATCTTCCTAAATAAAGATTCAAGCATAAAAATTAAGTAAAGTATGTGACTAGTTCTCTTCATATAAGATAATTCAAGTGAAGCCAATTTTTGATTAGGCATATCCTCAAGCTTCTCCTCTTTTTTTCTCTTTTTTTTTCGTAGTGAGGATTATTGTATCTGGATAGCCTGTTAATGATTTTGAACTTCACTATCCTTAACTTATATTTTCAAACTTTTACATTTTCACTTAATTATTATAACATGAATAGAATTTCAAAAAGACTTTCAATCTTTTCTTTTTCAAGTTATAATTTTTGATTTCTTAATACTTCTAAAATTCAATTATTTCCATTATGAATAGAAAAATTTCTTAATCTTATTCTTCTTTAAGTTAAATAATTCTATTCTTAAAATCAATTGAAGTTATTAAAATTTTGGTTAAGTCCACTAAATTATTTATAATTTCAAAATTTTAAGTGATCTTAAATAGATCTTAAATAGTTATTAAAATATAATTCCTTATGTTATGTTAAGATTTTTTTTTAAAAAAATATTAGTTTATTAAGGAGAAATAAAATTTAAATTTGCATGTATTTTTCCTTCCCCCAAACTTAAGTTTTGGTATATCATAAAAAAAATAAAGTATGAGAGAAAGAAAAGTATAATTTAAAAAGGAATTTTATAAGCATGTAAAAAAAAATCTAGAAAGAAATATAATTTACTTCTACACATGCTTTTTATGAATATTACGTAAATAATGAAGCATATGAAAGTAAGCGGTACTCAAAATTTTTTTATAAGCAGTTGTTGAATTAAATAATTACATAACTAACGTAAATATAATAACATTACTAACTATTCTAGAATACTAAACAATAAAATCGAAACAAAAATAAACACAAATTCATTCAAATTTCGATCCGCAACTAAATATCTAAAACAGTCTCAACATCAAACACTTCATACAAAGTCTCATAAACAAATCTAAACTAGCAAACAACAAACAAAAATCAGTACTAGCAAACAAAAACTAAACTAACAACAGACTCAGCACATCTCAGAGGTAAATCAGGCTACTAATCACTGTATGTAGCCTCGTCACCGTCATCACCAAAAGAAAACTCCACATCCTTAGGATCAACATATGGTGAAAATCTAGGACAGGTGGGAAACTGAATATCACGCTCACCCTTCAAGAATCTAACTAAAAACTCTGAATACTCAGCATCATACTCACTCTTCCTCTGGGTGTAATCAGATAGGTGATCAATTTTCTTATCCATAGTATCAACTTTGCAGTGAGTTAGAAATAACTCATTTTGTCGCTCCGTAAATTGATCATGCATCGATTCCCAAAAACTAGACGGTGGCTCAGCAGTAGAAGTAGAAGGTCTGGAAGTGGAAGCTCTACCTGGAGTAGGTGCAGAAGTAGAAGGGGATGTAGATCTCTTCCCACGAAGACGATCATAGATACTAACACTCTCCTGCCCAATTGGCTTGGTAGACTTCAACTTCTCCTCAGAAATATCAGTAGTGACTCTATTGTTCACACATAAAGTATAAATCAGGGATGGGAATCCTAGTCCTAGAGAAGTACTGGATCTAGCAGTAGAATCCACAAAATCATAAATAATACTGCCGACATCTATCAGCTTCCTCTCCTGAATGCAGTGGTTTAAGATAGCTCGATCTCTAGTCACTTCGCTCAGGTGGTTGGAAGGTATAAGTCTTGCAAAAATAAAGTAATGACATGCCTTTGAAATACCATTTAACTTAGAAGATTTGAAATTTACCCGTTTATCTTTCCGGATCTTCCAAGCTCCAGTGTCGTCAGTCAAATAAGCAATAATCATCTCAAGATCTCCCTCAGATAGAGATAATCCGGACATAGTGGCACTCGATGGTAGGTGGCGATCCATAAAAAACATTGATCCTTTCTGGAGTAAATCCTACTCCAACACCTCTGACGAAGACTTCGTAGTCTTCCGCATCCAAAAAGTTAGCATAAAATTCACACACGACTGGAATAACAGCAACAACGGTGAAATAACAGAATCATTGTCAGTTGTGTGCAACGATCGTGTTCTCGATCATTTCACTGGGATTGTAAAAGCTTCGCTCTGAGATAAATTTTCTGGACGTCGCAAATTCATGATATCGAAAATGCGCTGCCGCAGTCGCAAACTTGTTACTATCAAAATTTTCTCGTGCATTTCCTCGCTTAGATTTCGGTGCATCTAAACGTGAAAGAAAACACAAATAAATTAAGGAATCAAAGATTTAAACTCTTTTTAAGCTTAAGAAACTTAAAATGAGTTTAGAAATTCATGGAGAAACATTAAAATCAAAATTTTTCTCAAAATTTCGGTTTTTAGCAAAAAAAAGGAAAAACTATGGTGAAAATCAAAAATAAATGGATTAGAATGTAGATCTGACCATGAGATGAAGAAATCAAGTGATTTTGGGCTCAAAATCTTGATGTTTTGACCTCAAAATGGATTTAGAAGGTGGGTTTTCATGAAAAAGAGGAAGGGGATGAAGCTTAGGCGTCCAAAATGGCTAATGGGGGTTTAAATGGTGATTTTCGGGTAAGCAGGTCGAACCGGCGCCTAGGCACCGAATTCTGGCGCCTAGGCGCCTGATCTATAAAAAATACCTATTTCTTTATGTCTTAATTCTTATTAATTTCTAAGGATATTATGCTTTAATGAAAGGTATTTTTTGTGTTTTTGGATGTAGGTAATGTAAAAAGGTCTAAGAAGGAAAAATTAGTAAAAAGAAGCAAGAATGGAGCAAAATACCAAAAGTATAAAAAAATATGGCTCGGCGTTTCGGCGCCAGCGCGCGAACCGGCGCCTAAGCGCCGTACTCGATACTGGAACTCGTCGAGTTTTCGACAATGTTCGATCGGCTATTTTGACGGAGTGAGCGGTTATTGGACATTATAGAAGGCTGGCACTTGTTCCTTGATAATAGGACATGTGATACATTGCATTTGGAGACTCCAAATGGTTTTAATCGCGAAGAGGTGCGAGCCAAAGTGAAGAGGTGCGAAGAACTGGACGCGGTGTCCGGCGCCTAGGCGCCAGACCGACCTTCTAGAAGATTCATTGAATGTGGACATGTTTTAAAGAGGTGCCTCAAGGCAACCGTCAGGCTTATAAATAGAGGTCCATTCTTCGTAAAACGTGCCCCTCACATCGTACCCCTTTCTCTTATCTACTTTAGGATCTCTCATCCTTAGAGAGAGAATTAGAGAGAGAAATTTAGGGCCACTTTTGTTTAGTTTAGTGAGTTTATTTTCAAGTTATCGCATCCGGAGTTCATTACACTCGTGGAGTCGGTAGGAATCGGAAGATCCGTAGAAGAAATATTTGAGATAAGTATATTTTTACATTCGATTCAAAGTTTAATTATCATGTTTTGTTATTTATTTTCAATGTGTTCGAGTAGTTAGTTATTTTCTTACTTCAATTATGAAGAGATAGATAAGATAATATAAAGATTCGATAGAGAATTAAAATTCAAAATATTTTCAAAACATTGTGATGACATTAATACCGATCTTACTTTACTTTTTAAATCGACCTTTTGAATTGTTAAAACCCGTTGAAGAGTTTAAAAACCTCGAAGGAAAAGAACTCTTAACTTGTAAATGTCACATGAATTCTTGGGTAGTCGAAGGCCATGTGCAGTTATTCATAGTGAAGTGCAAATAAATAGGAAGATAATATTTATAGGGCGTAGAATTGATAAGTTTTTAGAGTGACGTACTAAATTCTTATAATTTGATTTATAGTACCAGAAAGGGTCACTAGTAGGCCGACCATACCACCTCGGACATCTGAAGTGTGAGCTCAGATAAACCCATTCTACTAACAATACATCCGGACCTATTCTGTAAATTAGTCAATGTTCATTGCACCTGGATCAAAGGGTAAAGAATAGGAATGCTTCTATTTGGCACAATACCATTAATTAAATTCTCCAACGAATATTAAATTATCTTAAAAATCTTAGATTAATTGAAGGAAAGAAAGTTATTTATTTTATATAGAGTTCATAAAATCATTTTCTTATTATTGTTTTCTTTAATTGCATCTAGTAAATTAATAGTAATTTATAATCAAAATAAAAATATTTTTACTATTTTATTTCGCTTTCACTTTATAGAAAATTTATTTCTATAAATCTTCCTCAATGGGATCGATATTGAGGTCTTTGTTTAAAAACCCTATATTACTCGAAACGATACGTATACTTGCGTAGTACTCCTAGTTGTTTAAAAATATTACTAAATTATATAATATTAATTTTATACACTAGCCGCTATTTATAAATCGAGTTAAAGCTTTTTGGCTATCTTTTGGAAGCAAACATTAATGCGTTAAGCGCGGCGGTCGGGTCAGCGCCAGACTCGCCTTTCAAAAAAATCACTTTAAAAATTTTATTTTCCACCAAAATTCATAATTTAAACTTCTAATTACTCATATAAGAGTATTGCTTCGATTTCCATCTTCCAAAATATTTTTCAAAAATTTTAAAAATTCAAAATTAAATCCACCAATTAAACACGAGTTTAAATCAAACTCTTCTAATTCCATTCATGATTTTCAATTTCGGGCTCAATACAATTCAGATAAGTATGATAACATGATTCAAGTTCTAACAACGATCAAACAACACAAATTTGAAAGCAAATACAACACACATTGAACATGAAAGCAAACACACAAACAAACACAATCGATTCACTAAATCGATACAACGACACACTATATAAATCACAATCTCACCATATCACTATCTAATTCTCATTATCTTCACAATGGAGATTGCTTGGCCTACTGGGAAAAGAATACCAACGCTCTCAGAAAATCCATAGTTGTTTTCTCGTCGATCCAATTGTTCTTCGCATACATTTTCACTTGAGCATCTTAATAAGCCGCTAGATGATCAAATTGAAGTTTCGCCTGCCATTCCAGATGTTCAATTTGATGATACATCTCATGGAGGCGATCTCCAATGCTTTTAAATTCTGCTTCAAACTTATCTAGATGACTAGAAATTTTCTCCAAACTTACAACGATGAAACCATTAAAGTAGGGTTGAGGATCCTTTGAAACCTTGTCTCTAACCTCTTCTCCAAGATTTCTCCTCTCCATTTCTTCAAAAATCCTCTCTAATCTCTCAAGAATGGAGTGTATAGGTCGAAATAATGATTGCATAGGGATTGGGGACGAAGATAGGGTCATTTATAAGAGAAAATCGTGTGAAAAATTGAAGATTTTCGGTTTTGACTCGATCCAGTAACTGTGGTGCTTAGGCGCCAAATCTGGCGCCTAGGTGCCGGACCCATCGACACATAGTTTACTCTGGCGCTTAGGCGCCAAATCTGGCGCCTAGGCGCTGGAACCATGTTTGACTCCGTTTCGCCTAACGTCAAATTTCAAAGTTTTGTTCTCCAAAATAGGTAATTTAGAATGGTAAGATCAATATAGACTCGGTAACACAAATTATAAGAAATCATAATGAAGGTTAACTTGATCTCCTTTTTACTTATATATGAAATAGAGTGATCCAATGTCTAAACTTTATATACTTTGAGATAATTTTCAGCTTAAGTTAATAGAGTCTATTTAGCATCAAATTTTCTAAAGTAATATAAAACTAAACAAGACCGAGGCATAACCTTACATTAAAAATGTAAAAACACACAAAAAAAATGAATAACTATGGGTTGCCTCCCACAAAGCGCTTGGTTTAACGTCGTCCGCCCAACCTAATTAAGTTTTTAATCGGGTAGACTCAACTCATAAGCCTCTTTATAAATCTTTTTAATATCTCCCAAATAAGGCTTTAGTCTTAATCCATTAACTTTAAAAATTTTTCCCGTTTTGGAATCTTTAATATCCACAGCTCCATAATGGTATACTTTTTCAATTATATACGGTTCTATCCATTTTGATCTTAATTTTCCAGGAAAAAGTCTTAAACGAGTATTAAATAATAATACTTCTTGTCCAGGCTCAAATATTTTTCTTGAAATCTTTTTATCATGTAATATTTTCATTTTCTCTTTATAAATACTTGCATTTTCATATGATTCATTTCTTATTTCATCCATCTCATTTAATTGGCAATAATCGTTTTTCTCTACGCAGTATTCAAATAAAAATTAAACTCCTTTATCGCCCAATAAGCTTTATGTTCGAGTTCTACGTGTAAGTGACAATGTTTACCATAAACTAACCGGTAAGGTGACATTTCGATTGGTGTCTTATAAGCTCGTTCTATGAGCCCATAATGCGGAATCAAGTCTATCAACCTGATCGGTTCTTTTAGGATTAACGATCTTCTCTAAAATACTTTTAATTTCTCTATTCGATACTTCGATCATTCCACTTGTTTGTGGGTGATATGCGATTGCAATTTTGTGTTTGATTCCAAATTTTTCCAATAATGATTGAATTCTTATATTTCTAAAATGACTTCCACAATCTGTGATAATTACCTTAGGCATTCCAAATCTTGAAAAAATCATCTTCTTTAAAAACTTTGAAACACTTTTGGACTCACAGCCAGGTAAAGCTACAGCTTCATTCCACTTTGAAACGTAATCAACCGCTAATAAAATATAAATTTTTCCAGATGATGGTACAAATGGTCCCATAAAGTCTAAACCCCATATATCAAAAATTTCAACTTCCAATATATAGTTTAAAGACATTTCATCTTTCTTGGATATATTTCTCATCCTTTGACATCGATCACATGTTTTCAAATAATGTCTCACATCTTTAAATAAAATTGCCAATAAAATCCACGAATTTAAAATTTTAAATGCAGTTTTATCTATTCCAAAGTGTCCTCCAAATTCAGAATCATGACATTTTTGAATAATAGCATAAGTTTCTTCATAAGGTACGCATATATGAATTACAGAATCTCTTGCTATTTTAAATAAATAAGGATCTTCCCAAATATAAGATTTAGCATCATTTTTAAATTTCTTAATAAATTTGTTATTCAATCCATAAGGTAAAATATTGCTAACTAAATAGTTAACTATATCTGCATACCAAGGTGTTTGGCATCATTGAATAACATACAAATGTTCATCGGAAATTTCTCATTTATATTTTCTTCGAGTAATAACATCATTCTTAATTCTAGATAAATGATCAGCAATTTGGTTATACGTTCCTTTTACTATCCATTATTTGAAAATTAAATTCTTGTAGAAGTAAAAACCATCTTATCGATCTAGGTTTAACATCTTTTTTTAACACTAAATATTTAATAGCGGAATAATCAGTATGAACTATGCATTTTGTACCAAGAAGATAAGGTCTAAATTTATCAAAGGTATATACTATAGTTAAAAGCTCTTTCGCAGATAGTAGTGTAATTTCTTTGAGTTTCAGTAAGAGTTTTACTAGCATAATATATAACTTTGAAAATTTTCTCATATTTTTGTCGTAATACAGCTACAATTGCAAAATAACTTGCATCGCACATTAATTCAAAAGGTTTATTCCAATTAGGTGCAATAATTATAGGTGCAATTATTAATTTTTCTTTTAAAATATTGAAAGCTTTAACACAATCTTCATTAAATTCAAATTTAGCTTCTTTTTCCAATAAATGACAAAGAGGTTTAGTAATTTTAGAAAAATCATTTATATATATTCTATAAAATTCGACATGACCTGTAAAACTTCTCACATCGATAATGATAGTAGGGGGTTGCGGTTAATGAATAATTTTCACTTTTGCTTGATCAACTTCCATCCCTTTTGTGAAACTTTGTGACCAAGTACAATGCCTTCTGTGACCATAAATTGACATTTTTCCCAGTTAAAAACTAAATTTGTTTCTTCACATCTTTTCAAAACTTTGGAAATATTTTCCAAACAAGACTCAAAAGAAGTTCCAAAAATTAAAAATTGTCCATGAATACTTCAATTCCTTTGTCAATCAAATCACCAAATATTGACATAATACATCTTTGAAAAGTTGCATGTGCATTTCATAAACCAAAAGACATTCTTCAAAAGGCAAATGTTCCATAAGGACTTGTAAAAGTTGTTTTAACTTGGTCCTCAGGAGCGATAAGTAATTGATGATAACTAGAATATCCATCCAGAAAATAGAAATATGAGTGTCCAGCTAATTTGTCAAGCATTTGATCCAAGAAAGGTAAAGGAAAGTTATCCTTTCTAGTGGCGTCATTTAACTTCCGATAATCAATGCAAATTCGCCATCTAGTAACTTGTCTTGTAGGAATTAGTTCATTTTTATCATTGACAATGATAGTTACTCCTCCTTTCTTCGGAACACAATGAATAGGACTTACCCATTGGCTATCCGAAATAAGATAAATAATTCCGACGATCTAACCATTTTAAAATTTCTTTTTTAACAACCTCTTTCATGATAGGATTTAATCTTCTTTGCGGTTCAATAGTAGGTTTAAAATTTTCTTCCATTAAAATTCTATGCATACAAATGGAAGGGCTTATTCCTCTTATATTAGCAATAGTCCAACCAAAAGCTTTCTTATAATTCTTTAACACTCCTATTAATTTTTCTTCTTGATCTAAACTTAGCTCAGAAGAAATAATAACAGGTAAAGTTAATGAATTTCCAAGAAATGCATACTTTAAATGTGAAGGTAACATTTTTAATTCCGAGTTCGGGAGCTTTTTATTGAGGGTAAAAGTATATCATTTTGAGTTATGTCTAAAGTTTCCAGGTTATCTTTAATATAATGAGTTTCTTTAAGTAATTCTTCTTCTTTTAGTTATTCATTTTCATTAGTTAAAAATTCAATATCTTCTTCAGGAATGATTTTACATTTTTCTCGATAGTGTTTTTCAATTATAAAATCAAAAATATCCATACGATAGCATTTTTTCTTTATCAGGATACTTCATCAATTTAAGAACATTGAATTTAATCTCTTGATCATTAACTCTCATAGTTAATTCTCATTTTTGCACATCAATCATAGCTCGTCCGGTAGCTAGAAAAGGTCTCCCTAAAATAATTGGTATTTATTTATCTTCTTCCATATCAAGTACAATGAAATCCACATGGAAGATAAATTTATCTACTTTAACAAGTACATTCTCTTTAACTCCTTTAGGGTAAGTGATAGATCTATCAGCTAACTGAAGGGTTACAGTGGTGGGAGTAATCTCTCCTAAATTCAACCTTCGATAAATAGAAAATGGCATGAAATTAATACTTGCTCCTAAATCTCATAAAGCTTTTCCACAAAATTTTTCTCCAATAGCACAAGGTATAGTAAAACTTCCAGGATCTTTAAGTTTTTGAGGTAATTTCTTTTGAATTATTGCACTACATTCTTTACTTAATGCAACAGTTTCAAAAGCTTCAAATTTTCGTTTCTTACTTAATATATCCTTCATAAATTTTGCATAATTTAGCATCTGTTCTAAAGCTTCAGCAAAATGTATGTTTATAGTAAGTTTCTTAAAAATTTTAAAGAACTTAGAAAATTGATGATCAAGCTTCTGTTGTTTTAATCTTTGAGGAAAAGGTGGTGGTGGTTTTTCAACTTCCACATTAATAGAAATATTAGTTTGATCTTGATTAGGAGAAGGAGTTTCTTTATGTTTTTCAATCTCTTCAACCTCAATCTGTTTTTCAATTTCATTCTGCATTCTTTCTTTTAATTTCTTTCTACTTCTAAGTTGTACAGCTTTAACATGTTCATGTTCTTTTCCAGTTTATTTTGGATTAATTTCAACATTACTAGGAAGTGTTCCTAGAGGTCTGTAATTAATTAAATGAGCGATTTGTCCCATTTGATTTTCAATATTACGAATAACAGTATTTTGATTTTGTAATTGATTACTCATTTGTAAACTTAATTCTTCTATTGATAACTTTTTTTGTTGATTATTAAATCTAGGTGGTTTATAATATTTACTTGATTATTCCAATTTTCAGTTGGATGGGATCGATTATTACCCCATTGTTGTTGTTGATTTCCAGTTAAAATTAGGGTGATTTTTCCATCCAGGATTATAATAATTTGAATACGGATTATTTTTACTAGCAATAGCTTGTAAAGTTTCAATAGTTTGAGAATCCTTAATATTAGATGAGTTGTTATGTGATATGTTGATGGCAAAATTATCTAATTTCTTAGATATTGCAGCTACTTGTGAAGCTAAGATAGAAAAGGCTTCATTATCTTGAATACTTAACATTCTTTTAGGATTAATCCTTTCAGAAGGTCATTGGAAATTATTGTTAGCTATTTCTTCAATTAAAGTATAAGCTTCTTCAAATGATTTAGACATTAAAGAACCTCCAGCAGCAGCATCAATAATTGATTTTAGTGATCCAAGTAAACCATTATAAAATGTTTGAATAATTAACCAATCAGGTAAAGCATGATGAGGACATTTTCCTAATAGTTCTTTAAATCTTTCCCAAGTTTCATAAATTGTCTCCCCGTCAAATTGACTAAATAAAGTAATATCATTTCTTAATTTAGTAGTTTTAGAATGAGGAAAATATTTAGCAAGGAATTTTTGTGCCATTTCAGCCCATGTTTTAATAGAACATGTTGCTAATGAGTTCAACCAAATCTTTGCTTTATCTCTTAAAGAAAAAGGAAAGAGTCTAAGTCTAATAGCATCATCAGAAACATTGTTATATTTAAAGGTAGCACAAAGTTCTAAAAAACTAGCAAGGTGTAAATTTGGATCTTCATTTGGTGTTCCTCCAAATTGATTATTTTGAACCATTTGAATGATAGATGGTTTAAGCTCAAAAGAATTAGCATCTATAGCAGGTATTTGAATACTACTATGAAGTTCATCAACTGTAGGGTTAGCATAATCCCTTAATGGTTTGTAAACATTTTGTTCATTAATTTCAATTGGGTTTTGTAAATTGTTATGTAAATTAGCCATCTTTTGGATTTTTTGAGTTTGTTTTCCTTTTCTAATTCTTTTAACAGTTCTTTCTAATTTAGAATCTAAAGGTAATAATCATTTAGATCCAACACTACGCATAAAATGTAAAAACAAGAAATAAAATCTCTACTTATTAAAAATTAAAATTTTTTTATATATTTTTTATTTTTTTAATTTTTTGGTATTTTATATTTTTGATAATAAAAGAAAATGAATAAAATAAAATAAAAAATATTTAAAATCTAAAAATTTGCCTCTGCTCCTCCCTGGCAACGGCGTCAAAAACTTGACCCACGCTAAATATACGTGTGCTAAAAATTCAATCCCTGGCAACGGTGCCAAAAACTTGACCCGCAATCTGCTGATGACAAATATAATAATTAATGCTTTCAAAATGTAATAGATAATAATAGCAGCTAGTGTATATAAATATAATTTTATCAAAAATATTTTACACACTAGGGGTACTACGCAAGTATACGTATCGTATCAAGTAATATATGGCTTTGAAACAAAGACCCTAGTATCGATCCCGAGTGAGTTATAGATTTTTAAATATTTTAATTTTATTTTTAAGTATTTCTTTTATAGTTATAAATTTGATATTTTTAATTTACTAGATGCAATAATAAAGCGAGTAATGAAATAATTAATGTAAATAGCAATAAGACAACAACTTTCTTCCTTTCAATTAATCCAAGAATTTCTAAGATAATGATAGTATTCGTGGAGAATATAAATTTATTATATTGTGTCAAATAGAAGTATTCATATTCTTTACCCTTTGATCCAGGTGTAAAGAACATTAGCTAGCCTATAGATCAGGTCTAGATGTATTGTTAGTAGAATGGGTTAATCTAGGCTCACACTACTAGATGTCCAAGGGTGGCTATGGTCGGCCCTACTAGTGACCCTTTCCTTCTCTATAAACCAAATTACAAGAATTTAGTCTATCACTCTAAAAACTTATCAATTCTACTCCCATTATATAATAAATTTCTATTTATTTGCACTTCACCTTGAATAACCCGCAAAAGGCCTTCGACTACCCAAGGATTCATGTGATATCTACTAGTTAAGAATTCATCTCCTTCTAGTATCAAAACTCTTCAACAGATTTTAACAATTTAAATGGCCAATTTAAATAGTAAATTAAGATCTGGTATTAATATCATCACAATGTTTTAAAATATAAATAGTTTCTAATTCTCCAAAGAATTTTATATTATCTTATTTATCTTTTCATAATTGAAAGGAGAAAGTAAACTAACTACTCAGAACACATTGAATTTAAACAACAAAACATGATAATGAAACTCTGAATAAAATTACAAATACTTTTCTCAAGTGTTTCTCCTATTGAACCTCTGAATTCTTCTGACTCCAAAGCAAATAATCTTCAAAAGCACAAACTCTTTAAACTCTCAATACAAACTCTAAATAAAATAACTAACTAATTTATGAAGGATAGTAAAATGTGGCCCTAAAGTATCTCTCTAATTCTCTCTCTAGATGGGGCTCTAGATAGGGGGACTAAGTTGGGCGTTTTTCTCTGAAGGAGTAGCCTCCTATTTATAGGCTTCAAGGGTTGCCTCAAGGCACCTCTTCAGAATGTGTCCACATTCAATGAATCTTCTAGAAGGTGTGTCAGGCGCCTAGACGCCGGACTCTGCGTCCAGTTCTTCGCACCTCTTCACTTTGGATCGCACCTCTTCGCGATTAAAACCATTTCCAAGCGTCCAAATACATTGTATCACATGTCCTATAAACTATGAAAAACTGCCAGTCTTGTAGAAGGTCCAATAACCGCTAACACCATCGAAATAAAAGTCCAAAAGTCGTCAAAAATCTTGACAGATCCCTTATCGACCTGGCGCTTAGGCGCCGGATTCTGGCGCCTAAGCGCCGGACCAATAATTTTGAAAATTTTGCATTTTGGCTCCATTTTTGCTCCTTTTTCACTTTTGTTTCTCCTTCTTGAACATTTTTTCATCACCTATATCCAAAAACACAAAAATACCATTCAATAAAGCATAATATCCTTAAAAATTTGATAAAAATTAAGGCATAAAAATGAGTATTTTTTTCATGAATCACTTAGTCATCCGATTTCCCTCAAAATTCCCTAATTTTTTCCATCACTCTTGCGAGAAAATTTTCACCTTCCTTGAAATTCTGGGAACGGGGCTTAGTCGTCCGATTTCCCTCAAAATTCTCTAATTTTTTCATCACCCTTCTGAGAAATTTTCTGCCTTCCATGAAATTCTGGGAACGGGGCTTAGCCGTCCGATTTCCCTCGAAATTCCTTAATTTTTCATTTCCCTTTCGAGAAATTTTTCCACATCCATGAAAATTTCGAGGTCGGTATTGAAATTCCTATTTTCATTTTTGAGGCTGAAACCTAAATTCCAGTTCTCATCCTTTCGGGATCGGTACTGAAATTTCGATTTCCCCTCTACACTCAAAATTTCCCACAAAATTAAAATCTTCAAATTTAAAATTTCATGAATTCTGAAATTTCCATAAATTCCATGAAACTTAAAGTTAAAATTAAGACTCAAACTCAAAATTTGAATCGATATTAAATCCAAATTATAAATTCTAATTCCAAATCCAAATTCCTACTCCAAATTGATTCGGATCGGACTCCTTTAGAGTTTGAAAGCTTGAAATCCATAGCTTCTCTCATGAAGGTCTTCTATCTTCCTTCCCGCCGAGAGTTCCCAGGACTTGAAGTTCCATCTCCTAATCCCCAGTTGAAACTTCCTAGCTAAATCCTGTGTTTGTCTTGAGTTTTGACTCAGACAATTGTGTTGGTTTTGTTGATCTCGTCGGTTAACACCAATACGTGCAGTGTTCTTGCCCAGCACACCACACCTTTTGGGGGTCCATTTGTTGACGTCACTTTTGGTTGAGGTCTAGTCTCTCTTTAGAATAGCCTAGGTTCTAGCCATAGGACTCTCCTGGTGACTTTCTTAAAAGACTAGTTATGGAACCCTCTCTATAGAAATTCAAACTTTTCTTACTTCACTGGGAGTTTTCATATGCTTAAGACCTAACCTCCAGTTTTGGGAGGAAGAGCTCAGGGGAAGTCACTTTTAGGTGGTCAGGCCATAGGATCTACCCTGTGAGGTCTGGAGCTCACACCACACTAACATTATACACTTACAACCCTAAGCACACCACCTTTTGTTCCCTAACTCTTTAGAAACTCATGTAAGTGGTTTTCCCAAGCTCTTAGCCTCAGGCTAGAGTTTGGCTAGTACCAACACATAGAGGACCAAATGAGTGTGACCCTTGATCCATGGCTTAATCTAAACAATTCCATCTTGTTCACCTTCAACCAGCCTCAATTTTCCCAAACATTCCAAATTTCTAACCTCTTTGCCCCAAAATACCCTAAATACCTAAATACCCCCCAAACCCTAAAATCCCCAAAATTTCCAAAATTATTCAAATTACCCATGATTTCCCAAAAATCATTCCAAAATACTTCCTACAACTCAAATTGACCAAAATTACCCCAAATTTCCCCATAAATTCCCAAAATGACCAAAATGCCCCTCTTAGCCCAAAATTTCAAAAATTCCAAAAAATTCTATAAACTCCCAAAACCTTCCAAATATTCCCAATTTCATTTCTCTCAACTATCACATGACCAAATTTGGCCAATTTAGCTCAATTTAACCAAAAGCCCCAATTTGACCCATTTAACCCAAAAGTGCCCAAATTAAACACAATGTCTACCCAATTGATTCCAATCTTGACTAATTTCAATTTCAAACTTTAATTCAATATCTCCAATGTCAATCTAAACCAAATCCAAGCTCAATTTCACCCACATTTGAGTTTAATTTCACATAAAACCCAAAATTCCCAATTTTACCTAAATGATCCCAAATCCCCAAATTGACCTAATGCCAACCAATTTCTCCCCAATTTCAATTCTAAACCCTTCATAACACTCCCATAAATTGAATTGAATCATTAATTTTCCTCAATTTGACCCCAAGTCTCACCCAAATCCACTTAAAGTTCAAAACTCCTAATTTTGACCCATATTCAACACAAACCCAAAATCTCCTAAATTGATTGCTCTATTCCAAAACTTCCACCCAATTGATGTTGGGAAATCCTCAACACATTCCCCCAAACCATTTGGAACCTTCAATTGGCCTTGGACCCAAGTTAACCCAACTTGCCCCAAATTGACCAAAATCCCAAAATCCACCAAATTGAACCCCCAAATGAGCTCAAAACCACTCAAAGTCTTCATGAAAAATGTTTATTACAATCATATACACAATGTTGCTCAATCAATTTGGTCCAAATTAAGCTCAAACCCAAGCTAGCCTAACCTAAATCCAATGTGCCCCAAATTGAACCCATCACCTAATAACACTTAAATTGAACCCAATTGAACCAAATTGACCAAACTAACTCCATGGCAGCCAGCCTTAGGTCCCCTAGGATTGGTCTGACCTAACCTAACCCTAGTTCATTGAGCCATGGACTAAAGGTCCCTCACCTAGGGACCAATGGATCCTCCTCTTTATGGCTAGCCCATGTCTCCCCTTAACCCTTGAATAAGCAACCATGATGCCTAATTAAATGCACTGTGGCACTCCTTACACTCCCTTGCACCTGCCAGCCACCTTCCCTGTCCTTACCGGCCACCCTAGCAGCTGGAACAACTCAGCCTGAGCACCCTCATACCCCTTAAAATTCAAAATTTAGCCTTGTCGGTGAAGGATCGCCTCAGTGATCAATGACACTGCTCTACCCTCACCCTAAGCGGCATAAAACAGCCAAAGCCAGGCCTTGAGCTCAACCAATTGGCCATGGCTATAAAATCACCCCCTCACAGCCAATATCCAAGTGCTGAAAATTTCTTAACCAAACTCTGCCAAAACCTCACCAGAGCTCCTCCAGACCTCCTTAAGACCATTCTAGCCATTTTCCCCCTCTGGTTCCCATTGTCTGAGCTCAATTTCAGAGCTTAAACTTGGCCAGAAACCAGGACACTTTCCAATACACCTCTACACATCACCAAATTCAAATTAACTGTACCTAAACCTTAACAGCAGTGAAAGAAGGAGTTCCCCCATCAAAGCCCCATCACAGAGGCCTCTGCACCAGACTTTGATAAAATCTTGAAATCGGTCGTGGTCACTTTCATACCTAGGTAATTCACCAAGACAAGAGGCTTCATCCCTGACTTCCTGGGAGTCCAACGAAGGTGTAGAGTGTCTCTGATCGAAGCTTCACTTCTTAGAGCCAAGGTATTGCCTCCTTATTCTTTCCGAGCTTCTCTGGATTCTTCATGTAATTAGGGTTAATTTAAACTATGATTAGCCGTATGAATACGTTTGCCATGCTTAGACAAGTCCATAGGATCAAACCCGAAGTGATTTGGTCGAGTCTAGGCAGAGATATTAGGGTTTTAGTGTGAACGACTCTCGGGAAGAACCAGTCGAAGACGATGAAGGAGCACCATCGAATCACGCGTGTAATTTTTGGACGGCCAGGATGGAGTCATACGGAGATCAGGTACATAAAGCGTGACTGTGTGGCATCCTAGTCAGATGGAAGCGTTAAATGGCGGAGCGACTCATGGTCTTTAGCAGCTGCCGAGGATCCAGTCAGCGCCGCGTGGTTAAGTAGAAAAATCCATATTTTCTGATTTATTTAAATCACCAGAACTTAGAAAATCTATATCTTGGTCTAGAAAAATCAGAAAAATAAAAGAAAATACCACTTACCCAGTGAACATAGAAGAATAATGTGGAAATGGTTTGGAATTTATTTGATGCATATATGATTTTTAATTAATTTAATACTCTTTGTAGTATTTTAATTCTCCATGCATGTAAACATTTTATCATAGCTTGAAATTTTGGTATGTTGTTCTCTCTGTCATGAGAGATCATTCCTAATTTTTCTAAAGTCAGAGAATATCCTTAGACAGAGGGTCATATTTTTCAAGTTTATGTCTATTAGTTGGTAAATTAAGTGTGATAATTAACACATTGCATAGAAAAATCCTAAAAAATCATGGTAGGTCCTCTATGATCAGAGGACCCTAGGATAAAATTCTCATGGGCTAAATCATTAAGAGTTAACTGAATCATCAACTAGGTCTAATACTGAATTTAAATCATTTTGAGTTCAATAAAAATGGAAACAACATAAAAACAATTCTCCATTGGATTTTAAAAGTCAGAGAACTCCTCATAATAATTTCATGACATTTGGAATTCATTTGGTCACCTAAATGAATTTTCTAAGTGAAATGGTAATTTTGAACATTAAACTAATTTTAATAATTAAAATACAACTCGAAATTTTGTAAATTTAGTTTTAGGAGTTCCCTGTAGGATCTTTTTAAAAATAAATTTGGGATTTTAAAAAAATTTCCATTTTTTAACACTATTTTTAAAATTTAATAATTAAAAAATATTAAAAATCACAAAAATATTAAAAATCATCGAATTGTCATATTTGGCTTCCTAATCACTTAGGAACCATCCTCATAATTTTCCTAAGTCACTAAGTCAAGATATTAATTTTTAAAGGTTTAAATGAAATCTTAAAAGGCTAAAAATGAATGTCCTTAATTTTGCACTAAAATAATTCTAAAAATTAAAAGAAAAATAAGAAAAATATGAAATTTGTTTCTCTGGGTTCGCTGTCCTCAGAGAGATTTTTGAAAAATATAAAATTGAATTTTCAACTTTTAAAATATTTTTAATTAATCAAAACCCCAAAAATTGAAATAATTCTAATAATTAAAATAAACTTCAAAAAATAATGAAATTTGGTCCAAGTGGTCCTCTGGCCTAGGTTTACCTCCAATAAAAATTTCAAAGTAAAATATTTTGATTTGATCAAGTCGTGGAGTTTTCACTAAAAACCTCTATTTTTGCATCAAAATAAATATATAAATTAAATTAAAATTTGAAAAATCCAATTTTCTCCTCTGATGTTTTAATTAGCCCATTAGTAAGGTAATATAAAAATTTTAAAGTCATTTAAATTGAATTTAAGGAATTATGAGGTGATAAGGCCCCAAGGGCAAAGTTGTAATTTTAAGGATTTTAGCCTTAATTAATATTCAGGCCTAATCAAAGGGGTAAAATGGGTAATAAATGATCCTAAATGATATGATTGGATGTTTGAAACATTAAAGGGATAAATGGTAGAAATCAACTTCAATTTTTTCATATTAAAATTAAATATTTGGATTTTCCTAATTAATTTTAATTTGGAAGATAATTAAACAAAATGATCCTTATGGTCAGGGGTTAATCTTAGAGATTAATAATGCTCTAACTTATACCGTTATTTAATATATTAAATGATAGCCCAATATTTTAATATAAAAAAATTTTTTATTAAACTCATTTAAATTCTTTAAAAGAATTACAAATGTATCCATCAAAATTTTAAGGGCTTAGTAGTGAGCTAGGCTTAATCAATCTTGCTAGAAGAAGTTTAGAAAAGCAATTAAATTCTAAATATTTGAAAACAATACAAGCCTAATTGGCTAATTTTCTGAAACAAATTAACCTTACATGAAAGGGGTTTTACCCCATAATCCCTAAATGAAATAACAAACGACGAATTACCCTACTCTTAGAAATGATTAAAACACCGACTCACTGAGTATAAGGGTATAAAATAAATAAATTATTTAATAATTATGATAGGTTCAAAATGATCTCAAGGTAGTTCAAAAGAATTGTGAAACATCTAAGTATCTCCGAGAGGCTCTTTGCCAGTCTTTTGGACACCTCGCAGAACTATTGCACCGATCATATTTATTAAATAAAAATATATCTCAAATGAATAAATAGGACCCGCCAGGTTACGACCTAGGACTTGGTAGGCCGTTGACGAACATATTCATAAGGTGGAGGAACTAGAAGACTCGCCAGGTACACTTTTATAAGTTGCTAGCGCTTTCCTTTCCTGTGTTTTCTTTACCGCACTTTACCTTTCTTGCAATTTGCATGATAAACAACAATGTCGCCCTGCATGAAAACTGAAACCTTTAGGATAGCCACAAAACCAAAACCAAAAATAAATTATAAATCACAACAAGATAAAATTCACCGCCACAACATTCAAAATATAAAAATAACTCAAAATTTAATCACAAACAAAACAAAAAAAACTACAATTGCAACTAAATTAAAATGTCTCGTTGGATGATCGGGAATTCCTTGGAGGAGGTAACCCACGTGTTGCTAACAGGGTTTTCCCACGGTCTAAATGAAAGTATGAAACTCATTAAGTTGAGTTCAGTAAATTCATTTGGACTAAGTGAATCCGATGAAAATAACGGTGTCGGGATGATGGAACTGTGGGATCTTAACCAGTGTTGTTATAATCAACTTTAATGTTCCCCTAATAAAAGTGTTAAAACATCTCAATTTTAAATATATTTAAAACATGATACTTCTCTCTTTTCCACAATTGACACTTCTTTAAATTAAACCTGCTACGACGAGGAGCTTGGAGCATGCATAGTGGGCAATATGGCCTCCTTCAACAAAAAAACTTGTCTACATCAGCAAAACCTTAGTTTAAACAACCAGCCATAGGACTTCGAGGTAGCTTTGCCTAGTGCAGCATAAATCCTCACCCTTTATGTAGGCCTTTCTACATTTCTAATGTGCAATATAAGCCATAATTAGTTTTAGGATCCCGAGGTTATCGTCTGATACGACATAAATCCTCCCACCTTCCAGGTTATTTGCACAGTCAGGTATTATTCGAATGTAATTCCTATAATTAATTGGCAGGATTGAAACTTAAATAACTTCATTTCTAAGATTTAAAGCCAAATTATATGATAGTTCGGGAGGACATCAAAGTTTCCCTTGAATCTGTGTTCTTCCCCTAGCCCTCTCTCCTTTAGATTCCGATAAAATAAAATGTTCCAAAATTTGAGTCATTCACCTATTGAATTTCCAACTATCACATTTTCTTTGGAAACCTTACCTTTAGAAGTCGCGGATATAAATATTTCCTGATCTATATCAAGAGTTTTTTTAGGTGACTTTGGTTAGCTAAGATGTAATTAACTATAGGGGCTTACCCTTATAGGAAACTTAAAGACCCTAGATTAATATAAACCCTATCTATTTCCTTCATATTACATAGAGGAAATTATCGGTCAAAATGGTTCGCAGATCAAACAGATGTCATGAATTCTTTAGTTTGTTTGATCAAGCCTCACTCCAAGTCAATTATCTATTCTTCGGGATGGATACATGCCTTGTGATGAAGTGCTTGATTATCTAAACTTACGCCTGTATGAGATCAATTTTATCTTGTATTTTCAAAAATTAAAATATCACTTTCAAAAATCTATTTATATATAATAAATTAAATTGAATTTCTATTAAAAATCCTTTTCAAAACATCAACCTCAACACAATTAAAGAAACGACCGACACCGACCTCCTCCACTCAACCTCCAGTGCTCATCCAAATGCATTTAACCAAAAAATTTAATCTCCGAAAAAATTCTCCTCAAACATATTAAAAAAATAGTTTATTTAAGAGAAGATAAGTCACAAAGGAGTGAAGACAAGCAACAAAAAATACTCCAACTGAAAAAATCTTGAAGGACCCTCTTTCTTATTTTTACTTCATTTCTTAACATTTATGCCTTTTTACTTCTTTAATGTGTATATTACTTGTTTTGTAAATTAATGCCCAAAGCACTCGAGGAACTTGCCCCTTGCGGCTTATAGGCAAGTTTCGTATGAGTAAAAAGAATCACTAATCTTTGTGACTTTACTCGGCTTAATAGTCAAATGCTAAGGATGATTTTGAAGAAGCTTTTTATGAAACATAACTCAACCAAATAAATGATGAAGTTAACTTAGGGATTTAAGACCACAAGTTCTTAACCAGACTGCTTCGTATAAGAGAGCTACCACCCTCGAGAGAAGGATAGTTTGAATTTAATGAAACTGCTTGAATTTATTTATTATCTAATCATTTAATTTTAAAATAGTCAATCTAGTCAAACAAAAAGATGAGACTTCTTTCATAGGCAATACTAAAAAAAAACTCTCCTGATAAGACCATCGAGCTGATTGTAATAAGAATGAGTTAGCAATCTTTGAGATCACTTCTTTAATGTGACCCAAAATGCCCAAAGGATGGAACTCTGTAGGAGTAGCAAAACAGCCCCTAGGATGATTCCCTGTATTAGATCTAATAACCACCAGACAGATGAATAGTTAACACATAGAGAAACCCCCCACTTATTTTTTACTTCAACAATTTTTGAACTTATATTTAAGGAGAATAACATATATAATAAATTCAATCTTTAGTCCAGAAAAACATGCACTTGTCTTATGGAGGATAAAAAAGTTAGTTTCATATTCAACATTCTCTTTTTTTTTTTTTTCTTTTTTTTTTTGCAATTGTCTTTCAGAGAGATAAGGGAATCAGGGAAGTGATATCCATGACAAAAACTCCTCTATTGAGTTTAAAGTAATGAGATTGTTCAGAAAACTTGATGAACTCAACTCCTCATCCCTCGACCTTCCCCAATCAGCCCTCATCGGTTGGTCTTCTCTAGTTTGTCCACATCAGTCTTCCCTCGAACCTCATTAGTTAGCCTTCTTTAATCACCCCTTTTCACTCAGTCCAGAAGAAATGTGATTAGACAAAGTGCAAAGATGATATATATGAACCATATTATCTCCAACACAATATCCTTTGAATGTAATTATTACTAATTTATATTTTATGATTAAATTACTCTGTATAAAGTGGGAAGAGGGAATGTAAAGAAGGACATTTTCCTCCACCCGACAGTTGTTAAAAAAGTTAATACAATATTTTCTCCATTCTCTCTCTCTCTCTCTCTCTCTCTCTCTCTCTCTCTCTACTCTCTCTCTCTCTCCTTTATGCTCGATTCCTTGGGTGTGATTCAAAGATAAATCTGGATTCAACACAACTATAAAAACCATAGATCTTGTATACTTGCAATTAGTTATGCTTTAAAATATATTAAAGTAACCCTCTATTCATAATCTATGAATGATTTTTTAATCTTTTTCTATTGTACTGAAGTTGACAATTTTTAATAATAATAATACCTCATATTAATTGATATTAAAAACTGGCACTTTCCTCTTAAATTATTTTTTAATAGTGAGTAAGCACTCCTCTTTATGTTGATATATATAATTTTTTAGAATGGAAGTAAATTAGAAGTATTTAGATTCAAATTGTTATATGGTGATTAAAATTTTACTAGAAAAATATGGATCAATCTAAGGGAAAATATAGAAGAAATATAATATTTGAAATTTCTATTATAATAAATAAGGAAGACCTAACTGATGTGAGGATCATGGCTTAATGTCTTAGGGTCATCCCTAGTGCTACAGAACTTTGCTATAGTAATTCGGCTACTATAACTTTATTATACTATTTTGTTATATTAATTTTGTCATTCTCCTTCAAACTTGCTGCCCTATAAGTTTTTTGCATAAAACTAAACAAATATATCATAAAAAACATAAAATAACTTAACATTTACATATGCACGAATACACTTCAATTATTGCGTACTTTTAACACTTAACACCAAAACCCTACATGAACTTAGTTTCATTAGTATTATTCAATCTTAGATGAACTAAAATGTAATTCTTTAATGACGAACCAAATTACTAATAGTTTAAATAGCATGTATTAGAGAGTATACTAATTAATCTTTGTTAAAATTTATAGTTTTGCTTAATTTGCAAAACAAATAATATCTATGTTAATCTCTATTTCACATATTTATTTACATGATTTTATAAATTTCTTATTTTGGGAAATTAATATAATTTAATTTTTATTATATCAAATTTATAAAAGTAAACTAATAACCAAAAAGAAAAAAGTCAAAATTATAATTAATAAAAAATTGATACTTTAATAACCAAAATAAAATCAACCAAATAATATTGGCTTGAATCAATTTTTTGATTTATCTAAACAATGCAAGCCCAAAATTTTCAATCATAAGTTAAGAGACGACTTGTCAAATATTCCTTTAAGTAACTAAGTTTAGTTTATGATAGTTTACCAATGCTAGTTAAAAGTAATAGTATGACTTAAATGACTTGGTCCATGCAGTATTATGTGTACATTATTTCTTTATCCTCATATATATTTTAGGCAGTTGAGTTAAATATGATAATTAATTAACTTTCATGTTACAATATTGATGATTTTAAACTTAACATATTTTTTTATTCTACTCTTAATTTCACATATGGTAAATATGTTGACTATTTCAAGCCTATAATATCCCTTAAATTCTCTACAAAGATCTTACTTTTTTGTATTTTTTATAATATTTAGAGCATTTTTGCAATGTTAATAGGTTTAAGGAATAAGAGGCATAAATAAGTTGATGAACTATTTTTCCTTTTTGCAATAAAAGAAAGATTAACTTTGAACCACATAAAGAATCTAGAAAAATTGAAATGATTGAGCTTGCCTGAAAAAGAAAATTAAATGACCAAAGCCAATGATCCTTTTTGGCGAATACTTTAGAAAACATATTAATCACAGCTCTTCCTTACCAAGATTGTCTTGAATAGAGTTGATGAAAAAAACTCTTAGTGATGCCACAACTACATCGAGAAATGCTCCTCGCTATAAGTAAACTATTGACTACTTAAAATTATTAGTTTTGCGGAGGTTTGAAGTTGCCACTAGTTTGACAGAAGAAATGAAAGAAGTCAACTATAAGGAGGCAAACAAAAAAAATAAAAAGATCAAACATCACGTTCAAATTTTTCTAGAATTGAGCCAACCAGTTCTATTCTAACGAATAAGTTTGAGAATTTACTCGAAGATATAGAATTATAGAAAAGAATAATACTTAATCTTCACTTTTGTTTCAACTTTGAGAATGCAAATATTGTTAATAGAATTTCGTAGTTTCGTATTTTGCGAGGGGCCAAGAAGATTAAAAGCTTAGAGGAAAAGTTTAGTAATATTATTTGAAAAAATTACCCAAATTTAATAATATATATTGATTTATTAAAAGTTGGATGGAAAAAAATATACATATAATTTCAATTTTCTTGGACTATTCTGCCTAACCAATTACCAAAACATTTTTTTGTGATAGAAAGTTTATTTAATAGGCCCTATTTGAGCACATCATCTTGGTTTGATGGATTGAAAATTTTCATTGAAAATGATAATTTACTAGTCTAAAATTCTAATATTAAAATAAACATCAATAAAAAAAGCAAACATATAGTAAATTTTGATTAAACTAAGGCAAGTGATGATATGGTTGATCAGATTGGTTCAAATAGATCGGCTTAAGCCTATCTTGATTCAATAATTGAGCTTCTTTCTTGAAGCTTTAATATTATTTTTCAATTTGACTAGTGTAATAAAAAATTAATATATATTATTGATGTTCTATATGTTATGAAAATATTGATGGTTTTTTAGAATTTTATAATATAATTAAATATATGAAATTCTACCGCAATAATAAAAAATTCTAAATTCAAATAGTTCTACTATTATTGTGTTTGAGCCCTACGTGAGTGTGAGGCATTCACATTTAAAAGTGTATAGCAAAATTTGTTAAAAATTATTTAAATAATGCTAAAGTATTAAAAAATAATTTTATTGACATCGGATGAATGGTATGTAGGGGTGTAAACGAATCGAAAACGAACAAACAGAGCTTGTGTTCGTGTTCAGTTCGTTTGAAATTTAGTTTGTTTGAAATAAGCTCGTGTTTGAAATTGTTCGTGTTTGTTTCTTAACGAACGAGTCGAACACCAGTCCAACACGAGCTGTTCGCGAACGACGAGCCAGTTTGACAACCCTAATATTAATATATATATATATAAATAATATATTATATTAATTGTATAACTTATATTATATAAATATATAATATCTATATTAGTATATTACTAATATAGTATATTAATAGATTATTATTATTAATTTATTATATATTATAATTTATAAAATTTATTTTTTTAAAATATCATAAATTTTTTATATATAATTATTTTAAATTATTTTATATTTTGAACAATAACGATTCAAACATGAACAAACGTATTATTGTATGTGTTTGGTTTGTTTAACTAACCGAACGAAAAAAAAATGTTCGTGTTCGTCTCGTTTACTTATCGAACAAATCAAACACGAATTCCTTGATGAACCGAACACGAAATGTTCGCGAACTAATGGTATGACACGTACATCACAGAGATAAACACATAAAAAAATTCATGGAAAATGATAAGATATACTCTTGCAATTATCTTATGGAGTAAATTGGGCTTTGAATCACATAATGCTTATTCATGTGCAAAATATTGTAAATTCATAAAAATATGATGACTATTTTTGTATATTTTCACAACTATGTGCACTTTTTTAATTAATTATAAAATAGCTTAAAAATAAAAATTAAACATTAATTTCTTAAATTTATATTTTATTTTTGATATAAAATATTAAATATGTCGACAAAGGGACAATAATTTCAAAATGTTATTATAATAACATATTGAATGTAATCTTAATCTTTCAAAAATCAAAAGACCTTTGTGATTGCTAACTATTTTTTGTTACATTTTAAATTTAGAATTTTTATATATTAGAGATTTAAAATATTGAAAGAAAGTAAAATCATCTTAATAAAACATTAAATTTTAAATATTTAGATGAGATATATTCTTTAATTTATTATTTCATATTTACTTTCTTTTCTTAAATCTATGTCATATTATGCATTGAAATACGATCATAACCGTCTAATAATTTTAAAATAATTACTGCCCTTCCTTTAAAATTACTTATCCAACTTTCTTAGAACATCCTCTTCCCTATTTAACTGCTGTCTGGGCCTCCGCTTCTGTTGTTGTTCGGGAAGCCTTCTTCCCTTCAAAACCCCGCCAAAAAATAGGTTTCTGTGAGAGCCCGATGCTAAAACCGCGAAACCCTCGTCGCTTTGGTTTCTCCTGAAACTTGAAATTACAGCGTGGAAGGCACTTAACTCATTCCATGGGGAAAAGGAAGCCGGTGATCGTCCTTTCCTCATCCGAAGACGACACGGTCCAACGAACCCGTTCAACCGGCCGAGATCGGGCTACTTGCATATCCAGTTCGAAGCCTTTGTCCGCCGCGCGGAAGAAGAGTCGCGGTGGAAGAGCAAGAAGTGGCTCTGACGTCGGCTCTAAAGACTTGCTTTCTCGTGAAGTAGAGGCGGTATGTTTGAGGTGTCGATCATCTATGAAGCATTCTCGTTTTACTACATTTTATGCTGTGTATTTTAGAAATTTTTTTCCTTTTAGAGAGTATGAATTAGAGCCATTTTGTTTCCGGTTAAAGAATAAGTTTGCCACACTTTCGGAGGATTTTTGCGACTGTCTCCAGGGTTTCCACTTTACGAGAGGTAAGCTGTTTTATATTCACAATGTGCTTTGTTTTTGTGTATTTGGGCGCTCTAAAAACAGTTATCTAATTTATATATTTAAGTTTTACTAGTTGTAGTAGTCTGAACGTTACTTTTCTCAGGGGTAAATCTTCTTGCGGCTCTGCAAATTTGTTTTTAATATGGTTTTGACTCGGTTAATTTAATGACTTTTGTATGCACATATTATATGTATGTATGATATGCAATCGTTGGCACTACCGTTAGTAAAAGTACCATTTAACTTTATGCTTTGCATATTGAAGCAAAAAACAACTCTGGTGTGTAGCGTTGTACTTAGCAGTTCTAAACATACCGCACTCTCCCCTCCCACCCAAACTTTGGATTGCCACACCACCCTCTTATCTTGTACAATGCCCGTACAGAGTTCTCTTCTCTTCATCTGGCAACTCTTTTGCACGTCTCCTTTTCTCAACCTCTCCCAACCACAAAACCCTCTTGCCCCTATAAGTTTGCAACGAAAAAACAAATCTCACCTTTCAGGCATGCTTGAATCTATATTTATCTAAATTTAATAATTAGAGTTTACTTCAAAATCATTGACTTTATGGATTGGTATAACGCTGATCCAATTCTATTTTATAGGTTTGTGTTTTGATATTTTTGTTTTTTTTACACTGAAAAATAGTGAAAATAATTTCTGAATTACTACGACAATTTCTTACCACAATTTACCAACAACTTTTCAAAGAACGACAATTGTACAGACAATACCAAAGACTCTAGTTTATTAAAGAATAGACATCAAATTTAATCAGCATAGAAGATCAAATAGCTGATATTTTCATAAAATAACATACTTGTTGATGAGTTCAAAAATTTCTTTGAATGAGAGTTCAACCACATATAGGGCTGTTAGACTAATTCAAAGAATGTTTTTAACTTACAAATAATGAAAAGCTGCTTTTGAGTTAGCATTATTCTAATTGGATGGCTTATGGGCGGTGTAAGTCCTATTTAAACTCTTGTGAATGGAAACAGGTGCAACCATCTTTTTTCTCTAAATTTATATTGCCCATCTCCTCTTACACCTGAAGTTCTCTTTCTTTACAGCCACATATCCAGTCAATTGCAAAAAAAAAAAAAAAAAAAAAAAAGAGAGAGGTTCCCATGCAACGTTATCATTATAAATGATTAATGATTTGTATACAGATGGATCAAATTATTTGGTTGGTTGATGAAAACCTTGGATTTCAGCTTATTGGTTATGTTTTTTTCATGCATGTCATCAAATTGTTGATCTGATAAAGATATATAATTAATATGAAGTTTACATTTATGTGCGCTTAGATGAAATTGACGTATTTTGGTTGAATTTTGCTTCATGCAACTTTTCAGTTGGTCCGACATGTGCCAACACTCTTAATTTACTGAAACATGGTGTGCTAAGTGCAATTGAAGAGAGATGTTCATTCATTTGAAGTGGTTGGACAATTTGGAGTAGTTTATATATCGTAGAATTTGCAATTCTATGTCCATTGACCCAAATTGCACGAGGTTGCAAAGCCTGCAAACTGAATGCTTTAGATTAGATACTTCACCTCCTTGTCAAGTCGTGCATGGGAAAACTTTCTTAGGACTTTTTAGGAGGATTGCTTGATATAAAAAGGCGTTGAGATTATTTTTTTAGTTGTTGGGGATTAGATTTGTCCATCATCGAGGAGGAGGTTGTTAGATTATTCATTCAACATGTGTGGGCATATTCTAAATTTATTTAGCTCTGTAGTGTTTAACAAAAAGAACAAAAGTATCAAACCTATTTTGGGAGGACTTTTGGGTCATGATGGAAGTAAAGCGGAGGAACATCATTTTCCATCCGGCCATCTGATCAAATGGAATTGTCGAACAGCGTTACGGTGTATCTTTTGCAGGGATATAAAAATAAGTACCTTGGGACTTTCCATGATTGATTATGTTAACTACAATTCACCTTCTATCAAGCTATATAGTCTTTGTTAATGAAAACTTCTTTTAAGATATGTTTTGGTTTCTTGATATAAAGCTTATTTAATCAACCTTCTCCATCATTCCCATCTATAATGTACAAGAGTGAGCCCTGTCATCTACAAGTATGATAGATAGGTCCCTATCATCATCTATATGCGTCAAAAAGAAGAAACCACTTGGGGCATGTCTAGCACAAAAAGTGGGCGGCCCTATTGCATTTACGTGTGGTATGAACAAAAAGAACTTGCTTGAAAGCCAAAAGAAAAGCAAAATCATGAGGAACTTGCGGTTGGAGCCGCCAAACATCCTTCTTCATAGTAGAACTTAGCAAATGCATAACATTGTGATTATCCCCTTCCACAATAATGCATTTGAGCTCATCGGTGTTGGTGGAGTTGCATTTTATCAGGAGTGCAAAAGTTTCGTGAAGGCATTTGTAAAATCCATATCGGTGGAGAAGATTAAGGAACTTTTGAGAAACTCAACGAAAAATTAAGAGATACAACAAACATCATGCTGAAGCCAATTTTCAGGTGGGTGATCTAGTCTAGTTGCATTTATGCTAAGGATTGCCTCAAGGGAGAAGGGAATAAATTGAAGCTAATTTAACGTCGAGTATTTTAAATTATCAAAAAGATTGTATGCAATATTTGCTACAGGAGTTTCCATGATGCGTGAGAGATGTTTTAACTATCAACTACAACTTGACTTCATTTGAGGCCCCTAGTTTTAAATTAGTCTTGCCTACAATGGATGAAATGTTGTTGGAGTATGAGATGCCGTTCAAGTCTGACGTCTTCTCTAAGAAGATTTAACCTCTACAAGGCATGGTTAAAATGAGAATTATCGCCATGGCAAGAAGGATTAATTATCTAGTGCAACAAAGTGGTATGCTTAGGAGGCTTGAAACTCATCATTTCCTCTTAGAGAGCTATAGCTTGAAACTCATCCTTTTCTCTCTATAATTTCTAGAAGTTAAATCTTCCTGAAAAGGAAATTCATGATCTAGAGATTATCATTAGCATGTGATTAATTACATCATCCCTGATTGCAATTTATGTATTAAATTGTAGAAAGATGAAGTGGATTGTCATTGTTGAAATTTTTTTGGTTTGATCTTTTCTTGGAGGCTGCTAATGGCAATGATTCCTACATTGAATCATTGAAGTTGAAGATGAAGTTAAACATGATTCCATATGTGATGATAGGTTTGATCAAACATTTCATGGCCAAGATCGAAAAGCAAGAAATTTAGATCATTGGAATGGGATAAGGGCAACAATATAACGATGAATTTGAAAGTTAAATTTATTTTGGATTAATAATTATTTGGAATTTTAAATTCTAGATGTTGTTTTTTTTTTCAGAGATAATTCATGAAGTACAAGGTTGTTTCTCGTTTTTTTTAGTTTAGGAAGGATACAATTTGTCACGAACAGACCCGCACCTGACAAGAACGGACGGTCAGACGTTGGAAAAAAATGCATGAAAAACGAGATAAATCTCATAATGGAAACAAGAGGAAGGAAATGAATGTCTCAAATAGCGTAAAATAGGGTTTCACACTTACTGAAATTGCCCCGGAGCACTAAATTACAACCTGCGGTACTTAAGGAGCCGCTAGCCTCCCTGCAATGTAGTAGACATGCGTGAATTGATCAAGGAGAAAGGAGATCGGGAGAAGAAAAATAAAGAGAGAAGGGATTTCGGGAGAAAGGGGAGGAAAATCGATGACCCTTGCTATAGTGCAAGGGCCGCGAACTGTCAAGGAGCTGAGCGGCCCCTTGGGTGCCGCAACTTCTAATTTAGGGTTTCGGGTTGATTTTCGAAAGTGTGAAATCCTATTTTACGCTATTTGAGACATTTATTTCCTTTCTTTGTTTTCATTTTGAGAATTGCCTCGTTTTTCGTGTATTTTTTTCCACTGTCTGACCGTCCGTTCCCGCCTTAATTAACTCCACCCTGGGCCGGGTCGTGATTCAATTATTCTTAAATTAGAGAGTTTGTATTTATGAGCATATTATCAAATTTGGAAAATGTTGCGCTGTGTTTTGCCCATTTTAACACCTGAATTTTGCAGTCCCATGCCCTGATAACTCTCTCTCTCTCTCTCTCTCTCTCTCTCTCTCTCTCTGTAGCTGCTGATCACTCCTATCACTTCTTAAGAGCTTTCAGTCCTCCTCCTACTATTGATGCAATTCTTTTCTTCCAGGTGCTATTTAGAGCCATTAGCCAATTTTTTGTGCTGTTTAAGGGCTGCTCTCCAACCCTCGTGTCCTGCTGTTCAAGTATTGGCCAAAATCTGCGGGAAGGAAAACAAATGTTGGTTGCTGTTTACGAATACAGGCTAATTTCAACAATCTTCTTGCTGTCCAACTTGCAAAAACCAAAAAAATAGAGAGGAAGTTGTTGACCTTAACAAGGATAAAATGAAACTTGTGAGGAATACGATAAGTAATAATGACTAAGGTACTGATATTTTGATTCATAGATTGTAAGGGCTCCACCAAAATATCTTAGCCTCCTCCCTACTAGTTCTATCTTATTCTTGTGGGCTTATGTGGGATGGCATTGGAACTTCATAATACTATAGGATTTCATGATTTGATTCTAATCCCTACACTCCATTATTATAATGGATCCCTTTGCTATTTTGCATGCTTATATTTATGCAGGCTTGTATTTTATTCCACTTCCCTCAACACCTAAATACATTTTGCCGATATCATTTGTTACTGGATGTAAAACTATTTGTATCATTTGTTATAGCTCAAGATGCGAAGTGAACTTAGTCTTCGGGCTTTAAATTCTAGCGGTATTATTTTCAATCATTGTGATTTGACTGCAACTAATTGTTGATTAACGCTTTATGCAAAATGAACTTAATGATGATGAATTTAGTACAATTGCGAGCCTTAGATGAGTGGATGGATGTTTCGTTCTATTTGATGCTTTATTCTTGTTGAAATTGTGAAGGATGCGCTTCTCCTACCTATCTCAGAGGATTCAATTATGGGTATGTTGGATGCGTGCAAATAACTTAGCCATTTTTCCCATCCGGTGCCTTTTTGCCCATGCTTTAGCTTACTTGAGCTTACAAACTTGAAGTTCATATTACTTGAATTTTAAAGTTTTTGTGTGCTAGAGTTGATAGTTCTTTTTAGATATAGGTGCATCACCTTGGGATATGCTTTGAGGGGATATATGCTGTTAAGATTTCCTTGAACTCTTATTGTTGATTTGACTTTCTTTGGGCCTTATTAGGCTATCTAGCTAATCCTTCATTGCGTTGGGTTCATTTGAGACATATAATATGTGATTTAGATAAAATACCGATTGGATGAATCTTATTAAAATGAGTTATATGGTGATGAATGTCAAATCTTATGGAGCTCCTTGTCCTTTTGTGGCGAGTGGATCTATATCATGCTCAGGTGGATTGAGTATTGGAGTTAATATAAATAATTGACCTTCACCTCCTTAAGGGATAAAGCTTTGGTAGCCTGTTTGGATAAACTGTGTTTTGACAGTTTTTCAAAATGCTGCCGCTGAAATCAGCATTTTCCCACTGGTTCTGCTAGTTGCAGTGAGCAAAAAAAAAAAAAAAAAAAAAAAAAAAAAAAAAAAATTGTAATAGCCATCGCAACTTTTTGCAACATCAAATTATTTTTCAGCAGATCCACAAGAGTTTCTTAATAAGCTGCAGTCGTCCCAAACAAAAGTTTGAGCTTGCGTTGCCTTTTAAGCGACTATTGATCTTTGAAGTATGAGAACGAACTTACCTTTTTGGGATGCTGTGGGACGAGCCTTGCAATTTTTGGACTTGGAGATACTTGCAAGATAGTTTTTTAGATTTTGTTTGGGCATAAATATATACTTTGTCTGAGCCTAAGTAGAACTCCATTTCACATACATGATCTGCAATTTATGTAGACCGTGTTAAATTTCTATGTTCCATCCAATAAGACCACTAGATATATTTCTATGTTTTATTTCTCTTTTAACTCGTTTCCTTAGCAGAAGAAATATGACAACCCTTGAACCGTCTAATTAAATTGACCACTCAAATCGATTCCTAAGCGTAATGCAACAATCCGAAAGAGGTTGTGGCATGCTTTGACAATTTTCATTGAATAAACTTACACTTGCTAGTGTTATGTCAAATCTTTCTTGGAAATTTCATATAGTGCTTACTTTTAATTTAATGGCTACAAATTGTTCAACATTTTAAGTTGCTTTGCAATTATGAGATATCAGGGATAACTCGGATTTTTTAATTAAAAGAATAAATTTTAAGTTATGCTTTGTTTCTGAGAAGTTTGAAACAGGGAATCAGAGTACGCAATGTAAAGAGCTTTGGATAGATAAGTATGAACCTACTTCTATCGCCCAGCTGGCTGTTAATAAGAAAAAGGTAATTTCTATTGCTTCATGCTCAGTGCAAATTTTTTCTAATGTTTATGAACAATGTAATAGTAAGTAATCTTTTTGATTGCTTGTCTTCCAATCAGAAAATTATTTGAAATTGTCTACTGCTTCGGACATGAGGAATGCTTTGTATTTTTTATTTTTAAGCATTGCTTATATTTCCTGACAAGCTTTTCATCATTTTGGTTCAACTCTCATGTTAGACCTGCACCTACTCGGTCATGGTTCTGAAATTATTTTATAGTTAGGGAAATTCTTTGCTGCCCAAATTAGAACCTAAAAAAAGCCTCCAAGCTCGTTGGATGGAAGATACATTGCAAGCGTGTGTCATGTCACTCAATCATGTGTTATTCATTCAATGATATGAAGCCTTCTTTTGAATTTTGAGTTGGCCACAATAGCAATACCCTCGTAGTTGAGATAAACCATTTTAATTGACTTGATGTTTGTTTGTTATAAACTAAAGCATTTTGATTGGGTATTTTTTTAATATTAGGAATTCCATTCCTGCATTCTTCATGTTATTCCAATTCAGAAATATTTTTAAATGTTTGCATGTATATTAGAGTTATTCAATGAATAAATTACGAATCCTAAAACTCTGCCTTTGGGACTTAATGTTGATCCTATAAGTGGAATTCTGCTAATAATTTATCTTTTCCTGATGTTTCGTTTCAGGTTGAAGAAGTAAAAAATTGGTTAGAGGACAGGCTGTTCACATCCAAGGTGTGCTTTAATTGCCAATTTTTCTATTAGGAGAGATGGAGTTTGAGTTCAAATCTTCTTTTCTTTTAAATTATCTATTATCAAATCATTATTTATTTACAATTTCAATCTTAGTCTAGTAGCTTTTTCGTGTCTCTAAAATTTGCGTTTTTTGCAACCTTCCTGTTCACAGTTGCTATGTTTGGCAATATATTTTAGTGTGCAATGTAACTAGCCACTCCTAGATAAGTTGTATTTGACATGTTTTAATGTTTAATGGCTATTTATTTGTTCTGAATTTATATTATCTTTAGTAGTTAGTATATGTGCAAGATTAGATAGAGATATATGTGCTTAGACATTGACTTTAATTTGGTTAATTTCGGAAGATTCTCAAGTATTTCCTTTTACTGATTCATGCTGAGTGACTCGAGTAATTTACTAAGCCAGTCCTGAAATGTTGTATTAAAAGGAGGTTATGAAAATAAGAGATTTTAATCAAATTAATTTAATTCTTTGTGTTTTTAGTATCAGTTTTTTACCAATTATTTGTGGTTGGCTATGTTTGTATTTGAGTGTTAAAATTCTCATGCAATAGAGTTAAAGAGTGTCTAAGATGAGGTGTGATGTTGATGTCCATTAGTGTGTAAAACAGTGTGAGAAATATGAACATTTAGAATGGATTCTTAGAGGAATACTGCATGAATCTGGTAAATAAAACTTGTTAAGACTAATTAGTTAAGGAAATTTAGGCTGCTGAGAAGTTTAATCATGCTCTTCATTTTAGCTACATAGTTCATCATATATATATATATAATGTTTTATATATATCAGATGGACTTTTGAAGTAGTAAATCAATTCATTAAGCTCAGAATGGACTAGATTAATTAATTTGGCTCAGAAAGGACTTGATTATTATAACTATTCATTCAAAGGAGTAGAAGTGTAGAACCATGCAGTAAAGAAGCTGAACTGTACTAGTTTCCAAGCTTTTTTATGCCTATTTCTTTTTATATTTGATTTGATTTTATTACATTCATTAACTTCTTTTGGATAATATTATGTTGATTTTTGATTTTGGTTATGATTAGATTATTCTAAAATAATTTGTGTTTTCTTTATATCTCTATTTTTACATAATGGGATTGATGATTTTTATTCTCAATTAAATTACTTTGATCAGTGGAAATTATGCTATGAGACCAATGTTGATCTTAATCGTGTTCTAATCACCCCAAGATTTGTATGCAGAGTTTACTTTTAGATCATTGCAGCGGCACTTTCATTATGATCACGTCAATGCCTTCATTACGTTGTTGTGCCTACTTATTTTACAAAACCTCTGCTTTGTGCATGTCACCATCATGCTGCACCACTGCATATTTTGCTTTGTAGTGTTCCCCTACAATCCTTCGTGACTCTGCCTTGGTGCAATTCATTATACTTTTACAACTAAACTGCTTTATATACTCCTCTCAGAATCCTCCCCATACCTGTATTCGTGGTTTGGTTTCTGCAGTTAATTTTGTCTTCATTTTATCGCTTCCTTGTCAGCAACATTACATGTGTCTTTATTAGCAGTTTCTCAAAATTCAATGGTGTCATATCATTGTCAAAGACATATATTAATATATTATAAACCTTTTCTTTATCTCCTCATTGTTAATCACTTGAAGAATTTGACATGTCGATGCCAATTTTATTCTTTCTAACATCCTTACTAATACACACATGATAATAGCTATGTGCATATTCCCATATTAGGATTTGTAGGCCATATATATATAATGAGGAATACAATAATGTCTATTGTTCTTATTCAACATCGAAAAGAAAAAAAGTATCTTATGTTTGTCCTTATGGTGTTTCTAACGTCTATTATCTTCATCAAAGATTTTAAAATTATCTTCCTCAAAGAATGCTTTTATTTTTCAATCTATGTAATCTACTACAAAAGTTACATATGTTCCTTTGATCCTACAAATTTTAGAACTTTGTCTGGTTAAGTAATACTGCCGACCCCACTTAGTGGGATAAAGGCTTTGTTGTTGTTTTTGTTGTTGTTGTTGTCGTCGTCGTCGTCTAGTTAAATAATATGTGCAAGAACGGAATGATTCTTCCCTTTATAATGAGATTTCTATATTCATATTGAAAAAATCATCATTATATGAAAAATTAACTCATGTAATTATATTTTTAGTCTTATTTATCTATCTTCGTGGAGTCATTGCTTAAAGCACTAGCTCATCAAAATATGGTTAACCACAATAGTCTCAATTTGACCAACCACCCTATCTTGTTATGATTAGGGGTGTAAACGAACCGAAAACGAACGAACAAAGCTTGTGTTTATGTTCGGTTCGTATGAAATTTAGTTTGTTTGAAATAAGCTTGTGTTTGAAATTGTTCGTGAAGTCACTGTTCATGTTCGTTTCTTAACGAACGAGTCGAACACAAGCTGTTCGCGAAGAACGAGCCAGTTTGACCGCCCTAATATTAATATATATAAATAATATATTATATTAATTATATAGCTTATATTATATAAATTTATAATATCTACATTAGTATATTACTGATATAGTATATTAATATATTATTATTATTATTTTATTATATATTATAATTTATAAAATTTAATTTTTTAAAATATCATAAATTATATATATATATAATTATTTTAAATTATTTTATATTTCGAACAATAACAATTCAAACACAAACGAACGCTTAACTGTTCGTGTTTGGTTCGTTTAACTAACTGAACGGAAGAAAATTGTTCGTGTTCGTCTCGTTTACTTATCGAACGAATCGAACACGAACTCCTTGAAGAATCGAACACAAATTGTTTGTGAACAACGAGTTTTTTTTGATAGCCCTAGTTATGATGATATTCACCTTATTGAAGATGAAACTTATAGAGATGGTCCTTGTGAGGAAGTTTACAATGACAAATTTCTCAATGATGATGAACTCGAACTTGAGGATGATTTTGAGTTACTGGTACTTAGGTTTGCTAATGTCTAAACTTATTAAAGGATAGGCTAGAACTCTTGTCAGAAGAAAAAATGTTTTGCGGATGAATTGACAATTTCCACCCTATTTCACTTGCCACCACCTAATAAGACATGCATTTTTTCAGATGCTTACATCTTGTTTTAATCCCTCTAATCATAGATTGAGTTTGTGTCTTTGTTTTTGCAGTCAATGGTCTATTATTGGTTCCGTTTGCAAAAATCTCACAAGTGCATGAAATTGGAGCTGCCCAGCATCCAAGCGTCCAAATCTTGACGTGTTCTTTGGTTTTTCTTATCTTGTTGCTTTTTGCATTGTATGGTCACTTCTTCTTTATTAATGATTTAGAGGTGCCACCACCTCCTCCTTGGTCGACTATTATAAAATCTTCAAGATAAAGAGTTCTTTGCAAGCTTTGCGAATAATTGATGCAATACAATCAACTAGTTTGGCCTTGAAAAGACTTCTTTTGATTAATAAAAACTAGTTTAATTGGCCTATAATTGAGTTGAATCAGACCAAATTTCAATAATTTTCAGTTCATTTTTTGTATCATTATTTAGTCTTTTTTTAATGAAATTAAATTGTATTATTTTGGATAATATTATGTTTAAATTTTAAGTTCACATTTGAGTAGATTTATTCTTAAATTATCGATATTATATCTTTAATACTATTTCTATAAGGACTTGTGGCTTATATTTTGACTTTTAACTAATTTGATAATGAAAATTATGCTTATTGGCTAACTTTGTGTTCTCTCATTTGATCTATGTTGTTCATGTGGATTGCTCTAAATTGTGCATGTTATAACCTTGCTCGAAAGCCTTGAATATGAAGTCAAGGAATGAACACTTGAATTAAAATATTTATTTAATTAACATTTATAAAATATACAACCATAAGTTTCCGAATTATGAAAGAGCTTACTAGATAAAAAATTTTCATTCATAAATTCATAAGTTGCACCATTTTATATATTATTTAAAAAAATACACCAATACAAAATAATGCTATAGTACTTATCGCGAACAGATCCTCATTAACAAAGCAAATTATATCCTTTCAATTATTTAATTTAAATTAATATTTCTAAAAAACATTCACCAACAATTGTGTGAGTTAACTTAGTTGCTAAATATATTTCCAATGTATTTTAATTCGAGGCTTACAATCAATGTGTAGGCGATAATTTGCACTTGTACGCTAAAACTGAGCTTTTATATTAAGGTATCATTTCATTACCTCTCTTTATCATTTTAATTTAAAAATTTTTCTATGAACTACAATTGTCATTGGAGTACATTCTAAACTATCCTTTTAGTTTACGAACACCCCAACACCCTTTATATTTAACTCATAGTGGTAAATAAATTATTTTATGCGTGGGTATAGGTATACCATAGGAGGGTGCTTTTATTTTTTAGATTGCACATCCAAACATTCATATATAACATATTTTCTTGCATTTTTCTCTTCAAAATTTACTTTTATGATATTTGTTTGCATATCATTTCATGTACTAATCATTGCAAGTTGACATGTGAGGAGTAATGAATGAGGTGCATGCCAATGTGTGAAACTTTTGTGCATGCCAAGGAGAAAAATCAATTTAAACAAATTCAAATAGCAATTTATACCAATAACACGAAAAAAAAGAAAGAAAAAAAGAAACTCAATGTATATAAATGACTGAAATAATCAATGCATTGAATTTAAGGGACCCAAAATTATTAATATAAAATAGAAACATAGTTACCCATTTTATTTGGAAGATTTGTTTGCTCATCTCTCTATGGTTGTTAGTTCCCTTAGTGTAATACCTATAATACAATCATATATATTATGAGTATTTATCAAGTTCTTAATTTATGATTATTATATTTTTAAATTTGATTTAATTAGTTAATTTTTAATTCTTACACTAATATAATTTAATAAAATTATTTTTAATTTCCTTTAATTTATCTTCGATCCTATTCAATTAAGCTTGAGTGTTAACGTTGATATTTATTTTCTTTTCTTATTAAATTGAAAAATTAGTTAGTTCAACTAATCAATAGATCTCCTCTTTAGATAATGCTTATTCTTATTAATTAGCTTCAAAATTATTGTAATAGGAATTCTGCTTTTTCTTTGTTTTTCCCATTACTTTTCTAACTCTAAATTAAATAATGCTAAAGAAGCCTTAACTTAATATTTTAAAGTGGATATATCATTGTCATTTTTAAATTAGAAATTGATTTACATCAAAATTGTCAATATAAAATGAAGCATTAACTTACTCGTCTGTGCATCCTGCTTGTGCCTATAATCTCTTTTGTTGTTAGCACTGCTACCTCACCTGACCTTTTCCTTTGCTAGGTCACCTGCTTTTTGAGAGCAAGGGAGAAGGTGACCCCTTTCTTTGCTTTCTTTGTCTTCGTCTCACTTAACCAAACCCCTCTCATAATAGCTACATTAGCCAACTATCAGTGCTGTTTAGCATTTTTTTTAATTTACTGTTGTTTAACAGGTATCATATTATAATTTTTATTTTTTTAGAATTTCATTTTCTTAAAATATATTATTAAAATAAATTATGTGATTATATTATGAGACATATTTACAAAAATTAAATATAATTATAACATTAAATTTATTATTATTATTAGTCAATTAGTTAATTAATCATTGGTTTTTTTTTCTTAATAACTTTTTTTCTCGTAAAAGAACTCTTAGAAGATGATTAGCTTTATTCCTGCTATGGGTTTTAAACTTAAATATCTGCACTCCATATACTTCTGCATTTTGAAAATTAATTATGGAATGAGTTTTATCATTTCTCTAAAAATTTAACTTTTTATCAAGTATTTAAATATATCTATATATCTATCTATCTATCTATATATATAAGTTCACATAGAAAACATAATTGAACATATGCATCCCAAATTCACTACATTCAGTTTATTTGATGCATCATAATATTCGGTATGTTTTGGATTAATCAAAATAGTTGATGTATCATGAACAATCTATGTTTTGAAGTTCAAGTCATTTTTAATGCTCTTATCATATTTGAAAATTATCACATTTTTTGGTATGTTTTGGATGCATCTGTTAGATTGTCAAATGATATTAAAAACACATGATAGATTGTAAAAGGATAATAAAAACACATGAAATCATCTATGCATCTAGTTTTAATGATGTCAGTGATGGTGGTGGATGATATTGATCTTTGTTTTTATGGATATACTGTAATCTAACTGTAATGAAAATGGACTTTATCTCTTCCCTTATTTTGGATACATCTGTGTGTGTGTTACACACATGCACTCTGATAATGTTAACTTCATTACCTTTAAGAGTCAATGTCATGGCAACCTAGTTCTTTGTTGATCGATTTATCTCTTTGTGATTTATGCATTGGTATAGATGTACATAAACTCTTGTTTCTTTTAAAAACTGATTTGACCCTTCATGATGAAAAAATAGCTATGTATGGGAAAAATTTCAAATAAAAAATGAATTTTGGGTACAGAAGGTGGATCTTAAAGTGAGGACATTGTTCTCTATTCTTTTGCGGATGACATAATCCAAGACACGGAACTATAGTAGAATAAATGGGGCATTTGAACAATGATAAAGTATTTAGAAGATTAAGGGCTTAGAATTTTTAGAATAATGATTGAGAATACAATATATAATTTTAGTGTCATATTAATAATTATCAATTAATATAACTAAATTGTCAAAATGATACCTATATTTGATATGTTATTATTAGGTTGAAGAGATAAATGATGACCAAACTTCTATAGTTAAGAATGTGTTTCTAAAATGGAGAAGTTTCTTGGGAGAAGATTTAATATGAGAAAATCATAGAACTTTGTAAATTTTATAAAGCTATAATTAGACTATCGTGTTTTATGCAGTTGTGTCTTGGTTGATAAGGAGAAATCAAGTTTGTGGGACAAAATTGCGAAACTTAGATTAAGAAATGTTTGTAGAAGAGAGTGATGAATTTTGTAAAACTAAATTGTGGACAATAAACTTGGTGGTATAAACTTATAAAATGAAGGTTTGAGGATTCAAAATTAAGAAGTATGTAAATATAATTTGACACGGGGCGTCCCCCGCTTACGAAGCAGATGAAAAATGCCGCATTTGAACCGTTCGGTCTAAGCACTGGAAGGACCGGCCAATCCTTTCAAGCAGATACTTCCCTCCTATTTGGAGTGGGTTCACTTCTATTTACCCTAGGCTTATACATTTGCTTTTCGTGTTTTAAGTTTTCAGTTTGAATTATGTTTCTGTTAGGACAGCCGCCGATGTCCTTTATTTTCCCTTCTAGGATTGTATCCAAGGCCAGGTGGCACTTCAGTTGTATCTTGTTCTAAGGTGGTGATTCTCTTCCAAGGGATGAGTGGTGCTTCAACTGTATCTCATTCACGAGGGGATATTTATCCTTCCCCAACTCTTCCGCATCCCTTACGCTTTGTTACCAAACATTTCTCCTTGTGGCAGCCGCCTTGACAACAGCTCTTTTGCTGTTCTTCCTGCTGTTCCTCGCTTTCCAGAAAACCTCTTTGCTGCTGCAGCCCTGGAATAACCCTCCTTTTGTTGTCCCTCAGTCCCACATATTCCTCCTTTTGTTGTCCCTCAGTCCCACATATTCTCTGACGCTGCCGCCATCATTACCCTCGCTGACGCTACCTAGAACAGCCGTTCCTTGCTATTTGGCTGCTGTTCCAGCCCTCCCAGACCACTTCCACCTAGCCGCTATCCCAGCCTCCTGCACTGCAGCCTTGCCACATTCTCTATCCTTGCAACCCAGAAACCCCTCCTTGGGCCTAGCAGATGTTCTAGCTGCCCAACACCTCTTCAGATCGTTGTTAGCCCACCTATCCACTTGCTGTTGTCCCGGGCAGCGAATACTCCCTGCTTCTGTGCCGTACCGCCCACCTGCTCCTCCTCCCCACCTTGCCGTTACCTTTCTGGATCCCTAATAGCCATCACCACGACCACCGCTGGTACACCCTAGTTACAGTTTGTGTGTCGTGTCTATTACTGTTTTCTATATTCGTGTGTTGGTTGCAACTATCTATTGGCTTTTCCAACAATAATATTTATTTGCTTATTGTTGTTCGGATTATTATTAAATGATTTAGAGAAAATGCTGTTGATAAAAAAAGAAAATATGGGTAGCAATTGTGCGAGCGAATTGTGCAGGATAGGTTTAATCATTCATGGATAACTTAGGAGGAATGACTGGTTATGGTTTCATACAATCAATTGGGATAAAGCTAATGATCTTTAATGATGAATATTCTGAAATAGGAAATCAATAATTTGGTTTAGAGACGATAGACAACGGAGATATTAGAAGGATTTTTTTTTAAAGTTGATAATATTCTGGGATTTTGATTCTCCTGTGCTTAGTTTAAAATTATTACCTTTGTACTTGACCTTATTTGAACTTTATCCAACAGCCTTTTAAGGCTAATGTTTAAATCATTAATCATTCATGGATAACTTAGGAGGAATGACTGGTTAAGGTTTCATACAATCAATTGGGATAAAGCTAATGATCTTTAATGATGAATATTCTGAAATAGGAAATCAATAATTTGGTTTAGAGACGATAGACAACGGAGATATTAGAAGGATTTTTTTTAAAAGTTGATAATATTCTGGGATTTTGATTCTCCTGTGCTTAGTTTAAAATTATTACCTTTGTACTTGACCTTATTTGAACTTTATCCAACAGCCTTTTAAGGCTAATGTTTAAATCAATAATAGGTAGCTGAAAACTTGATTTGTTATTCTTGAAGCAAAATGCTCCTTTTATCAATTCTCAAAAACCACCCTTATGGAGAATATTACTCTATAAATAACTGAAGAAAGGTTCTAGATGCGGTTTGAAGCTTTAAAATAGCTGAAATGTGGTGGTTCTGATGCTCTCATGTTACCAAATTTAAGTCCTTTATTTGCTGTCTCTTGCTTTCATCTGTTACCAGCATCTTCTGTTTTAGACTTAGGTGCGTTTAACATGTATATTTCTGTTAGCTGGCATGAATGTGAATCCATTATACCTAAGATGTATAATAACTGCGTACTAATTGGTAACCAGCTGCTTTTACATTTACTGCCCCATCAACACCATAATTTGTATTGACTGGTAGAAACACAAACACATTTACTCAGTATAGAAATATATATCCATATCTGCAATCTGGAAACACTGTATTTGACTTCCATTATTTTTCCTCGGTAAAAATTTAACTTTTACACCTATTCGGTGTAATTAATTTAAGGTACTTACCCTCTACACAGTTCAAAACCATTTGTTGCAAAGTGCAGCTAATTTCTTGTAACTCATAGTGTACTTTAAATTGTTCTTCTTCACTCAAATTGCAGGGAAGGCGGGGTAATGTGCTTCTTCTTACTGGACAAACTGGAGTTGGAAAATCTGTATGTATATTTCTTCAGATTGCTACTTTGGCATGGTAGTTCCAATCTTATTGGCATGTTATTATCATTATTGGTTCCAGATTGAAATATATTATATTTCCAAGTCAGCTTTCTTAAAAACTCTCTTTTGTTACGTGACTACTATATTTGTCTTATGGTAAAAACAATGTTTGCCAGATAACTTTTAGGCATTTTCTGAGTACCACTGTATTATCCTTTAATGTATTAGTTTGAAAGTTAATCATTCACTGGGAACAAAATGTTTGGTTAGTTTTGTTTCTATGTGTGCTTTCAACTAACATTTTACAGTAAACAGTGCTTTTGCCATTATTGGCGTAAAAGAAATATCAAATTAAGTAGTGTAGGTGTATGCTTGTTTATTTGTACTTCAGAATATTGTATTCATTCCTCCATTATTAATAGAGAAGTTCTCTAGTTAACAAGATACAAGAAACAGCTTTCTTTTCTTTTTTGATATTAAGAAAGGTTAAGCTTGCCTGACTACCCTTCCTTCTATGATTAACTCCACTTCTCTCTTCACCGATTGACCCTAGCCTTCCCAATTATCTCGCATGTACTCCAAGACCTATGCATGTGCCCTACTAAACCATGTCACGCATCCCGCGGCTTGCTGCACGTAACTCTCATGATTTCCACCTGCTTGGTGTGCCCCACTCGTTGCCAACGTGACCGTGATTGTAAAACTAAAAAAGAAAAAGGAAAATGAGAGAGAAAAATAAATAACTAAATAAATTAATTATTTCGAATCCTACTTGCTCCTGCCTGTTGAAGTGCGCGCCCGTCTGGTAACCTTCCCACTCCTCAATTACAAACAGAAGAAGCTCCTACCTCTTTTTCGTTCTCTCTAATCGAAACCGCACAATACGCTCTCAGAAGCCCTCACTAGCTTTCCTCTGCTTCTCCTGTCATGCATAAATCTCATGACCCAACCTATCTCCTTCGTCTTCTTTGTCTTTCATAACTCACAAGAAGCCAAAGTCCCTTCACCTATTTCACAGCACACGATGGGATCAAAGCAAAAGCTGAAAGCTTCTCGCAGAATTGCCACCCTTTGCCTTTTCCGCCTTCTATGTGACCCTCTTGATTTGATCGAAGACTGCCCTGACCCTCTTCGCCAAGCCTTGTACCAAAGCCCTTCTGATTCCCCTGTCTTAAGCCGCCGTCCACCGGCCCTGTCCTTTCTCTTGAGCAACACAGATCAACCAGAGCCGCCGCACCTCCCAAGCCGTCGAATCACTCTGTATTGAACACACGATCACATGACCTATGATTTCTTCTCTGCCCTTCCTTGCACAATGTTGCGGAAACCTCCTCCCAACCATGCATGATCTCCCTCTACGTTCCTATTCTATTTAAATCGAGCTTCCTCTTCTTATTTGAGCTCGAGCCTGACCCGTTAAAGCTTCACCCTACTCAAAGCCAACTCTAACCCAACCCACTTTACCTACCCGAGCTACCCCCTCCTTAATCGAGTCCTCTGTATGCGAAGTAAGAGAAGCAACATTAAGCAGAAGAAGAAGAGAGGAAGGAGCCCTTGTGCATGCGAGTATGGGTCAAATCTCAAGTGTAGAGGAGGTCTCACGTGCAATGTTTTGATTTCAATGCACTTAAATCTAACATTTAAACTATACTTTTTACATTTATACCACCAGATCTCTTATAAATGTTTCTTTAAATACAATATAAAAAATAATATAAAAATGATATAAATAAATATTATTATTTAATTATTTCGAGTCAAAATGAGATGAACAAGAATAAACAAATATTTGTTCGTGTTTGAATCATTTTTATATTGAGCTTAAAAGCTATTCGTGTTCGGCTCACTTATTTAAGGAATAAATCGAAAACGAGTGACTTAGCTAGCCGAATACAAGTTGTTCGCGAATAACGAGTTTTTTTGATATACCTATTAATTATCATGATTGATGAACTCATCAATCCTAGCCATTCAAATCACTGTGAACATTTGTGATTAACTATTTAAAAATAGATTCATCACTCTTACAGATTTTTCAACTTACCAGCCTATTGTTTAAAAAGGTTAAATTGAAGCGAAGCGTTTTGCATTAGTGGGAAATGCTCATGGTGGACTTATACATGTGCCTCAAAATGAAAAAAAAAGATATTTATAAAACTAAAAATAATTGATAAAAATCCCATAAATCATAAACAAATTTACACAGGGGTCGTTTGATATCACTTTTGTTTTTTATTTTTATTTTTTGTTTTTATTTTATTTTGTTTATGTTTTGATTTAAAGCAAATCATGATTGGATATTTGAATAAGGTTGTTTTTAAAAACATTCAAAATAATTCAAAATTTTTTGAGTTTTTTAAAAAACATGCTAATTTGTTTTTAGAAAAGAAAAAATATAGAAAAAGACACTAGATAAACAAGATTTTAAAAGCAAAAGCAGAAAAAAATAGAAAATGAAATTGATCCCAAATAAGCCGTTAGTTAATCATAAAAAATTATAAAATCATATAAAAAGGAAAAAAATCTCTATGATAAATGTCATTTTCTAGCAACACCAACCATTATAATAAGAAAAAATAAAATAAAAACTATTTAGATAAAGCAAACATTAGTAAAAAATAAAGCAATTAAGGAAATAACTGAAAAAAAAATGTATTAAAGACAATTAAAAAATAAACTTTGGAAAAATAAATATAAAATCAATTAAATATATTTAAAAATAATGAAAGAATTATATATGAAGAAATAAAAAAAATATAATAAAAACATAAAAAGTTGATGAGCAGTAATATATTGAAAGTGTTTTTAATGAGCAATTAAAAATAATTTTAAAAAATAAAAATTAAGGGTTCTGTCTTAAACACCTTTAAATGTATGTCTCAATCAACAAAGATTTAGATCTCACTCAAATCATTTAGTCTTATACTTCAAGTTAGTTTTTGGACGCCTTGTGGTGAGGTAAGCTTCAAGACATGCACCACAAATGCCTTCTTAATACACGACCTAACTAATTTCATTAAGAGACTTATGGCTTACCATGGTTGTTTAACAATGTAATTAAATAATTTGAACACTTATATGAATTTTTGATCAATGAACACACTTAAATAGTTTGATGTTCGATTCATTTATGATCATGAACAGCATCGGTTCGAGCTCCCAAGTAAACTTGTAAAAAAACACGACTAATATTTGATAATATGCTCATTTAAAATTCTATTATAAATTTATTTAATATATGATTATTTAAGTCATTATTTTATTTTAGATTGCTTTTTTATTTGAAAATACATGTTTATTTAATAGTTCATTCAATTAAAATCTCATTCTTAAGTTTAATAAGCTATTTATTAATTGGTTCAATACAACTTACTAACTAACGAGTTGCTTGCTATCGTCTCACTAATATGCTCGGTAAAACTTGTTTTGTTAGCTAATTAATCAAGCTCAAATCAAGTTAAATAAGTCATTTTTTAATGAACCAAGCTTGAATATTACTATAAATACATGAGTTATGCTTAAGCATGATAGGGTTTTGGCAAAAAAGCTCTAGCTCGAGTATGCACAAGAAATATGGTTGGCTTGGCTCATTTGTAGCTTTATTTATAATAAATCATGATCCTTATCAATATGGTTTACTCTATTCAACTAATGTAGTATGCACAAGAATAAGTCTTGCAGTCACATGGATCATTCCAAGATTCACAAATTTGTTAAACAATTCATCATTGTAATTCTATTCACATCTTTTCATTCTAATATGAACATTAATTCATGGCTATAATGTTAGGAAATACATTAACTGATTGATACCGAAGTCATCTTAAACGACGATAGGAAAACCAAATGTTGTTGCTGAATTCAAAATTATGTAAATACAACACACACATACATAAGTAGAAATAACAAATCAATGTGACCCAATTTCGACTAAGGGTGTAACCCAAGAAGTGGCGGTCTGCTATGCGGGATGGAGGGGCGTAGATGGCTTGGGTTGGAGGGCGGGATTGTGAAAGCGGGCTGCAGTGGGATGGGCAACATTAGGAGGGAAGGCCTTTGGTCGGGGACATGAAGGTTGAATGCTGGGTTGCTGTGGTATGGCAGCTGGCTGGGATGGCTGGAGGGAGAGGTTAGTTTGGTCGTTGGAATTGTAGGGATGACTGGTGGTATGGGACGGGGAGGAGGAAGTCTAGGGATCGGTGGAAGAAGCTCTGGGAGGCAGCAATAGGGTTGAAGGAAGTGGCTATGCAAGAGCAGAAGGAACTATAGGAATAATATTCCAGATGGGTTGTCTGGCTGCTGCTGCAGAGAGGAAATACCACAACAGCAGAGGGTAGGTTGTGGAGGGAGGAAAAGCGGAAGATAGTCACCATTTTGGAGCGAGATATAGCCGGGGCATCACTTGCCATTGGATACAACCTTATAAAAAAAATTTGGAGGTATCGACATCTGTCATCACAAAAAACTCACCAAACTTGAAGATCTAAAACACATGAAGCAAAATATAAGCTCTAGATGATTAGGATTGGGTCCACTAATAAAAGGAGGTGTCAAAACTTTGGAATAGGAGCTGTTTAGCTCTTCTCTTGCTTGGACTGGTTGGTCCAGGCATTGGAATGAGGGAGGGGAGTCGCGCGCCCCTCACGCTCACATCACTGATTGCGAAATATAAGATGGGTCGTATGCTAAATATCTAAGAAACTTAGTGAATGCGTCTTATGTAACACCCTTGCAAAGAAGGGTATGTTTTTAATTTAATGAATAAAAGTTACTAATCTTAAAGCATATGATATAAACTCCAAATTCAGTCGAAATCTAGACTAATCATTTTAGCTGAAGTAGAGGAAAAAATCCGAACTAGATTGATAGAAGGATCCATGAATGAGTTATAAACGAGGCGATCGCTTTAAGATTTATGCATCAGAAAGTCATTCTAATTTGGGATCACTATGAGAATAGTCAAGAGTAATATGCTTTAACTGACAATTTATTAACATATTATGGCACGCATCAAGAGGCTCCTACATATTTGCATGCCAGATGCAAGTCTGATGTGAATGAATGAATGAATAATCTTAAGCTTGGATTTCCTCATGCCTATTTTCCCATCATAGAGACATAGAATGGGGTAAGTAATTCAAAGATCTTTGTATAAGTGAAAATATGAAGCTTATTTACCTTGAAACTTGGAGGTTTGTTTGTGACAAGGGCTTGGACTTCGATGAAAAAATAATGAAATTTTGGTAGATGAAGTTCGTTAAGATTCTTATGACTTCGATACCCCCAACAACTTCATTGAAAGATTAAGGGTCTGTTTGGTGCAGCTGCAGCTTCTCAGCTTTCCAGCTAGCATTGCATACTGCTTGCAGAGAAGCATTATGTGGAGAAGTGTAGTTGCGTGTTTGGTGCAGGTATGCTTGAAAACAAATTATCAGGCAGCTGTTTCTGAAAAAATGACTTTTTTGCCTCTGCTTCTTAAAACTGTAATAAATTTTTATTTTTAAATATTAAATTAAAAACATATGTAAATAAATAAAAATAAATATATATATGGAGTAAATTTAAATATTCCTGCCCAAATCAAGAAAAAAGTTCATGCGGATGTGAAAGCAAGCAAGTTCTGAAGTTAATTTGAGCCATTTGGTTATTTCCCCCACAAAATCATTTATTGGATTAGCTTTTCCATAGACAGAACATGCAGATTAATCTAAGTAATCATGCATGCATATTCCCAAGGCTGCAGATAAATAATGTAAGGTCGACATTGTAAATTGTTACTCTAAAAGTACTGCATATCTTTCTAATTTCTTTTTCACTTTATATCAGACTTTTAACGCACACTACATCTCACAGTAGATTCCCTTCTAGCTGGGCTTCTAGGGTGGACTATTTTGTAAGACTGCCTTGTAGAAACTACCAACTACAATGAAAAAATATTCTATAAATTCCTTCCCAGATTTTTTTTTCCTCTGTCCGTGTCACCGCAACTAGCTCTGATGAGTGAGACATCTAGTGTAATAATTAGAAAATTAAAATGGACAAAAGGTTTAAGACATTAAGATGTTATAATTTAGATAATGATTGAGTAAATATTATTAGATGTTAAGGTGATATTAAGGTGTAACAGGTTTACGTATCTTGGATCTATCAAATTGAAGGTTCATCATATAACTTGCTAAGTTAAGACTACAACAGAAACAACAATAAACCTTTATCTCATTAAGTTAAAAGACTGATGTTAATTTAGCAGGCCAAAATAAAGAAACACATTTTCTATAATTAAGGAAATCGCCTCACCAATTACTCACCACAATTTCATCACAAAGAGACTGCTGCAGAGAAGGATCATTCGTCCACACAATAGTCAAAATAAAGGTTCCGATGTGTTTGAAGCAGAGTTCAAATTTTCTTCAGAAGGAATACCTTCACGAAAGAAAGCCTTCCAATAATCACGAAAGAAAGCCTTCCAAAAATCATTGAATCGTGCAGTATATTCCTCAAACAGAAATCATATGTAACCCACCCAAGCCTCTTGGTTGCTAACTTGAACTTTCCACCAGAAAGTCACAGATTCAAGGCATCACATATACATGTGTAAGTTTATAATTAAACTCACTGAAAATACATAAACAAAAGAAAGCTAAAAAGGGATGCTACCTTTATCTTGGGTTGGGGATTCAGTAATTCCATCAGTTCAATCAGATAAGCTAGTCTCGGACGCTAGCAAATAAAACAAAATATTAGAAATGTATGCATGTATATTTCCAAACAAAAGAAGGTGTCCACTGTAGTCCCAGCGTGCATCAGAGCATTTGCACAGATGGTAGCACTGTGACAAACAAGGATAAACTGGGCTGGCAAAATATGCATTTTCTGCATTTTCATTTGCCTTGAGGTAAATTTGAATAAACTTCCTTTCTAAGAACTCTTAGCAAAAGAAAAAGAAAGCAAAGTACATTAATGCTAAATGTAGGAGAAAAGTGACACAAAAAACTGATAACCATCCATCTTCATACAAATGCACAAAGTTAAATATAAATTGCCCTTAAGATCTGCAATCTAACTTCATCTTGAACACAAAATTCTTAAATAAAATGTTTCCCCATAACATCAGAAGAGACACATTCTAATTTCGGCCTAATTTGAGCTTAATTTTGCTGATATGGATTATAGTTTGCGATTTAGTCTTAAAGAATTATGTTTGAGTTGAAATGAACAGAAAAACACTACAAACAATCTTAACTAAGGAAATATATGAATTGGTCATCAAATGTTGAACCTTTGAGAATACTAATTTACTTCTATCTACAAGTGTAAAGTAAGTTAAATTTAAATTAACAAGTGTTTGTATGAATATTACAATTAAAATGAGCTATTAAAATTTACAAACACTAAATTTTTATTATGATCTCATGGATAGAGAGAATTTTGCTTTAACATTAGCAAACCAAATCATTCCCACATAGGTAATGCCCACATTAGGATATTAAATTCTGAAACTTAAATCTTATTTTAAAAATTGTTTTAAAGTTCCAAGATAGAATTAAATGATGAGATTACAACTTTCAAGCAATATAATAAATTCTTTTGCATTGGAATATACTTTAATTAATGGCATATTATTATTTTTTAATCAAATGTATATTTATATTGAGATTAAGATACTGAAATGTATTTAAGGATTTTACAAGCTTAAAGAGATTCAAGGAAGTGCACAACAGCTCTTAATCAAGATCTGAAAGAATTTTTTTTAATGCCATGATAAAAACAATGACATCATAGATTTTATAGCCCTTCTTGCTGACAGGTATTTACATACACTCGTGTAATGGCTGCTCAAGGTTGACCACTAGCATTAAACTTTTGTGTTTTCTTAGTATAAAAAATCGTTCTAAGAGCTCTTCAACAAGTAAAATTTCAGCAGCTGTAATGATTTATAAGAGCTTTTCATAACTTCACAAGATTATAATTGTGAGACAAGTTTTATATAGAAGCCATTTGCTTACATATCACCAAGTTCCCCCTAGCCAAATATGCCAAACCAAAGCTTCCTCCTGAACCAAAGTGAATGAAATTGTTCACCTTTTATTAAAGAAAAACCACAAAGTTGCACACATACCATACAATTATAATGTATTTACATATCTAAAACCCAAGTTTTGATAATTATAGTTACATCCTCCCGAACCATAAAGTCCAACCGAATATACCACAAAAGTAGCAGACCAACAACCAAATTTACCTAATAAATTCACTGCTGTACTTCCACATTCACCAAATATATTTTCAATCAATATATGGCCAAATTCGAAAAGGAGACTATATTTAAATTAGATATGAGCAGAACTCGCCTTCTACTAACGCAATTCGTAATTTCTTCCCTTAACTCCGCCATTTCTCTTGCACCTTCCCCTTCTCTAAGTACGGATTGTGGAAGGATCGGCCTCGGATTGCTCCACGGAATGCCCAATGTGGTACTCAAATGCTTCCGGAGGAACATACTCCTCATCGATGTCAGCCATATGAAAGTCAATGTCGGTGCGTGAGGGGTGCCGCCGAATATAATTGTGTAGCGCCATCGTGGCTATCACAATCTGGACCTGTTTGGGAAACGGGTAAGATGACATATCGCGAAGTATCACCCATTTCTTCTTCCAAACGCCGAAAGTCCTCTCGATGACACCACGTAAGAAAGAATGTCTTTTGTTAAAAAGCTCTTTTCTGCCCCTTGTCACATTGCTGGCTCGCTCGAAATCAGGTAAATGATATCTTGTATCAGGGAAGGGTTTGAGATACCCTCGCTGCAATGGATATCCAGCATCCACTAAATAATATTTACCTGGAATGCATTGTAGGTTCAGTATGATGTTTAAAGTGATTAACCAAAGGATTCGGAGCTGCAACATACCGTGTGGAGGGTGTGGGAAGTTGTAGTGAGCATTCTGCATAGCACTCTTCAAAATTCTGCTGTCATGCGCACTACCCTCCCAACCGGGGAGGACGATCGTAAAACACATGTTAAAGTTGCACACAGCCATGATATTTTGTTTAGGGGCTCCACAACGCCCGATAAATGCAATCTTTTCATCCCTTGTAACTCTCGCATCAACGTGGGTTCCATCTATTGCTCCAATGCAATCCTACACAAATACTTTCGAGTTACTAATGTCCAAGTATTCGTATTTAAAATTGAATGCTTCAAATTGCAAATATTACTTTAAAGAACGGCATGTAACGTGCATCACGTTGAATCTCTATGGGAGTTTGTGCGAACGTTGGATCCGTTGGTTTTATGATTTGTTTTGATAGGCTCACAAGTGCATTTAGACCTACGGAGAAATATCTGCTAATCGTCTCGGATGAGTGTTGGAATCGTTCCATCGAACCACGCATCGACTTGTTTTGTGATAATATGTAGAGAGTCATTGCCAACACCTCATGTTAGTGTTGTCCTCAATGACCCATGAAGACCATGAAATCCACAAAGTTCTGTTAGAAGATCTGTAAATACGTCCTGCTTCATGCGGAACATGTTGCTGAATCTGGTTGGATGTCCAGCAAGCATTTCCCCTACCCATTTATCACCAAAATAAGAAGATGTGTAGCATGGAGAGCGATCAATGTACTTATTGTAGTACTCAACGATCAAGGAGATTGCTGCATTTCTCCGTCTCCATCTTTCTTGGTCTGAATCCATGATGACGTATATTGTACTAGTGTTGATAAAAATTAAATGAAGTAAATAAATCACGAGGAAAACATGACCAAGCATTTATAAAAGATGAAAATACAGCTTAAAAATATCAAATAAGCATATCATTAGAAAGTAGAATAACAAAGTAAAAGTGTATCACACAACAACAAATGAACTAAACCAATCTCCCACTCAACAACAAATAAGAAAAAAGATCAATCAAATTTCCCCACGAGCATAAAAATGTCGTAGATATGCCACCCGTTTTTCTTTGGCAATTGTTTTAAAGAAATCTCTATGACGCGAATCTAGAAGAAGTTCTATAGCAAAAAGTATAGCTCACGATCCTCCGAAATTTCATGATCTTCATCAAGGAGTGCCACGACCTCCTTAATGGAATTTTCCCGAATCGTGTGAGGGGCATCTTTCGAGTACCCACAAGATGTGATATTTGCTTTCTGAGATAAGCAGCACCACCTTTCTGTCTACTATCAACACAATGACGCTTAGAAAAGTTTGTGCTATGTATTTCTGAGATTTCCGGGCTGTCGAGATCGGGTGAATCACAAGAGAGGTTGACGGCCACATTGTCGTGGGTACCACAAAACCTCGTCCGGCTTGGAGCACATGCATATTTACCTGTTGCGACGACACCCTCAAACATGCGGTCCAACTTCTCTTCCAACTCGGGTTCAATGCCGCAACTTTTGTACTTCTTCGCTTGGGGCACCACCTGAGAAAACATATTAAAGAGTTAAAGCAGTATTAAATAATAAAGTGAATAAAGTTATACAAAATAAAAATTTGCTCACCGAAAGTCTTTCAGCCCACCACGCCTCCGAAGCATCAATGGTTCGTTTCGCCGGATCCCAACCCAAGCCCGTTGATCCTTGTTTCAATTCCTTCCAAAGTTTCCAATCTTTTTTAGTTGATCCCACTTGTTCTTCATTTGCATCCCGTCATACACCCCGCCTCGTACTTTCCTTGAAATTTGCGATAATATGTTGCCATCCTTCCTTATTAAAATGGGTTGTAGGCCTATTTCTCGCTCAATCTCCTTAAGACGAGGTCACAAAATAAGTAATATTGTTTCTTTTTCCCATATCATCGGTGTTGCACTATCTTTGGTCTTATTAGCCATTATATTGCTAAAATAAAATAAATTATTGTAACATAACAATAACACGAGTAAAAAAAATTATATAAAAGGTCCGGAATTACTAAAATCAAAGACCCGATAAAAATAAATGAGCGAAAAACATTTGCAATAGTAGCATTTTTTATGTGATGTTAAAGATATAAATACGATGCATGTAAATATAAAACTTCGAGTATAAAATATGTATAAGAATTGTATGGTATAATATGCAAATGTGCCAAAAACAACCTATCTAGTTTTAGCTGAAAACACTTACCTTTGTCACTCCCAAGTATTTTTTAAAGTGAAGCAAGTGAATTTATTTGGACCTTGTTTCATACTTCAATTCCTTTTTTTTTAACATCACTTTGAAGCTTACAAGTCGGGGTCTATTTTATTATATCGGTTCTTAGCTTAGCGATCGAGTATATTTCTTTGAGTGATCTACTTTTCACTATTTGAAGTATCTTTACTTTTTCTTACTTATTTGTGTTTTTTTTATTTCTTCACAATTTATATTTACTTATTCTTGGTTGCTACAACAGTTACAAAACAAATAAGCCACACTAGACTCCTTGTTACCTTTATAGCATTTTTAAAAACAACAATTTTATGTATCGGGAGCCAAGTTGAACGTAAGGCACTTTGTCACAACAAGTACTAGCAAACCAAATCGGTGAGATTAGTAGCTTAATTATCCAAAATAAAGAAACCGGATGTATTCATATAATGAAGAATTGTAAATGACTCGAATTAGGAATGAGATGAAAGTAAAAAAACTTGCAGCAAAAGGTCAATTTTAAAGAGGATATTAAAGAACTATAGAGCATCTTTTGTTCTTTTTAAAATAATCATCAAATACATGTGACAAACAATAGCAAAAAAAAATAACGAAGACATACATTTAAAATCACGGAGTAAAAACGAAACCGAAATTGCGGGTTCAATTTGTCGAATTGTGGATTGGTCCTGCAACTGATTTGATTCGAAGTTAACAATGCTTTGCTAAATATTAAAGGGGAATGTTCAGATTTTACCTTACTGTTGGAGTAAAATGAAGAGGGCGCAATCTGGGAGGGAAGCCTGCTATGTGTGCGGACGAAAGATGGTTTCGGTGGGGGCTTCGGTGCGAGTGAGACGAGTGGGATCAGGCGGCTTTGGTTCGAAGAAGGGAGGAGTTGAGCGGGCGACTTTGCAGGTGGAGTCGAGCGAGAGGAACGAGCCTTCGAGCGGGTTGGAGAGGCTGGAGGCTTGTTGTGCGTGTGTCGTGAGGGAAGGGCTGTCGCTGAGATGGGGAGAGCGGGCGTCACCGGTCGATATTATATAGGGCCCGTTTTAGCTCGAACGAACGGATGAAGAATGGAAGGTGAACGAAAGGCGGAAGACGTTCGAACAGAAGGCGAACAAAACTGAACAGAATGGAAGAGGAACGAATGGTGGAAGACGAGAAGAACGAAACGAACATTGACGAAGAACGAACGCGAGATAAGGATGGGGTGAGGAGCAGAGCTATCGAATTCGATCGAAGGGGGCAACGGGGTAAAAAAGAACGGCGGAACGCGGGCCACAGGGACGATCCCGCGGCCCGCTTTTTGCGAAATTCACCCCTGCGGGCGCCGCGAAGCTGCTCTGCCGCGGCCCCAAACAACAGAAGGTCGGGGATCTGGTGACGCGAAGCGGCTCTGCCGCGCCCCCAAACGGGCAGTAAGAGACATTTGTAGTAATAGAATCAGCAGTCAGGGAAACAGTCTGATGAGCAAGTGATAGAGCTAATGGAAAGGATTCCAATGATTTGTCGTACGTTGGAAGAAATGAAGAAGCATGACCTTGGATAGGAGTTTATGAGTAGATGTTTATTAACAACAAACCAGATAGAGGCCACGATGGCGTCATCCAAGTTTCCATTGATGGCAATAGCATGGGATTAGCACATTCCTTTGCGATTCCTGCTCCTTACAAAGTAATGATATACCTGAAAGGCTGCATTGGTGAAGTTGACATTGTGTACAGTGATATTAACTCCTAGTCTGACAAATAAACCTGAGTGTCCGGTAGGGTGAGGAGTGGATGGTGCGGTGGAGATGATGCATAGTTGGAGGAACCTCACACAAATCAGGTGTGTAGAAGTGTCGTGAGTGAGCCCTAGTCTTCCTAGACGACACGCATACATTGCACTTGCAGGGAAGGTAGAGTCCTCTATTGCAAATGCAGGACACACACTAGATGCATGTAAATGAGAGTGTAGGTCATGGATGTTGCTAGGGCTTAGGATGCTACATGTGATAAATTTAATTCAATTATTTATATTTCAATAAGGACAACTTGATTATGATGTATGTGTTTGAAATTGATATCTGAACTAATCTAATACAACATAAACAATTGATAACAACACAATAATAAATCTTATAAAAATTTCAAGATTATTATCTACCAAGTCGAGAGAAGACAAATTGATGTCTCATTGACAGTGATGAGGAAGGAGAGACTGATTGTGGGAAGAAGAGGACCTACGGCCGCCGTGGCTCTTGGTCGAAGAGAGAAGATGAATTAGGAATTGTGACACATGTGATTGAAAGAAGAAACGGGAGGAGAAGGCTTGTAGGATTTTTTCTCATTTGAAGAGACTCGATGGTTGTAAGGTAGAGAAGGGTATGAGATTCTTTCGTTGGTCCATCTTAAATCATGTTTAAAGACGATCGACAGTGAGATCTATGCATTGACGGAGGGTTGAGGGAGGCTGTGCTGTTCACATAAAGGAGGAGGGCAAAAACTGGTCCTAGTTTGCGACGGGTTTTTCTTATCTGACCGGTTCTGTTTCAGTTCATTGCAATAATTCATCACTGACTTTTTTGATCTAACTGCTCGTAAAGCTATGGATTTTGTTTTTGTTGTCCATCTCATCATTATCATTTATGTAGTTCATTTCTGTCCAAAAAGAGCGGTGTGGTCCAATGTGAATAGACCTTCAACAATCCATGCCAGGGAATATGTAGTTCATCTATGAAGTTTTTTCATATTTTCAGCTTTGAGAATCCATTTTATTTAAACTCTGCATAGTCAGTCATAATAGATGAGATTTATTATGCTGTTCTTGTTGAAGGTTTTTTATGCTGTTCTTGTTAAAGGTTCTTTTGAGTTTCAATACATATTATCATATTTTTCCTATAGTTTGCCTTGCTACTTTCTTGAACACATTTATTTGTTTTATATCTCAAGGTTGAATTTCTCTTTCAGGCAACTGTTCGTGTGATTGCATCAGAACTCGGTTCTCGGCTGTGTGAATGGACTGCTCCTACACCAACATTGTGGCAAGAACATTTACATATTGTTAATTCAGGTACTTAATATGATCACGAGAAGCTTACCAAAACAGTGATATTGCATAGGTCACGACGCTTCCATGCTGTTTAGGTATCCTATTAGAGTCATGACCATGAGTTTCTAGATGTTATTAGATATTCTAGCTGTTTGAAGGTTCTTTTTACCCTGTCATATAATTGCTTTTCATTTATAGCTTTAACTATTATATGTTATCGTAAAATTTGAATACTGCTTCTGCTTTGTTTTCCAAAGTTTTTTCTTTTTTTTCTTGTAGCTGCAGTAGTTTTAGCTTATTTTCGTGCGCTCCTCTTTTACCTTTATCTATCATGGTATTAATCACAGACTAACATGTTCTCTGATTAATATTTTTTATTTAATGTTCCTATTTAATGTTTTATTTTAATGCTGATTATTCTTATGAGTTCCTTCCTATTCATACATGAAATTATTGAAGGACATGCTTCATTTAGTCCCCAATTGGTGATGCTGTGAGTGAATGATTATTTGATGCATATATATAGATTTTTTTTCAAGCTGATTACAATCAAACATGACTAACACCATTTTAGGGTTCCTTGAAGGTGTTTAGGACATATTTAGGGAGGTGGTGATTGGAAAATAGCGAAGGAACGAGAATATAAGAGGTCGACGACATTTGTATGGGGATAGGCATTGTTTGGCGGTTGTACGGTCTGAAAATTGCAAAGAAAACTTTGAAATGACGATTTACGGGAGGCGAGGAGGTTCACCATATATCATGGCACAAGCAATAGACACACCACTTGCAAAAGGAAGATTTTTCAACACTTATTGTCATGATCCGACCCAGTGCTTGGGATTAATAAAAGCGGGAACTGCCCTCAGACGGTGTTAGCATTTTATTTTTACTTTTCACATAATTTTTTAAAAACTTTCATTATATAAAAGAGTCACTAATTCATAAAGCACAATAAAATTAAAAATTCAACAACAACATAATCTGGAAAAAATGCATCTCGAACTAGTATTGAACTGTATATCAATATCTAATGGAAACAATAAAAATAAACTACAAACATAAAATATTTAATACCAATGAGTTGCAGTCCTCATGTAAATCAAATCGTTCATACTAAACAAATCAAACTAAAGCTTATTTTTTCCTGAAAAAAAACATTAATTTTAACTGTAAGTTCGACTTAGTGAGTAATTATAATCTTAATATGCATTAAATTATGATGCATATGCTATGCATGAATGATTAAAAGAAAATGCAACTCATTACTTTATAAAAACTTAAGCTTTCTTTTTTAATTTTTATCTTTGCTCATTTCACTTCAAGTAATTACCATATTAACCTCTTTAATAGTCGTAATAAGATTACTGTCATATTCAAAGATATTCTAAAAAAATGTGCCCGAAGACACCTTACAAAAATGTACCCGAAGTTTCCTTCAAAATGCACTATAATGTACTCTCAAATTGTATTCGAAAGTACACATTTACCATTTCCTTTAACGTGCATCGGTACATTGCCTTCCCTGCCAGTACCATCTAGGGGTAGTCCTACATGACTTAATTATTTACTTTACATTTTATTTCAATTAAAATCTTTTTAAATGTACCTTCACATGTTAATTTGTTTCTCATTTGTGTTATGATTTTCGACTTTCAAATGTCAATCAATGAAATACTTGTTTTAAACTATTTAATAAAATAATTATTCATTTAATAAAACATTAATCTAATGAATTAAAGAAAATAATAAAAAATAATCACATCTTTTCTTAGCTTGCTTTCCACACTGACTCCCTAACCCCTGTCCGTCTGTCCGTCGCGTAAATGTGCTTTAATCTAGATTACAATTAAACATTATTATTTTATTAAATGTTAATTACAAATTAAGTAAATTAAACTTTAATTTTTAGGGGTTTTTAGATACATACACTTAAAAGTGTTGTATTTACATATACAACACCTGAAAGTTTATATTTACGCCCTCAACATCTAAATTCACTTAAAACTAACAATAACAACACTCAGTTAAATACATGTTTCTCCTCTCTTGATCTCCATCATATAGTTGCCATTGTCAAACAGCTCTGCCAAGGATTTAGTTGACTGCAAGGAGGGAATTTTAGATGACTAGAGGAAGGCCTTGTGGCCGTCCAACACGACCAAGTTGCCATCTTCCGTGATGGCGAGTCTCCCTTTCTCTGACTGCCATGCTTCTGTGAAAGCATTATTGACCCTGACGGTAATCATCACGTCGATGTTTACTGAAAGCTATGATGAGGGGCCTTCTAGACCGTACTATTGTTGCGCGAGGGGATTGTCAGGCGATGAATGCTTCAAAAATTTTTACGTCGAAGAAGACAGCGCCGAGACTGGAATCTTTAGTGATAACATCACGATCAATGTTCTCTTCATGAACTGAGATTTCTAAAATTCAGTAATCTAGGCTTTTTTTCTATGTAAGGAGAAAACTTGGTCCCAATTGCTCGAGTTTACCCACACCATTCTTGTTTTTATGTAATGATTGTCGTTTACGATTTTTCCATTGAAAAGTCACCGGAGGAGACATGGGTGCCGCTGGGAAGATGTATGCCGGGGAAAAGCTGATAGCTTGGTGCTGATTTTGTTACTGAAAAGAACATGAAAGAGATGAGGATGATAGCTGAGAGCTCGGGAGGATGTTGAGAGGAGAGGAGCTTAAGGCATAAAAGCTACCCATGTTTAAACACAAGATCAATTTATTAACCAATCGATTGGATTTGAATAATCAACAGTGATGAAATAAATCCGTTAGCTAGCAGAGTTATTTGACAATGGCAACTAAATGCATGACAAAGGGCTAGCGACGATAAAGATGTATTTGACGGAGTGCTATTATTGTGAGTTTTAAGAGTTTTTGTATGCTTTGAGGGTAAATATAAAATTTCAGGTGTTGTATATGTAAATATCAGACTTTTAAGTGCTATGTATGTAAAAACCCCTAATTTTTAATTAAAACATACATTATCTTTTAAAATTATCTGACTTCTTCCTCAAATCCAAAGAATTTGTCGACCTTTCTCACTTCCTAACAATAATAAAGTTTAATAACATTAACTTAACTAAATTTGTTATTTATTTTAATAATAACACAAGGCTTAACATTTTTAATATCGATCCCCCCTTGCGTGCTTGATAAACTTCTTCCACGTTGAAACCTTTAATTGTTTGAGTCCTGATTTCCAAGGACTTTCAATTAACGTTCTTTTAATAATCATACTCTCACACCCACATATATAAACATTGATTTAAAATTTAAGTAAAATCCTAAAATTATTGTATAAATCTTTGTTCATAGCCTTACAATGCATGAAGCTCTCCTCTTCTTCCTCGTTTTGGTCTCGGCTCGACCTTGCGAGCTCCTTATCTTCGTTCAATTCCATCTCACCCTAACAGAGCATGCGAGCTTCGACTCCCTCTTCAACATCACATCTCGACTCGACAAGCTTTCCTTCTCTTCTCGCTAAAGCCCCATGTCACATTTCCTCCTTCGCTTGGCTCGATGCGGACAATACCTACACACGCAAGGATCACCGAATCCTTCCTCTACACAAAAGCACAATGTCGATGACTTCTTCGGGTAAGCCTTGGAGTAGAAACCAGTAAGAGACAGACGACTCTCTTTTTCTTCCTCTCCCTTCACCATTGTTACTTCCTTTCCTTGCGGCTTCGATTCCTCTTCCTTGCTTGGCTAGGGCACGACATCTTCTCTGATTTCTTCTCTTGCTCTCTTTTTCCCTCGTTTGCATGTTTCGAATGAGGGGGAATTTAGAGTGTGCTTTAAAATATCGTGAGAGGGGTGCGACTCACCGTTGACACCTCTTTTTTATTTTTAAAATTATTATTATTATTATTATTATTATGCATATTTAAAAAAATTGAGCTATTATAATAACTTCTTTATAAAAATTTCGTCCTCGAAATTTAAAAATAAACATAAAATTGAACATACCTCAAAAGAAAAGCTATAGTTATCTTTCTTGCTTCACAGAGACTTTCTCCCAAATACCTTCCTTCTATGATCCGTGCTTTACTAAAAGAATCTTTCCTCATAGTTTTTCTTCACATCATAATTCAAAATCTTTCAGGCTCCTCAATGTAAGTTAAATCCGACTGAATATCAATTGAGTTTGCTATCACCCTAGTAGCTTCATCTGCAGTTTACTTTCTGAGTGAAGAAAGGTAGAAAATATTATGCACTCCCTGCATATGAGCTGGTGCAACTAATATGTAAACCACATTTTCAATCCTCTCGACGATCTCAAAGGGACTGATATATCTAGGGCTCAATTATTTCCGTCTTCCCAAAATTTTGCACACTATTTAATGGACTGCTTTTGATAAAAACAAACTCTCCAACTTCAAACTCAACCATCTGTATTTGACATCATAATAATTTCTGTCTATTCTGCACTGCATTCAACTTGTCTCTGATCAGTCTAATCTTCTTTGTAGCATCATCAACTAAATCAACTCTAATGATCTTTTGCTCACCTGTTTTAGCCCAACATAAAGGTGTCTTGCATTTCCTTCCATACAAAGCTTCATATAGAGTCATCCCAATGCTAGCCTGAATAACGCCTTATAACTTTTATTGTAAGCTAACTTTACTAAAGGTATGTGTTTCCCAACCTCTACCACAGTAAAGGACATAAAACCTTAGTAGATCCTCTAAAATCTCAATAGTTCTCTTTGATGGACCATCTGTCTGAGGGTGAAATGCTGTATTGAAAGTCAGTCGTGTGCCCTAGGAAAACTACTCTTTTAAGCCAAAATTTACATTTATAAAATTTGGCATAAATTATATTCTCCTTCAAAACTTGTAGCACAACATGTAAATGATTTGCTTGACTGACTTCATCCATCGACTACACTGGAATATCATCTATAAAGAAGATACGAAAGTATCCGAAAATTGCTTGAAGACCTTGTTCATTAGGTCCGTGAAAACTGCTTGAGCTATAGTCTGTCAAAACGGAATCACCACGAATTCATAATGCCCATATGTGGTCCTGAATGCGGTCTTCGCTATGTCATCTTCTTTAATCATCAACTGTTGATAGCCTGATTTAAGAAAAATCTTTGAAAATACAGAGACCCCTTCCAACTGGTCAAACAAATCATCAATCCTCGGTAGTGAATGTGTTTTTAAATGTGAGTTTATTCAACTCCTTGGAGTCAATGCACATCCTCACATCCTTTTCTTCACAAATAATATTGAAGCTCCCCAAAGTGAGGTTGTAGGTCTGATGAACCCCTTATCTAATAATTTCTGCAGTTGGCTCTTTAGCTCCTGCAACTCCTTAACTGCCATTCTGTAGGGTTTCTTGGATACAAGCTTAGAACCTGACAAGAGCTCAATAGTGAAATCAATCTCTCGCACTAGTGGCAGTCTTGATAAATCATAAAGAAATATTTTTGGATATTCTCTTACCACTGGAATATCACCTAAAGACTATACTTTCATAGAAGTATCTATCACCTAAGCAAGAAACCTTGATTTCCACGATTCAACAATTTACAACCTTTCAAACAGGTAATTATGATATATGTCAATCTTCTGTCACCAGAAAATTTAATTTCTGTCTCCCTAGGTACATTTATTTTGACACTTTTCTTATTGCAATCAATAGTGACAATTTTTAGACATCCAATCCATGCCTAAAATCACTTCAAACTCCACCAAGGGCAATGCAATAAGTTGGGTGTCAAAATTTTTCCACCAATCATATGTTCACTTCACATGATTGATTTACTTCCAGAAAAATACCATTTGACATTCTAACTAATAGTATCACAAGTATTGAAAAGATATTCTATCGCATCACTTTAACCAGTTAATTAGCTATAAATGAGTGTAGTTCTCCTGAATCAAACAATACACTTATCGGCCCATTGTGAATAAATATAATACCGATTATTAAAATCATCGTATTAAACATTTAGAGTTGACTTATTAATATATTTATATTCTTGTTTTATGTATGACATGACATGAATCCTATGATGTTTAAAGTGCACTGATTAGAAATTGTTAAGAGCAAAACATATCTGTGATGACGTTAGAAGAGCCCTTAGCTTCTTGCTGCAAAAACATATACTCTGGGTTGAACACTCTGCTGAGTCTGACCTGCATTTAACAATTATTTTAAAGCTTCAGCTACCCGCGGTTTACCATAGCTCCTCTATGGTGGCGCAACACTGCCCTTGGGGAATTTGCTGGAACCCTCTGACCCAATTTAGGGGAATTCTTCACCACATGTCCTTACTGGTGGCACCAAAAACAGGTATTGGATCTATACAGGCACACACCCTTGTGAGACCTTCTACACTTATCACATTTCTTCACTTTAAATTGGGTGCCAAATATACTGGGTTTGGCCTTCTTAGCACCTATACTACTTGACTGGAAAGACTGCCTACTCTGATAGTCATGAGGAAACCTGGATCCCTATGAATTTTTTTTGGTCGGATTGTCCTTTCTCCTCTGAGTAGCCTCCAAATCCAGTTCAATCCTCTTAGTTCTTTCCACCATAATAGAATAACCATTGATTCCAAGAGGAATCAATGGGTGTGTGATCACATCTTTGAGCCCAAGCAAAAATCGGTGACACTTCTTTGTATTTGGAATCAACCGAGGTGCAAAATTCAACTTCATACTACATAATTGATCGATCACCCTGTACCAATCGAATTAACTTTTCTTGCATTTGCCTCATGGCGGATAGTGGTACGAACCAATCTCTCAAGGTGCTCACGAAATCACCCCACTAAATCAAATAGCTTGCTCTGCCCCTAAATTTCTCTTTCAATTGACCACGCCACCATCTCTCAACTTCTCCCTCTAGTGCAAATTTATCCAATGTAACCATGCTCTCTAGAGGACTAGACAATGCAACTTGGATCTTCTCTACTCTTAGCAACCAATTTTTCAGCATCCATCGGTCCTCTAAAAAAGAAAGGTGAACTTATATATTGAAATAATTTTAAGTATTTATCCATCTGACCTCCTCCACTTCAACTGGCCTGAGTCTGAAAGTTCTTAATTAACTACGGTGACACTTCTTTCATTTTAGATGTCGAGTGTTGTGTTAGCTATATTGTTATAATTCAGATTTTTTGGTATTACTTAGTTGAATGATGTTAGATTTATCATACATGGTTTAGTTAACAATTATCATGAAATAGACTTTTATTATTGTTTTATATTTCATCTCCATAATGTTTAGCTTGTGTGAAGTTTACGAATTTCGAAGATGAAATTTACATGGAGGAGAGATTGTGATGACTGAAATTTATTAATAAGAAAAAAAATTGTTAATAATCGACTAGAAGCAACTCTTTGGTTATCACTTAAGAGTTGTATATCCACTCTTCTTTCGAACCAACCAATCCGAGATAAAGCGAGAGACAAAGAATGAGCGAGAGAGGACTGTGTGTGGAGAAGAAGGCGAGGAAGATCACTGTTTTTAGGCAGTGAACCTTGCAAGCTATAGCCAACCAGTATGAAGAAGGAGAGGAAGCATCATCGCACGTCTTGCGTCTTGTGAAGAGGAAGGAAGCCGAAGACTCTTGCATCGTGGAGAGGAAGGCATCCTCTTGCATACAATACTAGATTGAGCCGATATCGAAGAAGTGCTTGCCGTGCGGGTGCTTGCTTGGTTATCGACGCCGAAGGAAGGTGGCGACGTTAGTGATTGCAAAGGAAGAGGGAGCCGAGCACTTGCTAAGGAGGCAACAACGTCGTGCTCTCTTGCGGAAGAAGGGGTAGCCTTAGTCGAGGCCGTGTGACTCGTCTTGTGTGAGAAAGGAGGGAGGTCGAGCAACTAGTTTGCCGGCAAAAGGAGGGAGATCATATGGCTTTGTAGTTGCATTCACCGTGACTGAACGCAGAGGAAGAGGAAGAAAAAAGTGCACGTGCGTGATTTTGCTTTCCACCTAGACTTTTTAAATATTTTATTATTTTAATTATGTTATTTAATAAAAAATTATATATATTTATTGTTTATTATTTAAATGTTACTTTTTAGATCTTTTTAAAATTTGAGTCGAAGATATTAATGTTCTGAATTTGTAGGGGTTAGGTGGCTTGTACTTCTTGTACGAGTGAAAAGAAAGAATCGCGAGCATGAAGGGGAGAGCCAAGCTCTAATTTGTGTAGTCGAAGACAAAGATGAGTTAGGAGTTAAGTATAATTTTGTAATGAATCTAATATACATATTATTTATTAACAATATGTTTATGTAAATAGGAATTAAGTCGGTGAAGTTCAGTTTGGAAGGAGAAAAAATAGTTGAAGTGTGTAAGCTAAGGGAGAAGGGCAATCAACCCGAGTAAAATGGTAAGGTAAGAGTTTGTATATCTTATTTATATTAAATGTTATGTTTAACTAATTAAGATGCTATTAAGTCGACATTAATATAATGAATTTAAATCGATGATTAAGAGTGCAACAAGTTTTACTTGAAGAATAAGGAGAGAGGAATCCAAAGAAAAGAGAAAATCATTCAGGATTCAAATGAGTAATTATATTTCTAAATTTTAATAATCTTCTTTATTTCAAAATATTTGTTGACTGCATGTATACTCTAGTTTAGTTAAATTTATATTACAGTAAATTTCTTATATTGTTAGATAAAAAAAAGATATGGATGATAGAAAAGATATACAAGACATGCATGAAAGATATATATGAGATGCATGATATATATGATATGCAAGATAGAGATGATAGAAAATATATGCATGATTAATAGTTGCACATTACAGTAAATATGTATGTTAGTAGATGAATGAATATGTCTTAGAAGAATGTATGCTATGAAAAATGTCATAGTTTATATATGAATGCTTTTGTACATGTTAAAAAGGAGTTCACCCTTCAATGGTACAGAAAGGGATGCCAGCGCACTAACATGCGTAGTTGTTTTTTTACCACCACAAACAATTGTAATATGATCACCAATCATTCTACAGAATGGAGAATATTAGTCAGGGACGAGTAGACAGATTACCAGATCATACAATTGTGATGTTTAGATCGCAAAGCGCTGTGCCAGTGAGATGATATCGGTCAGGAGCGAGTAACGCTAGTTTCATCTCAGATATTTATGATAAAGTTAATGCATATAGAAGTTTAGAATTTTTTATGTGATAATTGTCATTGGTACACACATTATATTATTATAAGATTTTTTATAGAAATATGAAAGGCTAGTATGCATATTATTTTCTCTTATTTGGGTTAATCTAGTTTAGATGTGTAATTACTCCTGATTTATTTTTAAATAACTCATATGGTTTTAACGATTTTTTTTTAGGTTTCTAAGTATTTAAATAAGAAGAATAGAAGATGAGCTAATGTGTACAGTAGTAGAGAACAACCAGAAATGTGAAAACTTCTACTTGTAATTTAATTGCTTTTTAAGTGGCTCTTTCATGAATTTTTGAATTTTAAGTGGTTAGTGTTAGAAATAGAATAACAGATAATTTATTTCCACTGTTGGACCGTCCGTTCACGTCTTGCTTAATTCCAAGCTCAATGCTGGGCCGTGAAATCTTTGGCTTGACTTCTCACCAAGCATAGTAGATTTTTGATATCCTCCAAATGGTTTGTTTAACTTTGACTTCATTTTTTAAATTAGAACTTACGATCAATATTTGCACTTATAAAGAGAGAATTTATCTTTTCAATGTTTTATAATAGTATATTTCTATTCCCCACTGATTATGTACTTTTTAGGTCTCAAGTATATGTCGAAGTTAGATGAGTTTGAAGCCTTTGTAGAAAAGATGGGAAAGTATTCTTTGCTTTGTCCTAGCAATGCTGGACCATCAAGGAAGCAAGATATTGTTCTAATTGATGATCTCCCTATCACAAATGGAAGAGTTGCTTTCGGGAGATTAAAGACATGCTTAACTACTCTCAGTCATTCTGCTCAACTTCCAATCGTTATATTGATAACAGAATATCATAAAGTTGAGCTTGGTGATAATTCGACGAGGCACAGTGAAGAGCTTGTGTCCTTTCTTGAGAGAGCTGGTGCTCACAAGGTAACATTTAAGCGACTTTACAGGAAGCACATATCTTCAAGCTATGTCATTATTAATATTTTAGAAATGTAATGTTCTTTATAAATTTCTCAACCATTCTTTTGTAGATTGCTTTCAATTCGCTTACAGTAAATTCCATCAAAAAAGTTCTTTCCATGATATGCAAAGAAGAGAAGTGTGATGTGATTCCTGAACAGATTGATCTGATAGCTAAGGCTAGTGGCGGTGACATAAGAAATGCAATAACATCCTTACAGTACTACTTTTTAACGCCATGTAATTTGCTCAGCTGTGCTAGATCAACTCTGATGGAAGCCAATGCCAGACTTGACTCAGATGGTTCTCGGTTATCACCATTTACAGAACTTCCTGAGCAAAGGGAAGTCAATTTTAGTTCGCGCTTTCCGTTTGCAAAGGATGAAACACTTACTCTATTTCATGCCTTGGGAAAATTTCTACACAACAAGAGGGAGGGAGCGGATGCATTATATTTAGGTATGAATGCAGAATGAATCTTCATAGAACCTTTTCATTCAAAATAAAAAATTGAATATTAATAGCAAGTTAAGATTTAACAAAAGGGAATTCTATAATAAGTTATTGCTGGCAAATGAATTGTTGATTCTTATTTATGGATTTTTTTATTGGGGCATTTACAGATGTATCACACAATTCTTATGTATTTATATATCTCACACCTAAACTTTTATATTTACACACGACTCAAATATTTAATATCACATCAGAAATAACACTATTACCACTTTTTAAAAGTGAAATGTACAATTTCATGCATAGATTTAAAGCGTCAAAGTTTTATGGATATAAATATGAAAGTTTAGGTGTGAGACATGTAAATACATAAAAATTGTATGCTGTGTATGTAATTTTTCCTTTGTTTTTAAAGTTTACTCATGCGAGTGTATTCTATAGGTTTTGGGTTGCTTCCGTGGAATGGGAATGAAGTTAACAATGTTTAGAAGAATTGCCTTCATTGGTTTTGTAGTTTTGAGCAATTATATTTTTTTCCCTTATAGGTTAAACGAGTAAAAGATTCATCACTCTCATACATATATCTGCTTAAAACCTGTTGTATTTTGATATATGCATGCCATCATTTGATACCTGAATTTTGATTTTGTGCTTTAACAGATGACATGTACATGGAGTTTAGTGTACAAATGTCAGCTTCTTATAAATATAGCAGCTTTATGGGAATTTTGGAAAAATATTAGTTTTCTAGTATTTAATGTTTTATGAACACTTCTACTCGTGTTCTGGAGTAGTAGTGCCTTTTTAATGCAAATTCAATGTTTATGTTTGAGTTGCAAATGATGTATTAGGAGAAGGTTAGATGGTACCATTTTCGCCACTGTTTTCCTTGATTATGTATTAGTTTTTTGCAAGTGTGTAGGCAGAAGATGTGGGAATAAGTCTGTGGCCACACAGTTTGATTGGGGCATCATAGCTTCTATTCAGGTTCACGTAACATATTTCCTCCCAAATTAAGAGTCCGTCTGAATCGGTCAAATTATATTTAAACTCCATATCACCCATCTCAACTGGCTAGTTTTTTGTATTAAATACCAGCTCCCTTGTTCAATTCTCAGGACATATGTGTAACCTCCATTTATCAGTACATATGTGCACCTACGTTTATAGACAGTGATCTAATTTAATTTTGGTACTCGATTAGGGTCACTAATGTACTGGCCTTTGAATTTGAGTAGGGTAGGAGCTTTACAACTATTTGTTTGTTTTTCTTAGGATCATCTAAGCGAATTATACTTCTAATCAGTACAACATCTGATGCTACAGGCCCAGAATCCCCCGTTCTCAAAGACAAATATGTGAGGAAGCCTCTAAAAATGGATGCTCCAGAGATGATTATTTCTCAAGCGTATGGGCAAGCAATGCCCGTTACTGATTTCCTGCATGAGAATGGTGATCTTTTATTGCTAATTTCTTTGCATCAAGTAGCTCGCTACTCCTTGATTCTCTTAGATAACGATATTTATAAGTGACGTGCAAAGTCCTTATATCAACAGATTTCCAATGATTTGATGTCATCATCATGTTTTGTTGTTCATATTTGCTTGTATTTGTTTGTTGTGCTACAAGATTCAGTCCACCTTGTTGTTCCTAGTCAATTACTGAAAATAATAGTTTTGTCCTTATGGTTGAATTGTTCTGCTGTTGTTGTGTCAAAAAAATTGAAATGAAAATTACTCTCAATTCGTACTTTGTAGAACTCATGCATTTGCAGCTCATGAAAAAATAAGCTGTATGGCTTACTTAATGTTTTTTGCGACTTCTCTTCTTTTACTTAGTTTTTAACTTTCAATTTTTTTTCTTTCATTTGCTGTTTGCAGAACCTGATTTTAAACACTTGCTACAGTTTACCCTTTTATTATTGAAAATTTTTATGCCAAAATTCTGTCTTCGATGCACTAAACTTTCTGAAAATTTTAAACAAGTTGAACTTCACAGTCAAAATTCACCTTTCAAAAATTTTGCATGAGTGATTTTGCCTCGTAGCTCCAAATCTAACCTCAAATGTTTTGCATGATCTTCGCCATTTCTTGAATAAGTCAGAATAACATCAATAAATTTAATGATGATTTGATCACATATGGCTTGAAAATTCGATTCATCAGGTCTACGAAATTGCATGAGCATATTTTAAGCTAAAATAAATAACTAAGAATTCATAATGACTATATCTAGTCCCAGAAGCTGTCTTAGTTATATCTGCCTCCTTGAATAGCCTGATGATATCCTGATCTCAAATCAATTCGGGAAAATACAGTTGCACCTTCTAATTGATCAAATAGATCATTGATGTTGGTCAAATGATATTTTTCTTGATTTTCACCTTATTCAACTCTCTATAGTCAATACATAACCGCATAGAACCATCCTTCTTGAAGGATAATACTGGAGCACTCCACGGTGAATTGCATGGTCTGATAAAATCCTTATCTACCAGTTTCTGCAAATGACATTTCAATTTCTGTGATTTCTTCGAAGCCATCCTGTGAGGAGATTTGAATATTGCGGGCGTTCCTGACTACACATCAATGCTAAATTGAATTTCTTGTTCTGGTGATAGCCCTGACAATTCGTCGGGAAATACATCTAGAAATTCTGAAACCATTGTAATATTCTTCAATTTATTTACATGTTTATTTAACACTTCTAATTTTATCAGAAATACCAGTTCATCATGTAATGGTTCTGTACAAAGGAAAGAAGAAACATGAATACCGAAGAAACAGAGAAGAGAAATCGAACAGACGGAAGAGAAAATGAAAAAGAAAAGAAGAAGTGAACGGTTGGGCAGCTAAACAAGAGAGGAAGCGAGCGGTCAGAAGCCTAGGAGACAAGTCACCCTAAAATTAGACACGAGAGGCAAGTACTTACCAGAAGAGCCGGAGCAGTGTGCGTATTCGATTGAAGAAGACTCAAATCCTAGCCACTTGCTTGTAGAGGAAGAAGAGGAACGGCGGGAAGAATATTCAAGCTACGTCGTGTGAGGAGGCGACGTCGCAGGTTCTCGCGTACAGAGACTGGAGAGGAAGGTTAGACGATTGCGTGTAAGAGTTCCTTCCGTGTGGGTGCTAAGCAAGACTGAGTGTTTGAAGAGGTAGGGGTAGTTTTATATAATAATTTTATATATATATATATATATATATATATATATATATATATATATATATATATATATTATTGATTAAATAAAAAAAAATGAGTTAAATTCTTTAGTTTTTAATAACATAATAAATATGAATGCCATGCTTATTTTAGACATTCAATTATAGAGGAATTGACGTCAAGGTAAAACAATCGGCATCGAGGTGTCTTTTTTTCTTCTATATTATGGTAATAATTTTATATTTCTTCTGAATCACTCGCATTAGAATGAAATTAGTCAAGATATCTTGTTACTGCACTTAGAATATAATTATTTTCTTATTTTTCAATTTGAGCATCTAGAAATGAATGAATGATTTGCATAGTTATTTATTTATTACACATATATGTTATAAAAGACTGATATTATATGATATTTAGATTATAAATAAGATTATTTATGGTATGTTTGCTTGTACATGCCTGACTATGATGGGGTCACCCCTTGATGGTAATAATTGGAGAACATTAAGGTACCCGCACATGTATATGAAAAATGATATTGATATTGAAGTATTTTAGTTCGTACAAATTTTTAGACGGCGCTCCTATGACGGTTGTATTAATGTGAAATGATAGTGATATAATGATTGAATAATATGTTTAAATATTTATATTGATTTATAAAAAAACTTAACTAGCATGCATATTGTTTTTTCTCCTTGTATTGTAGTTTAAAAGTATGAGTATTCACTGGCTTGTTTAGCTTATTATTGTTTTAAAATAATTTTTCATGTTTAATTAGTTAATTACAAGATGAGCGAAAGAAGGAAAATGTTTATAGAATACTTGGACAACCATCATTGAGGTAATTGTAATTGTATCATTGTAAATTAATTTGTAGTGACACTTTCATATTCTAAATTGTAGATTAATATAGAAAATTTAATTCACATTGTCCGACTGTCTGTACCCAAATAGTTAACTTTAGGCCCTGAGTTGGGTCCTGACAAAAGTGATATCAGAGCTCAAAGTTTATGATTAATTAATTGAATATTGATGAAAGTGCCAATAGGAGAATTATAAGAATATTTCTGATAAAAATTAAAGTGAACTCAAAGTAATAATTATTATTCATTCAGTCATAATAATATATCCGAAATCATAGAAGAAGAAAATCAGATAGAAAACAAAGGAGTACAACCTACTATTAATATGAACACGAATGTCCTCACTTAAATGATGGTAGCGATGACTTAGTTGATTCAAGAGTCCACGTCGCACCCTATCAGAAATGATACTGATTCTGTAGAAAAGTACTTTTAAGATATTTCAAGATTTGCGTCCATCTTTGTTCAAAGGAAATAAAAACTTAATTGAAGCGGAGAACTAACTAATGCTGATAGAGAAGATACTAGATAACATGACTTGTCCGGATGAAAGAAGAGTATTGTTGATGACATTTGAGTTGGATGGAGAAGCCGAAAGGTGGTGGCTTGGGTAGCGTCAGGATAGGTTAGGGAACGTAACCAACACGATAAGTTGGGAGGTGTTCGTGGATCTTTTTAGAAAGGCTTATATCTCTATTTGCTCGACGACAGATGTAGGATAAGTTCATCAAGTTGAGGTAAGTAGTGAAGACAGTCATGCTGTACGAAGCATAATTTATTTCACTATCGAGGCATGCACCGCAGTTGATCGCTACTGCAGAAGAAAGTGCTACAGATTCCTTTCGGTATTAAAGATTCTATCAAACAGTTGTTAGTACCTTTAGGAATAGATGAATACTGGGTATTGGTGGAACGAGCTAGAAGTGTGGAAATCGACTATCGGCTTATTCAGAATAAACATCTTGCAAATGAGTGCAATGATACAACATGCAACATGACACACACAAACGGATGTACCGGTAAAATAGGCTACCTATAAAGAGGAATTACCCCTGTCCGAGTGTCCGAGTCACTACAAGTGACTTTGCATCGAGTAAATGAATACTTTTGAAGATGATTTACACCTTACCCGAGAGGCACTTATAGAGCACACATTCAAATATGCAGGATATGCAAGGCATGCCGTGGAGGCAGTGACTCAGAAAGAGTAGGCATGCAGTGGAGGCAGTGACCTGAACAAATGGGCATGCCGAGGAGGCAATGGTCCATGGTGGACATGCCGTGAAGGCAGCGGCTCGGACAAATGAGTATGACGAGGAGGCAGTGACCTAGAGGTGTGATGATTCTCGCTGAGAACCGCACGAGTGTGGTGCAAATGCAAATGCAAACACCCAGGAGTGGTGTGAAACGGGAGCAAACAAACATGCACATGCACATGCACAACATGCAATATGATGCTAAAGCCTATAATCATGCAAGTGGTCGGTTGACTGGGCTGTGGTGGTTGGTCAGACCGAAGAAGCGGGTGGATCTATTCGTGGTATTTGATCGTATCCAAAAGGTTGGGTGATCGCCTCGGGAAGATCGATCGAACCCAAGGCGGGTGATCGACGCGTAGCCTTCAGTCAAATCTAACAGACAGGGTGATCGGCCCTAGACGACCGATCAAGCCCAAAAGAGGATCGGCCGATTGACCCAAAGTGCTCACGCAATCATACAATGTCACGAGTGACCACATACAAAAATGCAACAAAATGGTCAATGCACATGCAATGCAACCCACACACTCAACGGTGTGTCGAACTTGACCTAACGACCTTACATGAGTATCTAGGGTTGACACCCTTGGACTTTTGGCGTGGTTATGTGAAGGCTTGCCTCTTCGATTTCTCGTAAGGGAAACTCGCCACCGTTCGTAGGACAGATTAGCTACAAAGTTTTTTCCGCTCTACAAACACCCACGATATTATAGGACAGCCTAACTGCAAATCTTATTCCGTCATCTAAGATCAAACTCAACCAACTTCTCCAAGGAAAGTTGGGAGCGCCAAAGCCTTGGGAAATTGGGATTCCGACCCGACAGAATTAAGTTTAAAGGGTCACAACAAGGAATCACTCGACTTCGTATAGAACTTAGCCAACGATGGGATTCTTAACCTAGGGCTTCCTCCAGGGAAAGCAACGATCCATCACATAGGCACGTAACCGCGCCGACTCATGTAGGCGCACGCACCCTGTGGGGCGATCGAACCCACAGGCCTAAATGGGATTAAACCTAGGGCTAGCTATGAGTTTTAAGGAATCTCACCACCGTGACGGCTACGAACGCGTTATCTTTATGTTGAAGAAAAGCCCACGTGTCGAGCCACCGTTGTCCGGTCCACACGCCGACATACCTCGCAGAACATGCACAGAACGAAGGAAGATAGGAGCTAATGAGGTATGCAAAGTACATTTGATTAATGTCGCAGTATATGAAAACACGACCAAAATGTACTTTCGAGAAGGGAACTAGATGCCGACGAGGGCGGCTTTGTGGCTTCAATCTCAAGGGAAAGAAACCGACGAAGGGAGGCAGCAAGGTCAGACGACGCCAATGGGAGGCACTCGACGAAGGGGAGTGCGATGCACTTGTCGAACAACCGGCAAAAAGAGCTGGCTAGGGCATCATCAAATCAACAAGGGAGACTCTTTGGTCTGACTGTCTTGGGCCAGAAGGAGGCGTTCGCTAGCAAGAAAGAGTTCCGGCGAGGCTGAGGCAGCCGCAAAGCCAAAGCCCTAGGCTTTTAGAAGAAACTGAAAGAGGGCCGACATGAGAAGGAAGCTCAGTGGCTTCGCGAAGGAGGCAAAAGAGCTCCTCGAGTGGCTACAGGGTTGCTGACAGGGTGGAGCGACGGTGCAAGTGGCGAGCTCGACAGTTTGCGCATTTAGGGCACGCGACCGAACAAAAACTGGGGAAGCATGGATGATCAGGGAAGACGGGCTCAACAGCGTGAGGCGATGCCTGTGGTGGAGCGTTCTCTGGTGAGTGAGGCGCGACGGCTAGGGCTTGCGCTCGGGAGAAGGGGCCTTGAAAATTGAAATAGGGTGGCCGAGCATTAGATTTAGGGATTTAAAGAAAAAAAGATGTTTTTTAATAATAATAATATTGTTGATTATTTAATATCCTTGATTAGCGCATTTTCACATATGCACAGAGCTCCAACAATATGGGTGTCCTTCCCGGGTAAAATCGATGATCTGGACCCGCTTGCGTGGTCCGTTTCACCATAAAATAGTACCTTTAGGAATAGATGAATAAAGGGAGGAAGTTTAAGATCAATTTGGGTGGAGCTGACAAAGGAACGACTCAGGGTACTGAAGCACTTGTTCCAAATGCGGAAGACAACATAAACGTGAATGCCTGATGGGCTTTAACAATTTCTATTGGTGTCTTTAGGCCGGTCATATATCAAGCTATTGTCCATCTTTTGGCCAGAAGAGCGCTGAAGATCAAAAATCATGTGGAAATCCTTCACAAAACTCGGCAGGCTGGCAGAAAAAATTTGTCAATAGCCTTAGCTCCTACCGAAGGTCAACCAAGATAACCGGTTTGACCACGGGTATGTTCCCTCACTCATAGTGAGTTTGAAGAATCTATTGCTGCAGATGGTGGTGTGTTCATATTACTTTGTATTTTTCTTAACATGTTTTCGTGTTTTAGTATCGTTGTGTTCTGAAGTATAGTTGAGTCGTCTTGTATCGAGTCTTTACCTTTATAGCGATTGCTTCTCCTAAATGACCTTAGTTTCATGGATAGCTAATGTTGACGTGCTTGAGAACTGTTTATAATTTTCGAGAACAAAATTTTGTGTAAGTGGGGAAGAGTGTAACATTTTGGTATAGGGGGAGAAGAAACGAGGAAATCAAAGGCACAACGAAGAGGAATCGAATAGACGTAAGAGAAAATGAAGATGCGAAGAAGACGAATTGGAGGGTTATGCAGCCGAACAGAAGGAGAGGAAGCGAGGGGGTCAAAAGTCCGGGGGACAAGTTTCCCTATAAATAAACAAGAGAGACATGAACTTACTAGGAGAGTTGGAGCCACGTGCGAGTTTGATTGAAGAAGAAGAATCAAACCCTAGCCTCTCGTGTGTAGAGGAAGAAGAGGAATGATAGGAAGAATCGTCGAGCCGCGTCATGTAAGGAGGCGACGTCAAGGGTTCTTGTGTGGAGAGACTGAAAAGGAAGAAGGGCGGGCAATCGCGTGCGGGAGGAAGCAGACCCTTGCTGGTGTTGAGCCGTGTGCCGAGTGTTTAAATTGGTGGGGTAGTTTTTATGAACTTGACGACGACAAACCTTCGTGGACCTAGTCGCGGCGAGGATTCTTACGACCTCTAAGACTTTATCTTTGAGAGAGTCTACAGGCGAGTCCCCTCGGAATCGGACTTGTAGCATTTGGCCCCCGCCGGCGGTCGTCGTTTGCTTTTTGTTTCCAAAATTAACTGTGAGGAGATAGGCTTTGGTGACAATGGCGGTGGTGGCAAAGAAGGGATGGGAGCAGTACATGCTTCAGCTCCAGCTTCATCCGCTTAGGATGAAGGCAATCACGGCTGGGGTTTTAGCTGGAATCAGTGACTCTGTGGCGCAGAAGCTGTCCGGAATTCAGAGGATTCAGCTTCGGCGTCTCCTTCTGAAAGTGATCTTTGGATTTGCATATGGCGGACCTTTCGGGCACTTCCTACACAAGCTTTTGGACAAGTTATTCGTAGGAAAGAAAGATAACAAAACGGTTGCAAAGAAGGTATTGCTGGAACAGGTGACATCTTCATCTTGGAACAATTTTCTCTTCTTGCTATACTATGGTTTGATTGTGGAGGGAAGACCCTGGCCGCAAGTGAAGAACAAAATTAAGAAAGAGTATCCCTCAGTGCAGCTGACTTCATGGATGTTTTGGCCTGCGGTAGGGTGGATAAATCATCAATACATGCCGCTTCAGCTACGTGTTATATTTCACAGCTTAGTTGCATGCTGCTGGGGAATTTTCCTGAATCTCAGAGCCAGGACTATGGTCTTGAGCAAGTGAAAGTACTAGTATTATTATTCAACAGTAATTGGTGTGCGCGAATAATGACATTGCAGCACTGTCCTGGTAACTTTGTTCTGTGTAATCTTACATTTTAAGGTATTTTTAACATAAAATGGGTTTTCTGTTGTGATTATTTGGAGTGCTGAAGCTAATGTAATACGTTACACATTTATTTGGCGTCTGAATATTTTTTTTGCATTATATATATATATATATATAAATATAATTGATTAGATAAAATAAAAATGAGAAATTAGTTACTTTGTAATAACATAATAAATATGAATATCGTGTTTATTTTAGGCATTCAATTTTAAAGGAATCAACTTTTAAGGGAAAAACAATCTACATCGATGGGAATACTTTTACTTCTAAATTATAGTAATGAGGTTGTATTTATTCTAAATATCTCATATTATAATGTTATTAGTCAATATATCTTGTTACTGCAATTAAAATATAATTCTTTTGTCTTATTATTCAAATTGATCTAAAAATGAATGTGAATGATTTGCATGGTTAATACTTATTTATTATACATGCATGTTATAAAAGTAAGATATTGTATGATATTTAAAAAAGAAAAAATAATGTTGTATTTCTTCAAATAAGCAAGGGTTCTCATATTACGGACGAATGTGGGTAAAGAAGATAGACTATGATACTCATATTAGGATAAGATCTTGGAATATAGGTACTCTAAATGGTAAATTAATGGAATTAGTTGATATTATGATTCATAGAAAGATAAATGTCTTATGTATTCAAAAAACTAAATAGGTTGGAGAAAATGATAAGGAGATTGATAACTTAGGTTTTAAGCTTTGGTATTTTAGTAAGAGTCGCACTAGAAATGGTGTAGGTATAATTATGAATAATAGTTTGAAATATAATGTTGTAAAAATTAATAGTGTTGGAGATAGAATTATAGCAATTAAGATTATTGTTGATACTAAGATTTCATAATATCATAAGTGCTTATGTTCCTCAAGTAGTTTTAGATATAGGCTCTAAAGATAAATTCTGGAATGACGTAGAAGATTTAATACATTTGATACTCTTGAAGAAATAATTTTTATTGGAGGAGATTTAAATGGACATACCGGTAGAGTGGTAGAAGATTTCAAAAATATTCATGGTGGCTACGATTATGGAGCTATTAATGAAAAAGGTAGAGTCATATTAGATTTTTTTTATCGTGTGATTTGATTATTACTAATGCTTTATTCAAGAAATGAGATGAGCATCTTATTACGTTTAAGAATGGATCCAATGAAACACAAATAGATTATTTTCTTATGAGAAGAAGTGATCGTCGAGATTGTATGAATTGTAAGGTCATTCCAAGTGAAAATTTAATTATCCAACATTGATTATTAGTTCTAGATTTTTAGACGAAGAGTTGTAAAATAAAGATTTCTAGGATTCATCATCGTAGAATTAGATTGAGATATCTAAAAGATACAAATAAAATTATTTTTATGAGTAAAATTAAAGATTTTAAAATTTGGGATGTTAATAAAGAAGCAAATGCTATGTGAGAAAAAGTAACAAATACTATTAAACAAGTGGCAAAAGATGTACTTGGAGAATTAAAAGAAAAAGTTTCTATAAACAAAAATACTTGTGGTGGAATAATAATGTGCAAGAAAAGATAAAATATAAGAAGTTATGTTATAAAAGTTGGTTTGAAAGTAAAAGCTTAAAGAACTAGAAAAATATCAAATGACCCCCTTGGAGTCTAGAAGAACAATTTGTGATGTTAAAGATTATGCTTTTAGCGATCTTTATAATATATTAGATACTAAGGAGGGTGAAAATTATATGTATAAACTAGCCAAAGAATGAGAAAAGAAAACTAAAGATTTAACTCAAGTAAAATACATTAAAATGAAAATAAAAAAGTGCTTTTCTTAGAAAAAGATATTCAACATAGGTGGGTGAGTTATTTTGATAAAATTTTTAATGAATTTTCTAAAAATATGATCGACCTTAGTGATCTTAATATCATCAATAATAAATAAAACGTTTCATTTTGCCCGTCACATTAGTAAAAAAAAATGAAGTTGATGAGGCTTTAAAAAAACCAAGGGTGGAAAGTTTGTAGGACCTGGTGATATCCCAATTAAAGTGTGGAAATATTTTGGAGATTTGAGAGTTTCTTGGCTTTCTAAACTGTCTAACATTATTTTTAAAACTAAAAAGATTCCTAAGGAGTGGAGGAAGAATATTTTGGTCCCCATTTTTAAGAATAAAGGGGATGCAGAAGAGTGTGCAAATTATAGAGGAATTAAATTGATGTGTCATACTTTAAAATGATGGGAGAGGGTAGTTGAACATAGGTTAAGACATATTATCAAGGTTTCTCATAATCAATTTGGATTTATACCGGGTAGGTCTACTATGGAAGCTATACATTTATTGAGAGGTTTGATGGAGAAGTGCAAAGATAATAAGGAGGATCTACATTTGATTTTTATTGATTTAGAAAAAGCTTACGATAACGTTTCAAGAGATATCTTTTGGAGAGTTTTTGAGAAGAAAGGTGTTAGATATAACTTATATTCGAGTCATTAAAGATATAGATATTAGAGCTGTTACTTCAATTTTTTCCGAGAGAGATATGGATTGACACACAACATCAGAGATTTTGGCAACCAGCAGAACTTGAACAGGTACTGCTTTATTGCGCCCACTGCCGTATGTTTGGACACTCTCCTCATCAGTGTTACCACCTGCATCTGAATCTTAAACCTCCACGTATAAATGCTACTGGGCCACACATTTATGCCACGGTTACACCATCTTCCTCACTGCCTGTGATACCTAATGTAACGCTCACGCCGGATACGGTGCAAATGTCTACTGATACTGATTCAGAGCATGTTGATAAGGATCGATTGTTTGAGGAGTGTCAGGTGGTTGTACCTAGAAGGCAGGATGCGGTCACTGCCCCTTCTTCTCAGCCTTATTCTATTGGAGTAACAACTATCGTGGAGGGTGCTGCCCTGATGTGATTGAACTTAGGGAAGAAGCGAACATTCACATTCAGATGACGGAAAAGGTGCCTACCACTACCAAGGGAGAATTACTGTCAAACAGTAGCCTTATTACTGCTACTAATCAGTTGGTTGAACTACCCGTTCGTAGGGTAGGAGATCCTCAAATATTTGAAGACTGTCCTACACAATCACTGGAACCTATCGCTGCAACTGCCTTTCATTCTAAGGATCAGACCGACCAGTCTTCAGAAGAAGAATGACAAGTATACACTTCCCGGTGGAAGAAGGCTGGGGGTAATATTCAACTTGGAAACTTAATGGATGATACCTTGGTCTCTCCTAGTAATGGAACATCACTTCAGAATTTGATTTCTGGATGCACTACAAGAACCAGAAGAAGAGAAAAGTCTTGACAACCTCTTCCATAAACAATGTTTATTTACATGTTTTCTTTTTTTTTTTTGTCTTTTGCACCCTTTTGTTTGAGCTATCTTTGCATTCTGTTTCTTATGAGTAAAGCTCCATCTATTGGGCACTCTCATACTACTTGTTTTATATCCCTTTTATTTCAATAATATATATATATATATATATATATATATATATATATATATATATATATATATATATATATATATAAATATACTAGAGCTGTTAGTTGTGTCCGAACCGAAGGAGGATTGACCAAATATTTTTCTATTTCTATTGGATTATACATGAGGTATCGACTTTAAGCCCATATCGTTTTTGCTTTAGTTATGGAGTGTCTTACTGGACATTTACAGGAGGATTTACCTTGGTGTACATTTTTTGCTAATGATTCTTTCTCGTCGATAAGACGAGAGAAAAAGCCCAGGATAACTTGAATTACGGAGGTCTAAATTGGAGTCTAAATGATTTCGTTGGAGTAAAACTAAAACTGAATACCTGGAATTTAATTTTAGTAATAGTAGCTCTAGTGACAGAAGTTAACTTTAGGTGATCAATGTGATCGATTTAGATATCTTGGGTCTATTGTTCAAAGCGATGGTGATGTTATTAGTAGTATTCAAGTTGGTTGGTTGAAGTGGAAGAATGCTTCGGGCCATTGTGTGATAGAAAAGTACCGCTTAGATTGAAAGGAAAATTTAATAAGATGGTGGTGAGACCTGCAATGCTCTATGGTGCTGAATGTTGGTCTTTAAAAGGGAAGCATAATACTAAGTTAAGTTTTGCCGAGATGAGAATGATTAGGTGGATGAGTGGCTTTACACTTAGAGACAAAATGCAAAATGAATATATCCGTGATAGGGTTGGTGTAACTCCAGTGACGGACAAAATTAGAGAGAGTCGCCTTAAATGATTTGGTCACATTAAAAGTTGATCATCTGATGATCCGATTAGGAGAGTAGATGTTTTAGATTCGACTTATGTTAAGAAAGGCAGAGGTAGACCTAGGAAGACTTGAGCTTATTGTATAAAAAATGATCTTAATTTATTATACATAGTTGAAAATATGACACTAAATAGGACGCAATGGAGAAAAAAAATTGCTGTAGCCGACCCCACTAAGTGGGATTAAGGCTTTGTTGTTGTTGTTGTTTTTGAATAACATATTTAAATGTTTATATTGATTTATAAAATAGCTTAACATGCATATTCTTTTTTTCTTGTATTGTTGTAGTTTAAAAGTACGAGTATTCACTGATTTTTTAGCTCATTGATGCTTTAAAATTAATTTTTCAGATTTAATTAGTTAATTAGAAGATGAACGAAAGAATGAAAAATATTATAGAAGGCGTGGATAACCATCGACGAGGTAATTGTTTGTATCATTTTAAGTTAATTTGTAGTAGCTCTTTCATTTGTTAAATTGCACATTAATATAGAAAATTTAATTCACACCATCCGACCAACTGTACCTACCTTGGTTGATTCCAAGATTTGGGTCGGATCGTGACATCGCTTCACAAACACTTTCCAACATTTACCACACTAATCAAGGATGATTGGGTATTTCAATCACATAAGATATAAAACGGTTTCTCTCTAAAAGATTTCAGATTCACCCACCTTTTCCAACATTCAATTGTAGCAAAATGATTTATCAACTATTCCATCTCTAAAATGACATCAAAGGTCTGAATTAGTATTATAATCAACTATGTTAGCAATTTCTTATCATGAACATGAACATGCTATACATCTTCTATTGGCTTAAAAATTACTTTTTGATGGCATAATATCACATAAACTAGGAGTAAAATGTATAATATCAAAATCTAAATTGCCAACAAACACATCAGAAATAAATGAATGTGATGCACCTGAATCGACTAGAACAGTGTCAGGCTAATCTAGAATTAAGAGTGTACCTGTAACCACATCTTGAGATTTTTTAGCTTCTTGAGGGGAAATCGCAAAATATGAGGATTTTATTGATTGCTCAATTTTGTGCTATGAAATTTCATCCTTTGTTTGCACTGAAAACTTTCCCAAAAATTAATTCTTGCAATGCTGGTTGGCTTCCAAAAACATTTTGGATTGTCCTTGTTCTTGAATTGTCTGTGATTTGATGTCCCTCTTCATTTCTTGTGGACAATTCATTTGGATATGCCCTGACCGCCCACATTTGTAATATTTTTTTAAACAAATCAAACATTGGCCAAAATATCTTTTCACTTTTTTTACGATCTAGTTTTCCTATCTGAGGATGGTTCTGCTTTCCTTCTAGTTTAATTTTATCGCTTTGTAAGTATTCTCTTTTGCCAAAATCCTTACGCTTGCTTACCTAAGGTTGCCATTGCTGACTGGAAAAGTTCAACTCATTTTTTATTCTTCTCGCTCTTCAACGGTTACTGAGTAGTTCATGATTTTAATTGGAGCTAATGCCAACCTTAAGTGATCTTTGAGATCGCATAGAAATATTAACACTTTTCCTCCTGGGTGCTGACATAATGAGTGCATATCTGGAAAGAGGAGAATTCTACCTCACATTGCATAATTATCTTGGACAATTGAGTTAGATTGAATAACTTATCTTGCAGTGCTAATATGGCTAAAGGCTGAATGAACCAGTCTTTAAAGACCTTCTCAAAGTCATCCTACTGAATTTGTAGAAGAGGTGTCAACTAAAATTTTTATCTATGTTATGTTTGTCGCCACCTCTCCTTCTCGCCTTCTAGCATGAAAGTAGTTGGTACAAAATTTCTGTTTTCCGGAGAAATCACACTATCCAAAATTTTTCCGATCTGCAGGAGCTAATCTTCAACAACTGTAGGATCATTAGCACCCTCAAATGCAGGTGGCTTGAAAGACTTAATTCAAGTGCCGATCCACTTTTGCACCAGTTTCATATCTGGGCTTTATACTAGTGGAGAATCTTTCGATAAAGCTATTTTATCAGCTATTTGTGATATTAACCGCACTATGCTCTGTAACTTAGTAGCTTTGGTGTTTTCATTTGTCTTGTTTTGATTTTCAATTCAGCATAAACAATTTCAGATGTTACTTCATGCCCTGTACTTGGCCTACGACGAGACTGACCCTTAGTACCTTTTGATTTATCTCCAGGCATATTCATTTTTATTGGCACAATTTATTATTTAATTGTAATTTATCATATAATATTGTGTTGTGCATGCATGATACCATGACTCGTATGGGATACCCACCCAAAATTGGTCTAACTTATAGCTCTATATAAATAAATTCATATTTGATATTATTCTTACTTTTAAATTCAACAGGCTTCCATTAACTTTTTCATCCAATAATCATGCTATGATACCAGTTTCTGTCACACTCCAACTAACTTCCTAATACGGGTCAATCGTGGTGCGACAGAGGTTGACAATTTGGTCAGAACAACTCTCATCAACTCTCGTTCTGATTTAATAATCATGACTAGTGGGTGTTGGATTATTTTAACTAAATCGACGCAACATAAGCGATACATTGCATTTCATAATTCATTCATATACATACTCAGAAGCATGTAAATTATATCATGCAAAAAATATAAAAAATATAAAAAGTTGCTAAATCCAATATAATAAAAGTACGTGCTCAAAATATATGTACAAGCTTTCAAAACTATCGTGCAAAGTTGTATAAAGACACATTGTCTACTCGCCCCGGTGCTTGTTCTCTTTACTTGGAAGGCAATAACGAAGAATGAGTAATACGAGTTCAGAGAAATAATCAAGGTTAATATAAGAGTTTATACATTGAAAAGAAATGACGTGAGTATTAACATGCTAGCATGGTAGAGAACATAAAAAGAGAGCAGGGTGGTATAAAAAATAAGACTGTAGTGTGACATGTAGTTCGTAAGTATGAAATCATAAACATAAGAAAAAAAATGTTCATAGACATGTTCACGAGCTGTTTATTGTATGTAATCATAACAATGTCATTTCACATTAATGTCATCTATTTAATGTATACGACTCAACTATTTTATTGTCATTTCATCATGGGTTGTCACCATGTCCCTCAAACGTTATATAAACTATTGATAATGGTTGGACTTATGTCAATATAATAGTTATGGATAGCCCCCCTAATACACATGGTTTTCTAATGTTCTATCACCGCCTAATTTCAATAGTTCCCAGTTTTTCGTCTGCGTATAAATATCAGGAGTCGGGAATTCTGCATCCATGCATAATATACTTGTAAGCACTCATGTAATAGTTTTTTCATAACATTCTTTTTAACATTTAATTCATTATTCATGCATCAATCATTTTCAGGTATTACAGGTATCATAGGTATGAACCATAATAAATGAATACCTGCAAGGAATTCATATCATAAGCAGTCATATGCAGCATAGTCCGATCATAGCAGTATAAGTATCGTAAGAAAAGTAATCATGCATTCATACATTCAATTGCATGTATCTATTCATAATATGTAGAAATTCTAAATCTATCCGTGTCAAAATATAAATCATATGAAAACTTATAAAATATTATTTTTCTTAAATTAACATAAGATTATTTCACCTGACTTGGCGGAGCAGTCATACGATGAGTGCCCACACTCGTCTCGAACTCGCCGCCTCGTATAGACAACCTGAATTTGTAAGCATCTTAGAAATTCATTAAATTTTGGTGCCAATCATGATTAACCTAAAAACAAGTATTAAATGCTAAAGCATATCTTAAAAGGGCTTCCTAACATAAATTTGCCTTTTTCCAAAAACACCAAATTTCTCTCGAACTCTCCTTAACACCTTAATGTTTACTTTACCCACTTTGATTTCGTGTTAAAACTAGTACATGAACTTTTAAATCACTTTTGATGCTTCCAACATAACTTTGGCGCCTTCGACGTCTACCGAAAAAGAAAAATGCACGGAAAACGAGACAAACTTCAATATGGAATTGTGGGGAAGGAAATAAAGTCTCAAATGACATGAGAAAGGGATTCGTGCTTACAGAAATCGCCCCTTAACCTTAATACGCAAGTTCGACTTTCGGCTGCGCGCTGCGACTCTGCTGTAGTGCATATCATATAGGAGCTCGCGGGTTCACCTCCAGATGAGTGAGGAAGCTATCGCCTGAGGGAAACCAAGTGACGAAGTAGGAATTCGGGAGAGAGGGGAAGAATACAAAGTCTCAAAAGGAAATATGATGCATCCAGTGAATAACATGGTGTGAGGTGGTGGGGAACAGTGCGAATACGAGAGATTAAGAGATGAATTAGGATAATTAAGGATTAATTAAGTTAATAAAGCTTTAGTTTCCCAATTTTATATCTCTCAATTTGTTATTTATTCATGCATGGTGCTTTATATGTAATTGATATTTTTCATGCCTAAAATTTAATAAAATTATTTTGATTAAATTCCGATAGAGGTAAAATTTGAGATATTTTTCAAATGTGCCGAACTTTACCTTGTGTTTTAAAATTTGGGCTTTACAATTATCTCAAAGTGGCTATAGGCAATCTTTTCCTTTGGCTTGTCAATTCTTTTTTTTTAGTGTAGCCCTGAAATAAACAATGATTAGTGAAAAAATACTATCTTGCAGTTGTGGTCTTTGATGAGTTTATGAATAGATATAAAATTTCTTTTTAGATTAGGAATATGCAACTTATTGTTGAGAGTCAATTCATAAGAAATAGGTATATTTTCTGAACATGCAATAATAGTTAGGGAGACCTTGACTTTTTTTATTTTTCTATTTTACTGGGATAAGATTTATAGGCTGAAAATTGTTAACAAGGCTTGTTATATTATTAGTGGCCCCTGAAGCTATTATCTATGTTTTAGAATAATCATACTCATTAATAATATAGGTGTTAGAATATATATTACTTTTTGCTAGAAGGCATGAATTAGAAAGTTTTTCAAGAGAATCGTAGAAATTCAATTTAATTTTAGTTCTTGTAAGTTTAGTTCTTTCGGTTCAGTAAGCTAAGCTTGTTCTTTATTATCAACCTTCTTTGTTTCCATTATGATCTTGGTACTTTTGTGGAATTACCGTTTTATATGCTTTTTTTGGCAGTTGTTGAAGTTCAATGGCTTAGTAGTTATTCTAATTTGAGCTCTTTTGGTTCAACTAGTTAAGCTTGTCGTTTTTTATGGACCTTCTTTGTTTCCACTATGGCCTTGGTGTTTTTATGGAATTACCAATATTTTCTTTTGATATGCCCTTTTTTTTGCAATAATGGCAATCACGATTGATTTTGGGAGTAGTCCTTTTTTAGGGAGGAATTAGTGACGATAAGTCTCTTATCTTGTGGTTTTATGTTTTTATGGCCGATATTTCAAAGTAGGAGTGTAAAGTATTATTGTTCTTTTTTATTCTCTTCATATGAATAAGAAGATTTTATTTTGGGATTATAGATTCTCTCTGCTCAAGTCTTGAATATAAAGTGGGTCGTGTTCATCATTATGTAAAAAAAATAGAATCATGATATATTTCATCTTGAGATATTGGTGATAATCTAGTTCTTACTAATAGATTATTGCTTTGAAATATTCAATTATAGGCAGGCTATCTAACTTGGTTGTTGTGAGCTTTATCTTGATCTTATAGATGAGAGTGTCGTCTTTAACTTTTAACTAATTTTATTTTACAGCTTCCTAATTATCTTTTCTGGTATTTAAGAATATAATCCCATGATTTCAGGCATCATATTGTTCCATAATGAATGCTATATGAAATATGTAATTCATGAATGATATTATCATTTTGCTATATGCAGGGCTGTAAGTGAGCTAAGCTTGCTTGAATTGTTAAAGAGCTAATGAATTGAGTTTACAAAGCTGTTAGTTTAAAGTTTGAGCTCAAATTGTTGCTCATATATTAAATGAGCCTGACTTTGATGTCGCTTGAAATTTTGGCTCGTTAGTTGGCTTAAATAATTACCATTTCTTTGTTATTGTTCAATTTTTGGAATTTAGTTCTTGTTTATGCTCAGTTGATCCGTGCTATGAACTCGCGTCATCTACAAACATCATTAGTGTTGTTGTAGCCTTACCAAGCAAATATTAAACTCATATAGACTTTCTCGTTGGTCCTGTTAATGCCTTCTCTAGCGAGTAACAAGATTCCATAGCTTCTTCTACAGACACCGTTGGTTCTGTCGTTTCTTTCTTTAGCAAGTCACATCTTCTACAAATGCTATGGGTCATGCCGATATCTGCTCCATAGTAACGAGCTCATGTTGCAATTTCCCATTGATTTCATCGATGCCTTCTCTAGCAAACACTATCAGTAACGGGCTCCTGTTGCAATTTCGTCACATTTGTGGTCTAGAGCTTCTGAGTGAACCTCTTGCTTCTTTTTATCTCGACAAATGAAGCTCAAGTACAAAGTGAGTTTGATCTTGCCATTGGGCAGGTGAATTGAGACCGAGTTTGTTGTGGCTCATTCTAAAACTCGAACATGACTCGTTTTCACCCCTAGCTTTATGGCAAAACAAAATAGTTGAGAAGAACTGTTATATTTCGTAAATGTGTAGGAATATCATAATGGTAAAAAATACTAAGAGTGAGATGCAATTCTATTTTTATCAAAGATATAAAGGAAGCATGAGAAACACTTGAGGAAGAAGATCAACGAAATCAGTGCAATGGCAGCCTATATCAAATAAAGCAACTTTTTCAGTTGGCTTAAGCCCTAAAACTGACCCTAGAACCTTTCTAATACACTCAGTAAACCTCCTTTCCTTTTCCTTACCAATTTGAAATGGTTTATATGGATAGTTGGGAGGATAAAAAGGGAATGCGATTATAAAAATAATGCCAAGGGTATATTCATAATTTTTTAAAAAATTCTGCAATATGTTTGGAGCATGCTCACGCCACAGATTCAGCTATGTATGCAAAATTCGCTTGATGAAAGTTGGCTCTAGAATGTCTAGCTGTATAGAGCAAGGTCAGACAGTCCTTCATAATTCATCATATTATTCCACTGTTTATCAACTCAACTCAATTTTAAATCATACAACGAACAAAATTGTTAGAGAAAGACTATGACCAGTATGAAAACAACAGTCATACAACCATATAAATATAATATTTTTAAAAGAGGACTCCAAAAATGACTAAAAAATATCTTGGCGTCTATGGATGTATGGGGCATTAGAGAGGGTTGCATAGACGAGAATTATAGTGTCCCACCTAATAATTTTTGTCATTTTTGATATGTTTTTCAGCACATAACCGACTCAATGAAGAAGATTTGGATAAATTTTCTTCGTCACAGACTTCTCTCACTTTGCTTCCCTATCAGCCTGTCACTTCCACTGGATTCTCACTGTAGAAATTTGCGTGTTAGACAGTTTCTTAAGATATCTTAAGCCAGTATACATTTACCTCAAGCTCATTGTCTATCACTATATTGATGGCATCTCTAATGTATTCCTCAACGATGAAATGCGGAATACATCATCAATCATATAATGTCATAGCAATAATCCTTTAGCAGCCTTTCAAATTTTATCAATCAGCTTAAATTTTTTAGTGTATCTTGGACTTAAACTTTCACTAATGTAAAGTCTTCCACTTCAAACTCTATGCATGTTGTCTGAAATAATAATATTTCTCTTATAAATACTATTTTCAATCTTTCTTGGATAAGTTTGACATTTATTTTTGGCCATCAAATAGTTTTGTATCAAACAAAGTCCTTTTTCCTACTTTTGTGCATGTTAAAGATGTTTCACACCTATTATAACATGCTACAAATGGAGGATATTGAAATTTGACTATAAATTATTGTTATGAACAATTTCAATCAATGGTACCTGGTGTTCCTTGCTACCTTCAAAGTCAAGTATTATGATATCAAATTTTTATTTGATTAACCTTGTGATTTATCATGTCCAACTACCTTTATGTAATCTCTCTAAAATTAAATGGCATAATAACATTTGTTGTATAGCTCTGATTAACATTCTGTTTTATCACATGACCGTCATGTAACTTAAGTTGATCATGACATTTTATGTTTGTCCATATAGTTAGAAGTTATGGCATGCGCCATTTCAGCAGAGACATGGAAACTTTACTCGATTACCATCTCAACTAAATTGACATTTGAAGTATCAAAAAAATTTATCATTGTGGAGAAGTCATTCAGCATTACAGTATTAATCGGCTTCTTGAGCTGAGTTAGATCTAACCTCCTCATAACTATACAGTGACACCATTCTCACAGAGGTTTGCAGAGTTTGTTGAGTCTATCAATGCTTGAATTTACTATTTGTTACGATGGTTACTTTTTAGGATTATACAGTGATTAAGAAAAAACTCACTTGAGAAACAAATGTACACAAGAAAAATCAAAGTACCATGAGTATATAGCATGTTTAACATTTTACAGTTATTACAAGTGAGGTCAGGATAATTGTTTCACTTCATCAATCGTACTTCATTTATTCAATATGCTTTTTTCAAGTATGATGTTGATTTATAATGATTCTGTTATCAATCAGTTCTCGATTTTTTAAGTGATGGAGCTATGGATGATGCTTGGCTGGTTACTTCTTATTTAAGTGATGCTGATTGCCTTCTTAGTAGTTCACTCCACATTTCTTGCTTGCGGAAATTTTCTGAGACGTATGAATCACAAAGCTTATTGCAATCAGTTGCTTGTTCAGTTGCAATTCGTGGTGTTTTATTTGGAAATTCACAGCCATTGTCATCAAGGTCATAAATTACTTGTATATTTTGGGTTTCTTTATTTATTTTAATGCTTACACATTGTGGTTTGTATTTTCACAGATGGCATGCTATTAGAAAACCAAGGCTTTGGCAAATCGAGCAAGCAGCAAAGAAGTATATGGTATGTACTTTCTTTTACTGTTTTTAGATCATATGGCGTGTTTTCTTTCCTTTTTTTTGGTAATAATCAATATAAAAAATGGTTTGTTTTACATACCTAGCATCTAAAGTTTGATATTTACATACTCAGCACCCCAAACTTCATATTTACGCGCACAACACCCTCTATGTTAAGCCGATCTTTCTCATTGCCACTATCTCCATGTGTTCCTGTGTGTCGTCGTCACCGAAGTCGAGGAACAAACGACATCGAGCGAGTTTGCTGATTCAATCCATGCCGAACCCAATCTCTCACCGAGATCTACTAGCCTCGCCACCTCCAAGATTTCTAAGTTGTCGCTTCAAATGTTATGACGTCACTGACTGTCCGTATTTACATATCTCACCCAAAGTTTATTCTTCATTTGTAAATCATCCAAGATAATGTTGTCAATGACTCATCGGATTTTGTCGGACATTGTCGTAAATGCATTGTCCACCTTCGATGAGATTGAGAAAGAAACAAACATGCTAATGGATGTGTAAAGAAAGCTTAAAATCTATAGAAAAACTAATTTAAAATTCTATGATTGATCCAAAGTGCAGGATCTTAAATCTCATTTCTCCTCTTTTCAATTAACAAAAATGAAAAATCTTATATAGGCTTTTAAATCTTGTCTATCCTCGCTTTGCCTGAAGTCCAGGGGATATAGGAAGATGAAGCCTCCGCTTTGCCTGCAATCTAGGGGAAATAGAGAGACAAAGCTCGCAAAGATGGTGTACGGGAGGAAGTGGGAGAATAAAAAAGGGTTACCTACCTCAATGGTTTTGGATAGGAGCAGAAGTTGGAGGTCTTTGTTCGCTGTGATCTCGTCGTTGCCTTCTCATGCATTTCAGAACCCCGACAAGTTTGTGAACCACTGGATGAAGGCATCGACAGTGTGATTGCCTAGGATGTAGCTCAAGCATTAAAGACTGTGGGTGATGAAGAACAGACAACGAGAACTAAAACTTAGCGGAGAGTGTTGTGTGCGTAAATATGAAGTTTGATGTTCTGAATATGTAAATACCAAACTTTTAGTTTCTATTTATGCGAAAACCTCTAAAAAATTTGGTTCTTGGCGAGCTTTTTAGCTATGAAATAACTTTTTTTTGCGGTCTCGTTGATGCATCTGTTTTACACGGTGTTTATTGGCTTTGGATTTTAATATGTAGGGTTGGAGGATGAAAATTACAACGACATATTGTCATAAATATAGATGAGGGTATTTAAAAGACGGACAAAATTATTTTTATAGGTAAATTTCAAGATCTTAAGATTTGAGATGTTTATGAAAAAGCTAATATTATGTAGGATAAAGTAACATGTATTGTTAAGTAATTTGCAAAAGATGTGCTTATAAAATCAAAATAATAAATTATTTTGAGTAAAAATTGTTGGTGGTGGAATAATAATGTGCAAGAAAAGATAACAAATAAGAAGTTTTATTATAAAAATTTGTTTGGAGGTAAAAGTTCAAAAAATTGGAAACAATATATTGTGACCCGTAGGGAGTCTAAAAGAATAATTTGTGATTCTAAGAATTCTACTTTAGTTTTTTTTATAATAAATTAAATACTAAATAAGCCGAAAGATATATGTATAAACTAGCCAAACAAAGAGATAAGAAAAGTAAAGATTTAGTTCAATGTGTAATAAACATTAAAATCAAAAAAATATTTTTTATTAGATGGGGATATTCAACATAGGTTGTTGAAATATTTTGAGAATCTTTTCAATGAAGGTTGTGAAAATATAATCAACTTTAGTGATCTTAATATCGTAAATAGTAATAATGTTTTTTATTTCTACCGTCGCATTAGTAAAATGAAAATTGAGGTATTAAAGAAAACGAAGTGGGGAAAGACAGTAGGGCTTGATGACATTCTAATAAAAATAAAGAAATATTTATGAGATATGCGAATTTCTTGGCTTACTAAAGTTTTTAATATTATTTTAAAAACTAAAAGGATGTTTGGTGAGTGGTAAAGGAATATATTAGTTACGATTTTTAAGAATAAAGGGGAGGCACTAGAGTGCAAATTATAGATGAATTAAGTTAATGTATCATACATTAAAGTTATGAGAGTAATTGAACATAGATTACAACATGATACAAAAAATTTTGAAAATAAGCTTGAATTTATGCCCGGCAAGTCTACTATGGAAGCTATACATTTAGTGCGAGATTTGATGGAGAAGCTTAGAAAGAGTAAGGAGGATCTACATATGATTTTTGTTGATTTAGAAAAGAATTATAATAAGGTCCTGGAAAAAGTGCTTTGAAGAGTTCTAGAAAAGAAAAGCATTGATATTGCTTATATTCAAATAACTAAAGATATATATATTAGGGTTGTTAATTGTGTTCAAACACAAGCATGATTGACAAAGTATTTTCTTATTTTAATTGGATTACATCAGGGACTGGCTTTAAGCCCATATCCTCTTTCCATAGTTTTGGACGATCTTACTGGATGTTTACAGAAGGATGAACCGTAGTGTATGCTTTCTTATGGATGAGACTAGAGATAGCTCAGGAAAAACATGAATTATTGAGGTCAACATTAAATTTTAAAGACTTTCAGTTGAGCAGATCTAAAATGGTGTACATGGAATGCAATTTTATTAGTAGTAGATCTGGTGGCGGGGTTGTAATTATGGGTGATTAAGTCATTAAAATGAGTGAATGTTTTAGATATCGCGAATCTATTGTCTAAAGTGATCGTGATATAGATCGAGATGTTTGTCTTTTTTTTTTCTAATTCAAGTTGGTTGGTTGAAATGGACAACTGCATCGGACCTATTGTGCGACAGTATAGTACCACTTATATTTGAAGGAAAATTTTATAAGGTGAAGGTGAGAGTTGCAATGCTTTATGGAGCAGAATGGTGGCCTGTAAAAAAGAAGCGTAAACTTCAGTAAAGTGTTGTTGAGATGAGAATGTTTAGGTGGATGAGTGGCTTTACACTTAGATACAAAATGCAAAAAAACAAATATATCCGTGAAAGGGTTAGAGCAGCGCCAATGAATACAAGACTAGAGAGTCGCCTTAGATGGTCTGATCATATTAAACTTTGACCATTTGGTGAACTTGTTGGGAGAGTAGATAATGTTTAAGATTTGACTTATTTTAAGAAAGGTAGAGGTAGATCTAAAAGGACTTGGGCATGTTGTATAAAAAATAATCTTATTTTATTTGAATTAAATAAAAATATGACACCCAATAGGACACAATGGAGAAAAATGATTAATGTAGCCAACTCCGCTTAGGGGATAAAAACATCATGTTGTTTTGCATGATATCGTCCTTTGCATGATTCGTTGTACCCCATTATTTGGTAACTTCTGTCATCTCATTGCCATAGTTAAAATAGTATCATGCACGCATAGTGTTTGCCAATCAAGAAAGAACGATTTTTCTCTACAGATTAAAAAGGATGGGTTTGCTGGTCAGTCTACTAAAATTTATGAGTCTGCAGAGGTTCAGGATTTTGGGTATGGTCAGCATTAAGATGAGGTAGAAAATGTTGTGAAACTCAAGTCTAAAGTCATTAATATTTGCATTATGCCAATCAACTTGATATTTAAATTTGAATTTTGAATTGTACTTTGTTGTGTTTGTATTTATGATCTCATAATTAACGTAATGTTTTTGGCTTGAATTGACTCTTGGTTTTTACTCTTAAAGAGTACCCATTGCTGGAGTTATGTTTCTGCTTCCGTAGTGTCACAAACTCATTATCTGTGTTGGTTTTCATCTTTGGTTCCCTTAGTTTGTCCCAGTGCTGCTCTTCTGCAATTTCACAAACATGTTTATCCTGGAATCCGTATCACAATACCAGTCCCATCAGATTTATAATTTTTTGTATTTTGAGGTATTTAAAGCATTCTATGGCAGGCTTAAAAATTAATTTGGATGTGTGGGCTTTTCTTTTATTTTAAAGTCCTCCTTGTCTAAGCATGGAGCCTGACTATTGGTTAATTCTTCCCCTTATCCTATTTTTTTTTTTGAATTCTTCTCCTTCTCCTATGTTAATAGTTATTATTTGTTGGAAATGTGATGTTCTTTTTTTAGAAGCGATATTATTTCTTTTCCATGCACAAAATTTCTATTGACTGGGTGGATTTTGTGATTCCAAACTCTTATTGTTACTATCTTTTAAGGCCAAAAACTTTTTGTTAGAATTGAATTTCATCCAGTTTTCACTTTCAGCGTTAGTAGTAAGTTAGTTTTGAAAGTAGCTTTCCTTTTTTTGACAAAACCTTTGTTTTTATACATCAAAAGTTTACTAATTTTGCTTAGAATATCTGTGCCCTTGAATGTTGTTATATTATATTTGATATCAGGGCTTAATATTGTATTTTGATGTTTGTGAGGATAGTGATTATTAGGTCTGAGTTAACTCAACAGATCAACAAAAAAATTTTATTGTAATAGATATATAATAGCAGTTAACTAACATGTAATCAAAGAATTTAGGTCTGAGTTTAGATAATTTTAGCACATGGAATTAAGAATAATACCTCTATATTCTATGGATATTATAATCTTATTATATTTTCTGATTGGAAAGTCGTTTGAAAGGTATAGCCTGTCTACTTTTTAAATATTTGAATATGCTAACTTAAAGTTATTGTGATCTTTTCATTTGTTTTGGCAAAGTATATCTTGTAAAACAATATCTACTTTTTCATATTATATTAATAAAAAATTTAAAGAAGTATTTACTATTTATACGGAGAAATCAATTGCATGATTTTAAGTGCCTTAAAGAAGTGAACACATTGTTCTTAAATAAATTTTTGTGTGAAATTTTTTTTTTTTGCAATGTATGATCTGCCTAGAGATAATTATTTTTCTATTGTTGATAAGAAATCAAGTATTAATTAAACTATAATTCTCTAACTATGATAAATAACTTATTATTGGTCTATAGAATCTGATGATCAATTTGTTTGTTCTATCTCACCTAAGGTATATTTAACATACTATCACTAGTATCATAAATGATCAAAATTTGTTTGTTGAAAATTTTTCAATGCATGAATATTTTTTATCTTTTAAAGGATGAATTATATGAAAAACATGATTTGTAATTATAGAATAGTTTTACTGCTTAATTTTTATTATAAACTAAACTAATAATTGCAGAAAAAAAAAAGAGAGTATGCATAAAAGTAGGCGCTATTATATAATGTCTTTGGACCTAAATGTGAACGAGTCAAAATCTGTAAATTGAATTTCTATATGAGATTATAAAACTGAATATGCCATTTAAAAATTTTTAAATCAATTTAACTAAGAGGGACAAAGGCATTCGATATCCTAAGAAGACATAGAAGTTGCTTTTGAAGGCGTGTAAACAGTAAGAACTAAGAGGGCCAAAAGCTTTTGGTTTCCCAACAATAGATAGAATATGCTTATAAATGTTGAATAACTACAATGAAAATAGTGTGAATCATCCTCCAAAGGGGAATTATGCAAGGCACGCTAACTAAAAAATTTGAGATAAGAAGGTTTTGGCACAAATCTTTTCCAAAGAAGCCAATTCTCAAATGTATGATGACTACTATATCCAATCATATTAAGAAGTGAGAATTCCACAATGCATTAACGATAAATGGTCTAATTGATAAAAGGGTGTAGGAAGAGGGCAGCCGCTTAAGAAATTCAATATTTGATATCAGTCTCTGTAGGTATAACTCAAAATAGAATTTAAATCTCTTTTCTAAATGATGCATTGTGATTTATTTTCAATGAAGATACCGACTAAAATAAGGGTGAAATATATACGTCACCAAAGAATTGGTTTTCCATGCTATCGTGAATTGATGAGGATAAAGCTTTGGTAATGACACATTATGGGTCCAAATTTTTTCTAAAATCCTACTTTTGTGTCGTCTCTATTGTCTAAGAGTTAAAAAGAATGACATAATTAGAGACTTCTATAACATTCTTAAATTGAGAAATTTGTGAGAATGTTTTCACCTTTTCTTATTTAAGAACTCTGGAGTGGCCTTCATAAATTTGAGAATTTTGGGTAAACTTTTCACTTTTTATTTTTTCAAAATCTCAGTCCTTCATTGATGGGGGCATTTTAGTCCTAAGGCTATATAATGTGTCAAATTTAGTCGCTAGACTCAAATTAATCCAAAATAGTTCTCATTTCTGGGCCAAAATATTCTAGTAAGGGGACTATTTTAGATCATATTTGAGTCAGTCGATTAAATTAAACACATTATATGTGCGAGACCAAAATGATCTCATACAAATAGACTTAAGGATCATTTTGACATGTTATCAATTTTTAACATGTTTGATCTAACATTATACCATGAACATTCAACTAATAATTGAATACAACTCTAGCCTGTCTTACTAATTTTCACATCCAATGCTAAAATGACCTATTTCTTCAATTTTCATATCTAATTTTGCATCTATATTTTTTCTAGAATGCCCTACTTGTTTTTTTTTTATTATTTTCATTTTTTAAATACAAGTTACTCGTGTTGATGAAAATATTTGCATTTCGTCTATCATTGTTAATTATAAATTATATATTTTGAAATCTGATAAGGATGTTGGATTTATGTTTACAGCCCATCATCATTATTATCATTCTTTGCCCTATCCAAACTTCCAAGTAAATTTTGAACTATTTTGTTTTCAATAGATACCTCTCTAAGGATGACTTTTAACATAATCATTCTTTAATTTATTATTTTTAGTTTTGCTGCACATTTATCTTACATTTTTATTTCTACCAAGCTCAACTTTATAATTAAGGATTTTTTCACTTCCAAACACTCGAACTATACGGCATAACTGACTTAATTTCATCCTTTAGCATATTATATGAACTTGAACTTTATAAAACTACAATTAGGTTGGTTATGCTTTCTAAATTCTTGCATTTTTCAGGGGAAAAAAATCATTGATAGCCAAGGCACTTCTCTATTTTAACCTCTAGCCTTAAATCTAGAAGTTGAAACATTCAATCAATTCTTACATATAACACATCACAGATACTTAAACCCTTCAATACTTTTGAATTTTATAATATGATAATATTGATTGATACTTATTAATGTTAATATTCAACCTTTGTTCTTGTAGTAATGCACAACAATCTCACATCAGATAAGCTTATATATTTTGGATAATATTACACAAAAGAATGAAGATATAATTATATGGATGACGATATAAGACGTAAAGTTGGGTGGTTAAAATGGAAAATGTTTCTTTACCACTATTTGATAAGAGATATTATGGATATTTAAAGATAAAATTTATAAATCAACAAGTAGACGGTGATCTTATGTAAATCTCATATTGGGAAATAAAGTTGTTGATTGCTAAATTGAATATTATAAAAATGTGATTTATTTGTGATGGAAGGGTGAGCATCTCTACGTACATAAATTTGGAGCAATTTAAACATGTACACAATTTGGATCCTAAGATCTACACTGACCTCACGTCTAAACGAAAACTGCTTGCATGTATGAACTATGATTTCTCCCCACCCAACAGAAAATAGAACCGTTCCCCAAGTGGTGCAAATAATTATAGTTGAAAATGCTAGGGCAACCCCATTCTCAGAAATAAAAAACATGAATTTTACAAGGTTGTCTTCTCTATTTTCCTTCGCTTTCATAAGTTTTGATAGAAAGGGCTCAGGCTACTATGATCTTCTTTTTTCTTTTTTTTTTTATTTAATTTACTTCGCTTTTATTATTATTTTTTTTTGGCATTCTGCAGAGCCAGGCGATGAACGATAAATTTGACACCTTCCATGGTTTCATCTCATCTATGTCTCAACTAATTACTGAGTACCGACCAGCAATGCGATGGCTCAATTCTCATTGTGAGGATCGTCTCGACAGTGATAAACTTGCACAGTTTTCTGCCCAATGCTGCTTAAATGATTCAAAAGACAGCAACTCCATGGAAGAAAGTGATGATGAAATAGAAGATTGGCAGGCTGTCTAGTCTCATTGCATTGCAAGTCTCCGGGTATGCTTGTCTCACAATTTCACATATGGTATGGTATTTTCTTCCTATTATCATTTTATTGCTGTAAATAATGATTTTAAGGTCTTCAAACAAAAGCTTTTCTTGTGGTAAATTTTCACTCTCTAAAGTCAGTTAGCCACATATCCTTTAAATATGCTGCACAGCATTAGTATTTTTGAGAATGAAATGTTGTGCAATTGTATAGGGTAGAACAGCAATTTTGTGGAACGATCACGTTTCTTTTAATCAAAACAGTGAAAATATGAAGTTTTTAGCTTATATTCTATTTACATGAATCAAGTGGCTCATGAATTTCAAAATCACACGCGAATTGAGAGTATTTTATCAATAAAATGCTGAATTGCATAACAAGTACGTAAAATAATTTCGTTTTTTTTTCAAAAGGGTTGACATTGCTTTGTTGGAATTTTAACATGTGAATGTTTGAATTATATTCAAATGATCAGTGTCAATTAATTGACAAAACATATTGGAAGGATGGCTTCTCTTCTGGGTCAATGTGGTTGATGTTTCGGTGCCTTTATTTCTGTAGAGAGCCAACAGTTTCCTTGACAATTTTATTATGTTCTGTGATTCAATGAGATTTAATTTAAGATGTGCTCCTGAAGATAGACGTTTGTACTTTCCTGTTCCAGATCAAATATTTTTTAATCATTAACGATAATTTTTTTCAGTTTAGAATCTAAATCAGTTGTTTTAGGGGACATTTACATTATTATCACACAATTCTTATTACTTTCCTTATTTGTTGAATCCGAGATTATCTTATGAATCACACTCAAGGAATATAGAGAGAGAGAAGTGCTCTACTAAATAGTAAAATGAGGGGAATGTGTAACATTTTATTTATGAAATGATTTCTTATTTATAAACAGGTTATTCTAGGGATTATAACACAGTTGTCTCAGAGTCTTGCCGTTCTCTGGTTTGGTTGATTGGGGTTGATGAGGTGAATCGGTCAAAACTGTCATTCTGCCTTTTGTACGATGTTCTCAGTCGATTGGTTTTTCATGTCCAGCAATCTGTCGTATTTCTAGCGACGGTTGGTGAGGTCGATCCGGCTAGCCGATATTAGCCGAGTGGATGAGTTGGGCTGGTCATTATTCTTTAATTCTTGCCGTGGGAATTCTTATCGGCTGAGTAGACTTGCTCCTCGAGAGGAGGGTGTCATCTCGACGTGTATCGTTGGGTCAGTCGGATGAACTCCGGTTAGCATAAGCCAATCGATCTCGTGGACCGCCAGACCGTTTTCGAAAGGGGCCGCCTCTGCCACATCATTCCATCTTGAGTTGCTGGATTGCCTTGAGATTTGTGCTGACACATTACACGTGAACAATATTTGACACCTAAACTTTAATATGTACGTGAATAACTTTCAAATTTTAAATATAATTTCATATAAAAATATCACTATAACCTATTTTTAAAGTTAAATACTCTTTTTCATTAGGTTTGTCTCACCACTTTGTAATTATAAAATTGAAAGTTTAGGTATTAGAAAAGTAAATATAGAGTAGTTGTGGTGTAACTTTTTTTTTTTATTATTATTTCTATTGTGGTGAAATTATCACATCAAATATTGTTTGTTTTTTTTTTTTAATTTTGAAGTATTGGATAAAATGATTTATTTACAGGTAAACTTATTTATTTATTTTATAATTTATTAAGAAAAAAAATTAAATATCATGATATGGAATTGTTTTCCGTGGGATTTTCTTAATTCTGCTTCTAACAGTTCAAATTTTCTATGACAAGGGCTTAAAAAAGTTAAGCTGCGTCTGAGTGGAAGTGTAAATGAAAGGGTTGAACTTAAGCCATCCTTGATTTGCGCTTGAACTTTGATTAATGAGTTCAATTTAATATTAAGCTTGAATGTTGAATGTAGTTTGAGTATAAATTTGACCTTAATTTTATGAGTTCATGTCCGTTTATTGAGCAGCTTGTTTATCATTAGGGACGAAAATTTGATGAAATAATTATTTTGATAAGATTCTCTGCTTTTATCTGTCGAATTGTGAATGCATATAACAGTATTTATTCGGTGATTAAGAGTGTAATTTTTTAACATGGTGGTGTTAGTTTGAATCGCACATATTATCTATTGTGCTCATTTGAGTAGATTCGATTATTAAGCTCTTTGGTGAATTGCGAGTCATTAATTTTTAGGGGAGTTATGTACCACCCAATTCTTCTTAATTTCCATATCTAACATCCAAAATTTTAATATTACATATATATAACTCGATCCTCCCAAATTTTAAGTAATGAATTTCTTCAAACTAAGGTGAATGTTACCTCACTATTGTTTTTTTATAAAATCCTGGGAATTTTAAAAAATGATAATTAGATTTAGTAAATCTTGTATAGGCTATTTGGTTCTCCCATAACATACATATTATTCATCTCGTTACCAAATCTTGCACTTCAGGATATATATGTGGTAGACGTATCTCCCTTATTTACTGGAATTAAGTTTCATGGAGCTTCACCACCTGATGAGACAATGTGATGTCTAATAACACATTGATATGGAGATAGAGCTACCTTTTAGAGTGATATTTTGCTTAACATTAAATTTGAGTTAGCTTAATATTATATATATATATATATATATATATATATATATATATATATATATATATATATATTATTTTGAGTTTAGCTGAAAATGTGAACGTGATCCACGTCAACTGAACTTCTCTTTCAAGTTGAAAACAACAAATCCATTTCACACCTTAGAAATTAAGTTCTATATTAAGTGCTGGCTTGAAATCTAATTGAGCATGTATATTTGAGCTGGTTTGGGGAAAAAAAGAACCAATTTTAAATCTCTCTCTCTCTCTCTCTCTCTCTCTCTCTCTCTATATATATATATATATATATATATATATATATATATATATATATATATATATATATATATATATATATATATATATATATATATATATTTAATTAAAATTTATTTTATAGAATCTAATCATATGTTGGCACAATTTCCAACTTGAAGTATTTTATTTATTTGTTTATTTGTTATTATTCATTTTTCTTATCCAACTTGAAGTAGTTATATGGATCAATTAAGTGGTTGAGCTTATTTGACTCACTTGATCGTTAAGCTAAACTTGGTTTCCATTACTATATTTAAATGTAGCATCAAATGAAAGCATTTTACTTATTTTTCAAGTTAAATGTGATGGAGAGGAGAATATTAGTATTTTATGATAAATCAAAATGGTATAGGCTGAGGGGGATTCGAACCTCCGACCCCAATGGACTTAGGACTGACTTTGCAGATACCAAATAAAGAGTCGCAAAACGCAGCGCGCGGGCGTGCACACATATATATATATATAATATATATATATATATATATGAAAGTAAGTTAAATATGTATATAAACAACATAAACATCATCTAACAAAAACTCAGTGAAAATAATAAAGATTTATAATCCATTTTAAGAGGACCGATTTGAAAAGAACTCACCAACCTTCTATTTAAAATAATGTTGCACCAACAAATATATAATTATTAGTTCTAGAAAGTATAAATTTGAAGAAACAATTTAGAACAAGAGCTTGCCCACGATTAATGCTTGGAGGCTTCATTTGATATAGGATTAGCAATTCTCAACAACTTTAAAGGATTAATCGAATTCCGCAGCTTTCTAGAAGCTATGCATTGGCCCACCAGAGTTCTCAATCAATATTGGATTAACAATTAAGTTAATAATTAATTAAGCAAAAATGAGATGTTGAGATGTAGTTATCCACGTGATTTTATAATAGTAAACAAAGTTGGGAGTTTGTTCTAACGGATAAATCAAAGCCGCGCTAATTTTGGTGTGTTAGGTACGTGTATTAAGTAAATGATTGTCCTTAATTAACTATGTTTAGCTTCTCATGAGAGGGATAAACTATAGGTTTCACGTAGAAAATGAAAGACCACTCGTGTTAATTAGTTGGCTTCCTTTGTATATTGTTTTGTATAATTTATTTAAGATCACAGTATATATTATAAATTAAAGGCCACAAAATTTTATAATTAATAAGTTTAATTATATGACAAAATGAATGTGATTTTAAACTATAGATACTTTCAAATGTTTTAAAATTAAATATATTAGATATTGATGTAATTATATTGTATGAATAGGATGATTATGTTTAATAAAATATACGAATTAAAAAATTTATGAACTAGGCCATGCTTAGCGATTAATTTCCAAGTTGTTTGGCCTCTTCCTACAAACTCCCAGCCTTGTTGAGTAGCCTCTCCAATGTCTTGATCATGAATTTTTCAAGCAAGAAAGCTACTAGACCGTAAATGCTTTTAAGCAAAATCTTGATTGCATGTTGTTCCTGTAACTGTTGCTCCCATTTCATGCTGAGTTTCTCCAATGCAAGATGTAGTCCAACAAAGTCTCCGTCAGTCCTTGTCGCCCTACCACAAGATCACTTATAGTGATGTGATGCAGAGCTCCACCAAACCTCTTGACAAACAAGTTCTTCAATTCTGTGAATGTCTTAGTTGAGCCATTGAACAACTCTACATACCAATCAAAGGTGACTCATGAGAGACTACTTACAAACTGGTGGAGCAACAATGCTTCATTACCTCCCGCGTTGCAGTAGCTTGCCCGAAAATGTGCAACATGTTGTCGAGGGTTTCTAGTTCCATCGAAGGTCTTGAACGTCGGTGGAACAAAGTCCTTGGAGTACTGTATGGCATCGAACTCTTCCGAGTAAGGTCTGCCCTTTAGGATCAATGCCCCTCCTTTATAATGGGCTAGGGCTTACTTCACTTGTTGTTCAACTATTTGCTTAATATCCTTCTCCGATATTAGCTCTTTACTAAATCCCTTTTCGGTTGTTCATCCTCACTGGAAAAAGTGAACTCTTTCGTTTCATTTGTGATATGAACAATCACAGTCTGGTTTGCTTTTGAAGATGCCATCATGAGTGACTGAGACTAGCTTTGAAGTGTAGTCATGACAACCATCATTTCTTCTATCCTCTTCTGCATCAGGCTGATATGTTTGTCTCTTTGCTGGATGGCTCTTTGCAACTCATCGACGATGTTTTCCTCAGCGAGTGACAGAGCATCATACAACGATTAAGAGAACCTAGTCTCAACAACTTGGATTTCAACATGGATTTCTGAAAATTCTTATTCAATATAACTTGACAGGTCATAATCTTCATTGTCGATAACTCTTCTTGCTTTTTGGACAAATCTATAATGTTGGCCTTAAGTTTTTCCAATGCAACCTCGCTTGACATTCCCATTTTCCTCTTTAGGTCAGTCAAGGGTTCCTGGTGAACATCTCCCCTCGTGTTGAGTTATGGTGCAGCTGTGACAGTTGGAGCATTAGACTTAAAATCCATTTCAAGAGAATGGTTATCCGGCTCTTCAGAAAGGATCAGTCCGGCGACCCTATATCTCCACCTTTTATCCTTCGGTATAGATGCTTTTGAGACAGGGTGTCTTGTTGATGTCATCAATATGGTGAGGAGGGTGTTTCCCAGTACGCGGATCGAATATAGTGGTAAATGACCTCTTATCATTGCCCATCTTTGGAGGGTTCTTCATACATGGTGGTAGGTGGTACTCTTGATCTAAGATGAGACTTGACTGTTCTGCATTTACGGCCTTTGAGAAAGCGGCAATGGCATCGATGAAAGTGGCAGTAGTAATTATGTGGTCTCCCAGGCGGAGTTTGGCGGAAATGTGAGATGGTGACACTTCTTTTAACTTATAAAACTATCTAGCGGGTTTTTCTTTCTTTAAAATCTCAACCTTAATCTGTGGTGACATAGCATATCCAATTCTTTTCAATATCCCGAAACTAAATAATGTTCTTTCTTGGTTAGTCTTTTGAAAACTGAGCAGAATCGGCCAAGGGGCGTAGGTTTCTCATTCTTCTTGCCTTGACCATTGCGGAGAGATGGCGGCGATAATGTGGCAATAATCTTGTAAATGCCATTTTCTCCAGAAGAAACAGACAGTGGGTGAAATCTACTCCCTCTGAGGAGAGGTGAGGTCTCAAGCAATGCTGATTCTTCTGGAAGGGGAGCTGCCTTGGCGATAACTAACTTCGTAGCTTATGTCCTCTTAGCCTTCAAGATCTTCAAGTTATGGTTTCTCCTTTGCGACCAGGTCAGTGGTAAAGACTTTGAATTGGACTCAATCTTAAATATTAATGATGGAGGGGCAAAAGCATCAACTGAATCTTCCTCATACAGAATCTCTTTTCCCTTAGCTGACAGAGGGTCGACAAGTGTAGTAATGGTGAATCTTATGAAAGTATTGGTGACAAATTTCTTCTCAACGAGAACATTGGAGTCGGTGGTAGTAGGAACAACAGACTTAGATTCAACTGCATGCTCTTCCACCTTTAAGGCCACTGCCTTTAGAATTACAAAAGGTGCCTTACCGAGTAACACTTTGACCTTGTCGAAGCTAGTTTCAAATTTGACCATCGAACCTTAATGGCGGACAACCTTGTCACTGGGCAAGTTAAGCCCTTTTGGAGAACGAGAAAATTAGCTTTGGCTATGACATCGTTTCTTCCATTTGAAGATTTTTGAACTTCAGTAGTGTCCTATGCTTTAAAACTTCAGCATAAATATTGAAATTAACAAAATTGTCATGTGAACTGGGTATTCTTTTGAGACTTATTTGTACGGATTTTATTTTAGTATTTTTCTTCTTTTTGTTTGGGACTTAGCCCTTTTTAGCTTGGAGAGAAAAAAATTTTTGTCTTTATTTTAGGATTGTTTGTTTTTGACTTAGAACATGTTTTTCTTTGAGTTTCAACGGCGGTATAATTTTATTTTGGCGATTTTGAGTCTTTCTTCGAATTTTGACAAACTTTACTTTGTTTGTTGTCTAAATGAAGGATTATGAGAGTAAGATTTGGTATAACTTGTTAGCTACAAGTCAAGCTCAAAAAAGAGGAATACAATGAAAAGGAAGCACATGAACCAATCTGGGATTTGAGGGGATTATTTCACATCAAACCTTCATCGATAAACTTTGCTTTCTGCTCCTAGCCTACCACTCTTTTGGGGGTTCAATCTCACTCAAGTATAGAGATTCTAGAAACTTTCTATTTAAGGATGCTTAAATAGATGGCTCCAGAATCCATGTAAGCTAACTATTCCCACTCAAGAAAGAAATGAGAGAGATATGTCAATGGAAGAACAGTAGTATGGCCCATGAGGGACATTGACACACTACCAATGTATGAAGACAAATCCTTCTGATAAAAAATAGAGAGAAAAATCAGTCCCCAATGGAGTTGTTAGAATCTGTCTGCCAACTTTTCGAAAATGATTTAAATTTAAAGGGTATATAATTTTGATTTTTGAAAGTTGTATTTTGATTTTAAAAAATAAAACCCAATAGATCTTATTCATTTAATAGTTTAGATATCTAAGTAAAATACCACAATGAATACACTACCCCGAGAGATAATCATATTACTTGTTAGTGGGCTCGACCATTTAAAGTAAAAATTCATAAAATCTGTTTAGTCTGCCAAATTTATGGCCGATAATTCCCTTAACTAATATAAATATTAGATAAGGTTTATATTATCTGGGTTCCTAATTTCCTATAAGGGCAAGCCTCCATAGTTAATTATATCTTAGGAAACTAAAGTAACTTAGAAAAATTCTCGATTAAGATCAGGACTTCATCATCAAGAATTCAAAGTTGAGTTTCTACAATTGGTCATAAGAAAAGTCAAGTGGTGATAAACTAAATAAGAACGTTATTTTGGAGGCCAAATGAGAAAAAGGTAGAGGATGCCATAGGCCTTGAGATGAACCTCAATGACTTCCCGGACTATCTATAGTTTTCCTTTACATCGTGGAAATGAAGTTATTTAATATTTACTCCTACCATTTATTCAAATTTAGGCTTTCACTTGCATAATATACCATCATGAAAATAGCCTTGTATAATAGGAGGATTTATATTGTACCAAAAGAATAACCTCGGAATCCTAAGAAGAGTTAGGACATATACTACACAACATGATTTGTGCAAAAGTCTAAGAGATAGGGTGAGGATTTATGTCGTACTAGACAGACAACCTCGAGGTCCTAGAGATATACATTATTTAATTAAAAGGAAGGATTAGTTGAGGTATAACCTTCGCTTCATGTTTTGGTTTTGATCGCCATCTGAAGTTATCCTCCAATCGCTTGCTTCCTCGCCTTGTTTCCCAGAAAGCTCGCTCCAAGCACCTTACTGTGATGATTTTAGGTTCTAAAAGTGTATTTAAGTTGACAAACATTCATTATTGTTAGATCATTGAGTTTTGTTGTAGGGTCCCTCCTAAACAAGTGGCCTACTGTCCTCTAACCTAGGGTCTTTTACATGTATAGTAAGTAACATAATAGTAATGTTGCATGAACGAACAAAATCTATATGGTAGAGCACAGTAAGAGAGAAAGTAGTAACATGTACTTGTTGCCTTTGATGCCGCTGCTAAAGAGTTTAAATTACAGATAAAGTATGCAAATATTACAGAAAGTTAAATAAACCTAAAAGACATGAAAAAATATGTATAAAAGGTCATGTGACACATATATGGAAGATCAGAGCTAGGTGTAAGAATTTTGGTAAGGAAGAGAGCTCAATCTTGGGACCACTGGCCCTGTAATTCTCAAAGGACATCTGTAGGCAACCAACAACAATCTAAGCATGTGAGAACCAACATCGAGTAAAAGGCTACTAACAAAATGACCTGGGGAGGGCAACCCTTAGCCCGTATATGACTAAAAAGTGAATTTGCCAAAAGGAACACCCAAAATTCCTAATTTTCCATGCATATGAATAATTTAAACTTTAGTATATAGAATATGAGTTTTATCAAAAGTTATATTTTTTTCTTCTCATATATTTTGTAAATCAGGCACTTCATGTGTTAGTCACATTATTGGGCTAGAGCCAACGACAACCTAACGAATTAAGGGTACTTACCAATAATTCATCCTCACGAAGCCATCAGGTTTGAGATATAAAATACAATCCCGTTATCAAATTTCTAGCATCAGAACCCTTTCACGTCATCGCCCACATCACCAACACCTGCAAAATACAAACCAGCTTGAAGATCCATACATAGCCACATTAGCACAATGTCCAAGGCTCATACCCTTGAGCATCGAGTATTGCAGTACGTTAACTTGTACCATGATAACTTTATGAACATGTTGTAGTTCAAAGAGTAATGGATTATACTTCTAGTGAATTTCTTATGTATTTCATTTGGTTTTAGTGCTTTTCATAATTCTTGGGATGATTTTCTTCAAAAAATCATAATAAGTCTAGATTTTCTATGAAATGTCCAAGAACTTGCAAAGATGTCCAAAATATAGTTCTAAGCAACTTTAAAACCTCTCAGGTAATTCACACACTTGGTCTTCGCACACTTTTGATTTGATCATCCCACATTTAATTAAGGATTATTTCATATTTCAAAATAAGATCAGTGTACCCTTGTTATTTCTTAATTAGCCCATGAGTAAGGACATTGGCCGATTTTCAATGTTATAGAAAGGCTCACATAGACAAGCTCCTAAGGGAATATTTACGAGCATTAGTAATTTTTACTCTTACCCATCAATTAAATTTGAACTTGTAGTGACTCAAGACATTGTTATTACTTATATTTTTGAATTACTCCTCAATTGATATTAAGTGAGTTCCCTACAAAACTTTTAGGGCTTTAAGGGCAAAGCAAACTTGTAATTAAAAAAAAATACAAGGCACACCTAATCTTTATCAATGGAGTATGAGACTTTCTTCCTCAACTAATTAGGGTTCAAATTAGTGAATCATAAATCTCAAATACACACCCCTCACTCTTTGAACATCCAAACTTTCATTTCTTCCCATGCCTAACAATTCAAGTTTTTACAATTTTATCCCTTTAGAAAAGACCACAGGGTTGTTACATTAATCACCCTTTATGTTTTCAATCACTTCAGTGAGCTTACCATCACAAATTTTATCCACTATTCCTCTGTTTTACCTTAAAAACTAATTAAATGTGGATTTGAGTGTAAAAATCCTAACATTACCGTTATTCCCTTAGAGTTAATGCCCCTTATCTCTCAAATTTCTTACTCTAATAATCATGAGAGCTTACTAATCTCTTACTCAATATTTCTCAATTTTTTGTAATTTTTAAACCAATAATTATGAATTCCCAATGATAATTAATTTAGTTATTTAAAATATTCTCTCTGTCCTTAGAAATATTTTATGATGTTACTGAAGGTTAGAGGACCAATTAGAGAAAATTTTTCATAATTTTGATTTATATTTATATTTTTTTAATTTTTAATAGTTTTTGGTAGAAAAACATATGAAGAGTACATTTTTAAATTTTAAAATCTACTTTCATTTATCATTAATTACTCTAAATTTTTTGAACTTACCAAACTATATTTTTCATTTTCTGACTTATATTTTTTTTATAAATATTTTAAGTAAACAAAGGTGATTATCATGGAAAATTAGGGCTTTTAGGGCTAGAGGTGTTCTTTGACGTTAGAAAAATCAAGGAACCTCCCATGGCACATGATGAACAAGCTCTGAAATTTTCATCTTATAACGTTAAGTATTTAATTTTTTCGATTAAAATAAACTCATGAGTATTTAATTAATTAAAAATTAAACATTAAACAAATATTTTTAGATTTAGGTTCATTAAACTCTCATTTGTTCACTGAGCATAGAGGTATCTTTATTTTATTTTTGGTATTTTTCTACACAAAGATATGATTTTTTAAAGTTATATTTAATTTTTTATTTTTAATCAAATAAAACATTTCACTTTTCTTAGTTAACCACGTGGACGCCATGTCATCCTCAGTCTCTCTGAAAGCCTATGTATCGCTCTAATGTTGGTTGCGCTTTCCACGTATCCTACCCCATCACCCTGTGGTCCGCAGTCTTGGGTTGCTCTGATCTGTCATTCAGCCGATCTGGGCCATCCTTTTAAATGCACGAGAATAGACAGTATTTTTTCATCATCCCTAATGGACTATGAACGAAGAAACTTCTATTATCTAGAGCTAAGATGTCAGTCAATTCTAACCAACTTAAGTGCGGTTTGTTCCTACACTTTCATCTTAGTGAAGCGAACACATCTATATAACTAGGCGGGCATGGATTATTCATATTCTCCATAAATGACAAAAACTGAGGTGAATTAAGGATTTTTAGACCTATAACTTTACCCAAGAGGCGAGGCCTCGATTGGGTTGGTTGAGAAGCTTCCCCTTGGCACTACAAACCTCCTCTAATTTTTGGTTTCCTCTATTGTTGAGCCTAAGTATGACCTTGACAGATGAGTGGCTCGGGTATGGTTTAGGGCCATGGTAGAGGATGAGGGAGACAGGGCTTTTGATAGTGGAAGTGGTTTTGAGGTATGGAGAAGCTTTTGGAGTGATGAGTTTGATGTTTTGGCAAGTTTGGTCGAGTGGCCAGAAATTTCATGGTTTCTTATGGTGAAATTAGTGTTACTCAGTGTGGAAGAGTGGCTAAAGATGGTTTGGATGAGTTCACATAAGTGCAATGGAGGTTTTCAATGATTTTGGCAAGGCTACTCCAGTTCAAGCACTTCTCCCCCTTGGCCATGAGGTCGTGCCTTATTTATAAGCTAAGGAATGGTGGCCAATTGGCCAAGCCAGTGGTTCGAAAAGGGTGCTGAAGTGGTGGTGAGGTAGAGTCCATGATTTAATGGGAGTGAGCTTTATTGGATGGGCTCAGTTTTGAAATTTCCCCCATGGGTAGCTCACAACCTTGAGCTTACCTCTGACCATGGTGGCTGGCTAGGGCATGGGTAGTCACCATTTGACTGTGGGAAGTCAGTGATGGGGAGATGAGAAGCCAATTGGCTTGTGCCAAATGTCTAAGGGTTTGACTTGAATGGATTGGGGTTTGGCTCACTTTTGGGTTTGGTTCATGGGAATGGACCATGCTGACTTGACCTGGTGGTTAACATGGGAGCTTGGATGGTCAATATCCCTATCGTGGAGGTTATGACTAAAATAGGGGTTAGAGTGAGTCATGAAAGGGGTTAGGTACTTTTTAGGGAATCTTAAAGAGAATCATCCTTTTGCCTCTTATGGAATGATAACATGTCATGGCTAGTATGTCTCACATGTGGCTTGAAGGAGGCTTGATGGCTTGTATGTGGCTTGAGAAATTTTCATGAGGAAGGATTTAGGGAATTTTAACATTTTATGAGGTGTTATTTTGACATCAAACTTTTAAAAATTTTAATCATGGATTTAATGACCCATGTTATGATTCTAATTAAATGAATGAGGGGAGGCCTCACTTTTTGTGGAGTGGGCCCTTGGTTTACAAGAAATTAAGAAAATGAGCTTGGTTTAGTGGGCTATTAGGATGGGTTAAGAGGAATTGATTTTGGGCTTGAATTTGAATGTGAATTTGATATGGTTTTAAATTAGTCATTGTCTTGGTGGAATTTGGAATTTTACAGCAATAAAATTTTGGACTTGGGCTTAGTGAATTTGGATTTGACATGTGGGTTCAAATTTGATGAATTTTGGATTTGGGAGATTTGGTAGTGTGTAGGTGTGAAGAGTGAGGTGAATGCATATGGTGGCCCAAGTGAGTGTACATGGTGGTGTGCGATAAGTCATAAAACGTGTTCTTAAGGCCTCATGATCCTGTAGCAACTCTTTTTTTAGTTTCAACAAATTGGTCTCAATCAACTCAACCAATTGTTGAGGATTTGAGACCACCAATACATAAGAGAGCCAGAAAGTGGTTAGAATTTCTAGATGGGGTGGGTCCCATCACTAGTATTCTAGAATAGTCAATAGGAAAGTCATATGGCTAGATCCTGAGTCCCAAGAGAAGAATTTAGACGTAAAAAATATGAGGTCAACGGTGCAATTGGTTTTGGTCAATGTGGGCCCCATCTAAAGATATTTTAGGTCAAAGTGTGGGATCTACCCTAGGAGAGATAAAATTTGTTGGATTTTGATTTGGAGTTTTTTATAGGTTTTAATGTATCACATTAAGCCTTTTAAGCATAAACTTAGTTTGGTTAAAGTTTGATCTCAATTAGAATTCATTTTTATTTTATTGTAATTATACTTTTTTTTAGCAAAATTATAGTATAAATTATCATTAACTTAATGAGCAAGCAAACAAATTCAGATATATATATATATATACAATGAGGTTCATTTGAAACATTTTGATGACATGAATGTACTAGCAAAATCTGTTTTGAACTATGTAAATTACGACACACATATTTGCGTTGATTGAGACAATCAATTAAGGTGGAGATTGAGGAAATTACTATTTAGGATTTGAGTCTTGACATGAGGATTCAAGTATTATTTTCAATTTTGAGAATTAGAAGTTTTAAATTGAGTGTGAATTTTTTAAGGATTTGATATGATAATTTTAGGAAATTTAAGTTTTGATTCAGATTTTTTGTGGATTTTGAAGTTTTGTTTGAATTTTTGAAATTATTTAATTGAGGATTTAAAATTTTGAGATTGAAAATTGTCCATTTAGGGATTTGCAATTTTTGAAGTCTAAAATTTATTTGTTTAAGGATTTGAAGTTTTGAGGTTTAAAATATCTCTGTTTAGGGATGTGAAGTTTTTGAGGTTCGAAAATTTTCTATTCAAGGATTATAAGTTTTGTGGTTTGAGTTAGTTATCAATAAGATTCGTTAAAGGTTCATGCTGGGGATTTGAATTAACCTAAACACATTAGGACGGAAAATCATATAGTCTCATATCTAACTTAAGAGCTGAACATGATAACTAGATTAGGATAGAAAACCATACAGATTTACATCCAACTTGAGAGCTAGTTGAAGGAAGGTTTGATTTGATAAATCTGAAACACATTAGGATAGAAAGCACAGTGACTCATATCCAACCTATGATGTGAATATTGTGATTAGAACAAGATAAAAAACCATAAAATTTAACATATAGCTGAGAGCTACTCGTTACCTCAGAAGTTAACCGTGGGTTATAGGTTTCGAAGGGTTCTCTTGTGAGTATCCAGTGAGTAACACTTATTAGTAGTGGTTTCACTCTAAGCTAGACTTAGCCAAGATATTGACATACTGATTCAATTGCAGTGTAAAAATGTTAATGACCCAAGTGTGAAATAAAATTCATTTGATATGTCTAGGTTTTAATGGATAAAACAAAGGTTCCCAAGAGGCTAGTCCTAAAACTTAGACTTCATTAGGCAAGATAGTGTTTTACTGAATCTGGTATTTCAATAATGCAATGAACCCGAGAAAATTTTGGTATGGTGTCATAAAGGGCATGCTCCACCACCCATGTAAGCAAGCAGACCTATGATCTTAAGTCCACACTAAACATGGAAACTGCAGTTCTAACTCTTAGGTGTTTTATGACTAAGATTTTGAGTAACTCATATATGTTACACTAAAGCACTTAGTCAAGGCATCAATTTCCATCAAGGTCAGTTTAGTTGACAAACTAAAAAACCTAAGAAAGGATAATTATTGGTTTTTTGATGGACTAAATTGAAAAAGAGGCATACCTTTGCGTAGACTTACTAGCCAAATCATAAACTAGCCAAGTTTGGCTTGAGGTTAACGAACATCATTACATTATAATGATAATGCTAAACATGTGAAAGATGGTTAAGGACAAACAAGGCATAACCTCTTATTCTCAAGGTATTAAATGATGAATGCTAAAGAGTATCTAATAGATGCTAAACTAGACTTACTGAGCCAAGATATATATCTGATCAATCGGTATTTCACTAAACCGAGGTATAAAAACCTAAAGAAAAGAAAGATTTACCAATTTTCTTCAATATATTGAAACATTCAGAAGGCAGCCTTATTCCAATTCTTGATTTATGATTCCAAAGTACTGAGTTTATTAAATCCAGGAAATCGAAGTAGACAACAAATCTTGCGGACTATGTTAAGTTTAATTCACACTAGAATTGGTACAATATTCATAACTCTTTGTTCTCATTCTTTGACAATAGGGTAGCTATGTTGGTACGTACACTAGACTTACTCAGCTAAGACGACATCAATAGTCGAGGACCAGTTTGGTCAAAAACGATGATCAACTCTAGAAAGGAACGAAAGTAGTTTCTAGTAAGCTATAATGAGAAAAGGATTTACTGGAGGACACCTTACTCATATTTAATAACCCAAATTACTAACTAGATATTAACATTTCACTGAATCAGGGCCAGTCAGCCTGATCTGATCATGATAGTGTCTAAGCGATGTTGCACAAACTCGATGGATATAAAAAGTGAGCGAAAATTTTTTGATGAACCACACTAAGATAAAGACTATCAAGTTATATCTTGTTACTCAAATTTACTTACCCAAAGAACTGATTTGCATCATCAGCATTTCACTACATCACAATCAACTAATTGAATCACATCATGATGTTACAACAAAAGGCTTTCTCCAACATTGATGGATCATGAAAAAGGAAAGAGTATGATTTTTGATCTATCTCATTGCTGACCTCACTTTTGTGAGGATCATTTACAAATCATCTTGAGAAAGAAAGTTTACCAATATTAACCTCCTAAATCATATTAATGGTCACTAAACTCTAATGTCTAGGGTAAAACCCTAATGTATAGGAGAAAACACTAATGAAGTCTTTTTAATCCAAATCTTATTAACATCCTAAAAATGATCAAATCAGCAATGACAAACCCTGATCTGATCAACATTGACCAAACTGGTCAACCTTTGACAAATTAGGATAAAATGGTCAATTCTGACCCAATGATCTCCCCATTAGTTAAACTGGTCAACCTTTGACCCAAATGATCAAATTAGGTCAAAATGGTCAATCCATGACTTAATGACCACCACATTGACCAAACTAGTCAACCCATGACCAAAATGGTCAAATTAGGTCAAAATGGTCGATCTATGATCCAAAGACCACCACATTGACCAAACTGGTCAACCCATGATCCAAATGATCAAATTAGGACAAAATGTCAATTCTTGACCCTATTACCACCTGATCGATCAAACTAGTCAACCTTTGACCCAAATGGTGAAATTAAGTAAAAAATGGTCAATCCATGACCTAATGACCACCACATCGACCCAATGCCAAATCCATTGACCACTAAGTCATCCTAGACACCAAATTGGTCAAACCTGATTTATTTGATCAATCTAAGACATAAAAATGATCAAATTTAATCATTTGGTTAAACCTAGTCAAACCTAGGTCCCATTACTTAAATTAATGACCCTATGATTAAATTAACCATGACATGGTTAAGTAAATCACCTAGGTCAACCATGGTCCACCCTGGTCAACCTTGGTCAAATTTTGTCAAAATATTCAATTTTGAACCAAAGCAATAAAACTAATCAAATAATTAATTTTCAAAATTATTTTGATTAATTTATGGGTTGATATTGTAATTTTCTATATTTTAAATTAATTACATAATTAATTTAAAATAGAATTACAAATAAAAACCATAAATTAAAAAAAAGTGACATCATTTATGACATCATAAATGACATTAAAATTTGAATTAAACATATATCAAGTTACCAATAGGTCACCCATGACCCAGGGAATCCATTAAACACCATCCTGACGTGGTTAACCTTATGGAAAACCCATGGGTTACCATGGTTAACCCAAGTTAGGGCTCATCATTACACCATCATAAATGAATGAAAATGGTGTCATTCAAGCATACTACCTATGAAGGTTGATTTTGGTGAATCATCACTCACCGTAATCCTCACCCAATGGCAGATAGACATTACTTAAACCACTCTCCTCACCATGGTTAAGTTCACCATAACCAAGCCATGGAATTAAGGAGAAGAGATGCTTATGTGTTATTCTATTCTAAACCAATTAAATGACCTTTAAGGCTTATGTCGGGGAGTTAAGACTAGCATGTACCAAGGATCTTATCTACCTCATTCTTTCCCCAATAGGAACAAGGCATAACTATATCCTCCATTTTCTTAAAAAAATTTTGAAATCATGGTGAGCAAACCTCAGGAATGCTAAATGTAATCATTCCCAACCCAATTCTCATCTCTTTGGGATCTTGATCTTCCCTGAGCTGTCACCTTCCTCCCTAAGCAAACTAAAGCTTATCCATGGTCCTCAATGATATAAATATGGCAAAACCCGAGAGCTCCCCATAAGAGAGAATACCCATTTACAATGCCCAATTTTAAATACTTTGAACATCAAATTTCTTCCATAGGACCTAAGGACCTGATCCTCCATAGAATTAGGACTTGAAACCCCCTGGTTTGCCCTAATTTCTCTACCCGAAATAGGTTAATTTTCAGGTTTGAAATGAAGTTTCTCAAAACATTAAATTAACTCCTCTAAAAGCTTCCTAGAACTTTGCGAAGACAGGTCCAATCCAAATTGACCCTTCCCATAGGATCTAACCCACTGTTCCATTTTCATTTTCCAAACTGTGAAACCTTTTGATCGAACTCATATTCAGCCCAAGTTTCACTTCAAATTGAGTTGGGGACAAGCTCTCTGAGGTCAAGACAAAGTTGTAGAACCAATTCAATTGAAGTTTTAACAATTCAGGCCAAGGTATGGATCTTTGAACTCAAGCCGAGCTCAGGTTTAATACTTTATGAAACAAACTAATTCACAGCCCTAACATCACCGTATGGATGGGTTCTTCATCTTTAGATGAAGCTTTAGGAACAAAATCACTCAAATCCATCAAGAATCGAGCAAGATCTTGTCCCTAAAGCATGGACGGCTTGTGGGTTTAGACCAGAGGAAGGACATGAATGTATGTCGTCCATTTCTGTGTTTTGGAAATGGACGAGTTTGATTTAATCCCAACCGGTCCGCTGTTCTGAATCCTACAGACAATCAGCCGTGTTTCGACACATCCGAGGACACGCGGCCTCCCCTGATAATTTTGGGTTAATAAGGATTTAATTAAATCCAGATTAACCTTAAACTAATCAAAAAAATCCATATCTTGATAAATAAAATTCACAAAAATATAATGAAAATACCTCTGAACTCACGACAATGAGAAGAATAATGTGCAAAATGAAAGCATGAATTAAGGAGTTATATTTAATTTTTAATTAATTAATTACTCTCTAAGGTAATTTAATTATTAAAAATTATTGACAATTCCAAAAATTCTGAAAGTTTCATAAATTATTCTTTCCATCCTTAAAGACATTCTGTGATTTTTCTAAGGATAGGTAAATTCTCTGGGGTCTAATTTCTTAATTTCTATCAAAATTTGTAATTATTTCCAAAAATAATTATAAATAATTAAAGAAATTAGAAATTACATTTAAAAAAGGTTAGAAAATTTAGAGTGACATTTCTAAACTCTAAAATGACAACTTTTAGCCATTTAGAAATTTAAAAATGACATTTCTATTACTTAGGGTTAAGAATGTAAATTCCAAAATTACATTTAAAACCTTAAGTGTTAGCCTAGGAACCTTATGCTTGGTTCACCTCACATTAAACCAAGTCAAAAACCATCATGTTTAGGTCTAAGCCCAAATGGACCTAACCTAAACCCCAACTCATGATAACTCATAATATAGCCTAATTAGGTCCAAGACACAAATTAGACCTAATTAAATCAAGTTAAGCCGTAATCACATTAAGTTTAACTTGACAAACCCTAATTAGGTTTAAGACACCAATTAGAACTAATTAATTCAAATTAATCCTTAATCACATTAGGTTTAACTTAATAAATCATAATTAGGTTTAATCTATCATTAGGTCTAATTAAATCTATTAAACCTTAATCAAATTAGGCTTAATACAAACTAAACCTAATTAGGTCTAACCCAACATTACACTTAATTAATCAATTAAACCTTACCTAAATTATGTTTAATTAACCATAACCCAATTAGACTTAACCCTAATTAGGTCTAATTAAATAAATTAAACCTTACATAAATTAGGTTTAATTAATCATTAACCCTAATTAGACCTAACTCTAATTAGGTATAATTAAATCAATTGAACCTTATTTAAATTATGTTTAATTTATCCTAAAACCTAATTAGACCTAACCCTAATTAGGTCTAATAAAATCAATTTATCTTATTTAAATTAGGTTTAATTTAACCTAAACCTTAATTAGACCTAACCCTAATTAGGTCGAACTAAATCAATAAAAGATTACCCAAAATAGGTTTAATTAACGTTAACCTAATTAGACTTAACCGATATTAAGTCTAATTAATCAATTAAAACTTAACTAAATTAGGTTTAATTAACCATAACAAATTAGACTTAACCACTATTAAGTCTTATTAATCAACCAAATCTTACCTAAATTAGGTTTAAATAACCATAACCTAATTAGACTTACCACTATTAAGTCTAATTAAACAATTAAATCTTACCTAAAATAGGTTTAGTTAACCTTAACCTAATTAGACTTAACCACTATTAACTAATTAATCAATTAAACCTTACCTAAATTAGGTTTAATTAATCATAACCCAATTAGACTTAACCACAATTAAGTCTAATTAATCTATTAAACCATACCTAAATTAGGTTTAATTAACCATAACCCAATTAGACTTAACCTAATTAAGTCTAATTAATCAATTAAACCTTATCTAAATTAAGTTTAATTAACCATAACCCAATTAGACTTAACCTAATTAAGTCTAATTAATCAAATAAACCATACCTAAATTAGGTTTAATTAACCATAACCCAATTAGACTTAACCACAATTAAGTTTGATTAATCAACTAAACCATACTTAAATTATGTTTAATTAACCATAACCCAATTAGACTTAACCTAATTAAGTCTAATTAATCAATTAAACATTATCTAAATTAGGTTTAATGAACCATAACCCAATTAGACTTAACCTAATTATATCTAATTAATAAAAAAACCTTACCTAAATTAGGTTTAATTAACCATATAACCCAATTAGACTTAACCACAATTAAGTCTAATTAATCAATTAAACCTTAGCAAAATTAGGTTTAATTAATCATAACCCAATTAAACTTAACCACAATTAAGCCTAATTAATCAATTAAACCTTACCTAAATTAGGTTTAACTGACCATAACCCAATGAGACTTAACCACAATTAAGTCTAATTAATCAATTAAACCTTATCTAAATTAGGTTTAGTTAACCATAACAAAATTAGACTTAACACTAAACCTGACTCGAATTAGGTTTAATTAAACTTAAACTTTTTAGGTTCAACATACATTGAACCTAACCTTAACCTATACTTAGGTAACCCAACTTGAACCTAAGTCAAACTTAAAGCTTTTAGGTTCAACATACATTGAACCAAACCTTAACCTATACTTAGGTTCAACCCAACTTGAACCTGAGTCCAACTTAAACCTTTTAGGTTCAACATAAATTGAACCTAATCTTAACCTATACTTAGGTTTAACTCAACTTGAACCTAAGTCAAACATAAACCTTTTAGGTTCAACATACGTTAAACCTAACCTTAACCTATGCTTAGGTTCAACCCAACTTGAACCTAAGTCAAACTTAAACCTTTTAGGTTCAACATACATTGAACCTAACCTTAACCTATACTTGAGTTCAACCCAACTTGAACCTAAGTCAAACTTAAACCTTTTAGGTTCAACATACTTGAACCTACCTTAAGGAACTTAACATACATTCAACCTACATTAGACCTAATTCAAAATTAACTTTAGTTCAACCTACATGGAACCTAACTTAATCTAAACTTAGATTCAACCTACATTGGACCTAACTTAAACCAAATTTTTAGGTTCAACCGACATTAAACCTAATCCAAACTTAGGTTCAACATACATTGAATGTAACTCAAAATTAACTCAAATTTAACCTTCATTAAACTTGATCCAAAAGCTAATTCAAATCTTACTTAGGTCCAATATGCCTAAGTCAAAATCTTTAGATTCAAATGAAACTGAATGTAAGATTTAACTTAAACATCTTTAGATTCAAATGACACTGGATCTATGATTTAATCCAATTTTAAGTCTAAAATGACAACGAATCTAAAATCTCAAGATCTAACTTAGGTTAGATTTTTTTATCTCTAAGTCTAATTAGACTTATTCCAAACATATTTTAGATTCAGAAGACATTGAATCAAAATTCCTAAACCTAATTCAAAATCAACCAAATCAATAATTTAAGAAATAAAACTGACATTATTTATTTTATAAAAATCACTCTGACACTATTTTCTTGCAAGTTGAAGACAAGACCCAATTTAGATTTAATTTACATGTTATTAAGGTGTGCTAACTATGTTTTACAGGGTGATATTCTAAAGACTGGCAAATAACAAAACAAATAAAAATGGCATAAATGACATTAAAAACAAAACCAAAATGACATAATCAAGACAAACAACAAAACAAAACCTAAACTTTTGGGATAGTCACAAAACTAAAACTTTTAGGATAGCCACCAAACAAATAACAAACTACAAATATGAAATGATAATAAAATGACAGAAAACAAAACAAAAATAAAAATTGACATAACAACTAACATTGACAAAATCAAACTTTTGGGGTAGTACGTGACCCTTAAAAGCATATTACTCCAAAGATTGAACATTGACGTTTTTTCTTTGTACTTAAAATCTCTTTGAAAACAAGTGTTAACATTAATCAGAAGTTTTCTTAGATAAACTTAATTGTTTAAGATGTAATTAAATATAGGAGCTTGCTCCTATAGGAGATTTAAGTAAGGCTGTCAAAATGGCTCATTGTTTGCGAACATCTCGTGTTCGGCTCATTAAGAAGCTCGTGTTTGGCTCGTTCGTTATGTTAACAAGTCTTAATGAGCTGAACACGAACAAAGAGTTTTTCATTCATGTTTGGCTCGTTTTGGCTCAAAATACTATTCCTCGATTATATATATATACAAATATATATATATATATATATATATATATATATATATATATATATATATATATATATGTATATATATATATATATATATATATATATATATATATATATATATATATATATATATATATATATATATATATATATATATATATATATATATATTAGCACAAAATATAAATATAATTAAGTAAATGTCTTACATCTAACATGAGGGATGCCAATCAAATCCCCATGTAAAAGAGCACTAAATAAAGGAAAAGAAGAGTAATTAGCACTATAGATAACTTCATGAGAAGAAGAAGCTCTAGTAGCTAACCAATTTATTGGTTGATTACCCTCCCTATAAGTATGGCTCCAAAGGACAGTAATTGAAGAAGTGATAGAATTAATTTTGTTCATCCAAATTTGAAGAAACCAAGGCACATCCACTTTTGATAATAAAACCTGTAGTAAAACCAGAGAGTCCATTTCCAAATGAACAAATTTATAATTCCGCATAACGACAATTTTCGGACCCTAAAACAACAATTGCTTCAGCTTCCAAAGCATTCGATGCAATAATAGGTCTTGAGAAAAACCGAGAGACAATTCCCTTTGTGATTTCCGCATAGTCCTCCAATACCAATTTGTTGAATCTTTAAAGCTCCCATCACTATTAATCTTAAGCCATAAATTCCTAGGTGGTCTCCACATGACAAGTATAACTTTATTATTAAAACTTTGTGTTAGAGGAAGAATAGAATTCTGAATCTTACCAATAAAAGTAAGACAATTTCTACTGATATGTTCAACAGAAAACTCCTTGTTGTTATAAAGCAAATCATTTCTAGCAAGCCATAAAAACCAGAAAACCACCAAAGGGATGAAATAATAAGAAAAGGATTTCCAACTAACCCAGCAAGAGATAATTGAACTCCAAGAGGCTAAATGAGATTGCGAGTCCCATAGCAGCTAACACTTTTTTCCAAACATCTTTTGCCCAAATACCGAGTTTAGGAAAAGATGACCCATAGTCTCTTCGACACAATGACACAAATGACATCTGGAAGGAATTCTAAGTCCTTTAAGTTTCAATAAATCATCAGTTGGTAATAGATCCATGAACAACCTCCAACAGAAAAACGACATAGAAGGTGTTATATATTTATTCCAAAGCTTAGCACTCCAATCATTTTTTTGCCAAATAAAACATGTTTGATAAATAAATTTTGATAAACTTTGGTTGTGAGGCTTCTTGATGATCAATCTATCTGTTCCTCCATTATGCACAGGAGTGTTTAATATCATATTATGATAATCAGCGGGAACATAATCTCGAAATTTCGTAAATCCCAAGATCCATCGATCGAGCGATCGACAATATGTATAATATTACTTGTTAGGATTAAAATTTGCTTGAAGTGATTTATCAAACAACCAAGTATCAAACCAAAAACTAATTTGGCCATTACCAATTTCCCAAGTAAACATCTTTTCGGCATGTAATCGACATTAAGCAATTCCTTCCAATTTTTAGAGTCCCCGGCTTAAGATCGACTTGAGCTTGGATGATCATTAAAGCGGTATTTAGAATACATGAATCTTGCCCACAAAGATTTTTGTGCTCTAAAATTAATCCATTGTTTACGATAGAAGGTAAAGCTCGAATGCTGAAAATTTTTAAAACCTAACCCACCACAATCAATAGGCTTACATAATTTCTCCCAAGAGGTCCAGTGCATTTGCTTACGCTGTCCTTCCCAAACAAATTTGTTGAACATAATAGAGAGCATTTTCTGTGTACTCTTTTTCATTTTGATCATCTGCATTATATAAAGAGGAAATGCAGATAGAACACTTCTGAGTAATGTAAGTCTTCCACCATTAGAAAGAAATGAGTTGGACCAACAATTAATTTGAGAAGAAATTTTGGCAATTATATTATCATAGTGTGAAAGTTTCCTTCTTCCTTTAATAAGAGGAAAACCCAAATATATTAGTGGATATTGAGTCTCCCTGAATTGAGTAAAATCGAAATCCAATTTTTCCTTTGGGCGGTAATTTTTGAGCTTGGAAGAAGCTGACATTTAGATTTATTAAATACCATACCGAAATTTCTTCAAATTCGATCGGCACCTTCATCGGACATTTAATTGATTGCTTACTTCCATTAGAGAAAACAATAACATCATCGGCATAGGCTAGATGACTAACAAGCTGAGTAGATTTATGCTTGATATTGAGTGTATGGATGAGCTACTCGCATTTGATTCAACACTCTTGATAGATAATCAAAAACAAGGATGAAGATATAAGGTGATAAAGGATCACCTTGTCTAATGCCCCTTCAGATTTAAAGAATCCATGGCTAATACCATTAATAAGCACACTATGATAACTATTATTTAACCACTTATAAATGAGATTACGAAATTAGAGTTAAATCCCTATCGCGAAGAACCTTCGTAATAAAACTCCAGCTAATGGAATCAAAGGCTTTAGCGATATCTAGTTTAAAAATGATATTAGATCCTCTGCGAGCATTTATCAAGATCTAATAGCAACTCTTGAGCCAAAAGAACATTATCACGAAATACTCCTTCCCTTTATAAAAGCACTTTGATTATCGAAATAAGGTTCTCCAATAAAGGCATGTAATCTAAAAACCAAGACCTTACTTATGATTTTGGAAAAGGTTGAAGTCGGATTAATTGGTACGAAATCTGCCAAGTGGATTTCCTTTTATCCTTAGGAATCAATACAATAGAAGTGGAAGCAAAATACTTAGGGAGATCAATTCCTTGAAAAAAACTTTGTACGACCATGACCACATCGAATTAATAACCATCCAGTTCTTAATATAAAAATCGATCTGTAAATCCATCCGGCCCAGTGCCTTACTTCCATCAATGGTTTTTAGAGCCTCAAAAACTTCATTAGTGCTTGGAGGTTGAGACAAGCAATCCATATTAACATTACTTAAATCGGATCTTATAATTGAAGGAGAATAAGCGAGTAGAATTCATCGGTCGATAAGAAAATAAACTAGAGAAATATGTAATAGCATCAGTAGCAATATCTTTTGTATCTACTAACCATGTATTATCAGCAGATTTGATCTTCAAAATAACATTAACAGACCTTTTGTACTTAATAGCAGCATGGAAAAATTTTGAATTCTCGTCACCATGCTTAAACCGATTAGCTTCTTGCTTTCTTTGTAAGAAAAGTTCTTCGATCTTGATAGCAGAATGTAATTTACAATAGGCTTCATTCGGATTATGATCGGAATCTAATCCATCTTCGACCAATTTCTCCAATTCATTCACCATGGATTCGGCTTCAACAACTTTACGATGAACATTACCAAAGACGATAAAATTCCAATGTTTCGACTTACTAGCAATCATTTTTTGTAATTGCCAAAGTTTGGAAATAGGATCAGAATAAAATCTTAGCAAAGAAGCCTTCCAATTATCAGCAATTAATTGAGTATACTTAGGATGAGTGGACCAAACATTAAAATATCTAAAGACGAAATTTTTAACGAATTGTAGAGAAAGCACAAGTAATCGGTAGAGGAGTATGATCGGAGCTAAGCCTTGCCAAATGATTAACTTTAGTAACGAGGGAACATGTTGAGCCAATGCTTGATTAACCGGAATTCTATCTATTCTCTCATAGATATTGCCTCTCCTCCAAGTAAAAGGGGATCCTCAAATCCAATATCAAAGAGTTTAGTCGAAGAGATATTATTAGTAAAATTTAACATTGCTTGTAGATTAGGATTCCTTCCACCTTTTTTTCACTAGGATGAGCAATAGAATTGAAATCTTCACCCACAATCCGAGCTATCATTCATAAAAATACTTATATGATGTAAACTATTCCATAATTCAATTCTATCGGCATTTGAAGAAGCGACATATATGAAAGAAGCAAAACCATAAAATTGGTCTAGTTCAAAATGAAAATGGATCAACTGAGAATGGTTAAATATAAGATTAATCTTCGACTCTTTTACGTAGAATAACCGGATCTTATTTGAGCAATTAATAAGGAAATTATAACCGAGGAGTCTTTTAGTAAATCTATCGAAATTAGATTTCACCAAAGGCTCAAGAATAACTATAACCCAAAAATGATGAACCTCTATTTAAGTTTAGAAGTTCATTAAGGGAGCCGAGTCGGCCACTCCCTAATATTCCAGCATAAAAATTTAATCATGAATAATATTTTTTCCCCCTCTAGTCAACCTAGAAGAAGAAGTAGTAGTTGCATGAATAATATTACTTTCAGAAAGATTCTTTAACTCCATTGATGTCTTCTTTTTTGCTTTCTGTATCATCCAATCATTATTAATCTCAGAATTAATAACTGACAATCCTGTTGAAATTTCTGTCTCCATTTGATTTATTTGTTGAAAAACTGGATAATTTGTAGGCTTAGGATAAACTTCAACATTTTGATAATGAGTAATAGGATAGTCTTGTGTAGATTCAAAAGGAATTTGGACTTCCGTAACAGAATTAATAATGGTCTTCTCAGCATCTATTTCACTTTCGGACATTAACTATTTCGAAGCTGGAACTTGCATAGCAACGGTTCCGATGAATGAGCTCATCAACAATTTCCACAACAGGCTCCTTAGACTTATCAGAAATTTGAATAGCAGGAATCAAATCAGAATTTTGAATAACAGGCTCATCAGCAGACTCCTTCTAATTAATTTGTTGCTCTTTCCCAATGGGGACATAAGTACGCAATTCTTCCTCAACAACAACATCGATCTGTTTTTGAATTTAGAGTCTTTAGTCTTATTGTTCTTCAAATTGGGATGAAGTCTAAAACAATTAACATTAGAATGTCCAAACATTTTACAATGTTGACAATAAAATGGTTTATTTTCCATAATAACATTTTGCCAATATCCATTATGAGGTGTACCAATCCAGATTTCATCAACATCGGCAAGGGATACATCTCTTTCCACAAGAATTCTAGCCACCGAAGGCCTGGTGAGTTGAAAGGTAGGCATATCCGGCTTCAAAGGCCTACCTAAGGCGAGTCCGATAGCATATAATATCTGGTGATTAAATAGATGAAGTTTCAAATTTGGTAATTTATACCAAATAGGAATAAAAGGTGGTTCTTGATGAGGATCAAATGAAGGAGACCATTTCAGAAGTTTCATAGGAATACCCTCAATCAAAACAAATTTCTTGGAGAAAAGGTTAGCATAATCCACTTCTTTAGAAAGTTGGATCATAATATGTCTTCCATCAAACAAGCCAACCTTCCAAGAACCCAATAATTTAAAATTCTCAAAACATTTCCTTATAACTTCCATTTTACGATGACCGAGTTGAAATTTACCAATTAAAGTAAATTTGTGAACATCCACAAGAGAGGAAATATCGGAATCCGATAGAATTAGAGCTGGCTTACCTCCTTTTTCTCAATCTTCTTAATGAATTGACATTCACCCTTACCATTAGCGGCATCATGATAACATTGTGGGAAAACCGGTTTGTCGAAGAAGCCGAAGTAACCGGACCGAGTTACTTCGACAAAAGTCTTTGCCGGATTTTGAATTTGTTCGGCCATAGAACCGGATGAAAACAAGAATCCTCGGAAAAGCCGGGTAACCGAAATTGATGAAACGGTAAAAAGGAACAATGAAAGATTGGAAAAAACTAAGAGAATTAGTCTTCAAATCAATCAAAACATCCCAAAGCGAGAGAAGGAATTCAAGAATCGCACCAAGAAAGCTCCACAAAAATCGGATCCATCCGTATATATCATATATATATGTATATATATATATATATATATGTATATATACGGATATACATATATGTATATATACGGATATACATATATGTATATATACGAATATACGGATATGTATATATGCACATATATATATATATATATATACATATATATATATATACATATATATATATATACATATATATATATATATATATATATATATATATATATACATATATATATATATATACATATATATATATATATATATACATATATATATATATATACATATATATATAGTTACTTTCTATATTTATCGAGTATACTTTACTTTTCTTTATATATATATATATATATATATATATATATATATATATATATATATATATATATATATATATATATATATATATATATATATGAGTATTACAAAAAGGAGAAGATAAAGGCAAGAGGAAGTTAAACAGTTCTGATATAAGGTAAGCCCAATTTGTCCCCATGAAGCAGTCTAGCCAGAGGAGGTGGAGGATGGACAGTAAGATGAAGAGTCTCTTTATAGTTTCCTTGTGAAGCCAACCAGTGAGCAGGAACATTGGCTTCCCTAGAAGTGAAAACAGAGGAGGAACCAGTGGACAAAATAAGAGGGGGCATCTTGTTAAGCCATCTTTGTATTTACCAGGGGGTGTCAATGTTATGTAGAAATTTGATGCAACATAAGGAATAAAATTCAATAATCCGATGGCTAAAGTTGCAATTGTGGGCAATCTGGAGTGCCCAGTAAATTGCAATGGCTTTTGCTTCCAAAGCATCAACATCATCAGTAGGGGAGGAAAATAATAGCAAGAATTTACCCTTTGAATCTCTAAAAAGGCCTCCAAATCCAGCAGATGCATTACAGAAAATACCATCATATTAGCTTTAATGCAAGGGAAAGGAGGAGGAGACCAGGTACTAATAGACACCAATGGTTTCTGCAACGATGGAGGGGGGTTCCAGTTTGTGCAGATGTTTTGAAAGTTGTGATATAAAATAAGTTTATGCAAATAAGCTTGAAAATTTTTCACAGCAATTGGAGCCAAAGGGATTTGATCCTGATATCTGGCAGTGTTTCTGGCCATCCAAATAAACCATGCCACCATGCATGGGATGACAGAAAGTTTGGCTTTAGCCCAGTCTGTCCAACAAGCAGGGAAGGAGTACAAACTGAGGAGAAGAGTGTTCACTTGTAGAATCTGCAACAGGCTTTGCCAAACAACTTGTGAAAATGAGCAGGCAAAGAAGAGATGGTCCAGTGTTTCTTCAGCATTATGGCATAAGGAACAACAAGAAGGGCCTCTCAAACCCTTAAGTTTTAAGATGTCATCTGTGGGGAGAATCTTGTGCCATAATCTCCAACAAAAGAAAGACATAGATGGGGTTAGGAGCTTGCCCCAGAGTGCATGTCCCCATCCAACATGTGGCCAGCAGTAGAAGTGATGGTAAATAAAAGGGGTGAGTTTTTGGGAATGGGGTTTTTGGTAATAAGTTTGTCTTTCATGAATGGGTTGAGGGGAGTGTTTATGACTTGCTGTGCTTATTCATTGGTAAGGATGTTATTAATAAGTGTGCAATTCCACTGGTTATCTATCCAGAAATTATTGACTTTAGAATTAGTATAGTTCTGATTGTTGTTACCAGTGAGCTTTTCTCCACATTGATCCAACCAGAAATGAATATTTACTTCACCTAATTCCCAAATAAAGAGTGATCCAGCCTGTGTTTTAACAGATATCAGCTTATGCCATAATCTTGAGTCTCCCAGCTTGGCAGTAGCAATAGGAGGATGACAATCTGCAGTATTTTCCTTTTAAGAATTTTGCCCATAAGCAGTTCTGGGCTCTGAAACAAATCCAGAGCTTGCACATGTTAACAAAGCTCATGTGGGTGAAATTTCTGAAGCCCAGCCCTCCAGCAGATTGAGGTTTACACACTTTTTTCCATGGGAACCAGTGGAGTTTCTTGCGTTGCCCAGCCAAAAGGAATTTGTTAAAAAGCTTACTTAAGGTATTTTAAGTAATTTTCTTAATACTGAACATCTGAAGAGCATAAGAAGGAAAGGATAGAAGAATGCTTCTGAGAAGTGTAATTATACCACCATTTGATTGAAATGAGTTAGTCCAACAATTGAGTTTAGTTTTTATCTTGTCAATAGAAGCATTGAATTAAGTTTGCTTGACCCTGCCGTTAAGAAGATGAACTCCAAAGTAGATGAGTGAGAGGTGAGCATGGGTGAAACCAGTAAGATCAGCAATCCAATGGTTCATCTGAGTGGGAACCTTAATACCAGTATAGAAATTGCATTTGTTGATGTTTAGATTCATACCAGAAGTCTCTTGGAAATGCTGAAGAAGCTGATGAATAGATTTGACAGCTGGTTTAGAAGCCTTTGTGAAAATTATTAGATCATCAGCATATGACAAATGGCTAATGATCACATTGGACTGATGGTGATAAGCCAGGTGTGGAAAATTCTGGAATAAAACATCCAAAAGTCTTAAAATATAATCAAATGCCAGAATGAAGATTGTGGGGGATAGGGGGTCTCCTTGCTTAGTTCCCCTAGTGGCACTAAAGAAGCCATGACTCTTGCCATTCACCATAACAGAAATGGCATTGCAGGAGAGCCATATTTTGATTAAATTTATAAAAGCAGGTTGGAAGCCTCTAGTAGTCAAATTCTCCAAGATAAAATCCCAGCTGATGGTGTCAAAAGCCTTTTGGATATCAAGTTTAAAAATAGCTTTGTGACCTCTATATTTCTTGTCCAAATCAAGCAAAAGTTCCTGGGCAAGTAAAATGTTATCTGATATGGATCTTCCCTTGATGAAAGCTGCTTAGTTTTCAGTGATGAGAAGGGGGAGATGAGGTTTGAGTCTGCTAACCATAATCTTGCTGATGAGTTTAGAAATAACAGTAGTTAAGCTTATGAGCCTGAAACACCCCAACTAGATCTGCTGTTTTTCTTTGGGATGAGGATGATGGTAGAGGAGGTAAAGTATTTGGGGGGGGGGGTCTATCTCAAGGAAGAAGCTTTGTATAGAAGAGACCACATCTGGACCAATGATATGCCAGCTAGCTTTGTAGAAAGATGATGTGTAGCCATCAGGACCAGCTGCTTGTTACCATCAATGGTGTCAAGAGCAGCTTTGATTTCAGCATCAGAGGGGGGCTGGGTGAGTGTAAGACTATTGACATAATGATAGTTTTCCTAAAAAAGAGCATTGTTAATATGAGTTCTATGAGATGGAGTGCCAGTAAAAAGAGCTGTGAAATGATTTACTGCATCAGCAGTAATGCCATTGGCATCAGATAATTTAGACCCTGCAGAGTTGGTAATGGTGAGAATCATATTACATTTTCTTCTATAATTAAAACAGGCATGATAGAACCTGGTGTTCCTATCTCCATCCATGAATTTAGAAGATGCAGCCTTTTGTTGGATGAAGAGCTCTTGATAAGTGATATGAGTGAGCAAATTGGCATTGACAGAGAGAAGATCAGCATCAGAAGTGATTCCCTGCTGAACCCCAGCTTCTAATAGCAGGACCTCCTGTTCAGCAACCTTGAGGTTTTCTTCAACATTTCCAAAGATGTTCCAGTTCAATAGTTTAAGATGCTTAGCAGTCTGTTTGTGAAGTTGCCAAAGAGCTGTCCAAGGATTAGTGTTGTTCTTAACATTCCAGATTTGTTCCAATTCATCAAGAAATCCAGGGTGTTTGAGCCACATATTTTGGCATCTGAAAGGTCCTCCTCCACCAGGATCAATGTTGCTAATAGTACATATGAGAGGTCTATGGTCAGAACATGTCATTGCAAGATGAGTATTGAAAGTGATGAGAAAGCATTGTAGCCAATGGGAGTTGACTAAGAATCTATCAAGTCTTTCCCAGGTATTACCCCTCCTCTAAGTGTACTTGGGACCCTGGTAACCCAGATAAAAAAGAGAGGCCCCATGAATGAAATTATTAAACTTGTTCATAGATGCAGGATGAGGGGGATTGCTACCTTTTTTCTCAGTGGAAGAAGATAGACAGTTAAAATCACCTCCTAATATCCAAAAGGAGTTGATGGAGAGACTTAAATGAAGTAGAGCTTGCCACAGAATTTGTTGCTGGAGGGCATTACAGTTAGCATAAAAAAAGTGGCTTGGCCATGCTGTTCTCCAATGAAGAAGTGAATGTGCAAAAATTGTGGATGGTCTATCAGAGCAGTCCACTGAAGTTTTGATCAGGCAAATAACCAGATCTTATTGTTCAAATTAGTAGCAAAGGAAAACTGAGGGAATTTGTGGAGGATGTGTGGTTGATTAACAGTAACCATTGGTTCAAAAAGAGCAAAACACCATAGTTATTGGGATTTAACAAGCTATTTTATTCTTTTTAGGGAAGAAGTATGAGCTACTCTAATATTCCAGCAAAGGAGTTTGATCATAAGGAAATTTTTTCCTTTCCCCCTAGTATAATAGGGGGCAGTTGGCGAGTTGTCTGGAGGACCATTGATGAGTTTGTTGTCACTTGGGCATCTTAAATCAGTCTTACTCATCCTTCTTTTATGGTTTTTTTGAGTCTGGCAAACATTATGCATTTCATCATTTAGTTGGGAAATTATAGGAGATGTGATATCTGGAAAATGCTCTGGACAAGGAGTTCCAAAGGATGCCGAAAATTTCGAGGGGGGGGGTGGAGGCACTGTCTCCTCAGTAAAAATTTCAGGATGATGACTAGGTGGTTGAACATCTACAGGGGGAGGTGAAGGCACTGTGTCTTCAATTGGGTTTTCCATCTGTTCCAAAGGGGCAGTGGTATCAGCCACTTCCACAGCAGTAACAGAAGCCTCAGCCAGTTCCACAGCAGTGACAGAAGCCTCAGTTACAGTATCAACAAAAACCATCAAGGCAGCCTCATCAAGTCCACAGTTAAGGGTATGTTGAGTAGTTTCCCGAGCAGGTTTCTGTACACCTCTATCTTTGGGGATGGTTGGTTTTTTCCTTTGGGGGGGGGGGGGTGGAGTCTATAGCAAGTAGTTTCAATATGCCCAAACATCCTGCAGTGAGAGTAATATAAAGGCTTGTGCTCCACTTCAAATTCTTGCTAGAAGAGTTCATTATCTCCAGCCTTGACCCGAACTCCCTTTAAATCAGAAAGAGTAATATCTCTTTCAACTTGGACCCTTGCAGCAGTTCGTCTAGCCATGTCAAAGGTGGGAGAATCCACCTTCAAAGGAGTGCCCAACACCTGACTGATGTTGAAGATGACATTAGTGTGATAGTACTGGATAGGTAAATTAGGGAGCTTAAACCACATGGGGATGATTGGGGGTTCTTTGGTGGGGTCAAAGTAAAGTGTCCATTTGATTATTTTCATGGTGGCACCTACAATGACAACAGATTGCTTTCCAAAGAGCCTAGCATAGTCTTCTTCCATGGAAAGTCTAATAAGTAGGTGGCGGCCATCTATTAAACCAAGTTTCCAGGAACCAGACAAAGCAAGGCTATCAAAGAAGTTCCTAACAGCTTCCATTTTCGGATGGCCCACCTGAAATTTACCAATTAATGTAAATTTGACAGCAGTAGTAAGTTGTTGGACTTCCAGGGATGTAAATGAGACAGCTGGCTGTGCATTAATCATTTCAGGAGGTCTTAAATAGGGGCAGGTGCCCTTTCCAGCCACAACATCATGTAGTGCTTGGGGGAAAACAAGGTTGTCAAAAGATTTATGCTGAGATTGTCCACTGCGAACAACACCTGCATAGGTGGCCTTTGCCCATTGAGAATTTGTAGCAATGTCAATAGGGAAAGGTCTAGCCTTAGCAGATCATAGGCAGGAAAGCAAAAAGAAAGAGCAGCAACAAACAAACAGTGGCAAAAGAGAAGTGGAAAACAAAGGAGAAGAACCATCAGGGAACTTCAAAGCAATGGAACAGTTCCACCAAGAAAAATCAATGGAACAATACCCAAACAGAAACCAGCTCCCAGGGACACTAGAACACCCAGGAGAGTAGGAAGAAGTAAGAACAGAAGTCACAGGGAGCAACTCCTTTAGTAAGAACCAATGGAACTGTAACCCAATTCAAAAACTTGAAGCTCGGGAAGGAAGAAACAGCTCCAAATAGAAACTAACAGAGAACACTAGCAAGAACAGTTGCTAGCAAACCTACCAGACACCAGGGAACCAACCACTAGGGAGAGGAGCGCCGCCAGAGGGTATGTATGTATGTATGTACATACATACATACATACATACATACATACATATAAAATATGCTCATTCCTATCCCTAACATTCCAATCACTCAATTTTCTGTCTCTGAATGCTGGGATGGGGATGATTGGTCTATCCCAGCCTTGAGACAATTACTACAGGAAACATCTGTGGCCTAGATCTCAAAGATTCATTTTAACAGATCTAAACCTGATACTATAAATTGGCACAATACCCAACAACATAGCATGACTAAACAAATCTACCTTAAAATTCATCAGTGGACCAAAGTGGATTGGGGAACTCAGATCTGGAACAAATTTCTTACACCTTCCATGTCCTTACTCAATTGGAGAATTTTGCACAATTGCATCCCAACAGATGATATCCTTAAGCAAAAGGGATTGAGGGGTCCTTCAAAATGTCTTCTTTGTGGCACTCATGCTGAGTCAATTACACACTTAATTTTCAGCTGCCATTTCACACAGCAGGTCTGGAATAAAGTAACTACTCTTTTCAACATCAATACCATGCAACTGGATTGGCTGGACCTTTCTTTCTGTTGGAAATCTTGGTGTTTGGCTAAACTGGGGGCAATCCCTTTTATTATTTTCTAGTTCCTATGGATGCAGAAAAATAATGTTAAGTTTGAAGCCAAACCTCCCTGTGTGCCAATAGTGGTGGGTAACTGTCATTCTTATATCTCAAAGTTAATTAATTACAAGAATTTCCCCAACATTCTGAATATCACCCCCTGGGTCTACCCCCTAAGGCTAAGACTATACAGATAAGGTGGAACACTCCCAATTATCCTTTTGTTAAAGTTAATACTGATGGGGTATTCTCTGAGTTTGGGGCTGAAATTGGTGGTATTTTCAGGGATCCCAAAGGACAGTTTCTGTGCTTTTTCAATGCCCCTGCTGCAACCTCTGATCCACTTGAAACTGAACTCATGGCTGTCTATTGGGCTATCTCTTTGGCTCATTCCTGGAATTGGAAACATCTGGTGGTGGAGGGGGACTCTGAACATTTACTCAATTATTTGGAAAGGGGCCTGCCCCCACCTTGGCATCATTCTCAATGGGTGTACAGAATCCAAAATTTATCATCCCTACTTGCAATCCAATTCTCTTTCATCCATAGGGAAGGAAATCAGCCATCTAACTGGCTTGCTAAAAGAGGGCTTAGCAATATGGAAATTATTGTTTCTGCATCTCCACCCCCCAACTATCATTCATGATAAAGGCTGATGTCTTCAAGGCCCCACATTTCAGAATTGTTCATGCCTAGAGGGGCAGCCTTTTGGGTCTTAGTTTGCTGTGGTGTTTCCAGCTGTTTGGCTGTGATCCTTTATCAGATTGTTGACTCCATATTCCCTACCTGCATCCCTCAGCTGATGACCTCTTTTGCATTGGAACAGTACAGTCTTTTCTCTAAGGTTTGGGTACACTTTATTTTGGTTTGGGGTATACTGGTTTGTTTATTTTTTGGTCCCCTTTGTTCTTTCTTTTTTCCTTGTTGGTGTGAAGTTGTAAGGTGGAATTTGGAACCCATAGGATTCCTCATGTAATGTCTTCCTTTGTAATGTAGATGTGGATCCTTTTCATTTTTATGTCTTTTTTCCTTTACTTTTGAGTAACATGTAGGGAGCCTTTGGGTCGCTCCTTTTCTTTAATATATATATATATATATATATATATATATATATATATATATATATATATATATATACATATACATATATATATATATACATATATATATATATATATATATATATATATATATATATATATATATATATATATACATATATACATATATATATAACATGGTGGCTGGGCTTGCTCTGCTAGGGTTTGGGGGTCAAGGATGACCCCCCCTGGCGGCGCTGGTGTCTGGTAAGTTGTCGCTGTTGAAGGTGGTGCTCTCAGGTGTAGTGTGGCTCTCCTGCTTGGCCTGTTTTCCTCTTCTTCCTTCTTCCTGGGTTTTTCATTTTTCAAATTTCTACTGTTCCATTGCTGGTTTCCTGCTTGCCTCTGGCCTGGACCTTGTCCTTTACTTTCCGTTTCTGGTCTTTCATTCCTTCTGCTTCTGGTGCTTTCTAGGCTGTTTGTATTCCTCCTGGTGGGCTCAAGCTGCTCTTTTGACTTGCTGCCTTTGTTTGGACCTCCTGCCTGCTGTGCTGGGGCCCCTTTCCTGCATGGCTAACCCGGTGGAACCTTCTACTAGACTGGATTGGGCCAAAGCTTCTTATGCTGGGGTGGTGGGTAATGGCCCCACCCCCTTACAAAACATGAATCAATTGGTTTTCCCTCAGGTTTTTTATGAAGCTGCTGCTGGAAAGGCCTCATGTCCTTATATTCATCCTATTGGTGAGAAGGAAGGGTGCCCGTCAGTTTTCTTTTCTGATGATGAACTAGAAGCTTTAAATGAGGAAGTTAAGCTAACACTTATTGGAAAATTCACTCTTGGTCACCCCAAAATGGAGCTTGTTAGAGCCTTCTTTGATTCTTTAGCATTTATTGGGAGTTGGAGAATGGGGCTCCTAGATGGAAGGCATCTCCTTATTCACCTCTCTACTGAGGAGGATTATGCTAGGCTTTTTGCTAAGCAAATGGTAACCATAGCTGGAATGGAAATGAAACTCCTTAAGTGGACACCAGATTTTGATCCAAGTAAAGTAACCCTATTGTAACAATCTGGTTTAAGTTCCCTAATCTCCCATATAGATTTTTCAATGACAACACCTTATTTCAAATTGCTAGAGCCATTGGTACCCCCCTCAGGATGGATGCTGCAACCTTTAATAAAGGTCTGCCTGATGCTGCCAGGATACAAATTGAAAGAGATATTTCATTGCCTGAGATTAAGAGAATCTAGGTAGGGTCAGCTTTTGATGGCTACTGGCAGGAAGTTATAATGCAACAAAAACCATACTATTGTACTCATTGCAAAATGTTTGGGCATACCATTGAAAAATGCTTTAGACTCCCGCCTCCCTTAAAGAAACCTAATCCCAGAGCTGCTGTTGGGTCTGTCACCCCTGCAAACAGGGATATTGATCTACCTTCTGCTCTTGCTGCTGCTTCCAATTCCCAGTTGACCCCCCTCCCCCATCTGCTGCTATTGTTTTATCTACCAACCTTATCCAGGCTCTTTCTCCCAAACCCATCCCTTCCCACTCTGGCCTTGGCTACCCCCACCAGACTGCTCCCCTCTCTCCTGTTTTTGTAAACCCCCCACCTGACCCATTAACACCCAATGTATCTCCTGCTCCTATTCCCCCACCTATTATCCCTTCTTCTTCACCCATTGTGCCTGATTCTTTTGATCCTCCCCTGGCTGGTCCTCCTGATACTTCATAGGCTCTCCCCACTGAGGTATCTCAGGACTCCATGGAGAATGCCTGGGAAATCCAGACTGCCAGGAAAAAGAGAAGAAACAAAGCTGATCCCCTCTATGGTACCAATCCCCTTCCAAAGCAACTACCTGGACCTTCCCCCCTTCTACTAGGGGTAGAACCAGATCCAAATCTCACCCACCCACCTCCCCCCTTTTACCTCATGATAAATCTCCTATGTTGGAATATTAGAGGTGTGGCTCATCCCCCATCTCTTAAAAGACTTATTTACCTTACAAAAAAACACTCTATTTGGTGCTTTGCTATCCTTGAGACCCTAGTACATCATTACCCTTCTAAAATATTTAACAAATTCCCTGGTTTCTCCCACTTTGCCAATTCAAACAACAAAATCTGGATCTTCTGCAGGAAGGAGTTACCTGGACTGTGCTGCTGGATCACCCACAACTTGTCCATCTGTCCATCCAATTTGCTGGCCACCATGCTCTTGCTTCCTTTGTTTATGCTGGTTGTAGAAGAATTGATAGAACCCTCCTCTGGAATCAAATCCATTCTATCAGCACCAACACTAACTCCCCCTGGATGGTTGGAGGTGATTTCAACTGTATTTCCACTCCTGCTGAGAAGGTTGGTGGCATCAGGCCTAATGTGAAAACTATGCTGAGTTTCAGAGACAATATTCTTGCTGCTGGGTTATATGACTTGGGGTTTAAGGGCCCCCCATTTACATGGAAAAGGAACTCGATTAGGGAAAGACTTGACAGATTCCTGTCAAATGAACTGTGGCAGTCTCATTTCCTCCATACTCAAATTACCCACCTTGCCCTTGCCTGTTCTGACCATAGGCCCCTCCTTATTTCTCTCACTATTCCCCCTGATCCCCCAACTAAACCCCCCTTCAGGTATCAAAATTTTTGGTCTTCCCATCCTGAATTCCTGCTCTTTATTAAAAACCATTGGAGGGATTCTCACCATCAGGACTCCTGGATCAAGCTTTGTTATCTACACCATAATTTGAGCCATCATGCGAAAAATGGAGTCGGCGACGGTTTGGTAATGTGTTCTCTCAGTAGTGGAGAAGGTTGAACAAGATGTTTTGGCTATGGAGTACGAAACTCAGGAGAACAGTGACCTCAATCCCCTACTGGTTGCTATTGAAGAAAAATTAATGCAATCCCTTGACATCCGGAAATGTATCTTAAGCAAAGGCATCTATTAATCATTTCTTCGAGGGGACGGAATACTACCTACTTCCATGCCTATCTCCAATACAGAAGAAAATGCAACTATATTCATCACATTAGAAAGGAGTCTGGGGAATGGATCTCTCAACATTTAGAGATTGGTAGGAGTGCCACTCAACATTTTAGTAAACTGTTGCAGCAACTTAATGTGGAAAGAACCCCGATTAATGCGGATCTCCTAAAGGAGCACTATCGGTATCTTAATGAACCGAACCTCGGCACCCCTCCTTCCGAGCCGAAATCGGCATGCTCTCTCTTCTATTGATTGTTCCAAAGCTGCTGGCCTCGATGGCTTTACCTACGATTTCTATAAGAAAGCTTGGGATGTTATCAAATCGATGTCATTGAAGCCATTACCAATTTCTTTCGGGGAGGGGATATTCCCAGTACTTCCATGCTTCTAATTTTGTCCTAATCCCTAAAGGCGAGCACACGAGTCTAGTCGGGACCATTTTAGACCAATTTGCCTTACATCTATTATCAGCAAACTCATCAGTAAAGTCATTGTTAACCGGCTTCAACCTTTGTTGGACAAACTCATCAGCCCCAACCAAACAGCATTTGTCAAAGGTAGATCAATTGCTGACAACATCCTACTGGCTTAAGAGTTGCTGTTGGACCTAAACAGACAGTGCAGGAGTGGCAACCTTATTTATAAATTGGACATTAAGAAGGCTTATGACACTATAGACTGGGATTTCCTCCTTGAGACCCTTCGCTGCTAGGGGCTTTCAATACATTTTCTGCAGTCTCATTAAAAGGTGGCTTAAGGCCAATGCTCATTCCATTCTCCTTAATGGCTCTTGTTGGGGCTATTTTTCTGCTACCAGGGGTCTTAAACAAGGGGACCCCCTATCCCCTACTTTATTTATCTTGGCCATGGACTACTTCTCTAAGCTCATTAACCATACTGCTACCACTCATTGCTCCATCAGGTACCATCACAAATCTAATATCCTTATTTCTCACCTAATCTATGCGGATGATGTTATGATCTTCTCCAATACTTCCAAAAATGCTGTTAAGCAAATTATGAAATGTCTGCACTCCTTCCAACTTTGCTCTGGAATGGAATTCAATCCCACTAAAAGCCACCTTCTCTTCCCCCAGAGGTTATCTGCTGAGATGAAACATTGGATTACTGACTTCACTGGGTTCTCTAGCACTGCCTTGCCTCTGAATTATCTTGGGGTTCAACTCATTATGGGCAGAACCAAGCAAAGACAATTTGATGATATCCTCAACAAGATAAGCTCTTATCTGGCTAACTGGACACATAATATCTATCTAATTTAGGCAGAATTACCATCCTCAGGAGCATACTTACAACTCTACCTGCTTATGTGCTTCAAACGACTACTATGAACAAATCTACCCAATTTCTCTTTGAAAGAGCTTTCAATCAATTCCTTTGGGCTGGCCAAAGGAAGCAAATCCACTGAACCTCTTGGCTTAAAGTGGCTAAACCCATCTGGGCTGGTGGGATGGGATTTAAGAATCTTCAACAAATTATCCAAGTTAATCTATGCAAACTATGGATCAAATTTAGATCCCAGAATTCTCTCTGGGCTAAATTTATTATCGGAAAGTATTGCAGGCAATCACATCCATCCCTGGTCACCTGCAGACCGAGTGATTCCAAAACATGGAAAGCAATGTTGAAAGTCAGAAACCTAGCTGAAAACATGTACATTTGGAACCTGGGGCAAGGGGAATTATCTTTCTGGCTGGATCATTGGTGCCCCCCCTGATTGGCTCAGTCCTGGGTCTGCCATCCAGGATCTAAACTTAAAAGTGGCTGATTGTTGGTCTGGGGATAACTGGTCTGTTCCTTCCCTCCTGGCTGTTTTGAGCAATGCTTCTACTGAACAAGTGGCTACCATCAAATTGATAGACACAGGAAGGACCATATTAATTGGCAGACTGGTACCCACCTCAGCCTGTCCAAGTTTATCTACACTAAACTTTACCACTGGGAGACTGTTCAATGGGGAGAAGTTCCCTGGAATAAATCCCTTTCCCCCTCTATGAGTTTTTTCTCATGGAGAGCTTTCCTTAAGCTGCTTCCTACTGATGATATACTTAAGCTCAAAGGAATTAGAGGTCCTTCATGCTGCAGGCTTTGCTGGAGGGAGGAAGAATCTATTCCTCATCTGTTTTTCAGATGTAGTTTTTCCCAACTTCTTTGGAGCAATCTTATCAATCATTTACATATCAACACCCAAAAGCTGGAGTGGGATTACCTCTATTCCTGTTGGCCCTGCTGGGCTGGTCTTGGCATTGGAGCTATTCCCCTTATTTCTGCTTGGTTTATCTGGATGGAAAGGAACAAAGCAACATTTGAAGAAATCATACCTAGTATGCATACTGTTACCAAGAACTGTCTATCCTATATTCAAAAATTGATAAAATACACCAAATTCCCTAACATTTGTTGTATTGAGACTTCCCATTGCAAACCATCTTTCAGGATTGGTTTGGTGACTCAGCACCCCCCGCCCCTACCTCAAAGTCAATCGTGATGGAAGTTACTTGGTCGGTAATGCTGGAATTGGTGGTCTGTTTAGGAACAGTGTGGGGAAATGCAGGTTATTTTTCCATGCTCCTGTGGAGGCTGCAGATTCTATGGAAGCTGAATTAATTGCTGTATACTGGGCTATGAAAATAGCTAAGAACCTTAGGTGGAACTACATAGAGATTGAAGGAGATTCTGAATTGGTTATTCAACTGATCAAGCTGAATGAGCTCAATGTCCCCCTCCCTTGGCATCATCTTCATTGGGTATGCAGGATTCAGAACTTAAAGTGCCAGCTTAATACCAAGTTCTCTTTTATTCATAGGGAAGGTAATCAGCCGGCTGATTGGTTAGCCAAATTGGGATCTACCTCTGATCTTGTGGTCATTTCTTCTGCCCCCCCCCCACACATCTTGCCACCCTGATTGGAGGAGACAACCTCCCTGCTCCTCATATTTGAATTGTGCACTGAATTTTCCTGTTATGGTGCCCGGGTGTCCTCCAATTACTTTGCTGCTGCTGGATTTGGATGGCCCTGTTTGGCCTTTTGCTCTCTGTCCTAATTTTCTTATGGGTATTCATATATATATGGCTCCTGTTATATATATATACTGCTTTGATTGTCTTTAGTTTGGAGGATAGTGAAGTTTTATTTTCATTTGGTTAGGTGGTGTAATCTCCTTATGTTGGAGATCCCCTTACCTAATTTTGTACCCTCCCTTTTTGATCTCAACAAAGTTTGATGTTTGTTGTTAATATATATATATATATATATATATATATATATATATATATATACATATATATATACATATATATATACATATATACACACATATACACACACACATATATATAAATATATATATATATATATATATATATATATATATATATATATATATATATATATATATATATATATATACATATATATATATGTGTGTGTGTGTGTGTGTGTGTGTGTGTGTGTGTGTGTGTGTGTGTGTGTATTTGTTTGTTTGTATGTATGTATGTATATATTAATGAATAATATTTTTAAAAAAATTAAAAGATTTATAATCAGTTAAAATTATTAATTAAGAAAATATAATAAAAAGTATTAAATTAGATTCAAATGATCTTTTAATATAAATTACAATTCTTAAATCTTGCCTCAACCCCTAACATCTTATGGTTACATGATTAGGATTGTCAAAACGACTCTTTGTTCGTGAACAGCTCGTGTTCGGCTCGTTAAGCAAAAGAGCCAAACACGAACACACTTTTTGGGCTTGAAATATAAACGAGTCGAACATGATCTGAGCCTTGGCTCGCTTGTGTTCAGCTCATTTACACCCCTATATTTAAGAACTCAAATAGGTATCCCACATAGAAATCTCTGGTCATCAGAATTTCACATGTAATCCTCCTTATATAAAAGAATAAGGTATTCTAGAATCTCATTGTGTAAGGATTATCACTTAAATTTCTTATTCTACTATTTTTTATTTTATCAACCCTTATTTTCTTCAAATTTCTTAATATCTGAAGATCCTGTACATGATCCAAAAAAATAAGATTTGTTGAAGATTAGGGAAATAAAATGGACAAACAGAGTGGCATGCCCAAACAATGACATTGGCATCGACACGAAAGAATCTCGACATCAATGGGCCGACGATGTGCTGGCATCTCACAGCTCTGCTTGCCACCAAGAGATTTTATTTGGCGACTCTGCTGGAGATAATCTTTCTTCCCATCTCTTTTTAAATCACTTGTTTTCAACACATGTTTCGTCCTTTAACAGATAGAACCATATCTTTTCAAAATATAACTCTTTGAAGAGTTATTCTTGACATTTTATAATGATAAGATAAGACAAAATAAAAAGATAAATTCCCAGTTTATTAATAAGTCCATGACATTTTTTTCTCCTTGAATTTTCAGAAATGTTGCAATGGAATCCCCAAATTCAGTCTTTTCTTACTCTCAAGTTCTCAATATACCAATTGATAAAGACACTTACTTTTATCAGAATGATTTTGGATTATTTGACGAAACTAAATTTGCACTAAATAATCCATATTAAGCTGATATAACTGACATACAATCCATTGAGGAATTCAATCTGGAACCATATGAAGATTTTCTTCACTTTACAGAAAACTTACCTCAAGACATTCCCATAGAACAACATAATTTTGAGGAAATGGAAGAACAAATTGACAGAAAAGGAAAGAAAATTTGTATTGAACAAGAAAGAGATATTCTAACACCATCCATATATGAAGTTGGATCTCGTTCCAAAAATGTTCCAAAAACTCGTTCCCAACGGAAAAATAAAACTCATTCTCTTAAAAGAAAGAAGAAATGTAACGAAAATGACGATTTTGAGACATTTAAATTTGAATAAAGTGTTTTCGGGAACCATTCTTTCTCAAAATAAAACTGATAATTTCCAATTCCTGTCGAATATGAAGATAAAAATTTCCAACTTTGAAATTCTCCGTCAACTTATACCATATATTCTATGTTTAAAAGATTAGCACGGAAAGGTAAATGTTCATTTTCACAATTGTTAGGTAAAATTGGATGCGCAATCTCTATGAAAATGAAAAGAAGAATCCTTACAATTGGAAATCCTACTTATCAAGAAACAGATCAACAATTCCTATTTGATAGTCAGTGTACTCGGGTACCAGTGAAATTCCGTCTAGGGCCAAGAGTGATGTAATCATCACAAAAGATAGGACCAAACATAACAAATGAATATCATAACCAAAAGACACATATGCTAAAATGATGGCTCTGGTCCAAATGTTACAAAGTGGATATCATTCTTACTCTGAACATGATGATATACTTCCCAAGATATCTCATCCTATATTTAAAAATAATGTATGGAAACGAGAGTCATTAGAAGGAATCTCAGACATTGTGAGCACCCCTGCAAACAATTGTCAAGAAATTACTTATGAAGAACATCCTATAAAGTCGTTCAAGGAATGATTGACAAAGTTGAAAAATGATATTAAACAATTTTCAATATGGAGAAAAAAAAAATCTTTAAATAGTTTAAATGAGGAAGTGAAACACCTAAAATATATAATGTTTTTAAATACATTTTTATACCTATTTTTGATGATATTGCACTTTAAAGTAAGGTATATTTGTGTTTTTCTTGTAGGTATAATTAAAATGACTGATTATGATGAAAGCAGCAAAAGATGATTAAATTTGGAGCAAAAAAATTAAAGAATGAAAAATTTGACCTGTGGCAGCTAAACACTGGACCCTTGGCGCATAGGCTGGCAGTTAAAAATACGAATTAAATCAAATTTGGCGCCATTTTCAAGGGGTGTTTGAAGCAACTTATTATGGTAACTTCCTTACCTTCTTTTGGGTGGCAGATTTGAATGAAGAGATGCATTCTTTGGTGGATACATTGAATCTGGGCATGATTTGAAGAGACAACAAGGCACCTTTAGGAAAAATTAAAAAAAAAAGACTTACAGATCGAAAAATGGTTGTTGTTGGAGGGTGTGACTAGTGTTAAGAGTAAAGTTTATGTGAGAGATTTATTGAGAGCACACCTTTCCACTTCACCACTTTTAGTATCAATTGTATCTAGTTTTTATTAAAAGTAGAATAGTAATTTGGAGTCAACGAAGTTGGGTGCCAACCTCTATTGTAACTTGTAAAGGGAAAACAAAGTTTTAAAGGAACTTTAAGAGTCCTGTGGAGAGGATTTTCAGATAAGTGTTTATCTTGTTTTACATATGGTTTTAAAGTACGACTTGTCGTATTTTCACTATGATTTCTACTTTCAAATCATGTTGTGATTGTGTTTTCTCCATGAGTTCTGAGTAGTTTTCTTTATCTTTTTCTTTTTAAATGATGAAGTAATTAAATTATGGAAGGAGGTTGTGTGAAGTATAGGATTTTAATGTTGGAAGACGTTGTGAAGATTCACTACCTTGCACTTCATTTACGTCTTGATTTGGACAATTAAGATGTTAAAATTTGTTGTGAGAACATGTAAGAACCAATGCGGTATTGTCTCAATCAACAATTAGAAAGAATCACATGCAATTGTATTGGTAAGAATTGTAGTCTATATTGTTGGGTGCAAATAAATAGAAAGATATGTTTTTAATGGAGAGTAAAATTAGGGGACTATAGAGTGAAAGGCTAAAGCCCTCTAATTTGGTTAGATGTTTTAAATTTTTTATGTGATGTTAGCCCTCAGGTGATGAGAATAGAGGGAACTCTAGAGTGAGAGCTAGTATCTTCCGTGCCTAACCCATCTACATGATTTCAATTCTTCAAATTAACAAATGTTCTTTATAGAACCATGTAAGGGTAAATAATATAATTGCTTCTATTTGACACAACACACTTAAATACTTCCATAACAAAATTCCATAATTATTATTGATTTATTTAAAGAGAAAAAAGATATTTTATTCTCATTTGCTTTCATACTATTTTATAGTTGTGTTAACTTTAGTTGTTTGCTATACTTTTTATTCAAAAAATATCAAAAACAATATTTGAAAAACTTTATATTTTAAAACATACTTTACAAAATAATTTTAAAAAAGTAAAATGTTATTTTTCTTATTTCTTTAAAATTTTTGACATTTCCCTGTGGGTTCGATATCTCGGGGCTTAATCAAAAAGTCCTATATTACTTGATAAACGATATGTATACTTGCGTAGTATCCCATATTATAAATAATTCAAGTATAATTTCATATCTAAATCGTAAGCATAAATATTTAAGATCAAGTTCTTGGCACCGTTTCCAGGGAAATTAATTAAAATATCATTTAAAGAAAATTTAAGAAAATTTAAGTTTTTATTTTTCATTATTTTGTTAGTGTGTTTTATTTTATTTTGTTAATTATGTATACGTAGTTCAAGTTCTGAGGGACTTGTGCCTTACGATTCTGAATTAGAGAGAACTATAAGAAAAATCAAAAAAATTAAAAATACAGAAAAAGATAAAATTGTTCAAGAAATGGCAAATCAAGATCATTAAAATGTTGAAATCCATCAATAATTTAGACCTTTAAGAGATTATGCTAACCCTACAGTGGATGAACTTCATGGTAGTATTCAACACCCTGCTTTAGCTGATAATTCATTTGGACTTAAACTTGCTATTATCTAGATAGTATCTAATAATCAGTTTGGAGGAGCACTAACTGAAGATCCTAGTTTACATCTTGCCAATTTTGTAGAATTGTGCACTACTTTTAAATACGATTGTATTTTGGATGATGTTATTGGACTTAGACTTTTTCCTTTCTCACTAAGTGATAAAGCTAAGATTTGGTTAAATTCATTAGCACCTGGATCTATCAGAATTTGGGGTGATTCAGCACAAAAATTCCTTGCTAAATATTTTCCACCATTGAAGACTGCAAAGCTTAGAAATAATATTACATCTTTTTTTTTAGTTTGAAGGAGAATTTATATATGAAGCATAGGAATATTTTAAAGATCTCCTAAGAAAGTGTCCACATCATTCAATACCAGATTGGTTAATTATTCAGACCTTTTATAATGAATTAGTTGGATCTCTTAGATCCATTATCGATGTCGCTGCTGGTGATTCATTGATGTCTAAATAGTTTGCTGATGCTTATGCTTTAATTGAAGAAATGAATACTAATAATTTTAATGGCCTTCTGAAAGGTTAAATCCTAAAAAGGAAGCCAATATTCATGAAATGATGCTTTTATGATGCTAGCAAATCAAGTTGCTGCAATTTCAAGGAAGATAGACCAATTTGGGATAAATTTTTCTCAGTCAACTTCCATGATTAAAGAAAATTCATTAGGCCAAATGTTTGATTCTCAAACTTCATCAAAAATCTTGAATGCCATAAGTAAGCCTAATAACCCATATTCCATTATTATAAACTAGGTTGGAAAAACCATCCAAACTTTAACTGTAATACCAATAATCAGGGTGGTAGTAATCAACAATGGGGGAACAACCAAGTAAACCCATTGGAAAACTGGAACAATCAAGGGAATAATAATTATAGAACAACCTATCCTCCAAGTTTTAACAATACTTCACAATTTAAGGAAAATAAGTTGTCTATTGAAGAAGTGGTATTACAAATGGGAAATCAATTACAAAGTGAAGGATCTACAATCAGAAATATTGAGAATCTATTGAGACAGATTGCCAATTCATTAAGTAATAGATCTCAAGAAACGCTTCCTAGTAATACTGAAATAAATCCAAGATACAAGACTAAAGAGCAAGTACAAGCTATTCAGTTGAGAAGTGGAAGAGAGTTGGAAGGTAGAGTTCAAAAAGAGATTGAAGTAGAGAAAGATGAGATTGAAAAACCAAAATAGGACGCTCCACAAGGTTTGGAAAGACCTATTTCTGCACCTAAGGTTGATTTAGAAAAGCCACCACCTCCATTTCCTCAGAGACTTGGTTAAGCAATTTTCAAAATTCTTGGAGATATTTAAGAAGCATACAATCAATATTCCATTTGCTGAAGCCTTAGAACAAATGCCAAGCTATGTGAAATCTATGAAGGATATTCTCAACAGAAATAGGAAGTTTGAAGATAATGAGACTGTTGCACTTAGTGAAGAGTGTAGTGCTATAATTCAGAAAAAGCTTCCTGAAAAGCTTAAAGATCCTACAAGTTTCACAATTCCATGTGCAATCAGAGACATATTTTTTGGAAAGGCTTTATGTGATTTGGGTGCAAGCATTAACCTTATGTTGTTATCAATATTCAAAAGACTGGGATTAGGAGAAATAACCTCTACTACTGTAACTCTGCAATTAGCTGGCTGTTCGATCACATATCCTAAAGGAGTTATAGAAGAAGTTTTGGTGAAAGTGGATCAATTTATCTTTCCTGTTGATTTTATTGTGTTGGATATGGAGGAAGATAAATAGATACCCATAATTTCATGGAGTCCTTTCCTAGCCATAGGCATAACGATGATAGATGTGCAAAAAGGGGAATTGATGATGCGAGTTAATGATCAAACTGTTACATTCAATATTTCAAAGTTAATAAAATATCCTGCAAGAGGTAAAGATGATGAATGTTATAGGATGGATGTTATCAAATATTTGAGTAAATACCATTTCAAGTTAACTTATGAAGAGAAATCTGAAAGTAAAGAATTGAAACACAAGCAAGAAAAGGAATTACAAGATTCTGAAGATTTTCATGAGGAAGATTTAAATTTTGTTCATGAAAATTTTGAAATGTTGGACATGATTGAAAAAGATGAATCTTTTAGTCAATCAATTGAAAAACCTGCTGAACTTAATTTAAAAATGCTTCCTAATCATTTAAAGTATGCCTTTTTAGGTGATTCCTCAACTCTGCCAGTTATAATTTCCTCTCAATTAACTGAAAGAGAAGAAGAGAGTTTGCTTGAAATTTTAAAGAAATATAAGAAAGCCTTTGGATGGACAATAACTAATATTAAAGGTATCAGCCCTTCAATTTGTATGCATAGAATCCTTATGGAGGATAACTACAAACCTCGGGCTGATCCTCAAAGGAGATTAAATCCTATCATGAAAGAAGTTGTTAAGAAAAAAATCTTTGAGTGGTTGAATGCTGGAATTATCTACCCTATTTCAAATAGTGCATGGGTTAGTCCTATTCACTGTGTACCTAAGAAAGGAGGAGTTACTATGACTGTGAATGAAAAGAATGAAATAATACCAGAAAGACAAATTACAGGGTGGAAAATATGCATTGATTATAGAAAATTAAACGTTGCCACCAGGAAAGACCATTTTCCACTTCCTTTTATAGATCAGATGTTGGATAGACTGGCTAGGCATAAATACTTTTATTTTCTGGATGGATATAATGGTTACCACCAAATTCAAATTGCTCCTGAGGATCAAGAGAAAACAACGTTTACCAGTCCTTATGGTACATTTGCTTTTAGAAGACTGCCCTTTGGTTTATGTAATGCCCCTACTACATTTGAGATATGTATGATGGTAATTTATTGTGATTTAATAGAAAATGGTATTGAAGTTTTTATGGATACTTTTCAGTGTTTGGAATTTCACTTGAATCATGTTTAGAACATCTATCTAAAGTTTTGAAATGCTGTGGAGAAACTAATTTGGTTCTTAACTGAGGGAAATGCCAATTTATGGTACTAGGAGGAACTGTTTTGGGACATCGTATATCAGAAAATGGTATGGAAGTTGATCCTGCAAAAATTTAAGTGATTTTTAATTTACCTTGCCCAACTAATGTAAGGGGAATTAAAAGTTTTCTGAGACATGCTGGATTTTACAGGCGTTATATTAAAGACTTTTCACAAATTTTGAAGCCTTTATTTTGTTTACTGGAAAAATATGTGATTTTTAATTTTGATGATGATTGCCTAAAAGCTTTTGAAACTTAAAAAAAAAAATAATCACTGCACCTTTTATAGTTTCACCTAACTGGGAAAAACCTTTTGAAATAATGTGTGATGCCAGTGATTATGCTATTAGAGCTGTTTTAGTTCAGAAATATGATAAGATTTTCAAAGTGATTTACTATGTTAGTAAAACTCTTAATGAAGCTCAAATTAATTATACCAATACTGAGAAAAATTTATTAACTATAGTATTTGCTTTTGATAAATTCAGATCATATTTAATTGGAACTATATGTGTGGTGCATACTGATCATTCTGTTATTAAGTATTTAATGAAGAAGAATTATGCAAAACCAAGATTAATTAGATGGATTCTTCTTTTGCAAGAATTTGATTTCGAGATAGTAGATAGGAAGGGTGCTGATAATCAAATTACCGATCATCTGTCCAGGCTTAAAACTGAAAAATCTCTTTGTGATGCTGAAAAAATTAAAGAACATTTTCCTGATGAAAAATTATTCACTGTTATGAGTGGTTTGTTCTGTGGTATGTCGACATTGTAAACTTTATTTTTAGTGATATTTTACCCTATGGTTTGACATACCAGGAGAAGAAGAAATTTCTATCTGAAGCTAAGACTTATTTTTGGGATGACCCGTTTTTATATAAACAAGGAAAGGATTTGATTATTCAAAGATGTGTGTTTTTAGAAGAAACTTATGAAATTATTTAAAAATGTCATAATTCTGATTATGGGGGACATTTTGGAGTTGACAAAACTGCATATAAAATCTTACAATCTAGATTTTATTGGTCTACAATTTTTAAGGATGCTAATGTTTATATTAAAAATTGTGATCGAGGTTAAAGTGTAGGCAATATTTCTAGAAGAAATGAGATGCCCCTTAATTATACGTTGGAAGTTGAAATACTTGACATTTGGGGATTAGATTTCATGGGACCATTTATACCATTTTTCATAAACACATACATTTTAATAAGAGTAGACTATTTATCTAAATGGATAGAAGTTGTTGCTTTACCTCGATGTGATGCTCAAAGCTTTGCAAAGTTTTTAAATAAGAATATATTTTACAGATTTGAAATACCAAGAGTAATCATAACTGGTGGGGGAAGTCATTTTAAAATGCAATTATGGAGAAGTTAGTAAATAAATATCATATTAACCATCACATTGCTACTGCTTATCATCTGCAGACAAGTGGTTTGGTTGAATTATCCAATTGTGAAATTAAAAGAATATTGGAAGAGACTGTAAATCCAAATAGAAAGGACTGGTTAATCAAATTGGATTATGCTTTGTGAGCCTATAAGACTGCCTACATAATTCCTATAGAAATGTCGCCATATAGGCTAATTTTTGGAAAAACTTATCATTTACCAGTTGAACTTGAGCATAAAGCATATTGGGCTATTAAAGAGTTCAATTTTAATTTGAAAGATGCTGAAGAAAAGAGATTGTTGCAATTACATGAGCTTGAAAAGATAAGGAATGAATCTTATGAAAATGTTAAGATTTATAAAGAAAAGATGAAGTCGTGGCATGATCAGAAGATTCTTACTAAAAATCTCGAGCCAGTGTAAAAAGTTTTACTATATAATGCTAAATTGAGAATTTTTGCTGGAAAACTTAAGTCTAGGTGGATAGGCCCATTTATTGTGATGAAAGTTTATTCATATGGAGCTGTGGATATTAAATATCATAAGACTGGGAAAATATTTAAAGTGAACAGTCATAGACTTAAACCTTACTTTTCAGTCGATCAATCTAAATCTGATGAGAATCTGATGTTGGGTCACTCAGAATAAGCTCTGGGTATGTAAAGCTGATGACGTTAAACCAAGCGCTTTGTGAGAGGCAACCCATTTTTATATATGTGCTTTGCTTTATGTTTGCTTTGTGTGCTTTTATTTGGTTTGATTTGACAAATGTGGTAGAGTTTTAGTGTTTTTTATGTTATAGTGGTGTTTATTTGACCTTATTTGATGACTTAGAGGAGTCATAATGAAGATTTTGACGTTTGGGAGAACTGTCCAAAAATGTGCACTGGCGGCTACGCGCCGCTGGTTGGCGCATAGGCACCACAGTTTTAAAAAACATGAAAAATGAGGTTCTAGAGACCTAAATTGTGGGTGACTAGTTTTATTAAGGAGTTTTAAATGTCTAAGGTCAATTTTAAGGCATCCTAAGACTATAAAAAGGTCCTGAATTTATGAGATACTTTCCCTAGTTCTTATTTTCATTTCTGAGTCTTAAAAAGAGTATTTTGAGTGCAAAAATGTTTTCTTAGGAGAGCAAAGTTAAGAAGAAAGAGGAAGCCAACAAGAAGAAGTTTATTTGTGATAATGCACAAGAGTTATATAATGGATTTCTGGCTGTGAGTATCCAAGGAATAACAGAATGGATTATGAAGATCGAGGCTGAGGTAGAGTCTTTTGATGTAAAGGTCAATGTAATTAATGCACATTTAACACACATTGGATGGCAAATCAAAATGCAATTCAGTCATACAAGTCACGTGGAAGAAACAGATAAAGCGTTGTTTCTGAAAAACAAATGGATAGAAGAAGAAGATGTAAGAGCTTTTAATCATCACCTGTTTTATCAGATTTACATTCCAGATGGTTGAAATGGAACTAATGGTGGTTCTGGATATAATCCACCTAATGGAGATTGGAATTAAATTAAGTGTGATTATGTGTGTTTAGTGTTTTAAGTGTGTGGTTATTTTATTATTATTTTTTTAATGTTTGAGTTTGTTGCACTTTACATGTGTTTGCTACATCTCAATGATGTAAATTTGTGTTTAATTACATGTGTTTGAACTTATGTATTGGGCAATTTCATCCAAAGTGTTTGGATAGAAATTTGTAGTTTGTATTAAGTGTGTTTTGATATTTAAGTAATATAAGTTTTTGTTTATGTGAGATTTGTGTTGAATCATTGGAGATTAAAGTGTACTTTTGGAGTATTAGAAGAGTTTATGGGGAGAAATAATTATTTGAAGTGATTAAAGGTGATTAACTCAGATTTGTGATGGAATTAACCTAATTGCCAAAATTTGGGCACTGGCGGCTAAGTGCTAATCCAATGGCGCATAAGCGCCAGATTTTGCAGCTGAGCGCCGTATGCCTCGCACATAGGTGCCAGTTCGTGAAATTGATTTTTTGCAGTTAAAAATGCTGAAATTTGCCATTTTTAACACCCCCATCACCTCTAACCTCTTGATTTCTCGAAATAGGAGCCTAGGGCATCATTAATTTGGATCATTTTAGAGCCGATTTCATTAAAATTTGTTGGATTTGAAGTCCTTATAGTATGATCACTACTCCTAAGTAAAATTTTTTTTGAATTTTGCCATGTAATTTGAGTACATTATAGAAAAATCTGAAATCACTATTCATGGTCAAAATTTGAGGAAAAGCATGAGAAATTGCTTGGATTTAGTGGAGTTTGCCTTTGGAAGTTGAGTTAACAACTTTAGTTTAAATTTGGAATTTATGGTGAATTTCTAAAGATGGCTCCAAAGTCGAAACACTTGAATGAAAAAAAAGAAATTGATTTCGAAAAATTTGTTAGTTCTCGAGTAGAGAATCGTTACATCGATGCACTCGCATCACAGAAATTGATTCCATAAAGAGTTTTTAGCAAGCGAGGATGAGATATTGAGGTGATGATTACTAGAAGGAATTGGAAAAGATATTGTTGCTTCTCCGCTGTTGCAGTTTTTCTGTGGTGAGAGAGTTCTATGCTAACTTGCAAGTAGCTGAGGAAAATTTGGTGATGGTTAGGGGGCAAAAAGTGGATTTTCACCTGTGGTAATTAATACTTTTTATCGATTACCTCCTGAGATGTTTTGTTTTTATGTGAATTATCATCCTTTTGAGGGAGAGTTAGATGAGATTATGTCTTTTCTTACTGATGGAAGAGGTTTATGGAAGATTACAAATGAAAGAAGAGTGAATTTTTAAGCCTCTAAGTTGAATGCCACTTCAAAGGCATGACATTACTTCATCTCATCTAAGCTTCTGCCTTCAAGTCATGTCAGTGAAGTTACAAGGAAGAGAGCTATTCTGAACCATTGTATTCAGCAGGGAAAGCCTTTAAATATTGGAGCTATTATTCATTATATTATGAACTATGCTAGAGCTACTACTACTGCATATATGGGATTTCCTTCACTGATTCACTCGATTTGTGAGCATTTTGGTGTTAAGTCCGAAACATGGGAAGAGGTTCTTCAACCACTTAGATCTATTAGCAGTGTAAACATGAACACTTACACTGTACATTCAGTATTTGGCTAGAAAAGAGGATCTGTTAGAGCTTCCAATGCTTCTGCTTCTACTTCTTGTGCTTCTATTACAGATGCATCATCCTGTAGAGATTTATAAACTAGATTATTACAGAAGATTTTGAAGAAGGTGAGTCCTACCAGGGAGCATGTTAGAGATATGGAAGGAAAGGTAGAGAATATTGAGAGGTATATTCAGAAACATGATGATTATGAGGAGAAATATCATCAGTACATGGATAAACTGATTAGAGGAGATCATAGTGCTGAGATGCCTTCTCATCCTTATTTTATACCTTATGTGCCATCCAGAGATTGGAATGAGAGAGATGATGATGATGATGATGAGGATGATGAGTAGGATTTTATTTTTTTAATGTGTTGTTGAGTTTGTTATGTTTGTGTTTGCATTGTATGATGTATGGATTTTTATTTGTTGTTGTGTTTTGATATGAACTCTGATGTTGTGTAGATTATAGTTGGACTATTTCTATTATGCACATTCAGATGTTTGTGTGTTGGATCGATGTTTTATGTTGTAATATGTGATGTGTTTGTGGTAGTAAATGTTTTTATGTGTTTCTAGTGTTTGAGTTTTTAGTAGTGTCTAATTTAATTCCTATAAATATTAGAAAAATTTAGAACACTATTAGAAACTACTATTTATATAACATGTTTAAACTATTCAAAATTTGCTACCATTTATTTGTAGTACGATGTAATTTGTGTTATGTTACGTTGGTGTGTATTTGCTTTGAAAACCTCCACCATTGTAGAAGTCCTTTGAAATTTTGAAATTTCTATTTTATGAAAAATTGAATTTGATCTACTATTTACTTCTGTTTTTAAACTGTTATACTTGCATATTTAGAATTTTAAGGTTCCTATAAGCATGTTATTTTAGTTTTTTAATTCTTACCCATGTATCATTTTTATGCTTAAATGGTTTATCCTAATTAAAAATTAATGTTTTGGGGGAATTTAAAAACAAATTTTCAAAAAATAAAATTTTATTTGTTCTAAAAAATACTTAAATAAAATTTGATTTTTGATGGAAAATAATTATGTATATGAAGTTATATTAGGGAAGCAAAATTTTGAATATAGAAATGAGTAAGAGAATTTAGTTAAAATTTATAGTTATGATGAAAAATTTAAATTTAAAATTTTCTTATTAAAGAAATGTTAAATATAGTTAAACTATCTTTAGTAATATGTGTTGTATTTTTGGATAAATAGAAGATTTGACTTTTATTTTTCAAAGCTTAAATTTCTTTTAATGAGAAATATTTTTCAACACTATTATTATGATTTTTAAGTTAAGGATATATATCAAACATTTGTTGTAAATGAAAGGGTGGAATTCAAAATCATTAGAGGCATATCCAGATACAGAAATCATTTCCTTATAAAAAAAAAGAAAAAAGAAAAAGAAAAAGAAAAAGGAAAAGGACAAGAGAGAAAAATAGTATGTAAAAAAGGAAGGAGAAGCTTTAGGATTTAAGGGCCTAATCAAAAATTGGTTTCAAACCTAAAGTTTAAAATATATGTTTTGAGAATATCTAAAGCTTAAGGTTATAATATAGTAAGTAAAATTATTTCCAAATGAAAATTTTTAAGTGAGGAAGATGAAATGTTTGAATCCTATATTTTGAAGAATCTACAAGTATTTCTGAATTAGATAGGAACTAATATTTTTTATTATCCTTTACTTAAGAACCTTCTAAACTTAATTGGTCTCATTTACTAAAATTTTTTCTAAATTAGACTATTTCATTTTTAGAACAAAATTTTGAAACTTTCTTAAAGAAACTCATTTACAGAATTTGCATGTTAAGATTTTCTATGTGATTAAGTGTCACTTGAGGACAAGTAACATTTTAAATTTGGGGGATTTTGATACACCTAAAATATATAGTGTTTTTAAATACATTTTTATGCCTATTTTTGACGATATTACATTTTAATGGAAGGTATATTTGTGTTTTTCTCCATGAGTTCTGATTAGTTTTCTTTATCTTTTTCCTTTTAAATGATTAAGTATTAAATTATGGAAGGAAGTTGTGAGAAGTATAGGATTTCAATGTTGGAAGAAGTTGTGAAGATTCACTACCTTGCACTTCATTACCTCTTGATTTGGCCAATTAAGATGTTAAAATTTGTTTTGAGAACATGTAAGAACCAATGCGGTATATTCTTAATCAACAATTGGAAAGAATCACATGCAATTGTATGGGTGAGAATTGTAGTCCATATGGTTGGGTGCAAATAATTAGGAAGATATTTTTTTTAATGGGGAGTAAAATTAGAGGACTTTAGAGTGACAGGCTAAAGCCCCCTAATTTGATTTGATGTTTTAAATTTTGTTATATGATGTTAGCCCCCAGGTGGAGGGAATAGAGGGAACTCTAGAGTGAGTCTAGTATCTTCCCTGCCTAACCCATCTACATGATTTCAAAACTTCAAATTAACTAATATTCTTTATAGAACCAGGTAAGAGTAAAGAATATAATTGCTTCTATTTGGCACAACACACTTAGATACATCCATAACGAAATTCCATAATTATTACTGATTTATTGAAAGAGGAAAAAGATATTTTATTTTCATTAGCTTTCATACTATTTTATAGTTGTGTTGACTTTAGTTATTTGCTTTACTTTTATTCAGAAAATATTAAAAACAACATTTGAAAAACATTATATTTTAAAACAGACTTTACAAAATAATTTTTAAAAAGTAAAAAGTTTTTTTTTCTTATTTCTTTAAAATTTTATACATTTCCTTGTAGGTTCGATATCTCGGGGCTTAATAAAAAAGTCTTTAATTAATTGATAAACAATACGTATACTTACGTAGTATCCCATATTATAAATAATTAAAGTATAATTTCATATCTAAATCATAAGCATAAATATTCGGGGATCAGGAGGTCTCTAAAATAAAAATGGTAGAAAAATGATCTACCTTCTTAGCACGAGAACTAAATGAAGAAGATAAGGCAGAAGAATTACGAGCGGTTATCCGATAGCGAGATGAATAGATCAATCATCTCGAGCAAAAAATGGAAGAATTGGCGGCAGTTTTACAAAATCCACCAATGAATCCAATGCTTGCCGTTGAAATTATTAGGCTAGAGTTAATACGCATTATAGAGGATAGAAGATAGCCAATATAAATTGAAGAAAGCACTCAAAAGAAAAAGGATTCCTCCCAAGGTGGAATTCCAGAAAAATAAATCACACAATTGGTAGAACAAACGATAAAAGAAATAATGGCTCAGGTAAAGGATGGATCATTAATTCTAAAGGGTAGACTTTATCGAGAGGAATTTGATTTTTTCTAATACCCCAAAAATTTTGTTCCTCCTCTCTTCAAAATGTTTGACGAGACTAGTAATCCTTATAAGCATCTTACACACTTCAGAGCAAGTTGTTGCAACGCGGGCGGAAGTGACCCTCTTTTATTCTGTCAATTTGTTAATAGTCGCACAAAAGTTACCTTTAACTGGTATGCGGAACTTCCTAACGGTTATGTTAAAACTTTTGCAGAGCTTGAAAGCCTCTTCATTAAACAGTTGGCTGTAGCACAACACCATGCAACAGTTGGTGATCTGGTGATAGAAAAACAAAAACTAGGAGAATATCTGGTGGATTACATTTTATATTAGAGAAATCTCAGCATGAAATGTGAACCACAACTCCAGGAATAACATGCTGTCAAAATCCTGCTTAAGAATATCCATGGTCCTATAGCATTCATTTTTAAAGGTTTCATAATAAAGACATTTGAAAAACTGCTTAGTAAGGCTGCCAATATTCAGTAGGAGGCTAAGCAGATGAGTGTAGTGGAAAATATAGAAAGGAAAAAATCTGTCAAAACATTTGAAAACAAACCATTAAACGTTGCGGAAAAGGGTAAATAAGTGATGCAAGTTCAACCCAAACAAAAGAAGCAATGACAAAGTCAATCGCCACAACAAACATCTTCTCAATTACAATTTCAACAACCAATTCAGCATCGACGGAAAAAAGAATGATGATTGGGAGAATGAATAAGGAATTCCCGTTCAAGGTAGAGGCAGTTGGCAAAATAGTCCGTAGCCTGTTGAAGATACTAGAATTCAAGCTGCTCGAGGTTAAAAGGCCAGGGGAGGTTGATATGAAGGACAATCCTAATTAATGTCTTTATCACAGGATGCTTGGACATAAAATTGGAGAATGCTTTGTCTTCAAAGACTGGTTAGAGAGCAACTTTAAAGAAGGGAATATAGTAATCCCAAAAATATATATATATATATATATATATATATATATATATATATATATATATATATATATATATATATATATATATATATATATATATATATATATATATATTGGTGGAGCAACATTAAAAAGGAGTATGAGTATATATATATATATATATATATATATATATATATATATATATATATATATATATATATATATATATACATTGTAAGCGTAAATATCGGTGGAGCAATACTAAAAGAACCCCAGTTCAAAATACCTCTTGAAGAAGAGGACAAAGAAAAACGATTTGAGTCTATGTATGAGAAAATTAATCATTATTTACACGCCATGACCCTATCTCCAATCTCTACTTCTAAAATCAAGGATTTAGTTATCAAAGAAGTACATGGTGATTATAAAAAGCCAATTAAGTTTAGACTTGGCACTACTTTTTCTAGTACTGAAATCGATGTAAAATTAGAAGATGTATATCTTGCAAAATCAATGAAAATCCCTTTTGAGTTGTATTCTCCTTGGACACAAAAATTTATTCAAAATAGTTTAATGCTCAAAAAATGATCCTTAAAACAACCACACTTTATTAAACAAATGTAGGATAACAATAAATGAAACCCTAACTCTAAAGAGGGTATTGGATTTGGCATGCTTGAACCCCTAGATGATACATAATCTTGCCTAGTCATCACCGAAGAACTTAATTTTGAACAAACATCTAATCTCCTAATCGAAGATGCTCTTCCAGAATTAGAAGAAGAAATTAAATCGACAGTTGAATTAAAGAAAACAAATTTAGGGACTAATGAAAACCTAAACCAACTTTCATTACTTCGTTCCTTAACGACATGGAAGCAAAATAAATAATTCAACTGTTGAAAGAATACAAAGACAGCTTTGTTTGAACTTATGATGAAATGCCTGGATTAGCCCCAGAATTCGCAGTTCACAAACTTGGGATAAATCAAATTGCATTCCCTGTTAAACAAGCTCCAAGAAGGATGCATGTCGAAATAGAACAAGTCATTGCCAAAGTTAAGAAATTAATTGAGGCTGGTTTTATACGGGATGAAAATTATTCTACATGGCTAGCTAATGTAGTGCCAGTAAAAAAGAAAACTAGCAAACCAGGGTTTGTGTAGACTTTAGAGATCTAAACAAAGCCCGTCCAAAGGATGAATTTCCTTTACCAATCTTAGAATTGATGGTCGACATAACATCCACACATGCAATATTTTACTTTATGGATGGATCATCAGGATACAATCAAATAAAGCTGTTTCCAGAAGATGAATCAAACACAGCCTTCAAAACACCCACCCATAGGGATATACTATTACAAAGTTATGCCATTTGGATTGAAGAATGCTGGTGCATCCTACCAAAGAGCCATGACAAGGATTTTTGAGGAACTTATACACAATTAAGTCAAATGTTATGTAGATGATTTGGTTATCAATAGTAGATAAAAGAAAATTATGTGTACAATTTGAGAGTCATCTTCGAACGATTATGTCAATATAATCTCAAAATGAATCCCTTAAAGTGCACTATCGGTGTCACTTCGGGGAAATTTTTAGGATTTGTTGTTCGACATCGTGGGATCAAAATTGATCCCCATAAAATCGAAGCCATCCTAAATATGCCTCTTCCAAAAATCTAACTCAATTATGCTCCTTTCAAGAAAAATTAGGCTATATACGATATTTTATTTCCAATTTTTCAACTAGGTGTCAGCCTCTCACTGCCGTAACCAGAAAATATACCAAATTCCTGTGGGATGAAAAATGGCAACATGCCTTTGAAAATATCAAACAATATTTAACAACACCTCCCGTATTAGCAACCCCTGTGTTAGGAAGACCTTTAATCCTTTACACTGCGTCATTGGACAATTCCCTTGGAGCATTACTAGCTCAAGTAAATGACGAGGGAAAAGAAAATGTATTATATTACTTAAGCAGCTGTTTAGTTTTGACTGAAATAAAATATCCAGCAATTGAAAAGAATTGCTTAGCTTTGAATTTTGCAGTTCAAAAACTAAGGCACTATATGCTTTCTCATAAAGTTACTCTTCTTTTAAGAGTTAACCCATTACAATACTTGATGACACGACCGACACTTTCTGGAAGATTAGCAAGATAGGTAATGATACTGATTCAATTTGACATAACATTTGTGCGACTACGTGCTATAAAAGGACAAATCTTAGCAGGTTTCTTTGTAGCATACCCAATTCCAGCAGGATCAACTCTTAGTGATGATTTACCTAATGAATATATATTAGAAATAAAAATTCAAAAATATAATGATAGGAATTATACTTTGATGGAGCATCATCTGCTCAAAAAGACAAAGACAAGCAGACAATCATACTAGATAAAGCTAGGATATGATTAATTTTCATTACTCCAGACAAAGCAATGATATCATTTTCTTATCATTTGACTGAACCATGCACAAATAATGAAGCTGAATATGAAGCACTCATAACAGGTCTAGAATTGACAATACTAATGGAAATAAAAAATATCAACATCTACGAAGACACTCAATTGATCATTAATCAAATTCCGAGCAAATACAAAACTTTGAAACCTCAACTGGAATAACACTTTCATTACACTCTAAAGCTGCTTCAGCAAATTCTTGATGTAACTTTCTTCCTAATTCCAAGATGAGACAATTCTTTAGAAGATGCCTTGACAAAAATTGCAAAAGAATTTGCTTGTCAAGATGAAGATGAAATTCTGATTTCTATAAAAGGAAGACAAGTTATTTCCCATATTGACATGGACAATATGCACAAAATTAGTAAAGATACGACAGTGAAAATGATTGACGATGAAAAGGATGATTGGTGACAAACAATTATTCAATAATTACAAACCAGAAGGTTACCTAAAAACAAATCTATTGCAACTCAAATCAGACAAAGAGCATTGTCCTATGCTTTAGTGAATGATATTCTTTACAAATGATCTTTTGACCAAATGCGGTTAATATGTCTAAACCAATATGAAGCTTAAGAGATTGTTAAAGAAGTTCATTTAGGTCTATGTGGTGCACACCAATCTGGACCTAAAATGAAGATGAAAATAATATGAATGGGATATTACTGGTCAACAATGATGACTGATTGTCTTGAAATCACAAAGAAATGTCATCAATGTCAGATACATGGAGTGGTCTGACACACCTAAAAATTGCTTGATTTAACATATACATTTTATGCTTAATTTTAATGATATTGCACTTTAAAGGAAGACATTTTGTATGTTTTCCTGCATGTATGATTATTTTAGGTGATTGGAGTAAAAGAAAGCTAAAAGGAACAAATTTGGAGCAAAAAGAGGCAATTTGGCAAAACAACACACTGGCCCCGCCAGCACCCAATTCCAGAGAGAATTTGAATTAAATCATTGGGGTAACACCGCCATTGCCATATCCAGTGCCGCCGGTGCTCTATACCAGTGGAAGTCAAATTCAACAATCTGGATGCTTTTTGGAAGGTTTCTTGAAGCACCTCTTAGGAAATTCATCTTTATTCTATTTTAAAGTGAATTTGAAGCCAAAAAAGTGGTAGAAGTTAGGAGAAATGTGGAGAAAGTTTTGAGATCTTAGAATAGGAGTAGAAATGTAGATTTTTACCTTTTTGGAGAGATTGGTGAGGGGAGTTTGAGAGAATCTGTAAGGTTTTGTACTAGCATTACATAGATCAGCGGGAGACTTTGCGGGAGAGATTTTCATCTTTCTTTCAAGGGGAAAAAGCTAAGTATTATGTTATTCATTATCTTATAATTTTGTAAACACTATTTTGTGGATTTTCTTTGATGTAATGAAGTTTCTCGTTGTGTTTTCTTCAAGTTTTGTGATGTCTTTCTCTCACTCTTTCTTCTTGTTTAGAAATATTGACATAAGAAGATTATTCTATTATTTTCATTCTGCATTATGAGTAGAATTCATGTTTAGGATATTGGGATGCATGATTGAAGAAGTTTTAATTATATATGTGATGGTTTTTACATGCGCTTCATTTACATTACAAAAATAGCTCGTTATAGTGTTAAAATTTCTTGTAATTGCGCCATGATCCGAGAGGGTGGTGTAATTTTCAATAAAGTAGAACCACATTCAAATTCCATGGATGGTGAAGTTCATGGGGGTTGAGTGCAAATAAATAGGGAAATATACTTTGATGGGCATAAAATTGGAGATTTCAGGGTGACAGACTAAAATCCCCATAGTGTTTGGAAACTAAATCGAGAGTTAGCCTTCAGGTGAAGGAAAGTGGGAGCTTTAGAGTGAGAGTCAGTATCCTCCCAGCCTAACCACTGATTTAGGGACTAAACCTAGGATTAGCCAATGTTATTTATGCACTCGGAAGAGGGTAAAGAATAGGATTGCTTCTATTTGGCACATACAATATTTAATGCATCTCATTCCTTTACATTATCTAATTCATTGCATAAGAATAGTAGATTTTATTATCTCAAAATTCACCAAACCAATCCATCCAGAAAGGGTTATCTTTGGAATTAATATTTCCTTTAGGATTAGTTATTAGTTATTTTAAACTTAAGACTTACCTTTAAGGGTATTTGTTAGAAAAACCACATATATCGACCTTCCAAACTAAAGTATGATAATAGTAGACTAGAGTTTGACTAAGGACCTCTTAACTCGCTTCCCTATGGGATCGATAAACGGGTATCCACTAGAGCCCTGTATTACTTCAACGATACGTATACTTGAGTAGAACCTCTAGTGTGTGCAAATACATAAATACATTAAACACGCAGAAAAATAGCACATGTCAGGGGTGCATCAAGGTTTTGGCGCCGTTGTCGATGAAGCTTCGATAAGAACTTTAGGAGAATTTTAGTTGAAGTAATTAGTCTTAGAATTGGTAAACTTTAGTGTCGTAAAATTATTATTGTTTGAAAAGTGTTTTTTGTATGAAAAAGTGTTGTAAAAAAATGGTTTGTGTGAAAAATAAAGTGTTTGTGAAAATGTTTTGTTGTGTTGAATATATTTTTTATTTTATTTGCTTTGTTGTTAATGTATTGTATGTTTTGTTACGTATGTAAAATAAAGGATCTGTAGGACTTGTGCCTTATGGTCCCGATTTAGAAATTGGAAAAAATAAAAAAAACAGAATGGACTCGAAAAGCTAGAAATGGAAAAGGATAACATTAAAAAATAATAACTGGGAAAATTATCATAAATCATTGAGGAATTATGTAAATCCTACGATAGAAGAAATTCATTCAGGTATACAAAACCATGTCATAGAAGCTAACCCGTTTGAACTAAATCCAGCGATTATCCAACTGGTGCAGAACAACCAGTTTGGGGAAATCCTTTGAAGGATCCCTGTTTACACTTATCCAATTTTATAGAACTTTGTGCTACATTTCGTTATAACGGCATGTCAGACAATGCTGTTAGGCTAAGGCTTTTCCTTTCTCTAAAGGCTAAAATGTGGTTATACTCATTAGCACCTGACTCTATTAAAAATTGGGAGGAGTTAACTCTGAAATTCTTAGTTGTGTATTTTCTACCTTCAAGGACTACTAAACTTAGAAATGATATTATCTCGTTTTGCTAATGTGAAGGGAAATCAATACATTAAACCTGAGAAAGATTTAAGGAACTCCTAAGAAAGTGTCCACATCATGCTCTATCAGATTGATTAATCATTCAAACTTTTTATAATGGGTTAGTAGGATCCCTTTGGTTCATTGTTGATGCTCTGTTGGTGGTTCATTAATGTCAAAATCATTTGATGAAGCATAGGCATTATTTGAAGAAATTGCTACAAATGAATTTCATTGGCCCTTTGCAAGGGTAAATCCTAAAAAGGTAGCTAGTGTTCATCATACAGATGCGATTGCAATTCTTGCATCTCAGGTTGCTACAATATCAAAGAAGTTGGACCAATTTGGAATGAACCAGCCTCAATTTACTCATGTAAGTGAGAAAAGTTCATAAAGGCATATGATTGATTCTAACTTATTATATGAGACTTTAAATACCATAAATAACCCGTATTCTAAGTTTTGCATCCCAGGTTGGAAGAAACATCCTAATTTTAACTGGAATCATACTACTGGGGGTGGAAACCAACAATGGGAAAATAATCATGCTAATCCTAATGGAAGTTGGAATTATTAGGGGAACAAAAGCCTTAGACCTTCATATCCACTGGAATCTACCAATGATCAACAATTTGAGGATTAGAATATGTTTATAGAAGAAGTGGTATTGCAAATGGGAAACCAGTTACAAAGTTAAAATGCTGTGATTAGAAACATAGAGAATTAATTGGGACAAATTGCTAATTCACTTAGCAATAAACCCCAAGGAACACTTCCTAGCAACACTGAGATCAAACCTAAATAGAACAATAATAAATAAGTAGAAGTTGTTCAATTAAGAAGTGAACGAGAGATAGAGGACGTGGTTAGAAAAGAGAAAGAAGTTGTGAGAGAAACAAAGAAAACAAAAAGATATGAAGAACATGTTTCTAAGGATCTAGAAAAGTTAATAACTCCAACTAAAATCAATTTGGAAAGACCACCACCTCTATTTCCTCAAATACTTGGACATCATAAGTTGGATAAAAAATTTTCAAAGTTCATGAATGTACTTAAGAATTTAACGATAAATACTCATTTCGCAGAAGCTTTAAAATAGATGCCAAGTTATGCACAGTTTATGAAGGAGATATTAAACAAGAAAAGGAAATTTGGAGAATACGAGACATTTGCACTCAGTGAGCATTGCAGCGCTATACTTCATAAAAAGTTTCCTCAGAAACTTAAAGATCCTTATTGATTTACAATTCCTTATGCAATTGAAGAAAGATTTCATGGAAAAGCTTTATGTGATTTAGGAGCGAGCAATAATGTGATGTCTCTATATATATTTTGAAGGTTAGATTTAACTGATATTTCTCCCACTAATGTAACCTTTCAGTTAGCTGATCGATCTATCATTTATCCAAAAGGGGTTATAAAAGACGTGCTTGTTAAAGTGGATAAATTTATCTTTCCTATGGACTTTATTGTATTAGATATGGAGGAAGATAAAGGAATTCCAATTATTTGGGGGAGACCTTTGCTTGTTACTGGAAAAGCTATAATAGATGTGCAAAAAGGAGAGTTCATTATAAATATTATTGACCAAGAAGTCACTTTTGATGTGTTAAAGACTATAAAATATCCAGCTGAGAGAAAAGATGATTATTGTTTTTGGATGGATGAAATTGATTATCTAAGTAAGGACCATTTCCAAAAAATTTTTGAAAGTAATTTAACAGATGAGATCGAAATGGATTTTCATGATGAGATGAAAATGTTATCTAAAGAATACTATATGAATATTAAGGAGAGGTGTGAAATGATGGACAATACCAAAAATAGTGAACTTTTAGTTCCATCTATTGAAAAATCTCATGAGCTTAAGATGGATGCACCCCATATAATTTTAAAGCCTACCTATTTAGGGAATTCATCTACACCACCAGTCTTTATATCTTTAGATTCAACTCAATCACAAGGAAAACTTGAATTGAATGATGAACAAGATAAAATTATTGAACTATGACTTGGAAGAGAATTTAAGGATATATTTCAAAAGAACTTTAAGTTGAGAAATGAGGATAAGGATATAGAAAGGCCAGTAGAAGAATTTCATAAGGAAATATAAAAACTTATTTCCTCAATTAAGATAGATATAGAAAGACCACTTCCATCATTTACTTAGTACTAAGGGGAAGAATTGGAGATAACTTGAAATAGAAGAGTAACATAGAAGATTTTGATCCAGAATCTGACTTATGTAGAGAGAATCTAATCCAAAATTTGGGAGAACATGAAGTATCTTATAGAGATCCATTTCTTATAAATTTCAAGAATGATATTAATATTGAAATTCAGAAAACCAATAGAAGAATATTGGATCTAGAAAGAAATATGCGGAACAATGATATGAATCAATCTAAAGAGGAAGAGTTGAATGATAAATTAAAATTTGAAGATTTTGTAGAATCCTGGATCTAAAAAAGATTAACTGATTGATTGAGGATTACTTAATTGGAATTTTGATCAAGGAGGAATCATTTGTCAGGCTGGCGACATTAAACCAAACGCTTTATGGGAGACAACCCATAGTTATCAGTGTGCTTTGATTTAGTATGCTTGAAGTCACGATTGTTATTGTGTTTACTTTAGAGTGGATTGACTTGATCAATTATGTGTTATTATGGATTGATCAGTTTGATTGTTGATTGGTAGATGTTTGGATTGTTAGTGATTTAATTTTATTCTTGTGTGCCATGAGGGAGGTGATTCCATAACTTCTAGTTATGGCTAGACTTTTATGTTCTCTTATAATAGTTAGATTGACGAGTCCACTATGACTCGGGTCTCACTCGGACTTGAGTTTTATAAGAGATATCATGAATTTGAACAGTGAAAAATCTATCTCAATTTTGTTACTTCTTTTCTCTAACTTTGTTTTCATTTAATAGGGGTCATGATCCTATTTTATGAATAACATGTGGATGATTCACACTATAATTTTTAACTATTAGATGTGCTTAATTAAGGGGGATTAGATGATGATTGAGGTTGGTGTTCGTGACCCAATTTATCAGAGATAATCTTATCTTTGGGATTATAATCTATAAAATCATTTAAAAAGTACCTAATTTATTAGTGTAGTGATTCCGTAGAATTTGGAAGTACGTTAATGAGATGTGATGAGTTAATGGAAGAATTGACTTCATTTATTATATGTGTTTGTTTGTGTCTTACAACTTTATATAAGACTTGAAGAACATTTTTATATTCCCATGCTGATACCTGCTATGCTAGTTCAACTTTTATTTAGTGAATTTCATTCTGGAATGATTAGTTTAGATTTACTTTTTGCTACAAGATTATTATCTTGATTAATAATTGTAGATCTTTCTGATAGACATGTGTGACAGATAAAATTTCTAAACTGTTTTTCTTCTTGCTTATATTTTATGTACTAAATGCTATACATCTTAAAAATCAAGTTTGGGGGTAGGAAGAAAAATATATTATAAAGTGAGTATACTTCATTTTATTTAATATTATTGCAAGCATGCTTTAGGCTAGATTTACTTTCTCTTGCAGTCATTCTATCTTGATTATGCTTGTATATGAATTTGATAGGATGAAGTAGTTAGTAGATTCAACTTTTACTTTTTCTTCCTACTATATTTTATGGATATAATTGCAAGATATTTAAAAGTTCAAGTTTGGGGGGGTAGAAAAAATTTTTAAAACTAAACTTTATTTGTCCTCAGTAGCCTATATTTAATTCAATATCATTTTTAATATGGCTTTGGAATGTGGTGTTACCTTTAGGTTACTATAATTTTGATTTTAGGAATGTTAAAAAAATAACTCAGTTGAAATCCTATGTGAATAAACTGTTCTAGTGTTAAGATATTTTGTAGGAAACTTTGGGAAAATGATTTTGCTATTATGGTAGAATGGAGTTGAATATTTGAAAAAGCTAAGATTGTTAGATTTATACTTACTGAGAATTGAGCCTTTATTGAATCCTTATTCAAACTAATACTTACATTTTTAAAAAAAGTGAGGGAATGTTTTGGGTTTTGGATTTTAGAAAGAAGATAAGGAAATTCAAAATTATTAAAGGCCTATCCAGATATAGTTATCCTCACATAAAAAAAAGAGAATATAAAAATGGGATTGAAAATAATCACGAAAGAAAGAAAACAAAAAGAGAAAAAAAAGAAAAGAAAAAGAAAAGTGAAAAAAAAATATGTGAGGAGAAGCTTGAGGAGAAGCCTAATAAAAAATTAGTTTCACTTGATTCTTTTTAAATGAAAAAACTTAAAAAAAATCCTTAGCTTATTCTTATTTCAAAAGGTATTGATTAAATTGGTATAGATAAGGTTCTTAAATTCTTTTTTTTTACTTTCTTTGAATCTTTAGTTTGACAAGTTTCAATAACTTTTGAAGAAAATAGAAAAACAGGATTTCTAAGTTGAATATGAGATATTCTTACACTCCAGTCTTAGGTTGAATTGCTATAATTTCTCCTATGTTACACTATAATATTTTTGAGATGAAATTATACGAAACTTTATTGAAACCCACAACCACAAGTTAACATATTTTGTTTTTAATGTTATAGTGTTACTTGAAGACAAGTAACAGTTAAGTTTGGAGGACTTGACACGCCAAAAAACTGCTTGATTTTACATATAAATTTTATGCTTAATTTAAATGATATTATAATTTAAAGGAAAATATTTTGCATGTTTTGCTGCAGGTATGATGATGTTAGGTGATTGGAGCAAAAGGAAGCGAAAAGGAATGAATTTGGAGCAAAAAGAGGCAATTTGGCAAAAACTGCACACTGGCGCCGCTGACGCCCAATTCCAGAGGGCATTTGAATTAAATTGTCAGAGCAGCACCATCAGCGCCTTATCCAAAACCTCTAGTGCCCTATATTGGTGGAAGTCAAATTCAACGAATTTGGATGCTTTTGGAAGAGTTCTTGAAGCACCTCTTAGGAAAATTGTCCCTATACTATTTTAAAGTGAATTTGAAGCCAAAAAAGTGGTTGAAGTTAGGAAAAACATGAAGAATGTTTAGAGATCTTAGAATAAGATTACAATTGTAGATTTCTATGTTTTTGGAGAGATTGGTGAGGGGATTTTGAGAGGATATCTAAGGTTTTGTACTAGCATTGCATGGATCAGCGGGATTTTTTGCGGGAGAGATTTTCATCTTTCGTTCAAGGGGAAAAAGCTAAGTATTGTGTTCTTCATTATCTTATGATTTTCTAAAAACTTTATTTTGTGGATTTTCTTTGATGTAATGAAGTTTTTCGTTGTGTTTTCTTTGTGCTTTGTGATGTCTTTCTCTTACTATATCTTCTTGATTGGATATAGTGGCATAAGAAGATTATTTCATTGTTTTCTTTCTACTTTTCTTTTTGCAATGAGTAGGGTTCATGTTTAGGATATTGGGTTGCATACTAGAAAAAGTTTTAATTATAAATGTGATGGTTTTTACTTGCACTTCATTTACATTACAAAAAGAGCTCGTTGTAGTGTTAAAATTTGTTGTAATTACGCTATGATCCAAGAGGGTGGTGTAATTTCGATAAAGTGGAACCACATTAAAATTCCATGGATGGTGAAGTTCATGGCAGTTGAGTGCAAATAAATAGAGAAATATAATTTGATGGGTGTAGAATTGGAGATTTTAGGGTGAAAGAATAAAATCCCAAATTTGGTCATAGTGTTTGGAAAATAAAGTGAGAGTTAGCCTTCAGGTGAAGGGAAAGGGGAGCTCTGGATTTAGAGCGAGTATCCTTCCAGCCTAACCACAGATTTAGGGACTAAACCTTGGATTAGCCAATGTTTTTTTGCACTCGAAAGAGGGTAAAGAATAGGATTGCTTCTATTTGACACATACAATATTTAATACATCTCATTTTTTTACATTATCCGATTCACTACATAAGAATAGTAGATTTTATTATCTCAAAATTCACCAGACCAATCCATCCAGAAAGGGTTATCTTTGGAATTAATATTTTCCTTTAGGATTAGTTATTAGTTATTTTAAACTTAAGACTTACCTTTAGGAGTATTTGTTAGAGAAACCACTTATATTGGCCTTCCAAACTAAATTCTAATAATAGTAGACTAGAATTTAACTAAGGACCTCTTATCTCGAATCCCTGTGGGATCGATAATTGGGACTCCACTAGAGCGCTGTATTACTTGAATGATAAGTATACTTGTGTAGAACCTCTAGTGTGTTCACATACATACAAACATAAAACACGCAGAATTATAGAAAACGCCGGGGGCACATCATGGTCTTTCATCAGCCGCCAAATGCATTACATCCAACTATTGTATCTTAGCCGTTTGAATGTTGGGGCACACACATAATGGGCCCTATAGACCCTCCATCATCTAAAGGCCATCGATTCATTCTATCAGCCACTGATTGCTTCTCTAAATGGGCAGAAGCAAAACTGCTCAGAGAATTTAAGGCAAAACAAGTTCTCCATTTCTTCAAGATTCATATTATCTATAGATTTGGAATTTTTCGAAGATACATATCAGACAATGGACTGGATTTTAAAAATACGAAGATCAATAACTTTATTCAGAGACACAGAATAGATTCGAGATATTCCACAATCTATTATCCTAAAGCTAATGGTATAGCTGATGCCTTCAACAAAGCATTGGTACAGATTTTTAAAAAGACATTAGTTAACAGTCCTAGACAGTGGCATGAGTGATTGATAAAAGCTTTATGGGCATATAGAACTACATACTGAATACTAACATGATCGACAATGTTTACATTTGTATATGGTTCTGAGTCCATCTTACCACTTGAAGTGCAAATTCCTTTTCTTAGAGTGGCGGTCGCAAACAAAATAACTGAAGAAGAAAATGCCAAATTACGACTTGAAAAACTTGAGAGTTTTGAAGGAAAGTGTCTGCAAGCTCAAAAGAACCTTAAATGATATCAAGCAAAAATGATACGGACCCACGACAAATTAGATCAACCTAGAACATTTTGAATCGATGAATTAGTTTTAGTTCTCCAAAGACCTATCCTCGCTCATCAAAGAATAGGTGGAAAGTTTTAACCAATATGGGAGGGCCCATATGTAATTGAAAAGACATATTCAAGAGGATCTTACCAATTGGTACACTATCAAAGAGAAAGAGTCTTACCCCCAATTAATGGGCATTTCTTACAAAAATATTATGCAACATGGAAAAGATGACTTGTTTATAAACTGGGAAAACAAACGAGTAAAATGAAAAATGAGATTTATGATAATTGATGTCTTTCTTCAAACATTTCTTTCTGTTCACATAACATGTGTTTGTGAACATCATTTTGTCGACAATATGAAATTTCATATTGACAAATTAAGTCGACACTTGGTCTGATATGTTTCTATTAACCTGTTGCTTACAGGAAAATGTTGAACAACAGACTCTTATTCACTTTTCGATGTGGTGTGTGTCTGGCATTGAACTACCGATTTATTGAGAAAGGATCAGGGATCCACTTTGACTTTGACATGACACATATCAAACTGTTATATAATGGGCCATTGTTGTCTATTATTGACAAAGAAGAAGCTGAAAGAGAATTACCTGTGCTGGAGTTTAGGAATCGACAACCAGAAATCACTGAAGAAAAAGTGAAACCAATGGGTCAAAAAGGAAAACTTGACTCTGGAAGATAAAAGTCAATGGTAGTCACTACAACTCTAAAGATCATAAAGGTATTCGTTGTGGGATTCAATAAATTGATAGCAGGATTGACTTGGGTTCAGAGACGAAACCAAAATAATTGACTGAAGTGACTTGAAAGGAAAGAACAAAAAGGCACAAAATTTCTGTAGTATGATACTTCTGGATTTGAATTTTTGATCTCTGAAGACACACTTGGAGAGGTATACCCTGTCCTAGTAGTAGAGAATCTAGATCCTGAAGAAGAAGAACCCAGAAAAAGAACAGTCTTTGTGCCAACCCCATACGTATCAGCTCTCAATCTTACAACACCAGATGAACCGTCTGACAGAAAAATTATTTTTGAGGAAGAATTAAGACCTATTCTGGACCTTAGACGACATTTTTTTGAACAATTTAACCATATAGATGACCGTACTATCAACATACTAGAAGGTATTAAATTATTTACGAGAGTCTTTGATGAGGATGAATAGGCTGCAATCTTTGAGCATATAATGGAAGCCTGAGAACTTGGACGAGCTGGAAGCTTGAAGAAAAGAACATTTTATGAGCCCAATAAATGGATAAGTGGCAAAGGGTGGGTAAACATCCAGTATGGATGTTATTATAACTATGATAAAGACCAAGTTGGAAATGCTCCCGGGATTTTGCAACTTGAAGTAGAATCGATGCCTACAGTCATTATTCAAATCCTTAAACGACTGTTAGCTTGGGATATAATACTGCATAGTTGCATTCCAGACAGCTGCATTGTCAACATTTATGAAGAAGGGGATTGCATCCTGCTACATATTGATAGCATGATTTCCAAAGACATTTTGTACATTTTCACCCTTGAACAGATGCTCTATCATGTTTAGGAGAGAAATAAGGATTGTGGAACCCAGAGAATTTCATGATCTTACTAGATTCCCCTTCCGCATAGATCAGTCCTATTCTTACAAGAGAATGGAGCCTATGTTGTTAAACATTGCATACCCAGTGTGAGCAGACAAAGGATCTCGACTGCACTACGAAGAATGAGTCCTAACAAACAGTCGATCAGTTATAAACCTGAACTACAACTCAAATGATTAAAACCTTTGGAACTACCATGAGCCTATGAATATCCAAACACCTAGGACATACTTGACAGATAATGTCTGGGAGTGTTAGACATTTGTAGTAGGTCCAACAATATCCAGGGTTACAAGGATGACAGAAAGACAATCTAACAACTTTTGAGAGGATGTTATCGACTGTTTGTAATGTGTGTTGTATGATATATGATGTACTATTGACTTTTATCATCAATGTACATTATCTTTAGTAGTGGAATAAAATTTTGAAAGATATTCCCCAGTTGTCAATAATACATCTGCTGGTAAAAAATGCCAAAATGTACACTTTAAATTAAAAATAGATAATAAACAACTTGTGACAATTAACATGAGATTTATCCTTAGACCTATAAATGTCAAATCCCTAGCTGATATGTTCTTCTTCATGTGTTTTCCACACATAACTTCTGCTATTGTATATAATTCCCTTCCTAACACGGAAAAGTGGCATTCCTTTAGCTCCTTCTTTAGGAAAGGATATAAGTCGTATATCATTCCTTCTCAAAATTGACATATCGACATTTGACATTTCTGAGAGATGGTATGATATCTACTCTCTCTACTGCTATTAGATATAAGACATTTTCTGACATGAAAACATGGCATTCCTGTAGCTCTTTCTTTGAGAAAGGATATAAGTCACATAACAATCCTTCTCAAAACTGACATATTGACATTTGACATTTCAGAGAGATGGTATGGCATCGAATCTCTCTCTAGCCATTGGATATAAGACCTTTTCAGACATGGAAACATGGCATTCCTATAGCTCTTTCCTTGGGAAAGGATATAAGTCGCATAGCAGTCATTCTCAAAACCTACATATCAACATTTGAAATTTCTAAGAGATGGTATGGCATCTAATCTCTCTATAGCTATTGGATATAAGACCTTTCCTAACACGGAAACATGACATTCCAGTAGCTCTTTCTTTAAGAAAGTATATAAGTTGCATAGCAGTCCTTCTCAATACTGAAATATCAACATTTGACATTTCTGAGAGATGGTATGACATCCACTCTCTCTCCAACCATTGGATATAAGACCTTTCATGACACGAAAACATAGTGACCCACAATTTTATATTATGATATTTTTAATTTAATTGCAACGGCGCCAAAAACTTGACCCCGCTATATTATATGTATAGAATTGTAATTGTTTATGTTGTGGATGCTACGCAAGTATACGTATCGTATCAAGTAATACAGGGCACTAGTGGAGTCCTTGTTATCGATCCCACAGGGAAAGAGAAAATTAAATAACAACTAATTTTAAAATAATAATAATAATAATAATTTTAAAATAGTATACGAAAATTTGGAATTCTAAATTTAAGCGCAATAAAGTAAACTAAGTATTTTAGTTAGGTAACTTAACTAAGTAGAAAATTAATACGTATTGAAAGTGCGGGAAATTAAACTAATTGCTAAATAAGTCTTAACTATTCGGAAAAAGTATCTTTCCCTTGTTTAGAAATTTAAGTGATCGATGAATTTAAATAGATAATTTTAAGGTATTGTGACAAATAGGAGCATTCCTATTCTTTACCCTTTGGTCCGGTGTAAAGAATATTGACTAATCCTATGTTTGATTATCGAATCCGCGGCTAAGTCCGGGAGGATACGGATCGCCACTTCGAGCTCCCACGTTCCCCTCGCCTGAGGGCTAACATCTACACTTCAGCTCTCAAACAATAGACCGAATTGAATATTTTAGTCTGTCACACTAAAATGCTCAATTCTACGCCCAGTGATATTATTTCCCTATTTATTTGCACCTTCCTTCCAAGGCTTTTGAATTCCCGAATATCAGATGTAATTTTTACTATAGTTGATATTCAACATATTTTAACAAATCAAATGGCCAGTTTGAAAGTAAATTAAGTTTTAAGGAAAAATTATCACAATTTATTAATATTTAAAAGTACTTCTATTTTTAGTTCATCTAGTCACTTAATTTCATAAACGAGGAGAAAGACTAATAAACTACTCGTAATGCATGGGAACTAAACTAAGCATGGATTTCATTTAAAGTTAAAAACAATAAATACAAATACTTATCTTGATTTATCCCTGACGGACTCCTTGTAGTTCCTTTGACTCTTCCTTCCAAGCATAACACGACTCACTAATTACTCACTAAACTCACTAAAGACACAATTTGACACAAAGCCGCACTCAAAGACACTTAGAACACAAAATAACACTTAGAGACACACCCAAAGATCGATTTTCGGCCTCTATATATAGAGGTGAGCAAAGGACCAAGAGGTGTGTAAGCATCTCTTCAAAAGGTGTCCGGGTTCAATGTATCCGCACCATTTGAACTAGCTCGCCGTCGGCGACGAACTACCTTCATTGTCGGCGAGGCTTCTGAAGGTCTTCGAACCGCGCTATCTCGTCGTCGGCGGGCTTGGGCTCGCTGTCAGCGAGACAGTTATAAATCCTTCAGAATTTCTTCCTCATACCCTCGCCGTCGGCGGGCTCGATCTCGCCGTCGGCGACTCAGCACAAATTGCATTATTTTCTTCCTTTTTGCTTCAAATTCACTCCTTTTTATGATTTTTGCTTTTATCACCTAAATTCTCCATTCCTGCAACAAAATAAAGAAAATACCTTTCTTTAAAGTGCAATTTCATAAAAAATAGGTATGAATTTCTTAATAAATTTTTCAGTGATCAAAATCCCCCAAACTTAGTTATTGCTTGTCCTCAAGTAATTTTAGTACTACATAAAAATAATGATTTCTATAGTAAGATTTTTCAATTTAAATAACTATGAATTAGATTAATTAATATCATAATAAGTTAAATAAAAATAATTCATGTAATTTAATTAATCTTATGGAAATAAATTATTTAGTTATCAGGTCTAAAATTTCTAGCTTACTATTCATTTCAGGAATGACTATATTTAAAAGATTAACTACTTAAGATATTCATATGATAAGAAATTCAAGAAAACACTATTAGGTAAAATTCTAATCCATAAACATAAGTTTGGAAATATCTAAGTTTTTCCCTTTAGGTTAATTCAAATGAAGCCAATTTTTAATAAGGCATCTCCTCAAGCTTCTCCTCATTTTTCTTTTTCTTTTTCTTTTTCTTTTTCTTTTTCTTTTTCTTTTTTCTTTTTCTTTTTTTTTTCTAATGAGGATTACTGTATCTGGAGAGCATGTTAATAATTTTGAACTTCATTTTCATCTTCCTAAATTTGAAACTTAGAAATATTTCTTAACTTATATATACTTCATAGTTTTTACTTTATTGATTTTCAATCTTTTCTTTTTCACTTGAATACTTAAGAATTTTAATTTTAGAATATAATTTTCCTTACTAAAAATAGTTTACTATATTCTTATTCCCTTTAACCAAATATTTTATTCTATTTAATTAATTAAAGCACTAGAAATATTTCATTTAACCTTTTATAATAATTAAATAAAATAATTCATATTAATTAAATTGAAAAATTTGCTATAAAAATCATTTTATAATAATTTGAAAATAGAAATCGAGAACAAGTTAATAACTAAATTTGTATTTTACTCCCCCCAAACTTAAATTTTTATATCTACTCTAAATAATGAAAGAGGGAAAGTAAATAAATCATACCTTTGAAGTTTAGGTATTTCTTTTTCTTTGAAATTTTTGCGAGCTTTTTCATTTTTTTATTGAACCTCGTATTGTTAGTATTCTCCATATATATATAACAATTTAAAGAAAATGCGAGGATAAAATCTGAGATAAGTATTAAATACAACAATTAAAATTAACTCTACACTACACATATGAATTACTAACATATTAAAACAATTTTACAACTTAAAACAATACAGAATAAAATAAAAACATACTAAAGAAAAACTAACATCCTATTTAACATAAAAACAAATGCAATTAACTAACACAAAAAACAATAACTAAACTATTATCACAATTCAAGCAAATTAATCTAACTAACATCCAATGTCTCACAACATAAAATCCCGAATATTACAAACATATAAAAGTTTCCACAATAACTTAACATCAAACAAACAAAACAAATAAAGTCCTAATCTTATTCATCAAAGTCCTAGTGCTATATCATCTCCTCCCCGATCCGTAGGCCGAGAAGACCGAGCAGGGTCGGTACCGTGAATATCGGGGGCACTCGGGAAAGACAACATCTAAATCACCACTCCTATAACGACGTTCGGCCTTCATAGTATGCAATCTCGTATTCCGAATGTCGCCGGAGATATTCGCTATCATAATCATGTCTCCTCTCCGGATTATCAATCCTTTGATCAAAATGATCAAATATTCTCCCCATTGTCTCTCCAAACCGCTCAAAACTCCTCCTATGCGAGTGTCAATTCATTCATCGAATCTTGTAGGGTAGGGGTGGTAGGCTCGGGAGGTCCATAGGATAGTAGAGGGTATATCTCTACTCGATCGAGTAAAATAAATTCTTACTCCCGCTCTCCACCCTTCATGAGATTCATACTTCTTAATATTGGCAAGTCGTGAGTGGTTTCATTGGTTCCACCCATTCTTCATCATCTCTAGCCTCAACTCCAGAGAGTTGGCAGAGTGCAAAAATTAATCCAGGGTGTCCCAATCCAGCTCCACTCTCATTTCGAGGAGTGGCTAGGATGTTTTGATAAATAATTCTCCCAATGTTGATGCTTCTGTTTTTCCGAATACGAAGTTCGAAATTGCTCTATCTCGTGTTACCTCACCTGTGGTGATATGTGGGTAACGAGTAGAACAAATAAAGTAAGGCCGTGCCTTGGAGATCGCATTTAATTTAGAAAGAGGAAAATTCACTCTTTCCTGTCGCTTAATTTTCCAAACTCCGGTTCCATCAGTGAGAAAGCTAATGACTTCCTCCAGTGGTCCTTCCATCGTTCCAAAAGTTTCATACTCGCTAAAGTGCGAGTCATGAACTTCATAGAACGAGTTAATTATTGCAGCATTGAAATCTACAAAAAATCATCGTACCTTTACTGGTGCATCTTCAGCGGCAGTCAAATTGGCATAAAATTCTTTAACCACTTCTACAGCTGCTCTATATCGAATGTAACGAAATTCTCCCAACCTCGTTCCTTAATAATCCGCTCTACTTCTCCTCCCGGATTTTTGAAAACCCGATCCGCAATGCACTTTCTTCCTTGTATGTTTTCAAAATATTTAGCTTCGTGCTCGTGCATTGATGAATCGGTCTTCGTCGAATTCTACTCGACGTTTTTGTCGTGGAGCCATACGATCGATCCGTGAAAATCGTGAAAATTTTCACTAAACTTAAAAATAATCCTAAGAAGGCTTCCTACAACATTTATAAGCAATTTAAATCAAATTCCATGGATTTCCACCGAATATTTCTTCCATATTTTGATTTTTCCCAAAATTTGCAATGTGGTGAAAATACATGGTGAAAATCAAAAAATTTTTGCATAGGAGTGAAGCACTTACCAAGAGAAGATGAAATCCGGTGTTTTTGAGTGATGAAATCGCCTCTAAATCTGAAATTTCGTGAGCCCTAGGGTAGTTTTTGCGAAAATGAGAGGTTGGGGATGATGAATAGTGTTTTTGACAGTTCAAAATATATGTTTTTCGCGACTTCGCTATCAGCGAGATTTTTCTCGCCGTCGGCGAGCTAATATTTTTCGGAACCAAAAACTCTCGGGAAAAATCCACTGTCGGCGAGAAATTCTTCACTGTCGGCGGGATTTTTCTCGCCGTCGGCGAGATTCCAAAAATTTAAATTTCTGAAATTTGTCACTCATTTTCATCTTTGATTTGCCTTATATTATATTTCCGATCACATCATTTATTAATTTAATATGAAGTTTAGCTACTTTTACACAAACAAATTCACACAACACAACAAATTAACTTTAATATTGAAATCCATGAGATGTACAAAGTAACATAATTTTAAACTCTATAATCAAACTTCAATTCTCCAATCCTTACTACTAATCAGCATCGCAAACCAATCCACGACACACTAAATGCTGATACAAAACTATGACGCATATCTCAATTAGGTTCGAGATATTCAAATCATCACTCCACACATAATAAAATCTAAATCAAATCAAATAACATAAACATAAACATACTATGGAAATTTTTACTACTACTCTTCAATGTCAGAATCTTCATCTTCTCTTGATATTTTCGATATGACGATGATGCACAAATAAGTTATAGAAAGGCCTGAAGGGAAATTTCGAAGCAGATTCTTCAGTGATCCAACGCTTCGTCTCGGCAAATGAAGAAAGCTAGCTTCAGTGTGTCCAGAATGATCAAAGTGTTCCTTCATCCTCCAGTCAATGTGATCAAATAAATCAGATATATTGTCTATTGAATCTCTCACTTTCTGCAGTTCTTTCTCCATTCCTTTAATTTTCTTCATAAGTAACTCCGTTTTATCTGAAATAGGCCTTGCTATAAGATTATTCTGTGAAGTTCTATCAGAGATAAATGTAATGTCTTCATTATTGTCCAAAATAGGGAACATAACTGTAGGATCAAGCGGCTTCCAAGGTAACAGAACCTTTTCCCAAGCTTCATAAGAAACCTGGTACTGACTGCATAATGCAAAAATAGTAGATGGGTGTCCTAGTCCGTGAACTGACCCATGCACAATTAAACCTAAAGCAGACTTAACAATTATTGATCCAACATCAATAGGCGATCCATTTTGAATACAATAATTCAATATGGCGCATTCCTTCGAAACCTTGTTTACCCTCATAGTAGGTAACAATTTAGATGAGATGAAAAAGTGCCAGTGCTTTCGAGACAGGATTCAAAAGTGATGCAGAGAAACTAACATACCCGTCTTCACGCATTTCCCAATCTTCCGGTTCATCAATCAGATATCGAAATATCTCATTCATATTATATCGAGAAGGCACAAAATTTGAATAGTGACATACCGGGGTGTTTTCTATAGAGAATAATTCATTTACTCTTGATGGAGTAAACGTCACCCATCTTCCTCGGACGTAGACATTCCCATTGTTGATCGCATGTAAGTTAGAGTAGAACTCTTTCACAACCGGAATAACAACGACGGACGTAGTGTAACAAAATACCTCCCAGAGCAGCCGCGCGATCATTTCTTCTATCTTCGTAATGGAATTCTCTAATCCTCGATTGACAAATCCCCGTTCCTTGATAACTCTTTTCTTTACCAAAACCTTGTTAAAGATCCGCTGCGCTTCCGCACTCACAAATTTCCTACGGTTAAACACTCCAGAATTAGAGGAATCTAAGAATTTGGAGGCCATTATGGTGAATGGAATGAATTCTAGTGAAGAAGGCAGATCTAGAATGATTTAAGAATGGGTTTTCACAAAGGAATTAGTGTTGAAACCGTCCAAATCGGCATTCAAATTATAAATAACTCATCTTTATAACTTCCTCGCTGTTAGCGAGAAGTTTCTCGCCGTCGGCGACTCGCTTATAAAACCGCCTCCCATGTTCTCGCCGTCGGCCGAGCTCGATAAATAAACCGAATTTAATTTAGGCGCGAACCTCGCCGTCGGCGAGTATCGACCTCACCGTCGGCGAGATTCCAAAATAATGTCCAATTTCGCTCTAAATCGAATAATTTCTTTTCTCATCATAATGGTTCGAATATGTGATGATTCTTAATAATAATCGAGTAAGTAAAGTTTCAATAATATAGACTAACTATTAAGATACAATAAAAATAGATAACTAATATGGGTTGCCTCCCATAAAGCGCTTGGTTTAACGTCGTCGACCCGACTTAATTTCAATTATTAATCAGGTCGACTAAGCATTAAAACCTCTTTATATTTAGGTCTTATACCTTTGAAATATGGTTTTAATCTATGTCCATTAACTTTAAATTTATGTCCAGTTTTTGGATCTTCAATTTCTATAGTTCTGTATGAAAATATTTGAGTTATGGTGAAAGGTCCTAACCATCGAGACTTCAATTTTCCAGGAAATAATTTCAATCTAGTATTATATAGCAAAACTTCCCGTCCCGGTTCAAAATTTCTCCGATTAATCTTCCGATCATGCCATAATTTCATCTTTTCTTTATAAATCCGATCATTATCATATGATTCATTTCTTAATTCTTCCAATTCATTTAATTGCAGCGAATCTTTTCTCACCAGCCTTCCTTCATATTATAATTAAATTCTTTAATCGCCCAATATGCTTTATGTTCTAATTCAACTGGTAAGTGACATGTTTTTCCATATATAAGCTCGTAAGGAGTCATTCCAATCGGAGTTTTATAAGCAGATTCTATAAGCCCATAATGCAGTGTCTAATCTAATAGACCAATCTAACCTATTTGGGTTTACAGATTTTTCTAAAATACGTTTAATCTCACGATTAGATACTTCAGCTAATCCGCTAGTCTGTGGATGATAAGCAGTGGATACCTTATGAGTAATATTATATTTTTCTACTAGTTTGTGAATGTATTTATTTCTAAAATGAGTTCCTCCGTCGGTGATAATCACTCTCGCATTCCAAATCTAGTAAAAATATTTTTCATCGAAATTTTGAAACACTCTTAGCATCACACCTAGGCAAAGCTTGTGCCTTCAATCCATTTGGAAACATAATCAACGACTACTAATATATATGAGTTTCCAAATGAAGGAATAAAAGGTCCCATAAAATCTAATCCCCAAACATCAAAAATTTCAACTTCTAATATAAAATTTAGAGGCATTTCATTTTTTCTAGATATATTTCCTACTCTTTGACATTTATCGCAAGTTTTAATATATCTGTATACATCTCTAAATAGAGTAGGCCAATAAAATCCAGATTGTAGAATCTTATAAGCGAGTTTATCGATCCCAAAATGTCCTCCAAAATCGAATCATGACATTTTTGAATAATTGGTTCAGTTTCTTCATAAGGTACACATCTTCTAATAATTAAATCCTTACATTGCTTATATAAATATGGTTCATCCCAAAAATATGATTTAGTATCATGGATGAATTTTTTCTATTGTTGCAACGTTAGCATAGGTGGTAAAATATTACTAACTATATAGTTTACTATATCAGCATACCATGGTATTTTCCACTTTTTGATATTATATAGTTGTTCATCGGAGAAAACTCGTCTATAATTTCATTTTCAATATCGGATAATTCATGATTTTCTAATCTTGATAAATGATCCGCAATTTGATTATCGGTTCCTTTCTTATTAACGATCTCAAAATCGAATTCTTGCATTAATAGCATCCATCTAATTAATCTTGGTTTGGAATCTTTCTTTTGCATTAAATATTTGATAGCAGAATGATCGGTATGCACGATACATTTTGTTCCAATCGGATAAGGTCTAAATTTATTAAAACCATATACTACCGCTAATAATTCTCTTTCAGTAATCGTATAATTTATTTCAACATCATTTAGAGTTTTACTAAGCATAAGTATATAACTTTAAAAATCTTTTCATATCTTTGCCAAGAATCGCTCCTACAAAGATAATCACTAGCATCACACATAAGCTCAAATGGTTTCTCCCAGTTAGGTGAAACTATTATAGGTGTTGTAATTAATTTTTCTTTAAAGAGTTCAAAAGCATTCAGGCATTCGATTGTAAATTCAAATTTCTTGTCCATTTCGAGAAGTTGGCATAGAGGTTTAGTAATTTTTGAAAAATCTTTTATATAGAGTCTGTAGAATCCAGCATGTCTAAGAAAACTTCTTACCCCTTTTACCGTAGTTGGAGGTGGTAATTTAGCTATAACTTGAATTTTTGCAGGGTCCACTTCCATGCCTTTTTCTGAAATTTTATGCCCTAATACAATGCCGCCCGCAACCATAAATCGACATTTCTCCCAATTTAGAACTAAATTTGTTTTCTCACATACTTCTAATACTTTTTCAAGATGAGTTAAGCATGTGTCAAATGATGTTCCAAATACGGAGAAATCATCCATAAATACTTCTATTCCATTGTCAATTAACTTACTAAATATAGACATCATACATCTCCGAAATGTTACTTGGTGCATTACATAATCCAAAAGGCATTCTTCGAAAAGCGAAAGTTCCATAAGGACTAGTAAATGTAGTTTTCTCTTGATCCTCGGAGCAATTTGTATTTGATGATAACTGGTGTATCCATCTAGAAAACAAAAATACTTATATCCGGCTAATCTATCTAACATCTGGTCTAGAAATGGTAAAGGGAAGTGATCTTTCCTGGTGGCGGTATTTAATTTCCTATAATCAATACATATACGCCAACCAGTGACTTGTCTTATAGGAATAAGATCGTTATTTTCATTGGCAGTTGACGGTCACTCCTCCCTTCTTAGGAACACAAAGAATTGGGCTTACCCAAGCACTCGTCGAAATAGGATATATAATACCATTATCTAACCATTTTAAAATTTCTTTCTTAACTACTTCTTTCATTATCGTGTTTAATCTCCTTTGGGGATCCGCTTTAGGTTTATGTTCATCATCTAAAATAATTCTATGCATACAGTATCGAAGGACTAATTCCTTTAATATCTTCTAAAGTCCAACCAAAAGTTTTCTTATATTTTTTTAAAGTTTCTAAAAGTTTTTGTTCTCGAGATTCGTTTAATGCGAGATGAAATAATAACTCGGTAAAGTTGAAGAATTACCTAAATAAGCATATTTCAAATGATCGAGTAATATTTTTAGCTCAAGTCGGGAGGTTTAATAATTGATGGAACTATATTCTTGTTAGTGTTTTCGTGATTATCCAAAAATTCAAATCTTTCCCGAATATAATCTAGTTCTTCATTATTATCTTCAATTAATTCAGTGTTTTCTTTTTCTAATTTATCTTCGTAATATTCCTTAAAATGTTCTTGTTGTAAATATTCAAGTATTTCCATCCGAAAACATTCATCATCTTTTTCTAAGCGAGAGATATTTCATTGATTTTGCAATATTAAATGTAACTTTTTGGTCATTTACTCTCATAGTTAATTCTCCTTTCGAAAATCAATCATAGCTTTTCCAGTAGCTAAAAATGGTCTTCCTAAAATGATAGGAATTTCTTTATCTTCCTCCATATCTAAAACAATAAAATCTACTGGGAAGATAAATTTATCTACTTTTACTAACACATCTTCAAAAACTCCCTTAGGATAGGTAACCGAACGATCAGCTAATTGAAGGGTTACTGAAGTAGGTGTAATTTTTCCTAATCCTAATCTCTTAAAAATCGATAGAGGCATTAGATTGATGCTTGCTCCTAAGTCACACAAAGCTTTTCCATAAAATTTTTCTCTTATAACGCATGGTATAGTGAAACTACCAGGATCTTTCAATTTTTCAGGAAGCTTTTTCTGAATAATAGCACTACACTCTTCACTAAGTGCGACTGTTTCATTATCAGTGAATTTTCTTTTCTTATTTAGAATATCTTTCATAAATTTTACATAATTTGGCATCTGATCTAAAGCTTCGACAAAAGGTATATTGATTGTTAATTTTTTTAATATTTCAAGGAATTTAGCAAATTGTTTATCTTTTTTATGTTGAGCTAGTCGTTGAGGAAATGGTGGTGGAGGTTTTTCAACAGAAATTTTCATAGGTATTAAAGGATGTTCGAAGTTTGAATCTTGTTGAAGTGTTTCCTTTTCAATTTCCACTTCCTGTTTTTGGCTTTCAAGTTTTTTTTGAAATTGAGGTTCTAATTCTTTTCCACTCCTTAGTTGTATTGCTTTAATTTGTTCTTTTCCTTGATCTTTAGGATTTATTTCCACATTACTAGGAAAAGTTCCAGGTATTCTATTATTTAGCGCAGATAGTAATATGTCCAAGTTGAGTTTTGATATTTTTAATAGATGTTCCTTGAATTTGTAATTGATTTCCTTGAATTTGTAGTTGATTTCCTTGATTTTGTAGTTGATGACCCATATTCGAATTAATTCATCCATAGATAATTTCTTATCTTTGAATCGAGGGTTATTGTTATTAAATCCAAGTGGGTAATTAGGTTTATAGTTTGGATTTTCTTGATTAGGTTGATTCATCCATTGTTGATTAGATGTGTTGTTCCAATTAAAACTTGGATGAGTTTTCCAACCAGGATTATAATAGTTTGAATAAGGGTTATTAGTTCTATTATTAATAGCATTTAAAGTTTCATAATTAGATTGAGATTATATGATTTGTCCAGATGAGTTTTCTTCTAAAGTAGGAGAGTAGTTCATTCCAAAATGATCTAATTTATTAGATATAGCAGCAATTTGAGAAGCTAACATAGATATTGCATCGTTTTCATGAATGCCGGCTATCTTTTCGGATTTACTCTATCAGTAGGCCATTGGAAATTATTTGTTGCCATTTCTTCGATTAGTGCATAAGCTTCATCAAATGGATTAGACATTAATGAACCTCCAAGCAGCAAGCATCGATGATTGATCTTAAAGATCCTACTAATCCATTATAAAAGGTTTGAATAATCGACCAATCTGTAGCGCATGATGTGGGCATTTCCTAAGAAGTTCCTTAAATCTCTCCCAAGCTTCATATATTGATTCTCCATCTAACCGACAAAAAGAAGTTATATCATTTCTAAACTTAGCAGCTTTTAGATGGTGGAAAATATTTGGATAGAAATTTTTGTGATAATTCTCCCCAAGTTTTAATAGATCCAGGTGCTAACGAATTCAACCACATTTTAGCCTTATCCCTTAATAAAAAAGGAAAAAGTCTAAGTCTTATCGCATCGTCAGATACTCCTTGATATTTAAAAGTAGCACAAAGTTCTAGAAAACTAGCAAGATGTAAGTTAGGATCTTCAGTAGGTGAACCACTAAATTGATTGTTTTGTACCATTTGGATAATTGCGTGTTTAAGTTCAAATGAATTAGCAGCTACATCGTGGTTTTGAATAGTTAAATGAATTTCATCTGATGTAGGGTTGGCATAATCTCTTAATGGTCTTTGTTGGTTCATATTTGGAATTTCGAGAATATTCGCCATTTGTGTTAAATTTATAATTTGTTTCTTTTGTTTTCTAATTCTTTTAATTGTATGCTCTAATTCAGAATCGTAAGGTATTAAATTTTCATTTCCAAATTTGCGCATACAATTTTAGAATAGATATTAATTTATTTATTATGATTATTTTAAAATATACCGTTACTCTAGTAAATTTTTCTTACTTTCCCCGACAACGGCGCCAAAAACTCGACCCACAATTTTATATTATGATATTTTTAATTTAATCGCAACGACGCTAAAAACTTGACCCCGCTATATTATATGTATAGAATTGTAATTGTTTATGTTTTGGATGCTACACAAGTATACGTATCGTATCAAGTAATACAGGGCTCTAGTGGAGTCCTGGTTATCGATCCCACAGGGAAAGAGAAAATTAAGTAACAACTAATTTTAAAATAATAATAATAATAATTTTAAAATAGTATACGAAAATTTGGAATTCTAAATTTAAGCGCAATAAAGTAAACTAAGTATTTTAATTAGGTAACTTAACTAAGTAGAAAATTAATACGTATTGAAAGTGCAGAAATTAAACTAATTGTTAAATACGTCTTAACTATTCAGAAAAAGTATCTTTCCCCTTGTTTAGAAATTTAAGTGATTGATGAATTTAAATAGATAATTTTAAGGTATTGTGACAAATAGGAGCATTCCTATTCTTTACCTTTTGGTCCAGTGTAAAGAATATCGACTAATCCTATGTTTGATTACCGAATCCGCGGCTAGGCCGGGAGGATACCGACCGCCACTTCGCAGCTCCCACGTTCCCTCGCCTCGAGGGCTAACATCTACACTTCAGCTCTCAAACAATAGGACCGAATCGAATATTTTAGTCCGTCACACTAAAATGCTCAATTCTACGCCCAAGGATATTATTTCCTATTTATTTGCACCTTCCTTCCAAGGCTTTTGAATTCCCCGAATATCGATGTAATTTTTACTATAGTTGATATTCAACATATTTTAACAAATCAAATGGCCAATTTGAAAGTAAATTAAGTTTTAAGTAAAAATTATCACAATTTATTAATATTTAAAAGTACTTCTATTTTTAGTTCATCTAGTCACTTAATTTCATAAACAGGGAGAAAGACTAATAAACTACTCAGAATGCATGGGAACTAAACTAATCATGGATTTCATTTAAAGTTAAAAACAATAAATACAAATACTTATCTTGATTTATCCCTGACGTACTCCTTGTAGTTCCTTTGACTTTTCCTTCCAGTACAGCACGACTCACTAATTACTCACTAAACTCACTAAAGACACAATTTGACACAAAACTGCACTCAAAGACACTTAGAACACAAAATAACACTTAGAGACACACCCAAAGACTGATTTTCGGCCTCTATATATAGAGGTGAGCAAAGGACCAAGAGGTGTGTAAGCATCTCTTCAAAAGGTGTCCAGGTTCAATGTATCTGCACCATTTGAACTAGCTCGCCGTCGGCGACGAACTACCTCGCTGTCGGCGAGGCTTCTAGAAGGTCTTCGAACCGCGCTATCTCGCTGTCGGCCGGGCTCGGCTCGCCGTCGCCGAGACAGCTTATAAATCCTTCGAATTTCTTCCTCATACCCTCGCCGTCGGCGAGCTCGATCTCGCTCGTCGGCGACTCAAGACAAATTGCATTATTTTCTTCCTTTTTGCTTCAAATTCACTCCTTTTTATGATTTTTGCTTTTATCACCTAAATTCTCCATTCCTGCAACAAAATAAAGAAAATACCTTTCTTTAAAGTGCAATTTCATCAAAAATAGGTATGAATTTCTTAATAAATTTTTCAGTAATCACATAGCATCCCTGTAGCTCTTTCTTTGAGAAAGGATATAACTCGCATAACAGTCCTTCTCAAAGCTGACATATCGACATTTGACATTTTGAGAGATGGTATGACATCCACACTCTCTCCAGCCTTTGGATATAAGGCATTCCTGTAGCTCTTTCTTTGAGAAAATATATAAGTCGCATAGCAGTCGTTCTCAAAACTGACATATCGACATTTGAAATTTATGAGAGATGATATGGCATCCACTCTCTCTCCAGCCATTGGATAAAAGACCCTTCCTCACACAGAAACATGGCATTCCTATAGCTCTGTCTATGAGAATGGATATAAGTCGCATAGCAGTCCTTCTCAAAATTGACATTCCGACAATTGATATCTTAGAAAAGTGGTGTAAGACCTCCTTTAATTGACTATGGCATCCATCTTCTCTTTAAATATTGAATATAAGACTTCTTTGACATTAAGATTACACTTAAATTGACAATTATGTTGGGTTATCCAGACCATTTTGGTTAACACCAATATGTGTGGCATACTTGTGAAGTATTCCAAAAATATTGGGGGCCCATTTGTTGACCTCACTTTTGTGAGGATCATTTACAAATGATCTTGAGAAAGGAAGTATACCAATATTAACCTCTTAACTTTTATTAATGGTCACTAAACCCTATTGTCTAGGGTAAAACTCTAATTCCTAGGGTAAAACATAATGAAGCCTTTTTAATCCTAATCTTAATGACATCCTTAAAATGATCAAATCAGCAATTACAAACCCTGATCTGATCAACATTGACCAAACAGGTCAACCTTTGACCAAAATGGTAAAATTAGGTCAAAATGGTCAATTCTTGACCTAATGACGAACCCATTAACCAAACTGGTCAATCTTTGACGCAAATGATCAAATTAGGTCAAAATGGTCAATCCATGACCCTATAACCACCACGTCGACCAAACTGGTCAACCCATGACACAAATAGTCAAATTAGGTCAAAATGGTCAATTCATGACGTAATGACCACCACATTGACCAAACTGGTAAACCCATGACCCAAAATAGACAATTAGGTCAAAATGGTCAATTATTGACCCAATTACCACCCAATTAATCAAACTGTTCAACTTTTGACCATCGACCAAACTGGTCAACCCATGACACAAATAGTTAAATTAGGTTAAAATGGTCAATTCATGACCCAATGACCACCATATTGACCAAACTGGTCAACCCATGACCTAAAATGGACAATTAGGTCAAAATGGTCAATTCTTGACCCAATTACCACCACTTTAATCATATTGGTTAACCTTTGACCCAAATGGTCAAATTAGGTAAAAAATGTTCAATCCATGACCCAATAACAACCACATTGACCCAATGCTAATCCCATTGACCACTAAGTCAACCTAGACACCAATAAGGTCAAACCTGATTTATTTGATCAATCTAAGAAATTAAAATGATCAAATTTAATCATTTGGTTAAACCTAGTGAAACCTAGGTCACATTACCAAAATTAATGACCCTTAAATTAACCATGAGAAAGTTAAATAAATCACCTAGGTCAACCATGGTCCACCCTGGTCAACCTTAGTCAACTTTGGTCAAAATATTCAATTTTGAACCAAATCAACAAAATTAATCAAATAATTAATTTCCAAAATTATTTTAATTAATTAATGGGTTGATATTATAATTTTCTATATTTTAAATTAATTACATAATTAATTTAAAATAGAATTAGAAATAAAAAGTCTAAATAAAATAAAAAGTGACATCATTTATGACATCATAAATGACCTAAAGTTTGAATTCAACATATATCAAGTTACCAATGGGTCACCGATGACCTAGGGAATCCATTAAACACCATCATGACATGGTTAACCTTATGGCAAACCCATGGGTTACCATGGTTAACCCAAGTTGGGGCTCATCATTACCATCATAAATGAATGAAAATGGTGTCATTCATGCATACTTCCTTTGAAGGCTGATTTTGGTGAATCATCACTCACTTTAATACTCACCAATAGGAGATAGAAATTACTTAAACCCCTCTCCTCACAATGTTTGAGTTCACCATAACCAAGCCATGGATTTAAGGGGAAGAGAAGCTTATGTGTCATTCTATTCTAAACCAATTAAATGACCTTTAAAGCTTATGTGGGGGAAGTAAGACCGGCATGCACCAAGGATCTTATCCACCTCATTCTTTACCTAATAGGAACAAGACATAACCATAGCCTCCATTTGTAAAAAAATTTGAAATCATGGTGAGCCAACCTTAGGGTTGCTAAATGTAATCATTCCTAGCCCAATTCTCATCTCTTTGGGATCCTTGATCTTCCCCGAGCTGTCACCTTCCTCCCTAAGCAAACTAGTGCTTATCCATTGCCATCCATGGCTATAAATAGGGCTAAACCCGAGAACTCCCCATAAGAGAGACGACCCATTTACACTGCCCAATTTTAAAAATTATGGACATCAAAGTTTTTCCCTTGGACCTAACCAACTGATCCCCCATAGAACTAAGTCTTGAAACCCACTGGTTTGCCTTAATTTCTCCACCCGAAGGACAATTTTTAGGTTTGAAATGAAGTTTCTCAAAACTTCAAATTAACTCCTCTAAAAGCTTCCTAGAGTTTTATGAAGACAAGCCCAATTAAAAATGACCATTCTCATAGGCTCTAACCCTCTATTCCATTTTCATTTCCAAATCGTGACACCTTTTGATCGAACTCATATTAGCCATAGTTTCACCTCAAATTGAGTTGGTGATAGAGTCTTTGAGGTCAAGAGGAAGCTGTAGAAACAATTCAATTGAAGTTTCATCAACTTAGGGTAAGGTATGAATCTTTGGACTCAAGCCGAGCTCAGGTTTGACACTTTATGAAACAAACCAATTCGCAACCCTAACATCACCGTATGGATGGGTTCTTCATCATTAGATGAAGCTATAGGAACAAAATCACTCGAATCCATCAAGAATCGAGTGACATCTTGTCCCTAAACCATGGATTGCTTGTAGTTTTAGAGCAAACGAAGGAGATGAATGGATGTCGTCCATTTCTGTATTTTGGAAATGGACGGCTCTTATTTAATCCCAGTCGGTCTGCTGTTCTGAATCTCGCAGCTGATCAGACGCATTTCAACACATCTGAGGACACATGGCCTACCCTGATAGTTTTGGATTAATAAGGATTTAATTAAATCTAAATTAATCTTAAAATAATAAAAAATCCAAATCTTGATAAATAAAAATCACAATAATATAATAAAAAATACATCTGAACTCAGGACAATGAGAAGAATAATGTGGAAATGAAATCATGAATTAAGGAATTACATTTAACTTGTAATTAATTAATTACTCTTTGGAGTAATTTAATTATTAAAAATTATTTAAAATTCCAAAAATTCTGAAATTTTCAAAAAATATTCTTTCCATCCTTAGTGACATTATGTGATTTTTCTAGGGATAGAAAAATTCTATGGGGTCTAATTTCTTAATTTCTATCAACCTTTGTAATTATTTTGAAAAATAGTTTTAAAAGATTAAAGAAATTGGAAATTAAATTTAAAAATGGTTAGAAAATTTAGAGTGACATTTATAAACTCGAATATGACAACATGTAGCCATTTAGAAATTTAAAAATGACATTTCTACCACTTAGGGTTAAGAATGTAAATTCCAAAATTACATTTAAAACCCGAAAATCCTTATGTCTAAGTGTTAGCCTAGGAACCTTATGCTTGGTTCAACTCACATTAAACTAAGTTCAAATCATCAACTTTAGGTCCAAGCCCAAATGGACCTACCATGATAACTCATAATTAGATGTAATAAAATAAATTAAACCTTACCCAAATTAGGTTTAATTAACCTTAAACTAATTAGACTTAATCAATACTAAGTCTAACAAATCACTTAAACCTTACCAAAAATAGGTTTAATTAACCATAACCTAATTAGACTTAACCACTGTTAAGTCTAATTAATAAATTAACCTTACTTAAATTAGGTTTAATTAACCTTAACCTAATGAGACTTATCACTCTTAAGTCTAATTAATTAAATAAACCTTACCAAAATTATGTTTAACTAACCATAACCTAATTTAACCTAACCACAATTAAATTTAATTAATCAATTAAACTTACCTAAATTTGGTTTAATTAACCATAACCCAATTAGACTTAACCTAGTTCACTCTAATTAATCAATTATATCTTACCTAAATTAGGTTTAATTAACCATAACCCAATTAGAACTAACCTAATTAAGTCTAATTAATCAATTAAATCTTACCTAAATTAGGTTTCACTAACCATAACCCAATTAGACTTAAACACAATTAAGTCTAATTAATCAATTAAACCTATAATTAACCATAACCTAATTAAAATTAACCTAATTAAGTCTAATTAATCAATTAAATCTTACCTAAATTAGGTTTCACTAACCATAACCCAATTAGACTTAAAAACAATTAAGTCTAATTAATCAATTAAACCTTACCTAAAGTAGGTTTAATTAACCATAACCCAATTAGACATAACCACAATTAAGTCTAATTAATCAATTAAACTTTACCTAAATTAGGTTTGATTAAAAATTAAGTCTAATTAATCAATTAAACCTTATCTAAATAAGGTTTAATTAACCATAATCAAATTAGACTTAACCACTATTAAGTCTAATTAATTAACTAAACTTGACTCGAATTAGGCAATTAAACTTAAACCTTTAGGTTCAACATACATTGAATCTAACCTTAACCTATACTTAGGTTTAACCCAACTTGAACCTAAGCCAAACTTAAACCTTTTAGGTTCAACATACATTGAACCTAGCCTTAACCTATACTTAGGCTCAACCCAACTTGAACCTGAGTTAAACTTAAACCTTTTAGGTTCAACATTCATTAAACCTAACCTTAGTCTATACTTAGGTTCAACCCAACTTGAATCTAAGTCAAACTTAAACCTTTTAGGTTCAACGTACATTGAACCTAACCTTAACCTATACTTAGGTTCAACCCAACTTGAATCTGAGTCAAACTTAAACCTTTTAGGTTCAACATACAATGAACCTAACCTTAACCTATACTTAGGTTCAACAAAAATTGAACCTGAGTCAAACTTAAAACTTTTAAGTTCAATATACATTCAACCTAACCTTAACCTATACTTAGGTTCAACCCAACTTGAATCTAAGTTAAACTTAAACCTTTTAGGTTCAACATACATTGAAGCCAACCTTAACCTATACTTAGGTTCAACTCAACTTGAACCCAAATAAAACTTAAACCATTAGCTTCAACCTACATTGTATCTAATTCAAAATTAACTTAGGTTCAACTTACATGGATCCTAACTTAATCTAAACTTAGGTTTAACCTATATTGGACCTAACTTAAACCAATCTTTTAGGTTCAACCAACATTGAACCTAATCCAAACTTAGGTTCAACATACATTAAACCTAACTCAAAATTAACTCAAGTTCAACCTACATAAACTTGTTCCAAAACCTAATTCAAATCTTACTTAGGTCCAATATGCCTAAGTCCAAATTTTTTAGTTTAAAAGGACACTGAATGTAAGATTTAATTTAAACATCTTTAGATTCAAATGATACTGGATCTAAGATTTTACCCAATTTTAAGTCTAAAATACATAAAATCTAAAATCTCAAGATCTAACTTATGTTAGATTTTTTTTAATTCTAAGTCTAATTAGACTTATTGCAAACATCTTTTAGATTCAAAATAAATTGAATCTAAATCTTAAACCTAATTTAAAATTAACCAAATCAACAATTTAAGAAATAAAATCAACATTATTTCTTTTATAAAAATAACTCTGACAATGTTTTCTTGCAGGTTGAAGACAAGTTTCGAACGAACGAACGGCTCAGATGGCGTCGGATGAGGAGATGGAACGTGAACTGCGGGCCGCGTGGCAGCTGAGTCGGATGGCGGCGCCGAACCAGAAGACGACGCATGGAGTTCGATTCGCCGTAGGTTGACGCGGCGCCGACGTGGATAAGTAGGAAAATAGGATTTTTCTCATTTAATTAAATGGCCAGAACTTAAAAAATTCATATCTTTGCATAGAAAAATAACAAAAATAAAAGAAAAATACCCTCTTGCTCAGTGAACAGAGGAGAATAATGTGAAAAAAGAATTGAGTTAATTTGATAAGTATTTTATTTTTAATTAATTATTTACTTATTTTAGTATTTTAATTCTCCATTTGCATAGACATTTCACCATGGCATGAGACCATAAGGATTTTGAAGCCTCTGACTTGGGGAACATTCCCTGAATTTTTCAAGGTCAGAGGCCAACCCTATGACAAGTTATGTATTTTTCAAGTTTATGTCACTGTTTTTGACATATTAATTCCAAAAATTAGCATGTTGCTTAGAAAATTCCAGGAAAATTTGGTGAAGTATCTTAGGACCAGAGGACCCTAAGAAAATTATGGTTTGATTTAATTCCTTAAAAATAATCCAAATTGGCCTAATCACTCTAAATTGATAATTAATTAGAGTTAATCACACATTAAAATCTTGAAAATAATTCTTTACTGATCTTTAGGATTAAGGGAACCTCACATAAAAATTTGAAGCCAATTGGAAATGTTTAACCCTATTAAATGGGTCAATTAAGCCACATAATCAAAATTAAACTTTAAAAATTCATAACTTCAAAAATAAATTTAAAAAATTCACCAAATTAATTTTGGGACTTCTCTGATATCAGAGGAGTCTAAGAAAAGTAAAATTAGAATTTTCTAAAAATCTTCATTTTTAAGCATATTTTAATATTTTCAATAATTAAAAAATAATAAAAATCATAAAAATGTCATATTTGGTCCCCTAATCACTTAGGAACCAATCAAATATTTTTCCTAAGTCTCTAGGTTAAGATATTTAATTTCAAAGCCTTAAAACAATTTTTGAATTAAAAAAATGTATTTTCTAGCCTTCCCACTAAATTAATTTTAATAAATCAAAGAAAAATCATAAAAATATAAAATTTGTTTCTCTAGCTTTCTTGAGGTTAGAGGGATTTTTTAAAAATATAAAATCCATTTTTCAACTTTTATTTTGTTTTATAATTAATTAACACTTCAAAACCTAAAATAAAATTAATAAATAAAATATAATTCAAAAAATCACCAAAATTAGTCCAAGTGGTCCTCTAGCCATTACGAACATCCCATAATTTTCTTAAGGACAGAAACTTTACCTTGGTCTTGTTAGTAAATTTTCTTTGAAAACCCCTATTTTCCATTAAAAATAATTATATAAATAAATTAAATTCAGAAAAATCACATTTTCTCCTCTAATGTCTTAATTGACATGTGAGTGAAGTGGCATTAAAATCTTAAGTTCATTTAAGCTTAATTTAAAGAATTACAAAATAAATAAGCTTAAAGGGGCATAAAGGTAATTAAAAGATTTTAACCCCTAACTAAAACTTTAGGTTTAATCAAAATGGGGGTAAAATATCTGATTTTAATTTTCTCTCAGATGATTGGAACTTTGGGAAATCAAAGGGTAGGAAACCATTAATCACTTTAATAAACCAAAAATGAAACTCTAATTAATTAATTAATTTAAATTTTGGAAGATTAATTAAAATTGGATTATTAAAATGGGGATATAACTTAAGAGGATATCGATTCTTTAATTTAAAAATCCCTAAATAAATAACTTAATAATATTTAACTCTTAAACTTAAGAGGATAAATGGAACTAATAATTAAATGATTAAAAGTAAATAATTCTTAATTTAATTAAAACCTACATCATTAAATAATTTAATAATTGATTAAAACCTAAAATGTTAAATAATTAAAAAGTAAATTAAAATATTTGAAACTAATTTAAAATCATTTCAAAACAAACTTAAATCAAAATTACAAATTTTAAATAATTTTAAGACAACTTACCTTAAAATATAATGTAAAAATTAAATTAATTAATATAATTAATCCAAATTAAATCATCAAAATTTAATAAATAATTTGAACACCTCTTTTGACCTAAGTTAATCTAAAAATTTAAATTAACATAAAATATTGATATCATTTATAAAAAGTTTAACTTAAATGAATCAAACATCATTCCAAACTTAAAATCATTAATTAAAATTTCATAATTAAATCACATTAAAGTAAATCATCAACTTTAACTTCAAATTATTAAAATCTTTAATAAATTAACTTGCCCGTGAAAGCTTTAAATTATTATAACTATTAAATGAAGCGTTAAGTGAAATGTCACTTCACTCATAGGATAATCAAACATCCTAATTCACTGAGCAAGGGAATAAAACTTGACTAAATCCTTGGATGATTAATTCACATGTGTAGTTAAATTCAATTGGACTCAAGACTGTCCCAGAAGTATTGAAAAGATGTTTAGGATTTATTCTAAGCACTTCCTCAATACAATGGGTAGTTTTAAAGAACAATTGAACTTAATTATTCTTTGGTGAAGAAAATCATCCTTAGCCAAAACCAAGAACCTAGAGATCATAGGAAATGACCAGCTATAAGATTAGGATTCTGGTGGACAACCAAAACGCTTCCTTTAGTCTTTACCTAGGTACTTGTTGAAATATTTAAATACTTTAATATGTGTTTTAAAGTGTAGCTTGGAATGACGGGAGGACCCTCCAGGTACGTTTTTATGTTATTACAATTTACTCTATTGCATTTTCTTTACCTACACTGCACTTTATTTTTCTCGCATGTTAAACAAGACTGTTGCATGAAAACCAAAACCTTTAGGATAGTCCCTGAACTGAAACCAAAACTAAATTAAAAATCACTACAAGATAAAATTCACCGCCACAACATTCAAAATATAAAACAACTGAAAATTTAATCACAAACAGAACAACAAAACTACAACATTAACTAAATTAAAACGTCTCGTTGGATGATCGGGAATACCTCGGATGATCTAACCTACTTGTTGCTAACGGGATTTCCCACGGTCTAAATGAAAGTGTGGAACTTTTTCAGTTGAGTTTAGCAAATTCATCTGGAATAAGTGAATCCGATAAAAATAACGATGCCGGAAGGATGGAACCGTGGGATCTTAACCGGTGTTGTTATAATCAACTTTAAGATTCCCCTAATAAAACACTAAAGACATTTGGATTTTAAGATTTCTCTAAACTAAAACACTTCTCTCATCTTTTGATTTATGACTTCTAAAATTAAACCTCTGCAAAAACAAGGAGCTTGGAGCATAGTGGGCAGCACGGCCATCGTCATCAGCAAAACTCGAGTCTACATCAGCAAAACTTTTCTTAGAATTAAATAACCAAGCCATAGGATTTCGAGGTAGTTTGCCTAGTGCAACATAAATCCTCAACTTTTCGTTAGGCATTTGCATGATCGTGTTATGCAAATTAAGCCCTAACCGGTCTTAGGACTTCGAGGTAGTTGTTCGGTACGACATAAACCCTCACATCTTCGAGGCTACTTGTGTGATTATATCATACAAGCATAAGTCATAATTAATTAAAATTGGAAAGATTGCAATATTAAATAAACTCCCAAATTGAAGCAAAAAAATAGGATAGTTTGGGAAGTTTCCAAGATTCTTCTTGGATCTCCAGCTTCTCCTACCTCTCTTCCATTGAAATCCAAAATAAACTGTTCCAAATTTGAGCTAACCCCTTTTGAAATTCCAAAATTCAATCCTTTGAAAACCTTAAACTTTGAAATTCTTGAGAGCAAAAACACTGATCATTATCGAGAGTTTTCTTAAATGATTCCCGTCATTTAAGATGTAATTAACTATAGGGCTTTCCCTTATAGGGAACTTTAAGAACCCATGTAATATAAACCCTGCTTAATTCATTTATATTAAGCAGGGGAACTTTTCGGCTTATAAAATTGGTTCGCAGACCAAACAAATGTCACAAATCTTCTAGTTTATTTAATCGAGCCCCATCATCAAGCAGTGTGTTTATTCCTCGGAACAGATACACGGTTTGTGATGCGGCGCTCGTTTATATAAACTATTTGGGATGTGAGATCGGTTTGATTTCATATCTTAAAATTTTCAAACTTAAAAATTATTTTCAAAATCAAATACTATTTTTCAAATTATATATTTAAATTAAATTAAAAATTCGCCGACAACTTCTGTAGGCGACCTCCTTTTCAAAATATAACACAACCTAAAAATATGCCGACAGTATTATCGACCTACTTCTTAATTGTTCATTGGTCTCAATTTGGGGGTATGAATGGGGTGGGTTTTCTGGTTCCTTTAGTAATTGCTTAATAGAAGAGGAAGGGTGTGTATACTTAAACTACTATCTCTGACTATATTAGATGGATGCATTATTACATACTCCTCTACTACTGGTGTACTATCTACTTCCATAGTTTTGGCTTTCTTAGACATCTTAATTTGCATCCACTTGGTCCTTTTAATTTTCTTCCTTCTTTGTATTCTCATTAAGGTGGGTTTGGTAAAGATGGAACTGAGCTGAGATTTGATTGGTATGCTGCTGAGCTCATCATAAGTTGCAGAGGCTTCTACTAAGCTCATCAAAACTTGAGGAGACTTTTGCTCCCCTTTTTGAGAAGTTGAGCAGTGGTTGCTCTTTGGGTACTTACTCTAGTTTTTGTACTATCATTATTGATTTATTTCAAAGCATGTCTCGATCATTAGATTGGAAACCGAGCTTGATAATTGGTTATTCATTAAATGGCTTTGTTAACTATTAACTTGACACAATCCTTAAAGGAAAAGATAAACTTTTCGAAAGCATTTTTCAGCAATAAGAATGAAGAGTTAATGGTCATCTTTAACTTAATAACAACTTTATCTTTTCATTTTTATTATTAATCCTCAATTAAAATTTCAACCCGATTAACAAAATGTAGCAAAAAAAATTTTTATTTTTTTAAATTATTGGGTTAAGGAAATATTGAGTTTTTAATAGTTTGAAAGAGTTAGTTTAACTAAGTTTCGATAAGTATGATAAAGTTTGAGAGAGTCTAATGAGATTTGAGAAATTCAATGAGATTTAGGTAAATCTAATAAAATATGATTGAGTATAAATCTATTTGAGTAATATCTTAGATTCCAGAATATTGATAATTCAATTTTTTGTTCAAAAGTTTTGATATTAAATAGTTGGTAGACACCTATCAGAATCCTAAAAATAAAATTTATAGATTGGAAAATCCTTATACGGTACTATGCATAATACTTCTTCAAGTAACTCTTATTGATGGGAAGCATTAATCGTTCACCCTTAAAATGCATCAACTGATAAGAATCTTTTTGATATACTTCCTCTACTGCAAATGGGCCTTTTCATGTTGGTTTGAACTTGCTAGAAATCTTTTAATGGGCTAGAATCAATCTTTTAATAACTAAGATCAACACTCTCACATGAAATGTCCTAGGTTGAACTAGTTTATTATGATCTTGAACCATTCTTGCTTGATACAACTTCAAATTTTGCTAAGTGAATAGATTCATCTCTTCAATCCTTCAAGTTTTTCTAAGATGAAGCGAGGTATTTGAAGAATTGTAATATATGATGTCCATTTAGTTCTCATAGAGGAATGGCCTTCGCCCACTCTGAGAACTAATCAGTCACTGCCAATATAAATCTTTGTAGAGTTGATAGGTCCGATGATGTTTATGTCCCCAGAATTCAAAGGCTTATGAAGAAATCATGTGACACAATATAATAGGCGACTAATGTAAAAGTATATTGTGTATTTGACATTACTGAAAACGTTGTGCTATCTCCCAAAGGTCACTAATCATTGCTGGCCAGTAATATCTCATTCTTTTATTCTTTACTTTCATCTTAAAGCCATATTAGTGAGCTCTGCATTAGTCTAGTGTATTTGATGATCTTCAAGGCTTCGTGCTTATTTAAGAAATATAAAAATATATGGTCGAATGGCCTTTGATAGAGTGTATCATTCATGAAGGCATAAAATAATGCTCTGGATTTCACTTGATGGGATAATGACTTATCTTTGGGTTATTTTCTTTATTGTAGGTAATCAAAAAATGATTATCTCCAATAAATTAACTCTTTGACTGTGCTGATGGAAACCTATCCTTTAGTCTTATGTTGATTAATATATTTGATATCACTTGGGGAGAGAACTCAGAAAACCTAAAATTCAATGGCAAAAACTCCTTCTGTAGACATGTTATTTCATTAGCTAACCTTATTGAAGCATTTGTGATGGTATTGCTACCATGGGGTATTCAAAACAAGGTGACATTTTGTATCTGCTTGATGAGATGTTTTGTATTTTAATATATTTTCTTATAGACACCAGAATACAAACACAAGTATACGATCACACAAGTAATACAGGGCTCTAATGGAGTCTTGGTTATCGATCCCATGAGGAAGGTGTAAATTTATGATAGTAGCAATAAAACACAATGTTCAAAATATATAAAACTTACAAGTGAAAAATCACAAGTTGACAATGTTTAAAGATGCTAATAGAACTAAGTTTACCAAACTACATTCTAAATTTCAAAGTAAATTTACTAATTATAAATAAAGCTTTACTATTTTATAACGAAAGGTTCATATTTGAGAAAGTATCCTTCCCCTTGCAATGAGGTTAAGCCATTATTATCCATGGAAATGAATGTGATTCTCACTTTGTTAAAGAACTCATAGTCCTTTCAGATTTTATGTTTCATAGTAAATTTTAACATTTTAATTGACAATTTTGAAGAGTAAATGAAGTATGAAGTGTAAAATCATCACAAGTATTTAATATTTAAATTACATATCTACTTTCATTTTACCATATCTTATTGCAAGGAGAAAGACAAAGAAATCTACTCAGAGTTCATGAGGAAGATAAGATAAAACACATATTTTATATATAAAAAACTTTCATACAAAAAATAATTAATAAACATAACTTATCTGAAACTTTTCCCCAAATAAAATCCATTGAATTTTCTGTGAATCTCATTCTCTCTTACAACGACACACAAAACTCACACCAAACAAGACTCTACACATCGCACACAATCTCTACAGTGACTCTAACACTTTTCTCCAATGACTCATACAACAAAAATCTCTTTTATGGCATTCAAAGCACCTTAATATAGTGCATGGATGAATTTCCCAAGAGATTCCTCAAGTAACCTTCCAAAAGTCGTCCAAATACGTCGAATCTGCCAAAAATTTGCAAATAATTATTGTAGGCGCTGTCGGCACCCTGGCTTTGTCAAATGGCACTGTCGGTATCCATCCTAGCACCGTCGGTGCCAGAGTGCGTTTTTGGTTTTGTCCTCTCTGGATGTTGGCTCCATCGGCGCTTAAGGCCAATTATCCAAAAATTGCATCATTTGACTCCAAATTTTGTTCTTTTTGCTTTCTTTTGCTCCAAATGCCAAAAATCAACATACCGGCAAAAAAAAACAAGAAAAATACCCTTTTTAAGTGCAATATCACAAAAAAAATGAGTATAAAATATAGGTTAAAAATCTAACATATTTTTGGTGCATCAAAATCCCCCAAACTTAACTACTACTTTTAAAAATTATTACTCATGGTATTGATCTTAAATTTATAATTGTTACAATCTTTGATTCATAAATATAATAGCAACACTTTTAAATCCGTTTTAATAACTTGGGTCAAACTATAAGTAAGAATATTTTGTAATCAAGTTTAATAGTTCTAGCCTTCTATTCATTTCAACAATAAGTGCGAATATTTAGAAAAATCATATAAAAAAGAAATTTCATGAAGACTTTACTAATAAAGATACTAACACATCAATATAAATCCATAAATGTCGTTAGGTTCTTTCCTTTAGGTTAACTCAAGTCAAGCCAATTTTTGATTAGACATCTCCTCAAGCTTCTCCTCACATATATTTTTCTTTTCTTTTTCTTTTCTCCTTTTTTTTCTCTTATATATATGGATTGTTTTCAATTTTTTCAATTATTTCTTTTCTTTTCTTTTCACGTGAAGATTACTATATCTGGATTGCCTTTAATGATTTTGAACTTCACCATCCTCTTCCTAAAGTTATAACTAATTACATTTCTTTCTTTATACATCGATATTAGTATAAACATTACTTAATTAAGTTTCGATCCTTTCTTCTTACATATAATCCTAAGACTCTTAACATTTCATGAATAACCTTTTCTTTACTTTAAAAAGCAAATTATGGACTTATGCTCTTATAATAAATATCTTAACCCCAAAGTTAACTTTTATTATTAAAACTTAATCTTCAATTCTACTATAATATTTGAATAAAATAAAAAATATAACTTTCTAAAGTTAAATTCTTACCAAAAATCATGTTGAAAACAACTTTACAAATATATATAGTTTATTTGAGGACAAATAAAGTTTAGTTTTTCCTCCCTCAAACTTAAAATTTTTAACATATAAAACATTAAAAATATAAAAGGTAGGAAGGAAGAATAAAAAGTACTAAACTATGTGTACTGGGTCTTTCATTTCTTTCCTTTTAAAGCTATGCAGGTATTGATTAAACATTGACAGAAACAGATATATAACAATGTAGAAAGTGTGCTAAACATGATATATCAAAGATTTCCAGGGTGAAGTGACAATAAATTATAAACTTTAAAAATTTAACAGTAATATGAAAACATGAAATAGTTTAAATCTAAACCTAAATAGGTAACATTATATTAAACACATCAGTCCTCATCACAAAGTTTAAGCAAGCAACAAAATAAAACAAATTACAAGTTCTACAAAAAACATTATATCACAACAAATCAATACAACATCAAAACACTAACACTAATCACTACCATCATGCTCTTCTTCTTCTTCTTCTTCTTCTTCTTCTTCTTCTTTTTCTTCTTCTTCTACATTAAGATCTTGTTGCTGATAAAGAGTGAAATTAGAGTAAGAAGGGAGATCAACTGTAGGGTCACCCCTCATTAATCTGACCATAACTTCATTATAAGCAGCATTATATTCAATTTTCCTCACCATATATTCATCATTGTAAGCATTTCTAGCTTATAGATCTTCAATCTTATTCTAGACTATCAAAATATCTCCCTGTTGGATCATAACTTGTTCCATAACACTATGAAGAGTAGGAGTGTTAGAAATAGAAGAGATATTATGACTACTACTCCCAGATTCCATCCAACATGAGACTCATATGTTTTAATATTAGCTATTCCAATGTTCTTAGGAGGCATAACCTTCTCTTCATCCATATCAAAACTCTTGATTGTTCACTTAGAGTGAAAATCAGGGTAGGATGACCTAAACCACCAGTAGTCTCACCCATAACAATAACATGTATACAAAAATTCAAAATAGCTCTGTCTTTTATCCCTCTATTATGATGGTAGGTAAGTAATAATCTTCTAGAAATGAAATAAAGCCAGGTTTTAGATGGAACATTTAACTTTAAGTAGAAAAATTTACTTTTTGATTGTGCTTCAATTTCCAAACTCCTTTTCCATCAGTCAGATAGGTAATAACTTCATTCACAACAGCATCAGTGGCACTAAATCTGACATACTGATCGCAACTATCTTAAATAAGCATCTAATAAGTATTTTTAGTTTAGTCACAAAGTATAATCAGTTTAATAAGAAAACAGTCAATCTATATGCAAGTATACGTATCACTTAAGTAATACAGGGCTCTAGTGTAGACTTGGTTATCAATCCCACATGGAGGAAGCAAATCTTTAAAGCGTAACACAAAAATCCACTATTCAAATTACAATGAACGTAAAATAAAGACTAATGTTGCTAATGTTTAATCATGCTAAAGATTCTAAAATCACTAAAGTACTTTCTAAACTTTGAAATAAAGTTAACTACCACTACACTATGTTTTGTATTGAAACATTTAAATTTAGAAAAGTGTACTCCCTCTTACAATGATGTTATGATGAGTGAATGAGAAAGATTAGTGAAAATCTTGTATTGTACCATATAGGAGCATAACTATTATTTACCCACTTCCAAGCGCTATAAAGAACATTAGTTAATTTTATGTTTATTCCTTAAATCTGTGGTTAGGCTGGGAGAATACGAGCTCTCACTCCAGAGCTCCCATTTCCCTTCTCCTGAACGCTAACTCTCGCTTTAGTTTCCAAACACTATGACCAAATTGGGGATTTTAGTCTGTCACCCTAAAATCTCCAATTCTACGCCCAATAAACCATATTTACCTATTTATTTTCACTCGAACCCTATGAACTACATCACTAATTCATGGAATTTGAATGTAAGCTTAAATTTTGTTGTAGAATGCATAGTCCTTTCGAATCGTATGTTTTACAACATATTTTAATATTTTAATTGGCCAGATAAAAATTTAAATGAAGTACAAAGTGAAAAATCATCACAATTTCTTATCATTCACATAGCACATCCAATCTAAATCATCACTTCAACATTTATCATTGTAAGGGGAGACAAAGAAATACACTCAGAATTCATAAGGAAGATACGAAGAAATAAACATTATATATATAAAAACATAGTCATACAAACAATGAAAAGTAAATACAACTTATCTCAATTTCTTCCCCAAACAAATCCTTGAAGTTCCTTTGAATATCTTTCCCTCTTCACAACGACATAGATTTACCTCTTAGAACAATAAGGAAGATGCAATATCCCATTTTCCTTCTCCTCTTACAACTCTTAGAGAAGAATCCCTCACAAAATAAACACATTTCACATTAAACCCTAGACTCAAAATCTCTATTCAGTTTCTCTCTACTTCTCTTTAGTCACACACAACACGCACACAAAGCAAACAAACACAGCACACACACTTTTTCTAGCACCAAATTCACTTTGAAATAGCCTAAGGATGAATTCCCTAAGAGATGCCTAAAGAATCCCACCAAAAAGTCATCCAAATACATTGAATCTGACCTCTACTGAGATTTGACACTGTTTCTGGGCATCGTCGACACCCATAGTGGTTTTAATTCTGGTGCGCTTTGCATTTGGGCACCGTCAGTGCCCATTCTGGCGCCATCAGTGCTTTCTGGTTGTTGTATCTTTTTGCTCCAAATTCATTCCTTTTCGCATCTTTTTGCTCTAAATGCCTAAAATCGATATACTTACGACAAAACATGAAAATACCTTCCTTTAAAGTGTAATTTCACAAAAAATGAGTACAAAATATATATGAAAAATCCAACATATTTTTGGTGCATCAAAATCCCCCAAATTTAACTATTAATTGTTCTCAAGTAATCCTTTTACTACATAAAAATATGACTCATAGTAGTGAACTTTACTTAAGGAAAACCTTGATTTTTTATTTAGATTAATTTAATAATAAGACATTTAGAAATATTTTCAGTAACTTAGGTTAAACTATAGGTGTAAGAACATTTAGTCATCAAGTCAAAGAGTCTAGTCTCTTATTCATTTCAAGAATAAGCATAATTTGTCATATTAAGGGTGCTTTGAAGGATCCTATGAAAAAGAAGCTCATGATAAATTTTTTAGTAAGGATGCTAATACTTAAACATAAATTCAGAAATGCAGTTAAGTGCAGTTAAGCTCTTCATTTGATTTGATTCAAGTGCCAATTTTTGATTAGGCATCTCCTCAAGCTTCTCCTCACATTTATTTTCTTATATATATATATATATATATATATATATATATATATATATATATATAACTTCACTCTCCTCCCCCTAAAGTTGGAACATGTAACATCTCTTTAATTTATTGATATATATTATATTTTAAATGATTCATCATAAAGTTCCAATCTTTTCTTCTCACATAAACTTCTAAGACTCTTAATATTTCAAAGATATAATTTTCTTTACTTTAAATAATCAACTATAGTCCTTCTATACTAAATATCTTAGCCCATAAAGTTAACCTTCATTACTAAAATTTTTCATTTAATCTACTATGATATTTAAATAAAATAAAAAATTTAGTTATCTAAAGTTAAGCTCTACTACTTAAAGTCATGTTAAAGTTATTTTGAAAATATATTTAAGTGAGAAAACATAACAGTTAATCATTCCTCCCCCAAGCTTAAGTTTTTTAGTATATATCAAACTAGTAAACGAGAGAGAAAAACAAAATGAAAACTAACCTTTTTGTACCGGGCTTTTGATATTTCTGTAGCTATGCAGGTATTAATAAAAATTTTAAACTAATGGGTATAAAATAGTTAAAAGTTTTTTTTAACACAATATATTACAAATTTGTAGGGTGAAGAAAATTTTAAACTTTAAATATTCAATACAAACACACAACCATTACAATTTCAATCCAACTAATAAACAAACAAACGCAAGTTCATCCCAACTTTACTAAGATAACAAAGTACAATCATCACACACATCAATCACATAAAAGCAAGTAACAAACACACAAGTTTACACATCAATAATAAACTAAATGAACATTACTCTATGAGTCATCCTCTCATTCTTTTTTTGCTTTTTTCTTCTACTTCAGGCTGATATGGAATATAACAGGGGCAAGTAGGAAATATCACACCAGATTCACCCCTCATGAATCTCATGTGAGCATCATGGTAAGCTATATCATACTCAACTTTTCTCTTATGATAATCATCATTAATATTATTTCTTATTTCAAATCCACCAATTTTTGTTATGATCCTCACAATATCAGCCTATTGTATCATTAACAGCTCCATAACATCAAAAAGAGTAGGAGTTCTTGAGGTAGAAGTTAGATCATGACTAGTAGAGGAAACATCACTACTCTTACTTCCAGCAATCCATCCTATATGAGATTCATAAGTACGAATGTTGGCCTTATTGTAGGCTTTAAAGATGGACCAACACTTCACTACTATCAATCTCAACACTTGATTGTACACATAATGTGTAAAACAAGGCAGGATGACTTAATCCTCCAGTGGTTTCTCCTTTAGATATAGTCTGGATACTCTTATAAACAATTGCAATAATATTAATCATTTTCATATTTTCAATACAATAATTCAAAATAGATCTATCTCTTGTAACTTTGCTATGATGATAGGTAGGTAGTAAACTTGTGAAAATAAAATAGTGCTAGGCTTTAGATGCGACATCTAACATAGAAGCAGGAAAATTTATCTTTTGCCTTTGCTTCATTTTCCACTCCCCTTTTCCAATAGTAAGAAGAGTAATTACCTCATTTAAATCAGCATCTAAAGCACAAGAGGATTCATACTCACATAATGAAGTATCCCTTAGTTGGTAGAAAGCATTGATCCGTCAGAGGTAAATTCTACCATTATTCCTCAAACAAGCACATGATCATCTTCAGTCAACCACAGATTAGCATAGAATTCATGAACCACATCCATAATTGCAATGGTAAAAAAATAACATAATATTTCCCAGTGCCGAGCAGCAATTACCTGCTCCATAACTCCGCCCGGATTTTCAAATGCTCAACCTTGTATACACTTTTTACTTCGCAGGCTAGAGTTGAAGTGGTATTGTGCTTTAATATTTAGAAACTTTTTTTCTTCAAAGTCCAACTCTCTCTTCCCCTTACTCATCCATGGAGCCATTTCAAAATTTCTAGAAAATGTGAAATTAAATCTAGATAAATTCCAAAATTGCAATGTAGTAAATTTAAAAGACAAATCTAATAGGTAAGACCTTAACACCATGGATTATCTCAATTATTTCCTTAAAAATTCGCAACTTTTGGATTTTTCCAATTTAGAAGATTTTCATGGTGAAAATAAAAAAAATTTTAGTTCAAAGTAGGACTCTTACGAAGAGAAGACAAGATCCAACCTCTTGAAGCCTTGAAATCGTCTCTAATCCAAATGCAATCAAGCCCTAGGTGCAGGTTTCAGCCTTGGAAAGAGATTGAAGATGGCCACAATGAGGTCAACTAATCAAATTCACGATTTTAAGAGGATCTGACAAATTTTGGGTTTTGGACGCTGTCAGCGCTCATTTCGATGCTGTCGGCGCCACACCAAATTTTTGAGTCCAAAATGTTTTGTGATTTAGATCATTTCTAAGTTACGTCCACATCTAATTATCCTTTTAATCATCTATTTTCATAATTAAGTGATCGACTAATAAAAATTTTATACGAACAACACAAAACATCACTTTTATATATAAAATCCAATATTACAAAAATTCACATATAAATCATTCTACCACATAATAAATCACCGCACAATCAAACAACAAAACTCTAATGCTGAAAACTAAACATACACTCAAATCTCAAGCATAATAAGTATGGAATCACACAATAAAGCAAAACAAATACTAAACACATCTAAACATAATAAAGTTCAAACACCAAATACTAGATAAAATATAGAGAATCACTACTCTTCATCAATGTCAGTGCTATCTTCTCCTCTGATATCTCCCATGAATTGGTGCTACACGAACAAATTGTAGATGGTTCGATACACGAATTCGTCAGTCAAATCCTCTTCAATCCAAGCCTTTTTCTTTATCAAATGTATTAAGCCTTCTTCGATACGCCCATTACGATCGAACTGTTCTTTCATCCTTCAATCTAGATGATCAAATAATTCATAAACATTATTAATTGCATTCAGAAGATTATGTACCTCTTTCTCCAGTATCTTGATCTTTTTCAGAATCAACTTCAAATTTTCATGAAAGTGAGGTTGAATAGGTAGTATGCTCTGAGATGGTTGGTCCACAATTATGCTCAGATTATTTTCAACCCCAATTACTTGGCAGTCATAAATGTTAGCTGGGTCCATTGGCTTCCAATAGAGAACCACTTTTCCCCAGCTTTCATATGGCACTTGTGTCTGGCTGTAGAGAAGAAATAGAGAGGAAGGATGTCCCAACCCATAATTTGATCTATGTACAATCAAGCCCAAGACATATTTCACAATTATGGTACCAATATCAATAAACCTTACCATTTGAATAAAAAGTTCAATATTGCACTTTCCTTTGTCACTTTACTAATTTTCATAGTTGGGAGTAATTTCAAAGATGTAAAGAAATGCCATTACTTCAACACAAGATTCAAGAATTTAGCAGAAACATTTACATACCCGTTGTCTCTTATCTCGCAATCTTCACTTTCATTCATCAAATATCAATAAATTTCATTCAAGTTGTCTCTCGTAGGGGCAAAATTTGTGTAATGATAGATTGGCACATTTTATATATGAAAAATTCATTAATCTTTGTAGGAGTGCATAGTACCCACCTACCTCACACATAGATGACTCCTTGATTGATTCCATGAAGATTTGTAAAATTCCTTCACCACAGGAATGACTACTGTGACAGTAGTGTAGCAAACACTTTCCATTGCATATGCACAACAATTTCTAAAACTAGAGTACTTGAAGCATTCAAACCATGATTAACAAAGCCTCGTTCCTTGATTAGCCTCTTTTTCGCAAGAACTTTGTCACAGTCGCTGCGCCTCGAAACTAATAAACTTTCTCCTTTTAAAAACTCTACATAACAGTGATCCATAGGAGTTGGAAGCCATGGGGTGCTAATTTTGGAACTAACTTTTCATTTTTCTAGAGTTCAAGGGTTTTAAAATTAGTTTGGAGAGTTATAATTGTGAAAATCCCGCTTAAAACCGCCAAAATTTGCCATTTGAAACTCCAAAAACCGTAACTCGTTCTATCAGCACTGTCGGTGCTTGATAGGGTGTCGTTGGTGCCCGTGCTCTGCAAATTAACAATATCCTTTATAAAAAGGCATCGTCGGCTCCAGAATGCAGCTTTGTTCCAAACTTCATTTTGGTCCAATTAAATTTTGGATCTTCGATACAATCCAATAATTATCATCATTTAAAATTTTTATGAGTGAGTAGGACTCAAATATAAAATTAACTAATAATAGAAACTATAACTAACTCAAGCAAACTAAATAACAAAGATAACTATCGGTTGCTTCCTATAAAGCGCTTAGTTTAACGTCATCAGCCTGACAAACTTTAGGTTTATTCATGATGACTCAACATTAAAAACTCTTTAAAATTTAATAGATACCCCTCAAAATATGGTTTTAATCTATGCCCATTAACTTTAAATATTCTTCCAGTTTTAGGATATTCAATAACAATAGCTCCAAATTGATAAACTTTTATAACAGTGCATGGTCTTATCTACCAAGACTTTAGTTTTCCAGGAAATAATCTTAATCTTGTATTATATAATAAAACTTCCTATCCAAGTTCAAATTTATTTTTCTTATAATCTTTCGATCATATCATATCTTCATTTTGTTTTTATAAAATCCATGATTATCATAAGATTCCTTTCTAATTTTTTCCAATTCATTAAGTTGTATTAATATTTCTCACCAATATCCTTAAATTGAATTAAACTCTTTTATCGCCCAATATACTTTATATTCTAATTCTACTAGTCAATGAAAAGTCTTTCCAAAAATCAGTCTATAAGGAGACATTCCTATAAGAGTTTTATAAGCAGTCTTATATGCTCATAATGCAGTATCTAATTTTTTAGTCCAATCTAAATTATGGATATTTACACTTTTCTCCAAAATTCATCTAATTTTGCGATAAGATACTTCAGTTAAACCACTAGTCAGGGGATGATAAGCGGTTGAGATTTTATGCACAATATTATATTTTTCAACCAATCTCGGAATCATATTATTCCTAAAATGACATCCACCATCAGTAATGATAACTCTCAGCATTCCATATATTGTAAAAACATTTTTCATTAAAAATTTTGAAACACTTCGAGCATCACATCTGGGTAAAGTTAAAAGAAAGGTAATTCTATTCCCTTACAGAAAAACTTAAGTTACAAGTCTGAGATGGGGCACTTGTAGGAGGTCCTCATAGAGCAAAAAAGAGGGAGGGGGGAGAGGATGAAACAAAAACTACTTGGGAGGTCAGACCCTGCTTGGCAAGCCAGTGAGCAGGTATGTTACCTTCCCTGTAAATAAAAGAAAAAAATACATTGACCAAGTTCATGAGTTGTCTGATTTTAGAAATCCAGATATTGTGGTGCCAAGCTGACAACTGCTCTTGCTCCACAAGCTGGAGCAGACAACAGAATCCACTTCTACCCACAGTGTGACCCAAGAGGCTCTTAAGGAAAACTTAAGGGCCCAATAGACAGCCACTAATTCAGCTTCCAGAGCATCCACCACCACCACTGAGGCCTAGAAGAACAACAAGTACTGCCCAATGGAGTTTCTGAAGACCCCTCCAATTCAAGATGCCCTGTCCAAAAAACTCCCATTAGTATTAATTTTGATTCTGGAAGGCATAGGGAGTTTCCAAACTAGAGTATATACCCTTGGGGAGGCCCTCTGTCCAATAGCACAGTGAGTAAGAACGTTAGGGAAGAATTTGTACTGTATTAACTTTTGTATAAACACAATGCAGTAGCTGACTACAAATGCCACAACACAAGGTTTCACTAGAAACTTAATTTGGTTCGTATCCATCCAAAGGAACCAAGCAATAATCAATGGGACCACTCCAATCTTGGTAGAGAACCAAAGATTCCAGCAGGTATAAAGAACATCCCATTTGAACTACTCCCTTTGAATAGATAGTTTATTCATTAAACATTTCTATATATATATATATATATATATATATATATATATATATATATATATATATATATATATATATATATTCCCAAATGAAGGAATAAATGGTCCCTTAAAATCTAATCCCCAAACATCAAAGATCTTAACATCCAATGTATAATTTTGGGGAATTTCATTTCTTCTAGAAATATTAATTACTTGCTGACATCGATCACATGTTTTAATATGTCAATTGACATCCCTATAAAGATTAGGCCAATAGAATCTATATTGTAAAATCAAATGTGCAGTTTTATCAGTTCCAAATTGTTTCCCAAATTCAGAAACATGACATCTCTGAATAATTGGTTCAATTTCTTCATAAGGCACACATCTTCTAATAACTAGATCCTTGATCCCCGATAAATATATGTGCACCAAAAACTTGACTCCACACCGAATATATGTGTTGATGATTTAGATATGAAAATTATGCTTTGATAATATGGGATACTACACAAGTATACGTATCGTTTATCAAGTAATATAGGACTTTCTGATTAAGTCTCGAGATATCGAACCCACAGGGAAATGTAAAAACTTTTAAAGAATTAAGAAAATTATATTTTTACCTTTTTTAAATGAGTTTTGAAAGAACGTTTTGACTTGAAAAGCTTGAAAATTGTTTTTAGTATTTTTAATAAAAGCTAAGCACGAAATGAAAATTATCAAAACTATAAAATGCGGTATAAAACACTAGGAAATAAAATATCTTTTTCTTTCTCTTATAAAGGAGTAATTATTTTGAAAGTATTGTTGTGGAAGTATTTAAATGTGTTGTGTAAATAGGAGCAAATTTATTCTTTACCATTGGTCCTATAATGACCATTAGTTAATTTGAAAATTTAAATTCTTGAACATGGTTAGGCAGGAAAGATACCAGCTCTCACTCTAGAGTTCCTTCGATTCCCTCCACCTGGGGGCTAACTTCTCATAAAAAAATTTAAAATATCAAACCAAATTAGGGGGTTTTAGCCTGTCACTTTAAAGATCTCTAATTTTACTGCCCATTAAAAGCGTATCTCTTAAGCATTCAATTATATGAACTACAATTCCCATCCATATAATTGCATGTGATTTATACCATTTGTTGTTTGAGACAATACCGCATTGGATCTTACATAATCTCACAACAAATTTAACATCTTAACTAGCCAAATTAAGAAGTAAATTAAGTTCATGGAATTAAATCTTCACAACTTATTCCAACTTTAAACACTTATACATTCCACAACAATCCTACATAATTTAATTACTTCTTCATTTAAGAGAAAAAAAGATAAAGAAAACTACTCATAATTCAAGGAGAAAACACAAGCACACGTTGATTTGAAAATAGAAATCATAAAGAAAACACAATAACAAAAACTAAATTTAGAAAACAATAGTAAACACTTATCTGAAAATCCTCTCCACAAGACTCAGGAAGTTCCTTTCAAACTTGACTTTCCACAGGACAATACTACAGAGGTTGGCGCCCAAATCTGTTGACTCTAACTCTGAATTTAGACTTCAATAAAAACTAGATAAATGGATGAAAGAAAAATTGGTGGAAAGAAAGTTTCACACCAACCCTTTCTCCTGTAAAACTAAACTAACTAAACTATAAACAATAAAAGATTGAAAGTAAAACTAGGAAAGACTCTTTAAAACTTGAAGTTGACTCTTGAAAATGAGACTCACTAAAAAGACTCTCTTATACACATACACACACTCTAAAGACTCTCATGACATAATTTTAATAATAATCCAAAAGGAGCTTTGGTGTCTCTTTAAATTATTTCCCGATTCAACGTATCCACCAAAATATGCATCCCTTCATTCAAATTTGCCACCCATGGGAAGTTAAGGAAGTCACCACCAAAGGTTTCTTCAAATACCCCTTGAAATTGGAGACAAAAATTAAGAAAATTTGATTTTTAACTGTGGCGTCTAAGTGCAGACTAGGCGGCGCTTAGCCGCCAAGGTCCAATTTTTCATTTTTTTCATTTTTTTGCTCTAAATTTGATCCAATTTTACTCCTTTCATCATATTCACTTATTTTCATCATACCTGCAAGAGAAATACAAAATACCTTCCATTAAAGTACAATATCATCAAAAATAGGTATAAAAATGTGCATAGAAACACTATATATTTTAGGTGTATCAATCCTTATATTGTTTATATAAATATGGGTTATCCCAAAGGTAAAATTTGGCATCATACATAAATTTCTTCTGTTGTTGCTTTGTTAATTCAGGAGGTAAAATATCATTCACAATATCAGTATACCATAGTAAATTCCATTCCTTAATATTATAAAGTTTTTCATCATGAAAAGTTTCTATAATTTCATTTTCAAAATCAGATAGTTCATGTTGTTCCAGCATGGATAAATGATTAGCTATTTGATTGTCAGTTCCTTTTCTATCAACTATCATGAAGTCAAATTCTTTCATTAGAAGTACCTGTCTGATTAATCTTTATTTAGCATCCTTCTTTTGCATTAAATATTTGATATCAGAATGGTCTGTATGCACTATACATTTAGTCCCAATTAAATACGATCTAAATTTTTCTACAATAGCTAATAACCCTCTTTCAGAAGTGGTATAAGTAATTTGAGCTTCATTAAGAGTCTTACTAGCATAGTATATAACTTTAAAAATTTTATCATCCCTTTGCCCTAAAACAGCTCCAATTGCATAATCACTAGCATCCCACATTAGTTGAAATGGTTTCTTCCAATCATGTGAAACTATTATAGGAGCAATGATTAATTTTTCTTTCAATAATTCAGAGGCATTTAAACATTCTTCATTAAAATTAAATTTCTTATATTTTTCTAAAAATCAGTAGAGGCCTAGTAATTTTTGAAAAATCATTAATATATCGCCTGTAGAAACTAGCGTGTCCTAAAAACTTCTAACCCCTCTTACACTGGTAGGAGGTGGTAGTTTTGTGATGATTTAAATTTTTGCAGGGTTTGCTTCCATGTCTTGTTTAGAAATTTTATGCCCCAGTACAATTCCTCCTGCAACCATAAATTGACATTTCTCTCAATTTAGAACTAAGTTTGTCTTTTCGCATCACTCCAAAATTTTTTCTAAATTATTTAAACAAGCATCAAAAGAAATTCTAAATACAAAAAAAATTTCCATAAAAACTTATACTCCATTATTAATCATATTACTAAAAATTGACATCATACATGTTTGAAATGTTGCAGGTGTATTACATAATCCAAATGACATTCTTCCAAAAGAAAATGTTCCATAAGGACTAGTAAATGTGGTCATTTCTTGATCCACAAGAGCAATTGTTATTTGATGATAGCCAATATATCCATCTAAAAAGAAAAAAATATTTGTATCCAACAAACTTATCCAACATTTGGTCTAGAAAGGGTTAAAGAAAGTGATCTTTCTTAGTAGCGGCATTTAATTTTCTATAATCAATACATATTTGCCAACCACTGACTTGTCTTGTGGTTATTAATTAATTTGTTTCATTCGTATCAATTGTCACACCTCCTTTCTTAGGAACACAATGAATTGGACATACTCATGCACTGTCTGACATAGGATATATAATTCCAACATCCAACCATTTTAAAATATTTTTCTTTACTACTTCCTTCAACACTAGATTTAATCTCCTTTGCGGATTAGCTTTAGGTTTGTGTTATTCATCTAATAAAATTCTATGCATACAGATCGAAGAACCGATTCTTTTAATATTAGCTAAAGTCCAACCAAAAGCTTTTTTTGTATCTTTTTAATGTATCTAATAGTTTCTGTACTTGTAAATCACTTAGATCTGAGGATACAATAACTGGTAATGTAGATAATTCTCCTATGAACACATACTTTAAATGGTTAGGAAGTATTTTCATCTCGATTTAGAAGGTTTTATGTTAGATGGAATTAGAATTTTATTATCATTTTATGTAGTAGCTAACATCTCAATTAATCCTTGAACATAATCCAATTCTTCATTATCTATCTCATCATATTTATCTTCCATTTCATTTTCATCATCGCATTTCAAATCTTCATACTCTTTTTTCTCTTCAAACTTTTCTTTAAAATGATCATCTTTTAAAAAATCACAAATTTCCATTCGAAAGCATTCATCATTATTTTCTGTTGCGGGGTATTTCATTGATTTTGAAATGTTAAATGTTACCTTTTGAACAGTTACTCTCATAGTTAATTCTCCTTTTTAAACATCTGTCATAGCTCTTCCAGTTGTAAGGAATAGTCTTCCCAAAATGATAGGAATTTTTTTATCTTCCTCCATATCTAAAACAATAAAATCCACAAGAAAGATAAATTTATCAACCTTTACTAATACGTCTTCTACAACTCCTTTAGGATAAGTAATAGGATGATCAGCTAACTGATGAGTTACAAAAATAGGGGAAAGTTCTCCTATTCCCAACATTTTAAAAGTTGATAGAGGCATAAGATTAACACTGGGTCCCAAATCACATAATGCTCCTCCAAAAAAATTTTCACCAATAGCAGAAGGTATTGTGAAGCTAATAGGATCTTTATGTTTTTTAGGAAGGCTTTTTTTAATATTTGTGTTACTCTTCACTGAGTGCAACAATCTCATTATCTGTAAACTTCCTTTTCTTATTTAGTAAATCCTTCATAAACTTCACATAGTTAGGCATTCGTTCTAAGGCTTCAAAGGAGGGAATGATTACAGTTAAATTTTTAAGGATTTTTAAAATTTTGACAATTATTTATCTCTCTTTTTTTGTTACAATCTTTGAGGAAACTGAGGTGGTGGTGTTTCTACAGTAATTTTCATCGGTTAAGCGGATATTCTAAATCTGGATATATACTATAGTTGCCTTTTTCAATTTCCACCTTCTCTTTTTCAACTTTAGCTTCTTTTTACACTCTTGTTTCCAATTCTTTTCCACTTCTTAATGGTTTAAGCTTAATTTGTTCTTTACTTCGATCCTTTGGGTTAACTTCAACATTAGTAGGGAGAGTTCTTGAAAGTCTATTACAAAGTGCAGCAGCTATAGGTCCTAATTGATTTTCAATATTTTTAATAGTAGCTCCTTGAATTTTTAATTGATTACCTTGACTTTATAATTGATTACCCATTTTTAATATTAATTATTCCATAGACAATTTCTTTTCCTTAAATTTTGGGTTACTATTAAAACTTAGGGGATAAGAAGGTCTATTGTTAGTGTTTCACTAGTTGCTCGAATTTTCTAATGGGTTCACATAATTGTTCCACCACTGCAAATTAACAGTAGCAGTGTTATTATTCCGGTTTAAGTTTTGTCAGTTTTTGTAACTAGAATTATAATAATTCGAATATGAATTGCTGGGTCTATTATTTATAGTATTCAAGGTCTCATAAGATGATTGAGAATCAACTATTTGTGCCAATAAGTTTTCCTCTAACACCTGAGGCATTTAAGAATAGTTCGTTCTGAATTGATCTATTTTATTTGAAATAGCAACAATTTGAGAAGCCAACATAGATATTGCATCATAATCTTGAATACTAACTACTCTTTTTGGATTTACTCGTTCAGAGGGCCATTAAAAATTATTAGTATCCATCTCCTCTATTAAACAATAGCCTCATCAACAGACTTTGATATTAATGATCCACTAGTAGTAGCATCAATAATCGATCTAAGAGATCCCACTATTCCATTATTAAATTTTTAAATAATTAACCAATCTAGTAAAGCATGATGTGGACTGTCGGCATATTTTTAGGTTGGTGTTGTATTTTTTAAAAGGGGTCGCCTACAGAAGTTGTCGGCGAATTTTAAATTTAATTTAAATATATATATAATTTAGAAAGTAGTATTTGATTTTGAAAATAATTTTAAATTTGAAGATTTTAAGATATGAAATCAAACCGATCTCACATCCCGAATAGTTTACATAAACGAGCACCGCACCACAAACCGTGTATCTATCCCTAAGGATAGACACACTGCTTGATGGTGGGGCTCGGTTAAATAAACTAGAAGATTTGTGACATCCGTTTGGTCTGCGAACCAATTTTATAAGCCGACAAATTCCCCGCTTAATATGAAAACATTAAACGAGGTTTATATTACTCAGGTTCTTTAAAATTCCCTATAAGGGCAAGCCCCTATAGTTAATTACATCTTAAGTGACGGGAATCACCTAAGAAAACTCTCGATAATAATCAATAATTCCGCTCTCAAGAATTTCAAAGTTTAAGTTTTCAAAGGATTGAATTTTTGAATCTCGATAGGGAATGGATCAAGTTTGGAACATTTTATTTTGGGAATTCAAAGGAAGAAAAGTAGGAGAAATTACGGATTCGAAGTGAACTTCGATAATCTCCCGACTATCCTATTGTTTGGCTTGGATTTAGGAAAGTCCGAATGTTTATTTAATGTTTTAATCTTGCCAATTTTAATTAATTAGGGCTTATATTTATATGATAGAATCATATAAATAGCCTGGAAGATATGAGGGTTTATGTCGTATCGGACGACTACCTCGGAATCCTAAGACCAGGTTAGGGCTTAATTTGTAATCGCAAATGCCTAACGAAGAGTTGAGGATTTATGTTGCACTAGGCAAACTACCTCGAAGTCCTATGGCTTTGTTGTTTAATTCTAGGAAAGTTTTGCTGAAGTAGGTTCAAGTTTTGTTGACGACGATGGCCGTGCTGCCCACCATGCTCCGAGCTCCTTGTTGTTGCAGAGGTTTAGTTTTAGAAATCATAAATCGGGGGATGAGAAAAGTGTTTTGGTTTAGAGAAGTCTTAATTTCCAAGTGTTTTTTTGTGTTTTAATTAAAACAAATCTTAAAGTTGATTATAACGACACCGGTTAAGATCCCACGGTTCCATCCTTCGGCATCATTATTTTTATCGGATTCACTTAGTCCGGATGAATTTGCTAAACTCAGTCGAATGAGTTCCACACTTTCATTTAGACCGTGGGAAATCCCGTTAGCAACACGTAGGTTACATCATCCGAGGTATTCCCGATCATCCAACAAGACGTTTTAATTTAGTTGCAGTTGTAGTTTCGTTGTTCTGTTTGTGATTAAATTTTGAGTTGCCTTATATTTTGAAATGTTGTGGCGGTGAGTTTTATCTTGTAATAACTTTTAATTTAGTTATGGGTTTCAGTTTTGGTTTCTGTCCTAAAGGTGTGGGTTTTCATGCAACAGTTGTTTTATCATGCAAGAAAAGTAAAGTGCATTTGCAATAAAGTAAATTGCAAGAAAGTAAATTGCAGGAAAGTAAATTGCGATAAAATAAAAGCGTACCTGGAGGGTCTTCCCGTCATTCCAAGCTGCACTTAAAACATGATTAGGACATTTAAGCAAGTTCCTAGGTAAAGCTAAGGTAAGGGTTATGGTTTTCTACCAAATTCCTAATCCTATAGCTAGTCATTTCCTATGACGTCTAGGTTCCTTGTGTTTTTGGTTTGAAGACGATTTTCTTCATCAAAGAACAATTAAGTTCAATTGTTCTTATAAATATCCTATCATATTGAGGAAGTGCTTAAGACGAATCTTAAACATCTTTTCAATATTTCTAGGATTGTTTTAAGTCCAAATGAATTTAATCATGTAAATGAATCGATCGTCCGGGGTTTTCAAGTTTTGTTAACTTGCTCAGTGAACTAGGATATTTGAATATCCTTATGAGTGAAATGACATTTCATTTAATACTCCATTTAGGAGTTATAATAGTAAAAGCTCCTAAGGGCAAAATGATTTGTGATTCAAATTTAAGTTCAAATTGATGATTTAAGTTTGGAATAGTATTCAAGTTATTTTAGATTTATTTTTGAGTTCTTTATGTCTTAGGTGATGTTATTTAATTCAACTTAATTTAATTTAATTTAATTTAATTTAATTTAATTTAATTTAATTCAATTTAGTTTGATTTGATGTTACATTAAATTAGTTTGATTTAATTTAATTTTTAATTTAATTTAATTTGATTTAATTTAATTTAATTTAATTTAATTTTTTAACTTGATTTAATTTAATTTAATTTAATTTTTTAATTTAATTTTATTCATTTTAATTTTAATTAAAATTTTAAAAGAGTTCAATAATTTAATTTTAGTTTAATGATTAAATCTTTTAATGTTTTAAATTTGAATTATTATTTTAATTAAGAATTAAACATTAATGAAATGATTAATTTAGGGATTTTTTTAAATTAAAGAATAAATTTCTTCCTAATAATATCCCTATTTTAATAATTCCAATTTTATTATTCTTCCAAATTTAATCAATTATTTAATTAAAGTTTAATCATTTTAAATTGCTTAATGGGTTTCTACCCTTCAATTATTTAAATTTTAATCATCCAAATCAGATTAGGATCAAATATTTTACTTGTTAATTTTTTTATTAAACCTAAAGTTTTAATTTAAGGGTTAAAATTTTAATTACCATTTTGCCCTTCAAGCTTAATAATTTCATAACTCACTAAATTGAGCTTAAATGAATTTAAAATTTTTATGTGACTTCACTCATATGTCAATAAAGACATGAGAGGAGAAAATGTGATTTTTCTGTATTTAATTTATTTATATAATTATTTTTGGTAGAAAGTAGAGATTTCCAAGGAAAATTTAATAACATGACCAAGGGAAAGTTTCTGTCCTTAAGAAAATTAGGGGACATTCCTAATGACCAGGGGACCACTTGGACCAATTTTGGTGATTTTTTGAATTATATTATTTTTATTATAATTATTTTAATTTTTGGAGTATTAATTAATTTAAAAATAGAATATAAGTTGAAAAATGAATTTTATAATTTTTAAAATTCTCTCTGATATCAAGGATTCCAGAGAACTAAATTTTACAATTTTCTGATTTTTCTTTGATTTATTATAATTATTTTAGTGAAAATGCTAGAAAATACATTTTTTAATTTTTAAAATTACCCTAGAGCTTTAAAAATTAATATCTCAACCTAGAAACATAAGAAAAATATGGGGTTTGTTCCTAAGTGATTAAAATTCAAAATGTGACATTTTGGTGAATTTTATTATTTTTGTGATTTTTATTATTTTTTAATTATTAAAAATATTAAAATAATATTAAAAATCAACTTTTTTAGAAAATTGAAATTTTAATTTTATTAAATTCCCTAATATCAGAGAGGCTCCAAAACTAATTTGGTGAATTTTTGAAAGATATTTTGAAAGTTATGAATTTTTAAAGTTTAAAATGACTAAGTGGCTTAATCAACCCAATTAATAGGGCTAACCAAGTCCAATTGACTTCAAACTTTTATGGTAGGTTCCTCTGATCCTGAAGGTCAGTGGAGAATTCATTTCAAGTCAATTTGATGTATGGTTAGTTCTAATTAATTAGGGACCTATTTTGAGTGTTTAAGCCAATTAGGGTTGTCTAAAATGAACTAACTCAAAACCTATTTTTCCTAGGGTTCTCTCGGTCATAAGGAACATCACCAAATTTTCCTAGAATTTATTTCACAACATGCTATTTATTGGAATTAAAATACTCAAAACAATGAAATGAATTTGAAAAATCAATAACTCTTCATAGGGATGGCCTCGACTTTGGAAAATTCGGGGAATGTTCCCAAATTCGGAGGCTTCAAAAGCCCTATGGTCTCATGCCATGGTGAATTGTATACATGCATGGAGAATTAAATGTATGCAGAGAGTAAATAAATTATAAAAAATAAAATATTTGATGAAATTAAATGATTTCTTTTCCACATTATTCTCCTCTGTTCACTGAGCAAGAGGGTATTTTTATTTTATTTTTCTGATTTTCCTACACAAAGTTATGAATTTTTGAAGTTTAGGGAATTAAATAAATAGAAAATAACCCTAATTTCCTACTTATCCACGCGGCGCCACGCCATCCTCGGCGACTCCGAAAGGCCGCGCGTCGTCTCTTGATTCGGCGCCGCCATCCGACTCGGCGCTCCGAGGGCCCGCGGTTCATGCACCATCGCGGCTGTCCGGCTCGATCCGGACCGTCCGCTCGATACACGCTCGATCCGACGGCTCCCGGTCATCGTCTACGGCCGGTGTGCACCGTGACCGTCAACCTTCTAACCCTAATTTCTCACTCGATTCTCAACGGATTTTCGTGTTCTTATGCTCTATGGATTCGTCTTGAGGAGACGAACACATCCATACGGTAAACATGCTTTGAAATTTATTCAAATGAAATGGAGAATCTCTGTAAGCTCGGGAAGAAGAATGAGTTCATACCTTTGCTCAGAGAAGTGAAGCTTCGATCTGAGGGTTGTTGCACCTTCGATTGGATCTAGCAAGCTTCGGATGAAGTCTCCTGGTGCAGTGAATTGTCTAGGTTGGACTTCGACCACGGCCGATCACAAAGCTTGGAGGCTGGAGCAGCTGGGTGGCTCGGAGATGGGGCTTTTGCTGGTGGACACCTTCCCTTGGTGCAGTGAAGGTGTAGAACCAATCAATTTGGGGATTGGCTCAGCTGTGAAGAAGTGTCCTGGTTTTTGGGCTAAAGTTTGAGCTCGAAATTGGGCTCAGTTGGAGGGAATTGGAGTGGAATTCGGTGGGGATCAAATGCTCTATGTGAGGGAGTGGTACGGAATTATTTTGGCGAGTTTCCTTAAGGTTTGGTTCAGCACCCTTTCATGGCCGAGAGGTGGGGGGTTTAAATAGGCAGGGCTAGAGGGCCTCCCAGGGGGAGTTGAGGGCTGGGATCAGCTGCTCATGGCAAGTGAAGAATAGCTGCAATGGCCACTGGGCATGGGGCGGCTCGGCGAGTGAGAATTCCAAGCTTGGGTTGACTTGGACCTCTCGGCCATGGAGTTTTCCGGCGGCCGGGGTGGTGGCCGGCGAGCGAGGGTCACCCTCGGGGTCGGGTGGGTCGGGGGCGGGTGTTTGTGCAAGCAATTGGCAATGGCCAAGTGTAAAGGCTTTGATCCAAAGTAGAATGGGGCATGGCTAATTTTGGGTCTAAATGGGTCAACCCACCCATTTGGGCTTGGTGCACCCTTCGAGGTGGCTTTGGGTGCTTGTGGGGGATCGAAAGGGATCGAGCTTGGTTTGGCATGGAGAAGTCTCCATCCAAATATATTTGGATTAAATTTAGGTTTAGGTGAATCATGATTAAAGGCTAATGAGCTTTAGGGATTAAGGAAAGGGTCCCTCCTTCCTACCCAATATGGTATGGTGGAGTGTCCAAGGCTCTCATGGCTCACATGTGGCTCATGCATGGCTTCATGGCTCACTTTTGGCTTGGGGAAAGCTTGGTCGATTTCATGAAAATGGATTTTAGGAATTTTTTGGTATTTAGGGGTGATTTGGCATGAGGCTTGATTTGGAATTATTTGATGATGGGATTATAACTTAGGGAATGGCTTTGATTAAATAGATGGCAAATGGAAATGTCATGTGGGTTTTAGGGCCAATTTTGGGCTTTTGTATGTGGTAAAGGATGGGCTTTTAAAATGATTTAGGAAAGTGGGCTTTTGAATTTTAAAATGGATTTTGGGATGAAATTTTGGTAAAGGCTTGGGCCAAATAATTGTTGAGTTTGGTTTAGGGATGTGTCATGAGTGGTTTGAAACAAATTTGAGGTGATTTGGGTTTGAATTGGGTTGGATATGGGCTTTTTGGTAAAGAGGCTAAGGTAGGCCAAAATGGGCTAGCATGGGCCAATGTTGGGCTAGGGTTGAAATTGATGTAAAATTAATGTTGGGAGATGTTTATGGGAATGTTCCAAAGAGGTTTTGACTTTGGTTGGGCTTTGATTTTGGGGTTTGGGTCTATTTGGGTTAGGTTTGGGTTTAGGCCAAAATTGGGCTTTTTGATTTTGGGTTGAATTTGAGTGGGGTTTGGATCAAAATCTTGGGCAAATCATGTTAGTGTTTTGTTTGTGGGAATGTTAAGGAAGATTTAGAAAAGATTTGGGGTTAATTGGAGTTGAATTGGGTGAGTTTGGGCTAAGTTTGGGTCATGGGTCCAAATTGGGCTTTAAGGCCAAAAGTGAAATTGGATCCAAATTTCAATCAAATTGGGCTTGGATTTGGTCTAGATTGGTGTTGGGGATGTTGAATTGAAGTTTAGAATTGAATTGGACCAGAATTTGGGTCAATTGGGTAGGTTTGGTTTGACATTGGGTTCACTTAGGGTTAAAATGAGTCAAATTGGGGGATTTGATAAAAGTGGGGTAAATTGACAAAATTGGCCCATGGTGTAGTTGGACAAAATGAAATTGGGAATATTTGGGATTTTCTGGAATTTTCTGGGAATTTTCTGAATTTTTGGATTTTTTGGCTAGGAGGGGTTTTTTGGGTATTTGGAGGGTATTGGGAGGTATTTTTGGAAATTTTCATATTTTTGGGTATGGATGATCAATTTGAGTGATGTGAAAATGCTTGGGAATGATTTTGAGGAATTTTGGGTGATTTGGAAATTTTGAGAAATTTGGGTAATTCGGGGCTTTGGGTAGGTTGGCGGGTGTAGGGTCCAGGGGTCAAAAATTGAAAATTTGGAAAATGAAAGATTAGGTGAATGTAAGTGGAATAAAATCATTTTGGTTGAGCCATGAAGCCATATCAAGCCCACATGAGCCATGAAGGGACTCATTTGAGGCACCCACTATGTTGTTCCTAACCTCTTAGCCGAGGGCTTAGGGGTTAAGGACCATCCATGTGAATGACCTTCATGAGTCGGGAGGTCGAGTTGGGTAGGTGTGTGATTTTTTTAGGAGGTGTGTGAAAGTGTAGTGTGTAGGTGTAGTGTGTGTGTAAGTCGGCCCCTCACTGGACCGGGCCACCGGGGCGATCCTAAGGCCGAAAAGTCCTATAGGAACTCATCCTTTAAACTTCCACATTTGATCTCGACCCTCCAGGTGATTAGGGGTTTACAATCGAGTTTGTGGGGTTTGCGGGGAGTTTAGAAGTGGTTTGAATTTCTAAAAGGTGGGTCTCGATTCTAATCCTCTAAGATAGTCGAAAGGAAAAGCTAAGGCTAGATCCTAAGCACTAAAAGAAGAAGAGAAGACCTCATCGAAAATGAGGTCAACAAATGGACTCCCGATAGGTGTGGTGAGTCGACGGAGCACACCGCGCGTATTGGTGTTGACCGAGCGATCAACAAAACCAACACGGATGTCCAAGTAACAAACTTAGGACGAGCAAAAGAGCTTCGCTGGGGAGTGTCGAGTATATCTGCAGGACTCGGAGATTCTTGAACTCTCGGCAGGGAAGGAAAAGGAGGTGAATCCCAAATCACATGATGCGGGGAATTTCGATTTAGATTTTATTTTGTTTCATGTTCAAGTCATGATGTGTGAGTTTAGATTTCAATTTGGAGTTTCAATTTAGATTGAAGTTTGTCAAGATTAATTTGAAGGGATTTGATTTGAAATGAAAATTGGAATTTTGAGGTTTTAGATGTAACATCTTCAATCCCAAAAGAAGATCGAATCGATTGGATTGAATCATTACAACGAGGAAAGATCTCAGAGTAATGCGGTATTGGATGTAAAATCCTTAACCTCAAGAGTTTGATTTTGATGTATTTCATTGGATAGGGAAATGATCCTAAAGCAATGCGGTCTCGGATGTAAAATCCTTAACCCGGGAATTTGATTTGATGTATTTCGGTGCAATAGGGAAAGAATCCTAAAGCGGTGCGGTCTTGGATGTAAAATCCTCGACCCAAAAGTTTGAATCGATGTATTTCGAGTGCGATAGGGGAAGAATCCTAAAGCGGTGCGGTCTTGGATGTAAAATCCTCGACCCAAAAGTTTAAATTTGATGTATTTCGGTGCAATAGGAAAGAATCCTAAAGCGGTGCGGTCTTGGATGTAAAATCCTCGACCCAAGAGTTTGAATTTGATGTATTTCGGTGCGATAGGGAAAGAATCCTAAAGCGAGTGCGGTCTTGGATGTAAAATCCTCGACCCAAGAGTTTGAATTTGATGTATTTCGGTGCGATAGGGAAAGAATCCTAAAGCGGTGCGAGTCTTGGATGTAAAATCCTCGACCCAAGAGTTTGAATTTGATGTATTTCGGTGCGATAGGGCAAGAATCCTAAAGCGGTGCGGTCTTGGATGTAAAATCCTCGACCCAAAAGTTTGAATTTAATGTATTTCGGTACGATAGGGAAAGAATCCTAAAGCGATGCGGTCTTGGATGTAAAATCCTCGACCCAAGAGTTTGAATTTGATGTATTTCGGTGCGATAGGGAAAGAATCCTAAAGCGGTGCGAGTCTTGGATGTAAAATCCTCGACCCAAAAGTTTGAATTTGATGTATTTCGGTGCGATAGGGAAAAGCGAGTGCGGTCTTGGATGTAAAATCCTCGACCCAAGAGTTTGAATTTGATGTATTTCGGTGCGATAGGAAAGAATCCTAAAGCGGTGCGGTCTTGGATGTAAAATCCTCGACCCAAAAGTTTGAATTTGATGTATTTCGGTGCGATAGGGAAAGAATCCTAAAGCGGTGCGGTCTTGGATGTAAAATCCTCGACCCAAGAGTTTGAATTTTGATGTATTTCGGTGCTGATAGGGCAAGAATCCTAAAGCAGTGCAGTCTTGGATGTAAAATCCTCGACCCAAAAGTTTGAATTTGATGTATTTCAGTGCAATAGGGAAAGAATCCTAAAGCAGTGCAGTCTTGGATGTAAAATCCTCGACCCAAGAGTTTGAATTTGAATTTTTTTTTGGTAATTGATTTTGCGAAGATTTGTAGTGTTGATTTGAAGAGTGTGGAATTTTGGTTTTTCGAGAATTTCATGAAAGTTGTAAAAGACTTTCGTGGAAGGAAATAGATTAGGAGAGAATATGTAGATGTCACATATCCCATCCAAAAGAGTTGATCGGAAGTTGCTGGTTTGGATTGGATATAATTCCTCGCCATCAGATTCGATCCGTGTCAATGGAATCAGCCGCTTCCATCCCGGACAAGGGAGAGAACGAACGGATTGGATTTAGATTTGGGAGATTGAATTTGAATTTTCGATTGAGATTTGATTTAAGATCTGGAAGATCGAATTTGAGATTTGATAGAGATTTGGAATCTGGAAAGATTGAACTTGAATTTGATTGAGATTTGGAGTTTGGAAAGATTGAATTTGAAACTTGGAAGGATGAGTTTGAACTCGGTTGAAATTTGATTTAAGATTTGATTTGAAATTTGGAAGATCACATTTGAAATTTGATTGAGAATTTGATTTAACATTCATGTTGATTTTGTTTATCTTTTAATGATTCAAATTTTATTTTATCGTTTATTTAATGTTCATGTGAATTTGGTGTTTGTCATTTTTTTATATATTTTTTTTTAGGAAAGTTTTCTTTTATTCTCTTTTTTTTGATTCCTTTTCTGTTCTTTGTTCGAAGTTCATTTAACTTTAATGGCGTTTCCCAATCAATTTGCACAAAAGAGGTGAAGGCCAAAAATGTGACATGGTCACTTTCATTCCAATCATGTAGAAGATACATCATACATCTTGATACGGAATATATTTCATACAATCCATGTAAACTCGAAACGGATCGTGTATGATCTTTGTCGATCCATCCAAAGAAGCATCCGTCAAAAATCCATGTACGAATAGTGGGATACATGGTCGATAACATCACCTTCAAGCCATCCTTGGCAAGGATGCCGTATGGATGTACATTGGAGGTGTGATATTTTCCATGTAACTCACGGCTCGTAAGGTCGGAGGCTCTCTAGCTCGGGTGCAGTTTGGAAATGGTAAGGTGTCTTCCTGTCGTCCATCCTTCGAAAGTAAGCGAGATCCGCTTCACTGGTACTCCTGGTATGCAATGCTTAGCGATATACGCTCCGTTGCCCTTCGGTATCATGACGGAACCTACCGGTAAAGGTATCTTCAACGGCCCTCGGAACTCTCCCGGACCTGCTATCCGGAGGTCGGATCCGAACATGATGTTACACTCGTTCGGGAAAGAGGCTGTGCGAAAGGTCTAACAAAGTCGTGGTGATCTATGTGTGGGGGTATGCGGTCACCCTGTTTGTAGATGTTGATAATGCGGTATTGGGTATGCAATCTGTGGCGGTACCCTCCATGTTATCAATCTCTTTACCATTCTCTTGATGACTAATGGCATCGGATCCACTTGCCCATGACGGAGTATTCCCGGTGGGTTTCCCTTCTGTCCTCCGCAAAGTTGTAACGAGCATCCACATTGTATTGTGATTCTTCCTTTCCACGGCATCCATCTCCGGGGTTACGAGTATGTGTTTTCCCTTAGGCGGCCCGCTCGGCCCATTCTTTTCAAATCCCGGATGCAATCCACGATTTTCTCGCTGTTCATACTGCGAGAATACGTACGTATGTAGCTCGAGGCCCTCTAGTATATTGATTCTTCGCCTTTAATTCTCTCGAAGTATTCGAAGGTTTTCTTTTCAACATTCGCATTCTCTCCAGGCTCGTATTCCGGAATGATCGCGGATGGCGAGGCACAGTGACATATTGTGGAATATACGGTTCAATCCCTTCGCGTTCTCCCGCATACCTTGGCTCCTCGGGGATGATGCACGTCGGGACATCCCCCGGGTTTGCTTCACGCGACAAGGTCATGCATCACGCGGTGGTTCTATCCGGTGGCGTGGTAGCCTTCTTTCTTCGATCTTCCGGAGATTTCTGCGGTTCTTTTCGTTATCCTAGGAGTCGGCATCCTTTCTTCGGGTTCTCGGTGAACCGGTGTCCTTGAAGTGTATGCATTGACATTAGCAATCGTCTCGTCGCGGTCCGCGGCTAGTTTTGTTAACATCTTACGGATACGGTGATTCTTATTTCTTCGTTGCGTTCTTTGTGAGAGTAGCTCTTCGAACTTCTTGAATCTCTGTGGGCACGGCGCCGACAAGCCGCAGCCTGCGCTGTAGCGACTACGGACTTCATTTTCTTATCTTCTTCGAGGTTTGTCTTTCTTTTCTTCTTCTTGGATTGGTGGCTTGGGCCACCCACTTTCATCAGCGTACGTCCGGGCCGGTTCTTCTCGGTCAGCCGGGACCCGGTCACTTTCCTCGTATCGTAGGCCTGCTGGTGCGAAATCCGAGTCGATCTCGATTATCGCTCCATCTTTCACCCTCTTTTCATCGAGTGCGAGGCTTACGCCATTCTTAAAGTTCAGGACCAACCGCCCGTTCGACATTTCCCTGCGAAAAGACAAGGAAAAGGATCAGGGGCTGTACTAAGAACAAGAACATTAAGAAAATGTTTATTAAAGACAGTTTTTTTTTATTCCTTTTGTATTTTTCAATTTAACAGGAATGAAGTGGGATAAGATCAGGAAAGAGATTTTGATTTGGAAAAGAAAACAAGGAAAATTTTATTATCAGGATTTTATTTATTTTAGCACATTTTATTATTTTTTGGGTTCGGACCCAATCATAAGTAATTACTTCGCCCGTGTTTCTTAGGGTCGAAGAATTCATTCCTTCGAAACATCGAGTAGCGTAGTACTTTTTCAAGTATCGTCCATTGATCGGAAGCATATGTCGTTCTCCCCGGCAATTCACTAGCTGGTAGGAACCTCCCGAGTATACTTGCTTCAACCACGAAACGGTCCTTCCCGAGTGGGTTCAAATTTTCCTCCTATCTCGCGGTGTGCAAGAATAGGTCTCTTGAGAACAAGAACTAAGTCACCAACTTTGAAGGTTCTTGGGCGGACCAGTTTGTCATGGGCTTGAACCATCTTAGCTTGGTATAGTTCTAAATTCTGTTGCGTTGCAAGTCTTTTCTCTTCCAGGCTCTCTAATTCTTCGAGTCGTAATTTGGCGTTCTCTTCTGTTGTGATTTTATTTGCAACTGCAATTCTGAGTGAAGGAAGCTGAACCTCTAAAGGTAACACTGCCTCGGACCCATACACCAGAGCGTAAGGTGTAGCTTGCGTAGGAGTTCTGAAGGTTGTCCGGTAGGCCCATAAGGCTTCTAACAACTTCTCGTGCCAATTTCTCTTATTGTCGTCTAAGGTTTTCTTTAAGATTTGAACGAGAGTTTTATTAAAAGCCTCAGCGAGGCCGTTTGCTCTTGGGTAGTAAATTGTTGAGTATCGCCAGTCGATTCCGTGTCTCCTGACAAAATTGTTGATTTGCGTGCTTCTGAATGCCGACCCATTATCCGAGATGATCTCGCGCGGCACCCCGAAACGGTAGACAACTTGGTTCTTGAAAACGCGTAGCACGTGATGTGCTTTCACTTCTCCGAGTGGAGCCGCCTCGCCCACTTGGAAAAGTAATCCGTAGCCGCAAGAATGAAGCGATGTCCTTTTGACGACGGTGGTTCTATTGGACCCACTATATCCGTGCCCCAACATTCGAATGGCCACGACGCGATTGTCGGATGTAGCACATTTGGAGGTTGGTGTAGAACCACTCCGTGCACTTGGCACCGGTGACGGCTCTTGGCGATTTTCATGCGGTCGGTCATCATCGAGGGCCGGTAGTACCCTAGTCTTTTAATCTTCATTTTCATCTTCGGACCCGGCGGTGAGCGCCACGGAGTCCTGAATGCACCTCCTTAACAATTTCACGGGCCTCGGACCCGCTTAGGCACCTTAGCCACATTTGATCGAAAGACCTTCGTATAATGTATTGTTTATTAATGCGTAAGACGAGTTCTTTTCTTGATCCGATGGGTTAGCGATCTATCGTCCGGTAGCTTTCTGTTTGCGGGTAGTCATCAATGGTCTGTCGCCGATCTTCTGTGTTTTTACATCCTTTATTGCAGTCGATTCTTTTTCTTTTTCGATTTGTGTATTGTGTACTATGTCGAGCTGTGATAGGACCTGACGTCCGTGAACTGACACTTCTACTGATTCATCTTGCAAACAGGCAAATTCTTTTGCGAGGCGGGCTAACGCATCTGCTAAAGCGTTTTCTTTTCTAGGAATTTTGTAGATTGTCACATTTGGAATCTGTTCCAACAGCTGTATGGCATACTGGAAGTATTGTTCGAGTCTTGGCTTTAAAATTCTGTACTGTCCGGTGATCTGTTGAATGATTAACTGTGAATCCCCGTAGATGTTGATGTCTGTTATCCCCATTTGAATGGTTAATTCCAGTCCCGTTATGAGGGCTTCGTATTCCGCTTCGTTGTTTGTACATGGTTCTGTCAAGTGGTATGAGTATCTTAACATCCCCCGCTCCGGTGTTATAAAGATTAGTCCGATTCCTGCCTTACCGGGCACTATCACTTGCGATTCTTCGTCTTTGTGCGCTGAAGATGCTCCGTCGAAATATAATTCCCAACGTCGATCATCGAGGTCTTCTAGGTTCATTATTTGTTCATCCGGCGGATCGTCATTGAGAGGAGATTCGCCGGCAAAGGGTGTCTTTGCAAGGAAGTCTCGCTAAGACTTGTCCCTTTACGGCACGAAGAGGCACGAAAGTTATATCGAATTGCGATAATATCATTGACCATCCGCAAGTCTGCACGGAAAGCGTTGGACGAGTCATCAAGTATTGCAATGGATTAAACTTCGAGATTAGGTTGACCTTATGAGAAAGCATGTAGTGCACGAGCTTTTGAGCGGCGAAGATCGGGGCCAAACAATGCTTTTCAATTGCGGGATACCTTACTTCCGTCGGAAGCAAACGACGGCTTAAGTAGTAAAGAGCATTTTCTTTACCCTCATCATTGACACAGGCTAACGGGGCTCCGAGAGAGTCGTCTAAAGCCGCGGTGTAAAGTATCGACGGTCTACTCGAGGCTCGGGGTCGCTAGGACGAGGAGGTGTCATTAAATATTGTTTAATGTCCTCGAAGGCCTTCGGCATTTCTCTTCCCAAATAAATTTGGCGTCCTTTTTAACTAGTGCCGAGAAAGGCTGACACCTACCCGACGAGTTTGAGATAAAGCGTCGAAGATATGCCGACTTCCCTTGAAAAGATCGTAGTTGTTTTAAGGTTTTGGGAGGCGGCATTTCTAAGATAGCTTTAATCTTCTCCGGGTCGATTTCAATTCCACGATGTCGGACAACGAATCCTAAGAATTTCCGGAGGTGACGCCGAAGGCGCATTTTAAGGGATTCATCTTAAGGTTAAATTGTCTTAATCGTTCGAAAATAATTCTCGAATCATACAAGTGGTTGTCCTTTACTTTGCTTTTGATGACCACATCGTCCACGTAGCATTCGACTTGATTATGGATGAGATCATCAAAAATTCTTTTCATTGCTCTTTGGTAGGTTGCTCTCGCGTTCTTCGATCCGAATGGCATCACTTGTGTAGCAAAATACTCCGATCGGCGTTCGAATGCTCGTAAGCTTTTCATCTTACGGAGCCATTTTTATCCGGTTGTATCTCGAAGATCCATCCATGAATGAGAATATTTCATGTGTTGAAGCAATGTCGATCATTAATTCAGGATCGGTAGAGGGAATTCATCTTTTGGACATGCCTTGTTTAAATCTCCGAAGTCCACACAAATTCGATCCGACCATTCTTCTTTCGATCGGGACTACATTGGCTAGCCAAGTTGGGTATTGTTCTTCACGGACAAATTTAGCGTCTATTAACTTTTTAACTTCGGTATGACTTGTTGTTCGATTTCTAGACGCATTCTTCAGGACCTTGTACGATCGGGACGGAAATAGGATCCACTCCTAGCTTATGGATTGCGACCTCCGGAGCTAATCCCGGCATCTCATCGTAGCTCCAAGCAAAACGGTCTTTAAATTCCATTAATAACTTGATTATTTCTTCGAGTCTTCTTTATTGAGTAAGGAGCTAACAAAGGTAGGTCTAGGCTCTTCGCTAGTACCTAAGTTAACTTCCGTTAACACATCTATTGTAGATTTGATCTCTTCTTCGAATTCTGGTGGAGCGTCTCCAATTTATAAATCTTCGAGTTCGTCCGTAGTTTCCATGCAGTTTTCATTAGATTCGCAAGTGACAACCATGCAAAATTCAGTATCGTCAACTGATCCTACTGTGCCGAATCCGAGACCATGTTTCGAATTGGGTGAACGACCGGAGTTATTCCATAACTTTTCAAAATGTTGAGATTGACCTTTTGTCCACTGTCGAGGTAAGAAACCACGTTGAATTAAATTTTGAACACGGGGAGAGTACCACTCGAAAGGTAATTCCATTAATTCGATAAAGTGACATCTTGAAATTGTACATTATTTTCGGTTTTGGAGGAAGAAGCACCACGGTAGAATTTGATGGGCTTTGCACCGTCGCTACGTACCTCTTTGACCTCCATACCCTCGATCTTATTAGAATGGATCGGGGTCAGGGTCATAGTATGTACATAGTGGTTAATCTTCTCGTACATTGATTTGTATTCTTCATTCTTCTCATCTTCGAGAGAGATCTCGAATTGCGGCTTCTTCTGACTTATTGTCGCTGCTTCTTGTTTGATTTCTTTTTCTTCTTCAGAACTATCTTCCCAATCAACATTGATGGTTGGTTTCCTCCGTCCAACTGTCCCTAACGTCTCTACCACGGCCTCGTCCCCGGCCTCGACCTCGGATGCGAGTTGTGGAGAAACCTTCACCATCTCGCCGTAAGGGAGTGGTGAGTGACTGTTGGACTAGAACTTCAGGTTCTTCGTTGTCCCGAACTTTCTTTGCTTCATTTGTTATGGTATCTCCGGAGAAGATCGTTTTCTTCGGTGGTGCATAATAAGTTCGCATCCTCGTGGATTCCAATTTCATGTACGGAGAATGGTTGTAAGTCTCCTTTGATGCACTTGTTCCCCTCCATTGTAGTATTTGATGCACCGATGTAGAGATGATGGTACCATCCGGTTTTCATGTATCCATGGTCGGCCCAGGTAGAGCATTGAACGATGTTCTTCGAATCAATTATGTGAAATTTTGCGGTTGTCTTTGCTAAGTCACCGGTCTTCATCGATAGCGTTATTGACCCGAGGGCTCTTTCTCCTTTACGGTTGAATCCTCTTAATAACATTTTGTCGGCTTCGAGTTCACAAGCATCAATTTCCAAGTATGCTTAGCGTTCGAAGACTCATTATATTGATTGATGCTCCTGGATCCACCAATACTCGCGGAGAGTGTAAACTTCCCGATTATGACTCGAAATGTACAAGGGTCGGTTGTGGTCTCGCTGTTCCAAGTAGTAGGTCATTGTCCAGTGAAGGTAACACCTCGTTGTTCCTTTAACGAGCAAACCTCATCTAAGGAATCTCCGGCCATTTGAGCTAAGCAAATTTCCGGATCAAGTAAGGCCTTGATCGAGCTTCTCTCATCTCCTTTGATAAGATGAGAGCATCATAAATGCTCGGTTTGGTCGGTAGTTTCCTAAGATGGGCTAGCACGTTGTAGTCCACTTTATTTTCATGTGTCTCTCGCTTCTTCTCGAATGGGTATTTCTTCTGCTGGGGTTGGTTCTTCTTGAACAACCACCTGCTTTCCTTTGTCCTTTGGACTCATTCTCGGAGGTAGAACTTTTCCACTTCTTAAGTTGACTTCTGTAATTTCCTCTGAATCTATTGTTGAGCTTGCCGGTGTCTCTTCTTGAATCGGAATGACGAGCTCTTCCGGATTAGCTTCGAGTACGAAGGCTCTAACTCTATCGTGATTTGGAGCTCCTCGAAACTCACAGATAGATTTGTTGCTTGTTGAACTCTCGTAGCCTCCTTGATGGATGTCTTCTTCGTTATTTTGCTCGTCGAGATCGTGTATGATTTGAGAATTGTCGTTGGTATCGAAATCGATATCCGGATTATCGTTAGTTACGTAATCGTTAGAAACGATCAAAACGTAGCCAACGCCATCACCCTTATCATTATATGATCCCACCGAAGTGAGCGGATAATCATACAAAATCGAGAGGTTCGAGGGATTTCTCCCCGAATCGGAAACAACTATCTAGGATAAGCGGCCCACTAGTCTAGCCTTAGGAGCCTCGGTCCTCTCTTTTTCGTCGATTTTCTTCTTCTCTTCAATCGTCTCCTGTTGAGGTGGTTCTTCTATCGCAAGTGATAGTACCGGCTTAACAGGTTTCGAACTCTGAATTAAAGCTCGCACCGAAGCGGTTTGGATGCTGTCTAAAATCTTTTCGAAGACCTCGTCCAAGCGGTAGTCCATCCATCGTCGGTCGTATAGGGATATATCGGAATGATGGGATCGGTCGAGACAACATTGACGGAACCTCCTTTACGGGGTTCCTTCATGTACTCCTTCGGGATCGTTATATTCCCTTTCCGAAGGTTGTCATTGAGCCAACTTTTGAAGGTAATGCAATCTTCATTTTGTGCCCAAGCATCCGGTGGTAAGGGCAAAAGTTGGGATCACCTTTCTTGTTGACTTCCTCCGGTCTTTTAGGCTGCGGCAGTTGGAAATGCGGAGTCTTCATCGGACTACGGAACATTTTCGGCCTCTGCTTCATTCTTGAACGGATATTCTCCGCTCAAAAGCTCCCTTAATGTACGTTGCGGACGAGGTGGTTGTTCATACTTGCGAGATGACTGATAGCTGGGCCGGGGTTGCTTGGTAATTCGTTGAGGTTCTTGCGGTTGTTCGACGATATTTGTATCGGTTGCTTGCCTTTGTCAATCGCTTCGCAACGATCCGGATTTCTTTTCGAAAGTCTTTACGGGCTTTTGCTTGTCCGTCTTGTCGGCGAAACTTAATTGCTTCGCCTCTTCTTGCAAGCTTCCGGCCTTGCTTAACAACTTCTCAAAAGTCTTAATAGTGAATCCCTTGAGGAGAAGTGCTTATCGGGCCGTGAATGCTTTTAAGTAAAATGCCGATTGCGTGTTGTTCTTGCGGTTGTGGTTCACACTTCATGCTTAAGTTCCTCCATCGAAGTATGTAATCCACCAAAGTTTCATTCGGCTTTTGTTTCTCTACCACTAAATCACCTATAGTGATGTGGTGCTGAGCTCCGGCGAATCGCTTGATGAAGAGGTTCTCTAGCTCTGAGAACGTCTTCACCGAACCATTTAGTAATTCTGCATACCAGTCGAAGGCGATTCCTGACAGACTGCTGACGAACTGTCGGAAGAGTAATGCATCGCTCCCGCAGGCATTGCAACAAGCGGCACAAAAGTGTGCCACATGCTTGTAGGGGATTCCCGGTTCGTCGAAGGTCTTGAACGGAGGTGGTACGAAGCCTTTCGGGTATTGGACGGCGTCGAATTCTTACAGGTAAGGTCTACCCGTCCGAATGGATGTCCCGCTCTTCGATTGTGCTAAGGCTTCTCGCACTGCTTGTTCCACCAAGTTCTTGATATCCTTTTCGGGAATCATACTTTGTGTTGTATCCTTTTTAGTTGATCATCCCCGTTGACGGACGTAATCTCCTTTCCTCCGTCTACGATGTGAATGACTTCGGGGGTGTTTCCCTTTGGGGTTGAACACGACTGCGGAGAGTGGCTAGGGCTACGGCCATCTCTTCCATCCTTTTTGCCATTTGAGCGATCGTATCGTCTTTCTCTTGAAGTCGCCTTCTCATTACTTCCGGCTCCTCTCTTCCGCGGCTGCGGGAGCACCTTGTGAAGCCGATGAAGCTCGTGTTTCTACCATGTTGATTTCGCGTATTCGTTGTCCATGAATTCCGATGAATCAATCTCGTCTCCGAACTTTTCTTCTCTTTCTCTTGCTAATCGTTGGATATCGGTTCTCGGCTTTTCCATGGCATCTTCTAGCGGGGCTTTCGTGTGTCTTCGTGGTTGTCGTGCGATAGCTGCCTAGGGTCCCCTTCTCACGAGTCCCCTTCATCGCGGTAGCACTTTCTTCGCATTCGAGTCTCCTGGCGAGACTTTCTTTCTCGAGTCTGTCGTTTCGATCTCAGTTGCCCAGTGGTGGGACGCCATACCATCCTTCTAACAACGAAGGTCTAGGACCGGATGGTGCCGTCGGCCAAATGCTGGAAGGTGGTATCCTCCCCGATACGTAATCCTGAGACGACAACGGGCGGACTAGCCTTCATTCTTTTACTTGGCTTTCCTGTCATGATGGCAGGTTCTACTCGGGGCCCAAGACGGGATTTGACTGGCACCCGCCCTATCCTTCGTAGAATTTCTGATACGGGGCAGTTTTCCTTCTTTGCTAACTTTTCTACCAAAGTTTGCAGTCGAGCAAACAGCGTAGTTCTAGTTCTTTTCTTGCGGCTATCGTTGTAATATGCGGGCTGTGGTAATGTGGCAGACAATCTTGCGAATATTTTCTTCATCTTCTGCGGCGGAGAGGGGATGAAACCTGCTTCCTCCCAAGAGCGGTATGTATTCGAGCGACGGTGTATATTCGCGGCGGTGTATATTACGCGATTCCGGAATTTCCTCTAGGAAAGCAATTTCAAGCAGCTACTGGCTTCTTTAGCGATCCTTCTACTTCGTTTCTTCTTTGGGTCCTTGTCGGTGACGGAATCTTTGAAGCTGGACCCGATTTCGAAAACGAAGGTCTTACGAGAAGATCCGTACCCTCCACGTAACGTGGTCCATCATAATTCTGGATTTCTTTCCCCTTTGATTTGGCGAAAGTCGGGGTAGGTGCAGAAACAACTAGACCAGTGGGGGTAGAGATAACGGTCCTTCTATGGACAGCGGCACTCCTTTCAGCTGTAACCCTTTGCAGGGGAGGGAATTCTTGGGTCGACCTAAGGTTGAACTCAAGCAGCGGCTCTTCAGCTTCAGATACCTTGTTCGTCAGTGCAAAGAGGGAGACGTCGGTGATCTTGACGTTCGTGTTTTCAAATCCTTGTCCAAATCGGATGATTCCATTGTCGGGCGACTCATCCTTATAGACGGCGAAGTCCAGTCCATTGGTGAAGGAGAAAATCGGTTTCGGGGCTTCCATTTCGCGGGGTAGATTCCGGTTGTCAGTCCCAAGTTATGCTTCTTTTCTTTAGGACGAAAAGAAAGGAATTGAAAAGAGTCCGAACTCATTCTTGTTCATGTATTTATAAGAAAGAAACACTTATTAAAAGAATCACTTATTAGAGGGTTTGTTTATTTAGAACGGAGTGTTCAAAGGTGTAGAGAAGGTAAGGAATCTGAATCGGAGTTGGAAAGGAAAAGAGAATCTTAAGCAAGACTTCTCGACTCGAAGGATCACTCCAAACTAACACCTATTGGGGGTCCACCCCACCTCGGAAATGAGGTAAAAGGATCTCGGAACCTCTCTGTTTAGGGGTGTCTAAACGATGGCTCCTAAATCCGAGAGAATGTTGGTTGTACTTGTTCGAGGTAGAAATGAACATAGTATCCCAACGGAAAGAAGGGTAGTTTGATCCATAAGGGACATGGATGCACTACCGATTTTTGAAAGCAGAATTGTCTGATTAGAATGGAGAGAGGAATTGTCCCCAGCGGAGTCGCCAGAAATTTGTCGGCATATTTTTAGGTTGGTGTTGTATTTTTTAAAAGGGGTCGCCTACAGAAGTTGTCGGCGAATTTTAAATTTAATTTAAATATATATATAATTTAGAAAGTAGTATTTGATTTTGAAAATAATTTTAAATTTGAAGATTTTAAGATATGAAATCAAGCTGATCTCACATCCCGAATAGTTTACATAAACGAGCACCGCACCACGAACCGTGTATCTATCCCTAAGGATAGACACATCGCTTGATGGTGGGGCTCGGTTAAATAAACTAGAAGATTTGTGACATCCGTTTGGTCCGCGAACCAATTTTATAAGCCGACAAATTCCCCGCTTAATATGAAAACATTAAACGGGGTTTATATTACTCAGGTTCTTTAAAATTCCCTATAACGGAAAGCCCCTATAGTTAATTACATCTTAAGTGACGGGAATCACCTAAGAAAACTCTCGATAATAATCAATAGTTCTGCTCTCAAGAATTTCAAAGTTTAAGTTTTCAAAGGATTGAATTTTTGAATCTCAATAGGGAATGGATCAAGTTTGGAACATTTTATTTTGGAAATTCAAAGGAAGAAAAGTAGGAGAAATTACGGATTCGAAGTGAACTTCGATAATCTCCCGACTATCCTATTGTTTGGCTTGGATTTAGGAAAGTCCGAATGTTTATTTAATGTTTTAATCTTGCTAATTTTAATTAATTAGGGCTTATATTTATATGATAGAATCATATAAATAGCACTGGAAGATATGAGGGTTTATGTCGTATCGGACGACTACCTCGGAATCCTAAGACCGGTTAGGGCTTAATTTGCAATGCAAATGCCTAACGAAGAGTTGAGGATTTATGTTGCACTAGGCAAACTACCTCGAAGTCCTATGGCTTTGTTGTTTAATTCTAGGAAAGTTTTGTCGAAGTAGGTTCAAGTTTTGCTGACGACGATGGCCGTCTTCGCCCACCATGCTCCGAGCTCCTTGTTGTTGCGAGAGGTTTAGTTTTAGAAATCATAAATCAGGGGATGAGAAAAGTGTTTTGGTTTAGAGAAGTCTTAATTTCCAAGTGTTTTTTTGTGTTTTAATTAAAACAAATCTTAAAGTTGATTATAACGACACCGGTTAAGATCCCACGGTTCCATCCTTCCGGCATCATTATTTTTATCGGATTCACTTAGTCCAGATGAATTTGCTAAACTCAATCGAATGAGTTCCACACTTTCATTTAGACCGTGGGAAATCCCGTTAGCAACACGTAGGTTACATCATCCGAGGTATTCCCGATCATCCAACAAGACGTTTCAATTTAGTTGCGAGTTGTAGTTTCGTTGTTACGGTTTGTGATTAAATTTTGAGTTGCCTTATATTTTGAAATGTTGTGGCGGTGAGTTTTATCTTGTAATAACTTTTAATTTAGTTATGGGTTTCAGTTTTGGTTTCTGTCCTAAAGGTGTGGGTTTTCATGCAACAGTTGTTTTATCATGCAAGAAAAGTAAAGTGCATTTGCGATAAAGTAAATTGCAAGAAAGTAAATTGCGGGAAAGTAAATTGCGATAAAATAAAAGCGTACCTGGAGGGTCTTCCCGTCATTCCAAGTCGCACTTAAAACATGATTAGGACATTTAAGCAAGTTCCTAGTAAAGCTAAGGTAAGGGTTATGGTTTTCTACCAAATTCCTAATCCTATAGCTAGTCATTTCCTATGACGTCTAGGTTCCTTGTGTTTTTGGTTTGAAGACGATTTTCTTCATCAAAGAACAATTAAGTTCAATTGTTCTTATAAATATCCTATCATATCGAGGAAGTGCTTAAGACGAATCTTAAACATCTTTTCAATATTTCTAGGATTGTTTTAAGTCCAAATGAATTTAATCATGTAAATGAATCGATCGTCCGGGGTTTTCAAGTTTTGTTAACTTGCTCGAGTGAACTAGGATATTTGAATATCCTTATGAGTGAAATGACATTTCATTTAATACTCCATTTAGGAGTTATAATAGTAAAAGCTCCTAAGAGGCAAAATGATTTGTGATTCAAATTTAAGTTCAAATTGATGATTTAAGTTTGGAATAGTATTCAAGTTATTTTAGATTTATTTTTGAGTTCTTTATGTCTTAGGTGATGTTATTTAATTCAACTTAATTTAATTTAATTTAATTTAATTTAATTTAATTTAATTTAATTTAATTCAATTTAGTTTGATTTGATGTTACATTAAATTAGTTTGATTTAATTTAATTTTTAATTTAATTTAATTTGATTTAATTTAATTTAATTTAATTTTTAATTTAATTTAATTTAATTTAATTTTTTAACTTGATTTAATTTAATTTAATTTAATTTTTTAATTTAATTTTATTCATTTTAATTTTAATTAAAATTTTAAAAGAGTTCAATAATTTAATTTTAGTTTAATGATTAAATCTTTTAATGTTTTAAATTTGAATTATTATTTTAATTAAGAATTAAACATTAATGAAATGATTAATTTAGGGATTTTTTTAAATTAAAGAATAAATTTCTTCCTAATAATATCCCTATTTTAATAATTCCAATTTTATTATTCTTCCAAATTTAATCAATTATTTAATTAAAGTTTAATCATTTTAAATTGCTTAATGGGTTTCTACCCTTCAATTATTTAAATTTCAATCATCCAAATCAGATTAGGATCAAATATTTTACTTGTTAATTTTTTTATTAAACCTAAAGTTTTAATTTAAGGGTTAAAATTTTAATTACCATTTTGCCCTTCAAGCTTAATAATTTCATAACTCACTAAATTGAGCTTAAATGAATTTAAAATTTTTATGTGACTTCACTCATATGTCAATAAAGACATGAGAGGAGAAAATGTGATTTTTCTGTATTTAATTTATTTATATAATTATTTTTGGTAGAAAGTAGAGATTTCCAAGGAAAATTTAATAACATGACCAAGGAAAGTTTCTGTCCTTAAGAAAATTAGGGGACATTCCTAATGACCAGGGGACCACTTGGACCAATTTTGGTGATTTTTTGAATTATATTATTTTTATTATAATTATTTTAATTTTTGGAGTATTAATTAATTTAAAAATAGAATATAAGTTGAAAAATGAATTTTATAATTTTTAAAATTCTCTCTGATATCAAGGATTCCAGAGAACTAAATTTTATAATTTTCTGATTTTTCTTTGATTTATTATAATTATTTTAGTGAAAATGCTAGAAAATACATTTTTTAATTTTTAAAATTACCCTAGAGCTTTAAAAATTAATATCTCAACCTAGAAACATAAGAAAAATATGGGGTTTGTTCCTAAGTGATTAAAATTCAAAATGTGACATTTTAGTGAATTTTATTATTTTTGTGATTTTTATTATTTTTTAATTATTAAAAATATTAAAATAATATTAAAAATCAACTTTTTTAGAAAATTGAAATTTTAATTTTCTTAAATTCCCCTAATATCAGAGAGGCTCCAAAACCAATTTGGTGAATTTTTGAAAGATATTTTGAAAGTTATGAATTTTTAAAGTTTAAAATGACTAAGTGGCTTAATCAACCCAATTAATAGGGCTAACCAAGTCCAATTGACTTCAAACTTTTATGGTAGGTTCCTCTGATCCTGAAGGTCAGTGGAGAATTGATTTCAAGTCAATTTGATGTATGGTTAGTTCTAATTAATTAGGGACCTATTTTGAGTGTTTAAGCCAATTAGGGTTGTCTAAAATGAACTAACTCAAAACCTATTTTTCCTAGGGTTCTCTGGTCATAAGGAACATCACCAAATTTTCCTAGAATTTATTTCACAACATGCTATTTATTGGAATTAAAATACTCAAAATAGTGACATGAATTTGAAAAATCAATAACTCTTCATAGGGATGGCCTCTGACTTTGGAAAATTCAGGGAATGTTCCCAAATTCGGAGGCTTCAAAAGCCCTATGGTCTCATGCCATGGTGAATTGTATACATGCATGGAGAATTAAATGTATGCAAAGAGTAAATAAATTATAAAAAATAAAATACTTGATGAAATTAAATGATTTCTTTTCCACATTATTCTCCTCTCGTTCACCGAGCAAGAGGGTATTTTTATTTTATTTTTCCGATTTTCCTACACAAAGTTATGAATTTTTGAAGTTTAGGGAATTAAATAAATAGAAAATAACCCTAATTTCCTACTTATCCACGCGGCGCCACGCCATCCTCGGCGGCTCCGAAAGGCCACGCGTCGTCTCTCGATTCGGCGCCGCCATCCGACTCGGCGCTCCGGGGCCCGCGGTTCATGCACCATCGCGCCGTCCGGCTCGATCCGGACCGTCCGCTCGATACACGCTCGATCCGACGGCTCCCGGTCATCGTCTACGACCGGTGTGCACCGTGACCGTCAACCTTCTAACCCTAATTTCTCACTCGATTCTCAACGGATTTTCGTGTTCTTATGCTCTATGGATTCGTCTTGAGGAGACGAACACATCCATACGGTAAACATGCTTTGAAATTTATTCAAATGAAATGGAGAATCTCTGTAAGCTCGGGAAGAAGAATGAGTTCATACCTTTGCTCAGAGAAGTGAAGCTTCGATCTGAGGGTTGTTGCACCTTCGATTGGATCCTAGCAAGCTCCAGATGAAGTCTCCCGGTCGCAGTGAATTGTCTAGGTTGGACTTCGACCACGGCCGATCACAAAGCTTGGAGGCTGGAGCAACCGGGTGGCTCGGAGATGGGGCTTTTGCTGGTGGACACCTTCCCTCGGTCTGGTGAAGGTGTAGAACCAATCAATTTGGGGATTGGCTCACTGTGAAGAAGTGTCCTGGTTTTTGGGCTAAAGTTTGAGCTCAAAATTGGGCTCAGCTGGAGGGAATTGGGGCTGGAATTCAGTGGGGATCAAGTGCTCTATGTGAGGGGAGTGGTCTGGAATGATTTTGGCAGAGTTTCCTTAAGGTTTGGTTCAGCACCCTTTCATGGCCGAGAGGTGGGGGGTTTAAATAGGCAGGGCTGGAGGGCCTCCCAGGGGGAGTTGAGGGCTGGGATCAGCTGCTCATGGCAAGTGAAGAACAGCTGCAATGGCCACTGGGCATGGGGCAGCTCAGCAGGTGAGAATTCCAAGCTTGGGTTGACTTGGACCTCTCGGCCATGGAGTTTTCCGGCGACTGGGGTGGCTGGCCGGCAGGCAAGGGTCACCCTCAGGGTCAGGTGGGTAAGGGCTGGGTGTTTGTGCAAGCAATTGGCAATGGCCAAGTGTAAAGGCTTTGATCCAAAGTAGAATGGGGCATGGCTAATTTTGGGTCTAAATGGGTCAACCCACCCATTTGGGCTTGGTGCACCCTTCAAGGTGGCTTTGGGTGCTGTGGGGGATCAAAGGGATCAGCTTGGTTTGGCATGGAGAAGTCTCCATCCAAATATATTTGGATTAAATTTAGGTTTAGGTGAATCATGATTAAGGCTAATGAGCTTTAGGGATTAAGGAAAGGGTCCCTCCTTCCTACCCAATATGGTATGGTGGAGTGTCCAAGGCTCTCATGGCTCACATGTGGCTCATGCATGGCTTCATGGCTCACTTTTGGCTTGGGGAAAGCTTGGTCGATTTCATGAAAATGGATTTTAGGAATTTTTTGGTATTTAGGGGTGATTTGGCATGAGGCTTGATTTGGAATTATTTGATGATGGGATTATAACTTAGGGAATGGCTTTGATTAAATAGATGGCAAATGGAAATGTCATGTGGGTTTTAGGGCCAATTTTGGGCTTTTGTATGTGGTAAAGGATGGGCTTTTAAAATGATTTAGGAAAGTGGGCTTTTAAATTTTAAAATGGATTTTGGGATGAAATTTTGGTAAAGGCTTGGGCCAAATAATTGTTGAGTTTGGTTTAGGGATGTGTCATGAGTGGTTTGAAACAAATTTGAGGTGATTTGGGTTTGAATTGGGTTGGATATGGGCTTTTTGGTAAAGAGGCTAAGGTAGGCCAAAATGGGCTAGCATGGGCCAATGTTGGGCTAGGGTTGAAATTGATGTAAAATTAATGTTGGGAGATGTTTATGGGAATGTTCCAAAGAGGTTTTGACTTTGGTTGGGCTTTGATTTTGGGGTTTGGGTCTATTTGGGTTAGGTTTGGGTTTAGGCCAAAATTGGGCTTTTTGATTTTGGGTTGAATTTGAGTGGGGTTTCGATCAAAATCTTGGGCAAATCATGTTAGTGCTTTGTTTGTGGGAATGTTAAGGAAGATTTAGAAAAGATTTGGGGTTAATTGGAGTTGAATTGGGTGAGTTTGGGCTAAGTTTGGGTCATGGGTCCAAATTGGGCTTTAAGGCCAAAAGTGAAATTGGATCCAAATTTCAATCAAATTGGGCTTGGATTTGGTCTAGATTGGTGTTGGGGATGTTGAATTGAAGTTTAGAATTGAATTGGACCAGAATTTGGGTCACTTGGGTAGGTTTGGTTTGACATTGGGTTCACTTAGGGTTAAAATGAGTCAAATTGGGGGTTTTGATAAAAGTGGGGTAAATTGACAAAATTGGCCCATGGTGTAGTTGGACAAAATGAAATTGGGAATATTTGGGATTTTCTGGAATTTTATGGGAATTTTCTGAATTTTTGGATTTTTTGGCTAGGAGGGGTATTTTGGGTATTTGGAGGGTATTGGGAGGTATTTTTGGAAATTTTCATATTTTTGGGTATGGATGATCAATTTGAGTGATGTGAAAATGCTTGGGAATGATTTTGAGGAATTTTGGGTGATTTGGAAATTTTGAGAAATTTGGGTAATTCAGGGCTTTGGGTAGGTTGGCGGGTGTAGGGTCCCGGGGGTCAAAAATTGAAAATTTGGAAAATGAAAGATTAGGTGAATGTAAGTGGAATAAAATCATTTTGGTTGAGCCATGAAGCCATATCAAGCCCACATGAGCCATGAAGGGACTCATTTGAGGCACCCACTATGTTGTTCCTAACCCTCTTAGCCAAGGGCTTAGGGGTTAAGGACCATCCATGTGAATGACCTTCATGAGTCAGGAGGTCAAGTTGGGTAGGTGTGTGATTTTTTTAGGAGGTGTGTGAAAGTGTAGTGTGTAGGTGTAGTGTGTGTGTAAGTCAGCCCCTCACCGGACCGAGGCCGCCTGGGCGGTCCTAAGGCCGAAAAGTCCTATAGGAACTCATCCTTTAAACTTCCACATTTGATCTCGACCCTCTAGGTGATTAGGGGTTTACAATCAAGTTTGTGGGGTTTGCGGGGAGTTTAGAAGTGGTTTGAATTTCTAAAAGGTGGGTCTCAATTCTAATCCTCTAAGATAGTCAAAGGAAAAGCCTAAGGCTAGATCCTAAGCACTAAAAGAAGAAGAGAAGACCTCATCAAAAATGAGGTCAACATGGACCTTCCTAAGGAGATCTTTAAATCTTTCCCAAGCTTCATATATTGATTCCCCTTCATACCGACAGAAAGATGTAATATCATTTCTAAGCTTAGCAATTTTTTATGGAGGGAAATACTTTGACAAAAGTTTTTGTGATAGTTCTCCCTAAGTTTTGATAGATCCATGTGCTAACAAATTTAACCACACCCAGTCTGATAGCGTCGTTCGACACTCCGTCATATTGAAATGTAGCACACAATTCTAGAAAACTAGAAAGATGCAAGTTAGGATCTTCATTCGGTGTTCCACCAAATTGATTATTTTGTACCATTTGGATAAAGCAGGTCTAAGTTCAAACGAATTAGTAGCTACATCAGAATTATGAATAATTAAGTGAATTTTATCTGCTTTAGGGATAACATAATCACTTAAAGGTCTAGGTTGATGTTCATTTTCATTTCTTTGATTATCTAAATTGTTTGCTATTTCGTTCAAATTTTTAGATTATTTTTGTCATTTTTGAATTTTTCTAATAGTACGTTCTAACTCTAAATTGTAAAGTACTAAACCTTCAGATCCAATACTACACATACATAATTACAATAAGAAAACTTAAACATAAGTAAACACACACAATTACAAGTTACGAAGTAAAGGTTTTCAATTTCTAAAAAAATTACTGTTACCTCCCCTGCACGCCAAATGCTTGACCGTGGTTGTCTTAAATAAGTATTTTTAGTTCAGTCGTAAATTATAATCAGTCTAATAAGAAAGTAGCCAATCTATACACAAGTATACGTATCGCTCAAGAATACATGGCTCTAGTGGATTCCTGGTTATCAATCCCACAGGGAGGAAGCAAGTATTTAAAGCATCACACAGAAATCCAATATTCAAATTATAATGCACGTAAAGTAAATACTAAAGTTGCTAAAGTTTAATGATGCTAAAGATTAAAAGATCACTAAAGTACTTTCTAAACTTTGAAATAATGTTAACTACCACAACAATAAGTTTTGTATTGAAAGGTTCAAATTTAGAAAAAAATGTCCTCCCCTTTACAACGATGTTATGATGAGTGAATGATAAGGATAAGTGAAAATCTTGTATTGTGCCAAATAGGAGCATACCTGTTCTTTACACTCTTCCGAGTGCTATAAAGAACATTGGCTAATCCTAGGTTTAGTCCTTAAATATTTGGTTTGACTGGGAGGATACTAGCTCTCACACCAGAGCTCCCACTTCCCTTCACCTGAAGGCTAACTCTTGTTTTAGTTTCCAAACACTATGACTAAGTTGGGGATTTTAGTCTGTCACCCTAAAATCTCCAATTCTATGCCCAATAAACAATATTTCCCTATTTATTTCTACACAACCTCCATGAACTACATCACTCATTCTTGGACATTGAATGTAATCTTCACCTTTGTTGTAGAACACAAAGTCCTTTCAGATTGTATGTTTCACAACATATTTTAACAATTCAATTGACCAAATCAAAATGTAAATGAAGTACGAAGTGAAAAATCATCACAATTTTTTAACATTCACATGGCACATCCAATCTAAATCATCACTTCACCATTTCTCATTGTAAGGAGAAAAACAAAGAAATATACTCATAATTCATGAGGAGGATACGACAAAACAAGGATTATATATATAAAAACAAAGTCATACAAACAATAAGAAGTAAATACAACTTATTTGAATTTCTTCCCCAAGCAAATCCTTGAAGTTCCTTTGAATCTCTTTCCCTCTTCACAACGACAGATAATTCCCTCTTAGAATAATAAAGAAGAAGCAATCTCTCACTTTTCTTCTCCTCCTACAACTCATAGAGAAGAATCCCTCATAAAAAAACACTTTTCACACCAAAACTGAGACTCTAAACTCTCTACTCACTTCTTCTCTACTTCTCTCTACTCGCACACAACATGCACACACAGCACACACACACACACACACAACACACACACATTTTCTGGCACCAAATTCACTTTGAAATAGCTTAAGTACAATTTATTTAAGAAATTCTTAAAAAATCCCTCCAAAAGTCGTCCAAATACATTGAATTTGGCCTCCACTGACATTTGGCATCGTTGGCGTCGTTTTTGGGTGTTGTCGGCGCCCAGAGCACATTTAATTCTGGTGCTCTGTAGATTTGGGCGCCGTCAGTGCTAAAAGACGGATTTCTGGTTTTTGCCTCTTTTTGCTCAAAATTCGTTCCTTTTCGCTTCTTTTTTTTCAAATGCATAAAATCTTTATACCTGTAATAAAACTTAAGAAATACCTTCCTTTAAAATGTAATATCACAAAAAATGAGAACAAAATATATATGAAAAATCCAACATATTTTTTGTGCATCATATACTCTCAAAATGAACTCCTTAACTGATAAAAAGCATTAATTCTCTCTGGGATAAACTTTACCATTTTTCTACATACAAATACTTACTCATCTGAAGTTTCCATTATATTGGCTTAAAACCTTTGCACTTGCCAACAATAGCCTCGACAGTGAAGTAGAAAAAATTATCCCAATGCCGATCAACAATTATCCTTTCAATAACTTCGTCTGGACTTTGGAAAGCTCGATCTTGAACAATCATCTTAGTTGAAAGTTGAGAATTGTAATGGTATTGGACTTTTATGTTAACAAATCTCTTCTCATCAAAATCTAATTTCCTCTTCCCCTTACTCATCCTTGGAGCCATGGTAAAATCTATAAAAGTGAAAATAAATCTAAATAAATTCAAAGATAACAATGTGGAAGACTCCAAAATTCAATATAATAGGTAAGAGCTTTCCACCGTGGATTCTCTCAAAGTTTTCTCCAAAAACTTCAAAATTTTGTATCTCCAAAATGTAGGAGCAATCTATGGTGAAAATAAAAAAAAAAAATCTAATATAAAGTAAAGCTCTTAGTAAGATAAGATGAGATCCAAGTCCTTTTTTTCTTCAAATCGCCTCAAATCCGAGTATAATCAAGCCCTAGAGGAAGCTTTCAGCCTAGGCTAGATGTAGAGGATGACCTAAAGGGTAAAATGGCCTTTAACCGAGCAATTATCTTGATTTTAAAAAAAATCTAGAAGTTTCGGCCTTCGGGCACCCAGTCCAAAATTTTTAGAATTCAAATTTTTTCGTGAATTTAGTCATTTCTTCGTCACCATCATCTAATTAGCCTTATTAAGCATTAATTTTCATAATTAAGTGGTCTAATAATAATAATTTTCCCAAAAAACACAATACTTCACATTTATATATAAAATCCAAAACATACAAGCAAATATTTTCAATCCATAACAACACAAGTAATGCAAGCCATGCAACATAAAATTTCCGCGTTGAAATTAAACCATGATACCTGATCCACTGAAAATTTGATAGCTATTTACAGTTCATTTCATAGCAGTTTTTGATGATATTGCACTTTAAAGAAAAGTATTTTTCATGATTTCATGCAGATACAATGATTTTAAGCCTTTGGAGCAAAAGAAAGGAAAAAGGAGTAAAGTTGGAGCAAAAGTTCATTTTATTGAACTAACACTGAACGACGTTGTCACCAGCGTCGGACCGCGTTAATTTATAGAGACTTTGGACCAAAAAGGCAAAAAATAGAGCCGGACGGTGTCCTATCCTAAATTCAAACTAGATTCAATATATTTAGCCAGATTTTGGAGGGTTGCTTGAAGAAACTCTTGGGAAATCAGTTTTGGCTGGATTTAAACTACTTTGGAGCCAAATTTAGAGAGGGGAAGAGAGTTTAGAGTGTAGTGTGAGTGAAGAGTGAGTTTCTTTTCATTTTGTTTAAGAAATCTAGGTTTGTGTGTTCTCTTCTAAGGAGTGTAGGAGGAGAGGGAAAGTGAGAGATTTCTTCTTCCTTACTTATCTAAAGAGAGAATTGTGTGTTGTTATGAAGAAAGAAGAGGAGTCAAAGGAATTCCTTGAGATTTGCTTGGGGAATAGTTTGAGATAAGTTGTCTTTTCTTTACTCTGTTTGTATGACATTGTTTTTTTATATAAAATCCATGTTATGTCTTCTTTTCTTCATGAGTCTTAAGTAGATTTTTTTGTCTTCCTCCTTTTCATGTGATGTGTTGATGTTGTGATATGGAAATTATGTGTCGGTTTATTATGGAGAATTTGTGATGACCTTTTCACTTCAAACTTCATTTACTTTTTGATCTGGCCAATTAAATTATTAAAACTTGTTGGGAAACATATGTTCCGAAAGGATTATGAGTTCTACAACAAAGTGAAGGTCACATTCAATGTCCATGAATGAGAGAAGTAAATCATGGGGGTTGAGTGCAAATAAATAGGGAAATATACTTTGATGGGCGTAGAATTGGAGATTTCAGAGTGACAGGCTTAAATCCTCAATTTGGTCCTAAGGTTTGGAAACCAAAGCGAGAGTTAGCCTTCAGGGGAAGGGAAGTGGGAGATCTGGAGTGAGAGCCAGTATCCTCCCAGCCTAACCACGGATTTGGGGACTAAACTTAAGATTAGGCAATATTTTTTATGTGCTTAGAAAATAGTAAAGAATAAGAATGCTTCTATTTAGCACAATACATTTGCATCACTGATCTATGTCACAAAAATCATCATATTATAATTGAAGATGAGGAAGATTCTTTCTTACAACTGAATTTTGTTATAAATTTAGTATTGTGTTAGTATAACTTGCTAGAAGGTTAGAACGTACTTTGGTAGGAGTAGTAACTACAACTGTTTGTCATTTTGAGAATTGAAATTACTTGCAATTGTGATGTGACTGAAGAAGTGATTTTTGTGCTACACCATAAAATTAATAGCCTCCCTGTGGGATCAATATCCAGGACACCACTAGAGCCCTGTATTACTTGAGAGATATGTATTCTTGCTTAATTGTGTGACTCAATAGAAAACTTAATCTATATATATATATATATATATCTATATCTGACATCGTAAATTTTGCCAAATTAAAAAAGTCACACCAAGTTTTTGGCGCTGTCGCCAGGGAGGAAAGGTAACTACTAAATTTAATTTTGTAGTATTTGAAATCTTTTATTTGAATTACAAGTCATAATTGTGTGTGTTTGTTTATTGTTAGTGTGCTTATTATGTTTGTATTTGTAGTACAAGATCTATAGGTTTAGTGCCTTACGATTCTGAATTAGAGAGTACTACTAGAAAAATTAAAAAACAAAAAAAAAACAATATGAAAATCCTAAAAAAATAACGAACAACTTAAACAATCAAAACAAAAATATACCAAGACCTTTAAGAGATTATGCTAATCCAACAACAGATGAAATTCACTTAACTATCTAAAACCCTGATGTTGCTGCTAATTCATTTGAGCTTAAACCTTATATTATCCAAATGGTACAGAATAATTAATTTGGAGGAACACCTAATGAAGATCCTAACTTACATCTCGCTAGTTTTCTAGAACTATGTGCTACCTTTAAATACGATGGAGTGTCAAACGATGTTGTTAGACTTAAACTTTTTCCTTTTTCATTAAGGGATAAGGCTAAGGTGTGGTTAAATTCGTTAGCACCTGGATCTATTAGAAATTGGGGAGAGCTTTCACAAAATTTTCTATCAAAATATTTCCCTCCTTCAAAAACTGCTAAGTCGAGGAATGATATCACATCTTTTAGTCAGTTTGATGGAGAATCCATATATGAAGCTTGGGAAAGAATCAAAGATCTTCTGAGAAAGTGTCCACATTATGCTTTACCAGACTGGTTAATAATTCAAATATTTTATTATGGATTAGTGGGATCTTTGAGATCTATTATCGATGTTGCTACTGGTGGATCATTAATGTGTAAACCTTTTGATGAAGCATATTCGTTAATTGAAGAAATGACTACTAATAATTTTCAATAACCCTCTAAGTGTGTAAATCCTAAGAGAGTAGCTAGTATTCATGATTCTGATGCGATAACTATGATAGTCTCTCAAATTACTGCACTATCTAAGAAAATGGATCAAAATGTAATGAATTATTCTCCAACACCCCTAGTGTTGGACGAAAATTCATCAAGACAGATGATAGACTCTCAAATACCTTATAAAACCTTGAATGCCATAAATAACAAAGTCAATAATCCTTATTCGAATTATTATAATCTGAGTTGGAGGAATAAACCAAACTTCAACTGGAATAACACCAATGCTGTTGTTCACCCTCAATGGGGAAACAATCTTTTGAATCTAGTTGGAAATCCGAACAACCAAGGAAATACCAATTATAGACCTTCTTATCCCCCTGGTTTTAATAGTAACCTACAATTTAAGGAAAAAAAGTTGTCTACTGAAGAAATGATTTTGAATATGGGTAATCAAATTCAAGCTCAAAATGTTGCAATGAAGAACGTTGAGAATAAATTGTGACATGTCTTTACTACGCTTAATAATAGACCTTTTGGAAATCTTTCTAGCAATGCTGAGATCAACCTAAAAGATTAAACAAGGAGCAAATTAATGTTATTCAATTAAGGAGTGCAAAAGAATTGGAACCAAAAGTTCAAAAAGTAGTCGACGTTGAAAGAGAGGAAGTGAACATTGAGAAAGGTTCTAATAGGATATATCCAGACGAATATCCACTTGAACCAATGAAGATAACTATTGAAAAACCACCTCCTCTTTTTCCTTAAAGACTAAAGAAATAGAACATGGATAATAGATTTGTAAAGTTTTTGGAAATTCTTAAGAAATTAATGATTAATATTCCCTTTGTTGAAGCATTAGAGCAGATGCCTGATTATGCAAAGTTTATGAAGGATATTCTTAAAAAGAAAAGAATGTTCAAAGACTACGAGACTGTTTCACTTAGCGGTTAGTGCAGTGCAATTATTCAGAAGATGCTTCCTGAAAAATTTAAAGACTCGGGTAGTTTCACTATCCCGTGTGCTATAGATGAGAAATTTTTCGGAAGAGCTTTATGTGATCTTGGAGCTAGTATTAATCTTATACCTTTGTCAACTTTCAAAAGATTGGGAATAAGAGAAATTTCACCTACATCTGTGACTCTTCAATTGGCTGATTATTCTATCACTTATCCTAAAGGAGTTGTGGAAGATGTATTAGTGAAGGTGGATAAATTTATCTTTCTTGTGGACTTTATTGTATTAGATATGGAGAAAGATAAAGAAATTCCAATTATTTTGGGAAGACCATTCCTTGCTACTGAGAGAGCTATGATCGATGTTCAAAAAGGAGAATTAACTATGAGAGTTAATGACCAAGAAGTAACTTTCAATATTCTGAAATCTATGAAATACCCTTCAAGTGAAAAGGATGATGAGTGCTTTCGAATGGAAATCTGCGATTATTGAGAGAAGATCATTTTAAAGAAGTATTTGAAGAAAATTTGGAATGTGAGAATGAATATAAAAATGAAAGTGAGAATAATTTGGATGATATGAAGATTGAAAAAGTTAGAATTTGTTCAGGAAAGATTTGAAAGATTGGATACTATGGAAAATGGAGATAAAAGTTTAATTCCATCTATCATTAAACCCCCTGAACTTGAGCTGAAAATTGTCCCTAATCATTTGAAGTATATGTTTTTAGGAGAATCATCTACTTTACCAGTCATTGTATCTTCAGATTTAAATGATTATCAACAACCAAAATTATTGGACACCTTAAAAAGACACAAAAAGGCTTTTGGTTGGTCCATAGCTGATATTAAAGGAATCAGTCCATCGATCTGTATGCATAGAATTTTGTTGAATGAACAACATAAACCTAGAGGTTATCCACAAAGGACACTGAACCCAATGATGAAAGAAGTGGTTAAAAAAGAGATTTTAAAATGATTAGATGCTAGAATTATATATCCTATTTCTGATAGTGTTTGGGTAAGCCCAATTCATTATTTTCCTAAGAAAGGAGGTGTGATTGTTGACGTAAATGATCAAATGAAATTATACCGAAAAGGCATGTCACTGGTTGGCGAATATGTATTGATTATAGAAAATTAAACGCCGCCACCAGAAAATATCACTTTCCTATACCTTTTTTAGACCAAATGCTAGACAGACTTGCTGTACACAAGTATTATTGCTTTTTGGATGTATATACTGGTTATCACCAAATACCTATTGCTCTTAAGGATCAAGAGAAGATTATATTTAGTAACCCTTATGGAACTTTTGCTTTTAGAAGAATGTCTTTTGGATTATGTAATGCGCCTGCAACATTTCAAAGATGTATGACATCCATATTTAGCAAATTAATAGATGATGGAATAGAAGTATTTATGGATGATTTCTCAGTATTTGGAAAATCATTTGATGCATGCCTATGTAACTTAGAAAAGGTTTTAGAGGTATGTGAAAGAAAAAATTCAGTCCTAAACTGGGAAAAGTATCAATTTATGATTACAGGAGGAATTGAGCTTGGGCATAAAATATCTGAGTATGGCATGGAAGTAGATCCTGCCAAGATTCAAATTATAGAAAAATTACCACCTCCAACAACTGTAAGAGGGGTAAGAAGCTTTCTGGGACATGTTGGATTCTACAAGCGATATATCAAAGATTTTTCCAAAATAACTAAACCTCTATGCCAACTTTTGGAAAAAGATAAGAAATTTGATTTTAATGATGAATGCTTAAAAACTTTCGATTTATTAAAGGAAAAATTAATCGCTTCTCCTATATTAGTTTTGCCTGACTGAGAGAAACCATTTGAATTAATGTGCGATGCGAGCGATTATGCTATTGGAGTGGTTTTAGGTCAAAGACACGAGAACATGTTTAAAGTTATATATTATGCTAGTAAGACTCTTACTGATGCTCAAACTAACTACATCACTACAGAAAGAGAGTTATTAGCTATCGTTTATGCCTTCAAAAAATTTAGATCTTAATTAATTGGAGCTAAATGTATAGTGCATACTGATCATTCTGCTATTAAATATTTAATGCAAAAGTAGAATGCTAAACCAAGACTGATTCAAAGGATACTTTTAATGCAAGAATTCAATTTTTAGATTGTTAATAGAAAAGGGGTCGATAATCAAATAGCTAATCATTTATCTAGACTTAAACAACCTAATTTGGATGACTTTGAAAGGGAAGTAGCCGAAAAGTTTCCTGATGAGCAATTATAAAATATTATTGAAGGAAATTTACCATGGTGTGCTGATATTGTAAACTACATTGTTAGTAATATTTTACCCCCTGAATTAACAATGCAACAACGGAAATAATTTAAACATGATGCTAAATTTTATTTTTGGGACGATCCTTATCTGTTTAAGAAATGTAAAGATCTTATTATTAGGAGATGTGTGCCTTATGAAGAAACTAAAAAAATTATTCGAGAATGTCATGATTGTAAATTTGGAGGACATTTCAGAATTGTAGAACTGCACATAAGATTTTGTAATCTGAATTTTATTGGCCTACAATTTTCAGAGATGTTTATAGATTTATCAAAACTTGTGATCGATGTCAAAGAATAGGAAATATATCTAGAAGAAATGAATGCCTCTTATTTTTACTTTGGTATGGAATGCCTAGAGTAATCATCACTGATGGAGGATCCCATTTTAAGAATAATCTGATTCAGAGATTGGAGGAAAAATATACTATTATGCATAGAATCTCTAAAGCTTATCATCCCCAAAATAATAGCTTAGCAGAGGTATCTAATCGTGAAATTAAACGAATTTTAGAGAAGTCATTAATCTTGAGAAATTTGATTGGTCTATTAGATTAGACACTGCTTTATGGGCATATAGAACTGCTTATAAAACTCCTATAGGAATGTCCCCTTATAGATTAATGTTTGGAAAAACTTGTCACTTGCCAGTTGAATTAGAATATAAAGCATATTGGGAGATAAAGAAATTGAATTTTACTTTGAAAGATGCTGGTGAGAAAAAACTGTTGCAATTGAATGAATTGGAAGAAATCAGAAATGAATCATATGATAATGATAGAATATACAAGGAGAGAAGAAAAATATGGCATGATTAGAAGATTGTCAAAAAGGAATTCGAACCAAGACAAAAAGTTTTATTATACAATACAAGATTGAAGTTATTCCCTGGGAAACTAAAATCTTGATGGACAGGACCTTTCACTGTCATAAAAATCTTTCAATTTGGAGTTGTGATTATCGAAGACCTTAAATCTGGAAGAATATTCAAAATTAATGGACAATGATTAAAATCATATTTTGAAGACAATAGACCTAATTTTAAAGAGGTTTTAATGTTGGATCAACCTGAATAACTTGAAGTTATGTCGGGTTGACGACGTTAAACCAAGCGCTTTGTGGGAGGCAACCCATAGTTATTGAGTGTTTGCTTTGTTTGATGTGTTATTTGTGTTTATTTGTTACTTAATTAAGTCCTACCATTCCTTAAATATCTTTAATAGAATTAAATAAATGAATTGAATCGAAGTTTGGAATTAATTTGGACAAAACGAAGTTTGGCAAAATTTGTACTAGCGCCGAACGACGCTGTTATCACTGCCAGACCGCGTCGATGTTCAGAAAACAGTTTATCATCTTTAAATTCGAGTTTTGGCGGTTCTAGGAGGCAATTCTTCCACTTGAACTCCCATAAACCGCCCTTAGATGCAGGAACTACTAGAGGAACCAAAAGGAAGATCCTAAATCTCATCCAAATAGATTTTGACTCGATAGAAACTTCAAGATTTCAAGTTTTCAACCATAGAAAGTTTGTCAGTTTTGAAGCGCAACGTCTATTTAACAAGAATATGTCGAAGATGAGGTTGATTAAAGAGCAAGGCTTTGTGAATCGAGGTACAAATTCTCCTACTACTAGAATTGATGAAATCATTATTCAGAGACGTTGGGCAGTACTATGTTATACTACTATCGCCGTAGTTGTCCCGGTTGTGAAGGAGTTTTATGCAAATCTTCATGGAATCAACAAGGATCAGTTTATGTGAGAGGTAGGTTTGTCACATTTACTCATGCAAAGATTAATGATTTATAGATGATTGAGAATGTGCCAATCTGCCACTATTCAAACTTTGCCCCAATGAATGACAATATGAATGATATATACAGATTTCTGATGAATGAGAGTGATGAATGAGAGATAAGAGATAACAGGTATGTAAGTTTTTCGACCACACTGTTAAATCCTACGTCGAAGCACTTACATTATTTCATATGTGCAAAATTGCTCCTAACTATGAAAATCACTAAAGAAACTAAGGAGTGTGCTATTTTGAACTATTGTATTCAAATGGGGATGCCTATTGATGTTGGTTTAATAATTGTTAAGTCCGTTTTGGGATTGATCGTTCATGGATCAAAGTATGGGCTTGGACATCCTTCCAACATATTTCTCCTCTACTGTCAATCACAAGTGTCATATGAGAATTGAAAAAGATTACTTCTACCTTGGAAGCCTATAGACCCAACAGATGAATATAGTAACCAGGAAGTTGGTGATATGAATGACATGAGTATCATTGAGGATCAACCATCTTAGAGGTTGACACCTATTCCTCTTTACTTTCAGATCATCCTGAAGAAAATTAAGAAATTGGAAATGGAAGTTCAACACCTGATAAATGAAATCAATAATCTATCTGATTTCTTTGATCACCTGGATTGGAGAATGAAGGAGCACTTTAATCATTCTGGGTATCTTGAAAGAAGTTCGACATGGTTGATGAAAAGGAAAGGTTGGATTGAGGAGGATTCTACTGAAGAATTCCCATTTCGTCTATTCTACAATTTGTTCGTTCACACTCAATCAATTGGAGATTTAAGAGTTGATGATAGTTCTGAAAAAGAATGAAGACTTGATTATTGTATTTCTGTGTTTGTGTATTTGAACTGATTGCTTTACTTTACTTTGCTTGGATGTTATATTTGGACTTACTTTCTTGTTTATTTTTCAGTGTTATTGTGTTGTGGTTGTGAGTGACGCTGAATTTTAGAATTTTATGGCTTGATGACGTGTAGTGTTTAGTGTTATTTATATGTGTTTGTAACTTGGATTTTACATATGAAAGTGATGTTTTTGCGTTGTTTGTGTTAAGAAAGATCATTTTTTAAGGCTTTAGAATGTTATTCAAAGGTTAATTAGACTAATTAGACGTCAGAGCTAGCTTGAAAAGATCGAAATTGCAAAAGAAAGTCAGAAACCTAGTTTTTGAACTGGCGCCAAACGGCGCTATCACCAGCGTCGGACCGCGCCAAAAGACAGAGTGTTCGACCATAGGAGCAGAAAATAGCGCCTAACAGCGCTGTCACTAGCGTCAGACAGCGCTAGACCAGAAAAAGGCCCTAAACTCCAAATTTTCGTGATTTAACCGTGGGACCTGCCAATTTTGCCCAAACCATTGTCTTCTTCCTCCACCCAAGGCCAATTTTCACACCTATGACTCACTAGCATTTGGATTTGAAGCGATTTCGTGGCCGGAAAAGTTCAGATTTCATCTTCTCTTGGTAAGAGCTACACTTAAACCTAATTTTTTTTATTTTGACAGTGAAAATCTCCTACATTAGGAAGATTTGAATTTTGAGGTTTTTAGAGAAAATATGAATATTTTTTATGGTATTTAAGTTCTTATCTATTTAAATTTTGGAGTCCATTACATTACAATTTTGAAATTGATTTGGATAAATTTGATAATTTTAGACAAATGGCTCCAAGAATGGCTAAGGGGAAGAGAAAATTTGATTATGATGAGATTAAATTTGTGAATGCTTATTCCTACTTCAGTACATTTCTTAGCAATCAGAAGTGTATTCAAGAGAAAGCCTTTGAAAATCATGGAGGTATGATTGAAGAACTTATTGCAAATCGTCAATGGGAAATTTTTTGTTATTTCACTACTGATACGATGTTGGGGATTGTGAGAGATTTTATGCAAATTTGTATTACTTTGACAGCAAATATATCTTGGTTAGAGGACAAATGGTTTATCTCCGCCCACATCAATGCATTTTATCAGTTGAGAGAACCTTTTTTATGTGTATACGAAAATTTCCCTATTACAAATGAAGAATTAGATACGATTATGATCTTTTTGACTGATGGAAAAGGGGAATGGAAGATTAAACAGAAAAAAAAGTTAATTTGCCCCTTTCTACTTTGAATCACGTATCGAAAGCCTGACATTATATTTCTGCAAGACTTTTGCCTACCAGCCATCACAACGAGGTTAATGTAGATAGAGCTGTTCTGAATTATTGTATTCAGAACAATAAGAATATCAATATTGGGGCTATTATTCATAATATTATTTTGACAAGTTCAAAAGAAGAGACTACAGGTGGACTGGGACACCCCAGTCGGATTCATGCCTTATGTATTTAGTTAGGTGTAGCAACCGAAGATAATGACGAGGTAGTACATCCCCTGAAGCCCATTAGTAGACTAAATCTGAAAACCTATGAAGCCCATATAGGATGGAAATGGAGTAAGAAAGCTGATGAACCTTCTTCTAGTCATGAGAGATCGGCTACATCTAAGGAGCCTACTCTACATGATGTTATTGATCGGTTAGAAAGGTTGAACACCAGAGTAGAAGGACTAGAAGCAAGGAATAAAATAAATGATGATTATCAAGTACAGTGGCGAGACTATGAGATAGCTTATCATGATGCACAGATGAGATTTTTCAGGAGAGACACTAGTGTTGTATTTCCTACTTACCTTGAGTACACTCCGTACTAGCCTAAAGAACCTGATGATAGTGGAGCTCCTGCAGATGATGTTTGGTAGTTTAGGTAGTTTTATTTTCATTTTATTGTGTATTTGTGATGTACTTGAGACTCTCTCTGATTGTTATTTGTGATGTAACTTGTATTTGGTTGTGTTTGTAGGAGACTTTATGTTGAATTCTAATATATGTTTCGTGATAGTAGAGTTTGCATGTGATATAGTAATATGTGATAGTAACTGTTAGATGTTAATGTTGTGTGCATAGTTTTTGTTTTATGTTTTTAAACTTATTCCCTTGCAAATTTCTAACACATTTTTGTGTATAGAAATTCTCGTAATTATTTCAGGGCCTACTGTTCTACTTTATGAAGAAAATCTGCCTAAACTCAAAGGTATGAAAATCCCAACATATTGAGTTATGAGTTATATATATTTATATCTTTTCTTTCTTCCCATGTTAATTATATTGATATTTAAAAATTTATATTTGGAGGAGGGAAAGAATTAACTATTAATTGTTTTCATTTAAAAGTATTTTCAAAATTATTAGCATGATTTTCTGTGATAGAACTCAATTTCAGATAACTGTATTTTGATTTTATTAACTATTTTGTGAAATTAAATGAAAGTATTTGATAATGAAAAGTAATTTTTGTAGCCTAAGATATTTGGTATAAGAGAATAAGATTATAGTCAATTATTCGAAGTAAGAAAAGCTGTATGTTTGAATTATTAAGAATCCTAATACTTTATGTGAAAGGAAAGGAATGAGACTCCATGATGAATCAATATTAAGCTAAAGAAATGCCTATAAGGTAAAGGATTGTGGTAAGTTTCAAATTGAGGGTGAGAAGGGTGAAGTTCAAAATTATTAAAGGCTATCCATATATAGTAATCCTCACTTGAAAGAAAAAAAAAAGCAAAAAGCAAAAGAAAAGAAAACAAAATAATGAAAGAAGAAAAGAAGAAAAAAAAAAGAAAGAAAAGTGAAGAGAAGCTTGAGGAGATGCCTAATCAAAAATTGGCTTCACTTGGACCTACCTAAAGGGAAGAAATTAATTACTTTCCTGAACTTATATGTATGGATTAGCATCTTTACTAATAGTGTTCTCATAAACTTCTTTTCATGTAATCCATTTAAGTGCCTTAATAGGACAATCTACAGTTATTTTTTAAATGAATAGAAGGCTATAACTCTTAGATGTGATTACTAGATAGTCTTACACCTGCATAATTTATTTGAATTATTCAAAGGTATTTCTGAAAATTTTACTATTGTACTTATCTAAGTCAAAATTATAGTATTCTAGAAAGAAAGTTCATTACAGTGGATCATTATTTTATGTATCAACAAAAATTACTTGAGGACAAGTAATAATTAAGTTTGAGGGATCTTGATCCACTTAAAATTTGATAGCATTTTACTGTTCATTTCATACCTGTTTTTGATGATATTGCACTTTAAAGAAAAGTATTTTTCATGATTTCATGCAGGTACAATGATTTTAGGTCTTTGGAGATAAAGGAAGAAAAAAGAAGAATATTTGGAGCAAAAAGGAGCAAAATTGCATTTTATTGAACTAACGCTGAACGGCGCTATCACCAGCACCGGACCACGCCAATTTACAGAGACTTTGGACCAAAAAGGCAGAAAATTGCACCGGACGGTGCCCTATCCTGCGCCGGACGGCGCCCCATCCTGCGCCGGACGGCGCCCCATCCTGCGCCGGACGGCGCCCTATCCTGAATTCAAACTAGAGTCAATGTATTTGGTAAGATTTTGGAGGTTTTCTTGAAGAAACTCTTGGGAAATCAGTTATGGCTGGATTTAAAGTACTTTGGAGCCAAATGTAGAGAGGGGGAGAGAGTTTACAGTGTAGAGAGAGTGAAGAGTGAGTGTTTTTTTATTTTTGTTTAGGAAATCTACGGTTTGTGTGTTTTTTTTTAAGGAGTGTAGGAGGAGAAGGAAAGTGAGAGATTTCTTCTTCCTTACTTATCTAAAGAGAGAATTGTGAGATGTTATGAAGAAAAAAAGAAGTCAAAGGAATTCCTTGAGATTCACTTGAGGAAGAGTTTGAGATAAGTTGTCTTTTCTTTACTCTATTTGTATGATGTTGCTTTTACATATAAAATCCATGTTTTGTCATCTTTTCCTCATGTGTCTTGAGTAGATTTCTTTGACTTCCTCCTTTTCACTTCGAACTTCATTTACTTTTTGATCTGGCCAATTAAATTGTTAAAAATTATTGGGAAACATATGTTCCGAAAGGATTTTGAGTTCCACAACAAAGTGAAGGTCACATTCAATGTCCATGAATGAGAGAAGTAGTTCATGGGGGTTGAGTGCAAATAAATTGGGACATATACTTTGATGGGCGTAGAATTGGAGATTTCAGAGTGACAGGCTGAAATCCTCAATTTGGTCCTAGGATTTGGAAACCAAAGCGAGAGTTAGCCTTCAGGGGAAGGGAAGTGGGAGCTCTGGAGTGAGAGCTAGTATCCTCCCAGCCTAACCACGGATTTGGGGACTGAACATAGGATTAGCCAATGTTCTTTATGCGCTTAGAAAAGGCTAAAGAATATGAATGCTCCTATTTTACACAATACATTTGCATCACTGATCTATGTCACAAAAATCATCATATTATAATGGGAGAGGAGGAAGATTCTTTCTTTCAATTGAACTTTATTATAAATATAGTCCTATTTTTGTTTAACTTGCAAGAAGGTTAGAACGTACTTTGGTAGGAGTAGTAACTACAACTGTTTGTCTTTATTTTAAGAATTGAAATTACCTGTTGTCGGCATATTTTTAGGTTGTGTGTTGTATTTTTTAAAAGGGGTCGCCTACAGAAATTGTCGGCGAATTTTTAATTTAATAATTTGAAAAGTAGTATTTGATTTTGAAAATAATTTTAAGTTTGAAAATTTTAAGATATGAAAATCAAACCGATCTCACATCCCAAATAGTTTATATAAACGAGCACCGCACCACAAACCGTGTATCTATCCCTAAGGATAGACACCGCTTGCAATGGTGGGGCTCGGTTAAATAAACTAGAAGACTTGTGACATCCGTTTGGTCCGCGAACCAATTTTATAAGCCGACAAATTCCCCTGCTTAATATGAAAACATTAAACGGGGTTTATATTACTCAGGTTCTTTAAAATTCCCTATAAGGGCAAGCCCTATAGTTAATTACATCTTAAGTGACGGGAATCACCTAAGAAAACTCTCGATAATAATCAATAATTCGCTCTCAAGAATTTCAAAGTTTAAGTTTTCAAAGGATTGAATTTTGGAAATTCGATAGGGAATGGATCAAGTTTGGAACATTTTATTTTGGGAATTCAAAGGAAGAAAAGTAGGAGAGATTACGGATTCGAAGTGAACTTCGATAATCTCCCGACTATCCTATTGTTTGGCTTGGATTTAGGAAAGTCCTAATGTTTATTTATTGTTTTGATCTTGTCAATTTTAATTAATTAGGGCTTATATTTATATGATAGAATCATACAAATAGCCTGGAAGATGTGAGGGTTTATGTCGTACCAAACGACTACCTCGGAGTCCTAAGACCGGTTAGGGCTTAATTTGCAATGCAAATGCCTAACGAAGAGTCGAGGATTTATGTTGCACTAGGCAAACTACCTCGAAGTCCTATGGCTTTGTTGTTTAATTCTAAGAATGGTTTTGCTGATGTGGATTTCAGTTTTGCTGACGACGATGGCCGTGCTGCCCACCATGCTCCGAGCTCCTTATTGTTGCAGAGATTTAGTTTTAGAAATCATAAATCAGGGGATGAGAAAAGTGTTTTGGTTTAGAGAAGTCTTAATTTTCAAGTGTTTTTTGTGTTTTAATTAAAACAAATCTTAAAGTTGATTATAACGACACCGGTTAAGATCCCGCGGTTCCATCCTTCAGGCATCATTATTTTTATCGGATTCACTTAGTCCGGATGAATTTGCTAAACTCAACTGAATGAGTTCCACACTTTCATTTAGACCGTGGGAAATCCCGTTAGCAACACGTAGGTTACATCATCCGAGGTATTCCCGATCATCCAACGGGACGTTTTAATTTAGTTGTAATTGTAGTTTTGTGTTACGTTTGTGATTAAATTTTGAGTTGTCTTATATTTTGAAATGTTGTGGAGGTGAATTTTATCTTGCAATGACTTTTAACTTAGTTTTGGTTTCAGTTTTAGGGACTATCCTAAAGGTGTGGGTTCTCATGCAACAGTTGTTTTATCATGCAAGAAAAGTAAAGTGCATTTGCAATAAAGTAAATTGCAAGAAAGTAAATTGCAGGAAAGTAAATTGCGATAAAATAAAAGCGTACCTGGAGGGTCTTCTCGTCATTCCAAGCTGCACTTAAAACACGATTAGAACATTTAAGCAAGTTCCTAGGTAAAGCTAAGGTAAGGGTTATGGTTTTCTACCAAATTCCTAATCCTATAGCTGGTCATTTCCTATGACGTCTAGGTTCCTTGTGTTTTTGGTTTGAAGACGATTTTCTTCATCAAAGAACAACTAAGTCCAATTGTTTTTATAAATATCCTATCATATTGAGGAAGTGCTTAAGACGAATCTTAAACATCTTTTCAATATTTCTAGGATTGTTTTAAGTCCAAATGAATTTAATTATATAAATGAATCGATCGTCCGAGGTTTTCAAGTTTTGTTAACTTGCTCAGTGAACTTAGGACATTTGAATATCCCTATGAGTGAAATGACATTTCATTTAATACTCCATTTAAGAGTTATAATAGTAAAAGCTCCTAAGGGCAAAATGATATTTAATGATTTGTGATTCAAATTTAAGTTCAAATTGATGATTTAAGTTTGGAATAGTGTTCAAGTTATTTTAGATTTATTTTTGAGTTCTTTATGTCTTAGGTGATGTTATTTTTTAATTCAATCTAATTTCATTTAATTTAATCTAATTTAATTTAATTTAATTCAATTTAGTTTGATTTTGATGTTACATTAAATTAATTTGATTTAATTTAATTTTTTTTTGATTTAATTTAATTTGATTTAATTTAATTTAATTTAATTTGATTTAATTTTTTAATTTAATTTAATTTAATTTAATTTAATTTAATTTTTAATTTAATTTAATTTAATTTAATTTAATTTAATTTTTAATTTAATTTAATTTTTCAATTTAATTTTATTCATTTTTTTAATTTTAATTAAAATTTTAAAAGAGTTTAATAATTTAATTTTAGTTTAATGATTAAGTCTTTTAATGTTTTAAATTTGAATTATCATTTTAATTAAGAATTAAACATTAATGAAATGATTAATTTAGGGATTTTTTAAATTAAAGAATAAATCTCTTCCTAATAATATCCCTATTTTAATAATTCACATTTTATTATTCTTCCAAATTTAATCAATTATTTAATTAAAGTTTAATCATTTTAAGTTGCTTAATGGGTTTCTACCCTCCAATTATTTAAATTTCAATCATCCAAATCAGATTAGGATCAAATATTTTCACTTGTTAATTTTTTTATTAAACCTAAAGTTTTAATTTAAGGGTTAAAATTTTAATTACCATTTTACCCTTTAAGCTTAATAATTCCATAACTCACTAAATTGAACTCAAATGAACTTGAAATTTTTATGTGACTTCACTCATATTCAATAAAGACATGAGAGGAGAAAATGTGATTTTTCTGTATTTAATTTATTTATATAATTATTTTTGGTAGAAAATAGAGATTTCCAAGGAAAATTTAATAACATGACCAAGGGAAAGTTTCTGTCCTTAAGAAAAATAGGGGACATTCCTAATGACCAGAGGACCACTTGGACCAATTTTGATGATTTTTTGAATTATATTATTTTTATTAGAATTATTTTAAGTTCTGGAGTATTAATTAATTTAAAAATAGAATATAAGTTGAAAAATGAATTTTATAATTTTTAAAACTCTCTCTGATATCAAGGATTCCAGAGAACTAAATTTTACAATTTTCTAATTTTTCTTTGATTTATTATAATTATTTTAGTGAAAATGCTAGAAAATACATTTTTTTTAATTTATTTTAAAATTACCCTAGAACTTTAAAAATTAATATCTCACCAAATAGACCTAAGAAAAATATGGGGTTTGTTCCTAAGTGATTAAAATTCAAAATGTGACATTTTGGTGAATTTTATTATTTTTGTGATTTTTATTATTTTTTAATTATTAAAAATATTAAAATAATATTAAAAATCAACTTTTTTAGAAAATTGAAATTTTAATTTTCTTAAATTCCCCTGATATCAGAGAGGCTCCAAAACCAATTTGGTGAATTTTTGAAAGATATTTTGAAAGTTATGAATTTTTAAAGTTTAAAATGACTAAGTGGCTTAATCAACCCATTTAGTAGGGCTAACCAAGTCCAATTGACCTCAAATTTTTGTGGTGGTTTCCTCTGATCCTAAAAGTCAGTGGAGAATTGATTTCAAGTCAATTTGGTGTATGGTTAGCTCTAATTAATTAGAGACCTATTTTGAGTGTTTAAGCCAATTAGGATTGTCTAAAATGAACTAACTCAAAACCTATTTTTCCTAGGGTTCTCTAGTCATAAGAAACATCACCAAATTTTCCTTGAATTTATTTCACAACATGCTATTTATTGGAATTAAAATACTCAAAACAGTGACATGAATTTGAAAGATCAATAACTCTTCATAGGGATGGCCTCGACTTTGGAAAATTCGGGGAATGTTCCCAAATTCGAGAGGCTTCAAAAGTCCTATGGTCTCATGCCATGGTGAATTGTATACATGCATGGAGAATTAAATGAATGCAGAGAGTAAATAAATCATAAAAAATAAAATACTTGATGAAATTAAATGATTTCTTTTCCACATTATTCTCCTCTGTTCACTGAGCAAGAGGGTATTTTTATTTTATTTTTATGATTTTCCTACACAAAGTTATGAATTTTTGAAGTTTAGGGAATTAAATAAATAGAAAATACCCCTATTTATCTACTTATCCACGCGGCGCCAGCGAAACATCGGCAGCTCCGAAGGGATACGTGTCGCGCTGTGATTGGGCGCCGCCATCTGAGTCAGCCGTCCCGGGGCCCGCTGTATCGTTCCGTCTCCTCATCCGGCGTGATCCTGGCCGTCCGTGCGCGCGTGTATTAAATGAACGGCATCCGTTCATCGTCCCCAAGCCTCCTAACCCGAGAACCGTCCACCTTCTAGCCCTAAGATCTCACTCAATTCTCCATGGATTTTTATGTTCTTATGCTCTATGGATTCGTCTTGAAGAGACGAACACATCTATACGGTTATCATGCATTGAAATTAAGGCATTTGAAATGGAGAATCTCTAGAAGCTCGGGATGAAGAATTAGCTCATACCTTAGCTCTGAGAGGTGAAGCCTCGATCAGAGATGCTCAGCACGTTCGTTGGAACTGCAGGAGGCTAGGGATGAAGCCTGGAGGTGTGGTGAATTGCCTAGGTGTGATTTTCACCAAGGCTGATCACAAACTTTGGAGTCTGGAACAACTGGGTGGCCTGGAGATGGGGCTTTTGCTGGTGGACACCTTCTCTTGGTACGGTGAAGGTGTAGATGAGTTTAATTTGGTTTTGGTGTAGGATTCGGGAATGTCCTGTTCGGCTCGAGAATTGAGCTCCAAAATTGAGCTCGATCAATGGGGATTAGAGCGAGGAGAACGGTGGGGATCAATTGCTCTAAGTACGGAGGGGAGTGAGGAGTGATTTTGGCGAGTTTTGGTATGGTACGGTTCAGCACCTCTTCATGGCCGAGAGGTGGGGGGTTTAAATAGACGAGGTTGGAGGGCCTCCCAGGGGGAGTTGAGGGTTGGGATCAGCTGCTCAAGGCAAGTGAAGAACAGCTGCAATGGCCATTGGGCATGGGGCAGCTCAGCAGGGTGGAATTCCAAAGTTGGCTCACTCCCAAGGTCTCGGGCATGGCGTTTTCCGGCGGTCGGGTGGCCGGCCGGCCGAGCATGGGTCACCCTCGAGGTCGGGTGGGTCGGGGCTGGAGGCTTGTGCGATCAATTGGCCATGGACATGTGTAAAGGGTTTGAATCGAAGTGGAATGGGAAAGGCCTAGTTTTGGGTCTAAATGGGTCAACTCACCCATTTGGGCTTGGTGCACCCTTCAAGGTGGCCTTGGGTGCTTGTGGGGGATCAAATGGATCGAGCTTGGTTTGGCATGGAGAAGTCTCCATCCAAATAAATTTGGATTAAATTTAGGTTTAGGTGAATCATGATTAAGGCTAATGAGCTTTAGGGATTAAGGAAAGGGGCCCTCCTTCTTACCCAATATGGCATGGTGGAGTGTCCAAGGCTCTCATGGCTCACATGTGGCTCATGCATGGCTTCATGGCTCACTTTTGGCTTGGGGAAAGCTTGGTCGATTTCATGAAAATGGATTTTAGGAATTTTTTGGTAATTTGATGGAAATTTGTATGGAGCTTGATTTGGAATGATTTGATGATGAATTTAGGACTTAGGTATTGAGTTTAATTGAAAGTATGATGAGGGGAAATGTCATGTGGGCTTTAGGGTAGATTTTGGGCTCATTGAAATGGTTTTAGATGGGCTTTTAAATGGTTTAGGAAAGTGGGCTTTTAAATTTTAAAATGGATTTTGGGATGAAATTTTGGTAAAGGCTTGGGCCAAATAATTGTTGAGTTTGGTTTAGGGATGTGTCATGAGTGGTTTGAAACTAATTTGAGGTGATTTGGGCTTGAATTGGTTTGAAAATGGGCTTTTTTGGTGAAGAGGCTAAGGTAGGCCAAAATGGGCTAGCATGGGCCAATGTTGGGCTAGGGTTGAAATTGATGTAAAATTAATGTTGGGAAATGTTTATGGGAATGTTTCAAAGAGGTTTTAGCTTTGATGGGTTTTGATTTTGGGGTTTGGGCTCATTTGGGTTAGGTTTGGGTTTAGGTCAAAAATGGGCCTTTTGATTTTGGGTTGAATTTGAGTGGGGTTTGGGTCAAAACCTTGGGTAAATCATGTTAGTGTTTTGTTTGTGGGGATGTTAGGGAAGGTTTAGAAAAGATTTGGGGTTGATTGGAATTGAATTGGGTTGGATATGGTTAAGTTTGGGTCATGGGTCCAAATTGGGCTTTAAGGCCAAAAGTGAAATTGGATCCAAATTTCAATCAAATTGGGCTTGGATCTGGTCTAGATTGGTGTTGGGGATGTTGAATTGAAGTTTAGAATTGAATTGGACCAGAATTTGGGTCAATTGGGTAGGTTTAGTTTGACATTGGGTTCACTTTGGGTTAAAATGGGTCAAATTGGGGGTTTTGACAAAAGTAGGGTAAATTGACAAAATTGGCCCATGGTGTAGTTGAACAAAATGAAATTGGGAATATTTGGGATTTTCTGGAATTTTCTGGGAATTTTCTGAATTTTTGGATTTTTTGGCTAGGAGGGGTATTTTGGGTATTTGGAGGGTATTGGGAGGTATTTTGATATTTTTGATATTTTTTGCTATGGATGATCAACTTGATTGGTGAGGAAATGTTTAGGAATGTTTTTGGAGAATTTTGGGTAATTTGGAAATTTTGGAGGATTTGGGTAATTTCAAGGGCTTTGGGTAGGTTGGCGGGTGTAGGGTCCCGGGGGTCAAAAATTGAAAATTTGGAAAATGGAAGATTAGGTGAATGTAAGTGGAATGAAATCATTTTTGTTGGGCCATGAAGCCATATCAAGCCCACATGAGCCATGAAGGGACTCATGTGAGGCACTCACCATGTTGTTCCTAACCCTCTTAGCCAAGGGCTTAGGGGTTAAGGACCATCCATGTGAATCACCTACATGAGTCAGGAGGTCAAGTCGGGTATGGGTGTGTTTTTAGGAAGTGTGTGAAGGTGTAGTGTATGTGTAAGTCAACCCTTCACCAGACCAGGCCACCCAGGGCAGTCCTAAGGCCAAAAAGTCCTATAGGAACTCATCCTTTAAACTTCCACATTTGATTTCAACCCTCTAGGTGATTAGGGGTCTACAGTCAAGTTTGTGGAGTTTGTAGGGAGTTTAGAAGTGGTTTGAATTTCTAAAAGGTGGGTCTCAATTCTAATCCTCTAAGATAGTCAAAGGAGAAGCCTAAGGCTAGATCCTAAGTACTAAAGAGAAGAAGAGAAGACCTCATCAAAAATGAGGTCAACACCTGTAATTGTGTTGTGATTCAAGAAGTTATTTCTGTGCTACACCATAAAATTAATAGCCTCCCTGTGGGATCAAAATCCAGGATTCCACTAGTGCCCTCTATTACTTGAGCGATACGTATACTTGCGTTTAATTGTGTGACTCAATAGAAAACGAAATTAATATATATATATATATCTAAGTTCATAAATTTTGGCAAATAAATACGGTTGCACAAATACCCTAATGTTGAAAACTAAACATCAAACACTCAATCAAAGCATAAAGAGTCTTACATTAAAGCAAATCCACCATAAACACACATAAGCATATATAAGTTCAAATACTAGAAATTTAGTCTTTAGAGTCACTACTCCTCATCTTCATCAGTACTATCTTCTCTCGAATGTCTCCCATGATTTGGTGATGCACATATATATTATAAAAGGTCTATATGGAAATTCATTAGTTGAATCTTCTCCAATCCAAGCAATTTTCTTGAACATGCATATCATACATTCTCTAATGCGCCCCATGTTATCAAAATGCTCATTCATCTTCCAATAAAGATGAACAAATAATTTCGTAATATTATTAATTGCATTCATAATATTCTAAACTGCTTTCTCCAGTTTCTTGATCCTTTTTAGAATAACTTGTGAACTAACAGGAATGTAGGGTAATAAAGGTGATGACTTTTGAGATGGTTGATTCATAAAAATGTTCATATCATCTTCCTTTCCAAATCCTATGCAGTTACAATAATCAGTTGGGTCCGTAGGCTTCCAAGGCAAATGCAATTTTTCCCAATATTCACTTGTGACTGACTACAAAGCAATAATATGGTTGAAGGATGTCCCAACCCATAAATTGATCCTTGTACATTCAAGCCCAAAACAGAATTCACAATTATAGAACCCACATCAACAGGTTTTCCCATTTGAATGCAAGAATTCAGAATGATACTCTCCTTCGTTACTTTACTAATTTTCATGATAGGGAGTAATTTTGCTGAAATGAAGAAATGACATTGCATCGATGAAAGATTTAAGAGTGTAGAAGAAATACTTACATGCCCGTCATCTCTTGTCTCCCAATTTTCATTTTCATCAGTTAAAAATTGATAGACTTCATTTATGATATCCTAAGTGGGGATGAAATTTGCGTAATGGGAAACTGGCACAATATAAATAAATTAACTACCCTAGAAGGAGAAAATGGTACCCACCTGCCTCAAACATAGACGACTCCTTGGTTGATTCCATGAAGATTTGCATAAAATTCATTCACCACTGGAACAGCTACCGCAGCAGTAGTGTAGAACAGTACTTCACATCGCCTTTGCATAATAATCTATTCTGCTAGAGTACTTGGATTACGCAATCCTTGATTCATTAAGCCTCTTTTCTTATTTAGAAAGTTCTTGTCAAGAACTTTGTTGTAAAGTTTCTATGCCTCAAAATTGATGAACTTTCTTGTAATGAAAATTCCATATCTTGAAGTATTTTTGGAATTCGAAGCCAAGGAATTCATCAAATGGTGAATCAATTGACATTTCTCTGTCCAAAGTGGCTTTAAAAAAGAGTTTTGGGAGTTATTTGGACAGGAAATCTGTAAAAAAGGCACTTAGAAGGAACTAACCCATCCAAGTAACTGCGGACCACAGTTGGCCACCGTTGGCGCCTAGTCTCTGTAAGATGGTGCCACGGTGCCCATCCTGGCGTCGTCGGCACCTATCCTAGTGTCGTTGGCCCCTAGAGTAGGTTTGCTCACCATTATATTTTTCATCCAAATGAATTTTAAATCTTCCATTAATTCTAATAATTGACATCATTTATGACATATAAGAATGTGTAGGACTCCAAAGAAATAAATAATCATAATTTTATTAATAATAACAACTGAAACAAAGTAAAATAACAAACCTAACTATGGGTTACCTCCCACAAAGCGATTGGTTTAACATCGTCAGCCCGACGTATCCTACTTTTACTCATGATGACTCAACATTAAAACCTCTTTAAAATGTGGTCTTTTCCCCCTCAATATAAGGTTTCAATCTGTGCCCATTAACTTTAAATATATATTTAGTTTTTGGATCTTTAATATCAACAACTCCAAAATGATAGACTTTAATAACAATAAATGGTCCTAACCACCTAGACTCTAGTTTTCCCAGAAATAATCTCAAAATTATATTATATAACGATATTTCTTGTCTAGGTTCAAATTTTTTTCTTAATAACTTTCAATCATGCCATATTTTCATTTTCTCTTTATAAATGTTAGCATTATCTTATGATTCATTTCTGATCTCTTTAAGTTCATTCAGTTGCAACAATCTTTTCTCACCATCATCCTTTAAATTGAAATTCAATTCCCTAATAGCCCAATATGCTTTATGTTCCAATTTTATTGGCAAGTGGCAAGTCATTCAATAAGTTAGTATATATGGGGACATTCCTATCCGAGCTTTATAAGTTGTTTTATATGCCCACGAAGATGTATCTAATCTAGCAGACTAATCCAATTTGTTGGGATTTACAGTTTTTTCCAAAATTCTTTTAATTTCACGATTTGATACTTCTGCTAGACCATCAGTTTAGGGGATGACAAGCAGTTAAAAATTTATGCAAAATATTGTATTTTCCAACTAACTTCTCAATTCTCTAATTCCTAAAATGGGATCCTCCATCAATGATGATCACTCTCGGCATTCCATATCTTGTAAAAATATTTTTTATTAAAAAATTTGAAACACTCAAAGCATCAACTTTTGGTAAAGCTATTGCTTTAATCCACTTTGATCCATAGTCAACAACATTTAATATATATATATATATATATATATATATATATATATATATATATATATATATATATTTACAAATGAAGAAATAAATGATCCCATAAAATCTAATCCCCACACATAAAATATTTTAACTTCCAATGTATAATTCAGAGGCATCTTATTTCTTCCAGAAATATTTTCTGCTCGCTAACATCAATCACATATTTTAATTTATTCAATAACATCTCTAAAAAGAGTAGACCAATAAAATCCATATTGTAAAATCTTATGTGCAGTTATATTAGTTCCAAAATATCCTCCAAATTCAGAATCATGTCATCTTTGAATAATTTATTCAGTTTCTTCATAAGACACATATCTCTTAAAAACTAAATCCTTCTACCGTTTATATAGATACAGGTCATCCCAAAAGTAAAACTTATTATCATAGATAAATTTATTTTGTTGTTGCTTTGTTAAATCAGATGGTAAAATATCACTCAAAATTTAGTTAACAATGTCTGCATACCATAGTATCTTCTTTCCATTACTACTATACTATTGTTCATCATAAAAGTTTTTGAAATTTAATTTGTAAAATTAGATAATTCTTTCTATTCCATCTAAGATAAATGATCAACTATTTAATTATCAGTTTCATTTCTATCCACTATCTCGAAATAAAACTCTAGCATTAGAAGTATCCATCAAATTAATATTGGTTTTGCATCCGCCTTTTGCATTAGATACTTAATAGCAGAATGGTTTGTATGAACTATACATTTAGCCCTAATTAAATAAGACCTGAATTTATCGAAAACTAAAATAATAGCCAATAACTCTCTTTCATTAGTGGTGTAATTAATATGAGCATAATTAAGAGTTTTACTAGCATAGTATATTACTTTAAACACTTTGTCATATCTTTACCCTAAAACAGCTCTAATCGCATAATCATTGGCATCACACATTAGCTCAAATTGTATCTCCTAATTAGGTCAAACTATTATAGGAGCAATAATTAATTTTTCTTTTATAATTCAAAGGTCTTTATGCATTCTTCATTAGAATCAAATTTTATGTCTTTTTCTAAAACTTGACACGGAGGCTTAGTAATTTTTGAAAGCTCTTTTATATAACCCCTGTAGAAACTAGCATGTACTAAAAAACTTCTAACCCCTCTCACTATAGTACGAGGTTTTATTTTCTTAATAATTTGCATTTTCACTGGATCTACTTCCATGTCATTTTCAAAAATTTTATGCTCAAGTACAATTCCTTCTGCAACCGTAAAATGACATTTCCCCAAATTTAATACTAAATTTATTTTTCATAGAGTTCCAAAACTTTTTCTAAATGATTTAAACATAATTCAAATGAAGTTCCTAACACTAAAAAGTTATCCATAAACACTTCCATTTCGTTTTCAATTAAATTACAGAAAATTAACATCATACATCTTTGAAAAGTTGCATATGCAACAAAGGGCATTCTCTGAAAAGCAAATGTTCCATAAGGACTAGTAAATATTGTCTTTTCTTGATCCTCATGAGTAATTGAAATTTGATGATATTTGGTATATCCATCCAAAAACCAATAATATTTGTGCCCAGCTAATCTATCCAACATTTGGTCTATAAAAGGTAAAGGAAAGTGATCTTTCTTAGTGGCGACATTTACTTTCTATAATCAATATAGATTAGTCATCCAATGACTTATCTTGTAGGTATTAATTCATTTTTCTTATTTATATCAACTTTCACTCCCCCTTTCTTTGGAACGTAGTGAATTGGACTTACCCAAGCACTATCTGAAATATAATATATTATTCCATCATCTAAAAACTTTAAATTTTTTTCTTAACTACTTCTTTCATCATTGAATTTAATCTCCTTTAAGGATCAGCCTTCGATTCAAGTATTCATCCAATAAATTTCTGTGCATACAAATTGAATGACTGATTTGTTTAATATAAGCTAAAGTCCATCCGAAAGCTTTTTTTGTATCTTTATAAAGTTTCCAATAGTTTTGGCACTTGTAATTTAGTTAAATTTGACGATATTATAGCAGGTATTGTAGATGAATCCCCTAAAAATACATATTTTAAATGTGCGGGTAATATTTTTCATTTCAAGTTAAGAAGGTTTTATAATTGAAGGAATAAGATTTTTATTATCACTTTCCATGATATCTATCATCTCAAATCTTTCCTGAACATAATCCAACTTTTCATTCTCCATCTCAACATTTTTAACTTCCCTCTCATCCTTATCCTCATATTTTTAATCTTCTTGCTTTAATTTCTCTTCAAACTTTACCTTAAAATGCTCATTACTCAGATAATCACAAACTTCCATTCTAAAACATTCATTATCTTTTTCTGTTGCTGAAATTTCATGGATTTTGATATATTAAATGTTACCTCTTGATCATTAACTCTCATAGTTAATTCTCCTTTTTGAACATCTATCACAGCTCTTCCAGTAGCAAGGAATGAATTTTCCAAAATAATAAGAATTTCTTTATCTTCCTCCATATCTAAAATAATAAAATCCACTGGAAAGATAAATTTATCAACCTTCACTAATACATCTTCTATAACTCTTTTAGGATAGGTGATTGAATGATCAACTAATTGAAGAGTTACAGTAGTAGGAGAAATCTCTCCTAAACCCAACCTTCTAAAAATTGATAGAGGCATAAGGTTAATACTGGCTCCTAAATCACGTAAGGATCTTCCAAAAAATTGTTCACCAATAGAACAATGTATAGTGAACCTACCACGGTCTTTTAATTTTTAAGAAAGATTTTTTTGAATAATTGTGCTACACTCCTTACTATGTGCAACAGTCTCATTATTCATAAACTTCCTTTTCTTGTTAAGAACATCCTTCATAAACTTCACATAATTTGGCATTTATTTAAAGGCTTCAACAAATGGAATATTTATAGTTATTTTTTTAAGGATTTCTAAAAATAAAAAAAAAATTAACTTTGTGTTGTTGTTTCAATCTTTGAAGAAATGGGGATAGAGGTCTTTCTACATTAATTTTCATTGGTTTAATTGGATATTCTAAATCTAGACATGTATTATCGTTACCCTTTTCAATTTCAACTCTTTCCTTTTCAGTTTCAATTTCTTTTTTTACTCTTATTTCCAATTCCTTTCCACTTCTTAGTTGAATAGCCTTAATTTGCACTTTTGTTTTGAACTATTGGATTAATTTTGACATTACTACGAAGAATTCCTGAAGGTCTCTTACTAAGAGCAATCGCAATATGTCTTAATAGATTATTAATGTTTATAATAGTAGCTCATTGACTTTGTAATTGATTACCTTGACTCTGTAATTGATTCCTCATGTTTAATACCAATTCTTCAATAGACAATTTCTTCTTTTTTACTTGTGAGTTACTGATAAAGCCTAGAGAATAATAAGCTATATAGTTAGGATTTCTTTGGTTGTTTGAATTTCCCAATGGGTTCACCGAATTGTTATTAATATTCCAATTTAAATTAGGGTGATTCTTCTAACCAGGATTATAATAATTAGAATAGGGATTATTAGTTCTAATATTTATGACATCAAAGTCACATAAGAAGATTAAGATTCTATAATTTCTCCCAATGAATTTTCCTCTAATGCCGGAGGTGTTTGAGAATAGTTCATTCCAATTTGATCAATTTTCTTAGATATAACAACAATTTGAGAAGCCAAAATAGTTATAGCATCAGAATTATGGATACTAGCTACTCTTTTAGGATTTACCCGTTCAGCGGGCCATTGAAAATTATTAGTAGTCATCTCCTTTATTAAAGAATATGCTTCATCAAAATTTTTTGACATTAATGAACCAACAACAGTTGCATCAATAATAGGCCTACGAGACCCAATTAATTCATTGTAAAAAGTTTGAATTATTAACTAATCTGGTAAAGCCTGATGTGGACACTTTCTAAGGAGATCCTTAAGTCTTTCACAAGCTTTGTATAATGATTCCCCTTCAAACTGCATAAACATGTAATATCGTTTCTAAGCTTAACAATTTTTTAAGGTGGAAAATATTTTGCCAAAATATTTTTGAGATAGTTCTCCACAAGTTCTAATAGATTTAGGAGCTAAAGAATTTAACCACACCTTAGATTTATACCTTAATGAAAAAGGAAAAAGTTTAAGTCTGATAGCATCATTCGACACTCTGTCATATTTAAAAGTAACACACAAATCTATAAAACTAGCAAAATGTAAGTTAGGATCTTCAGTAGATGTTTCCCCAAACTGATTTTTTTATACTATCTGGATAATAGTAGGTTTAAGCTTAAATGAATTAGCTGCAACATCAGAATTTTGAATAGTTAAGTGAGTTTCATCTGCTGTAGGATTAGCATAATCTCTTAAAGGTCTTTGTTGATGTTCATTTTCAATTCTTTGATTATTTAAGTTGTTCGCCGTTTTGTTCAAGTTTTCAAAATTTTTTTGTTGTTTTTGAATTTTCCTAATAGTATGTTTTAATTTAGGGTCGTAAGGTATTAAACCTTCAGATCTAATACTACACATAAACAAACAATATCAGCACAATTAAAAATAAGCAATAACACAAATATAAGTTTTATAAATCAAACAAAAGTTATTTAAATACTACTAAATTTAACGTTAAACGGTGCCAAAAACTTGATGCGGTGTTTTGTATTTCAATTTATTTTTTTATAGATACTAGAATACAAATGCAAGTATACATATCACACAAGAAATACAAGGATCTAATGGAGTCCTGGTTATCGATCCCACGAGGAAGGTGTAAATTTGTGATAGTAGCACTAAAACACAACGTTCAAAATATATAAAACTTACAAGTTAAAAAGCACAAGTTGGCAATATTTAAAGATGCCAATTGAACTAAGTTTACTAAACTACTCTCTAAATTTCAAAGTAAATTTACTAATTCTAAATAAAGCTTTACTAATTTATAAGAAAAAGTTCAAATTTGAGAAAGTATCCTTCCCCTTGCAATGAGGTTATGGTTAATGAAAGATTTAGATTGTTGGAAATTGGATTGTGATAAATAGGAGCATTAATATTCTTTACCCTCACTCGAGTGCATAAAGAAAATTTGCTACTCATAGGTTTAGCCCTTATGTCTGTGGCTAGGCTAGGAGGATACTAGCTCTCACTGTAGAGCTCCCACTTCCCCCCTCTCCTGAGAGCTAACTCTCGCTTTAGTTTCCAATACTAGGACCGAATTAGGGATTTCAGTCTGTCACCCCTAAAATCTCCAATTTTATGCCTAACAAAGTATATTTCTCTATTTATTCGCACTGAACTCTATGAACTACATTCTCATCCATGGAATTGAATGTGAACCCCACTTTGTTGTAGAACTCATTGTCCTTTTAGATTTTATGTTTCACAATAAATTTTAACACTTAAATTGGCCAGGTTAAAAAATAAATGAAGTACAAAGTGTAAAATCATCACAAGTATTTAATATTTAAATTTCATATCCAATCTATCTCTTCATTTTACCATATCTCATTGCAAGGAGAAAGACAAATAAATCTACTCAGAATTCATGTGGAAGATACGACAAAACATAGATTTTATATATAAAAGAAAGTTTATACAAATAATATTTAATAAACACAACTTATCTGAAACTCTTCCCCAAAGCAAATCCCTTAAATTTCTTTTGAATTTCTTTCTCTTTTACACGACACTCAAAACTCACACCAAACAAGAATCTACACACTCCACACACTCTCTATAGTGACTCTCACAATTTTGGCCAATGACTCCTACTGCAAAACTCTCTTTTCTGGCATTCAAAACACTTTAATATGGTGTTGGGATGAATTTCCCTAGAGATGCCTCAAGCAACCATCCAAAAGTCATCTAAATACAACGAATCAGATAAAAATTTGCAAATAGTTGTCCTGGGTGTCATCGGCACCTTGACTTTGCCAAATGGCAACATCGGTGCCCATCCTAGCGCTGTCGGCATCAGAGCGTGTTTCTGGTTCTCTCCTCTCTGGATGTGGGTGCCATTTAACTCATTTAACTCCAAATTTTGTCTTTTTTGCTTCCTTTTGCTCCAAATGCCAAAAAGTCAACATACCTGCAAAACAAAACATGAAAATACCCTTCTTTAAAGTGCAATATCATAAAAAATGAGTATAAAATATATGTAAAAAATTCAACATATTTTTGGTGCATCACTGATCTACCAAACTCATTGTCTATGTTGGCATCAATTTTTGATGTCACACTTATTGAATGTCCTTTTACATATTATGAGACCATATTTTATTTATACATAGCTTCTTAGAACTTAAATACATTCATAAGAACCCTTTAACACTCAATTATATGACAAAAAAATAGAGTTTGAACTAGTGCACCATGATAGAATTGACACTTGTTGACATCCATTTTTGATGTTGCATATTTAAGATGTTCATTTTGATGATATAAGGCTATATTACATTCATGGATATCCTCCCATGGTTCAAGAGATCCATAAAACCCTTCAACATACATTTTGGACCTAAAACAAGGTTTGACTTGGTGTAGCCGTGTCGGAAAGTGCCCTTGATTATCATAAATTCTTGATTTCACACATGTTTGATGTCCATTTTGATGTTTCAGTGATCATATTTTATTCTTAAATAGCCTCTGATGGTCCAAGGTATCCATAAAGCTCTTCAACAAATGCTTTACGCAAAGGGGGTTTACCGGACCAGACCAAAGCTTAGGCACGCAAAACATGCTGAAAATAATTCTAATAAGATACTCTCTCTTCTCTCTCTCTCTCTCTCTCATTATACACACACACACACACACACACACACAATAAGTTTTCAAATAGACCCCTATGTTGGGGTATATGCATTAATGAAGAAAAATAAGTTTACATCTAATATAAGGAAGGAACATTTATCCCCCCTTATCAAAAGAGCAAGGTCATGAGAAGGAATTACATTTATATTATGCTCCCCTACTGGCAATCCAATTAGCACACTGGTTTCCATCTTTATGGGTGTAGCTCCATAAGATGTTTAGCCTTAATTTGAAATGAAAATTTTAGTATGTTTTATCTGGGGAATAATGTACCAGAGAGGATGTAAATTACCCCTTATAATTTTAGCCTCCTTAGACGAGTCAAGTTCTAAATGAAGATATATCATCCAAGAGTTGAAGCCATTTTAAGAGCCTAAAACACTTCTTGTAATTCTGCATACAATGCATTATCTTCCATAATAGGAGGGTGGAAGTAAAGCTGATAGTCTCTAAAAAGGTTTTTGAAAATTCCTCCCATTCCAACTGCATTATCTTTGTAGCTTCCATCAGTACTTACCTTGATCCAAGGACTTTCAGGTTTTCTCCAGTATAACTTTTGTATCAAGGGAGATGTAAATATTTGTTCCCTTTCCTATTTTAGAAAATTCCAAAGCTTGTTTCCAGAGTTTTATTTGAGTGTTATGGTGATCTTTTAGATGTAAGACATGCAATTGATGTTGATTTGGATGTGTGCTAAGGTAACCACCTCATATTTAATTTTGTTCCTTGATGTCCAAAGAAACAAAAAACAATGCAAGAAATGATTTCTGCATTAATCTCCTTCCATTCTTTCTAGCGATCCAAGAAGCTAGACCAGCCAATGTTGAATCCAGCCAGTTGTAATTGGGATAAGATGTTATTCCACACTTCTCCAGCAGATTTGCAATGAAAAGATAGATGGTGGTAAGATTCTTCTTCACATTTGCATAATTAAAACCTAGAGGGACTCCTGATACCCTTTAGTTTAAGGATATCATCTGTTGGCAGAAATTTGTGAAAACACCTCCAAGCAAGTAGTGACATAGATGAGCTGAAGTATGTGTACAAAAAGTTACTTACCCTATTCAACTTTAGGACATTGGTACAGCTTTTAGTTTGTGTATTTTCTGAGAGAAAGCTTGTTGAGGTTTTTTATGATTAACTGAATGACATTTTGGATTGTGATTCGGGGTTGAGAAATTTCAAATAATTTCTCATTATTGAACAGCCTTTTCAATTTGTTCCCATCCCACTGATTATTGGACCAACATTGCTTGATGGACAGTGGGGTTAAAGTGTTGAGAATAGCAACACCTTCAGCCAATTTCCCATATAACAGCTAGTGTCTAACCAAAATCAATATTCCCCTCACCAACCTCTTAGATGTAAAGATCCAAAGCCATAGATCGGATATTTAGCATTTAAGCCCAAGTTTTGGAGTCTCCCAGCTTTTTCTTTGCTGCAAAGGGGTGTGTGTACTTATGGTACTTGCTGCTATTGAATTTGGCCCAATTGGTGTTCTCCATCAAGAATTTAATCCATAATTTGCAAAATAAGATTTGATTAATATGTTGAAAAGATTTGTTACCGAGAACAACATCATTAATAGGCATACATAGTTTGTCCCATTTAAGCCACTGTAAATGTTTGTGTCTCCCCTCCCAAAGAAATTTGTTAAGTAGCATCTCAGATAAGAAATTTGTTAATTAGCATCTCCAATAACCTTTGTAAGCCTTTTTTCATCTTCATCATTTGCAAAATGTACATAGGGAATGAGGATAGAATGCTTTTGATAAGTTTGAGTCATCCACCATTTCATATATAAGCATTTGTCCAGCAAGAAATTTGTTTTGAAAATTTGGCCACCACTTCATCGAAATGAGTTTGATTTCTTCTTCTTTTGATGATTTTAACACCTAAATACTTTAAGGGGAGCAAAGCAATATTGAAACTGGTATAATCTTTAGTCTAGTTTTTAGAGGATGGCTTCACGTTGTTGTTGATTATAATTTGAAATTTGTGGGAATTGAGTGAGACTAAAAAGTTTATTAGACCTTGTGAGAATACTATATATCTTCCTTATAGTGGGTTTATATGTATTAGAAAAGATGATCACGTCATCAATATAGATGAGATGACTAACAATATAATTAGCTTTATTAGAAAACCTAATGTGGCCATGGGATTGATATGCGTTGTTGAGCTACCTTGACAGATAATCCATCGCAAGAATGAAGATGGAAGGAGAGAGGGAGTCTCCTTGTTTTATCATTCTATAAGCCTGGAAGAAGCCATGAGAGTTCGCATTAACTAAAATAGTGTAATAATTGTTATGCAACCACCTTTGAATAATTGGATAGAAACAATTATTGAATTCCTTTGCTTGAAACACTTCTCTGATGAACTGCCAATTGATACTATCATAGGCTTTTTTGAGATCTAGCTTAAACATGATATTACTAGCTCTACATGGTTTGTCAATATCCAGCAATAATTCCTGAGTGAGTAATAAATTATCAGTAACGTGTCTTCCCTTGACAAATGCTGGCTGGTTAGGAGCAATAATCTCAGGAAGAAAGGGTTGAAGCACAGAGAACAATATCTTATTATTTTGGAGATCACCGTAGTGAGTACAATGAGTCTGAAGTTGTCAAAGTAGCTTTTGCTTTAATCCTTAGAGATTAAGGTAATAATTGACATAGCAAAATACTTAGGCATGTTCACCCCTAAAAAAAACTCTGCACTGCAGCTATAACCTCCTTCTTCACAGTGGACCAAGATTTCTTTTAAACTCTGATAAGAAGCCATTTGTCCTAGAAACTTAGTCACCATCAATAGTACATAAAGCCATCCATATTTCTTCTTCATAGTGGATGAAATATATCTCAATATGTCTAGTTAGTTCCAGCTCTTCTGCAAATAAGTATGTGTCCATATGTTGTTGATCACAGTGGTGATGTACATTCATAAAACTTTGAAAATGTTGGACAACATTGTTTGCAATCAAATGAGAGTCAGTAAGCCGTTCATTGTTAAAGCCTATGATTTTAAAGATAGCATTTTTTCCTCCAATTTTTTATGCATGCTTGGTAGTATTTTGTATGCCTATCTCCTTCAATGAATTTTATATTAGCAACTTTTTGCCTGAACAGTTGTTCCTCCCAATGGATAGCTTGTATGAGCTTCCAAAAGTTCATTCCCATTTTTTAACCCCAGTGCCTCAGTACTTCCAATTTAGCCTCCTATATCTTCTTTGATAGATGCCCAAAGCATTCCCAGTTTAAATTTTTCAGCTTCCTGGCTACAGATTTCTTGGCTATTTCACAATATTTTCTGTGGTGTATTTCCCTAAATGGGTTGCCAAACTGACTATATAAATGTTAAGTAGTCTTGGTGCTCAGTCCAAAAATTATAGAATCTGAATCTGAACTTGGGATTAGAACTAGTTCCAGAAATGGTCAACAAAAGTGATATGTGATCTAAGCAGGTGTAGGGGAGAAGTGTGACAATAGAGTGAAGTTATTTCTCCATCCAGTTAAGATTGACAAGAAAACAGTCTAGCCTTTCATGTAGTTTAGCTCGCTTCCAAGTATATAATGGGCCAAGTTGATTTAACTCCACAAGATTGGTTGTTGTAATGTTATCTAAAAAAATTGTCATACTGCTCAGATTGATTGGTCTATCCCACCTCCCATCCCCTCCCCCCTATTTTTCATTAGGATAAGCAATATTATTGAAATATCCTCCAACAAGCTACCTTTCACTCATGATATCTTTTATCTGATGTAGTTATTCCCATAACTCAGCTTTGTCCACTACTGTACATCTAGCATAAATAAAAGGTAGCAAAAACATTCAGGAAATCCAACTTAAGCATAACATGTAGGAATTGTGGATGATCAACTATCACTTCCCATTAAACTTCTTTTCTATAAAAAAAGCTAAATTTTACCGTTGTTGTTAGAGTAAATTTAAATGTTGGGGAAACTTCTAACCAACTTGTTATTGACTTTGGACACTAGTGGTTCCAGATTAGGAAAATAGGTAAGTTTATGAATTCTATTTAGATTAAGGAGTTTGTTTAAGGAATTTTAATAAGATAATCCCATGATGTTCCAGCATAGCAACTTAATCATGATGGACGATTTTGGGGACTCTAATGGGTCTCCTGTGTGCCCACCCCTGTGGAGAGTCAATAAGACTGTCTTCTAGCAGATTTCTATTTTATAGGCTTCCTTTTTTCCTTCTTCTGCTTCTCTAAATTTTCCAATGCTCTTCCATCGAGGATCTTATTAGTGGTAAGGTTTCTTCTACAATTTTAGTCTCCTGTGGATCATTTACTATTGGATATATTGTAATATTTGGTGCAATCAGACATGTGTTGATTGGCAATTGTTGTTCAATATTTCTGATATGCTTGAAGGGTTGCTTACAAATGTAGAATCACTTCTCCCTAGATTTTTGTCTGTCAGTGTTAGGAATGGTGACAACAAACAGATCCTCTAAAGGGTATACATGAGTAGCAATAGCTCCCAAGGAAACTGCAGGATCCAAGTCTACCAATCTTGTTGCATCCACTAAATTATCTTTATTAGGGATAGGTGGACCCTTTTGAGATTGATCCTCCACAATAGTATCTATATCCAAGTGTACCAGAGGATTATGTATCAAGTTGGGGTGTAGTCTGAAACATTTATCCATTGTGTGACCAAACATCTTACAATGGTTACAATCTTAAGGTCTTGACTCCATAACAATTTGTTGCTAATAACCATTGTGTGCAATACGAAGCAAAATTTTTTCAACTTACGGAAGTGTGATATCCCTCCCCACTAGGATCCTGACAGCAGAAGGCCTAGACAAGTTAAATGTGGACATATCTAATTTCATTGGTCTCATAAGTGTAGCCCCAATTGAACAAAGTAGTTGATGGTTGAAAAAGTATAGTTTAAGACCAGGTAGCTTAAACCAAATTGGTACATAAAAGGTTCTTGGCTTGAATCAAACTAGGGAGAGTATTTGAGCAAGCTTATGTACTTTCCCTCAATATGTATGTATTTCTTTGAAAATATTCTTGTATAGTCTTCTTCAATAGTCAGTTGTATCATAACATATCTCCCGTCAAAGAGGCACACCTTCCAAGGTGCCCCCAAAAGTTTGAAATCTTCAAACACTTTCCTAATAATTTCCATCTTAGGATGACCCAATTGGAATTTACCAATGAGTATAAATTTGTAGCATTCAACAAGGTTGGGTAGTTCAGAATCAATGAAAATTAAAGCTGGTTTGCCCCCTTTCTACTAGCTTTGTTAGTGAAGTTGCAAGCACCCTTCCATTAAAAAGAGTCATGATAAATTTGAAATACCAGGTTATCTACAAACTTCAAATTTTCTATGCCTTTACCAACCACATCAACAAATGAAGCCTTGCCCAAATTCAGACAAGGTTCTCGGTAGATACCATTACCACCAAAATGCTACTCAAAAACACCAACAACACCATTTAACTCTGTGATTAACACCAAACTAACACTATGAATGATGCCAACTGGTAAAAATTAAAAAAACTCGGGAAACGACCTTGCCACCAAAACTACCACAGAGACCCCATAAACAATGGAAAACAGAAATACCACAACCAGAAACATAATAAAAACTAATACCATACCACAAAGTACAACTTTAAATAACTCCACCTAACGCTCAAAGGGAGTAATAAGCCACCTAAAACCTGTGGATAACACTAATGATGCTACCACCAAAACCCGGCAACAACCAATGATAATACTTCCAAAAACACGATGAAAACATGAAAATACAACCAAAACGACAACCACTAGCGATATTAAAGGAGAGATCCCATTGAGCAAGAACCCTAGAAACCAGAGAGGTTGCACCGTCATACATTATATTTATGACAAAGCATTATATATATATATATATATATATATATATATATATATATATATATATATATATATATATATATATATATATAAGTAATTTAAATATGCATGTACACTTAGGAATAAAAACATTTATAAATTATTGGCAACAAATGTCTTAAACCTCATCTAACAATTACTCGGTGAAAATATATAGATTTATAATCCATATTAAGAAGACCAATTTGAAAAGAATCTCACCAACCTTCTATTTAAAGTAAATGCTGAACCAACAAATATATAATTATTAGTTCTAGAAAGTATAAATTTGGAGAAACAATTTAGACGTAGAGCGTGCCTACGATTAATTAATTCTTGTAGGCTTCATTTGATGTATAATTAGAAATTCTCAACAACTTTAAAGAAGTAATCAAATTCCGCAGCTTTCTAGAAGCTATACTTTGGCCTACCATAGTCCCCAATCAATATTGGATTAAAAATTAAGTTAATAATTAATTAAGCAAAAATGAGATGTTGAGACGTAGTTATCCAATTGATTTTACAATATTAAACAAAGTTGGGACATTGGTTTAGTTTGGTCTAACGGATTTAAATCAAGGCTATGCTAATTTTGGTGTGTTAGGTACGTGTATTAAGTAAATGATTGTCCTTAAATAACTACGTTTAGTTTCTCATGAGTGGGATAAACTATAGGGTTCTCGTAGAAAATGAAAGACCACTCATGTTAATTAGTTGGCTTCCTTTGTATATTGTTTTGTATAATTTATTTAAGATCACTGTATATATTATTGATTAAATGGCACAAAACTTCATAATTAATACCTTAATTATATTACAAAATAAATGTGGTTTTAAACTATAGATACTTTCAAATGATTTAAAAATAAATCTATTAGATGTTAATGGTATTATATTGTATGAATAGGATGGTTATGTTCAAATAAAATATACGAGTATAAAATTTTTTAACCATGGCTTAGTGGTTAAAGTCATCACACCTATCTTCGAGATGATATATTTGTGTCACTATTCGTCCATTGAACTTTTATTTTTTAGGAAAAAATTAGGAATTTTCTCCTTTTTCTCTTATAGTAAAGTGAATGTTTTGTTGCATGTCTCTCTCTGTAATGTGTCTTGTTCATCCATCAATATATAATATATAAATATATATTTTTATGTTTTTAAAATTAATAGTTTAGAAGGTTTTTAGAAGTTTTACATAACATTTGATCGAATTTTTATATTTTAAAAATGACTTATGGATAATATCTAATCAAACACAATAATCTTTAAGAAAAAATTAAACAAAATAATCTAATCAACATTTAATCATATTAAATCTTTTAATTATTAAATTAACTTTGAAATAACCGCAATGCATGTTAAGCTTAATAAATTTATATTGCTTTCTCAAAATAAAATTAATGGATAAGATCCATCATCATCAAAGTTCAATAAGAATATCTCAACTCAAAAGCTTTTAAACTAATAGGTATTGTAATAACTCAAGTTTTAGTAAATTTAAAAGGGAGTTAGTCATCAAATGACATATCATTAATTAAAATATTAACAAAATATACAAGCTAACAGATATAATTTAAATTTCTCAATATGATCAGCGAACCTAACAACATTTCTTGTATTGTCTTGGAACATTATCTCATTTATTTTATCCATATGATTAATAACAATAAAAGATAAGAATATTTAGATTTAGATTTAGATAAGGATAAACATACAAAAAATTTTTAGATTTAGGCATTTCTATCTAAATTTAATCAGAATGATTTTTTTTATAGTATTATAGTAACTTTAATATGAGTTTAACACAAAACTGATTAAATTTTTTCATTTTGTGCTCATAAAGAAAGCTTGCATTTTATTAATTTGGTAAGATTTTATGACAAGAGATAATAAAAAATCTTCTAGATATTTAGGCTATTGCACCTACCTCTTTCCATTATAAAATTATAAATTCAACAGTAATTGAAAATGATTGTTAAATTAGATTATGCTTTGGATTACTTACTTAAATTCCCTTTTAGATTGTTAGGTCATCAGAATTATATTATTATTTATTCAATTATATATCATAATTTTAATTCTTTTTTAGTATTAAGCATATAATGCTATGTCATCATAATAATACTTGAAGCCACAAGGAAAGATCACGTAAGAAATTGAATGATATTACTCCACCCCATAAATTATGAACGTTGTTTATATATCTAGAACAAATTTTTATAATTGATAATTAATCTGTATGATGAACCTAATCCATGCTTGCACTTTTTCTAAACTTCCGGGAAAAAAGAGCTACATGATCCTAGGCCAAAATATCATATATATATATATATATATATATATATATATATATATATATAAAGCTTATAATAAAAAGATTTTATACTATCGTCATATTTGCTTAAATTGCATGATAAAAAATAGTATTATTCATAATAAAACTTTTAAAGAGTGTGAATATTTGTATATCTAAAAATATTAATTACAATATTTTTAAATAATAATATAATAGTTAAAAATTAATGAAAATTATCCACATGTACAATTTTAATCACACGATTGACCTTAATTTATAGGGACTGCCATAATATATATAATCGTACTGGGATTCAGTTCTAAACTATTATAACCAATTTTAATAATATGACATAGAGGTTTATCTCAAAACTTTAGACAGTAATGCATATATTATTCATTCATAGTTTAAAAAATTCATTGATGTGTTGAGAAATCACTGATTTGGTGTAAATTGATTGGGTGAAATACAAAATTACATCTGACTACGAATGTTTATCTCTTATCTTTTCTCTATTATTATCAGCATATCAAACTCATTAAAAAAAGACAATGAGAAAATATGAATATAAGTATCTGCTCAGAATGGATATAAATTAAATTCATTAGAAAATAATTTTTAGACGTTCCTCCAGCGAACGCCATCATTAATAGTTTATATAGCTACTTCTTATTGTGGTTATCATTTTCAGCATTTCTTTTGCTGATGCTCTTTTTTTATTTTTCATTTGGGGCATTTACGTACATACCACTTAATTCCGATGTATTCTCATATCTACCATTTAAATTTTTATTTCTTACAGTTATATGTACCGCCCAAGTCTTTCATATCACACCAGAAATATCACCATTTTAAGTATTAGAACCTTTCAAGGCCTTGGTGTGGTGGTATGATTGTAAAATTTAGGTGTTATAAATGAAAATACATAGGAATTGAGTGGTATGTTTGTAACTCTTCTTTTCATTTAATGAGTCTATGTAGCAAAAATATAATAATGTGCAGCAATTTAAAATATTTAGAATAACATTATATTTAGGAATGGACAAGAAGAATAAGAATTGTAAGTTGGATAACATATAATGCAAATCTCGCGGATTGAATATATCAAAAAAAAATTAAAAAAATCGAGGTACTGGTTATAATAAAAAAAAAATGAAAAAGAAGGTGGCATACATTCAGAAGGAAAACGTTAAGGATGGTAGCAATATTTCTGAGTCACTGCTCAAGCTTGGAGTATATTGATAGTGCTAATGAAGAGATTATGGAAAATGGTGATAGGTTTATAATTATTTAAGGAGATGATGGAAAGTCCATTTTAGTTGCTATACTCTTCAATGGCTCGAAACATTTTAAACAAGCCATCAGATTTGAAGCCATTTTGAAGAACTGTAGAGTTCAGAGGATGACCAGCAACAAACTCATGTAGTAGCAACTTGCTCACATCGAATGTCAATAGATAGTGTGTGCAATAGTATGCGCCGATGGTCAAAATTTTGGGGTGAGAAAACTAAAATCAACTCATTTGTGCCTAAGTATCAATAGAACTAGAAATATGCAGGTGACATCTTCTTCGATTGCACATAAGATTACAAATATTGTAAAGAAACATCAAAACATCCCCCCCAAACAAACCAACAATGACTTAGTGTTGATGTATGATTTTTTAGTACCACATATTAAATTGTGGCGATGAAGAGAAGAAGCTAGAGATATTGTGTTTGGAGCTATTAAGGAAAACTACAAGTGGATTCCAACACGTAGTGAAGAGGTTACTAAAAGGAATCACAATTCACTTAGTGTATACACATATGATAAAACTCCTTTAAATACCTTTTATGCTAGTGGAATGTATTTTTTGGTTGTATATTGCAGTTATAAAGGTTGATGACAAGTTGCAGAGCCAAAACAAGAAACAGACAAAAAATGTCAGACTTGTGTAGTTACGACAATCTCTCAGTGTGCTAGTGTAATTACGCTAGGATCAGGTATAGCTACGCCATCTTATGGTGTAATTACACTAGACATGAGCGTAGCTATGTTGACGCCATCCAACATCTTATTTTGGCATGTTTTTTGCATGTTGAATTTGACAAGTGATATATAAGGAGCTGCTTTTGGACACCCTAGAGGAGCTTGTCATACTTGGAGAGGATTCTCACGACAGTAATTAGAGTTCCACTTCAAACCATAGGGATTTCTTCCTTCTTTCTCTGAAGAGGGAAGTTCTTGAATGCTTCTGGCTTTAAGTATTGAGGGGTTTCATGTATGAGAGAGATTCATTGGTATTTTATGAGGAATATTGTGAGAGTTTCTCATTGTACTATGATGAATAGGTGTTTTGCGAAGAAAACTTGGCTCAGTTGTAAGTTTATAGTTTTTTGCACTTTTTGCTTCAGTATTGTTAATGAAATCTTCACTATTATTCTACATTATTTATCATAGCTAAATCTACTTTCATGCTTCTGTGATACAGTCTTTCTCATATTTTTATTGTGAGTTTTTTTTTTGTAAATATTTTTTATTCCATTGAATTTCATATGTTGATGTGTTAACTTTTCAATCTTAATTTACTTCAAATTTGATTTGATAGAATGTTAAAGTCTTTTATAATATAGGATTTATAACCTCCTCCTAGAAGAATAAGCGGGTTAACACACAATACCCTAGTGAAAAAGTATTGCTAGTAGAAAACTACAACCTAGATAAGGGGTCCAAGAAATCCAAGGAAACACTACATGTTTAGTTTATACAAATCAAATAGTGTGAATAGTAGAAAATCTTCCAAGTTTACATCTTACAAGTAGTGTACGCAACAGAGTGAGTGTATTAATTCAACAAGGAATGAGAAAACATCCAATATTTGAAAGAGTTCTAATCTACAGATTTGAGTCTAGCTTGAAGGGTTAAGATCGTTTGTTTCTAAAATTTTTAATCCTAATGTTTGGAAATAGTAAATCCTATAAATAGTTTTAAAGTACAACAAGTGATAAAAAATCTCCAATAATTAAGTCATATGCAAATCATTCAGTGTGATTCAAATAAAATTGCCAATCAGGATCAACAGTTTTTCTTAGCCCCACTCTATGTCATAAGAAAATGAGGGTTTCCTATTAGAGTTAGTCCCTAAATCATGAAAAAACTAATTGTTTGCATATATCCGTACATGATCGCACCATTCTCACAACAATATTCCTATTCTCATAGTGGTGTTGGTTAACCTAATTTTTCCACTAGCCTACTTTAGTGATCAGGTTAGAAATAAATTAATTGTAGAAGGTTAAACCATTGATTTACGAGCAAAGTCAACACAATCACATTTCAAATTGCATAAAATCTAATTTTAGGGATTAAGAACATTAGGTCATGCACATAAAGGATGAACACAACAAAAATTTTATTACAAATTTGATAGTAAAAGATTTTGAACAATCTCAAAAATATTCTCCCTTAGTTTACACAAGGTTACAATAAATTTTCATTTTCCACCCACTTTGAGTATATACAAACTTTTTCTCTCTTAAGATTACTCTAAATATATCTAATACTCTCATAAGATTTCTCCAACAAAGCCTATTCTTAGTTGTGAATGTTCCCTGGTGATTCTTTTTGATAAATATCTTCTTCACTTGGTTTCACTACAAAGACCAAATGCTTGGCAAAGAAAACTGTCGAAGATAGAAGCCCTTGTTCCTTCATAGTTCCACTTTTTATAGCCTTGAATCATAACCATGGATCACCACCAACAAAAAATTATTGTAACTCTTAAGTTAGTTCGCTCGATACCAAATTTTTTCCTTGCATCATTAGAGTTTTGGTCTCTCAGTATCTAGAAATAGTGTCTAATTGGGATGAGTGCTTAGGCCCGAGGTGCCAGACGCCTAATAAGTAGTGTCCATGCACTAAGTGCGGTTCCTACGTGCTGAATAAATGGCGGTCAAGTGCATAGTGTAATATTGTGCCTATGAGTCTTGTATTCCGTGCCAAGGTGCCAATTGTTCGGTGGGGGGAGGGGGGGCTTGGAAAGAGCATGTATACAAGGTATAGCTATAGTTGTGTACTGTTTTATGATTTCTAACTTTCTTATAACCTAGACATAGGCTAAGGAGGATTGTGTCCCTAGTTGTCAAATATCACAAAGGAGAACTCATATCAAATATATAGTGAGAACAATATACCAGTGTCATTAGAGCATGACACTCATTACCTCTATAGAACTAAAAGTTGATCCTTGCCATTTTGTTACCGTTATCTTTTATTATTGTTCATTTAGAACAAATCTGACATTCATTCGTGTCATTTTGATCACTTCAAAAAAGATCCATTTAATAAATGAGGACATCCTTGATTAGAAATATTTTGACAACTATTATTATAAGATCGATATACATACTTTTTATCATATATTGTTTGATTGACACCTATAATTGCATGATTGATTGATTTCTTCGTAGTAATATTGGGCATCAAGTTTTTGACACTGTTATTGGGAATAAAAGTTAAAATATTCTGAAAAATTATTATTGAATGAGTAGAATTTATGTTTATATCATACTTTCTATTTATTTGACGTTTGTTGTTGTTATGCTCTATTCTTATTATTAAAAAATACAAGAATAAAATAAATTATGCGCATCTTTATTTCTTTTCCAATGATTGCAAATTCATTTTAGCTGTTCCATTGTCCCTATGTTCTTACTATTTTTTGAATTTACTATTTAGAATAAGTTCACCCTTCACACACCTTCCATTGAATGCATAGGAAATAGTTTATGTAAACAGTTGCCACTTGACCCAGAAATAGAATAAAACAATAAAAAATTCAACATTTTTAAAACCTAAAAGAAACACTAAGAAATAGTAAACCACAGGAAGACCATCTGAAATGTCATAGGAGGTATGTGAACCCATTGATAGAGAAAATCTATTTGATAATCCATTACCCTATCATAGAACCCAGCAAATTTGAGTTAAGACCTGTCATAATCCAAATGCTCTAAAATAACTAGTTTGAGAGAGTCCCCATTGAAAATCCAAACATGCACCTAACCAATTTTATAGAATTTTATGCCACTTTAAAATATAACGGTATACCTAAATATGCTATTTGATTAAGGATTTTCTTTTCTCACTCATGAATAAATCCAAACATGCACCTAACGAATTTTCTCATTCAAAAAGATCCATCAATGCGTGGACTGACTTACCTTAAAAATTCTTGGCCATGTACTTTTCTCCATCCAATACTGTCAAACATAGAAATAACATCATGTCCACCCATTTAAATTGAGATTCAGTCTATGAAGCTAGGAGTTTCAAGGCGTTGCTTTGAAAGTACCCCCTACCACACCCTATCTGATTGGTTGAGTATTTGAACATTTTACAACATGCTAGCAGGATTGTTATGATCCATCTTAGAAATTACAGCTGGGGGTCCCTAATGTTTAAAACATTTTGTGAAGCCTATGAACCAATTGACGAAATGAAAACCAATAAGTTCCTATGGTCTTCTGAAAGAAACACCTACTAGTGTGCACGAGACAGATGCATTGGCGATCATAGCCTCACTGGTTTTCATCATCTCTAGTAAGATATATAATTTTAGGATAAATTTCATGTCAGGATCTCTACCAGGTGATGAGATGATTTGTTAACAAAGGTAGACTTACCATTTATTTTGCCATAGGAAAAAGATTAGTGGGTGGGATTTTTGTGACCTAGGAGCTAGCATCAACCATAAGCCTCATACCATATTTCAAAAATTATGATTAGGAGAAGTCCAACCCACCACCATGTATGTAGTTGACTTCTCTGTAACATATCTTCGAGGAATAATGAAGGACGTTCTTGTTAAAGTTAACATGTTCATCTTGCCTACTGATTTTCTTATCTTGGATACAAAAGAAGATAATGATGTCCCCACTATACTTGGCAGGCCAATTTTAGTTACAAGGCGAGCGATGATTCATGTACAGAAGGGAGAACTTACCATGAGAATCGATGATCGCGACGTTACTTTTGATTTTCTTAAAATTTTGACATTTTTTTAAGACTCTATGAATAATCAATGCCATAGTGTAGATGTGCTGATAGGGGTAGTTGATAGCCATGTTTCTAAATTTTGTAGAACTAGACCCCAGAGAACAAGCTACGGGGGACAAATATTATGATGAAATTACCAAGAAGGAATCAAATATTTTGTGTGAGGCAAACCTAAGACTTGTTAGGGGAAAGTTGAGCTAGTCGAGACCACCGTCATGACAAGCTTGTAAGACTAATCACAGAAGGAGCCCCAGTTATTAGATAAAAAATTTCTCATGAGTGAAGAGAGTGTGACCTTTTAAGAGAATATTGTGTTGTAGCCATCATGAGTTCTAATGATTCGAGTGAGTTACAGGAGGGAGAGATGTTAACCTCATTTTTGGTCAACCCTATTTTATTGTCTTCACCTGATCATAGTCTTGAGCAAATCCAAATTTAAAAAAATTAAATTTCAACTCAATAGAAAAAAAATTAATAAAAAATAATCTCCAAATAAAAAACAAATTTTACCAAACTTAGAGACAACTCTAAAAACAACTTCAATCACTTAAACCTAGGATTATTATTTTCTGTCTTGAGACTTTTTTAAGACTCAAAACCTCATTCTGAAAGTTGCATAAAGCTTATTATCACTTATAAATACCATGCAATAAATTTCAACAATCATTCAAATTATTTTTCATGTAAATTTCTTCAAATTAAATTTTCATGCATGACGATTATTGTCACAACCCTAAAATCATCGTTTTCTTCCCAAGGTCATTCTAGTGATGGAAATTACATTTTGTAAATTACAAAGATCTTAAAATTTACATATAAAAATCATGAGAACTAGTTTGGTGGTCACTGGACACCGTTTTTACATAAAATTCTGTGCTTACGATTTACATGCATGACAAATAGTCATACATAAAATTTTTTTAATAAGTCATTAGTTTTAAAACTGGACTCTCCATTACATTCATATCGTCAAAAAATTTCAAATGAGTCTCTCCAAGCTGAGATCCAACCTCATTTGAGTATCTTTTGAGTTAACGATAATCAAGAGAAAGAAAAATGATAATTTCAATAATAAAATGAGAATTTGACCATAAATCTTTCAAAATGACATCAAATCAATCCTAGACATCAAAAATTCAAAATTCAAAAATAAAAAATATTGACTAATAATATCAAATGAAATTTTTTGCTAAAAATTCATCATTTTCTAATGTCCAATTTGACTGGTCGTATCTTTTTATAGAGTTTGAATTAGTCAAAACCACTCAAATAATTGAATTTATTATATTTTAACATTCAAATGAGCCCATGTCAATTTTTGGACATAATCAACTGTTGACCTCATTTTTTGTGAGGTTTAAAATTTCTCTTAGTACTTAGAATCTAGCCATAGGGCTTCCTTTTGACTATCTTAGAGGACTAGATATGGAGCCCACAACCTAGAAATCTAAACCACTTTGTAACTTTTCTTGGAACTTTACATAGATGGTTATAAACCTCTAAACCACTTGGAAGGATGAAAAAATAATGTGAAGGTTTAGAGAGGAGTCCCCATTGGAATGATTGAACTTAGGGCAACCTTGGGTTGCTACAGCTTGGTCTTGCACACACACCCCTAATCCCTTGAGTTCCCCACCTATTCTGAAACCCTAAACTAGTTCCCCTCTACCCCTTTAAGAAACTCACATGAGTGGTCCCATGCCTCTGGTCTTTGATTAAGATGGCTAGGATCTATATGTGAAGGTTCATAAAGAGATTACCATTTGGCTAGGATTGGTCCTAAAGTGGCTAGGCATGGCTAAGACCCATGAGCAAATACTTCAAAACCCTAATTACACCATAAATGCTAAAATTCAAACTAAAATCCCAAAACTTAACGAAACCTCCAAATTCATTCCAAAACCTTTCCCAAATCATTTTAAACTAACAATTGATTCAAAATCACCCAAACCTACCAAAAATAGCCAAAATCCTAAAATTCCAAATTCCACCCAATTTGATCCTAAAAATCATTTGGAACTTCCCCACATCACCCATTTGTCCCCAATTTGCCAAATTTGACCAAATTGACCAATTTTGACAAAAATCCTAATTTTACCCTTAAATTGCCAAATCCCAAAATCAACTCTAATTTCCACCAGTCCCAAATCTCCCCAATTTCAATTACAAACCTTAATTCAAGATGTATAATTCCATTCTAAACCAATTTGAAGGCCAATTTAACCAACCCCAAACTCTAATTTCAATTTTGAACCAAAATCCCCAATTTTGACTTAAAATCTTAAATTCCCCAAATTAAGCTCATTGACCAATCAATTTATCCAAATTTAAGTTCCAAATCAAAATTCAGCATGCATAAATCCAATTTCATTTAATCCCAATCCAATGTGATCAGTCCATAATCAATTTCAAAAATCCAAATCATCGTGTACATGTTTAAAAGGCCCATCCTCTTATGCATTTTCAAAAGCCCATGGTATTTATTTTAAAAATTTGAGCCCAAATGACAATTAATCCTATCCTCATCATCTCATGGCATCTAAATCATTTAACCATGGCATCAAATGAGTCATACCATGAATGTACATGGCACTATACTAAAATTAGGCATGTTTACCTTTCTCATTTAAAATTCATAAAATCTTAAATAACATTTGCATGAAACCTTCCCATGGGCTCATACATAGCATGGCATGTCCATGGATCCTTCCATGACCATCTTGAAGTCAAATTTTCTAAATTTGTCAAGTGGAGGTGACCACTCCTTCTCCCCTCTCCATTTGGATTTACCCATTTTGTGAAAATCCTAAGCCATTTCCCCATGCCTAAAACAGCCATTTGACCTCACCTAAACACACTTAAGGACCTTAGGAGTAGCTCTAACTACTTTAAGGCATGATTTAGCCAAGTGATCAAGGGTTTAAATCCAAGCTTGCCAACTTATCCAAAACCTAAAATCTCCAATGAATCTTCACCTTGGAGCCTCCAAAGAACCAAATTGACTCCACCACTCAACCTCCCTAGCTCACCTTACCCTGCCCGGCTAACCACCCAAGCCGCCGCAAAACACCATGCACGAGAGGTTCAAAATGGATTAAACCAAAAATTAAACCCTCATGAGCTGGCTCAACTTGATTGACCATTGGAGCTCTTCTTCCCTCCACCTAAGCGGCCTCCCAACCACCTCAACTTGCCCTGAGGACAACCATGACTTCTCCTATTTAAGCACCACCCTCCATGGCCTAAAAGGGATGATGCACTCTGTAAAACTTGTTCCAAATCAATCTTACAACCTAGAGAAGCTCAACCCCACCATATTCCAGCCTCCTTGATCTCTAGCTGAGCTCAATTTCTGAGCCCAAGATTAGGCTGGAAATAAGACACCTTTCTAAACTCTATAAAACCACAAATTGATTATTCTCTGAGCTTCACCAGAGTAAGAAAGGAAGTTCCCCATACAAATCCCCACCAATTAGAGCCTTTGTACCAGACTTCCATCAAGAGCTACCCTTCTGTAGGAGGAAGTCCTACATAGACCATTCACCAAAGCTGATCAACACATCCATGAGGTGCGCTACACTTGACTGAAGCTTCTCTAAGAATCTAATTAATGCCTCCCCTCTCAGGGAAAGATGTGGATCAAATTCCCCAAATCTGAGCTCTGTTTGAGACTTTATGAAGAAAATTTTCAATCCAAGCTTAATTAAACGTATAAATATGTTCGTCTCACTTAGATGAAGTTCTAGGAACAAACCCTATGTAATACGGTTTAGAATGCAGTGAGATATTAGGGTTAGAAAATGTGCGGTTCTCAGTTTTAGCCAGTTAGGGATGATGACCCAAAACCATCCAATCGCGCGTGTATCGGACATTCAGTCCTGATCACGTCGCATAGAAGCAATGGAACGGAACCACGGAGCCGCATGGCGCTGAGTTGGATGGTGGCGCCCAACCAGAGGAGGCCACGTGGAGGCTTTGATCCAACATAGTTTTGCGTGGCGCTCACTAGGATAAGTAGGAAAATCTGATTTTCTGCATTTATTTAATTCAGTATTCTTTAAAAATCCATAACTTAGTGTAGAAACCTAACAAAAATAAAATAAATAACCCTCTTGCTTAGTGAACAGAGGAGAATAATGTAAAATAAAAATTAAAATTAATTGACATGTCTCTGATTTTTAATTAATTAAATAACCTCTGTGATGTTTTAATCATAACTCATTAAATAATAATCACCATGGCTAGAAACTTTACGGGTTGATTCCTCATGTTAATGAGGGCATCCTATGATATTTCCAAAGCCAGAGGGCATCTATCGTATGAGAAACTTAATTTTCAAAATTAATAACCTCTGTTTAATTAAAAAATCATCATAGTTAAAAGATAAATTAGAAAAATGTAAAATTTTCTTTAATAGGTTCATTAGGTTTAAAGGATCAAAAGAAAAATATAAAAGGATTTCATTAAGTAAAAATTTCACTTTATATATTTAAGCTCATTAAAATAAAAGAAAAATTAAAAAATTAATATATAATTAGAAAAATCATGCAAATTAATCCACACTAAAGGAATTGGTTAGGGGAACTCGCCATAACAATTTGAGCTCAATATGAATTGATCTGACCACTAAATATGATTTTTTAAGTAAAATGGCATGTTTAGCATTAAAATAATTATAATAATTAAAAAATAAGTAAGAAAATTATAAAAATGGTTTTTGGAGTTCCTTAAGACCAGAGAAATTTAAGAAAAAAATTGAAGTTAAAGCATATAGTTCATTTTTAACATATTTCTTACTTTTTAAAATAATCAAAATAATTAAATAAACATAAATCACTAAAATATTAAAATGCACAAAAAAATGTTCCATATTGTTTTCTGATCACTTTGGAACAATTAGAATATTTTTCTTAAATTTAAGAATAACATTGTAAATTTTAAAAGGTTTAAAATGGATTTACCTTAATTTTTCATTAAAATAATTCTAATAAATCAAAGGAAAATCACAAAAAATTAAATTTGTTTCTCTGGATTCCTTGAACTCGCAAAGATTTAAGAAAAATATAAAACTTAGTTTTCAACTTAAATAATATTTTATATTTATTTATTACTCAAAATTAATAATAATTATAATAATTAAAATAAAGCTCAAAAAATTATGAATATTGGTCTATCTAGTCCTCCGACCTAGTGAACCTCCAATAATTTTCTTAAGGATGGATCTTTTACCTTGGCAAAGTTATTGAATTAACATGAAAAATACCTAAATATTAATTAAAATAATCTTAAAAAATAAAATAAAAATGAGAAAATTACATTTTTTCCTTTGATAATTGACCTAAGTGGGGTAACAAAAAAATTTCAAATTCATTTGAGTTATATTTAAAGAATTATGAAGTAATAAGCCTAAAAGGGAAAAATGGTAATTATGGGATTTAAGCCTTAATTAATATTTAGTCCTAACTAAAGGGTAAATGGGTAATGAATCATCTGAATTGACATTCTTAGATGATTGAAACATAAGGGACTAAGAGGTAGAAACCAATTCACTACTTTTCACATTAAGCATAAAATTGTAGTTTTTTAATATATTAAAATTTGGAAGTTACTCAAATTTGATGATCTTAAAGTAAGGGGTTTTGATCTTAGAAGATTTTAACTCACTAATCTAAAACCCCTAATCAATGTTTTGATGATAATGACACCTTTAATAAAGATCAAATGCCACTTAACTTAATAATACTTTAAATTACAAATCTATCCATAAAAGCTTAAGGGCTAGGTAGTGAATCAAGTTTAATTCTAGCTTCACTTAATGAGGTTTAGAGTAGAGAACACAATCAATTACAAACATTTTTGAAAATATTACTAGCCCAACCTTAATTAAATTGGCTAAGTCCTCTAATAGTTGAATTTGCCCCCAAAGGCTTTCACTCACATAAATCATAAATTAAACATCAAATGAATGCTACCACACTCAAGGGATAATAAAAACATCTAATTTCATTGAGCAAGGATTAAAACATCATTCACAAACCCTAGTTGAACATGGGTGATTGATTGGACAAAATAATGAAACCAAACAAACTCTAAGTGAACCCAAAGCTTTGAGAAAGATGTTCAGGGTTATACCTTGAGCACTTCCTTAATCTAATGGGTTATTTTTGAAGAACAATTGGATTTCATTGTTCTTTTATCAAGAAAATCGTCCTTAACATACTTTAGGGACCCACCAAGATATGAGATGAGATCATTTGTTCAACTTAAACCTCTGAACCTTAATCACCACTTTTATACCTGCTTTAAATGCTAAATATTTCAGCGGATGTACTCGAAGACTTACAGGTACGCATTTATATTTATTACAATTTTCACTATTTTATTTATTGAATGCTTCACTTCTTTCTGCATGTCAAAACTGAAAATTTTAGGATAACCATGAAAACAAAACGAAACCAAAAATCTAATTCACCGCCACAACAATCAAAATATAAGACAACTCAAAATTTAATTACAAAACAAATAAAAAAACAACAATTACAATTAAATTAAACTTCTCTGTCGGATGATCGAGAATCCCTCGGAGGAGGTATCCTATAGTTGCTAACGATATTTACCTTGGCCCAGATGAAATTATGGAACTCATGCATTTAAGTTTAGTAAATTCATCTAGACTAAGCGAATTTAAAGAAAATATTAGTCTTGGAACGAGGGAACCGTGGGATCCTAACTGGTATCGCTTAATCAACTTAAATGTTTCCCCTTAAATAAGATATTTAGATAATAATGAAAACTTGACAGTCAAAATAGAACTTGAACTCTAGAACATGACACTTTTCTCATCCCTTCAATTTAACACTTCTAAAAATAAACTTGCTGCAACGAGGAACTCAAAGCAAACACAGTGGGTAGCACGACAAGGAAACAAACAACTCTAAATCAACAAACATTCCTTAGAAATAAATAACAAAGCCATAGGACTTCGAGGTAGCCTACCTAGTGTAACATAAATCCTTACTTTATCTCTTTAGGCCTTTGCACCTCGTACAATATAAGCCCTAACTCATCTTAGATTTTTGAAGTTGTTGTTTGGTATCACATAATTCTTTCTATCTTCTAAGCTATTTGCTTAATCATTATTATGCAAATATAAGCCTTAAATAATAAAATTGGCAAGATGAAACATCTAATATCACTTCCAAAATTAATGCCACACAATAGGATAGTTTGGGAAGTCACCAATGTTCTCATATAGATCAGTGACGTCCCATACCTCTCATTCCTTTGGATTCTTAAAAATAATATTTCCTGTTTAATCCATTCTCATTTGAAAATTTTTAAGTCCACACTTGAAAACTTTGAACTTTGGAAATCTTGAGAGCAAAAACACTGATCTTTATTAAGAGTTTCATTGAGTAACTTTAGTAATTTAAGATGTAATTAATTATAAGGGCTTGCCTTTATTGGGAACTTTAGTACCTAGATAAATAATTCTTCTGTATTAGGTAGGGGAACTTGTCGACTTATATAAAATTAGCTATCAAAAAGATTAGCTGCCCGTAAGAGATTAGCTGTCAAAGCTAACCAGGTTACTCCTAGGACCATCGTTGCTACTCTTGTCGGTCTAGTCGTCACTAAACCTACCCCATTTCCGGCAAACTAAAGGGGAAGGAAGTCAAGAAGAGTGAAGAGCCTGCTACCATTGAGGGTTTGACTTTTTCTGCCTTACCATCTGTGTTTAAGATAAGCTCCAGCCCAAGTTCTGTCACCCTAACTAGAGCACAGAGAAGAAACAGGAATACAAAGGTTGCTATGATCAAGAAGATCAGAGCCACTAAAGTTACTATTCCTACAGAAATTCTTGAGGAAGAAGAACTGCCTGAGATCTCAACACAGATGGGAGGAAGTAGGTTTAACCAACTCTGCGCTGCCTCAGATGAAGAAGATGCTAGGAAAATTTTACGTTGTCCCGACCTTCTTACTATGATGATCAGAGAGAAAGAAAGACAAAGAATACGTCATTAACCCAAATACGTATAGTAACTAAGAAACTTGCAAGGAAAGAGAACTGTCTTATGTCTGAGATTTTAAGAAGAATAGGGAGAGTATTGATCAAGTCCCTTCTTGGACCAAGAGTATCTTCCCCTACTTCTCAAGAGAAACCTTCGCAAAAAAGAAGGACATCAAATAAGAGATTACCCGCCGTAGTATCAGGTCCACATGTTAGGGAACACACCACCTATCAACATACTACCGACAGACCATCCAGTCCTAGGCTCTCAACATCAAAAAGAATGGTGTGGCAACCTAAAATTGTTGAACTTATTTCAGCGAGAAAGTCTGAGATGGAAGAGTCTAATGAGGAGCTTAAATCTCAAAGGAGTGCTGCTATTCTAGAGGCCGCTCAAGAAGAAGAAATTCAACACTGTCACCCATTAATCTCCAAACTATCAGAGGAAGATATCTTAAAGCCACTTTAGAGAAGTCACAAACCAATATCAAGCAGTTATTCAGAGAAAGAAAGGATGAACTCGAAGGCGATGTAGAATTATCAGAATAAATGAAGGAAGACTTTGCTGAAGTAAACGTAGTTGAAACTTGAGTGCATCATCTCTGTGAGAGGTCCCAGAACCCTCAAAAGGAGATGACCCAAAGGCAATGTAAAAGCTCTTTTAGCAAAGGGATGAAATGATCGATCGATTGGAAAGGAGGGTGGAGGAGAAGATGGCTGCCATTGCCACACTCCAAAGTCAACCTCAAATTACGAAAGAAGTGCTACAAAGATCATTTCGATCATGGATGGAAGCAAAGAAATCACCTCCATTAATAGGAAAGAACAACCGAAGAAGGGTCCTGTGCAAAGTATAGTACCAGAAAAAGACATTAAGAATATGGTAGAACATTAGGTAAGAGAGGCCTTAGCCCAGTCCAAAAGCGAGGTATTGATTCTGAGAGGGAGACCCTACCCTAAAGAATTCGATGTTGTGCAATACCCCAAAGGTTTTATATCGCCTATGTTTATGACTTTTGACAGCCTAAGGAACCATCAACAGCATGTTGCACACTTCCGTGTAAATTGTTGTAACGTGGGGGGTAGTGATGTTTTGCTGTTCTGCCAGTTTGGTAACAGTCTTTCAGGAGTTGCCTTTGACTAGTATGCAGAGTTTCCCAATGGTTCAGTGAAGACATTCACATAATTAGAAAACCTATTCATAAAACGATTCTTTGGAGCTCAACACCACATCACCGTCGATGATCTTGTGGTAGAGAAATAGAAGCCAGACGAAACTATGGTGGACTATATTGTATGGTGGAAAAATTTAAGCATGAAGTGTCACCCTCAACTCCAAGAGCAACATGCAATTAAAATTTTTCTTAAGAGTATTCACGGCCCGATAGATCTTCTCTTTAATGAATTTACAATAAAGATATTCGAGAAACTGCTTAGCAAGGTAAGAAGTCTACAAGAGGAGGCAAAGCAGGTCAGTTTCCTGGAAAAGTCTGATAGGCTGAAACTAGGGGAAGTGTTTAAAAAGAAATCTGTAACCATTTCAGCAGTAGATAAAGGCAAGAAGCTGACGTAAATACAAATTAAACGACCTCACTTGAGTTACCAATCGACTCAGCAAGGTTACCAACCATCTCAGCAGTATAATCAGCAACCTTTTCAATAAAGGTATAATTAGACAGGGGAAACGCACCCTGATGGAGCTCCTGAAAAAATTATATTCTTTTAAAGACAAAGCTGTTGGAAAGATGTTTCGTAGATTAATCAAGAAGGATGGATTCCAGTTGTCAGAACACAGAAAACCTGAATAAGTAGATAGGAATGATCATCTGTTGTATTGCCCTTACCATAGAATGCTTAGATACAAGATAGAAGAGTGCTTCACCTTCAAGTCTTGGCTAGAGAAAAATATAAGGAAAGGGAACATAAAGATCCTAAAAGAGTACATGAGGGAGCCCCAAAGAGGATCTATCAATGTTATTTATGTCGATCCCGACATGGACAAAATCTTCAAAGAAAAAAATGAATAACATCCAAAGTGCTTTGATGCATGCCTCAATTCAAAGTTTGAGACCTGCTAAACCAGCACTATCGATTGCAATAGAGGAACTGCCCTAGAAGGAGAATGAGAAGGAGGAGAAGACGGCAGAAGAAAAGAAGATTGACGTGCTGAAGAGTAGAGTGGGGGCTTGATTTCCTAGAATGGATGTTTCTAACTTGGGGGAGAAATCCCTCGAGCCTCTGACTCTGTATGATTGTTTGTTTGCCCCTATGGGGCACTATAATGAGAAGAGTTATGGTGTTGGCTACATTTTGACTGTCTCTAGCAATGACGTAACTAATCCTTAAATTGTATAAAACCTCAGCATTGATGATAAGGAAGAGGAAATCGGTGAAAGCGTATACGATAGTCCAAGAAGTGATTAACTTGTCAGTGAATTCTGATGGTCTCTTATCGCGATTGAACTAAATACCCAGATTCCGAAGCAACTCTAGAAGAACCAACCATTGCAACTCAGAAAGAGACACCAGTAGATTCAATACCAGATTTGGATGAAATAAATTAAATCAATTTAAGAGGTGGAAAAGTATTACCTCCGAGAATGGGTCCGAAAGATAAAAGAAAATAGACGTTAGTTAAGAAGAGTCAACCCTGCCAAAAAATGAAATACTCGTTCGAAAAGAGGTTGAAGAACCAAGAAATAAAGTGGATTATAACTTGCTATACCATCTTCGGAAGTTGACAGGTAAGTTAAGTATCTATGACGTTCTATTCCAGTCAATGGAGATGAGGGAAACTCTGGTCAAGGACTTACTTAATCCAAAAATTTGCTTAGCTCTGATGGCCCGTAATTCCCTAGATGAGGTTTGCTCGTTAAAAGGATAATACTGTGTTACTTTCACGGATAATGACTTACTACTCGGTATTTGATGTGATGTGCGACTGGTTACAAACAATTATTTTAACCCTAAGCAACTGCGCCAAATACTTTATGCAATTACTTAATAATGATATTTAATAAGTAGGTATGAATAGATTAATGAATTTAATGCACTCTTAATGATTAATGAAATTTATCAAGTTTATATAAATAGTCACAGGTAAATAAATGCAAGTATACGTATCGCTCAAGTAATACAAGAATCTAATGGAGTCCTGGTTATCGATTCCACAATGAAGGTGTAAATTGATAACAGTAGTATCCAAAACACAATATTCAAGTTATAAGACTGAAAGTATAAAGCAGAAGCTTGAAAGTGTTTAAATGTTTCCAGCAGAACTAAAGTTACCAGATTATTAAATTTACTTTAAAATAAAGTTAACTAATTCTATATTTATGTAACCAAAGTTCTAATTGGAGAAAGTATCTTTCCCACTACAATGAGTTTATGGTGAATGAAAGATCAAGATTATTGTAATATGTATTGTGCCAAATAGGAGCAATATTATTCTTTACACTTAGAAAAGTGTATACAGAATATTGGCTAATCCTAGATTTAGTCCCCAAATATGTGGTTAGGTGACCACAGGAAAATGTATTAAGAAATTCATACCAATTTTATATGAAATTGCTCTTTAAAGAAAGATATTTTCTATGTTTTACTGCAGGTATGAAGATTTATAGGTATTGGAAGCAAAAAGATAGAAAAGAAGCAAATCTGGAACGAAAAGGACTAAAAAGAGATGGAAATTGAACTAGCCCGACGACGGCGAGGAATAGGTCGCCGACGACTTGATTTTCCCGAAAGTTTTGAATATATTATAAAGGAGCCCACCGACGACGGATCGAGCCCGCCGACAGCGAGCCTTAGCGGTTAGCCAATGTTCTAGAAGCCCGCCGACGGTGAGATCGAGCCCGCCGACGGCGAGAAGGTCGGTTCAAGCCAAATACATTGAATCTGGACGCTTTTTGAAGAGGTGCTTAAGCAACCTTTGGATATATTCCTTCTTCTTTAATAGATGAATTTAGACTGAAAAGGGTGTGTCTCGTGGAAGTCAGTAGTGTGTGGTGAGTCTATTGTGTGTGCATTGGTGTGTTTTAGAGTATATTAGTAAGTACAATTAAGTGTTTTGTATAAGAAGGAAGAGTTAGAGGAACTTCAAGAAGCTGCTTGGGGAGAAGATTTGAGATAAGTTTTTATTTATTGTTTTATAACTTTAAATGAAATCCAAGTTTTGTGTTATTTTTCCTATGCATTCTGAGTAGTTTTCTCTATCTTTCTCCTTGTTATTGAGATTTTGTGAAATGAAGAATTGAATTAGTTGTGCCTGAAAATATTAAATAAAATTATGATAATCTTTTTACTTAAATCTTAATTTACTTTCAATTTGACGATTGAATCTGTTAAAATATATTGAATTATCAACTATAGTAAATATGACATCTAAGATTCAGTGAAGTCGAAAGCCTTGGAAGGAGGGTGCAAATAAATAGGGAAATATTATTTATCGGGCGTAGAATTGGATATTTTAGTGTGACAGACTAAAATCTTCAATTCGATCCCATCATTTGGGAGCTAAAGTGTAGATGTTAGCCCTCAGGCGAGGGGAACATGGGAGCTCCGAAGTGGCAGCTGGTATCCTCCCAGCCTAGCCGTAGATTCAGTAACCAAGCATAAGATTATTCAATGTTCTTTATGCCAGGACCAAAGGGTAAAGAATAGGAATGCTCCTATTTGGCACAATATAATTCTAAACTAATTTAATTATTCATTCACTTAATTCTCTTAACAAGGAGTAAGATACTTTTTCTAAATTGCAATTTTCTATTTAAAAATTAAGTAATAGAGTTTAAAATAAGCGTTCATTATTTCCGTACACTAGATAGTAATTGCATCTGCTGAAATTAGTTCTTGATCTCTAAACTTCCCTGTGGGATCGATATCTAGGACTCTATTAGAGCCATTTATTACTTGAACGATACGTATACTTGCGTTGATAAAAGGGGGGAGGACACAATTGTTAATTTTATTCTGATAATTATTCATAAAAATATATAATATAAGCTCTGCAATCATATAAACCATGCTGCCTCCCGACCCCAGGTCAAGTATTTGGCGCCGTTGCCGGGGATCGAACCCGGGTCACCTGCGTGACAGGCAGGAATACTCACCACTTTACTAAAACTTGACCTGGGGTCGGGAGGCAGTAGGTTTTATATGATTGCAGATCTTATATTATATATTTTTATGAATGATAATCATAATAAAATTAACAATTGTGTCCTCCCCCCCTTTTATCAACGCAAGTATACGTATCGTTCAAGTAATAAAGGGCTCTAATGGAGTCCTAGATATCGATCCCACAGGGAAGTTTAGAGATCAAGAACTAATTTCAGCAAATGCAATTACTATCTAGTGTACGGAAATAAAGAACGATTATACTAAAATCTATTACTTAATTTTTAAATAGAAGATTGCAATTTAGAAAAAGTAACTTTCTCCTTGTTAAGAGAATTAAGTGAATGAATAATTAAATTAGTTTAGAATTATATTGTGCCAAATAGGAGCATTCATATTACCCTTTGGTCCAGGCATAAAGAACATTGACTAATCCTATGCTTGGTTACTAAATGCTGAGCTAGGTCGGGAGGATACCGGCTACCACTTCGGAGCTCCACGTTCCCTCGCACCGAGGTCTAACATCTACACTTCAGCTCTCAAACGATAGGACCAAATTGAAGATTTTAGTCTGTCACACTAAAATATCCAATTCTACGCCCGATAAATAATATTTCCCTATTTATTTGCACCCTCCTTCCAAGGTTTTTGACTTCCCTGAATCTTGGATGTAATCTTTACTATAGTTGATAATTCAACATATTTTAACAATTCAATTGGCCAAATTAAAAGTAAAATAAGATTTAAGTAAAAAGATTATCACAATTTTATTTAATATTTTTAGGCACAACTAATTCAATTCTTCATTTCACAAAATCTCAATAACAAGGAGAAAGACAGAGAAAACAACTCAGAATGCATAGGAAAAATAACACAAAACTTGGATTTCATTTAAAGTTATAAAACAATAAATAAAAACTTATCTCGAATCTTCTCCCAAAGCAGACATCTTGAAGTTCCTCTAACTCTTCCTTCTTGTACAACACACTTAATTATACTGATTAATATACTCTAAAACACACCAATGCACACACAATAGACTCACCACACACTACTGACTTCCACAAGACACACCCTTTTCAGCCTAAATTCATCTATATTTAAAGAAGAAGGAATATATCCAAAGGTTGCTTAAGCACCTCTTCAAAAAGCGTCCAGATTCAATGTATTTGGCTTGAACTGACCTTCTCGCCATCGGCGGGCTCGATCTTGCCGTCGGCGGACTTCTAGAACATTGGCTAACCGCTAAGGCTCGCTGTCGGCGGGCTCCTTTATAATATATTCAAAACTTTCGGGAAAATCACGCCGTCGACGACCTATTCCTCGCCGTCGGCGGGCTAGTTCAATTTCCATCTCTTTTTAGTCCTTTTCGTTCCAGATTTGCTTCTTTTCTATCTTTTTACTTCCAATACGTATAAATCTTCATACCTAAAGTAAAACATAGAAATTACTTTTCTTTAATGTGAAATTTCATATAAAATTGGTATGAATTTCTTAATACATTTTTCTGTCGTCAAAATCCCCCAAACATAACTATTACTTGTCCTCAATTAATTTTGATACTATATAAGAGTAATGATTATTTGTAATAAAATTTTAATTCAGAAATACTATTAATTTCATTTAAATAAAATATTATAGTAATGTTTATTAAAAAGATTTTTAGATAATTAAATTAACTCTTTAGATGTAGAGCTATTTAGTCATTAAGTTTAAGATTTCTAGTCTTCTATTTATTTCAAGAACGACTATATTTTGCAATATTAAATTACTTAAGATATTCAGATGATAGGAATTTCATGAAAGCACTACTTAGTAAAATACTAATATATATAAGTTCAGAAATGTAACTGAGTTTACCCTTTAAGTTGATTCAAATGAAGCCAAATTTTGATAAGGCATCTCCTCAAGCTTCTCCTCACTTACTTTTTATTTTCTTTTCCTTTTAGATTGATTTTCAATCCCTCTTTCTCTTTTTTTTTTTTCAAGTGAGGATTACTATATCTGGATAGCCTATTAATAATTTTGAACTTCACCTTCCTCTTCCTAAATTTGAAACTTGAAACATTTACTTACCTTATATGTATTTCAAAGTTTTTACTTCATTGAGTTTCAATCTTTTCTTTCTCAACTAAATACTTAAGAATTTCATATTTTAAAATATAGTTTTCCTTACTTTAAATAGTTAACTATATTCTTATCCTCTTATACCAAATATCTTAATCTACAAACTTAGTTTAATCACTAGAAATATTTCTCTTAACTTTTCTATAATAATTAAATAAATTAATTCTAGTTTACTGAATTAAATTCATTAAAGAAAATCATTTTATAATAATTTTTAAAAATATAAATTGAGAACAATTTAATAATTAATTTTTTATTTTTTTCCTCCCCCAAACATAAATTTTTCTATCTATTTATATAGGGTGAAAAGAAAATAAACTGTGAATCTAAATCATACCTTCGTGCTTTAGGTATTTTTCCTTTTTGAAGTTCTGCAGGTGTCGGCATATTTTAATTTTAATTTAAATAAATAATTTGAAAAGTAATATTTGATTTTGAAAATAATTTTAAATTTGAAAATTTTAAGATATGAAATCAAACTGATCTCACATCCCGAATAGTTTATATAAACGAGCACCGTATCACAAACCATGTATCTATCCCGAAGAATAGACACATTGCTTGATGATGGGGCTCGATTAAATAAACTAAAAGATTTGTGACATCCGTTTGGTCTGCGAACCAATTTTATAAGCGAACAAATTCCCCTGTTTAATATGAAAACATTAAACGGGGTTTATATTACTCAGGTTCTTAAAATTCCCTATAAGGGCGAGCCCCTATAGTTAATTACATCTTAAGTGACGGGAATCACCTAAGAAAACTCTCGATAATAATCGGTAGTTACTGCTCTCGAGAATTTCGAGGTTTAAGTTTTCGATGGATTGAGTTTTGGAATTTCGATAGGGAATGGATCAAATTTAGAGCATTATATTTTGGGAATCCGAAGGAAGAAAGGTAGGAGAAATCACGGATTCGAAGCGAACTTCGGTAATTTCCCGACTATCCTATTGTTTGGCTTGAATTTAGGAAGGTCCTAATGTTTATTTAATGTTTTGATTTTGCCAATTTTAATTAATTAGGACTTATATTTGTTGATAAAATCATACAAATAGCCTTGAAGATATGAGGGTTTATGTCGTACCAAACGACTACCTCGGAGTCCTAAGACCAGGTTAGGGCTTAATTTACATGATATGATCATGCGAATGCCTAACAAAAGGCTGAGGATTTATGTTGCACCTTGGGCAAACTACCTCGAAGTCCTATGGTTTTGTTGTTTAATTCTAGGAATGTTTTGTTGAAGTAGATCCGAGTTTTGCTGATGACGATGGCCGTGCTGCCCACCATGCTCCGAGCTCCTTGTTGTTGCAAAGGTTTAGTTTTAGAAGTCATAAATCAGGGGATGAGAGAAGTGTTCTGGTTTAGAGAAGATCTTAAAATCCAGGTGTTTTTTAATATTTTAATTAAACAAATCTTAAAGTTAGTTATAACAACACCTGTTAAGATCCCACGGTTCCATCCTTCCGGCATCGTTATTTTTATCGGATTCACTTAGTCCGGATGAATTTGCTAAACTCAGTTGAATGAGTTCCACACTTTCATTTAGACCGTGGGAAATCCCGTCGACAACACGTAGGTTACATCATCCGAGGTATTCACGATCATCCAACGAGTCGTTTTAATTTAGTTATAGTTGTAGTTTTGTTGTTACGTTTGTGATTAAATTTTGAGTTGTCTTATATTTTGAAATGTTGTGGCGGTGAATTTTATCTTGCAATGACTTTTAATTTAGTTTTGGTTTCGGTTTTAGGGACTATCCTAGAGGTGTAGGTTTTCATGCAACGGTTGTTTATCATGCAAGAAAAGTAAGTGCAATGCGATTAAATAAATTGCGGTAAATTAAATTGCGATAAAATAAAAGCATACACTGGAGGGTCTTCCCGTCATCCCAGTCGCACTTAAAACACGGTTAGAATATTTAAGCATTTAAAGTAAGTTCCTAGAGTAAAGTTAGGGGAGGGTTATGGTTTTCTACCAAGTTTCTAATCCTATAGCTAGTCATTTCCTATGACGTCTAGGTTCTTGTGTTTTGGTTTAAGGACGATTTTCTTCATCAAAGAACAACTAAGTTTAATTGTTCTTATAAATATCCTATCATATTGAGGAAGTGCTTAAGACGAATCTTAAACATCTTTTCAACATTTCTAGAATTATTCTAAGTCCAAATGAATTTAATTATACTAATGAATTAATCGTCCGGGAGTTTAAGTTTTGTTATCTTGCTCGAGTGAACTAGGACATTTGAATATCCTATAAGTGAAGTAACGCTTCTTTTAACACTCCTTTTTAAGAGTTATGACATCACGAGCTTTCGAGGGCGAATGGATGTTCAAGTGAGTTGTGATTTAATTTTAGTTAATGGATTTAAGTTTGGAATAGTGTTCAAGTTATTTTAGATTTATTTTGAATTCGCATGTCTTAGGTGATGTTATATTTAATTTAATTCAATTTAACTTAACTTAATTTAATTTAATGTGGTTTAATTTAATTTAATTTTAATTTAAGTTAATTCAATATGATATGCTTTAGCTTAATTTAATTCAATTTGATTTAATTTAATTTGATTTAGTTTTAATTTAATTTAATTTAATTTTAATTTTATTTAATTTAATTTAATTTAATTTAATTTAATTTAATTTAGTTTAATTTTATTTAATTTAATTTAATTTAACTTAATTTAATTTAATATGATTTAATTTAATTTTAATTTAATTTAATTTTAATTTAATTTAATTTGTTTTAATTTAATTTAATTTAATTTAATTTAATTTAATTTAAATTAATTTAATATTTTATTTTAAAGGTATTTGCTTTAAATAATTTAACCTTAACTTAATTTAATGATTAAGTCTTTTAGCATTTTAAACCTTAAACTTGGATTATCATTTTAATTAGGGATTAAATATTATTGAGATGATTAATTTAGGGATTCTTAAATTAAAGAACAAATTTCTTCCTAATAACATCCTTATTTTAATAACTCCAATTTTATTATTCTTCCAAATTTAATTAATTATTTTAACTAAAGTTCATTTCAATTATTGTTGAATTGTTTAATAGGTTTCTACCCTTTAATTATTTAAATTTCAATCATCCAAATCAGATTAGGATCAAATATTTTACTCTTTAATTTTATTAAGCCTAAAGTTTTAATTAAGGGTTAAAATTTTAATTACAATTTTGCCCTTCAAGCTTAATAATTTCATAACTCACTAAATTGAGCTCAAATGAATTTAAAATTTTTATGTGACTTCACTCATATGTCAATAAAGACATTAGAGGAGAAAATGTGATTTTTCTGTATTTAATTTATTTATGTAATTATTTTTGGTGGAAAATAAGGATTTCGAAGGAAAATTTAATAATATGACCAAGGGAAAGTTTCTGTCCTTAAGAAAATTATGAGACATTTCTAATGACTAGAGGACCACTTGGACTAATTTTTGTGATTTTTTGAATTATATTTTATTTATTAAAATTATTTTAAATTCTGGAGTATTAATTAATTTAAAAATAGAATATAAGTTGAAAAATGAATTTTATAATTTTTAAAATTCTCTCTGATATCAAGGATTCCAGAGAACCAAATTTTACAATTTTCTGATTTTTCCTTAATTTATTGGAATTATTTTAGTGGAAATGCTAGAAAATGTATTTTTTAATTTTAAAAATTACCCCAAGGCTTTAAAATTTAATATCTCAACCTAGAGACATAAGAAAAATATGGGGTTTGTTCCTAAGTGGTTAGAATTCAAAATGTGACATTTTGGTGAATTTTATTATTTTTGTAATTTTTATTATTTTTTAATTATTAAAATATTAAAAAATGCAAAAAATCAACTTTTTTAGAAAATTGCAAATTTAATTTTCTTGAATTCCCCTAATATCAGAGAGGCTTCAAAACCAATTTGGTGAATTTTTGAAAAGTATTTTGAAAGTTATGAAATTTTAAAGTTTAATTTTGGCTAAGTGGCTTAATCGGCCCATTTGATGGGGCTAACCAAGTCCAATTGACTTAAAATTTTTATGGTGGATTCCTCTGATCCTAAAGGTCAGTGGAGAATTGATTTCAAGTCAATTTGATCTATGGTTAACTCTAATTAATTAAAGTTCAATTTTGGGTATTTAGGCCAATTAGGGTTAATGCGAGTGAATTAACTCGAGTCTCTATTTTTCCTAGGGTTCTGCTGGTCGTAAGGAACATCACCAAATTTTCCTAGAATTTATTTCACAACATGCTAATTTTTGGAATTAAAATACTCGAAAACAGCAACATGCATTTGAAAAATCAATAACTTTTCACGAGAGATGGGCTCTGACCTTGGAAAATTCGGGGAATGTTCCCAGAGTTCGGAGGCTTAAAGCCACTATGGTCTCATGCCATGGTGAATTGTATGAATGCATGGAGAATTAAAACAATGCAAGGAGTAAATAATTAATTAAAAATAAAGTACTGGACAAAATTAATTAATTTCTTTTCCACATTATTCTCCTCTGTTCACTGAGCAAGAGGGTATTTTTATTTTATTTTTGTGATTTTTCTACACAAAGATATGCATTTTTGAAGTTTAGGGGATTAAATAAATAAGAAAATAACCTATTTTCCTACTTATCCACGTCGGCGCTGACTCAACCTCGGCGGCTCCGAATCAACACGCGTCGCTCCACGGTTCGGCGCCGCCATCCGACTCGGGCTGTCCGGGGCCCCGCGGTTCGCGTACCATCTGCCGGTCCGAGCGCAATCCAAGCCGTCCATCCGATACACGTGCGATCAGACGGTTCTCGGTCATCGTCTACGGCGGGTGCGATCCGTGACCGTCCACACTCTAACCCTAAAACTCGCTCGATTCTCGACGGATTTTTGTGTTCTTATGCTCTATGGATTCGTCTTGAAGAGACGAACACATCCATACGGTGGACATGCTATGAAATCGAAGCCGATCAAAATGGAGAATTGGCTGAAGCTCGGGCGGAAGAGGGAGTTTATACCTTTGCTCGGAGAAGTGAAGCTTCGATGCGAGGGTTGTGTCGCGTTCGATTGGGTCCGAGCAAGCTCCAGGATGAAGTCCCTTGGCTTGGTGAATTGTCCAGGTATGATTTCCACCGAGCCGATCACAACCTTTGGAGTCCGGAACAAGCTGGGTGGCACGGAGAGGGGGCTTTCCTTTGGAAAACTTCTTCTCTTGGCTCGGTGAAGGTGTAGGTGAGTTTAATTTGATTTTAGTGAAGGATTCGGGAGTGTCTGTTCGGCTCGAGAATTGAGCTCAAAATTGAGCTCGATCGATGGGGATTAGAGCGGGGAGAACGGTGGGGATCAATTGCTCTAAGTACGGAGGGGAGTGAGGAGTGATTTTGGCGAGTTTTGGTATGGTGCGGTTCAACACCTCCTTTGGCCGAGAGGGTGAGGGGTTTAAATAGGAGAGGTTGGAGGGCATCCCGGGGGAGTTGAGGGTCGGGATCGTTGCTTAGGTGAGGAGAAGAACGGCCATGGTGGCCATTGGGTATGGGGCGGCTCGGTAAGGTAGAATTCCAAAGCTTGGCCTCTCCCGAGGTCTCGGGCATGGTGTTTTCCGGCAGGTCGGGTGGCCGGCCGGCCGAGCATGGGTCACCCTCGAGGTCGGGTGGGTCGGTCGGGACTTGGTGCAAGCAATTGGCAATTGCCATGTGTAAAGTGGTTGAATTAAAATGGAATGGGGAAGGGGTCATTTTGGCTTCAATTTGGTCAACCCATTGGTTTGGGTTGGGTGCACCTCCCCATGGCCTGATTTTGGGCTGAGAGGATCAGTTGGGTTAGCCAAGAGAGAATGGTGTGGTCTCCATCCATGATGAGGTGGCTAAACATGGTTTAGTGTGTGTCATGAATAAGGTTAAAAAGGCTTAATGAAAGATTAGGAAAGGAGCCCCTCCTTTTACCATTAATGGCATGGTCGCATGCCAAACTTTCATGGCTTCATATGGCTTGTGAATGGCTCATGCATGGCTCCATGTGGCTTAGGGAAAAGTTGGTTCAATTTCATGGAAATGGATTTTGTGACTTTTGGCATTTTGGTGAGAGTTGTCATGAGGTTTAATTTTGGAATAATCCAATGATGAATTTAGGATTTAGGGATGATTTCAATCAAAGGGATGATAAGGAGAAATTTCATGTGGGCTTTAGGATAGGCTTGGGCTTTTGAAATTATCTTAAGAATGAGTTTTTAGGAAGGCTTAAGGGGGGGGCCTTCATGTTTGAAAATGGGCTTTTGGATAAAAAATTTTGTAAAGGGCCATGTCAAATAAATGTTGGGATTGGTTTAAGGATGTATCATGAATGATTTGAAACAAACTTGAGGTGATTTGGGTTTGAATTGGGTTGGATATGGGCCTTTTGGTAAAGAGGCTAAGATGGGCCAAAATGGGCTACCATGGGCCAAAGTTGGGCTAAAGTTGAAATTGATGTAAAATTAATGTTGGGAAATGTTTATGGGAATGTTTCAAAGAGGTTTTGGCTTTGGTTGGGTTTTGATTTTGAGGTTTGGGTCTATTTGGGCTAGGTTTAGGTTTAGGTCAAAATTGGGCCTTTTAGCTTTTGGTTGAATTTGAGTGGGGTTTGGGTATAAACTTTGGGCAAATCATGTTAGTGTTTTGTTTATGGGAATGTTAAGGAAGGTTTAGAAAAGATTTGGGGTTAATTGGAGTTGAATTGGGTGAGTTTGGGCTAAGTTTGGGTCATGGGTTCAAATTGGGCTTTAAGGCCCAAAGTGAAATTGGATTCAAATGTCAATCAAATTGGACTTGGATTTGGTCTAGATTGGTGTTGGGGATGTTGAATTGAAGTTTAGAATTGAATTGGACCAGAATTTGGGTCAATTGGGTAGGTTTGGTTTGACATTGGGTTCACTTTGGGTTAAAATGGGTCAAATTGGGGATTTTGATAAAAGTGGGGTAAATTGACAAAATTTGCCCATGGTCCAGTTGAACAAAATGAAATTGGGAATATTTGGGATTTTCTGGAATTTTCTGGGAATTTTCTGAATTTTTGGATTTTTTGGCTAAGAGGGGTATTTTGGGTATTTGGAGGGTATTGGGAGGTATTTTTGGAATTTTTGGTGTTTTTGGTATGGATGATTAATTTGATTGGTGAGGAAATGTTTAGGAATGTTTTTGGGGAGTTTTGGGTAATTTAGGTGATTTTGCAAATTTTGGGTGGTTTCAAGGGTTTTGGGTAGGCTAGGCGGGTGTAGGGTCCCGGGGGTCAAAAATTGAAAATTTAGAAAATTGAAGATTGGGTAAATGTAAGTGAAATGAAATCATTTTGGTTGAGTCATGAAGCCATATCAAGCCCACATGAGCCATGAAGTGACTCATTTGAGGCATCCACTATGTTGTTCCTAACCTCTTGCGCGAGGGCTTAGGGGTTAAGGACCATCCATGTGAACCACTTTCATGAGTTAGGAGGTCAAATTGGGTATGGGTGTGTTTTTTAGGAGGTGTGTGAAAGTGTAGTGTATAGGTGTAGTGTGTGTGTAAGTCACCCCTTTCACCGAGACCGAGCCGCCTGGGGCGGTCTAAGGCCGAAGAGTCCTATGGGAACTCATCCTTTAAACTTCCACATTTAATTCCAACCCTCCAGGTGATTAGGGGTCTACAATCAAGTTTGTGGAGTTTGTAGGGAGTTAGGAAGTGGTTTGAATTTCTAAAGGGGTAGGTTCCATCTCTAGTCCTCTAAGATAGTCGAAGGAAAAGCATAAGGCTAGATCCTAAGTACTAAAGAGAGAAGAGAAGACCTCATCGAAAATGAGGTCGACAAATGGACCCCGATAGGTGTGGTGTGCTAACCAAGCACACCGCGCGTATTGGCGTTGACCGAAAAGATCAACAAAACCAACACGAGATGTCCGAGTGACACACTTGGGACGAAGTAGAAGAATTTCCGTCGGGGAGTGTCAAGTATATCTGCGAGGCTGGAGATTCCCGAACTCTCGGCTGGGGAAAGGAAAAGGAGGTGAGTCTCGAATCACATGATGCGGGGAATTTCGATTTAGATTTTGTTTCATTTCATGTTCAAGTCATGATGTGTAAGTTTAGATTTTGAGTTTCAATTTAGATTGAAGTTTGGTTTAAAATCAATTTGAGAAAATTTGGATTTGAAATGAGAATTGAGACCTAGGTTCCAATCTCGGGATTGCAAAGAAAACTGGAATTTAGGTACCAGCCTCGGAGTGAGAATCAGAGTTTAAGTGTTGATTGAAGGGGATGAGAATCAGAATTTAGGTACTGATCTCGAAAGTTTAAAGAGAACTGGAATCGGGTTCTAGTCTCGAAGGTTTAAAGAGAACTGGAATGCGGTTCCGGTCTCGAAGGTTTAAAGAAAAATGAAGCGGGTTCCAATCTCGAAGGTCTAAAGAGAAATGGAAGCGGTTCCCAATCTCAGAGGTTTAAAGAGAACTGGAAGCTGGTTCCAATCTCGAAGGTCTAAAGAGAGCTGGAGCGGGTTCCGATCTCGAAGGTCTAAAGAGAAATGGAAGCGGTTCCGATCTCGAAGGTCTACAGAGAAATGGAAGCTGGTTCCGATCTCGAAGGTCTAAAGAGAAATGGAAGCCGGTTCCGATCTCGAAGGTTTAAAGAGAGCTGGAAGCTGGTTCCAATCTCGAAGGTTTAAAGAGAGCTCGAACTGGTTCCAATCTCGAAGGTTTAAAGAGAAATGGAAGCTGGTTCCGATCTCGAAGGTCTAAAGAGAAATGGAAGCTGGTTCCAATCTCAAAGGTCTAAAGAGAGCTGAAGCTGGTTCCAATCTCAAAGGTTTAAAGAGAACTGGAAACTGGTTCCAATCTCAAAGGTAAAGAGAACTGGAAACTGGTTCCAATCTCAAAGCTTTAAAGAGAAATGGAAACTGGTTCCAATCTCGAAGGTTTAATGAGAATTGGAACGAGGTTCCAATCTCGAAAGTCTAATGAGAATTGGAAATGGATTCCAATCTCAGAAGTTTAATGAGAATTGGAAAAGGATTCCAATCTCGAAAGTCTAATGAGAATTGGAACGAGGTTCCAATCTCGGAAGTTTAATGAGAATTGGAAAAGGATTCCAATCTCGAAAGTCTAATGAGAATTGGAACGAGGTTCCAATCTCAGAAGTTTAATGAGAATTGGAAAAGGATTCCAATCTCGAAAGTCTAATGAGAATTGGAAATGGATTCCAATCTCAGAAGTTTAATGAGAATTGGAAAAGGATTCCAATCTCAAAAGTCTAATGAGAATTGGAACGAGGTTCCAATCTCGGAAGTTTAATGAGAATTGGAAAAGGATTCCAATCTCGAAAGTCTAATGAGAATTGGAACGAGGTTCCAATCTCAGAAGTTTATTTGTGTGAAGAGGGACCCAGTCCCATGTCATCAGAACCAAATCAGACAAAGCTCGTAGCTCCGTGTCAATAGACCTAGTCGATCTCCATACAGGAAGAAAGGTAGGCCACAAAAGTCGAAATGATTTCGATGTGACAAAAAAAAGGTTTAGGGTTACGAAATTGAAGTGTGGGTCTCTTGTGAGGAAGAGTTGTCCCGACAGAGAATTTCAAAGCTTCTTGAGATAAATTTCGATTTGGAGTTGATTTGAAAATGTTTGAAAAGATGAATTTAGAGTGGGATCCGATTTGAGATTCATTTTCATTTTGTTTGTCCTTTAACTTTAAAAAATTTTTAGCTGTGTATTTAATTTTCATGTGAATTTTATTTAGCGTTCACGTGGATTTTGAAGTTATTTTATGTTTGGGTTTTTTTAAGGAAAAAAAATAATTCTCATTTATTATTTATATTTTTATTCTCTTTTTATTTTATTTTTATTATTATTTTTTTATTATTTTTTTTTTCTTTTCTGTTCTTTGTTCAAAGTTCGTTTAACTTTAATGGCGTTTCCCAGTCAATTTGCACAAAAGAGGTGAAGGCCAAAAAAATGTGACATCATCACTTTCATTCCAATCATGCTGAAGATACATCATACAACTCGATCCGGAATACATCTCATACAATCCATATAGACTCAAAACGGACTATGTATGATCTTTGTCGATCCATCCAAAAAGGTATCTGTCAAAAATCCATGTCTGAATAGTGAGGTGCATGGTCAATAACATCACCTTCCAAGCCATCCTTGGCGAGGATGCCGTATGGATGTACGTTGGAGGTGTGATATTTCCCATGTAACTCATAGCTCGTAAGGCGGAGGCTCTCCAGGCTCCGGGTACGGCTGGAAGTGGTAAGGTGCTTTCTGTCGTCCATCCTTCGAAAGTAGCGAGATCCGCTTCATCGGTACTCCGGTATACAATGTTTAGCGACATACGCTCCATTGCCCTTCGGTATCATGACGGAACCTACCGGTAATGGTATCTTTACTGGCCCTCGGAACTCACACTGGGCTCTGCTATCCGGAGGTCGGATCCGAACATGATATTACACTCATTCGAAAAAAAGCGTGCAAAAAGGTCCGACAAAGTCGTGGTGATCTATGTGCGGAGGTATGCGATCACCCTTCTTGTAAATGTTAATGATGCAAGCTGTTGGGTATGCAATCTGCTGGCAATACCCTCCATGTTATCATTCTTTTTACCATCCTTTTAATGACTAATGGCATTGGATCCACTTGGCCATGACGGAGTATCCCCGGTGGGTTTCCCTTCCTGTCTTCTGCGAAGTTGTAGCAGCATCCACATTGTATTGTAATTCTCCCCTTCCACGGCATCCATCTCCGGGGTTCGAGTAAGTGTTTTCTCTTAAGCGACACCGCTCGGCCCATCTTTTTCAAATCCGGATGCGGTCCACGATTTGTTGTTGTTCGTATTCGAGAACACGTACGTATGTAACTCGAGGCCTTCAGTATATTGATCCTCCTGCCTCCGATTCTCTCGAAGTATTCAAAAGTTTTCTTCGGACATTCCGTATTCTTTCTAGCTCGTATTCGGGATAATTTGCAAATGGCGAGGCACAGTGACGTACTGTGGGATATATGGCTCGATCCCTTCACGTTCTCCTGTATACCTCGGCTCCTCGGGGATGATGTCCGTCGGGACCTCCTCCGGGGTTGCTTCTGCAACAAGGTCATGCATTACTGGTGACTTTATCTGGTGGCGTAGTAGCCTTCTTTCTTCTATCCTTCTTGAGATTTCCCTGGTTTCTTCTGTTATCCTTAGAGCTGGCCTCCTTTCTTCAGGTTCCTGGCGAACCGGTATCCTTGAAGCATATGCCTTTGCGATAGCAAGCTTGTCTCGTCGCGTCGGTCCGTTGCTAATTTAGTTAACATCTTGCGGATACGGCGATTTTTATTTCTTCGTTGAGTTGCTTGTGAGAGTAGCTCTTCGTATTTCTGAGTTTACGTGGGCGCGGCGGTGACAAGCTCGCCCTCTGCTGTATAGCGACTACGGACTTGATTCTCTTGTCCTCTTCGGTGTTTGTTTTTCTTTTCTTCTATGCTGGATTGGTGGCTTGGGCCACCCACTTTCATTCTTGTCCGGCGGGCGGTTCCTCTCGGTCGATCGGGACCCGGTCACTTTCCTCGTATTGCGGGCCTGCCGGTGCGAAGTACGAGTCGATCTCTATTATCGCTCCATCTTTCACCCTCTTTTCGTCGAGTGCGAGGCTTACGCCATTTCTAAAGTTCGGGACCAACCGCCGTTCGACATTTCCTGCGAAAAGACAAGGAAAAGGATCGGGGTACATCTTAAGAACAAGAACATTAAGAAAATGTTTATTAAAGACGAGTTTTTTATTACTTTTATATTTTTAAATTTAACAGGAATGAAGTGGGAAAAGATCAGGAAAGAGATTTTGATTTGGGAAAGAAAACAAGGAAAACTTTATTATCATGATTTTGTTTATTTTAGCACATTTTTTATTATTTTGGGTTCGGACCCAGTCATAAGCAATTACTTCACCCGTGCTTCTAGGGATGGAAAATTCATTCCTTCGAAACATCAGGTAGCGTAATACTTTTTCAAGTATCGTCCATTGATCAGAAGCATATGTCGTTCTCCTTGGCAATTCACTAGCTGGTAGGAGCCTCCGAGTAGGCGCCTCGATCACTGAACGGCCCTTCCCGAGTGGGTTCGAATTTTCCTCCTATCTTGCGGTGTGCGAGGATAGGTCTTTGAGAACGAGAACTAAGTCACCAACTTTGAAGGTTCTTGGGCGGACTAGTCCGTCATGGGCTTGAACCATCTTAGCTTGGTATAGTTCTAAGTTCTGCACTGCGGCTGCAAGTCTTTTCCCTTCCGGGCCTTCCGATTCTTCTAGTCGCAATTTGGCATTCTCTTACGTCGTGATTTTGTTTGCAAGCTGCAATCTCGAGTGAAGGAAAGTTTGGACCTCTAAGGGTAACATCTGCCTCGGACCCATACACCGGAGCGTAAGGTGTAGCTTGAGTAGGAGTTCGAAGGTTGTACGGTAGGCCCATAAGGCTTCTAATAACTTCTCGTGCCAATTTCTCTTATTATCGTCCAAGGTTTTCTTTAAAATTTGAACGAGAGTTTTATTAAAAGCCTCGGCGGGCCGTTTGCTCTTGGGTAGTAAATTGTTGAATACCGCCGGTCGATTTCGTGTCTCACGACAAAATTGTTGATTTGCATGCTTCGAATGCGACCCATTATACGAGATGATCTGCGCGGCACTCCGAAACGGTAGACAACTTGGTTCTTGAAAAAATGTAGCACGTGATGTGCTTTCACTTCTACGAGTGGAGCGCACTCCGCCCGCATAGAAAAGTAGTACGTAGCCGCAAGAATGAAGCGATGTCCTTTTGAAGATGGTGGTTCTATTGGACCCACTATATCAGTGCCCCAACATTCGAATGGCCACGACGCAATTGTCGGATGTAGCACATTTGGAGGTTGGTGTAGAACCACTCCGTGCACTCGGCATTGGTGACGGCTCTTGACGATTTTCATGCGGTCGGTCATCATCGAGGGCCGATAGTACCCTAGTCTTTTAATTTTCATTTTCATCTTCGGACCCGGCGGTGAGCGCCACGAGTCCTCGAATGCACCTCTTTAACAATTTCACGGGCCTCGGACCCGCTTAGGCACCTTAGCCACATTTGATCGAAAAGACCTTCGTATAATGTATCGTTTATTAATGCATAGGACGAGTTCTTTTCTTGATACGATGGGCTAACGACCTATCGTCACGGTAGTTTTCTGTTTGCGGGTAATCCATTAATGGTTGTCGCCGATCTTCGTGTTTTACGTCACTACTTGCAATTGATCCTCTTTCCTTTTCTGATTTGTGTATTGTGTCTATGTCGAGCTGTGATAGGACCTGACGTCCGTGAACCAACACTTCCACTAATTCATCTTGCAAACAGGCAAATTCTTTTGCGAGACGGGCTAGCGCATCCGCTAAAGCATTTTCTTTTCTGGGAATTTTGTAGATTGTCACATTCGGAATGCTGTTCCAACAAGTTGTATGGCATACTTGGAAGTATTGCTCGAGTCTTGGTTTTAAAATTCTGTCATTGTCCGTGATACGTTGAATGATTAACTGCGAATCCCCGTAGATGTTGATGTACGTTATGCCCATTTGAATAGTTAATTCCGATCTCGTTATGAGGGCTTCGTATTACGCTTCATTATTTGTACACGGCTCTGTCAAGTGGTAGGAGTATCTTAACATCCCCCGCTCCGGTGTTATAAAGATTAGTCCGATCCCTGCCTTACCGAGCACTATCACTTGCGATTCTTCGTCTTTATGTGTTGAAGATGCTCCGTCGAAATACAATTCCCAACGTCGATCATCAGGGTCTTCTAGGTTCATTATTTGTTCATACGGCGAGTCGTCATTGAGAGGAGATTCTGCCGAGCAAAGGGTGTCTTTGCGAGGAAGTCTGCTAGGACTTGTCCTTTTACGGCACGAAGAGGCACGAAAGTTATATCGAATTGCGATAATATCATTGACCATCCGGCATGTCGCGGAAATCGTTGGACGGGTCATCGAGTATTGCAATGGATTAAATTTCGAAATCGGGTTGACCTTATGAGAAAGCATGTAATGCACGAGCTTTTGAGCGGCGAAGATCGAGGCCAAACAATGCTTTTCAATTGCGGGATACCTTATTTCCGTCGGAAGTAAACGACGGCTTAGGTAGTAAAGAGCATTTTCTTTACCCTCATCATTGACACAGGCTAACGGGGCTCAGAGAGAGTCGTCTAAAGCCGCGGTATAAAGTATCGGTGCTACACGAGAGCTGGAGTTGCTAAGACGGGAGGTGTCATTAAATATTGTTTAATGTCCTCGAAGGCCCTACGGCATTTCTCCTCCCGAATAAATTTGGCGTCCTTTTTAAGTAGTACGAGAAAGGTGACACCTACCGACAAGTTTGAGATAAAGCGTCGAAGATATGTCGGCTTCCCTTGAAAAGATCGTAGTTGTTTTAAGGTTCGGGAGGTGGCATTTCTAAGATAGCTTTAATCTTTTCCGGGTCGATTTCAATTCCACGATGTCGGACAACGAATCCTAAGAATTTCCGGAGGTGACGCCGAAGGCGCATTTTAAGGGATTCATCTTAAGGTTAAATTGTCTTAATCGTTCGAAAACAATTCTCAAATCATACGAAGTGGTTGTCATTTACTTTGCTTTTGATGACCACATCGTCCACGTAGCATTCGACTTGATTGTGGATGAGATCATCAAAAATTCTTGTCATCGCTCTCCGGTAGGTTGCTCCTGCATTCTTCGGTCCAAATGGCATTACTTGTGTAGCAATATACTCCGATCGGCGTTACGAATGCTTGTAAGTTTTTCATCTTACGGAGCCATTTTTATCTGGTTGTATCACGAAGATCCATCCATGAACGAAAATATTTCATGTGTCGAAGCGATGTCAATCATTAATTCAGGATCGGTAGAGGGAATTCATCTTTCGGACATGCCTTGTTTAAATCTACGAAATCCACACAAATTACGATCGACCATTCTTCTTCTCGATTGGTACCACATTGGCTAGCCAAGTCGGGTATTGTTCTTCACGGACAAATTTAGCGTCTATTAGCTTTTTAACTTCGGTATGACTTGTTGTTCGATTTCTAGACGCATTCTTCCAGGACCTTGTCGACTTGGAACGAAGCGGGGATCCACCCCTAGCTTATGGATGCGACCTGCGGAGCTAAACACGGCATCTCATCGTAGCTCCAAGCAAAGCGGTCTTTAAATTCCATTAATAACTTGATTATTTCTTCGGAGTCTTCTTTATTGAGTAAGGAGCTAACAAAGGTAGGTCTAGGTTCTTCGCTAGTACCTAAGTTAACTTCCGTTATCTCATCTATTGTAGATTTGATCTCTTCTTCGAACTACGGTGGAGCATCTCCAATTTGTAAATCTTCGAGTTCTTCGTAGTTTCCATGCGGCTTTCATTAGACTCGCAAGTGACAACCATGCAAAATTCGGTATCGTCGGCGATCCTATCGTGCCGAATCCGAGACCATATTTTGAATTGGGTGGACGACCGGAGTTATTCCATAATTTTTCAAAATGTTGTGATCGACCTTTTGTCCATTGTCGAGGTAAGAAACTACGGCTGAATTAAATTTTGAACACGGGGAGATTACCACTCGAAAGGTAATTCCATTAATTCGATGAAGTAGCATCTTCAAATTGTACATTGTTTTCGGTTTTGGAGGAAGGAGCACCACGGTAGAATTTGATGGGCTTTGCACCACCGCTACGTACCTCTTTGACCTCCATACCCTCGATCTTATTAGAATGGATCGGGGTCGGGGTCATAGTATGTACATAGTGGTTAATCTTCTCGTACATCGATTTATATTCTTCGTTTCTTTCATCTTCGAGAGGGATTCGAATTGCGGCTTCTTCGAGCTTATTGTCGCTGCTTCTTGTTTGATTTCTTTTTCTTCTTCGGAACTATCTTCCCGATCAACATTGATGGCTGGTTTCCTCCGTCCGATCGTCCTAACGTCTCTGCCACGACCTCGTCCCGGCCTCGACCTCGGATGCGAGTTGTGGAGAAACCTTCACCATCTCGCCGTAAGGGAGTGGTGAGTGACTGTTGGACTAGAACTTCAGGTTCTTCGTCGCCCCAAATTTCTTTTGTTTCATTTGTTATGGTATCTCTGGAGAAGATTGTTTTCTTCGGAGGTGCATAATAAGCTGCATCTTCATGGATTCCGATTTCATGTATGGAGAACGGTTGTAAGTCACCTTTAATACACTGTTCCCCTCCATCGTAGTATTTAATGCATTGATGTAGAGATGATGGTACCATCCTGTTTTCATGTATCCATGGTCGGCCCAGTAGAGCGTTGAACGACGTTTCTGAATCAATTATGTGAAATTTCGCGGTTGTCTTTGCTAAGTCACCGGTCTTCATTAGCGAGTGTTATTGATCAGGGGCTCTTTCTCCTTTACGGTTGAATCCTCTTAATAACATCTTGTCCGCTTCGAGCTCGCGAGCATCAATTTCCAAGTATGCTAGCGTTCGAAGATTCATTATATTGATTGATGCTCCTGGATCCACCAATACTGCGGAGAGTGTAAACTTCCCGATTATAATCGAAATGTACAACGGTCGGTTGTGGTCTGCTGTCCCAAGTAGTAGGTCGTTGTCCGTGAAGGTAACACCTCGTTGTTCCTTTAACGAGCAAACCTCATCTAAGGACTCTCCGGCCATTTGAGCTAAGCAAATTTCGGATCGAAGTAAGGCCTTGATCGAGGCTTCTCTCATCTCCTTTGATAAGATGAGAGCGTCGTAGATGCTCAGTTTGGCTGGTAGTTTCCTAAGATGGGCTAGCACGTTGTAGTCCACTTTATTTTCATGTGCTTCGTTCTCTTCTCGAATGGGTATTTCTTCCGTCGGGGTTGGTTCTTCTGAACAACCACACGCTTTCCCTTGTCCTTTGGACCCATTCTCGGAGGTAGAACTCTTCCACTTCTTAAGTTGACTTCGTGATTTCTTCTAAGTTTAGCATTGAGTTCTGTTGGTGTCTCCTCTCGAATCGGAACGATGGGTTCTTCAGGATTAGCTTCGGAGTCTGAAGGCTCTAACTCTATTGTGACTGGAGCTCCTCGAAATTCGCAAATAGATTCGTTGCTTGTTGAACTCTCGTAGCCTTCCTGGTGGATGTCTTCTTCATCATTATGATCGTCGAGATTGTGTATGATTTGAGAATTGTCATTTGTATCGGAATCGACGTCCGGATTAGGTTGATTGTCGCTAGTTACGTAATCGTTAGAAACGGTCGAAAATGTAGCCAACGCCATAACCCTCATCATTATAAGATCCCACGGAGTGGGCGGATAATCATACGAGTCGGAGGTTCGAGGGATTTCTCCCCGAATCGAAAGCAACTATCCTAGGATAAGCATCCCCTAGTCTAGCCTTAGGTGCCTCGGTTTTCTCTTCTTCGTCGATTTTCTTCTTTTCTTCGGTCATCTCTTGTTGAGGCGGTTCTTCATCGCAAGTGATAGCGCCGACTTGACGGGTTTTGAACTACTGAATTGAAGCTTGCCTGAAGCGGTTTGGATGTGATCTAAAATCTTCTTCGAAGACTTTGTCCGAGCGGTAGTCCATCCATCATCGGTAGCATAGGGATCTATTGGAACAATGAAATCCGTCGAGATAACATTGACGGAACCTCCTTTCTGGGGTTCCTTCATGTATTCTTTCGGGATCGTTATATTCCCTTTCAGAATATTGTCATTGAGCCAACTCTTGAAGGTAATACAATCTTCTATCTTGTGTCCAAGCATCCGGTGGTAAGGGCAAAAGTTGGGATCACCTTTCTTGTCGACTTCTTCGGTCTTTTAGGCTCGGCGATTGGAAATGCGGAGTCTTCATCGAGCTGCGGAACATTTTCGGCACTTGCCTCATTCTTGAACGGATACTCCTCGCTTAGGAACTCCCTAAACGTACGTTGTGGATGAGGCGGTTTTTCATGTCGTTGAGATGAGTGATCAGTTGGGTCGGGGTTGCTTGGTAATTACTGTTGAGGTTGCTTTGCGGCCGTTCGACGATATTTGTATCGGTTGCTTGCCTTTATCGGCTAGCTGCGACGATCCGGACTTCTTTTCAAAAGTTTTCACGGGCTTCTGTTTGTCTGTTTTATCGGTGAAACTTAATTGCTTCGCCTCCTCTTGCAAGCTTCCGGCCTTGCTTAACAACTTCTCGAAAGTCTTAATAGTAAATCCCTTGAGGAGAAGTGCTATCAGGCCGTGAATGCTTTTAAGCAAGATACCGACTGCATGTTGTTCTTGTAGTTGTGGCTCACACTTCATACTTAGATTTCTCCATCGAAGTATGTAGTCCACCAAGGTTTCGTTCGGCTTCTGCTTCTCTACCACTAAATCACCTATAGTGATGTGGTCTTGAGCTTCCGACAAATCGTTTAATGAAGAGGTTCTCTAATTCGAAAATGTCTTTACCGAGCCGTTTGGTAATTCAACATACCAATCAAAGGCAATCCACGACGAGTGGCGACAAATTGTCGGAAGAGTAAAGCATCACTTCCGCCGGCATTGCAACAAGCGGCACGAAAATGTGCAACATGCTTCGCCGAGGGTTTCCGGTTCCATCGAAGGTCTTGAACGAGAGGTGGTACAAAGCCTTTCGGATATTGGACGGCGTCGAATTCTTCGAGGTAAGGTCTACCGGTCCGAATGGATGTCCCGCTCTTTGATTGTGCCAAGGCTTCTCGCACTTCGTTGTTCCACCAAGCTCTTGATATCCTTTTCCGGAATCATACTTTGTGTTGCATCCTTCTTTAATTGATCATCCCCGTTGACGGATGTAATCTCCTTTCCTCCGTCTACAATGTGAATAACTTACGGGGGTGTTTCTCTTTGGGGTTGAACTCGACTACGGAGAGTGGCTAGGGCTACGGCCATCTCTTCCATCCTTTTTGCCATTTGGGCGATCATATCATCTTTCTCTTGAAGTCGCCTCCTCATTACTTAGGCTCCTCTCTTTACGTAGCTGCACGGGAGCACCTTGTGAAGCCGATGAAGCTCGTGTTTCAACCATGTTAATTTCTGCATATTCATCATCCATGAACTCTGACGAGTCAACTTCATCTCCGAACTTTTCTTCTCTTTCCCTTGCTAGTCGCCGAATATCAGTTCTTAGCTTTTCCATAGCATCTTCTAGTGGTCTTTTCTGTATATCCTTGCAGTTGTCATGTGATAATTGTCGAGTTTCTTTCTCATGAGTCCCCTTTACTGCGGTAGCATTTTCTTCGGACTCGAGTCTCCTGACGAGACTTTCCTTTTACGGTCGTTGTTTCGGTCTTAGCGGCCGGTGGTGGGACGCCATACCATCCTTCTAGCGGTAGAAGGCACCGGGACCGGATGGTGCCGTCGGTCGAATCTTTGGAAGGTGGTATCCTCCACGATGCGTAAACCTGAAACAACAACGGGTGGACTAGCCTTCATCTTCTTATTAGGCTCTTCGCGGCGATAGCAGATTCTACTCGCGGCCCAAGACGGGATTTGGCCGGCACCCGCCCTATCCTTCTTAAAATTTCCGATACGGGGCATCTTTCTTTCTTTGCTAACTTCTCGATCACGGTACGTAGTCGGGCGAGTGGTGTAGCCACTAGCCCTTTTTCTTCGTTGTCGCTATAGTATGCGGGTCGAGGTAATGTAGAAGCAATCCTGCGGACATTTTCCTCGTCGAGTTGCGGCGGAAAGGGGATGGAATCTACTTCCTTCCAAAAGGGGTGTATACTCGGACAATGGTATGTATTCGGGTAGTGGTGTGTACTCGGGGATTTCTTCTAAGAAAGCGACTTCGGCGGCTACGGCGCTTCACGGCGATCTTCACTGCCTCTGTTTCTCCTCTGAGTCCGTGTTAGGGGTGGAACCCTTGAGCTGGACCCAATTTCAAAAATAGAAGGTCTTGCACGGAAATCTGTACCCTCCACGGTAACATGCTCGTTACAAATTTGAACTTCCTTCCCCTTCAGTTTGGCGGGAGCCGCGGTAGGTGCAGAGACGACTAGACCAGTGGGGGTAGAGATAACGGTCCTCCTATGGACAGTAGTATTCCTCTCAGCTGGAACCCTTTGCAGGGGAGGAAACTCTTGAGTTGACTTAAGGTTGAATTCAATCACGGGTTTCTCAGTTTCTGGCACTTTGTCCATTAGTGTGAAAAGGGTAACGTCAGCGATCTTGACATTTGTGTTCTCGAATCCTTGTCCAAACCGGATGATCCCATTGTCGGGCGGCTCATCCTTGTAAACGGCGAAGTCCGGTCCATTGGTGAAGGAGAAAATCGGTTTTGGGGCTTCCATTTACGCAAGGTAGATTCGATTGTAAGTCCCAAGTTATGCTTCTTCTCATCAGGACGAAAAGAAAGGAATCGAAAAGAGTCCGAACACATTCTTGTTCATGTATATTTGTTAAAAGAGTCATTCATTAGAGGGTTAGTTTATTTAGAACGGAATGTTCAAAGGTGTAGAGAACGTAATGAATTTGATTTAGAATTAGAAAGGAAAAGAAAGTCTTATGCAAGACTTCTCGACTCAAAAGATCACTCCTAAACTAACACCTATTGGGGGTCCACCCCACCTCAGAAATGAGGTAAAAGGATCTCGGAACCTCTCCGTTTAGGGGTGTCTAAACGAGTGGCTCCTAAATCCGAGAGAATGTTGGCTATACTCGTTCGAGGTAGAAATGAACATAATATTCCAACGGAAAGAAGGGTAGTTTGATCCTTTAGGGACATGGATACACCACCGATTTTTGAAAGCAAAACTATTTAATTAAAAATGGAGAGAGGAATTGTCCCCAGCGGAGTCGCCAGAAATTGTCGGCGTATTTTAATTTTAATTTAAATAAATAATTTGAAAAGTAATATTTGATTTTGAAAATAATTTTAAATTTGAAAATTTTAAGATATGAAATCAAACTGATCTCACATCCCGAATAGTTTATATAAACGAGCACCGTATCACAAACCATGTATCTATCCCGAAGAATAGACACATTGCTTGATGATGGGGCTCGATTTAATAAACTAAAAGATTTGTGACATCCGTTTGGTCTGCGAACCAATTTTATAAGCCGACAAATTCTCCTGTTTAATATGAAAACATTAAACAGGGTTTATATTACACGGGTTCTTAAAATTCCCTATAAGGGCGAAGCCCCTATAGTTAATTACATCTTAAGTGACGGGAATCACCTAAGAAAACTCTCGATAATAATCGAGTAGTTCTGCTCTCGAAGAATTTCAAGGTTTAAGTTTTCAATGGATTGAGTTTTGGAATTTCAATAGGGAATGGATCAAATTTAGAGCATTATATTTTGGGAATCCGAAGGAAGAAAGGTAGGAGAAATCACAGATTCGAAGCGAACTTTGGTAATTTCCCGACTATCCTATTGTTTCGCTTGAATTTAGGAAGGTCCTAATGTTTATTTAATGTTTTGATCTTGCCAATTTTAATTAATTAGGACTTATATTTGTATGATAAAATCATACAAATAGCCTTGAAGATATGAGGGTTTATGTCGTACCAAACGACTACCTCGGAGTCCTAAGACCGGTTAGGGCTTAATTTACATGATATGATCATGCAAATGCCTAACAAAAGGCTGAGGATTTATGTTGCACTAGGCAAACTACCTCGAAGTCCTATGGTTTTGTTGTTTAATTCTAGGAATGTTTTGTTGAAGTAGATCCGAGTTTTGCTGATGACGATGGCCGTGCTGCCCACCATGCTCCGAGCTCCTTGTTGTTGCAAAGGTTTAGTTTTAGAAGTCATAAATCAGGGGATGAGGGAAGTGTTCTGGTTTAGAGAAGATCTTAAAATCCAGGTGTTTTTTAATATTTTAATTAAACAAATCTTAAAGTTAGTTATAACAACACCGGTTAAGATCCCACGGTTCCATCCTTCTGGCATCGTTATTTTTATCGGATTCACTTAGTCCGGATGAATTTGCTAAACTCAATTGAATGAGTTCCACACTTTCATTTAGACCGTGGGAAATCCCGTCGGCAACACGTAGGTTACATCATCCGAGGTATTCCCGATCATCCAACAGGACGTTTTAATTTAGTTATAGTTGTAGTTTTGTTGTTCTGTTTGTGATTAAATTTTGAGTTGTCTTATATTTTGAAATGTTGTGGCGGTGAATTTTATCTTGCAATGACTTTTAATTTAGTTTTGGTTTCAGTTTTAGGGACTATCCTAGAGGTGTAGGTTTTCATGCAACAGTTGTTTATCATGCAAGAAAAGTAAGTGTAATGCGATTAAATAAATTGCAGTAAAGTAAATTGCAATAAAATAAAAGCGTACCTGGAGGGTCTTCCCGTCATCCCAAGCTGCACTTAAAACACGGTTAGAATATTTAAGCATTTAAAGTAAGTTCCTAGGTAAAGCTAAGGGGAGGGTTATGGTTTTCTACCAAGTTTCTAATCCTATAGCTAGTCATTTCCTATGACGTCTAGGTTCTTGTGTTTTGGTTTAAGGACGATTTTCTTCATCAAAGAACAACTAAGTTCAATTGTTCTTATAAATATCCTATCATATTGAGGAAGTGCTTAAGACGAATCTTAAACATCTTTTCGACATTTCTAGGATTATTCAAAGTCCAAATGAATTTAATTATACTAATGAATTAATCGTCCAGGGAGTTTAAGTTTTGTTATCTTGCTCGGTGAACTAGGACATTTGAATATCCTATAAGTGAAGTAACGCTTCTTTTAACACTCCTTTTTAAGAGTTATGACATCACGAGCTTTCGAGGGCAAATGGATGTTCAAGTGAGTTGTGATTTAATTTTAGTTAATGGATTTAAGTTTGGAATAGTGTTCAAGTTATTTTAGATTTATTTTGAATTTTGCATGTCTTAGGTGATGTTATATTTAATTTAATTCAATTTAACTTAACTTAATTTAATTTAATGTGGTTTAATTTAATTTAATTTTAATTTAAGTTAATTCAATATGATATGCTTTAGCTTAATTTAATTCAATTTGATTTAATTTAATTTGATTTAGTTTTAATTTAATTTAATTTAATTTTAATTTAATTTAATTTAATTTAATTTAATTTAGTTTAATTTTATTTAATTTAATTTAATTTAATTTAATTTAACTTAATTTAATTTAATATGATTTAATTTAATTTTAATTTAATTTAATTTTAATTTAATTTAATTTGTTTTAATTTAATTTAATTTAATTTAATTTAATTTAATATTTTATTTTAAAGGGATTTGCTTTAAATAATTTAACCTTAACTTAATTTAATGATTAAGTCTTTTAGCATTTTAAACCTTAAACTTGGATTATCATTTTAATTAGGGATTAAATATTATTGAGATGATTAATTTAGGGATTCTTAAATTAAAGAACAAATTTCTTCCTAATAACATCCCTATTTTAATAACTCCAATTTTACTATTCTTCCAAATTTAATTAATTATTTTAACTAAAGTTCATTTCAATTATTGTTGAATTGTTTAATAGGTTTCTACCCTTTAATTATTTAAATTTCAATCATCCAAATCAGATTAGGATCAAATATTTTACTCTTTAATTTTATTAAGCCTAAAGTTTTAATTAAGGGTTAAAATTTTAATTACCATTTTGCCCTTCAAGCTTAATAATTTTATAACTCACTAAATTGAGCTCAAATGAATTTAAAATTTTTATGTGACTTCACTCATATGTCAATAAAGACATTAGAGGAGAAAATGTGATTTTTCTGTATTTAATTTATTTATGTAATTATTTTTGGTGGAAAATAAGGATTTCGAAGGAAAATTTAATAATATGACCAAGGGAAAGTTTCTGTCCTTAAGAAAATTATGGGACATTCCTAATGACCAGAGGACCACTTAGACCAATTTTTGTGATTTTTTGAATTATATTTTATTTATTAAAATTATTTTAAGTTCTTGAGTATTAATTAATTTAAAAATAGAATATAAGTTGAAAAATGAATTTTATAATTTTTAAAATTCTCTCTGATATCAAGGATTCCAGAGAACCAAATTTCACAATTTTTTGATTTTTCCTTAGTTTATTGGAATTATTTTAGTGGAAATGCTAGAAAATGTATTTTTTAATTTTAAAAATTACCCCAAGGCTTTAAAATTTAATATCTCAACCTAGAGACATAAGCAAAATATGGGGTTTATTCCTAAGTGGTTAGAATTCAAAATGTGACATTTTGGTGAATTTTATTATTTTTGTAATTTTTATTATTTTTTAATTATTAAAATATTAAAATAATGCCAAAAAATCAACTTTTTTAGAAAATTGCAAATTTAATTTTCTTGAATTTCCATAGTATCAAAGAGGCTTCAAAACCAATTTGGTGAATTTTTGAAAAGTATTTTGAAAGTTATGAAATTTTAAAGTTTAATTTTGGCTAAGTGGCTTAATCAACCCATTTGATGGGGCTAACCAAGTCCAATTGACTTGAAATTTTTATGGTGGATTCCTCTGATCCTAAAGGTCAGTGGAGAATTGATTTCAAGTCAATTTGATCTATGGTTAACTCTAATTAATTAAAGTTCAATTTTGGGTATTTAGGCCGATTAGGGTTAATGCGAGTGAATTAACTCAAGTCCTATTTTTCCTAGGGTTCTCTGGTCATAAGGAACATCACCAAATTTTCCTAGAATTTATTTCACAACATGCTAATTTTTGGAATTAAAATACTCAAAACAACAACATGCATTTGAAAAATCAATAACTTTTCACGAGAGATGGCCTACGACCTTGGAAAATTCAGGGAATGTTCCCAAGTTCAGAGGCTTCAACCCTATGGTCTCATGCCATGGTGAATTGTATGAATGCATGGAGAATTAAAACAATGCAGGGAGTAAATAATTAATTAAAAATAAAGTACTTGGACAAAATTAATTAATTTCTTTTCCACATTATTCTCCTCCGTTCATCTGAGCGAGAGGGTATTTTTATTTTATTTTTGTGATTTTTCTACACAAAGATATGCATTTTTGAAGTTTAGGGGATTAAATAAATAAGAAAATAACCTATTTTCCTACTTATCCACGTCGGCGCGACTCGACCTCGGCGGCTCCGAATCGACACGCGTCGCTCCCTGGTTCGGCGCCGCCATCTGACTCGGCTGTCCGGGGCCCCGCGGTTCACGTACCATCTGCCGGTCCGACGCAATCCAAGCCGTCCATCCGATACACGCGCGATCCAACGGTTCCTGGTCATCGTCTACGACTGGTGCGATCCCGTGACCGTCCACACTCTAACCCTAAGAACTCACTCGACTCTCAACGGATTTTTGTGTTCTTATGCTCTATGGATTCGTCTTGAAGAGACGAACACATCCATACGGTGGACATGCTATGAACTCAAGCCAATCAAAATGGAGAATTGACTGAAGCTCGGGCAGAAGAGGGAGTTCATACCTTTGCTCGGAGAAGTGAAGCTTCGATGCGAGGGTTGTGTCACGTTCGATTGGGTCCGAGCAAGCTCCGGATGAAGTCCCTTGGCTTGGTGAATTGTCTAGGTATGTTTTCCACCGAGCCGATCCACAACCTTTGGAGTACGGAACAAGCTGGGTGGCTCGGAGAGGGGGCTTTCCTTTGGAAAACTTCTTCTCTTGGCTTCGAGTGAAGGTGTAGGTGAGTTTAATTTGATTTTGGTGAAGGATTCGGGAGTGTCTGTTGCGGTCGAGAATTGAGCTCCAAAATTGAGCTCGATCGATGGGGATTAGAGCGGGGAGAACGGTGGGGATCAATTGCTCTAAGTACGGAGGGGAGTGAGGAGTGATTTTGGCGAGTTTTGGTATGGTACGGTTCAACACCTCCTTTGGCCGAGAGGGTGAGGGGTTTAAATAGGAGAGGCTGGAGGAGCCTCCGGGGGAGTTGAGGGTGGGATCGAGTTTGCTTAGGTGAGGAGAAGAACAGCCATGGTGGCCATTGGGCATGGGGCGGCTCGGCGAGGTAGAATTCCAAAGCTTGGCCTCTCCCGAGGTCTCGGGCATGGTGTTTTCCGGCGGCCCGGGTGGCCGGCCGGCCGAGCATGGGTCACCCTCGAGGTCGGGTGGGTCGGGGCGGGACTTGGTGCAAGCGGTGGCAATTGCCATGTGTAAAGTGGCTGAATTAAAATGGAATGGGGAAGGGGTCATTTTGGCTTCAATTTGGTCGACCCATTGGTTTGGGTTGGGTGCACCTCCCATGGCCTGATTTTGGGCTGAGAGGATCGGTTGGGTCGACGAGAGAGAATGGTGTGGTCTCCATCCATGATGAGGTGGCTAAACATGGTTTAGTGTGTGTCATGAATAAGGTTAAAAAGGCTTAATGAAAGATTAGGAAAGGAGCCCCTCCTTTTACCATTAATGGAATGGTCACATGCCAAACTTTCATGGCTTCATATGGCTTGTGAATGGCTCATGCATGGCTCCATGTGGCTTAGGGAAAAGTTGGTTCAATTTCATGGAAATGGATTTTGTGACTTTTGGCATTTTGGTGAGAGTTGTCATGAGATTTAATTTTGGAATAATCCAATGATGAATATAGGATTTAGGGATGATTTCAATCAAAGGGATGATAAGGAGAAATTTCATGTGGGCTTTAGGATAGGCTTGGGCTTTTGAAATTATCTTAAGAATGAGTTTTTAGGAAGGCTTAAGGGGGGGCCTTCATGTTTGAAAATGGGCTTTTGGATAAAAAATTTTGTAAAGGGCCATGTCAAATAAATGTTGGGATTGGTTTAAGGATGTACCATGAATGATTTGAAACAAACTTGAGGTGATTTGGGTTTGAATTGGGTTGGATATGGGCCTTTTGGTAAAGAGGCTAAGATGGGCCAAAATGGGCTACCATGGGCCAAAGTTGGGCTAAAGTTGAAATTGATGTAAAATTAATGTTGGGAAATGTTTATGGGAATGTTTCAAAGAGGTTTTGGCTTTGGTTGGGTTTTGATTTTGAGGTTTGGGTCTATTTGGGCTAGGTTTAGGTTTAGGTCAAAATTGGGCCTTTTAGCTTTGGGTTGAATTTGAGTGGGGTTTGGGTCTAAACTTTGGGCAAATCATGTTAGTGTTTTGTTTATGGGAATGTTAAGGAAGGTTTAGAAAAGATTTGGGGTTAATTGGAGTTGAATTGGGTGAGTTTGGGCTAAGTTTGGGTCATGGGTTCAAGTGGGCTTTAAGGCCCAAAGTGAAATTGGATTCAAATGTCAATCAAATTGGACTTGGATTTGGTCTAGATTGGTGTTGGGGATGTTGAATTGAAGTTTAGAATTGAATTGGACCAGAATTTGGGTCAATTGGGTAGGTTTGGTTTGACATTGGGTTCACTTTGGGTTAAAATGGGTCAAATTGGGAATTTTGATAAAAGTGGGGTAAATTGACAAAATGGGCCCATGGTGTAGTTGAACAAAATGAAATTGGGAATATTTGGGATTTTCTGGAATTTTCTGGGAATTTTCTGAATTTTTGGATTTTTTGGCTAAGAGGGGTATTTTGGGTATTTGGAGGGTATTGGGAGGTATTTTTGGAATTTTTGGTGTTTTTTGGTATGGATGATTAATTTGATTGGTGAGGAAATGTTTAGGAATGTTTTTGGGGAATTTTGGGTAATTTAGGTGATTTTGCAAATTTTGGGTGGTTTCAAGGGTTTTGGGTAGGCTAGGCGGGTGTAGGGTCCCGGGGGTCAAAAATTGAAAATTTAGAAAATTGAAGATTGGGTAAATGTAAGTGAAATGAAATCATTTTGGTTGAGTCATGAAGCCATATCAAGCCCACATGAGCCATGAAGGGACTCATTTGAGGCATCCACTTATGTTGTTCCTAACCTCTTGCCAAGGGCTTAGGGGTTAAGGACCATCCATGTGAACCACTTTCATGAGTTAGGAGGTCAAATTGGGTATGGGTGTGTTTTTTTAGGAGGTGTGTGAAAGTGTAGTGTATAGGTGTAGTGTGTGTGTAAGTCACCCCTTTCACCAGACCAGGCCACCCAGGGCAGTCCTAAGGCCAAAGAGTCCTATGGGAACTCATCCTTTAAACTTCCACATTTAATTCCAACCCTCTAGGTGATTAGGGGTCTACAATCAAGTTTGTGGAGTTTGTAGGGAGTTAGGAAGTGGTTTGAATTTCTAAATGGGTAGGTTCCATCTCTAGTCCTCTAAGATAGTCAAAGGAAAAGCCTAAGGCTAGATCCTAAGTACTAAAGAGAGAAGAGAAGACCTCATCAAAAATGAGGTCAACAGCAGGTTCTTTTCTTCACTTAATTAACCTGTACTGTTAATAACTTTCTACACATATATAATATCAAAGAAATTGCTAGGTAAAGGAGTTTTGAAATAAGTACAACTACTAACACAATTTATACCACAACATAACACAACATCCACATATATTTCACAAATCCAGTTTCAGAGTTTACAATCAAAAATTGAAATATTAAAATTTAAAAGCCACACAAATTTAACTTATACAACAGTATTAAAATGTCTTGCACAACATAATAATCAAAGTTCATAAACTAAACATCAATACTGAATCTAAGAAAACAAACAAACAATCACATAACATAAATACCTAAGCATAAAATCTAATTATCAACATTAAAATCCCAAACTATATCTTCATCTCCTTGTTCAGCAGGTGGAGTAGGCTGATAGTGAGTATAACGAGGGCACTCAGAAAATATAACATCAGGCTCTCCTCTCCGATAATGATTCTCAGCATCATAGTAGGCTATCTCAAATTCAGAATGTCATTGGAGATAATCACTGTCATAATCATGCCTTCGCTCTAATCCTCCAATCCTCTGATCAATATGCTCTAATTTTTCTTCAATCTTTTCAAAACTTTTTCGCTGCAGGGTTATTTCATTCATCAAATCATAAAGGGTAGGAGAACTATAGGTTGGAGGGTCATAACTGGTACAGGGAATATCCCTACTAGTTGAAGGTGCATAGCTCCTAGTCCCAGATCTCCATCCTTCGGGGGATTCATAAGTCTTTATATTAGCCTGGGTAATGGGTTTCATAGGTTCAACCCATTCCTCATCATCTCTAGCCTCTACTCCAGACAATTGGCAGAGTGCATAAATTAGACCAGGATGTCCTAGTCCTCCTCCACTTTCACTTTTTGTAGTGGCTAATATATTTTTCTAAATAATACTTCCCACATTAATACCTCTGTGGTTCTGAATACAAAAATTCAGAACCACTCTATCTCTTGTTACTTCACTATGGTGATAGGAAGGTAACAAAGTAGAACAAATAAAATAATGCCAAGTTTTAGAGGTTGCATTTAACATAGACAGAGGGAAATTTACCCGTTCACGCAGCTTAATTTTCCAAGTCCCTTTCCCATCAGTGAGAAAGTTAATCACCTCCTCCAGCGGTCCTTCCATTGTTCCAAAAGTATCATATTCGCTGGTATGCAGATCTTGTACTTCGTAAAAAGTATTTATTCTTGCAGCATTAAAATCAACAAAAAATCTTCTAACCTTTATTGGTACATCTTCCATCTCAGTCAGGTTGGCATAAAATTCTTTTACAACTTCAGCTGCAGCCCTGTTTGTTGTATAACAGAAATTTTCCCATCTTCTCTCTTTTATCGTTTGTTTCACTTCTCCGCCTAGATTCTTAAAGACTTTGTCCGGAATGCATTTTCTTGCTTTGATATTAAAGTTGTATCTTGATTGAGCTTTAGCATTCACGAACCGTGTTTCGTCATAATCTAGTCGCCTCTTCTGTCGTGGAGTCATTTCTCGATCTATCAAATTTACAAAAATCTTGACTAAACTTCAAAATAATACTAGAATGGCTTCCAAAGGTGACTTAAAATAATCTGAAATGAATTCCATGGATTTATTCCAACTATTTTTTTTTATATTTAAATTTTTTCCAAAATTTCCAAACGTGAAAGAAATACTCGGTGAAAATAAAAAATTTTTGCATGGGAGTGAAGCTCTTACCAAGGGAAGATAAAATTCAGTGTCAAAATGTGTTGATATTGCTCCAAATCCAAGATCTCTCAATCCCTAGGTCGGTTTTTTAAGGTTTTGAGGAAGGGGACAATGAATAGTGACGGTTGGCATATCAAAATAAAGTGTTTTTTGGGATCTCGCCGTCAGCGGGAAAAATTTCACCGTCGACGGGCTAATTAATTCAAATAGACTTAAAGTTTCGGGAAAATCTCGCCATGGGCGGCATCATTCTCGCTGTCAGCGGGATTTTTCGGGAATTAATATTTTTAATATTTATATTGTTTTCAATTTATTTTAAGCCTTGATAATGTCCGATCAATCAACTAAATATATTTTATTGTGATTAGATACTATTTTAACTCACATAAATTCACACAACACAAAACATAACAATTTTATATATGAAATCCAAGGTTTTACAATATATACACTACATTTACTTAACACATAAAATTCAGCGTCGCAATCCAAACCACAGTACTCAAGACACTGAGACTAAACAAACACCACATAATCTCATCTATACTGAGATCAAATCTTAAAATCTAAAATATCAAAAGTGCAAATTTCATAAAAATTAAATTCAAACTAACTCAACACATAAAAAAATATGAATGTCTTCTATTCTTCAATGTCTGTGCTAAATTCATCTCTGATATCTCCGATAGAATGTAGATGAACGAATAGATTGTAGAAAGGCCTGTAAGGGAATTCTTCCGTATAATCTTCTTCAATCCATCCCTTCTTTCTCAAAAGCCGTATGAAACTAGCTTCAAGATGTCCAGAATAATCAAAGTGTTCCTTCATCCTTCAATCAATATGATCAAATAAATCAGAGATATTATTAATGGAAGTCATCACGTTTTGTACCTCTTTTTCCAATCCTTTGAGTTTTCGTAAGATCAGATTTGTTTTATCAGGAAAGGATCTGATTGAAAGAGAGTTTTGAGATGCTTGATCCGCAGTAATGGCTGTCTCATTATTGTTATCCAGAGTAGGAAACATATCAGTTGGATCTAATGGTTTCCAAGGCAAAAGTACTTTTTCCCAGGCTTCATAAGAAACTTGGTACTGACTGCATAATGCAAAAATTGTTGAAGGATGTCTAAGCCCATAGTTCGATTCATGCACAATCAGGCCTAAGGCAGACTTTACAATAATTGAACCAACATTGATAGGTAATCCCGCTTAAATACAATAATTCAGAATTACACATTCCTTAGAAACTTTGTTGACCCTCATAGTGGGTAATAATTTTGAAAAAAATAAAGAAGTGACAGTGTTTAGAGACTGGGTTTAGAAGTGATGCAGAAAAGCTAACATAACCGTCTTCTCTTGTTTCCCAATCTTCTGATTCATCAGTCAAATATCGATATATCTCATTCATATTATTTCCTGTACAAAATTGGAATAGTGGCAAATAGGTGTATTTTCAATTGAATATAACTCATTGATTCTAAAAGGAGTGAAAGTTACCCATCTGCCTCGCACATAAACGCTTCCATTATTGATTCCATGAAGATTGGAGTAGAACTCTTTTACTACGAGGATGACTACTGCAGAATTTGTATAGCATAATACCACCCAACGTCGTCGCATAATCATCTCCTCGATAGACGTCAAATTCTTCACTCATCTATTCACGAATCCTCTTTCTTTGATTAATCTCTTCTTCATCATAACTTTGTTGAAGATTCGCTGGGCCTCATAACTGACAAACTTTCTTCGATTGAGCACTCGGGATCTAGTGATTTCAAGTGGATTGGATGCCATAATGATGAGTTTTTATGGAGTTTCAAATCTTTTTCTGGAAGTAAATGGTTTAGATTTCGAGTTTTAGGCGTTCCTAAAGAGTTAAAACACTAAGAATGGCCAGAAACTGTCAAAATAACTCCCTAAACGGCTCATCACTGATCTCGCTGTCGGCGGCAACGATCTTACGATCAGAGAGATTCTTAAAAATATGAACTGAATTTGGCGGGCAAAAGTCGCCGTCGGCGGCGTCGATCTCGCGGTTGGCGGGTTAAGGCAAAATTGCCCAGTTTCGCTCTGGTTCGAATGCTTTCCAATTTTTTTCTATGTATCCAATATCGTGATGATTATAAATATAAATTTGAGTAGTAGAATTCATTTTATACCAAAAATAGTAATAATTCAAATAAATATACAATTATTACACTAAAATGAAGATCACTATGGGTTGCCTCCCATAAAGCGCTTGGTTTAACGTCGTCAGCCTGACCTATTCTGGTTATTAATCAGGTTGACTGAGCATTAAAACCTCTTTAAAATTTGGTCTTTTTCCTTCAAAATATGGTTTTAATCTGTGTCTATTTACTTTAAATCTGTGTCCAGTCTTTTGATCTTCAATTTCTACAGCTCAATATGTAAATATTTGAGTTATAGTGAAAGGTCCTAACCATCGAGATTTTAGTTTCCAAAGAAATAATTTCAATCTTGTATTATAAAGTAAAACTTCTTGTCCTGGTTCAAAATTTTTTTTGTTAATCTTCCGATCATGCCATAATTTCATCTTCTCCTTATAAATTTTATCGTTATTATAGGATTCATTTCTTAATTCTTCTAATTCATTCATCTGTAACAATCTCTTCTCACCAGCATCTTTTAAATTATAATTAAATTCTTTAATCGCCCAATACACTTTGTGCTCTAATTCAACTGGTAAGTGACAAGTTTTTTCATAAATAAGCCTATAAGGAGTCATTCCAATTGGGGGTTTATAAGCAGTCCTATATGCCCATAATGCAGTGTCTAGTCTTGTAGACCAATCTAATCTACTAGGGCACAGTTTTTTCTAGAATTCGTTTAATTTCTAGATTAAAAACTTCAGCTATTCCACTGGTTTGTGGATGATAAGCAGTCGATATTTTATGAGTAATGTTAAATTTTTCTGCCAATTTCTGAATATATTTATTCCTAAAATGGGATCCTCCGTCAGTGATAATCACTCTCGGCATTCCATATCTTATGAAAATATTTTTCATTAAAAATTTTGAAACACTCTTAGCATCACAACGAGGTAAGGCTTGTGCTTCAATCTATTTATAATTATAATCAACAGCAACTAATATATATGAGTTTCCAAATGAATGAATAAATGGTCCCATGAAATCTAATCCCCATACATAAAAAATTTCAACTTCTAATATAAAATTCAGAGGCATTTTATTTCTTCTAGTTATATTACCTAATCGTTGGCATTTATCGCATGTTTTGATATATCTATAAACATCTTTAAAAAGAGTAGGCCAATAAAATCTAGACTGTAAAATTTTATAAGCAGTTTTATCAGTCGCAAAATGTCCTCCAAATTCAGAATCGTGACATTTTTGAATAATTTGTTCATTTTCTTCATAAGGCACGCATCCTCTAATAATTAGATCCTTACATTGTTTATATAAATATGGTTCATCCCAAAAATACGATTTAGCATCGTAAATGAATTTGTTCTGTTGTTGCAGAGTTAGCATGGGTGGTAAAATATCACTTACAATACAATTAACTATATCAGCATACCATGGTATTTTCCACTCATTTATATTATAAAGTTATTTGTCAGGAAAACTGTCTGTAATTTCATTATCAGTGTCAGATAATTCACAATATTCTATTCTTAACAAGTGATCTGCAATTTGATTATCAGTTCTCTTTCTATTAATTATTTCAAAATCAAATTCTTGCATCAGTAATATCCATCTGATTAATCTTGGTTTGGTATCTTTCTTTTGCATTAAATATTTAATAGCTGAGTGGTCAGTATGCACAATACATTTAGTTCCAATTAAATAAGGTCTAAATTTATCAAAAGCATATACAATTGCTAATAATTCTTTTTCTGTAATCGTATAATTGATTTCAAGCACTATTGAGAGTTTTACTTAGCATAGTATATAACTTTAAAAATTTTATCATACCTTTGTCCAAGAATAGCTCCTATAGCATAATCACTAGCATCACACATAAGTTCAAATGGTTTCTCCCAATCAGGTGAAACTATTATAGGTGCTGTGATTAATTTATCTTTTAATAATTCAAAAGCATTTAAGCATTCTGTAGTGAATTCAAATTTCTTGTCTTTTTCTAAATGTTGGTATAAAAGATAAGTAATTTTTGAAAAATCTTTTATATTGCATCTGTAAAATCCAGCATGTCCAAGAAAACTTCTTACCCCTCTCACTGTAGTAGGAGGTGGTAATTTAGCTATAACTTGAATTTTTGCAGGGTCTACTTCCATGCCATTTTCTGAAATTTTATGCCCTAATACAATTCCTCCTGCAGCCATAAATTGACATTTCTCCCAATTTAGAACTAAGTTAGTTTGTTCGCATACCTCTAAGACTTTTTCAAGATAATCCAAGCATGAGTCAAATGATGTTCCAAATACAGAGAAATCATCCATAAATACTTCTATTCCATCATCAATTAATTTACTAAATATAGACATCATACATCTCTGGAATGTTGCAGGTGCATTACATAATCCAAAAGGCATTCTTCGAAAAGCAAATATTCCATAAGGACTAGTAAATGTAGTTTTCTCTTGATCCTCAGGAGCAATAGGTATTTGATGATAGTCGGTATATCCATCTAAAAAACAAAAATATTTGTGTCCGGCTAGTCTATCTAACATTTGATCTAGGAATGGTAAAGGGAAGTGATCTTTCCTGGTGGCTGCATTTAATTTTCTATAATCAATACATGTACCCCATCTAGTAACTTGTCTTATAGGTATTAAATCATTATTTTCATTAGCTTCAACAGTCACTCCTCCTTTCTTAGGAACACAATGAATTGAGTTTACCCAAGCACTGTCCGAAATAGCATATATAATACCATTGTCTAACCATTTCAATATTTCTTTCTTGACTACATCTTTCATTATTGGGTTTAATCTCCTTTGGGGATCAACTCTTGGTTTATGTTCATTATTCAAAATAATTCTGTACATACAGATCGAAGGACTAATTCCCTTAATATCTGCTAAGGTCCAACCAAAAGCTTTCTTATACTTTTTTAATGTGTCCAGAAGTTTTTGCTCTTGTGATTCATTTAATTCTGCTGATATAACAACTGGTAAAGTTAAAAAATTCCCCAAAAATACGTACTTCAAATGAGTAGGTAAAACTTTTAACTCAAGTTCAGGAGGTTTAATAATCGACGAAACTATATTCTTTTCAGCGTTTTTAGTAATATCCAACATCTCAAATCTTTCTTGTATATAATCTAATTTTTCATTGTACGTTTCTTCAATTAATTCTGTATTTTCTATTTCTAGTTTATCTTTAATCTATTCTTTAAAATGTTCATTTCGTAGATGTTCAAGAGTTTCTGTTCGAAAACATTCATCTTCTTTTTCTATAGCAGGATATTTCATTGATTTTAAAATGTTAAAAGTTACTTCTTGATCGTTTACTCTCATAGTTAGTTCTCCTTTTCGAACATCAATCATAGCTCTTCCAGTAGCTAAGAATGGTCTCCCTAAAATTATGGGTATTTCTTTACCTTCCTCCATATCTAAGACAATAAAATACACTGGGAAGAAAAATTTATCCACTTTTACTAACACATCTTCAATAACTCCTTTAGGATATGTTACTGAATGATCAGCTAACTGAAGAGTTACTGAAGTAGGTGAGACTTCTCCCAATCCTAATCGTTTAAAAATTGATAGAGGCATAAGATTTATGCTGGCTCCCAAGTCACATAAAGCTTTTCCATAAAATTTTTCTCAAATAGCACACGGTATAGTGAAACTACCAAGTTCTTTTAATTTCTCAGGAAGCTTTTTCTGAATAATTGCACTACACTTTTCACTGAATGCAACAGTTTCATTATCTGTAAACTTTCTTTTCTTGTTTAAAATATCTTTCATAAACTTCACATAATTGGACATTTGTTCTAATGCTTCTAAAAAATGAATGTTTACTGTTAATTTTTTTAGGATTTCAAGAAATTTAGAAAATTGCTTATCCTTTTTATGTTGCTTTAATCGCTGAGGAAATGGTGGTGGTAGTCTTTCTACAGAAAGTTTCATAGAAATTAGTGGATATTCTAAATTTTGATCTTGCTGATCCTTTTCTTTTCACTTTTAGTTTCTTTTTCTATTCTTGTTTCTAATTCTTTTCCACTTCGTAACTGTATCGCTTTGATTTGTTCTTTTTCTTGATCTTTAGGATTTATTTCCACATTACTAGGAAAAGTGCCAGAAATTCTACTATTAAGTGTAGTAGCGATATGTCCAAGTTTAGTTTGAATATTTTTAATTGCAGTTCCTTGATTTTGTAATTGGTTCCCTTGAATTTGTAGCTGATTTCCTTGATTTTATAATTGCTGACCCATATTTAATATTAATTCTTCCATAGATAACTTCTTTTCCTTAAATTTAGAGTTATAATTAAATCCAGATGGATAAGAAGGTTTATAATTTGAATTTCCTTAGTTAGATGAATTTCCTAATGGGTTTACTGAGTTGTTCATCCATTGTTGATTAGGAGAGTTGTTATTCTAATTAAAATTTGGATGGTTCTTCCAACTAGGATTGTAATAATTTGCATAAGGATTATTGGGTCTATTATTAATAGCATTTAAAGTTTCATATGAAGATTGAGCTTCTATAATTTGTCCAGATGAATTTTCTTCTATTATATTAGGAGAATAATTCATTCCAAAATGATCTAATTTCTTGGATATAGCAGCAATCTGAGAAGCTAACATAGATATTGCATCAGAGTCATGTATGCTAGCTATTTTCTTAGGATTCAACCTTTCAGAAGGCCATTGAAAATTGTTGGTAGCCATTTCTTCAATTAATTAATAAGCCTCATCAAATGGTTTTGACATTAATGAACCTCTAACAGCAGCATCTATAATAGATCTAAGAGATCCTTCTAATCCATTATGAAAAGTTTGTATAATTAACCAATCTGGTAACACATGATGTCGGCATTTCCTAAGAAGATATCTAAATCTCTCCCAAGCTTCGTATATCGATTCTCCATCAAACTGAATAAAAGATGTTATGTCATTTCTAAGCTTTGCAGTTTTTGAAGGAGAAAAATATTTGGATAGAAATTTTTGTGATAGTTCTCCCCAAATTCTAATAGATCAAGGTGCTAACGAATTTAACCACATCTTAGCCTTATCCCTTAAAGAAAAAGGAAAAAGCCTAATTCTAACAACATCATTAGATACTCCGTCATATTTAAAAGTAGCACAAAATTCTAAAAAACTAGCAAGATGTAAATTAGAATCTTCGTTTGGTGAACCACTAAATTGATTATTCTGTACCATTTGGATAATTGCAGGTTTAAGCTTAAATGAATTAGCCGCTACATCGAGATTTTGGATAGTTAAATGAATTTCATCTAATGTAGGGTTAGCGTAATCTCTTAAAGGTCTGGGTTGATATATATTTTCAATTGCTGGATTATTTGCCATTTGAGTTAAATTTATAGTTTCTTTTCTCTGTTTTTTAATTCTTTTAATAGTGCGCTCTAATTCTGAATCGTAAGGTATTAAACTTTCGGTTCCAAATTTACGCATACACTATTTAAGTAGATTTTTTAAATAGTCCGTTACTCTAGTAATTATCTTTAATAATTATTTTATTAATTACCTTAATAATTACTTTACTTCCCCGGCAACGGCGCCAAAAACTTTACCTGGGGTCGGGAGGCAGCAGGGTTTATATGATTGCGGAGCTTATATTATATATTTTTATGAATGATTATCAAAATAAAATTAACAATTGTGTCCTCCCCACCTTTTATCAACGCAAGTATACGTATCGTTCAAGTAATAAAGGGCTCTAATTAAGTCCTAGATATCGATCCCACAGGGAAGTTTAGAGATCAAGAACTAATTTCAGCAGATGCAATTATTATCTAGTGTACGGAAATAAAGAATGTTTATACTAAACTCTATTACTTAATTTTTAATAGAAGATTGCAATTTAGAAAAAGTATCTTTCTCCTTGTTAAGAGAATTAAGTGAATGAATAATTAAATTAGTTTAGAATTCTATTGTGCGAAATAGGAGCATTTCTATTCTTTACCCTTTGGTCCAGGCATAAAGAACATTGACTAATCCTATGCTTGGTTCACCGAATCGCGGCTAAGTCGGGAGGATATCACTGCCACTTCGGAGCTCCCACGTTCCCCTCGCCCGAGGGCTAATATCTACACTTCGACTCCCAAACGATAGATCTGAATTGAAGATTTTAGTCTGTCACACTAAAATATCCAATTCTACGCCCGATAAATAATATTTCCCTATTTATTTGCACCCTCCTTCCAAGGCTTTTGACTTCCCTGAATCTTGGATGTAATCTTTACTATAGTTGATAATTCAACATATTTTAACAATTCAATTGGCCAAATTGAAAGTAAATTAAGATTTAAGTAAAAAGATTACTAAAATTTTATTTAATATTTTTAGGCACAACTAGTTCAATTCTTCATTTCACAAAATCTCAATAACAAGGAGAAAGACAGAGAAAACTACTCAGAATGAATAGGAAAAATAAAACAAAACTTGGATTTCATTTAAAGTTATAAAACAATAAATAAAAACTTATCTCGAATCTCCCCAAACAGACTTCTTGAAGTTCCTCTAACTCTTCATTCTTATAGAACACACTTAATTATACTTACTAATATACTCTAAAACACACCAATGCACACACAATCGACTCACCACACACTACTGACTTCCATAAGACACACCCTTTTCAGCCTAAATTCATCTATATTTAAATAAGAAGGAATATATCCAAAGGTTGCTTAAGCACCTCTTCAAAAAGCGTCCAGATTCAATGTATTTGGCTTGAACCGACCTTCTCGCCATCAGTGGGCTCGATCTCGCCGTCGGCGGGCTTTTATAACATTGGCTAACCGCAAGGCTCGCTGTCGGCGGGCTTCTAGAACATTGGCTAACCGCTAAGGCTCGCTGTCGGCGGGCTCGATCTTGCTGTCGGCGGGCTCCTTTATAATATATTCAAAACTTTCAGGAAAATCATGCCTTCGGCAACCTATTCATTGCCGTCGGCGGGCTAGTTCAATTTCCATCTCTTTTTAGTCCTTTTCGTTCTAGATTTTGCTTCTTTTCGACCTTTTTGCTTCCAATACCTATAAATCTTCATACCTGCAGTAAAACATAGAAAATACCTTTCTTTAAAGTGCAATTTCATATAAAATTGGTATGAATTTCTTAATACATTTTCCCGTGGTCGTTAGGCTGGGAGGATGTTAGCTCCCACTCCCCCCTCACCTGAGGGCTAACTCTCGCTTTAGTTTCCAACCATTAGAACCAAATTGGGGATTTAGTCTGTCACCCAAAATCTCCAATCATGTGCCTGATCCCCAATTACAATATACAAGAGTTTAATCATTTAATTTTCTTATTTAAATTTCTTCCTTGATGTCAAAAACTTGACTCCAAAGAAAAGTAAGATTTCAATTATGTCTTCAAATAGTAGAGATTTTATGGAAGTATACGTATCGTTGTCAAGTAATATAAAGCTTTCTGATTAAGCCTCAAATATTGCTCCCACGGAGATCGCTGCAAATCACAGCGGCTTTCAAAAAAAGTTTTAGTTTACAATAACACGCCCTAGCTTGGAAGGTCGATAAAAGTTTGGCTTTAATTAAATCCTACAACTATCACTACAAAACTACTTCTAAACTAAAATACCTGCTGAAAATTAGAAAGTGGGGTTTATATATACTAAAAGTACTCTTCCTCATTCAATGAAATTAGTAACATGTGTAAAAGTAAAACAAGTAGTGAGAGAGATTGTGAAAAATAGGAGAAATTATATTCTTTACCCTTACTTGGTTCTATAAAGAATATAGGTTAATTTAATTCTTTGAAATCTTGAAGATGGGTTAGGTGAGGAAGATACTAGTTCTCACTCTAGAGTTCTCTCTTCTCCCTCCACCTGGGGGCTAACATCTCATAACAAAACTTTTCACATCAAACCAAATTAGGGGCTTTAGTCTATCACCCTAAAGTCCTCTAATTCTACACCTCTTAAACATGCATATCTCCCTATTTATTTGCACTCAACCATATGGACTACATTCTCACCCATATAATCTCATGTGATTTTTACCAATAGTTGACTGAGACAATACCGCATTGGTTCTTACATGTTCTCACAACATATTTTAACATGCAAGTTGATCAAGTTTACATGTAAATGAAGATCAAAGTAAAATCATCACAATATATTCTAACTCTACTCAGTTCTATATCTTACACATTCATACTAATTCATTGTAAGAGGGAAGAGTAAAGAAAACTACTCACAACACATGGAAAAACAATAACAACTTTTCTTTGAACAACACTTTGAATCCATACAAACTAAGTACCAAATTCAAAGAAAAATACAAGGAAAATCCTTATCTTAGAAGGAAATCAAACTCTCCTTGTATAGAAAAAGCAATCTCCTTGCAATCCTCTCCAAGAACAAAGTGAAAAGAAAAGAAAAAAGCCTCTCACACTCTCATTTTTTCTCTCACCTTGTCGCCCCACTTGGTCTCACGCCCAAGCCTTCACTTCCTCTCCAAGCCTTCTTCTCCTCTTCTAATCTTCTCTCCTAATTATTATCTTCTCTAAGAGTTTAAGAGTAATTTTATAATTTCCTAAGAGATGCTAAAGTGTCTCTTCAACAAGAGTTCACATTCAATGAATCTTCCTAAGGGTGCCTTAAGTGCCTTTTCACTCTAAGAGACACATCTCTTCCATAATAACTCCTTATAACCAACCAAAACTCTTCTAGAATGTTTATTTTATCATTCCCAATAAATTCCCCAAGAGACACACTTCGTAGTGCTTCAAAATTCATCCAAATCAGACGTTTCTTCTATAAGTTATGCCAAAAACTGTCACTGGCGGATATGCACCGATTTCTGGCGCATAGGCGCCACTGCCTGGCAGCTAAGCTCCATTTGGTGCTGCCTGGGTACAAGACACAGATACATAAAGGTCCAATTCGACCCATTTTGCTCCGGTATGCTCCGGCTCGACCCGTTTTGCTCCAGTATGGTCCATTTTGGTTTTGTTCCTTCTGCTCCAATCACTCCAAATTTATCAATTTGATGTACCCACAACCAAAAATAAGAAAACATACCTTTAAAGTGTAATATCATTATAAAATTTAGCATAAATAGTAGTATATTTTTAAATTGATCAAAATCCCCCAAACTTAAATTTACTTGTCCTCAAGTAATACTACACTTTTAAAATAATTTTTTTAGATTAGAGTTAATGGGTCACCCTTTAGAATTGCTAAAATTTTGTTCTAAAAATGGATAGTTCAACCTAGAAGAACTTCTAGTGAATTAGACTAGCCCAGGGTCTAAGATATTTATCATCAAACTTGGGAATTTGTTTTCCTATCTAATTCAGAAAAATATGCAGATTTTTCAAACATCGGATCCTATGAACTTTACTTTTTAGATTTAAGAACTCTCTTAAAAATAATGTTACTAATATGAGTATAAAAAGCAAACTTAGGATTGTTTTAAGTTCTTTACTCTAGAAAGACTCAAGTGAAACTAATTTTTGATTAGGACCTCTCCTCAAGCTTCTCCTCACACTTCAAGTGAAACCAATATATGAAGATTACTATATTTGGAGAAGTCCTTAAATGATTTTGAATTCCAATATCCTCCTCTAAAGTTGAAAATTATTACTTTCCTTCACTTGAAAAGATATATATTTCTAAAATACTTTCTAAAAGAGCCCTAAATGTTTGAAAATAAAAATTCTAAGAATCCTTAGTTTTTAAAAAATACACTTTTTCCCACTAAAGATAGTTATTCATTTTCCCATGTTCTCTACTAAATATCTTTAACTCTAGCTTCACCCTTTTCACTAAAAATATCAACTAAGTTTTTCTACTCCATTTACATACTTAAAATTGTAACATCCTTAAGGTGACTCCACATAAAAATAATCATTAGAAATAAAATACAAATTTTTTTAGTAGTTTTGAAAACAAGTAAGGTTTAATTTTGAAACATTTTTCTTTCCCCCCAAACTTAAGCTCAAACATGTGTAACAATGAAGTATAGGGAAAGATCACTTTTACAATTTACTACACATCCTACAAAAATATCAACAAATAGCACTTGGCAGAATATTGCAGTAGAAAGTAAATTTAGCCTAAACATGCTTTACATAACACTATAAAGGAATTTTAAATTGTAGAATAGGTATAAGCTGAAGATTAAACAGGAACAAATTTTAAACTTTATAAAGGAATTGCTAGATGCTAACGAGTTTAAAATATTAAGATAAGTTTTGTTGTCTCAAATGACTCATTCAACTTGACTCACAAACATAGACACAAAAAATCCATTACATAGACTCACAGATCATAAACAAACAAAACCTGAGATTAATTTGATCTCCCTTCTACTCACATTTCCCCTTCATACTTTCAATTTCTAATGGAAGAAACTACACTAATAATGTGGGTGTATTATAAGATTTTTTTATATGTTTATCACCCTTGGCCAGAATTCCCCTATTATGAAAACTCATGTGTTTTCAATTTTAGGTTTACTCTAAGTCTAAGGTATACACATTCTGGTAAATAAAAGTAGTGCAGCTTATCCAGATGTTATTCACTAAGTAAGCTCATGACCTTACTCAGTAAAGACAAAGTTAGATGAAGGAAGTAATAGAGTTGGCATGGAGTGGTCCAAGTCCATACTCTATATGCTACAGGGTAATGCTTAGCTCCGGATGAGAACTAAGTCGTAAAAGATTCGTCAGCCTACTACTACTTGAAGTCTTATACAAATTTAGTCAAGACCAAGGCATAACCTCACAACATTAACCTAATTCACTCTTACGCATCAAACAAGGATCAAAGTCCAACATCTCACTATTATCCAATCCAATATTACAACAATCACTCTAAACATATAACAAAGATAACCATGGATTGACTCCCACGAAGCGCTTGGTCAAACATCGATGACCTGATCTATCCAATGTTTACTCTGGTTACCTCAGCATCAGAATCTCATTCATTTTTTCTGTATATCATGGAATATGCCATTCAATGATTTTGAATAACTCTTTATTAGGAGATCTTTTACTGATTTCATTATTCAATTCAAGTTCTTCTACAGATTGAGTTGAATCCAATGATGTAAAGACTCGTGGTATAAATGAATTCCCTGAATAAAATTGTGTGGGGTATATTCATCTTAAGTTCAAGAGATTTTTCAAAAGGTGGAATTAAAAGTTTACTATTTTTGGTAACGTCTATCATTTCATACCTCTCCTGAATATACATACAGTCTTCTTTATATAATGTTTTCAACACATTATGAAAGTCCATTTCGATCTCATATGTTAACTTACTCTCAAAACTCTCTTGGAAATGGTCTTTACTTAGATAATCAATTTCATCTATCCAAAAATAATCATCATCTTTTCTTTCAGCTGGATATTTCATAGTCCTTAATACATCAAAAGTTACTTCCTGACCAATAATATTCATAGTTAACTCTCATTTTTTCACATCTATCATAGCTTTTCCAGTAACAAGGAATGGTCTCTCCAAAATAATTGGATTGTCTTTATCGTCCTTGATATCAAATACAATAAAGTCGAAAGAAAAAATAAATTTATCCACTTTAACAAGCACATATTCTATAACCACTTTTGAATAAATGATAGATCGATCAGCTAACTGAAGGGTTATAGTAGTAGGAGAAATATCATCTAAACTTAACTTTCTAAATATAGATAGAGGCATCACATTAATGCTCACTCCTAAATCACATAAAGCTTTTCCACCTAATTTTTCTCCAATTACACAAGGAATTGTAAAGCTACAAGGATCATTAAGTTTATGAGGAAGCTTTTTCTGAAGTATAGCGCTGCACTCCTCACTTAGTGCAAATGTCTCGTAGTCCCCAAGTTTCTTTTTCTTGTTTAATATCTCATTCATAAACTTTGCATTACTTGGCATCTGTTCCAAAGCTTCAATAAGAGGAATATCTATCATTAACTTCTTAAGTACTTTTAGGAATTTTGAAAATTGTTTATCAAACTCATGTTGTCTAAGTCTTTGAGGAAATGGAGGTGGTGGTCTTTCTAAAGTGATTTTAGTTGGAGATATAAATTTTTTTAAATCCTTAGAAACATGTTCTTCAGGTCTTTTAGTTTCCTTTGTTTCTCTCACAACATCTTTTTCTTTTCTACCCATGTCCTCTATCTCTCTTCCACTTCTTAATCGGATAGCTTCTACTTGTTCACTTGTGTTCTCTTTATGTTTGATTTCAATATTTGCTAGGAATTGTTCCTTGGAGTATATTGCTAAGTGAGTTAGCAATTTATCCCAGTTGATTATCTATGTTTATAATCGTGGCATTTTGACTTTATAATTGTTTCCCATTTGTAATACTACTTCTTCTATAGACATCATCTTATCCCCAAATTGTTGATCATTGTTAGAGTACATTAGATATGAAGGTCTATATTTTGTGTTCCCCTGATAATTCCAACTTCCATTAGGATTTGCATGATTATTTTCTCGTTTTTGGTTTCCACCCCCAGTAGTATGATTCCAGCTAAAATTAGGATGGTTCTTCCAACCTGGGATGTAAAAGTTAGAATACGGTTGTTTATGGTATTTAAAGTCTCACATGATAAGTTAGATTCAATCATATGCCCTAATGAACTTTCTTCACTTACTAGAGTAAATTAAGGATGGTTGACTCCAAATTGGTCTAATTTCCTTGCTATTGCAGTAACCTGAGATGCAAGAATTGCAATTGTATCTATATCATGAATACTGGATACTTTTTTAAAATTTACCATTGCAAAGGGCCAGTAAAATTCATTTGCAGCCATTTCTTCAATTAATGCATAGGCTTCATCATATGGTTTTGACATTAACGACCCACCAGTGGTAGCGTGAATTATAGACCTAAGGGATTCTGCTAACCCATTGTAAAAAGTTTGAATGATTAACCAGTTGGGTAGAGCATGGTGTGGACACTTTCTTAGGATTTCCTTAATTCTTTCCTAGGATTCATACATTGATTCCCCTTCATACTGACAAAATGAGATAATATCGTTTCTAAGTTTAGTAGTCCTTGAAGGTGGAAAATACTTTGCTTGGAATTTTTGAGTTAACTCCTCCCAATTTTTAATAGATCCATGTGCTAATGAGTATAACCATATTTTAGCTTTATCCTTTAGTGAGAAAGAAAAAAGCCTTAGTCTAACAACATCGTCTGACATATCGTTATAATGAAATGTAGCAAAAAGTTCTAGAAAACATGAAAAGTGTAAATAGGGATCCTCCAAAGGAGTTCCCCCAAACTGGTTGTTCTGCACCAGTTGGATAATCGCTGGATTTAGTTCAAAGGAGTCAACTTCTACAACAGGGTTTTGTATACTTGAGTGAATTTTACCTATCACAGGATTTACATAATCCCTTAATGATTTATGATGATTTTCTAAGTTATTATTTTGAATATTTTCCATTTCCATTTCTAGTTTTTTAAGTCCCTTCTGATTTTTATTTTCATTTTTTCTAACTCGGGATCATAAGGCACATGTCCTGCAGAACCTTTAGTTCACAAACATAACACAATATACAATACATTAATGTTGACCTCATTTTTGATGAGGTCTTCTCTTCTTCTCTTTAGTACTTAGGATCTAGCCTTAGGCTTTTCCTTTGACTATCCTAGAGGATTAGAATTGGGACCCACCACTTAGAAATTCAAACCACTTCTTAACTCCCTGCAAACTCCACAAACTTAGTTGTAGACCCCTAATCACCTAGAGGGTTGAGATCAAATGTGGAAGTTTAAAAGATGAGTTCCTATAGGACTCTTTGGCCTTAGGACTCGCCCAGGTGGCTCGGTGCAGTGAAGGGGCTGACTTACACACACACTACACCTATACACTACACTTTCACACACCTCCTAGAAACACACCCATACCCGATTTGACCTCCCGACTCATGCGGGTGGTTCACATGGATGGTCCTTAACCCCTAAGCCCTTGGTAAGAGGGTTAGGAACAACATAGTGGATGCCTCAAATGAGTCCCTTCATGGCTCATGTGGACTTGATATGGCTTCATGGCTCAACAAAAATGATTTCATTTCACTTACATTCACCCAATCTTCAATTTTCCAAATTTTCGATTTTGACCCCGGGACCCTACACCCGCCTACCTACCCAATACCCTCGAAACCCTCCAAAATTTGCAAAATCACCTAAACTACCCAAAATTCTCCAAAATCATTCCTAAACATGTCCTCACCAATCAAATTGATCATCCATACCCAAAAATACCAAAATTCCAAAAATACCTCCCAATACCCTCCAAATACCCAAAATACCCCTCTTAGCCAAAAAATCCAAAAATTCAGAAAATTCCCAGAAAATTCTAGAAAATCCCAAATATTCCCAATTTCATTTTTTCCAACTACACCATGGGCCAATTTTGTCAATTTACCCCACTTTTATCAAAACCCCCAATTTGACCCATTTTAACCCGAAGTAAACCCAATGTCAAACTAAACCTACCCAATTGACCCAAATTCTGGTCCAATTCAATTCTAAACTTCAATTCAACATCCCCAACACCAATCTAGACCAAATCCAAGCCCAATTTGATTGGCATTGGGATCCAATTTCACTTTTGGCCTTAAAGCCCAATTTGGACCCATGACCCGAACTTAGCCCAAACTCACCCAATTCAACTCCAATTAACCCCAAATCTTTTCTAAACCTTCCTTAACATCCCCATAAACAAAACACTAACATGATTTGCCCAAGATTTTGACCCAAACCCCACTCAAATTCAACCCAAAATCAAAAGCCCAATTTTGGCCTAAACCCAAACCTAACCCAAATAGGCCCAAACCCCAAAATCAAAACCCAACCAAAGCCAAAACCTCTTTGAAACACTCCCAAAAACATTTCCCAACATTTATTTTACATCAATTTCAACTCTAGCCCAACATTGGCCCAAGTTAGCCCAATTTGACCCAACATTGGCCCACTTACCAAATAAACCCAAATTCAAACCAATTCAAGTCCAAATCACACCAAATTGACTCCAAACCACTCATGACACATCCCTAAACCAAACTCAACAATTATTTGGCCCAACCTCTTTACAAAATTTCCATCCATAAATTCATTTTTAAACTTAAAGGCCCATTCCTTAAACCATTTTAAAAGCCCATCCTTTACCACATCCAAAGGCCCAAAATTCGTCCCAAAGCCCATATGACATTTCCCCTCATCATACTTTCAATTAAACTCAATACCTAAGTCCTAAATTCATCATCAAATCATTCCAAATCAAGTTTCATACAAATTTCCATCAAATTACCAAAAAATTCCTAAAATCCATTTTCATGAAATTGACCAAGCTTTCCCAGAGCCAAAGACAAGCCATGCGAAGCCATGGACAAGCCACATGAAGCCATGGAGAGTTTGACATGTGATCAAGCCATTAATGGAAAAAGGAGGACCCCCTTTCCTAATCCTTCTTAAGCCTTTTTTACCTTAAGCATGTCACACTCTAAACCATGCTTTGCCACCTAATCCTTGATGGAGACTCCACCACACATGGGAGATTGACCCACCCGACCTCCTCGGCCCAAAACCGGGTCTTGGGGAGGTGCACCCAACCCATTTGCATGGGTTGACCAAAATAAGCTAAAATGGCCCCTTCCCCTTTCTACTTTGATTCAACCACTTTACACATGTCGAACCTCGATTGAATGCACCAAACTCCAGCACGACCCACTCGAACAAGATGGTGACCAATGCACGGCCGGCCAGCCACCGGGTCGCCGGAAAACACCATGGCCGAGAGCTCGCATGTGAGCCGACTTTGGGATTCTACCTTGTTGAGCTGCCCCATGCCCGATGGCCACCATGGCCGTTACGCCCTTGACCTAAGCAGCTGATCCCAAGCCCTAACTCTCCCTGGGAGGCCCTCCACCCTCTCCTATTTAAACACCACCCCTCTCGGCCATGAGAGGTGCTGAACCTAACCTTAAGGAAACTCTGCCAAAATCATTCCAGATCACTCTCCACACATAGAGCACTTGATCCCCACTGAATTCCAGCCCCATTCCCACCAGTGAGCTCGATTTTGAGCTCGAACTTTAGCTCAAAACCGGGACACTTCTTCACGGTGAGCCAATCCCAAATTGATTGGTCCTACACCTTCACCTGGACCAAGAGGAGAAGTTTCCCACCGAAAGCCCCATCTCCAGAGCCACCCGAGTTGCTCCGACCTCCAAGCTTTGTGATCGAGCGTGGTCACTTTCATAGCTAGACAATTCACCGAGCCGAGGGACTTCATGCGGAGCTTACTTGGACCCGATCGAAGGTGACACAACTCTCGGATCGAAGCTTCACTTCTGCGAGCAAAGGTATGAACTCATTCTTCTTCCCGAGCTTATAGAGATTCTACATTTCATTTGAATAAATTTCGATGCATGTTTACCGTATGGATGTGTTCGTCTCTTCAAGACGAATCCATAGAGCATAAGAACACGAAAATCCGTTGAGAATCGAGTGAGAAATTAGGGTTAAAAGGTTGACGGTCACGGGTGCACACTAGTCGTAGACGATGACCAGGAGCCGTTGGATCGCGCGTGTATTGAGCGGACGGTTCAGATTGCGCCGGACCAGGGAATGATACGTGAACCGCGGGTCCCGGGATGGCTGACTCAGATGGCAGCTCCCAATCACAGCGCGACACGTACCCCCTTCGGAGCTGCCGAGGTTGACACGGCGCCGCGTGGATAAGTAGAAAATTAGGGATTTTTCTGATTTATTTAAACACCAGAACTTCAAAAATCCATATCTTTGTGTAAAAAAATCACAAAAATAAAATAAAAATACCCTCTTGCTCGGTGAACGAGAGGAGAATAATGTGGAAAAGAAATTAATTAATTTTGCCTAGTACTTTATTTTTAATTAATTATTTACTCCCTGCATTGTTTTAATTCTCCATGCATTCATACAATTCACCATGGCATGAGACCATAGGGGATTTGAAGCCTCTGAACTTGGGAACATTCCCTGAATTTTCCAAGGTCAGAGGCCATCTCTGTGAAAAGTTATTGATTTTTCAAATGCATGTTGCTGTTTTGAGTATTTTAATTCCAAAAATTAGCATGTTGTGAAATAAATTCTAGGAAAATTTGGTGATGTTCCTTATGACCAGAGAACCCTAGGAAAAATAGGACTTGAGTTAATTCACTCAAAACAACCCTAATTGGCTTAAACACCCAAAATAGACCCCTAATTAATTAGAGCTAAATATACATCAAATTGACTTGAAATCAATTCTCCACTGACCTTTAGGATCAGAGGAAACCACCATAAAAGTTTGAAGTCGATTGGACTTGGTTAGCCTTACTAAATGGGTTGATTAAGCCAGTTTAGTCATTTTAAACTTTAAAAATTCATAACTTTCAAAATACCTTTCAAAAATTCACCAAATTGGTTTTGGAGCCTCTCTGATATCAGGGGAATTTAAGAAAATTAAAATTTCAATTTTCTAAAAAAGTTAATTTTTTAGTATTATTTTAATATTTTAATAATTAAAAAATAATAAAAATCACAAAAATAATAAAATTCACCAAAATGTCATATTTTGAAATTTAATCACTTAGGAACAAACCCCATATTTTTCTCAGGTTTATTTAATGAGATATTAAATTTTAAAGCCCTAGGGTAATTTTAAAATTAAAAAAATGTATTTTCTAACATTTTCACTAAAATAATTATAATAAAGCAAAGAAAAATCAGAAAATTGTAAAATTTGGTTCTCTGGAATCCTTGATATCAGAGAAAATTTTAAAAATTATAAAATTCATTTTTCAACTTATATTCTATTTTTAAATTAATTAATACTCCAGAACTTAAAATAATTCTAATAAATAAAATATAATTCAAAAAATCACCAAACTTGGTCCAAGTGGTCCTCTAGTCATTAGGAATGTCCCATAATTTTCTTAAGGACAGAAATTTTTCCTTGGTCATATTATTAAATTTTCCTTAGAAATCCTTATTTTCCACCAAAAATAATTACATAAATAAATTAAATACAGCAAAATCACATTTTCTCCTCTAATGTCTTTATTGACATATGAGTGAAGTCACATAAAAATTTCAAATTCATTTGAGCTCAATTTAGTGAGTTATGAAATTATTAGGCTTGAAGGGCAAAATGGTAATTAAAATTTTAACCCTTAATTAAAACTTTAGGCTTAATAAAATTAATAAGTAAAATATTTGATTTTAATCTGATTTGGACGATTGAAATTTAGATAATTAAAGGGTAGAAACCTACTAAACAATTTAAAATAATTGAAATAAACTTTAATTAAATAATTGATTAAATTTGGAAGAATAATAAAATTGGAATTATTAAAATAGGGATATTATTAGGAAGAGATTTATTCTTTAATCTAAGGATCCCTAAATTAATCATCTCAATAATATTTAATTCTTAATTAAAAAGGTAATTCAAATTTAAGTCTTAAAATGTTAAAAGATTCAATCATTTAAATTGAATTAAAGGTAAATTATTAAACTCTTTTTAAAGTTTCAATTAAAATTAAAATTAAAAATAAAATTAAATTAAAAAATTAAATTAAATTAAATTAAATCAAAAAAATATAATAATAATAAAACTAAATTAAATTAAATTGAATAAATAAATTAAATTAAATTAAATAATTAAATTAAATTAAGTTAAGTTAAATAAATAAATTAAATTAAATTAAATTAAATTAAATTAAATTTTAAAAATATATATATATATATAAAATATTAAATTAAATTAAATTAAATTAAAACAAGTTAAATTAAATTAAATTAAAACAAATTAAATTAAATTAAATTAAAACAAATTAAATTAAATTAAACAAATTAAATTAAATCGAAGTTAAATTAAATTAAATTAATTCACATCAAGTTAAACTAAATTGGATTAAATCAGAATTAAATTAAAATTAAAACTAAACTAAATTAAATTAAATTAAATTAAATCAAAGTTAAATTAAATTGAATTAAAAGACATCACTTAAGACGTGAAGAATTCAAAATAAATCTAAAACAACTTGAACACTATTCCGAACTTAAATCCATTAACTAAAATTAAATCACAACTCATTTGAACATCCATTTGCCCTCGAAAGCTCGTGATGTCGATAACTCTTAAAAGGAGTGTTAAAAAAAAAAGTGTTACTTCACTCATAGGATATTCGAATGTCACAGTTCATCTGAGCAAGACAACAAAACTTAAACTCTCGGACGATTAATTCATTTGTGTAATTAAATTCATTTGGACTTAAAACAATCCTAGAAATATTGAAAAGATGTTTAAGATTCGTCTTAAGCACTTCCTCGATATGATAGGATATCTATAAGAACAATTGAACTTAGTTGTTCTTTGATGAAGAAAATCGTCCTCGAACTAAAATACGAAGAACCTAGACGTCATAGGAAATGACTAGCTATAGGATTAGGAACTTGGTAGAAAACCATAACCCTTCCCTTAGCTTTACTAGGAACTTACTTTAAATGCTTAAATATTCTAGCTGTGTTTTAAGTGCGGCTTGGAATGACGGGAAGACCCTCGAGTACGCTTTTATTTTATTGCAAATTACTTTATTGCAACTTATTTAATCGCATCGCACTTACTTTTCTTGCATGGTAAACAAGCTGTTGCATGAAAACTTACACCTTTAGGACGGAAACCAAAGCTGAAACCCATAACTAAATTAAAAGACACTACGAGATAAAATTCACCGCCACGACATTTCAAAACATAAGACTGACTCGAAATTTAATCACAAACGGAACAACAAAACTACAACTACACTAAATTAAAACGTCTCGTTGAATGATCGGGAATACCTCGGATGATGTAACCCGCGTGTTGCTAACGGGATTTCCCGCGGTCTAAATGAAAGTGCGGAACTCATTCGAGTTGAGTTTAGCAAATTCATACGGACTAAGTGAATTCGATGAAAATAACGGTCTGCGGGATGACGGAACCGTGGGATCTTAATCGGTTCGTTTAATCAACTCTAAGACCTGTTTTAATTAAAATATTAAAGACACATGGAAATTAAGACTTTCTCTAAAACCAAACACTTCTCTCATCTCTCGATTTATGACTTCTAAAACTAAACCTCTGCAACAACAAGGAGCTCGGAGCATGGTGGGCGGCACGGTCATCGTCATCGACAAAACTCCGAATCTACTTCAGCAAAACTTTCCTTAGAACTAAATAACCAAGCCATAGGACTTCGAGGTAGCTTGCACTAGTGCAACATAAATCCTCAACTCTTCGTTAGGCATTTGCATGATTATGTCATGTAAATTAAGCCCTAATCGGTCTTAGGACTCCGAGGTAGTCGTCGATACGACATAAACCCTCACATCTTCAAGGCTATTTGTATGATTTTATCATACGGATATAAGTCCTAACTAATTAAAATTGGCAAGATCAAAATACTAAATAAACATTAGGGTTTTCCTAAATCCAAGCCAAACAATAGGATAGTCGGGAAATTACCGAAGTTCGCTTCGAATACGTTATTTCTCCTACCTTTCTTCCTTTGAATTCCCAAAACAAAATGTTCCAAACTTGATCCATTCCCTATTGAAATTCTAAAATTCAATCCCTTGAAAACCTAAACTTTGAAATTCTTGAGAGCGAACTGCTGATTATCATCGAGAGTTTTCTTAGGTGATTCCGTCACTTAAGATGTAATTAACTATAGGGGCTTGCCCTTATAGGAATTTTAAGAACCCGAGTAATATAAACCCTGTTTAATGTTTTCATATTAAACGGGGGAATTTGTCGGCTTATAAAATTGGTTCGCAGACCAAACGGATGTCACAAACTTTTCTAGTTTATCTAATCGAGCCTCATTATCAAGCGAGTGTGTACATTCTTCGGGATAGATACACGGTTTGAAGTGCGGCGCTCGTTCATATAAACTATTCGGGATGTGAGATCAGTTTGATTTCATATCTTAAAATTTTCAAATTTAAAAATTATTTTCAAAATCAAATACTACTTTTCAAATTATTTATTTAAATTAAAATTCGCCGAGCAATTTACGTAGGCGACCCCTTTTCCAAATAAAACACCACAACCTAAAAATAAGCCGCACAATTTCTGGCAACTCCGCTGGGGAATAGTTCCTCTCTCCATTTTAATCAAATAGTTCTGCTTTCAAAAATCGGTAGTGTATCGATGACCCTAATGGATCAAACTACCCTTCTTTCCGTTGGAATATTATGTCATTTCTACCTTGAACGAGTATGGCCAACATTCTCTCGGATTTAGGGGCCACTGTTTAGACACCCCTAAACAGAGAGGTTCCGAGATCCTTTTACCTCATTTCTGAGGTGGGGTGGACCCCCAATAGGTGTTAGTTTAGGAGTAATCCTTCGAGTCGAGAAGTCTTGCATAAGACTTTCTTTTCCTCTCTAATTCTGAATCAGATTCATTACCTTCTCTACACCTTTGAACATTCCGTTCTAAATAAACAAACCCTCTAATGAATGACTCTTTTAATAAACATACACGAACAAGAATGTGTTCGGACTCTTTTAGATTCCTTTCTTTTCGTCCGATGAGAAGAAGCATAACTTGGGACCGACAATCGGAATCTACTTTGCAGAAATGGAAGCCCCAAAGCTGATTTTCTCCTTCACCAATGGATTGGACTTCACTTGTTTACAAGGATGAGCTGGCCGACAATGGGATCATCCGGTTTGGACAAGGATTTGAGAACACAAATGTCGAGATCGCCGATGTTACCCTTTTCGCACGATGGACGAAGTGCCGAAGCGAGAAACCCATGATTGAATTCGACCTTAAATCAATTCGAAATTTCCTCCTCTGCAAAGGGTTCCAGTGAAAGGAATACTGCTGTCCATAGAAGGACCGTTATCTCTACCCCATCGGTCTAGTCGTCTACGCACCTACCCGGCTCCGCTGAGCCGAAGGGGAAGGAAGTTCGAATTTGCAACGAACATGTTACGCGTGGAGGGTACGGATTTCCGTGCAAGACCTTCGTTTTTGAAATTGGGTCCGGCTCGAGGTTCCACCCTCAACACGGACACGAGAGGAGAAACAGAGGCGGGGAAGATTGCCGGGAAGGCCGGAAGCTGCTGAAGTCGCTTTCCTAGAAGAAATTCCGAGTACACACCACTACCGAATACATACCATTGTGCGAGTATACACCCCTTTTGGAAGGGAGTAGATTCCATCCCCTTTCGCCGCGGTGACGAGGAAAATGTCCGCGGGATTGCCTCTACATTACCTCGGCCCGCATACTATAACGACAACGAGAAGAAAGAGGGCCGGGGTTACACCACTTGCCCGACTACGGATCGTGATTGAAAGGTTAGCAAAGAAAGAAAAATGCCCGTATCGGAAATTTTAAGAAGGATAGGGCGGGTGCGGGCCAAATCCCGTCTTGGGCCGCGAGTAGAATCTGCTATCGGCTGCAGAAGAGCCTAATAAGAAGATGAAGGCTAGTCCACTGTTGTTGTTTCGGGTTTACGGATCGGGGAGGATACCACCTTCCGGCATTCGAGTGACGGACCATCCGGTCCTGAGCGCCTCGCTCGCTAGAAGGATGGTATGGCGTCCCACTACCGGCCGATTAAGGCCGAAACAACGACTAGATAAGGAAAGTCTCGTCGGGAGACTTGAGTCAGAAGAAAGTGCTACCGCGATAAAGGGAACTCATGAGAAAGAAACTCGACGGTTATCACATGACACTGCAAGGATATACGAGAAAAGGCCATTAGAAGACGCTATGGAAAAGTTAGAGCGATATTCGTCGACTAGCGAGGGAAGAGAAGAGAAGTTCGGAGATGAAGTTGACTCGTCGAATTCATGGATGATGAGTATGCGAGAAATTAACATGGTAGAAACACGAGCTTCGTCGGCTTCACAAGGTGCTCCTGCGACCGCGAAGAGAGGAGCCGGAAGTAATGAGAAGGCGGCTTTAAGATAAAGATGATACGATCGCCCGAATGGCAAAAAGGATGGAAGAGATGGGCGTAGCCCTAGCCACTCTCCGGAGTCGGGTTCGACCCCAAAGAGAAACACCCCGGAAGTTATTCACATTGTAGACGGAGGAAAGGAGATTACATCCGTCAGCGGGTATGATCGATTAAAGAAGGATACAACACAAAGTATGATTCCGGAAAAGGATATCAAGAGCTTGGTGGAACGGCGAGTGCGAGAAGCCTTGGCACAATCGAAGAGCGGGACATCCATTCGGACGGGTAGACCTTACCACGAAGAATTCGACGTTGTCCAATATCCGAAAGGCTTTGTACCACCTGCGATTCAAGACCTTTGATGGAGCAGGAAACCCTCGGCGGCATGTTGCACATTTTCGTGTCGGTTGTTGCAATGCGGCGGAAGTGATGCTTTACTCTTCAGACAATTTGTCGGCGACTTGTCGGGAATCTCCTTTGATTGGTATGCGGAATTACCAAACGGTTCGGTGAAGACATTTTCGGAATTAGAGAACCTCTTCATCGAAGCGATTTGCGGAGCTCGGCACCGCATCACTATAGGTGATTTAGTGGTAGAGAAGCAGAAGCCGAACAAAACCTTGGTGGACTACATACTTCGATGGAGGAATCTAAGTATGAAATGTGAGCCACAGTTACAAGAACAGCATGCGATCGGCATTTTACTAAAAAGCATCCATGGCCGATAGCACTTCTCCTCGAGGATTTACTTATTAAGACTTTCGAGAAGTTGTTAAGTAAGGCCGGAAGCTTGCAAGAGGAGGCGAAGCAATTAAGTTTCACCGATAAAACGGACAAACGAAGCCCGTGAAAACTTTTGAAAAGAAGTACGGGGTCGTCGCGGCGATCGATAAAGGCGAGCAGCCGATACAAATATCGTCGAACGGCCGCGGCAAACTCAACGAGTTACCAGCAACCCCGAGCCCGGCTATCGGTCATCTCGACAATATGAACAACCGCCTCGTCCACAACGTACGTTTAGGGAGTTCCTGAGCGAGGAGTATCCATTCAAGAATGAGGCGATGCTGAAAATGTTCCGCGACCTAATGAAGACTCCGGATTTCCAAGCTGCCGGAGCACTAAAAGACCGGAAGAAGTCGACAAGAAAGGTGATCCTAATTTTTGCCCTTACCACGGATGCTTGGGCACAAGATAGAAGATTGTATTACCTTCAAAAGTTGGCTCGACGACAATCTTCGGAAAGGGAATATAACGATCCGAAAGAATACATGAAGGAACCCCGGAAAGGAGGTTCCGTCGATGTTATCTCGATGAATTTCATTGTTCGATAGATCCTTATGCGGCCGATGACGGATGGACTACCGCTTGGACAAAGTCTTCGAAGAAGGTTTTGGATCACATCCGAACCGCTTCGGTGCGAGCCTCGATTCATAGTTCGAAAGCGTCGAGTCGGCGCTATCACTTGCGATAGAAGAATCGCCTCGACAAGAGACGATTGGAGAAAAGAAGAAAATTGACGAAGAAGAGAAAACCGATGCACCTAAGGCTAGACTAGGGATGCTTATCCTAGGATAGTTGTTTCCGATTCGGGGGAGAAATCCCTCGAACCTCGACTACTGTATGATTATCCGCCCACTCCGGTGGGATCTTATAATGATGAGGGTTATGGCGTTGGCTACGTTTTGACTCGTTTCTAACGATTACGTAACTAGCGACAATCAACCTAGTCCGGACGTCGATTCGATACAAATAACAATTCTCGAATCATACACAATCTCGACGATCACAATGATGAAGAAGACATCCACCAGGAAGGCTACGAGAGTTCAACAAGCAACGAATCTATTTGCGAGTTTCGAGGAGCTCTAGTCACAATAGAGTTAGAGCCTTCAGATTTCGAAGCTAATCCTGAAGAACCTGTCGTTCCAATTCAGAAGGAGACACCAGCAAACTCAATGCTAAACTTAGAAGAAATCACAGAAGTCGACTTAAGAAGTGGAAGAGTTCTACCTCCGAGAATGGGTCCGAAAGACAAAGGAAAGCGGGTGGTTGTTCGGGAAGAACCAACCCGGCGGAAGAAATACCCATTCGAGAAGAAAACGAGGCACATGAAAACAAAGTGGACTACGACGTGCTAGCCCATCTTAGGAAATTACCGACAAGCGAGCATCTACGACGCTCTCATCTTATCGAAGGAGATGAGAGAAGCTCCGATCGAGGCCTTACTTGATCCGAGAAATTTACTTAGCTCGAATGGCGGAGATTCCTTAGATGAGGTTTGCTCGTTAAAAGAATAGCGAGGTGTTACCTTCACGGACAATGACCTACTTACTTGGGACGACGGGACCACAACCGAGCCGTTGTACATTTCGATTACAATTGGGAAGTTTACACTCTCCGGAGTATTGGTGGATCCGGGAGCATCGATCAATATAATGAATCTTCGAACGCTAGCATACTTGGAAATTGATGCTCGCGAGCTCGAGGCGGACAAAATGTTATTAAGAGGATTCGACCGGAAAGGAGAAAGAGCCCTCGGATCAATAACACTTGCTAATGAAGACCGGTGACTTAACAAAGACAACCGCGAAATTTCACATAATTGATTCGAAACGTCGTTCAACGCTCTCTTGGGCCGACCATGGATACATGAAAACGGGATGGTACCATCATCTCTACATCGATGCATCGAAATACTTACGATGGAGGGGAACGAGTGCATTAAAGGTGACTTACGACCGTTCTCCGTACATGAAATTGGAATCCATGAAGATGCGACTTATTATGCACCTCCGAAGAAAACAATCTTCTCCGGAGATACCATAACAAATGAAGCAAAGGAAATTTGGGACAACGAAGAACACGAAGTTCTAGTCCAACGATCACTCACCACTCCCTTACGGCGAGATGGTGAAGGTTTCTCCACGACTCGCATCCGAGGACGAGGCGGGGACGAGGTCGTGGCGGAGACGTTAGGACGGTTGGACGGAGGAAACCAGCCATCAATGTTGGTCGGGAAGATAGTTACGAAGAAGAAAAAGAAATCAAACAAGAAGCGACGACGATAAGTCGGAAGAAGCCGCAATTCAGAATCCCTCTCGAAGATGAAAGAAACGAAGAATATAAATCGATGTACGAGAATATTAACCACTATGTACATACTCATGACCACGACCCGATCCATTCTAATAAGATCGAGGGTATGGAGGTCAAAGAGGTACGTAGCGGTGGTGCAAAGCCCATCAAATTCTACCGTGGTGCTCCTTCCTCCAAAGCCGAAAATAATGTACAATTTGAAGATGCTACTTCATCGGAATTAATGGAATTGCCTTTTGAATGGTACTCTCCCTGTGTTCAAAATTTAATTCGGCGTGGTTTCTTACCTCGACAATGGACGAAAGGTCGATTACAACATTTTGAAAAATTATGGAATAACTCCGGTCGTCCACCCGATTCAAAACATGGTCTCGGATTCGGCACGGTAGGATCGGTTGACGATGCTGAATTTTGCATGGTTGTCACTTGCGAGTCTAATGAAAGCGCATGGAAACTACGAGAAGAACTCGAAGATTTACAAATTGGAGACGCTCCACGAGAATTCGAAGAAGAGATCAAATCTCGATAGATGAGTTAACGAAAGTTAACTTAGGTACTAGCAAAGAACCTAGACCTACCTTTGTTAGCTCCTTACTCGATAAAGAAGACTCAGAAGAAATAATCAAGTTATTAATGGAATTTAAAGGCTTGTTTTGCTTGGAGTTACGATGAGATGCCGGAGTTTAGCTCCGGAGGTCGCGGTCCATAAGCTAGGAGTGGATCCCGCTACGTTCCGGTCAGAACGAGGTCCCGGAAGAATGCGTCCAGAAATCGAACAACAAGTCATAGTTGAAGTTAAAAAGCTAATAGACGCTAAATTTGTCCAGTGAAGAACAATACCCGACTTGGTTAGCCAACGTGGTACCGATCGGGAAGAAGAATGGTCGGATCGGAATTTGTGTGGATTTCGAGAGATTTAAACGAGGCATGTCCGAAAAGATGAATTCCCTCTACCGATCCCGGAATTTATGATCGACATCGCTTCAACACATGAAATATTCTCATTCATGGATGGATCTTCGGGATACGACCGGATAAAAATGGCTCCAGAAGATGAAAAACTTACGGCATTCGAACGCCGATCGGAGTATATTCGCTACACGGTGATGCCATTCGGATCCGAAGAACGCGGGAGCGACCTACCGGAGAGCGATGACAAGAATTTTTGATGATCTCATCCACAATCGAGTCGAATGCTATGTGGATGATGTGGTCATCAAAAGCAAAGTAAAGGAAAACCACATGTATGATTTGAGAATTGTTTTCGAACGATTAAGACAATTTAACCTTAAGATGAATCCCATAAAGTGCGCCTTCGGCGTCACCTCCAGGAAATTCTTAGGATTCATTGTCCGACATCGTGGAATTGAAATCGACCGGAAAAGATTAAAGCTATCTTAGAAATGCCACCTCCCGGAACCTTAAAACAACTACGATCTTTTCGAGGGAAGCGGCATATCTTCGACGCTTTATCTCGAAACTTGTCGAGTAGGTGTCGGCCTTTCTCGGCACTAGTTAAAAAGGACGCCAAATTTATTTGGGAAGAGAAATGCGGAGAGGGCCTTCGAGGACATTAAACAATATTTAATGACACCTCTTGTCTTAGCGGCCCCAGGTCTCGGGTAGACCGCTAATACTTTATACCGCGGCTTTAGACGACTCTCTCGGAGCCTTGTTTGCCGGGTCGATGATGAGGGTAAAGAAAATTCTCTTTACTACCTAAGCCGTCGTTTACTTCAGACGGAAATAAGGTATCCCGCAATTGAAAAGCACTTGTTTAGCCACGATCTTCGCCGCTCGAAAGCTCGGGCATTACATGCTTTCTCATAAGGTCGACTCGATTTCGAAATTTAATCCATTGCGATACTTGATGACCCGTCCGACGCTTTCGGCGGACTTGCCGGATGGTCGATGATATTATTGCAATTTGATATAACTTTCGTGCCTCTTCGTGCAGTAAAAGGACAAGTCCTAGCGGACTTCCTCGCGAGCACACCCTTTGCGGCAGAATCTCCTCTCGATGACGACTTGCCGTATGAACAAATAATGAACCTAGAAGACCACGATGATCGACGTTGGGAATTGTATTTCGACGGAGCATCTTCGGCACATAAAGACCGAAGAATCGCAAGTGATAGTGCCGGTAAGGCGGGGATCGGACTAATCTTTATAACACCGGAGCGGGGGATGTTAAGATACTCCTACCACTTGACGGAGCCGTGTACGAATAACCAAGCGAGAATACGAAGCCCTCATAACGGGACTAGAATTAACTATTCGAATGGGGATAACGGAAATCAACATCTACGGGGATTCGCAATTAATCATTCAACGGATCGTCGGACAATACGGAATTTTAAAACCAAGACTCGAGCAATACTTCCGAGTATGCCATACGAGTGTTGGAACAGATTCCGAATGTGACAATCTACAAAATTCCCGAGAGAAAACGTTTTAGCGGATACGCTAGCCCGTCTCGCAAAAGAATTTGCTCGTTTGCAAGATGAATCGGTGGAAGTGTCGGTTCACGGACGTCGGGTCCTATCACGGCTCGACATAGACACGATACACAAATCGAGAAAGGAAAAAGGATCGATTGCGGTAGTGACGGAAAACACGAGAAGATTGGCGACGGCCATTAATGAACTACACTGCAAACGGGAAAACTACCGGACGATAGGTCGTTAGCCCACCGGATCGAGAAAATAACTGCATCCTACGCATTAATAAACAATACATTATACGGAAGGTCTTTTGATCGAATGTGGCTAAGGTGCCTAAGCGGGTCCGAGGCCCGTGAAATTGTTAAAGAGATACATTCGGGACTGCGTGGCGCTCACCGGTCGGAGTCAGAAGATGAAAATGAAAATTAAAAGACTAGAGTGCTACGGCCCTCGATGATGACCGATCGCATGAAAATCGCCGAAGGCGTCACCGGTGCCGAGTGCGCGGAGTGGTTCTACACCAACCTCCAAATGTGCTACATCCAGACAATTGCGTCGTGGCCATTTGAATGTTGGGGCACGGATATAGTGGGTCCAATAGAACCACGCGTCGTCGAAAGGACATCGCTTCATTCTTGCGGCTACGGATTACTTTTCCAAGTGGGCGAGAAGCAAATCCACTCGGAGAAGTGAAAGCACATCACGTGCTACAATTTTTCGAGAACCAAGTTGTCTACCGTTTCGGGGTGCGCGCGGAGATCATCTCGGATAATGGGTCAGCATTCAGAAGCACGCAAATCAACAATTTTGTCAGGAGACATGGAATCGACTGGCGATATTCAACAATTTACTACCCAAGAGCAAACGGCCTTGCTGAGGCTTTTAATAAAACTCTCGTTCAAATTTTAAAGAAAACCTTGGACGATAATAAGAGAAATTGGCACGAGAAGTTGTTAGAAGCTTTATGGGCCTACGGGACAACCTTCGAACTCCTACTCGAAGCTACACCTTATGCTCCAGTGTATGGGTCCGAGGCGATGTTACCTTTAGAGGTCCGGCTTCCTTCACTCGGGATTGCGAGTTGCAAACAAAATCACGACGAGAAGAGAATGCCAAATTACGACTAGAAGAATTGGAAAGCACTGGAAGGGAAAAGACTTGCGGCGCGACGGGATTTAGAACCATACCAAGCTAAGATGGTTCGAAGCCCATGACAGACTGGTCCGCCGAGAACCTTGAAAGTTGGTGACTTAGTTCTCGTTCTCGAGAGACCTATTCTTGCACACCGCAAGATAGGAGGAAAATTTGAACCCACTTGGGAGGGACCGTTTGTAGTTGAGGCGATCTACTCGGGAGGCTCCTACCGGCTAGTGAGCTGCCAAGGAGAACGACATATGCTTCGATCGATGGACGATACTTGAAAAAGTATTACGCTACGATGTTTCGAAGGAATGAATTTTCCATCCACTAGAAGCACGGGTGAAGTAATTACTTATAGTTGGGTCCGAACCCAAAATAATAAAAAATGTGCTAAAATAAATAAAAAAATGATAATAAAGTTTTCCTTGTTATCTCTTCCAAATCAAAATCTCTTTCCTATCTTTTCCTACTTCATTCCTGTTGAATTTAAAAATAATAATAAAAAAAAAAACTGTCTTTAATAAACATTTTCTTAATGTTCTTGTTCTTAGTACAGCCCCTGATCCTTTTCCTTGTCTTTTCGCAGGGAAATGTCGAACGGGCGGTTGGACCTGAACTTTAGAAATGGCGTAAGCCTTGCACTCGACGAAAAGAGGGTGAAAGATGGAGCGATAATAGAGATTGACTCGGACTTCGCACCGGCGGGCTGCAGCGTACGAGGAAAGTGGCCGGGTCCCGATTGGCCGAGAGGAACTTCCCGGTCGAGACGATAATGAAAGTGGGTGGCCCAAGCCACCGATCCGAGCGATAAGAAAAGAAAAATAAACAGCGAAGAGGACGAGAGGATCAAATGCGCAGTCGCTACGGCGGAGGGCGGAACTTGTCGGCGCCACGCCCACGAAACTCGGGAAGTACGAAGAGCTACTCTCACGACGACTCAACGAAGAAATAAAAATCGTCGTATCCGCAAGATGTTAACTAAATTAGCGGCGGACCGGCGCGACGAGACGATTGCTACTTGCCGAGTGCATATACTTCGAGGATGCGGTTCGCCGGGAACACGAAGAAAGGAGACCAGCTCCCAGGATGACAGAAGAAACCAAAGAAATCTCAAGAAGAACAGAAGAAAGAAGGCTACTACGCCATCAGATAAAGTCACCAGTAATGCATGACCTTGTTGCAGAAGCAACCCTGGAGGATGTCCCGACGGACATCACCCCCGAGGAGCCGAGGTATGCGGGGAGAGCGCAAAGGGATTGAGCCATATATCCCACAGTACGTCACCAGGCCTCGTCATTTGCAAATTATTCCAGAATACGAGTTAGAAAGGATACAAAATGTCCAGAAGAAAACTTTTGAATACTTCGAGAGAATCAGAGGCAGGAGGATCGATATGCTTAGAAGGCCTCGAGCTACATACGGACGTGTTCTCGGAATACGAGCAACAACGAATCGTGGATCGCATCCGGGATTTGAAAAAGATGGGCCGAGCGGGTCGCTTAGAGAAAACACTTACTCGGAACCCGGAGATGGATGCCGGGGAAGGGGAGAATTACAATACAATGTGGATGCTTGCTACAACTTCGCGAGAAGACAGGAAGGGAAACCCACCGGGGATACTCCATCATGGCCGGGTGGATCCGATGCCATTAGTCATTAAAAGGATGGTAAAAAGAATGATAACATGGAGGGTACTGCGGCGGATTGCATACCCAACGGTTGCATCATTAACATTTACAAGAAGAGTGATTGCATTCCCCGCACATAGATCATCACGACTTTGTTAGACCTTTTTGCACGGTTTCTTTTACGAATGAGTGTAATATCATGTTCGGATGCGACCTCCGGATAGCGAGGCCCGGGTGAGTTCCGAGGGCCGATAAAGATACCATTACCGGTAGGTTCCGTCATGATGCGAAGGGCAACGGAGCGAGACGTCGCTAAACATTGCATACCGGGAGTACCGGTGAAGCGGATCTCGGTTACTTTCGGAAGAATGGACGACAGGAAAGCACCTTACCACTTCCGGCTAGACCGGAGCTAGAGAGCCTCCGACCTTACGAGCGCGTGAGTTGGATGGAAAATATCACACCTCCAACGTACATTCATACGGCATCCTTGCCGAGGATGGCTTGGAAGGTGATGTTATTGACCATGTACCTCACTATTCGGACATGGATTTTTGACGAGATACCTTTTTGGATGGATCGACAAAGATCATACATAGTCCGTTTTGAGTCTACATGGATTGTATGAGATGTATTCCGGATCGAGTTGTATGATGTATCTTGACATGATTGGAATGAAAGTGACCATGTCACAATTTTGGCCTTCACCTCTTTTGTGCAAATTGGTAGGAAACGCCATTAAAGTTAAACGAACTTCGAACAAAGAACGAAAGAAAAAAAAATAATAATAAAAATAAAATAAGATATAAAAAAAAAGAGAAAATAAAAATATAAATAATAAATGAGAATTATTTTTCCTTAAAAATCCAAACATAAAAATAACTTCAAAATCCACGTGAACGCTAAATGAAATTCACATGAACATTAACTACACAGCTAAAAAATTTTGGAAAGTTAAAGGACAAACAAAATGAAAATGAATCTCAAATCGGATCCCACTCTAAATTCATCTTTTCAAACATTTTCAAATCAACCCCAAATCGAGATTTATCTCCAGAAGCTTTGAAATTCTCTGTCGGGACAACTCTTCCTCACAGGAGACCCACACTTCGATTTCAGAACCCTAAACCTTTTTCGTCACATCAAAATCATTTCGACTTTTGTGGCCTACCTTTTCTTCTTCTGTATGGAGATCGACTAGAGTCTATTGACACGGAGCCACGAACTTTGTTCGATTTGGATTCCGATGACGAGGATTGGATCCCTCTTCACACAAATAAACTTCGAGATTGGAATCCATTTCCAATTCTCATTAAACTTCCGAGATTGGAATCCATTTCCAATTCTCTTTAAACCTTTGAGATTGGAACCAGTTTCCATTTTTCTTTAGACCTTCGAGATTGGAACCAGTTTCCATTTCTCTTTAAACCTTCGAGATTGGAACCAGTTTCCATTTCTCTTTAGACCTTTGAGATTGGAACCCATTTCCATTTCTCTTTAGACCTTTGAGATTGGAACCGGTTCCATTTCTCTTTAGACCTTCGAGATTGGAACCGATTCCATTTCTCTTTAGACCTTTGAGATTGGAACCGGTTTCCATTTCTCTTTAAACTTCGAGATTGGAATCCATTTCAATTCTCTTTGAACCTTCGAGATTGGAACCGGTTTCCATTTCTCATTAGACCTTCGAGATTGGAACCGGTTTCTATTTCTCTTTAAACCTTCGAGATTGGAACCGGTTCCATTTCTCTTTAGACCTTCGAGATTGGAACCGATTCCATTTCTCTTTAAACCTTCGAGATTGGAACCGGTTCCATTTCTCTTTAGACCTTTGAGATTGGAACCAGTTTCCATTTCTCTTTAGACCTTCGAGATTGGAACCAGTTTCCATTTCTCTTTAGACCTTTAAGATTGGAACCAGTTTCCATTTCTCTTTAAACCTTTGAGATTGGAACCAGTTTCCATTTCTCTTTAAACCTTTGAGATTGGAACCAGTTTCCATTTCTCCTTAGACCTTCGAGATTGGAACCAGTTTCCAATTCTCATTAGACCTTCGAGATTGGAACCAGATTCCATTTCTCTTTAAACCTTCGAGGCCAGAACCGATTTCGGTTCTCTTTAAACCTTCGAGACCGGAACCGATTCCGGTTCTCTTTAAACCTTCGAGGCTGGAACCGATTCCGGTTCTCTTTAAATTTTCGAGGTTGAAACTCCGTTTCAATTCTCATTAAACTTTCGAGATCGGTACCTAAATTCGATTCTCATCCCCTTCAATCAACACTTAAACTCCGATTCTCATCCTGCAAGTTGGTACCCCGATTCCGGTTTTCCTTGCAATCCCGAGATTGGAACTTAGGTTTCAATTCTCATTTCAAATCCAAATTTCAAATTCAAATTTCCTCAAGTTGATTTTAAACCAAACCTCAATCTAAATTGAAACTCAAAATCTAAACTTACACATCAAAACTTAAACTAAAACAAAACGAAAATCTAAATCGAATTCCCCCAGATCTTGTGATTTGGGACTCACCTCCTTTTCCTTTCCCCAGCGAGAGTTCAGGAATCTCCAATCTCAGAGATATACTTGACACTCCCCAGCGGAAATTCTTCTACTTCGTCCTAAGTTTGTCACTTGGACATCAGTGTTGGTTTTGTTGATCTTTTCGGTCAACGCCAATACGCGCGGTGTGCTTGGTAAGCACACCACACCTATTGGGGGTCCATTTGTTGACCTCATTTTTGATGAGGTCTTCTCTTCTTCTCTTTAGTACTTAGGATCTAGCCTTAGGCTTTTCCTTTGACTATCCTAGAGGATTAGAATTGGGACCCACCACTTAGAAATTCAAACCACTTCTTAACTCCCTGCAAACTCCACAAACTTGATTGTAGACCCCTAATCACCTAGAGGGTTGAGATCGAATGTGGAAGTTTAAAAGATGAGTTCTTATAGGACTCTTTGGCCTTAGGACCGCCTACAGGTGGCACAGTGCAGTGAAGGGGCTGACTTACACACACACTGCACCTATACACTACACTTTCACACACCTCCTAGAAACACACCCATACCCAATTTGACCTCCTGACTCATGCAGGTGGTTCACATGGATGGTCCTTAACCCCTAAGCCCTTGGCTAAGAGGGTTAGGAACAACATAGTGGATGCCTCGAATGAGTCCCTTCATGGCTCATGTGGACTTGATATGGCTTCATGGCTCAACAAAAATGATTTCATTTCACTTACATTCACCCAATCTTCAATTTTCCAAATTTTCGATTTTTGACCCCGGGACCCTACACCCTTCAGCCTGCCCAATACCATCGAAACCCTCCAAAATTTGCAAAATCACCTAAACTACCCAAAATTCTCCAAAATCATTCCTAAACATGTCCTCACCAATCAAATTGATCATCCATACCCAAAAATACCAAAATTCCAAAAATACCTCCCAATACCCTCCAAATACCCAAAATACCCCTCTTAGCCAAAAAATCCAAAAATTCAGAAAATTCCCAGAAAATTCCAGAAAATCCCAAATATTCCCAATTTCATTTTTTCCAAGTACACCATGGGCCAATTTTGTCAATTTACCCCACTTTTATCAAAACCCCCAATTTGACTCATTTTAACCCAAAGTAAACCCAATGTCAAACTAAACCTACCCAATTGACCCAAATTCTGGTCCAATTCAATTCTAAACTTCAATTCAACTTCCCCAACACCAATCTAGACCAAATCCAAGCCCAATTTGATTGGCATTGGGATCCAATTTCACTTTTGGCCTTAAAGCCCAATTTGGACCCATGACCCAAACTTAGCCCAAACTCACCCAATTCAACTCCAATTAACCCCAAATCTTTTCTAAACCTTCCTTAACATCCCCATAAACAAAACAATAACATGATTTGCCCAAGATTTTGACCCAAACCCCACTCAAATTCAACCCAAAATCAAAAAGCCCAATTTTGGCCTAAACCCAAACCTAACCCGAATAGGCCCGAACCCCAAAATCAAAACCCAACCAAAGCCAAAACCTCTTTGAAACACTCCCAAAAATATTTCCCAACATTTATTTTACATCAATTTCAACTCTAGCCCAACATTGGCCCAAGTTAGCCCAATTTGACCCAACATTGGCCCACTTACCAAATAAACCCAAATTCAAACCAATTCAAGTCCAAATCACACCAAATTGACTCCAAACCACTCATGACACATCCCTAAACCAAACTCAACAATTATTTGGCCCAACCTCTTTACAAAATTTCCATCCATAAATTCATTTTTAAACTTAAAGGCCCATTCCTTAAACCATTTTAAAAGCCCATCCTTTACCACATCCAAAGGCCCAAAATTGGTCCCAAAGCCCATATGACATTTCCCCTCATCATACTTTCAATTAAACTCAATACCTAAGTCCTAAATTCATCATCAAATCATTCCAAATCAAGTTTCATACAAATTTCCATCAAATTACCAAAAAATTCCTAAAATCCATTTTCATGAAATTGACGAAGCTTTCCCGAAGCCAAAGACAAGCCATGCGAAGCCATGGACAAGCCACATGAAGCCATGGAGAGTTTGACATGTGATCAAGCCATTAATGGAAAAAGGAGGACCCCCTTTCCTAATCCTTCTTAAGCCTTTTTTACCTTAAGCATGTCACACTCTAAACCATGCTTTGCCACCTAATCCTTGATGGAGACTCCACCACACATGGGAGATTGACCCACCTGATCTCCTCAGCCCAAAACCAGGTCTTGGGGAGGTGCACCAACCCATTTGCATGGGTTGACCAAAATAAGCTAAAATGGCCCCTTCCCCTTTCTACTTTGATTCAACCACTTTACACATGTCAAACCTCGATTGAATGCACCAAACCCGACCACGACCCACCTAAACAAGATGGTGACCAATGCTAGCCGGCCGGCCACCGAGTCGCAGGAAAACACCATGGCCGAGAGCTCGCATGTGAGCCGACTTTGGGATTCTACCTTGCTTGAGCTGCCCCATGCCCGATGGCCACCATGGCTGTTCCGCCCTTGACCTAGCGGTCGATCCCAAGCCCTAACTCTCCCTGGGAGGCCCTCCACCCTCTCCTATTTAAACACCACCCCTCTCGGCCATGAGAGGTGCTGAACCTAACCTTAAGGAAACTCTGCCAAAATCATTCCAGATCACTCTCTACACATAGAGCACTTGATCCCCAGCTGAATTCCAGCCCGATTCCCTCCGGTGAGCTCGATTTTGAGCTCGAACTTTAGCCCAAACCGGGACACTTCTTCACGGTGAGCCAATCCCCAAATTGATTGGTCCTACACCTTCACTCGACCAAGATGAGAAGTTTCCCACCGAAAGCCCCATCTCCGGAGCAACCCGGTTGCTCCGGCCTCCAAGCTTTGTGATCGAGCTGTGGTCACTTTCATAGCTAGACGATTCACCGGGCCAAGGGACTTCATGCGGAGCTTACTTGGACTCGATCGAAGGTGACACGACTCTCGGATCGAAGTTTCACTTCTCGCGAGCAAAGGTATGAACTCATTCTTCTTCCCGAGCTTACGAGAGATTCTCCATCTCATTTGAATAAATTTCGATGCATGTTTACCGTATGGATGTGTTCTTCTCTTCAAGACGAATCCATAGAGCATAAGAACACGAAAATCTGTTGAGAATCGAGTGAGAAAATAGGGTTAGAAGGTTGACGGTCACGGGTGCACACCAGTCGTAGACGATGACCAGGAGCCGTCGGATCGCGCGTGTATTGAGCGGACGGTTCAGATTGCGCCGGACCGGGGAATGATACGTGAACCGCGGGTCCGGGACGGGCGACTCGGATGGCGGCGCCCGATCACGGCGCGACACGTACCCCCTTCGGAGGCTGCCGAGGTTGACACGGCGCCGCGTGGATAAGTAGAAAATTAGGGATTTTTCGATTTATTTAAACACCGGAACTTCAAAAATCCATATCTTTGTGTAGAAAAATCACAAAAATAAAATAAAAATACCCTCTTGCTCGAGTGAACGAGAGGAGAATAATGTGGAAAAGAAATTAATTAATTTTGCTTAGTACTTTATTTTTAATTAATTATTTACTCCCTGCATTGTTTTAATTCTCCATGCATTCATACAATTCACCATGGCATGAGACCATAGGGCTTTTGAAGCCTCCGAACTTGGGAACATTCCCTGAATTTTCCAAGGTCGGAGAGCCATCTCTGTGAAAAGTTATTGATTTTTCAAATGCATGTGGTCGTTTTGAGTATTTTAATTCCAAAAATTAGCATGTTGTGAAATAAATTCTAGGAAAATTTGGTGATGTTCCTTATGATCTAGAGAACCACTAGGAAAAATAAGACTTGAGTTAATTCACTCAAAACAACCCTAATTAGCTTAAACACCCAAAATAGACCCCTAATTAATTAGAGCTAACTATACATCAAATTGACTTGAAATCAATTCTCCACTGACCTTTAGGATCAGAGGAAACCACCACAAAAGTTTGAAGTCAATTGGACTTGGTTAGCCTTACTAAATGGGTTGATTAAGCCATTTAGTCATTTTAAACTTTAAAAATTCATAACTTTCAAAATACCTTTCAAAAATTCACCAAATTGGTTTTGGAGCCTCTCTGATATCAGGGGAATTTAAGAAAATTAAAATTTCAATTTTCTAAAAAAGTTAATTTTTTAGTATTATTTTAATATTTTAATAATTAAAAAATAATAAAAATCACAAAAATAATAAAATTCACCAAAATGTCATATTTTGAAATTTAATCACTTAGGAACAAACCCCATATTTTTCTCAGGTCTATTTAATGAGATATTAAATTTTAAAGCCCTAGGGTAATTTTAAAATTAAAAAAATGTATTTTCTAACATTTTCACTAAAATAATTATAATAAAGCAAAGAAAAATTATAAAATTGCAAAATTTGGTTCTCTGGAATCCTTGATATCAGGGAAAATTTTAAAAATTATAAAATTCATTTTTTAACTTATATTCTATTTTTAAATTAATTAATACTACAGAACTTAAAATAATTCTAATAAATAAAATATAATTCAAAAAATCACCAAACTTGGTCCAAGTGGTCCTCTGGTCATTAGGAATGTCCCATAATTTTCTTAAGGATAGAAATTTTTCCTTGGTCATATTATTAAATTTTCCTTAGAAATCCTTATTTTCCACCAAAAATAATTACATAAATAAATTAAATACAGCAAAATCACATTTTCTCCTCTAATGTCTTTATTGACATATGAGTGAAGTCACATAAAAATTTCAAATTTATTTGAGCTCAATTTAGTGAGTTATGAAATTATTAGGCTTGAAGGGCAAAATGGTAATTAAAATTTTAACCCTTAATTAAAACTTTAGGCTTAATAAAATTAATAAGTAAAATATTTGATTTTAATCTGATTTGGACGATTGAAATTTAGATAATTAAAGGGTAGAAACCTACTAAACAATTTAAAATAATTGAAATAAACTTTAATTAAATAATTGATTAAATTTGGAAGAATAATAAAATTGGAATTATTAAAATAGGGATATTATTAGGAAGAGATTTATTCTTTAATCTAAGGATCCCTAAATTAATCATCTCAATAATATTTAATTCTTAATTAAAAAGGTAATTCAAATTTAAGTCTTAAAATGTTAAAAGATTCAATCATTTAAATTGAATTAAAGGTAAATTATTAAACTCTTTTTAAAGTTTCAATTAAAATTAAAATTAAAATTAAAATTAAATTAAAAAATTAAATTATATCAAAAAAATATAATAATAATAAAACTAAATTAAATTAAATTGAATAAATAAATTAAATTAAATTAAATAATTAAATTAAATTAAGTTAAGTTAAATAAATAAATTAAATTAAATTTAAAAATATATATATATATATAAAATATTAAATTAAATTAAATTAAATTAAAACAAGTTAAATTAAATTAAATTAAAACAAATTAAATTAAATTAAATTAAAACAAATTAAATTAAATTAATCAAATTAAATTAAATCAAGTTAAATTAAATTAAATTAATTCACATCAAGTTAAACTAAATTGGATTAAATCGAAATTAAATTAAAATTAAAACTAAACTAAATTAAATTAAATTAAATTAAATCAAAGTTAAATTAAATTGAATTAAAAGACATCACCTAAGACGTGAAGAATTCAAAATAAATCTAAAACAACTTGAACACTATTCCAAACTTAAATCCATTAACTAAAATTAAATCACAACTCATTTGAACATCCATTTGCCCTCGAAAAATCGTGATGTCAATAACTCTTAAAAGGAGTGTTAAAAAAAAAGTGTTACTTCACTCATAGGATATTCAAATGTCCTAGTTCAATCGAGCGAGACAACAAAACTTAAACTCTCGGACGATTAATTCATTTGTGTAATTAAATTCATTTGGACTTAAAACAATCCTAGAAATATTGAAAAGATGTTTAAGATTCGTCTTAAGTACTTCCTCAATATGATAGGATATCTATAAGAACAATTGAACTTAGTTGTTCTTTGATGAAGAAAATCGTCCTCGAACTAAAATACAAGAACCTAGACGTCATAGAAAATGACTAGCCATAGGATTAGGAACTTGGTAGAAAACCATAACCCTTCCCTTAGCTTTACCTAGGAACTTACTTTAAATGCTTAAATATTCTAACTGTTTTTTAAGTGCGACTTGGAATGACGGGAAGACCCTCCGGGTACGCTTTTATTTTATTGCAAATTACTTTATTGCAACTTATTTAATCGCATCGCACTTACTTTTCTTGCATGATAAACAACTGTTGCATGAAAACTTACACCTTTAGGACAGAAACCAAAACTGAAACCCATAACTAAATTAAAAGACACTACAAGATAAAATTCACCGCCACAACATTTCAAAACATAAGACAACTCAAAATTTAATCACAAACAGAACAACAAAACTACAACTACAACTAAATTAAAACGTCTCATTGAATGATCGGGAATACCTCGGATGATGTAACCCGCGTGTTGCTAACGGGATTTCCCGCGGTCTAAATGAAAGTGCGGAACTCATTCGATTGAGTTTAGCAAATTCATCTGGACTAAGTGAATTCGATGAAAATAACGGTGCTGGGATGACGGAACCGTGGGATCTTAATCGGTTCTGTTTAATCAACTCTAAGACCTGTTTTAATTAAAATATTAAAGACACATGGAAATTAAGACTTTCTCTAAAACCAAACACTTCTCTCATCTCCTGATTTATGACTTCTAAAACTAAACCTCTACAACAACAAGGAGCTCGGAGCATGGTGGGCAGCACGGCCATCGTCATCAGCAAAACCTGAATCTACTTCAGCAAAACTTTCCTTAGAACTAAATAACTAAGCCATAGGACTTCGAGGTAGCTTGCCTAGTGCAACATAAATCCTCAACTCTTCGTTAGGCATTTGCATGATTATGTCATGTAAATTAAGCCCTAATCGGTCTTAGGACTCCGAGGTAGTCGTCCGATACGACATAAACCCTCACATCTTCAAGGCTATTTGTATGATTTTATCATACGGATATAAGTCCTAACTAATTAAAATTGGCAAGATCAAAATACTAAATAAACATTAGGGTTTTCCTAAATCCAAGCCAAACAATAGGATAGTCGGGAAATTACCGAAGTTCGCTTCGAATCTGTGATTTCTCCTACCTTTCTTCCTTTGAATTCCCAAAACAAAATGTTCCAAACTTGATCCATTCCCTATTGAAATTCTAAAATTCAATCCCTTGAAAACCTAAACTTTGAAATTCTTGAGAGCGAGAACTACGATTATTATTGAGAGTTTTCTTAGGTGATTCCCATCACTTAAGATGTAATTAACTATAGGGGCTTGCCCTTATAGGGAATTTTAAGAACCCGAGTAATATAAACCCTGTTTAATGTTTTCATATTAAACGAGGGAATTTGTCGGCTTATAAAATTGGTTCGCAGACCAAACGGATGTCACAAACCTTTCTAGTTTATCTAATCGAGCCTCATTATCAAGCAGTGTGTCTATTCTTCGGGATAGATACACGGTTTGAAGTGCGGCGCTCGTTCATATAAACTATTCGGGATGTGAGATCAGTTTGGTTTAATATCTTAAAATTTTCAAATTTAAAAATTATTTTCAAAATCAAATACTACTTTTCAAATTATTTATTTAAATTAAAATTCGCCGACAATTTCTGTAGGCGACCCCCTTTTCCAAATAAAACACCACAACCTAAAAATAAGCCGCACAATTAACAATTAAACAAAAAATATTTTCAACACAAGAAAACATTTTTATAAACACCTTGTTTTTTACACAAACAGTTTCTTCACAACACTTTCACATACAAAAAACACATTTCACACAAAACAGTTTTTACGACACTATAATTTTCCAAGTCTAAGACTAAATACTTCAACTAAAATGCTCTTAAAAGTCAAGATCAATTATTGTGATCCCTGTCAACTGCGCAAAAAACTTGATCCCCGATAATAATATACAAGAGTTTAATCCTTTAATTTTCTTGTTTAAATTTCTTCCTTTACAACGGTGTCAAAAACATGACTCCAAAGCAAAGTAAGATTTCAATTATGTCTTCAAATAGTAGGAATTTTAAGCAAGTATATGTATCGTTATCTATTAATATAGAGCTTTCTGATTAAGCCTCGAAGATCGATCCCACAGAGATCACGGTAAATCACAACGGCTTTCAAGAGAAGTTCTAGTCTACAATAACACATCCTAGCTTGGAAGGTCGATAAAGGTTTGGTTTTAACTAAATCCTACAACTATCACTACAATACTACTTTTAAACTATAATACTTGGTGAAAATCAGAAAGTGGGGTTTATATATACTAAAACTACTCTTCCTCAGGAAATGAAATTAGTGACACGTGTAAAAGTAAAACAAGTAGTGAGAGAGATTGTGATAAATAGGAGAAATTATATTTTTTACCCTTACATGGTTCTATAAGAAAAATAGGTTAATTTGATGATCTGAAATCTTAAAGATGGGTTAGGCAGGGAAGATACTAGCTCTCACTTTAGAGTTCTCTCTTCTCTTTCCACCTGGGTACTAACATCTCATAACAAAACTTTTCACATTAAACCAAATTAGGAGCTTTAGTCTGTCACCCTAAAGTCCTCTAATTCTACACCTCTTATACATGCATGTCTCCCTATTTATTTGCACTCAACCATATGGACTACATTCTTACCCATATAATCTCATGTGATTTTTACCAATAGTTGACTGAGAAATACTGCATTTGTTCTTATATGTTCTCACAATAGATTTTAACATGCAATATCAAGTTTACATGTATATGAAGATCAAAGTAAAATAATCACAATATATTCTGAATCTAATCAACTCTATATCCTACACATGCATACTAATTTATTATAAGAGAGAAGAGTAAATAAAACTACTCACTACACATGGAGAAACAACAATAACTTTTTATTGAACAACATTTTGAATCCATACAAACAAAGTACCAAATTCAAACCAAAAAACCATGAAAATATTTATCTTAGAAGAAAATCAAAACTCTCCTTATATACAAAAAGCAATTTCCTTACAATCCTCTCCAAGAACAAAGTGAAAAGAAAAGAAAAAAGTCTCCACACTCTCTCTTTCTCTCTCACCTTGTCGTCCCACTTGGGCTCACGCCCAAGCCTTCTTCTCCTCTTTTAATCTTCTCTGCTAATTATCATCTTCTTCAAGAGTTCAAGGGTGTTTTTATAATTTCCTAAGAGATTCTTAAGTTTCTCTTCAAAAAGAGTCCACATTCAATGAATCTTTCAAAGGGAGCCTTAAGTACCTTTTCACTCCAAGAGACACATCTCTTCCATAATAACTACTTCTAACTGACCCAAACTCTTCTAGAAAGTTTATTTTATCATTACCAACAGTTTTCCCAAGAGACACACTTTGCAATGCTTCAAAAATCGTTCAAATTTGATGTTTCTTCTAGAAGTTATGCCAAACACCGTCATTGGTGGCAATGCACCTATTTCTGGAGCATAGGCGCCACTGCCTGGCAGCTAAGCCCCATTTGGTGGCACCTATCCACCAGACACAAGTACAAAAGTGTTCGGTTCGACCTGTTTTGCTCTGGTATGCACCATTTTTGTTCCTTTTTTCTCCAATCACTCTAAACTCTTCAATTTGATGTACCTACAACTAAAGAAAACATACCTTTAAAGTGCAATATAATTATAAAATTTATCATAAAAAGTAGTACAGTGCTCGATAATGTATATTTCCCTATTTATTTGCATTCAACCCCATGAACGACAGACTCCTTCATGGACTTGACTTTGATTCTCACTTTGTTGTAGAACTCATAGCCCTTTCGGATCATATGTTTCACAACAAATTTTAACATTTCAATTGGCTGGATCAAAAAATAAATAAAGTGTGAAGTGTAGAAATCATCACAAATATTTAACATTTAAATAACATATCCAATCTATCTCTTCATTTTACCATATCTCATTGTAGGGAGAAAGACAATAAACTACTTAGCATTCATGAGGAAGATATGACAATAAATATAATTTATATATTAAAGAAAGTTCATACAAACAACAAGAAATAAACATAATATATCTGAAATCTTCCTCGAAGAAAATCCCTTGAAGTTCATTTGAATCACTTCCTCTCCAACAACTCTAGAAAAAAATACTCTCACAAGACCCAACCACAAGTCAAACACTCACAAGACTCAACAAAACCCAAAAAAATACTCCCAGACTCACTGAGAATGAAAAGAACTAGACTAGAACTGAACAACAATTTGACCCACGACACTTTTCTGATCATTTTTCCTCTTTAAAATAGTGTAGGAACGAATTTGCCGAGAGGTGTTTCAAGAAACACTTCAAAAAAATTCCAAATACATTGAATCCTTATAGAAATCGTGCAATAACTAATCTGGGTGCCATCGGCGCCAGTGCGCTCTATTTAATTCTCCCTTCTCTTTCAAATGGCACCGTCGGCGCTAGTTCAAATTCTGGTTTGGCTCTTTTTACTCCAAATTTTATTATTTTTCCTTCTTTTTAATTGAAGTGTCAAATATCTTTTTAATTACTCTATTTAATTCTATTTATTTCAAGAATAATTATAATTTTCCAAATTAAGGATGCCTGTAAAAGTTATAAGAAAGAAGTTCATGAGAACCCTTTTAGTGAGGATGCTAGCACATAATTATAAATTCATAAACTTAGATAAGTACTTTCTTTTCAAGTGAATCAAGTGAAGCTAATTTTTTATTAGGCATCTCGTCAAGCTTCTCTTCACACTTATTTTATTTTCTCTTCTTTTTTTTTGTATTTTTAATAATTATGGATTTTTTTTTCAATCTTTCCTTTTCATTTATTTATTTTATTATATATATATATATATATATATATATATATATATATATATATATATATATATATATATATATATATATATATATATATATATATATATATATATATCTGTGTGTGTGTGTGAGGATTATTATATCCGGATAGCACTTTAATGTTTTTGAACTTCACTATCCTCTCCCTAAATTTGGAACTTATTACATTTCTTTATTTATAAATGTATAGTAGCTTTTTAATGATTCATCAAAGGGTCAAAATCCTTTCTTCTTATTTAAATTTCTAAGATTTTAATACTTCGAAAATACAATTTCTTTTTACTTTGAACAGTAAACTATAATCTAATACTCTTATACTGAATATCTTAAACCTTAAATTTAACTTTAGTATTAAAAACTTTACTTAAGTTTTCTAACATATTTAAATAAAATCAAAAGTATAGCCATCTAAAGTTAAGCTTTAATACCAAAATTCATGCTAAAGTTATTTTTAAAATTATATAGTTATTGGGGACAAATAAAGATTAGTTTTTCATTCCCCCAAACTTAAAATTTTCAATATATATAACACATTAGAATATAAAATGCGGGGAGAAATAGCAAAAGCACTAACCTTTTGTACTGGTTTTTAGACTTCATCAATTCTTTCTTTATATGCTATGCAGGTATTGATTAATAATGTACACTAACAGGTATATAACGTTGAAGAGAATTTACTAAACATTTAACATAAGTGATTTGCAGGATAAAGCGTATTCAAATTATAAACTTTAAACAATCAACATTAATCATTAAAACAATAAGCAATTTACATCTAAGTTTTAACAAGAAGTTTTAAAAATAAACATTTCAATCCTTTAAACAGAGTTACATCTAAGTTTAACAAAGTTTAACTACAATAATGCAACATACAACATCAAATAACAAAGCAAAAAAACAATCAAAAATGAAGTACAATAAATTTAAAAATCATCACCCCTGTCCTCTTCTTCGTCATCATCTTCTCCTACCTCTATTTTGACATCCAATCCTTGTTGTTGATATTGTGTAAAGATGGGGTAAGTAGGGAATTGTACTAAATGATAGCCTTTCATATATCTTACCATAGCCTCATCATAGCATCATATTCAAACTTCCTTCTTATAAGGTCATCATTGTGAGCATTTCTGGCCTCCCTATTCTCAATCCTATTATCCATCCTCAAAATGTCTCCCTATTGGATCATCATTTGTTCCATAAGACTCTCGAAAGTAGGAGTGGTAGAAGCAGAGGGGATATCCCTACTTCTCTTCCCTGATCTCCATCTAATATGAGATTCATGCATTTTAGTATTCACCTTTTCTATAGGCTTTATGGGCCCAAACCTCTCTTCTTCCATGCTAAAATTAGCTCCTGATTGTTCACATAGAGTGAAAATCAGCTTAGGATGCCACAATCCTCTAGTAGTCTCACTCATAAAGATGGTTCTAATACTTCTATAAATTATAGAACCTATATATCATCTTCATCTGCTAAATACAGATGTTTAATATTGTTCTATCTTTTACCACCTCGCTATGGTGATAAGAAGGTAATAATCTTCCAGAAATAAAATAGTGTCAGGCTTTAGATGACACATTCAACATAAAATCAGAGAAATCTATCTTCATATTATTCTTTGTTTTCCAAACTCATTTTCCATTAGTCAGAGAAGCTATAACTTCTTACAGGCTAACATTATCAGCAGAGAAAGAACTATACTCACAGTGAAATACACCTCTCAACCGGTAGAAATCATTAATCCTTCTAGGAGTGTATTCAACCATTTTTCCTTGCACAAACACTTGATCTTCAGAAATCTCCTTCAGGTTAGCATAGAACTCTTAGACTATACTAACAACAACCTCTGCAGTGAAATAGGAAAATTCTCCCAATGTCGAGCAACTATCAACCTTTCCACTTCTCCACAAGGAATTTGAAATACTTAATCCTGAATGATTTTCTTTGTACTCAGTTGAGTATTATATTGATACTGAGCCTTAAGGTTCACAAATTTCTTTTCATCATACTCAAGTCTTCTCTTCCCTTTACTCATCCTTGGAGCCATAACAAATTCTAAAAATGTGTAAATAAATCCAAATAAATCCAAATGAACAACGTAGGAAACTCTAAAAATCAATCTAAGAAATAAGAACTTCCCCATGGATTTTCTCAAAGGTTTCTCCAAAAACTTTAAAATTTTTGGATCTTCAAAGTGCAAGAGAAATCCATGGTGAAACTAAAAAATTTCTAGTTTAAAGTGTAGCTCTTACTAAGGAAAGATGAGATTCAAACTCATTTCTTCTTCAAATCAACTCAAATTGAGTTCTATGAAGCCCTAGTTGCAAATTTTCAGCTATGCAGGAGGTAGAAGACGACTAAAAAGGTACAAATGGTGGTTCTCAAGGCCATTTCATGAATTAAAGGGAATTCAGGGAATCCATGGTACCCAACCATACACTCATTCTCAAAGCATAAGTAATCTAAAATCAAAGTAAATTCAAATCCAAATCCAACACACAAACATATAAAAGTTCAACTATTATAGTATATACTCTAGAGTCTATATTACTCATCATCAATGATCTCTTCTTCACTGATGTCTCCCATCAATTGGTGATGCAAATATAGGTTGTAGAAAGGTCGATATGGTAATTGATCAGTAGAATCTTCTTTAATCCAAGCATTTTTCTTGAAAATTTGTATTATACCTACTTCAATACGCCCTGTATGATCAAATTCTCCTTAAACCTCTAATCCAAATGATCAAATAGTTTAGATAAATTTTTTAGTTGCATTCATAATATTCTGAATTTCTTTCTCCAATCTCTTGATCCTCTTTAGAATAACTTGTGAATTATCAGGTATAATAGGCATTATAGATGACGACACTTGAGATAATTGACCTATAAGGATATTGATATCATCTTCTCCCCCATTTTCTATGTATTTAGAATTATCATATGGGTACATAGGCTTTCAGGGTAAAAGCACTTTTTCTCAATTCTCATAAGGTACTTGTGATTGAATACAAAGCAATAAAATGGTATGAGGATGCCCCATTCCATATGTAGATTCATGCATAATTAATCCCGGAATAGATTTCACAATAATGAAACCCACATCAATAGGTTGTCCCGTTTGAATGAAAAAATTTAAGATAACATTTTCCTTTGTAACTTTGCTTACTTTCATGGCAGGAAGTAACTTTGCTAAAATAAAATAATGCCATTGCTTTGATAGAAGATTTAAGAGTGAAGCAGAAAAACTAACATACCCTTCATCTCTTATCTCCAAATTAAAATTTTCATGAGTTAAGTATCAATAGACATCGCACATATTATCTCTTGTAGGTATAAAATATGTGTAGTTTCAAATCGGGACACTTTCAATCATATACATATCATTAATCTGAGAATGAGTGAATGGTACCCACCTGCCTCGAACATAGACAACTCCTTGGTTGATTCCATGAATATTGGCATAAAATTCCTTCACCAGAGAAACGACTACCACAACAGTTGAATAACATAACAATTTCCAATGCATTTGCACAATGATCTCTTCCACTTTAGAAATGGATTGCTAAATCCTCTATTCATGAAGCCTCTCTCTTTGATTAGTTTCTTTTTACTGAAGTACTTTATCAAAAAAATCTCTGTGCATCGAAACTGATGAATTTTCTCCTATTGAAAATCCTATATCTTGAAGTTTTATTGGAGTTGGAAGCCATGAAATTCATAAATGACAAGTCTACTACCATTTTTTCGCCCAAGATGACTTAAAAAACCATTTAGGGAGTTGTTTGGGTGAAAAATCCAACCAAAACTTGCCAGCCGTTCAAAGAACCAACTAAACCACATCAGTAACTACAGCGCCGTTGTCACTGCATTTGCGTCGTCGGCTCCCAAGCTTCTATTGAATGGCGCCATCGGTGCCCTTTTTGGCGCCGTCAACCCCATAGTAGTTTTGTTTACCGCTTTGTTTTGGTTTGAATGAATTCCAAATGTTCCATAAAATCTAATATTTTCCATGATTTTTTACATAAATAAATGTGTAGGACTCTAGAGTATTATTAACTCATGATATTAATAATAATAATTAAACAACACAAAATACTAAAGATAACTAAGACAACTATGGGTTGCCTCCCATAAAGCGCTTGGTTTAACGTTGTCAACTCGACGTACCAATTTTTACTCATGTTGACTCAACATTAAAACCTTTTTAAAATGGGGTATATGCCCTTCAAAGTAAGATTTTAATCTATGTCCATTAACTTTAAATTTATTTCCAGTTTTAAGATCTTTAATTTTAACAACTCCATAGTGATTGACTTTAATTACCGTAAAGGGTCTAAACCATCTAGACTTCAATTTACCTTGAAAAAATCTTAATCTTGTTTTATACAATAAAACTTCTTATCCAGGTTAAATTTTGTTTTTTAATATCTTCCGATCATGCCATCATATCATTTTTCTTTTTATAAATTTTAGCATTATCATAAGATTCATTTCTAATCTCTTCAAGTTCATTAAGTTCCAATAATCTTTTCTCACTAGCATCCTTTATGTTCTAATTCAACTGGCAAGTGGCAAGTTTTTCAAAAAAATAATCTATATGGGGACACTCCTACAACAGTTTTATAGGCTGTTCTATAAGCTCATAATGCAGTATATAATCTAGCAGACCAATCCAATTTATTAGGACTTTCAGACTTTTCTAAAATTTTTTTAATTTCACGGTTTGATACTTCTGCTAGACTACTAGTCTGGGGATGATAAGCTATCGAGAATCTATACTTAATATTATATTTTCCAACCAATTCCTAAATTATTTTATTCCTAAAATTTGTTCCACCATCAGTAATAATCACCCTCAACATTCCATATATTGTAAAAATAGTTTTTATCAATAATTTTGAAACACTCCGAGCATCACATTTTCGTAAAGTTATTGCTTCAATCTTTTTGGATACATAATCAACAACAATTAATATATATAAATTTCTAAATGAAGCAATTAATGGTCCCATAAAATCTAATCCTCATACATCAAAAATTTCTACTTCTAATGTATAATTCAAAGGCATCTCATTTCTTTTAGAAATATTTCCTACTCATTGACATCGATCACAGGTTTTAATATATTCATTAACATCCCTAAAATAGTAGGGCAATAAAATCCAAATTTAAAAATCTTATGTACAGTTCTATTATTTCCAAAATTCCTCCAAATTCATAATCATGACATCTTTGAATAATTTATTTAATTTTTTTATAAGGTACACATCTTCTCATAATATGATCTTTACATTGTTTATATAAGTATGTGTCAACCCAAAAGTAAAATTTTACATCATAAATGAAGTTCTTTTGTTGTGGTTTCATTAATTCAGATGGTAAAATATCTCTTATAATATAATTAACAATATTTTCATACCACGGTACATTAATAGTATACAATTTTTCATCAGGGAAAGTTTTTGCAATTTCATTTGCAAAATCAGTTAATTCATTTCGTTCCATTCTGGATAAATGATCACCTATTTGATTATCAACTCCTTTTATATCCACTATCTTAAAATCAAACTCTTGCAATAGAATTATTGATCAAATTAATCTTGGTATCCTATCCTTTTTTTGCATTAAATATTTGATATCAGAATGGTCAGTATGCATTATACATTTAACTCCAATTAAATATGATTTAGATTTATCAAAAGCATATACAATAACTAATAACTCTCTTTCTATGGTGGTGTAATTAATTTGAGCATCATATAGAGTTTTACTAGCATAATATATTTCTTTAAAAATTTTGTGATATCTTTACCCTAAAACAGCTCCTATGGCATATTCACTAGCATCACAAATCAACTCAAATAGTTTCTCACAATCAGGTGAAACAATTATTGGAGTAGTGATTAATTTTTCTGTTAATAATTCAAAAGCTTTTATACATTCTTTATTAAAGTCAAATTTCATGTCTTTTTCTAAAAGTTGGCATAAAGGCTTAGTGATTTTTGAAAATTCTTTTACATAACACTTGTAGAAACCAACATATCCTAAAAAACTTCTATTAGAAAGAGGTGTTAGTTTTGCAATAACTTGAATTTTTGCCAGATCTACTTCCATGCCATCTTCAGAAATCTTATGCCCAAGCACGATTCCTCCTACAACCATAAATTGACATTTTTCCCAATTTAAAACTAAATTTGTCTTTTCACATAGTTCTAGAACATTTTCTAAGTAATTAAAACATGTTTTAAATGAAGTTTCAAATATTGAAAAATCATCCATAAATACTTCCATTTCATGTTCAATTAAATTGCAGAAAATTGACAGCATACATCTTTGAAATGTTGTAGGTGCATTACATAATCCAAAGGGCATTCTTCAAAAAGCAAAATGTTTGATAAGGGCTAGTAATGTTGTCTTTTTTTTTTATCCTCAGGAGTAATAGGAATTTAATGATAGCCGGTTTATCCATGTAAAACGTAATAATATAGATTCGCCAACATTTGGTCTAGAAAAAGTAAAGGAAAGTGATCTTTCCTAGTGGCGGCATTTAGTTTTCTATAATTAATACAGATTCGCGAACTAGTGACTTGTCTTGTTAGTATTAATTCATTATTCTCCTTTACTTATACTGTCACTCCTCATTCTTTAGGACAATGTGAATTGGACTTACCCAAGCACAATCTGAAATATTAAAATTCTAGTGCCTAACCATTTTAATTTTCCTTTTAACTACTTCTTTCATTATTGGTTTTAATCTCCTCTGAGGATCAGCTTTAAGCTCATGATGTTTATCCAAAAGGATTCTATGAATAAATAAATCAAAGAACTGATTCCTTTAATGTCAGTTAAAGCCCATCCAAAGGCTTTTTAAATCTTTTTAAAGTTTCTAATAATTTTTTCTCTTGTGGTTCAGTTAAATCTTAGTATATAATAACAGGTAAAGTAGATGAATCTCTTTAAAATACATATTTTAATTGTGCAGGTAATATTTCCAATTAAAGTACATGAGGTTTAATACTTAAAGGAATAAGATGTTTATTATCATTCTTTGTATGGTCCAACATCTCAATTCTCTCCTGAATATATTCTAACTTCTCATTTTCTATCTCATTCTTATCCTCATATCGGAAATCTTTTTCTTGTTCTTATTTTTCTTCAAGCTTGTCATTAAAATGCTCATTAGTCAGATAATCACAGACTTCAATTTTGAAAAATTCATTATCTCTTTATGTAGCAGGATATTTTATAGCTTTTGCTATATTAAGTGTCACTTCTTGATCATTAACTTTCATAGTTAATTCTCCTTTCTGAACATCTATCATGGCTCTTCCAGTTGCAAGCACTGGTCTCCCCAATATGGTAGGAATTTCTTTATTATCCTTCATATCTAAAACAATAAAGTCCATAGGAAAGATAAATTTATTAACTTTTACTAATACATCTTCTATAACTCCTTTAGGACAGGTGATCGATTGATCTGCTAACTGAGGAGTTACGGTAATAGGGGAAATCTCTCATAAACCCAACATTTTAAAAATTAATTGTGGCATAAGTTTAATAATGGATCTCAAATTACATAAAGATTTTCCGAAAATCTCTCACCAAAAGCAAGAAAGGTATGGTGAAGCTACCAGGATCTTTTAGTTTCTCAGGAAGCTTGTTCTGAATAATTGCACTACACTTCTCACAAAGTGCAACAGTTTTGTTATCCATAAACTTCATTTTCTTGTTGAGTATATCGTTCATAAACTTCACATAATTTGGCATTTGTTCTAAAGCTTCAACAGAAGGAATATTTATAATTAATTTTTTAACAATTTCTAAAAATTTTGAAACTTTTTGACTCTCTTTTGTTGTTTCAATCGTTGAGGAAATGGAGGTGGAGGTTCATTGGTTTAATTGGATATTCTAAATCAGCATATGTATCATTGTTATCTTTTCCAATTTTCACCCTTTCCTTTTCAGTTTCAGTTTCCTTTTGACTTTTAGTTTCTTTTTAAACTCTTGTTTACAATTCTTTTCCACTTCTTAACTGAATAAATTTAATTTTCTTTTTATTTTAATCATTTGGATTAATTCCGACATTACTCGGATGAATTCCCGAAGGACTATTACTAAGTGCAGTAGCAATATGTCCTAATTGATTTTTAATATTTCTAATTATAGCTCCTTGATTTTGAAATTGATTTCCCATGTTTAATATCAATTCTTATATAGAAAATTTCTTCTCCTTAACCTGTGAATTTTTGTTAAAACTAGGAGGATGATAAGGTCTATAGTTAGAATTTCCTTGGTTGTTTGAATTTTTTGAAGGGTTCACCTAATTGTTGTTATTATTCCAATTAAAATTAGGATGATTTTTCCAACCAAGATTATAATTATTAGAGTAGGGATTATTAGTTATATTATTTATAGCAATAAAAGTTACAGAAGATGATTGTACATCAATTATTTTCCCAACGAATTTTCCTCTAACACTGGGGGTGTTTAGAGAATAGTTCATTCTAAAGTGATCAATTTTTTTTTATATCGCGTCGACTTGAGAAGCCAAAATCGATATTGCATCAGAATCATGGATACTAGCTACTCTTTTTTAATTAATCTGTCATGACCATTGAAAACTATTAGTAGTCATTTCCTCTATTAAAGAATATACTTTATTAAAAGGTTTTGACATTAATGATCCACTAGCAGTAGCCTTGATAATAGATCTAAGAGAACCTACTAATCCATCATAAAATGTTTAAATTATTAACCAATCTGGTAAAGCATGGTGTGGACACTTCCAAATGAGATTATTAAATCTCTTCCAAGTTTCATATATTGATTCCCCTTCAAACTGACAAAAAGATGTAATATCATTCCTAAGCTTAGTAGTTTTTTAAGGTGGAACATAATTAGTCAAGAATTTTTTGAGATACTTCTCCCCAATTTCTGACAGATCCAGGTGCTAATGAATTCAACCACACCTTAGCTTTGTTCCTTAATGAAAAAGGAAGAAGCCTAAGTCTGAGAGCATCAATTGACACTCTGTCGTATTTAAAAGTAGCACATATTTCTTGAAAACTAGCAAGATGAAGTTAGGATCTTGAGTAGGTGATTTATTCAAACTAATTATTTTGTCAGATTTGGATAATAGTAGGTTTAAGCTCAAATGAATTAGCAGCTACATCAGAATTTTGAAAAGTTAAGTGAATTTCATCTGTTATAGGATTAACATAATCTTTTAAAGGTTTTTGCCTGTGTTCATTATCAATTATTTGAATATCTAAGTTATTCGCCATTTCATTAAAATCTTTAATTTCATTTGGTTTTTTTAATTTTTCTAATAGCATATTCTAATTCCGAATCGTATGGTACTAAACCTTCAGATCCACTACTATGCAAAAACAAATACTATCAGCAATAATATAAAAGATAGTCTTTCAACTACTATTAAAATTACAGTTAACTTCACTGGCAACGGCGCAAAAAACTTGATGTGATGTGCGACCGGTTACAAACATTTTTTTTTAACTTTAAGCAGCTGCACCAAAAACATGATGCAATTACTTACGAAGCCTGGGAAAGATTTAAGGAACTCCTAAGAAAGTGTCCACATCATGCTCTGCCCGATTGGTTAATCATTCAAACTTTTTTTAATGGGTTAGTAGGATCCCTTAGGTCTATAATTGATGCTACTGCAGGTGGTTCATTAATGTAAAAATCAATTAATGAAGCGTATGCATTAATTGAAAAAATGGCTACAAATGAATTTCAATGGCCCTCTACAAGGGTAAATCATAAAAATGTAGCTAGTGTTCATGATACATATGTGATTACAATTCTTGCATCTCAGGTTGCCGCAATATCAAGGTAGTTGGACCAACTTGGAATGAACCAGCCTCAATTTACTTACGTAAGTAAGGAAAGTCCATTAGGGCATATAATTGATTCTAACTTATCATATGACGATTTAAATACCATAACAACCCATATTCTAACTTTTTCAACCCGTGTTGGGAGAACCATCCTAAATTTAACTGGAATCATATTACTGATGGTGGAAACCAAAAATGGGAAAATAATCATGCGAATCCTAATGGAAGTTGGAATATATAGGGGAACACAAACTATAGACCTTCATATCCACCGGACTCTAACAATGATCAACAATTTGAGGATAAGAAAATATTTATGGAAGAATTGGTATTGCAAATGGGAAATCAGTTGCAAAATCAAAATGCTGCAATGAAAAATATAGAGGATCAACTAGGACAAATTGCTAATTCACTTAGCAATAGACCCCAAGGAACACTTAGCAACATTGAGATCAACCCGAAAGATAACACTAATGAACAAGTAGAAGCTGTCCAATTAAAAGTGGAAGAGAGATAGAGGATGTGGTTAGAAAAGAGAAAGATGTTGTGAGAGAAACAAAGAAACTAAATGACCTGAAAAACATGTTTCTAAGGATCTGGAAAGATTAATTTCTCCAACTAAAATCAGTTTGGAAAGACCACCACCTCCATTTTCTTAAAGACTTAGACAGCATGAGTTGGATAAAAAATTTTCAAAGTTCATGAAAGTATTTAAGAAGTTAACAAAAAATATTCATTTCACTGAAGCTTTGGAACAGATGTCAAGTTATGCAAAGTATATGAAGGAAATATTAAACAAGAACAGGAAATTTGGGGATTACGAGACAGTTGCACTAAGTGAGGAGTGCAGCCTATACTTCAGAAAAATTTTCCTCAGAAATTTAAAAATCCTTATAGCTTTACAATTCTTTGTGCAATTGGAGAAAGATTATGTGGAAAATCTTTATGTGATTTAGGAGTGAGCATTAATGTGATGCCTCTATCTATATTTAGAAAGTTAGGTTTAGTCGATATTTCTCCCACTGGTGTAACTCTTATGTTAGCTGATCGATCTATCATTTATCCAAAAGGAGTTATAGAAGACGTGCTTGTTAAAGTGGATAAATTTATCTTTCCTTTGGACTTTATTGTATTAGATATGGAGGAAGATAAAGAAATTCCAATTATTTTAGGTAGACCTTTCTTGTTACGGGACAAGCTATGATAGATGTGCAAAAAGGAGAGTTGATTATGAATATTAATGACCAGAAAGTCACTTTTGATGTATTAAAGACTATGAAATATCTGGCTGAGAGAAAAGATGATGATTGTTTTTGGATATATGAAATTGATTATCTAAGTAAAGACCATTTCCAAGAAAGTTTTAAGAGTAAGTTAACAGATGAGATTGAAATGGATTTTCATGATGATTCAAAAATGTTATTTAAAGAAGACTGTATGTGTGTTCAGGAGAGGTGTAAAATGATGGACACTACAAAAAATAGTAAACTTTTAATACCATTTATTGAAAAATCTCATTAACATAAGATGTATGTACCCCATACAATTTTAAAGCCTACCTATTTAGGGAATTCATCTACACAACCAGTCTTTATATCTTTAGATGCGACTCAATCACAAGGAAAACCTGAATTAAATGATGAACATGATAAAGTTATTGAACTAGGACTTGGAAGAGAATTTGAGGATATATTTCAAAAGAACTTTAAGTTGAGAAAAGAGGATAAGGATATTAGAAGACCATTAGAAGAAATTCCTAAGGAATTAAAAAAACCTATTTCCTCAACTATGATAGATCCTCCATCATTTAATAATTATAAAGGGGAAGATTTGGAAGATAATTTGAAAAAGAAGAATAACATAGAAGATAATGATCCAGAATCTGAATTATCTAAAGAGAATCTGATCCAAAATTTTAGAGATATTGAAGTATCTTAGAAAGATCCATTTCTTACAAATTTCAAGGATGATATTAATATGCAAATTCAGAAAATCAATAGAAGAATATTAGATCTAGAATGAAATATGAGGAACAATGATTTAAATTAAACTGAAAATGAAGAGCTGAATGAAAAATTAAAAATTGAGGATTTTATAGGAATCTCTGGATCTAGAAATGATTGGGCGATTGATCGAGGATTACTTAATTAAAATTTTGATCCAGGAGGAATCATTTGTCGGGCCCGCGACGTTAAAACCAAGCGCTTTATGGGAGGCAACCCATAGTTATCAGTGTGCTTTGATTTAGTGTGCTTTCGAGTCAAGATTGTTTATGTGTTGTTTTGTATTTTCTTTAGTGCAGAATAGATTAATGTTGTGAGTTTATGCCTTGGTCTTGACTAAATTTGTATATGACTTCTGGTAGTAGCAGGCTAACGAGTCTGTTATAACTCAGTTATCAACCAGAACTGAGCATTACCTTGACTCATGTAGAGTTTGGACTTGGACCACTCCATGTCAACTCTATTACTTCCTTTATCTGACTTTGATTTCACTAAGTAAGGTCATGAAATTGCTTAATGAACAACATATGAATGAACTGCACTATTTTATTTACCAGATTATCATTATTAGTGTAGTTTCTTCCGTTATAAATTGAAAGTAAGGAGGGAAAATGTGTGTAGAAAGGAGATCAAAGTAACCTCAATTGATATTTGTTTATGAATCTGCGAGTCTAGGTATATTAGTTTGTGTGTTTGTTTTTGTGTTTATGTTACAATAATTAAGAGATTTGAATAACACTTAAATATATATTCCTATGTGTTGACCTCATTTTTGATGAGGTCTCTTCTTCTCTTTAGTACTTAGGATCTAGCCTTAGGCTTTTCCTTTGACTATCCTAGAGGATTAGAATTGGGACCCACCACTTAGAAATTCAAACCACTTCTTAACTCCCTGCAAACTCCACAAACTTGATTGTAGATCCCTAATCACCTAGAGGGTCGAGATCAAATGTGGAAGTTTAAAGGATGAGTTCCTATGGGACTCTTCGGCCTTAGGACCGCCTCAGGTGGCCTGGTCTGGTGAAGGGGCTGACTTACACACACACTACACCTATACACTACACTTTCACACACCTCCTAAAAACACACCCATACCCAATTTGACCTCCTGACTCATGAAGGTGATTCACATGGATGGTCCTTAACCCCTAAGCCCTTGGGTAAGAGGGTTAGGAACAACATAGTGGGTGCCTCAAATGAGTCCCTTCATGGCTCATGTGGGCTTGATATGGCTTCATGGCTCAACAAAAATGATTTCATTCCACTTACATTCACCCAATCTTCAATTTTTCAAATTTTCAATTTTTGACCCCCGGGACCCTACACCCGCCTCGCCTACCCAAAACCCTCGAAACCCTCCAAAATTTGCAAAATCACCTAAATTACCCAAAATTCTCCAAAATCATTCCTAAACATGTCTTCACCAATCAAATTGATCATCCATAGCCAAAAATACCAAAAATTCCAAAAATACCTCCCAATACCCTCCAAATACCCAAAATACCCCTCTTAGCCAAAAAATCCAAAAATTCAGAAAATTCCCAGAAAATTCCAGAAAATCCCAAATATTCCCAATTTCATTTTGTCCAACTACACCATTGGCCAATTTTGTCAATTTACCCCACTTTTATCAAAACCCCCAATTTGACCCATTTTAACCCAAAGTAAACCCAATGTCAAACTAAACCTACCCAATTGACCCAAATTCTGGTCCAATTCAATTCTAAACTTCAAGTCAACATCCCCAACACCAATCTAGACCAAATCCAAGCCCAATTTGATTGGCATTGGGATCCAATTTCACTTTTGGCCTTAAAGCCCAATTTGGACCCATGACCCAAACTTAGCCCAAACTCACCCAATTCAACTCCAATTAACCCCAAATCTTTTCTAAACCTTCCTTAACATCCCCATAAACAAAACACTAACATGATTTGCCCAAGATTTTGACCCAAACCCCACTCAAATTCAACCTAAAATCAAAAAGCCCAATTTTGACCTAAAACCAAACCTAGCCCAAATAGACCCAAACCCCAAAATCAAAATCCATAAAAGCCAAAACCTCTTTGAAACACTCCCATAAACATTTCCCAACATTTATTTTACATCAATTTCAACCCTAGCCCAACATTGGCTCAAGTTAGCCCAATTTGACCTATATTGGCCCATTCACCAAATAAACCCAAATTCAACCCAATTCAAACCCAAACCACCTTAAATTTATTTCAAATTACTCATGAAACATCCCTAAACCAAAACCAACAACTATTTGGCCCAACCTTCTACAAAAAATTCCCATCCATGAACACATTCTTAAACTTAAAAGCCCACTTCCCTTAAACCTTCCTAAAAGTCCATTTCCTTCAAAATTCAAAAGCCCAAATCATCCTAAAGCCCACATGACACTTCCCCTCATCATACTTTCAATTAAACTCAATACCTAAGTCCTAAATTCATCATCAAATTGTTCCAAATCAAGCCCCATACAAATTCCCATCAAAATACCAAAATTTCCTTAAACCCATTTCCATGAAATTGACTAAACCTTTCCCCAAGCCAAAGGTGAGCCATGATGCCATGCATGAGCCACATGTGAGCCATGAGAACCTTGGACACTCCACCATGCCATATTGAGTAAGAAGAGGGAGGGCTTTCCTTAATCCCTAAAGCTCATTAGCCTTAATCATGATTCACCTAAACTTAAATTTAATCCAAATATATTTGGATGGAGACTTCTCCATGCCAAACCAAGTCGATCCCTTTGATCCCCCACGACACCCAAAGCCACCTTGAAGGGTGCACCAAGCCCAAATGAGTGGATTGACCCATTTAGACTCAAAACTAGCCATGCCCCATACTACCTTGGATCAAAGCCTTTACACATGGCATTTGCCAATCGCTTACACTAAACCCCGACCTCGACCCACCCGACCAAGATGGTGACCAGTGCTCGGCCGGCCAGCCACTGTGTCGCCGGAAAACACCATGGCCGAGACCTTGGGAGGAGCCAAACTTTGGAATTCCACCTTGTCGAGCCGCCCCATGCCCAATGGTCACCATAGCTCGTTCTTCCCATGCCCAGAGCAGCTCGATCCCGACCCTTAGCCATCCCCGCGAGGCTCTCCGACCACTCTCTATTTAAACCCGACCCCCTCACGGCCATGGAGGAGAGTTGCAAAAACCTTGCCGAAACTCTGCCAAAATTGTTCCAAACCCTACTCCATACTCAGAGCAGTTGATCCCCAGTGTCAATTCGCCCTAATCCCCACCAACAGAATCTAATTTCTCGACCGAAATTTCACCCAAAAACCAGGACACCTCCTCGCGATGAACCAATCCCCAAATTGATTGGTCCTACACCTTCACCGGACCAAGGGAAGAAGTTTCCCACCGAAAGCCCCATCTCCGGGCCACCCAGCTTGCTCGAGCCTCCAAGCTTTGTGATCGGCCGTGGTCACTTTCATAGCTAGACAATTCACTGGGCCAAGGACTTCATCCGGAGCTTACTTGGACCCAATCGAAGGTGACACAACTCTCAGATCGAAGCTTCACTTCTCTGAGCAAAGGTATGAACTCATTCTTCTTCCCGAGCTTACAGAGATTCTCTATTTCATTTGAATAAATTTCAATGCATGTTTACCGTATGGATGTGTTCGTCTCTTCAAGACGAATCCATAGAAGCATAAGAACACGAAAATCCATCGAGAATCGAGTGAGTTCTTAGTGGTTAGAGTGTGGACGGTCACGGGATCGCACCGGCCGTAGACGATGACCGTGAACCGTCGGATCGCGCGTGTATCGGATGGACGGCTTGGATTGCGTCGGACCGGCGGATGGTGCGTGAACCGCGGGGCCCCGAGCACCGAGTCGGATGGCGGCGTCGAATCGGGAGCGCGCCGCGCGGCACTTCGGAGATGCTCGAGGTTGACGCGGCGCTGACTCGGATAAGTAGAAAAATAGGATTTTTCTGATTTATTTAATTCCCTAAACTTCAAAAATCCATATCTTTGTGTAGAAAAATCACAAAAATAAAATAAAAATACCCTCTTGCTCAGTGAACAGAGGAGAATAATGTGAAAAAGAAATTAATTAATCTTGCCCAGTACTTTATTTTTAATTAGTTATTTACTCCCTGCATTGTTTTAATTCTCCATGCATTTATACAATTCACCATGGCATGAGACCATAGGGCTTTGAAGCCTCCGAACTTGGGAACATTCCCTGAATTTTCCAAGGTCGAGGCCATCTCTGTGAAAAGTTATTGATTTTTCAAATGCATGTGGTCGTTTTGAGTACTTTAATTCCAAAAATTAGCATGTTGTGAAATAAATTCTAGGAAAATTTGGTGATGTTCCTTATGACCAGAGAACCCTAGGAAAAATAGGACTTGAGTTAATTCACTCAAAACAACCCTAATTGGCTTAAACACCCAAAATAGACCCCTAATTAATTAGAGCTAACTATACATCAAATTGACTTGAAATCAATTCTCCACTAACCTTTAGGATCAGAGGAAACCACCACAAAAGTTTGAAGTCAATTGGACTTGGTTAGCCTTACTAAATGGGTTGATTAAGCCATTTAGTCATTTTAAACTTTAAAAATTCATAACTTTCAAAATACCTTTCAAAAATTCACCAAATTGGTTTTGGAGTCTCTCTGATATTAGGGGAATTTAAGAAAATTAAAATTTCAATTTTCTAAAAAAGTTAATTTTTTAGTATTATTTTAATATTTTAATAATTAAAAAATAATAAAAATCACAAAAATAATAAAATTCACCAAAATGTCATATTTTGAAATTTAATCACTTAGGAACAAACCCCATATTTTTCTCATGTGTCTATTTAATGAGATATTAAATTTTAAAGCCCTAGGGTAATTTTAAAATTAAAAAATGTATTTTCTAGCATTTTCACTAAAATAATTATAATAAATCAAAGAAAAATCAGAAAATTGTAAAATTTGGTTCTCTGGAATCCTTGATATCAGAGAGAATTTTAAAAATTATAAAATTCATTTTTCAACTTATATTCTATTTTTAAATTAATTAATACTCCAGAACCTAAAATAATTTTAATAAATAAAATATAATTCAAAAAATCACAAAAATTAGTCCAAGTGGTCCTCTGGTCATTACAAATGCCCCATAATTTTCTTAAGGACAGAAACTTTCCCTTGGTCATATTATTGAATTTTCCTTGGAAATCCTTATTTTCCACCAAAAATAATTATATAAATAAATTAAATACAGAAAAATCACATTTTCTCCTCTAATGTCTTTATTGACATATGAGTGAAGTCACATAAAAATTTCAAATTCATTCGAGCTCAATTTAGTGAGTTATGAAATTATTAAGCTTGAAGGGCAAAATGGTAATTAGAATTTTAACCCTTAATTAAAACTCTAGGCTTAATAAAATGAAAAGGTAAAATATTTGATCTTAATCTGATTTGGATGATTGAAATTTAAATAATTAAAGGGTAGAAACCTATTAAACAATTCAACAATAATTAAAATAAACCTTAATCAAATAATTAATTAAATTTGAAAGAATAATAAAATTGGAATTTTTAAAATAAGGGATGTTATTAGGAAGAATTTTGCTCTTTAATTTAAGAACCCCTAAATTAATCATCCCAATAATATTTAATTCCTAATTAAAATCCAAGTTTAAGATTTGAAATGCTAAAAGACTTAATCATTAAATTAAGTTAAGGTTAAATTATTTAAAGCAAATCCCTTTAAAATAAAATATTAAATTAAATTAAATTAAATTAAAATTAAATTAAAAATTAAATTAAATTAAAACACATTAAATTAAATCAAATTAAATTAAATTAAATTAAATTAAAATTAAATTAAATTACATTAAATTAAATTAAATTAAATTAAATTAAATTAAATTAAATTAAAACTAAATCAAATTAAATTAAATCAAATTGAATTAAATTAAGCTAAAGCATATTATATTAAATTAACTTAAATTAAATTAAATTAAATTAAACCACATTAAATTAAATTAAATTAAGTTAAATTAAATTAAATTAAATTAAATATAACATCACCTAAGACATGAAGAATTCAAAATAAATCTAAAACAACTTGAACACTATTCCAAACTTAAATCATCATTTAACTAAAATTAAATCACAACTCATTAAACATCCATTTGCCCTCGAAAGCTCGTGACTGTCATAACTCTTAAAAGGAGTGTCAAATGAAGTGTTACTTCACTCATAAGGATATTCAAATGTCCTAATTCACTGAGCAAGACAACAAAACTTAAACTCTCGGACGATTAATTCAGTTGTGTAATTAAATTCATTTGGACTTAAAACAATCCTGGAAATATTGAAAAGATGTTTAAGATTCGTCTTAAGCACTTCCTCAATATGATAGGATATTTATAAGAACAATTGAACTTAGTTGTTCTTTGATGAAGAAAATCGTCCTCAAACTAAAATACAAGAACCTAGACGTCATAGGAAATGACTAGCTATAGGATTAGGATTTTGGTAGAAAACCATAACCCTTCCCTTAGCTTTACCTAGGAAATTGCTATAAATGCTTAAATATTCTAACTGTGTTTTAAGTGCAGCTTGGGATGACGGGAAGACCCTCCAGGTACGCTTTTATTTTATTGCAATTTATCTTACTGCAATTCATTTACTCGTGTTGCACTTTACCTTTTTTGCATGATAAACAACAGTTGCATGAAAACCTACACCTTTAGGACAGAAACCAAAACTGAAACCCATAACTAAATTAAAAGACACTACAAGATAAAATTCACCGCCACAACATTTCAAAATATAATACAACTCAAAATTTAATCACAAATAGAACAACAAAACTACAACTACAACTAAATTAAAACGTCTCATTGAATGATCGGGAATACCTCGGATGATGTAACCCACGTGTTGCTAACGGGATTTCCCACGGTCTAAATGAAAGTGCGGAACTCATTCAGTTGAGTTTAGCAAATTCATCTGGACTAAGTGAATTCGATGAAAATAACGATGCCAGGATGACAGAACCGTGGGATCTTAATCGGTGTCGTTATAATCAACTCTAAGACTTGTTTTAATTAAAATATTAAAGACACGTGGAAATTAAGACTTTCTCTAAAACCAAACACTTCTCTCATCTCCCGATTTATGACTTCTAAAACTAAACCTCTCGCAACAACAAGGAGCTCGGAGCATGGTGGGCTACGCCACGTGCGACGTCATCGTCATCGCAAAACCCGAGTCTACTGCAGAAACTTTCCTTAGAATTAAATAACCAAGCCGTAGGACTTCGAGGTAGTTTGCCTAGTGCAACATAAATCCTCAACTCTTCGTTAGGCATTTGCATGATCATATCATGTAAATTAAGCCCTAACCGGTCTTAGGATTCCGAGGTAGTCGTTCGGTACGACATAAACCCTCACATCTTCAAGGCTATTTGTATGATTTTATCACACAAATATAAGTCCTAACTAATTAAAATTGGCAAGATCAAAACATTAAATAAACATTAGGACCTTCCTAAATTCAAGCCAAACAATAGGATAGTCGGAAATTACCGAAGTTCGCTTCGAATCACGTGATTTCTCCTACCTTTCTTCCTTCGGATTCCCAAAATATAATGTTCTAAATTTGATCCATTCCCTATTGAAATTCCAAAACTCAATCCATTGAAAACTTAAACCTTGAAATTCTTGAGAGCAGAACTATCGATTATTATCGAGAGTTTTCTTAGGTGATTCCCGTCACTTAAGGTGTAATTAACTATAGGGGCTTGCCCTTATAGGGAACTTTAAGAACCTGTGTAATATAAACCCCGCTTAATTCATTTATATTAAGCAGGGGAACTTGTCGGCTTATAAAATTGGTTCGCGGACCAAACGGATGTCACAAATCTTCTAGTTTATTTAATCGAGCCCCATCATCGAGCAAGTGTGTCTATTCTTCGGGATAGATACACGGTTTGTGGTGCGATGCTCGTTTATATAAACTATTTGGGATGTGAGATCGGTTTCGATTTCATATCTTAAAATTTTCAAATTTAAAATTATTTTCAAAATCAAATACTATCTTTCTAAATTATATATATATTTAAATTAAATTTAAAATTCGCCGACAACTTCTGTAGGCGACCCCTTTTAAAAAAATACAACACCCAAAACCTAAAAATAAGCCGCACAATTTCTGGCGACTCCGCTGGGGAATAGTTCCTCTCTCCATTTTAATCAAATAGTTCTGCTTTCAAAAATCGGTAGTGTATCCATGTCCCTAATGGATCAAACTACCCTTCTTTCCGTTGGAATATTATGTTCATTTCTACCTTGAACGAGTATAACCAACATTCTCTCGGATTTAGGAGCCACTGTTTAGACACTCCTAAACAGAGAGGTTCCGAGATCCTTTTACCTCATTTCTGAGGTGAGGTGGACCCCCAATAGGTGTTAGTTTAGGAGTGATCCTTCGAGTCGAGAAGTCTTGCATAAGGCTTTCTTTTCCCTTCTAATTCTGAATCAGATTCATTATCTTCTCTACACCTTTGAACATTCCGTTCTAAATAAACAAACCCTCTAATGAATGACTCTTTTAACAAATATACATGAACAAGATTGTGTTCGGACTCTTTTCGATTCCTTTCTTTTCGTCCTGATGAGAAGAAGTATAACTTGGGACCGACAATCGAATCTACCTTGCAGAAATGGAAGCCCCAAAGCCGATTTTCTCCTTCACCAACGGACTGGACTTCGCTGTTTACAAGGATGAGCTGCCCGACAATGGGATCATCCGGTTTGGACAAGGATTCGAAAACACAAATGTCAAGATCGCTGACGTTACCCTTTTCGCACTAATGGACAAAGTGTCAGAAACTGAGAAACCCATGATTGAGTTCAACCTTAAATCGACTCAAGAATTTCCTCCTCTGCAAAGGGTTCCAGCTGAGAGGAGTACCGCTGTCCATAGAAGGACTGTTATCTCTACCCCCACTGGTCTAGTCGTCTCTGCACCTACCCCTGCTCCCGCCAAACTGAAGGGGAAGGAAATTCAAATTTGTAACGAGCATGTTACCGTGGAGGGTACAGATTTCCGTGCAAGACCTTCTGTTTTTGAAATTGGGTCCAGCTCAAGGGTTCCACCCCTAACACGGACTCAGAGGAGAAACAGAGGCGTGAAGATTGCCGTGAAGCGCCGTAGCCGCCGAAGTCGCTTTCCTAGAAGAAATTCCCGAGTACACACCACTACCCGAATACATACCATTGTCTGAGTATACACCCCTTTTGGAAGGAAGTAGATTCCATCCCCTTTCCGCCGCAGCTGACGAGGAAAATGTCCGCAGGATTGCTTCTACATTACCTCGACCCGCATACTATAGTGACAACAGAAAGAAAAGGGCTAGGGTTGCACCACTTGCCCGACTGCAGACTGTGATTGAAAAGTTAGCGAAGAAAGAAAGATGCCCTGTGTCGGAAATTTTAAGAAGGATAGGGCGGGTGCCGGCCAAATCTCGTCTTGGGCCGCGAGTAGAATCTCGCTATTGCCGCAGAAGAACCAAATAAGAAAATGAAGGCTAGCCCACTCGTTGTTGTTTCGTGTTTACGCATCGTGGAGGATACCACCTTCCAAAGCATTCGAGCCGACGGACCATCCGGTCCTAGGCCTTCTGTTGCTAGAAGGATGGTATGGCGTCCCACCACCGGCCGATTAAGACCGAAACAACGACCGTAAAAGGAAAGTCTCGTCAGGAGACTTGAGTCCGAAGAAAGTGCTACCGCAGTAAAGGGAACTCATGAGAAAGAAACTCGACAGTTATCACATGACACCTGCAAGGATATACAGAAAAGGCCATTAGAAGACGCTATGGAAAAGTTAAGAACTGACATTCGTCGACTAGCAAGGGAAAGAGAAGAGAAGTTCGGAGATGAAGTTGACTCGTCAGAGTTCATGGATGATGAGTATGCAGAAATTAACATGGTAGAAACACGAGCTTCATCAGCTTCACAAGGTGCTCCCGCAGCTCGCGAAAGAGAGGAGCCGGAAGTAATGAGAAGGCGACTTCAAGAGAAAGATGATACGATCGCCCAAATGGCGAAAAGGATGGAAGAGATGGCTGTAGCCCTAGCCACTCTCCAGAGTCAGGTTCAACCCCAAAGGGAAACACCCCCGGAAGTCATTCACATTGTAGACGGAGGAAAGGAGATTACATCTGTCAACGGGGATGATCAACTAAAAAAGGATGCGACACAAAGCATGATTCCAGAAAAGGATATCAAGAGCTTAGTGGAACAGCAGGTGCGAGAAGCCTTGGCACAATCAAAGAGCGGGACATCCATTCGGACGGGTAGACCTTACCCCGAAGAATTCGACGCCGTCCAATATCCGAAAGGCTTTGTACCACCTCTCGTTCAAGACCTTTGATGGAACCGGAAACCCTCGGCAAGATGTTGCACATTTTCGTGCCAGCTTGTTGCAATGCCGGCGGAAGTGATGCTTTACTCTTCCGACAATTTGTCGACAGCTCGTCGTGGATCGCCTTTGATTGGTATGCGGAATTACCAAACGGTTCGGTGAAGACATTTTCGCAGTTAGAGAACCTCTTCATCAAGCGATTTGCCGGAGCTCAAGCACCACATCACTATAGGTGATTTAGTGGTAGAGAAGCAGAAGCCGAATGAAACCTTGGTGGACTACATACTTCGATGGAGGAATCTAAGTATGAAGTGTGAGCCACAGCTACAAGAACAGCATGCAGTCGGCATTTTACTTAAAAGCATCCATGGCCCGATAGCACTTCTCCTCAAGGGATTTACTATTAAGACTTTCGAGAAGTTGTTAAGCAAGGCCGGAAGCTTGCAAGAGGAGGCGAAGCAATTAAGTTTCACCGATAAAACAGACAAACAGAAGCTCGTGAAAACTTTTGAAAAGAAGTCCGGGATCGTCGCAGCGAGCCGATAAAGGCAAGCAACCGATACAAATATCGTCAGAACGGCCGCAGCAAACTCAACAGAATTACCAGCAACCCCGACCCAGCTATCAGTCGTCTCAACAGTATGAACAACCGCCTCGTCCACAACGTACGTTTAGGGAGTTCCTGAGCAGGGAGTATCCATTCAAGAATGAGGCAGTGCCGAAAATGTTCCGCAGCCTGATGAAGACTCCAGATTTCCAACTGCCAGAGCCTAAAAGACCAGAAGAAGTCGACAAGAAAAGTGACCCCAACTTTTGCCCTTACCACCGGATGCTTGGGCACAAGATAGAAGATTGTATTACCTTCAAAAGTTGGCTCAACGACAATCTTCGGAAAGGGAATATAACGATCCCGAAAGAATACATGAAGGAACCCCGTAAAGGAGGTTCCGTCAATGTTATCTCGACGGATTTCATTGTTCCGATAGATCCCTATGCGACCGATGATGGATGGACTACCGCTTGGACAAAGTCTTCGAAGAAGGTTTTAGATCGCATCCAAACCGCTTCGGTGCGAGCCTCAATTCGCAGTTCGACAACCGTCAAGTCGACGCTATCACTTGCGATAGAAGAACCACCTCAACAAGAGACGGCCGAAGAAAAGAAGAAAATTGACGAAGAAGAGAAGACCGAGGCACCTAAGGCTAGACTAGGGGCCGCTTATCCTAGGATAGTTGTTTCCGATTCGGGGGAGAAATCCCTCGAACCTCCGACTCCGTATGATTATCTCGCCCACTCCGGTGGGATCTTATAATGATGAGGGTTATGGCGTTGGCTACGTTTTGATCGTTTCTAACGATTACGTAACTAGCGACAATCAACCTAATCCGGACGTCGATTCCGATACAAATAACAATTCTCAAATCATACACAATCTCGACGATCACAATGACGAAGAAGACATCCACCGAGAAGGCTACGAGAGTTCAACAAGCAACGAATCTATTTGCGAGTTTCGAGGAGCTCCAATCACAATAGAGTTAGAGCCTTCGTACTCCGAAGCTAATCCCGAAGAATCCGTCATTCCAATTCGAAGGAGACACCAGCAAACTCAATGCTAAACTTAGAAGAAATCACGAAGTCAACTTAAGAAGTGGAAGAGTACTACCTCCGAGAATGGGTCCAAAAGACAAAGGAAAGCGTGTGGTTGTTCGAGAAGAACCAACCCCGGCGGAAGAAATACCCATTCGAGAAGAAAACGAGGCACATGAAAACAAAGTGGACTACAACGTGCTAGCCCATCTTAGGAAACTACCAACCAACCGAGCATCTACGACGCTCTCATCTTATCAAAAGAGATGAGAGAAGCTCGATCAAGGCCTTACTTGATCCGGAAATTTGCTTAGCTCAAATGGCCGGAGAGTCCTTAGATGAGGTTTGCTCGTTAAAGGAACAACGAGGTGTTACCTTCACTGACAACGACCTACTACTCGGGACGACAGACCACAACCGACCCTTGTACATTTCGAGCTACAATTGGGAAGTTTACACTCTCCGCAGTATTGGTGGATCCAGGAGCATCAATCAATATAATGAATCTTCGAACGCTAGCATACTTGGAAATTGATGCCCGCGAGCTCGAAGCGGACAAAATGTTATTAAGAGGATTCAACCGTAAAGGAGAAAGAGCCCTCGGATCAATAACACCGCTAATGAAGACCGGTGACTTAGCAAAGACAACCGCGAAATTTCACATAATCGATTCGAAACGTCATTCAACGCTCTACCGGGCCGACCATGGATACATGAAAACGAGATGGTACCATCATCTCTACATCAATGCATTAAATACTATGATGGAGGGGAACAAGTGTATCAAAGGTGACTTACAACCGTTCTCCGTACATGAAATCGGAATCCATGAAGATGCAACTTATTATGCACCTCCGAAGAAAACAATCTTCTCCAGAGATACCATAACAAATGAAGCAAAAGAAATTTGGGACAACGAAGAACCTGAAGTTCTAGTCCAACAGCTCACTCACCACTCCCTTACGGCGAGATGGTGAAGGTTTCTCCACAATTCGCATCCGAGGACGAGGCCGGGGACGAGGTCGTGGCGCAGACATTAGGACGATTGGACAGAGGAAACCAACCATCAATGTTGATTGGGAAGATAGTTCTGAAGAAGAAAAAGAAATCAAACAAGAAGCAGCGACAATAAGTCGGAAGAAGCCGCAATTCAGAATCCCTCTCGAAGATGAAAGAAACGAAGAATATAAATCGATGTACGAGAAGATTAACCATTATGTACATACTATGACCCTGACCCCGATCCATTCTAGTAAGATCGAGGGTATGGAGGTCAAAGAGGTACGTAGCGGTGGTGCAAAGCCCATCAAATTCTACCGTGGTGCTCCTTCCTCCAAAACTCGAAAATAATGTACAATTTGAAGATGCTACTTCATCAGAATTAATGGAATTACCTTTTGAGTGGTACTCTCCCTGTGTTCAAAATTTAATTCAGCGTGGTTTCTTACCTCGACAATGGACAAAAGGTCGATCACAACACTTTGAAAATTTATGGAATAACTCCGGTCGTCCACCCAATTCAAAACATGGTCTCGGATTCGGCACAGTAGGATCAGTTGACGATACTGAATTTTGCTTGGTTGTCACCTGCGAGTCTAATGAAAACTGCATGGAAACTACAGAAGAACTCGAAGATTTACAAATTGGAGATGCTCCACCGTAGTTCGAAGAAGAGATCAAATCTACAATAGATGAGTTAACGGAAGTTAACTTAGGTACTAAGCAAAGAACCTAGACCTACCTTTGTTAGCTCCTTACTCAATAAAGAAGACTCCGAAGAAATAATTAAGTTATTAATGGAATTTAAAGACTCGTTTTGCTTGGAGCTACGATGAGATGCCGTGTTTAGCTCCGCAGGTCGCAGTCCATAAGCTAGGGGTGGATCCTCGCTTCGTTCCGATCGACAAGGTCCCGTAAGAATGCGTCTAGAAATCGAACAACAAGTCATAGCTGAAGTTAAAAAGCTAATAGACGCTAAATTTGTCCGTGAAGAACAATACCCGACTTGGTTAGCCAATGTGGTACCGACGAGAAGAAGAATGGTCGATCGGAATTTGTGTGGATTTCGCAGATTTAAACAAGGCATGTCCAAAAGATGAATTTCCTCTACCGATCCCGTAATTAATGATCGACATTGCTTCAACACATGAAATATTCTCATTCATGGATGGATCTTCGTGATACAACCGGATAAAAATGGCTCCGAAGATGAAAAACTTACAAAGCATTCGTAACGCCGATCGGAGTATATTGCTACACAGTTGATGCCATTCGGACCGAAGAACGCAGGAGCAACCTACCGCAGAGCGATGACAAGAATTTTTGATGATCTCATCCACAATCAAGTCGAATGCTACGTGGACGATGTGGTCATCAAGAGCAAAGTAAAGGAAAACCAATTCGTATGATTCGAGAATTGTTTTCAAACGATTAAGACAATTTAACCTTAAGATGAATCCCTTAAAATGCGCCTTCGGCGTCACCTCCGGAAATTCTTAGGATTCGTTGTCCGACATCGCGGAATTGAAATCGACCCGGAAAGATTAAAGCTATCTTAGAAATGCCACCTCCCGTAACCTTAAAACAACTACGATCTTTTCAAGGGAAGCCGGCATATCTTCGACGCTTTATCTCAAACTTGTCGTAGGTGTCAGCCTTTCTCGGCACTAGTTAAAAAGGACGCCAAATTTATTCGGGAAGAGAAATGCCGGAGGGCCTTCGAGGACATTAAACAATATCTAATGACACCTCCCGTCTTAGCAGCCCCGGCCTCGTGTAGACCATCGATACTTTATACCGCGGCCTTAGACGACTCACTCGGAGCCCCGTTAGCCTGTGTCAATGATGAGGGTAAAGAAAATGCTCTTTACTATCTAAGCCGTCGTTTACCGCCAACGGAAATAAAGTATCCCGCAATCGAAAAGCACTCGTTTGGCCCCGATCTTCGCCGCTCAAAAGCTCGAGCACTACATGCTTTCTCATAAGGTCAACCCGATCTCGAAATTTAATCCATTGCAATACTTGATGACCCGTCCAACGCTTCCGGCGGACTTGCGGATGGTCAATGATATTATTGCAATTCGATATAACTTTCGTGCCTCTTCGTGCCGTAAAGGGACAAGTCTTAGCGTACTTCCTCGCAAAGACACCCTTTGCCGACAGAATCGCCTCTCAATGACGACTTGCCAGATGAACAAATAATGAACCTAGAAGACCCTGATGATCGACGTTGGGAATTATATTTCGACGGAGCATCTTCAGCACACAAAGACGAAGAATCGCAAGTGATAGTGCTCGGTAAGGCAGGGATCGGACTAATCTTTATAACACCGGAGCGGGGGATGTTAAGATACTCCTACCACTTGACAGAGCCGTGTACAAATAACGAAGCAGAATACGAAGCCCTCATAACAGACTGGAATTAACTATTCAAATGGGTATAACGTACATCAACATCTACGGGGATTCGCAATTAATCATTCAACGGATCACCGGACAATACGTAATTTTAAAACCAAGACTCGAGCAATACTTCCAAGTATGCCATACAACTGTTGGAACAGATTCCGAATGTGACAATCTACAAAATTCCTAAAAGAAAACGCTTTAGCGGATGCGCTAGCCCGTCTCGCAAAAGAATTTGCCTCGTTTGCAAGATGAATCAGTGGAAGTGTCGGCTCACGGACGTCGAGTCCTATCACAGACTCGACATAGACACGATACGCAAATCGAAAAAGAAAAAGGATCGACTGCAAGCAGTGATGTAAAAACACGAAGATCGGCGACAACCATTAATGGATTACCTGCAAACAGGAAAACTACCAGACGATAGGTCGTTAGCCCATCAGATCAAGAAAAGAACTCTGTCCTACGCATTAATAAACAATACATTATACAGAAGGTCTTTTGATCAAATGTGGCTAAGGTGCCTAAGCGGGTCCGAGGCTCGTGAAATTGTTAAAGAGATACATTCAGGACTCTGTGGCGCTCACCAGTCGGGTCCGAAGATGAAAATGAAAATTAAAAGACTAGGGTACTACTGGCCCTCGATGATGACCGACTGCATGAAAATCGCCAAGAGCCGTCACCGCTGCCAAGTGCACGGAGTGGTTCTACACCAACCTCCAAATGTGCTACATCCGACAATCGCGTCGTGGCCATTCGAATGTTGGGGCACGGATATAGTGGGTCCAATAGAACCACCGTCGTCAAAAGGACATCGCTTCATTCTTGCGGCTACGCATTACTTTTCCAAGTGGCAGAAGCAGTTCCACTCGTAGAAGTGAAAGCACATCACGTGCTACAATTTTTCAAGAATCAAGTTGTCTACCGTTTCGGGGTGCCGCGCAGATCATCTCGGATAATGGGTCGCATTCGAAGCACGCAAATCAACAATTTTGTCGTGAGACATGGAATCGACCGGCGATATTCAACAATTTACTACCCAAGAGCAAACGGCCTCGTCGAGGCTTTTAACAAAACTCTCGTTCAAATTTTAAAGAAAACCTTGGACGATAATAAGAGAAATTGGCACGAGAAGTTGTTAGAAGCCTTATGGGCCTACCGGACAACCTTCGTAACTCCTACTCAAGCTACGCCTTACGCTCTGAGTGTATGGGTCCGAGGCAAGTGTTACCCTTAGAGGTCCAGCTTCCTTCACTCAGAATTGCAGTTGCAAACAAGGTCACGACAGAAGAGAATGCCAAATTACGATTAGAAGAATTGGAAAGCCTGGAAGGGAAAAGACTTGCAGCGCAGCAGAATTTAGAACTATACCAAGCTAAGATGGTTCAAGCCCATGACAGATCGGTCCGCCCAAGAACCTTCAAAGTTGGTGACTTAGTTCTCGTTCTCAAGAGACCTATTCTTGCACACCGCAAGATAGGAGGAAAATTTGAACCCACTCGGGAGGGACCGTTCGTAGTCGAGTGCGCCTACTCAGAGGCTCCTACCGCCTAGTGAACCGCCAAGGAGAACGACATATGCTTCCGATCAATGGACGATACTTGAAAAAGTATTACGCTACCCGATGTTTCGAAGGAATGAATTTTCCATCCCTAGAAGCACGGGTGAAGTAATTACTTATGACTGGGTCCGAACCCAAAAATAACAAAAAAATGTGCTAAAATAAATAAAATCATGATAATAAGGTTTTCCTTGTTTTCTCTCTTCCAAATCAAAATCTCTTTCCTGATCTTTTCCTACTTCACTCCTGTTGAATTTAAAAAATATAAAAATAATAAAAAAAACTCGTCTTTAATAAACATTTTCTTAATGTTCTTGTTCTTAGTATGCCCCCCGATCCTTTTCCTCGTCTTTTCGCAGGGAAATGTCGAACGGGCGGTTGGTCCCGAACTTTAGAAATGGCGTAAGCCTCGCACTCGACGAAAAGAGGGTGAAAGATGGAGCGATAATAGTAGATCGACTCGTACTTCGCACCAACAGGCTCGCAATACGAGGAAAGTGACCGGGTCCCGATTGACCGAGAGGAACCGCCCGATCGACAAGAATGAAAGTGGGTGGCCCAAGCCACCAATCCAAGCAATGAAGAAAAGAAAAATAAACACCGAAGAGGACAAGAGGATCAAATCCGTAGTCGCTACAGCAGAGGGCGGACTTGTCGCCGCCGCACCCACGAAACTCGGGAAGTACGAAGAGCTACTCTCACGACGAACTCAACGAAGAAATAAAAATCGTCGTATCCGCAAGATGTTAACTAAATTAGCAACGGACCGACGCGACGAGACAAGCTTGCTACCGCCAAGTGCATATACTTCGAGGATACCGGTTCACCAGAACTCGAAGAAAGGAGACCAGCTCCCGAGATGACGAAGAAACCGGAGAAATCTCAAGAAGAACGAAGAAAGAAGGCTACTACGCCACCGCATAAAGTCACCAGTAATGCATGACCTTGTTGCAGAAGCAACCCCGGAGGATGTCCCGACGGACATCATCCCCGAGGAGCCGAGGTATGCAGGAGAACGTGAAGGGATTGAGCCATATATCCCACAGTACGTCACTGTGCCTCGCCATTTGCAAATTATCCCGAATACGAGTTAGAAAGGATACGTAATGTCCAGAAGAAAACTTTTGAATACTTCGAGAGAATCGGAGGCAGGAGGATCAATATACTAGAAGGCCTCGAGCTACATACGTACGTGTTCTCGAATACGAGCAACAACAAATCGTGGATCGCATCCGGGATTTGAAAAAGATGGGCCGAGCGGGTCGCTTAAGAGAAAACACTTACTCGGAACCCCGGAGATGGATGCCGTGGAAGGGGAGAATTACAATACAATGTGGATGCCGCTACAACTTCGCGTAAGACAGAAGGGAAACCCACCGTGGATACTCCGTCATGGCCAGTGGATCCAATGCCATTAGTCATTAAAAGGATGGTAAAAAGAATGATAACATGGAGGGTACTGCCGCAGATTGCATACCCAACAGCTTGCATCATTAACATTTACAAGAAGGGTGATCGCATTCCCCCGCACATAGATCATCACGACTTTGTTAGACCTTTCGCACAGCTTCTTTTCGAATGAGTGTAATATCATGTTCGGATCCGACCTCCGGATAACGAGCCCGTGTGAGTTCCGAGGGCCAAGAAAGATACCATTACCGGTAGGTTCCGTCATGATACCGAAGGGCAACGGAGCGTATGTCGCTAAACATTGCATACCGTGAGTACCAAGTGAAGCGGATCTCGCTACTTTCGAAGAATGGACGACAGGAAAGCACCTTACCACTTCCAGACTGCACCCGGAGCTAGAGAGCCTCCGACCTTACGAGCTGTGAGTTACATGGAAAATATCACACCTCCAACGTACATTCCTACGGCATCCTTGCCAAGGATGGCTTGGAAGGTGATGTTATTGACCATGTACCCCACTATTCAGACATGGATTTTTGACAGATACCTTTTTGGATGGATCGACAAAGATCATACATAGTCCGTTTTGAGTCTATATGGATTGTATGAGATGTGTTCCGCATCGAGTCGTATGATCTATCTTCAACATGTTTGGAATGAAAGTGACCATGTCACAATTTTGGCCTTCACCTCTTTTGTGCAAATTGACTGGGAAACTCCATTAAAGTTAAACGAACTTCGAACAAAGAACAAAAAAAATAAATAAATAAAAATATAAATAATAAATGAGAATTATTTTTCCTTAAAAAAAAAAAAATCCAAACATAAAATAACTTCAAAATCCACGTGAACGCTAAATAAAATTCACATGAACATTTGGAAAGTTAAAGGACAAACAAAATGAAAATGAATCTCAAATCTGATCCCACTCTAAATTCATCTTTTCAAACATTTTCAAATCAACTCCAAATCGAGATTTATCTCAAGAAGCTTTGAAATTCTCTGTCGGGACAACTCTTCCTCACAAGAGACCCACACTTCAATTTCAGAACCCTAAACCTTTTTTCGTCACATCAAAATCATTTCGACTTTTGTGGCCTACCTTTTCTTCCTGTATGGAGATCGACTAGGTCTATTGACACGGAGCCACGAGCTTTGTCTGATTTGGTTCTGATGGCATGAGACTGGGTCCCTCTTCACACAAATAAACTTCCGAGATTGGAATCCATTTCCAATTCTCATTAAACTTCCGAGATTGGAATCCATTTCCAATTCTCATTAAACTTCCGAGATTGGAATCTATTTCCAATTCTCTTTAGACTTCCGAGATTGGAACCAGTTTCCAATTCTCTTTAGACCTTTGAGATTGGAACCAGTTTCCATTTCTCTTTAGACCTTTGAGATTGGAACCAGTTTCCATTTCTCTTTAGACTTCCGAGATTGGAACCAGTTTCCAATTCTCTTTAGACCTTTGAGATTGGAATCCATTTCCAATTCTCATTAAACTTCCGAGATTGGAATCCATTTCCAATTCTCATTAAACTTCCGAGATTGGAACCCATTTCTATTTCTCTTTAGACCTTCGAGATTGGAACCAGTTTCCATTTCTCTTTAGACATTCGAGATTGGAACCGCTTCCATTTCTCTTTAGACCTTCGAGATTGGAACCAGCTTCCATTTCTCTTTAGACCTTCGAGATTGGAACCGCTTCCATTTCTCTGTAGACCTTCGAGATTGGAACCAGTTTCCATTTCTCTTTAGACCTTCGAGATTGGAACCAGCTTCCATTTCTCTTTAGACCTTCGAGATTGGAACCAGCTTCCATTTCTCTTTAGACCTTCGAGATTGGAACCAGCTTCCATTTCTCTTTAGACCTTCGAGATTGGAACCAGCTTCCATTTCTCTTTAAACCTTCGAGACTGGAACCAGATTCCAGTTCTCTTTAAACTTTCGAGATTGAAACTCCGTTTCAATTCTCATTAAACTTTCGAGATCAGTACCTAAATTCTGATTCTCATCCTTTTCAATCGACACTTAAACTCCGATTCTCATTCTGCGGCTGGTACCCCGATTCCGGTTTTCCTTGCAATCCCGAGATTGGAACTTAGGTTTCAATTCTCATTTCAAATTCGAATTTCAAATTCAAATTTCCTCAAATTGATTTTAAACTAAACTTCAATCTAAATTGAAACTCAAAATCTAAACTTACACATCAAAACTTAAACTAAAACAAAACGAAAATCTAAATTAAATTCCCCAGATCATGTGATTTGGGATTCACCTCCTTTTCTTTTCCCCAGTGAGAGTGCAGGAATCTCCAGTCCTAGAGATATACTTGACACTCCCTAGTGAAACTCTTCTACTTCGTCCTAAGTTTGTCACTTGGACATCTGTATTGGTTTTGTTGATCTTTTCGTTCAACGCCAATACGTGCGGAGTGCTTGGTTAGCACACCACACCTATTGGGGGTCCATTTGTTGACCTCATTTTTGATGAGGTCTCTTCTTCTCTTTAGTACTTAGGATCTAGCCTTAGGCTTTTCCTTTGACTATCCTAGAGGATTAGAATTGGGACCCACCACTTAGAAATTCAAACCACTTCTTAACTCCCTGCAAACTCCACAAACTTGATTGTAGATCCCTAATCACCTGGAGGGTCGAGATCAAATGTGGAAGTTTAAAAGATGAGTTCCTATAGGACTCTTCGGCCTCAGATCGCCCCAGGTGGCCCGGTCCGGTGAAGGGGCCGACTTACACACACACTACACCTATACACTACACTTTCACACACCTCCTAAAAACACACCCATACCCAATTTGACCTCCCGACTCATGAAGGTGATTCACATGGATGGTCCTTAACCCCTAAGCCCTCGCAAGCAGGGTTAGAACAACATAAGTGGTGCCTCAAATGAGTCCCTTCATGGCTCATGTGGGCTTGATATGGCTTCATGGCTCAACAAAAATGATTTCATTCCACTTACATTCACCCAATCTTCAATTTTTCAAATTTTCAATTTTTGACCCCCGGAACCCTACACCCGCCTGGCCTACCCAAAACCCTTGAAACCCTCCAAAATTTGCAAAATCACCTAAATTACCCAAAATTCTCCAAAATCATTCCTAAACATGTCTTCACCAATCAAATTGATCATCCATAGCCAAAAATACCAAAAATTCCAAAAATACCTCCCAATACCCTCCAAATACCCAAAATACCCCTCTTAGCCAAAAAATCAAAAAATTCAGAAAATTCCCAGAAAATTTCAGAAAATCCCAAATATTCCCAATTTCATTTTGTCCAACTACACCATTGGCCAATTTTGTCAATTTACCCCACTTTTATCAAAACCCCCAATTTGACCCATTTTAACCCAAAGTAAACCCAATGTCAAACTAAACCTACCCAATCGACCCAAATTCTGGTCCAATTCAATTCTAAACTTCAATTCAACATCCCCAACACCAATCTAGACCAAATCAAAGCCCAATTTGATTGGCATTGGGATCCAATTTCACTTTTGGCCTTAAAGCCCAATTTGGACCCATGACCCAAACTTAGCCCAAACTCACCCAATTCAACTCCAATTAACCCCAAATCTTTTCTAAACCTTCCTTAACATCCCCATAAACAAAACACTAACATGATTTGCCCAAGATTTTGACCCTAACCCCACTCAAATTCAACCTAAAATCAAAAAGCCCAATTTCGACCTAAAACCAAACCTAGCCCAAATAGACCCAAACCCCAAAATCAAAACCCATCAAAGCCAAAACCTCTTTGAAACACTCCCATAAACATTTCCCAACATTTATTTTACATCAATTTCAACCCTAGCCCAACATTGGCCCAAGTTAGCCCAATTCGACCTATATTGGCCCATTCACCAAATAAACCCAAATTCAACCCAATTCAAACCCAAACCACCTTAAATTTATTTCAAATTACTCATGAAACATCCCTAAACCAAAACCAACAACTATTTGGCCCAACCTTCTACAAAAATTCCCATCCATGAACACATTCTTAAACTTAAAAGCCCACTTCCCTTAAACCTTCCTAAAAGTCCATTTCCTTCAAAATTCAAAAGCCCAAATCATCCTAAAGCCCACATGACACTTCCCCTCATCATACTTTCAATTAAACTCAATACCTAAGTCCTAAATTCATCATCAAATTGTTCCAAATCAAGCCCCATACAAATTCCCATCAAAATACCAAAATTTCCTTAAACCCATTTCCATGAAATTGACTAAACCTTTCCCCAAGCCAAAGGTGAGCCATGAAGCCATGCATGAGCCACATGTGAGCCATGAGAACCTTGGACACTCCACCATGCCATATTGAGTAAGAAGAGGGAGGGCTTTCCTTAATCCCTAAAGCTCATTAGCCTTAATCATGATTCACCTAAACTTAAATTTAATCCAAATATATTTGGATGGAGACTTCTCCATGCCAAACCAAGCTCGATCCCTTTGATCCCCCACAGCACCCAAAGCCACCTTGAAGGGTGCACCAAGCCCAAATGAGTGGATTGACCCATTTAGACTCAAAACTAGCCATGCCCCATACTACCTTGGATCAAAGCCTTTACACATGGCATTTGCCAATTGCCTACACTAAACCCCACCCCGACCCACTCGACCAAGATGGTGACCGATGCTCGGCCGGCCGACCACCGTGTCGCCGGAAAACACCATGGCCGAGACCTCGGGAGGAGCCAAACTTTGGAATTCCACCTTGCCGAGCCGCCCCATGCCCAATGGTCACCATAGCTATTCTTCCCATGCCCAGAGCAGCTGATCCCAACCCTTGGCTATCCCTGTGAGGCTCTCCAGCCACCTCTATTTAAACCCGACCCCCTCACGGCCATGAAAGAGAGTTGCAAAAACCTTGCCGAAACTCTGCCAAAATTGTTCCAAACCCTACTCCATACTTAGAGCAGTTGATCCCCAGTGTCAATTTGCCCTAATCCCCACTGACAGAATCCAATTTCTCAACTGAAATTTCACCCAAAAACCAGGACACCTCCTCACAGTGAACCAATCCCCAAATTGATTGGTCCTACACCTTCACTGGACCAAAGGAAGAAGTTTCCCACTGAAAGCCCCATCTCCAGGCCACCCAGTTGCTCAAGCCTCCAAGCTTTGTGATCGGCTGTGGTCACTTTCATAGCTAGACAATTCACCAGGCCAAGGGACTTCATCTGGAGCTTACTTAGACCCAATCGAAGGTGACATAACTCTCAGATCGAAGCTTCACTTCTCTGAGCAAAGGTATGAACTCATTCTTCTTCCCGAGCTTACGAGATTCTCTATTTCATTTGAATAAATTTCAATGCATGTTTACCGTATGGATGTGTTCGTCTCTTCAAGACGAATCCATAGAGCATAAGAACACGAAAATCCATCGAGAATCGAGTGAGTTCTTAGTGGTTAGAGTGTGGACGGTCACGGGATCGCACCCGCCGTAGACGATGACCAGAACCGTCGGATCGCGCGTGTATCGGATGGACGGCTTGGATTGCGTCGGACCAGCAGATGGTGCGTGAACCGCGGGGCCCCGAGCAGCCGAGTCAGATGGCGGCGTCGAATGGGAGCGCGCCACGCGGCACTTCGGAGATGCTAAGGTTGACGCGGCGCCGACTCGGATAAGTAGAAAAATAGGATTTTTCTGATTTATTTAATTCCCTAAACTTCAAAAATCCATATCTTTGTGTAGAAAAATCACAAAAATAAAATAAAAATACCCTCTCGCTCGAAGTGAACAGAGGAGAATAATGTGAAAAAGAAATTAATTAATCTTGCCCAGTACTTTATTTTTAATTAGTTATTTACTCCCTGCATTGTTTTAATTCTCCATGCATTTATACAATTCACCATGGCATGAGACCATAGGGCTTTTGAAGCCTCTGAACTTGGGAACATTCCTGAATTTTCCAAGGTCAGAGGCCATCTCTCGTGAAAAGTTATTGATTTTTCAAATGCATGTGGCTGTTTTGAGTACTTTAAATCCAAAAATTATCATGTTGTGAAATAAATTCTAGGAAAATTTGGTGATGTTCCTTATGACCAGAGAACCCTAGGAAAAATAGGACTTGAGTTAATTCACTCAAAACAACCCTAATTGGCTTAAACACCCAAAATAGACCCCTAATTAATTAGAGCTAACTATACATCAAATTGACTTGAAATCAATTCTCCACTGACCTTTAGGATCAAAGGAAACCACCACAAAAGTTTGAAGTCAATTGGACTTGGTTAGCCTTACTAAATGGGTTGATTAAGCCATTTAGTCATTTTAAACTTTAAAAATTCATAACTTTCAAAATACCTTTCAAAAATTCACCAAATTGGTTTTGGAGTCTCTCTGATATTAGGGGAATTTAAGAAAATTAAAATTTCAATTTTCTAAAAAAGTTAATTTTTTAGTATTATTTTAATATTTTAATAATTAAAAAATAATAAAAATCACAAAAATAATAAAATTCACCAAAATGTCATATTTTGAAATTTAATCACTTAGGAACAAACCCCATATTTTTCTCAGGTCTATTTAATGAGATATTAAATTTTAAAGCCCTAGGGTAATTTTAAAATTAAAAAAATGTATTTTCTAGCATTTTCACTAAAATAATTATAATAAATCAAAGAAAAATCAGAAAATTGTAAAATTTGGTTCTCTGGAATCCTTGATATCAGAGAGAATTTTAAAAATTATAAAATTCATTTTTCAACTTATATTCTATTTTTAAATTAATTAAAACTCCAGAACCTAAAATAATTTTAATAAATAAAATATAATTCAAAAAATCACAAAAATTAGTCCAAGTGGTCCTCTGGTCATTACGAATGCCCCATAATTTTCTTAAGGACAGAAACTTTCCCTTGGTCATATTATTGAATTTTCCTTGGAAATCCTTATTTTCCACCAAAAATAATTATATAAATAAATTAAATACAGAAAAATCACATTTTCTCCTCTAATGTCTTTATTGAATATGAGTGAAGTCACATAAAAATTTCAAATTCATTCGAGCTCAATTTAGTGAGTTATGAAATTATTAAGCTTGAAGGGCAAAATGGTAATTAGAATTTTAACCCTTAATTAAAACTCTAGGCTTAATAAAATGAAAAGGTAAAATATTTGATCTTAATCTGATTTGGATGATTGAAATTTAAATAATTGAAGGGTAGAAACCTATTAAACAATTCAACAATAATTAAAATAAACCTTAATCAAATAATTAATTAAATTTGAAAGAATAATAAAATTGGAATTTTTAAAATAGGGATGTTATTAGGAAGAATTTTGCTCTTTAATTTAAGAACCCCTAAATTAATCATCCCAATAATATTTAATTCCTAGTTAAAATCCAAGTTTAAGATTTGAAATGCTAAAAGACTTAATCATTAAATTAAGTTAAGGTTAAATTATTTAAAGCAAATCCCTTTAAAATAAAATATTAAATTAAATTAAATTAAATTAAAATTAAATTAAAAATTAAATTAAATTAAAAAACATTAAATTAAATCAAATTAAATTAAATTAAATTAAATTAAAATTAAATTAAATTACATTAAATTAAATTAAATTAAATTAAATTAAATTAAATTAAATTAAATTAAATTAAACTAAATTAAATTAAATTAAAACTAAATCAAATTAAATTAAATCAAATTGAATTAAATTAAGCTAAAGCATATTATATTAAATTAACTTAAATTAAATTAAATTAAATTAAACCACATTAAATTAAATTAAATTAAGTTAAATTAAATTAAATTAAATTAAATATAACATCACCTAAGACATGAAGAATTCAAAATAAATCTAAAACAACTTGAACACTATTCCAAACTTAAATCCATTAACTAAAATTAAATCACAACTCACTTAAACATCCATTTGCCCTCGAAAGCTCGTGATGTCATAACTCTTAAAAGGAGTGTTAAAAGAAGTGTTACTTCACTCATAAGGATATTCAAATGTCCTAAGTTCACTGAGCAAGACAACAAAACTTAAACTCTCGGACGATTAATTCACTTGTGTAATTAAATTCATTTGGACTTAAAACAATCCTAGAAATATTGAAAAGATGTTTAAGATTCGTCTTAAGCACTTCCTCAATATGATAGGATATTTATAAGAACAATTGAACCTAGTTGTTCTTCGATGAAGAAAATCGTCCTCAAACTAAAATACAAGAACCTAGACGTCATAGGAAATGACTAGCTATAGGATTAGGATTTTGGTAGAAAACCATAACCCTTCCCTTAGCTTTACCTAGGAAATTGCTATAAATGCTTAAATATTCTAACTCGTGTTTTAAGTGCAACTTGGGATGACGGGAAGACCCTCCGTGCACGCTTTTATTTTATTGCAATTTATCTTACCGCAATTCATTTACTCGTGTTGCACTTTATCTTTTTTTCATGATAAACAACAGCTTGCATGAAAACTTACACCTTTAGGACGAAAACCAAAACCGAAACCCATAACTAAATTAAAAGACACTACAAGATAAAATTCACCGCCACAACATTTCAAAATATAAGACAACTCAAAATTTAATCACAAATAGAACAACAAAACTACAACTACAACTAAATTAAAACGTCTCATCGAATGATCGGGAATACCTCGGATGATGTAACCCACGTGTTGCTAACGGAATTTCCCACGGTCTAAATGAAAGTGCGGAACTCATTCAACTGAGTTTAGCAAATTCATCCGGACTAAGTGAATTCGATGAAAATAACGATGTCGGGACGACGGAACCGCGGGATCTTAATCTGGTTCGTTTAATCAACTCTAAGACTCGTTTTAATTAAAATATTAAAGAAACATGGAAATTAAGACTTTCTCTAAAACCAAACACTTCTCTCATCTCCCGATTTATGACTTCTAAAACTAAACCTCTCGCAACAACAAGGAGCTCGGAGCATGGTGGGCAAGACGGCCATCGTCATCGAAGAAACCCGAGTCTACTTCAGCAAAACTTTCCTTAGAATTGAATAACCAAGCCGTAGGACTTCGAGGTAGTTTGCCTAGTGCAACATAAATCCTCAACTCTTCGTTAGGCATTTGCATGATCATATCATGTAAATTAAGCCCTAACCGGTCTTAGGACTCCGAGGTAGTCGTTTGGTATGACATAAACCCTCACATCTTCAAGGCTATTTGTATGATTTTATCATACAGATATAAGTCCTAACTAATTAAAATTGGCAAGATCAAAACATTAAATAAACATTAGGACCTTCCTAAATTCAAGCCAAACAATAGGATAGTCGGAAATTACCGAAGTTCGCTTCGAATCTGTGATTTCTCCTACCTTTCTTCCTTCGGATTCCCAAAATATAATGCTCTAAATTTGATCCATTCCCTATCGAAATTCCAAAACTCAATCCATTGAAAACTTAAACCTCGAAATTCTTGAGAGCAGTAACTACTGATTATTATCGAGGGTTTTCTTAGGTGATTCCCGTCACTTAAGATGTAATTAACTATAGGGGCTTGCCCTTATAGGGAACTTTAAGAACCCGTGTAATATAAACCCCGCTTAATTCATTTATATTGCAGGGGAACTTGTCGGCTTATAAAATTGGTTCGCGGACCAAACGGACGTCACAAATCTTCTAGTTTATTTAATCGAGCCCCATCATCGAGCAGAGTGTGTCTATTCTTCGGGATAGATACACGGTTTGTGATGCGATGCTCGTTTATATAAACTATTTGGGATGTGAGATCGGTTTGATTTCATATCTTAAAATTTTCAAATTTAAAATTATTTTCAAAATCAAATACTACTTTCTAAATTATATATATATTTAAATTAAATTTAAAATTCGCCGACAACTTCTGTAGGCGACCCCTTTTAAAAAAATACAACACCCAAAACCTAAAAATAAGCCGCACACTATGCTGATACATGTCCTGCTTATTTTCAAAACTGTTATTATATTTCTAAGTAAAAGATATATATCTACCTTATGCTTTAGGAAAGGAATGGTGGAATTCAAAATTATTAAAGGCCAATCCAGATATAGTAAGGAAAAGGAAAAGAAAAGATAGTATGTGAAAAAGGAAGGAGAAGCTTGAGGATTAAATGGCCTAATCAAAAATGGGTTCCACACCTTAGCTTTTTAAAGTATAAGATTTGTGAAAATCTTAAGCTTAAAAATATAATATAGTTAGTATAATTATTTTTACTATAGGTTTTTAAGTAAAGAAAATAAAATGCCTAACCCCTATATTTTGAAAAATTTACAGGCATTTCTGAATTATATAGTAACACATATTTTCATACTCTTTCATCTAAGAGATTTCTAAACTTCAAATTGGTCTCATTTACTAAAAATTTTTTCTCAATTGGACTACTACATTTCAAGAATAAAATTTTAGAAACTCCTAAAGAAACTCATACACATGATTTGCTTATTTGGTTTTACATGATTATAGTGTTACTTGAGGACAAGTAACGTTTATGTTTGGGGGAATTTGATCCACTTTAAAAATTACCAATTTTTAGTGTAGATTTCATGCAACTTTATGCACATTTTTAAAGTTATTACACTTTGAAGGAAGAAATTTTGCATATTTTTTTCTTCAAGTATAAAAATATGATTTTAGAGAAAATTAAGCAAAAATTATGCAATTTTTAGCCAAAATAAGCAAGGAAGATAATTCTAGCTTAGCACATATTGATATGTCTTTCTATGATTAATATCTTTTATATTTCTCACATGTTTTTGAATGAAATTATACTTTTGAGAAAGGTTGTTTTTATATCTATCTTATAGGTGAAGATGTTAGGAACGCAACGCAACTGAAATGGGTCGAAACGGAGCCAAATGGAGCAAAACAGTGGACCTGCGCACAGGGTGGCGCCTAGGCGCCAGTGACGACGAGAAAACAACGCCTAGGTGCCAGAATCAAGGCCTAGTCGCCAGAATAATCCAAAAACGATTATTTGACGGATTTTTGACAACTTTGGAAGTTATTTTGACAGTGTTAAGTAGTTTCTAGACCTTCTAGAAGACTAGAAGTTACTCATAATATATAGGACATGTGATACAATGTATCTGGACACATTGGAACGGTTTTAATCGCGAAGAGGTGAGACCCAAAGTGAAGGGGTGCGAAGACTTGGTCATAGGAGTCTGGCGCCTAGGTGCCAGATCCCGACACCTAGGCGCCAGAGTCTGTTTCTAGAAGATTCAATGAATGTGGACTACTTTTGAAGAGGTGCCTTAAGCAACCCTTAGCCATTTTCAGAGCTCTATAAATAGGAGATATTTCTATAGGGAAAAGTGCCTCTCTTGCCTCTCTCTTGTCTCTCTCTCTCTCCCCCCTCTCTTTCTTCCCCCTTAGTCATTTTAGTCATTTTAGAGTCATGAAGATGTAGATTTCTACATCTTATGGAGAGATTGGTGAGGGATTTTGAGATATTTATGTAAGGAATGTACGAGCGGCACATGGATCGGTGGGAGACTTTGGCGGAGAGATCTTCTTCTTTCCTTCAGAGGGAAAAAGCTAAGTACTGTGTTCTTCATTCTCTTGTAATTACTGTAAAGACTTTCTAGTGGATTTTCTTTGTTTTAAACTGAGTTTTCTGTCGTGATTTATCCATGCTTCGTAAGTGATTTTCTTTACTCTTTCTTTTAAATGAAGTAGTGGCATGTGTAGGAAAATCATTTTTATGATAATATTAACTATTAAATGCTTCTAGGTGACAGATAGTTGCATAAATATAATAGAATACTAATGAAATAAGTTCCTTGTTGGCACTTAAATTATTACATAATTCTATCAACCCTTTTACTTCTTATGCCATTATTTTCATTTACTTTTATTTTGTAATGGAATAGATGCATGTTTAGGAATTAATATTTGCTTAGATATTCTCTTATTAAATTATGGTGATGATATTCATACCGGATCTTCATTTACTTTACAAATTGATCACTTATATTGTTAAAATCTGTTGAAGAATTTTGAGACCTATCCGGAGATGAGTTCTTAACTAGTAGATATCACATGAATCCTTGGATAATCGAAGGATATATGTTGTTTATTCGTGATGAAGTGCAAATAAATAGGGAGATATTGCTTAGTGGGTGTAGAATTGATTAGTGTTTAGAGTGACAGACTAAATTCTAATAATTTGGTCCATAGAAAGGGAACGGGTCACTGGTAGGGCCGACCATAGCCACCCTTGGACATCTAGAAGTGTGAGCCAAGATTAACCCATTCTACTAATAAAACATCCTGAACCAATCTATAGATTAGCCAATATTCTTTACACCTGGATCAAAGGGTAAAGAATAGGATTGCTTCTATTTGGCACTACTACATAAAATTCTAAGCATTTCTTTCCTACACATTATCTATGTAATTGCAAGAGAAAGGTAGTCTTTAACATCTCAAAATTCTCCAAACTAATTTATCCATAAGTTGTCTTTTTATTTAAGAACTTTATTAGGATTAGTTATTAAAAAAAACAATTTTAATCTACATTTGAAATTTAGGCCTTATGAAAATAGAGTGGAATTAGCCTAAAGGATTGTTTACCTCGCTTCTCTGTGGGATCGATACTGGGGTTATAAAAGAAAACCCTATATTACTTGAAACGATACATATACTTGCGTAGTACCCCTAGTGTGCAAAATATTTTCTAAAATTTTACAACATTTTAATTTTATACACTAGCCACTATTTATAAATTGGGTCAAGCTTTTGGCCATCTTTTGGAAGAAAAAATTACTGTGTTATTGCAGGTCAGGTCAAAGCTAATCAAATTTGATGATTCTAAAGTAAGGGGTTTTGATCTAGGATGATTTTAACTCACTAATCTAAAACCAATAATCAATGGCTTGAGGATAATGTCACCTTTAATAAAGCTCAAATGTTACTTAACCTAATAATACTTTAAATTACAAATCCATCCATAAAAGCTTAAGGGCTAGGTAGTGAACCAAGTTTAATTCTAGCTTCACTAAATGAGGTTTAGAGAAGGGAATACAATCATTTTGGAAAATATTACTAACTCAACCTTAATTAATTTGGCTAAATCCCCTAATAATTGAATTTTCCCCTAAAGGCTTTCACTCACATAAATCATAAAAGAAACATCAAATGAATGTTACCCCACTCAAGGGATAATCAAGACATCTAAGTTCATTGAGAAAGGATTAAAACATCATTAACAAACAATAGTTGAACATGAGTGATTGATTGGACAACATAATGAAACCTAATGAACTTTAGGTGGACCCAAAGCTTTGATAAAGATGTTCAAGGTTATGCCATGATTACTTCCTCCCTCTAATGGGTTATTTAGAAGAACAATTGGATTTCATTGTTCTTTCATCAAGGAAATCATCCTTAACATTTTTTAGGGACCCACCAAGTTATAAGATAAAATTATTTGTTGAACTTAAACCTCTGAACTTTAATCACTACTTCTATACATGCTTTAAATGCTAAACATTTCAGTTGATGTACTCGACGACCGATGATGTGCCCGACCTTTACTTATGTAAGAATTTATGAATTTATATTTAAATATTTATAATAATTTTTGTAAAAGTCAAAATTTCAAATGCAAGTATACGTATCGTTTCAAGTAATACAGGGCTCTATTGGAGTCCTGGTTATCGATCCCACAGGGAAGACTACGAGAAAATTATTTTAAGAAATTTATTAGATTTAAAATTAAAAGTAATTATTATTTTTATTTCTTTTCAAAATTCATATTTTTTAAATTTAAAAAAATTTATACTAAATGTAAGTAAGCAGTAATAAAGTAAAGATTAATGCAAGTATAAATAAAATAACTTTCTCCTTTTCAACTAATCCAAGATTTTTTTATAATAATTATCATTTATAGAGAACTTAGATTATGATATTGTGCCAAATAGAAGCATTCCTATTCTTTACCTTCACTCGATAGTATAAAGAACATTGGCTATTCTATAGATCGGTTCAGGATGTTTTATTAGTAGAATGGGTTAATCTAGGCTCACACTTCTAGATATCTAAGGGTGGCTATGGTCGGCCCTACCAGTGACTCGTTCCCTTTGTATAAACCAATTTAATAGAATTTAGTCTGTCACTCTAAAAACTAATCAATTTTATGCCCGATAAATAATATCTTCCTATTTATTTACACTTCACATTGAACAACCGGCATATAGCCTTTGATTACCCAAGGATTCATGTGATATCTACTAGTTAAGAACTCATCTCCGGATAGGTCTCAGAATTCTTCAACAGGTTTAAACAACTTAAATGGCCAGTTTAAAAAGTAAATTAAGATCAGGTATTAATATCATCACAATTTTTATAAATATTTTAAGTTAAGTTCTCCAATAAAATTTAATTATCTTATTATCTTTTCATAGTTGAAAGGAGAAAGAAAACTAACTACTCAGAACACATTGAATTCACACAACAAAATATATTTATAAAACTTTGAACCAAGTTACAAATACTTATCTGGAATGTTCTTTCAAGTGATCCGCTGACTCCTATTGACTCCAATGCAAGATACAAGACTTCAACAGCAACAATACTTGAAAACTCACACTTACTACTCAAGGAATTGAGTAGTAATACTCAAAATAAACTCACTAAATACTAAAGAAAGTGGCTCCCTAAAAGTTTAAGAGAATTCTAGAGTGATTGGGGACTAGAGAGAGAGCTAGAAGAGGCACTTTTCTCTGTAGAATTGACTTCTATTTATAGCTTCGAATTTGACCAGGGGTTGCTTAAGGCACCTCTTCAAAATTCGTCCAAATACAATATATCTTCTAGAAGGTAACTGTAGTGCCTAAGCGCCGGAATCTGGCGCCTAGGCGCCGGAGTCCGTGACCAAGTCTTCGCACCTCTTCACTTTGGATCGCACCTCTTCGCTATTAAAACTGTTTTCCCTTGTTCAGATGCATTAATCACATGTCCTATGTATTAGGAGTAACTTCTAGTCTTCTAGAAGGTCTGATAACCGCTTAATACAGTCAAAATAATTGCCCAAAGTCGTCAAAAATCTTATTTGCTTCAGTATCAAACTAGCGCTTAAGCGCCGGATTCTGGTGCATAGGCGCCAGACCTAAAATTTCGTCACCTTTGCTCTTTAAGCTCAATTTTTACTCCTTTTTGCTCCTTTTTCCTTCTTGAACACTTTTTTTATCACCTACATCCAAAAACTTAAAAAAACCTTTCATTAAAGCATTATATCCTTAAGAATTGAATCATAAATAAGGCATAAAAATAGGTTTTTTTTAAGTGGATCAAATTCCCCCAAACTTAAACGTTACTTGTCCTCAAGTAACCCTTTTAATTACATAAAATATTTAACATTTGGAAAGAAGTTTAAATTTTTAAGATTCCTTGAAATTTTTGTTTTTATAAATGCTTTAGCAAATCATTAACTAAATTTCACTAATTAAGTTTAATTTTAAGAATTAAAAAATATTTAACTACCAAATCATAAGACTTCTAATTTTTCATTTATTTCAAGAATAATTGTAATTTATCATATTAAGGTCACATAGAATATTTACAAGAAAAAAACTTTCATGAAACATTTTTCTAGTAAAATATTTGTACATAAAAATCAAGTTAAATATGTAATTAGTTTTCTTTCTATAAAATAATTCAAGTGAAGCCAATTTTCGATTATACATTTCCTCAAGCTTCTCCTCACATTTCTTTGCTCTTTTCTTCTTCTTTTTTTTTCCTTTTTTTTTTCTTTTTAAGGATATTTTTCAATCCTCCATTTTTTTTATTTGTGAGGATTACAATTTTTGGATAGCTTGTTAATGAATTTGAACTTCTCTATCTTTAACTTATATTTAAAAACTTATACATTTTTACTTAATAAATATGACATTTTTTATAAGTATTTTTCAAAAATTATTTCAATCTTTTCTTTTTCAAGTAATAATCTTGATTCCTTAGTATTTCAAAAATACAACTCTCTTTAATAGAAATAGAAAAATTTTTAATCTTATTATTCTTTAAGTTAATTAATTCTATTCTTAAAATCAATCAAAATTATTGGAATTTTACTTAAGTTTACTAAATGATTTATAAATTCAAAAATTTAAGTCATCTTAAATAGATTTTTCATTCCTTGTGTTATGTTAATACTTTTTAAAGAAAATAATAGTTCATAAAGGACAAATAATATTTAAATTTCAAAGAATTTTCCCTTCCCCCAAACTTCAGCTTGAGTATAAAAATGAATCATAAAATTTTCTAAAGCATGAGAGAAAGAAATAAACAGGAATTTATATAGGTACAATGATGATGTAGTAGGGAAAAACTCATTTCTAGTTCTACATGTTTTAATGTGTATGTAACCAAAATGATTAAGCATATATAGAAAAGTTTGCAGAGCAGAAGTTAATTTCTACAATTTTTTTTTATTATTTTTTTTAAAACATGCAACATTACTAACTATTCAGGAATACTAAACAGTAGGCTGAAACAGAAACAAACATTTATCATAGAAAATAAAAATTCATCCATACTTCAGTCTTTAATACATAACACAATAGATGATCTAAAACAGTCTAAACTCTAAAAGTTCACACAAAGTTAATTAAAAAAATCAACACTAACAAATAACAATAAAAACAGACTCATCAGTACTAACATACTAGAAATAAAATACTAAAAATAGAATCACACATCTCAAGAGGTAAATCAAACTACTAATCACTAGCTGTAGCCTCGTCGTCGTCGTTGCCAAAAGAAAATTCTACATCCGTTGGATCTACATAAGGTAAGAATCTAGGACAGGTCGGGAACTAAACATCATGACCACCCATCAGAAATCTAATAAGAAACTCAGAATACTCAGCATCATAATCACTCTTCCTTTGGGTGCACTCAGAAAGATGATCGATCTTCTTATCAATCGCATCTACTCTACAATGAGTTAGAAATAATTCATTCTACTGCTCCATAAACTTATCATGCATGGATTCCCATAAACTAGATGGTAGCTCAACAGCAGAAGTAGAAGGTCCAGAAGTAGAAGGTCTACCAGTAGTAGTTAATGAACTAAAAGGTGCGGTAGAACTCTTACCTCGAAGTCGATCATAGATACTGGCACTTTCTCTTTCAATGGGCTTTGTAGACTTGAGCTTTTCCTCTGAAAGCTCAGCAATAACTCCAGTAGTTTCACACAGAGAATAAATCAAAGATGGAAATCCCAATCCAGTAGAAGTGCTAGAATGAGCAGTGGCCTCTACAGAATCATAAATGATACTCCCAACATCAATCGGCTTCCTCTCTTGTATGCAGTAGTTGAGGATAGCTCTGTCCTTGGTAACCTCACTCAAATGATTGGATGGAAGGAGGCGAGCAGAAATAAAGTAATGTCATGCCTTTGAAACACCATTTAGCTTAGAAGATGAAAAATTTACCCATTTTTCGTTCCGGATCTTCCAAGCTCCAGTACCATCTGTCAGGTAAGCAATAATCATCTCTAAAACTCCCTCAGATGGAGATAATCCAGAGTAATAGCACTCTATGTTCGGCTGCAGGCCGTAGAAAATATTGTTTGGCTCTGGAGTAAATCCTACTCCAACTCCTCTTACGAAGATCTCCTACTCTTCAGCATCCACAAAATTTGCATAAAACTCCCTGACGACAGGGATAACAGTAACAGCAGTAAAATAATAGAATCGTTGTCAGTTGAGTGCAACAATCGTATCTTCAATCATTCCTCCAGGATTGTAAAAACTTCGTTTAGAGATAAACTTCCTTGTCGTAGCAAAATCATTGCAACAAAAATGTGCCGCAGCAGTGACAAACTTGCTACGATCAAAATTTTCTCGTTCCTTTCCTCGCTTAGTTTAGGTGCCATCTAAACGTGAAATAAAAACATAAAATAAATTTATAGGATCAATGGAAATGAACTAATTTAAGCTTTACAAACTTAAAAGAACTTAAAAATCCATGGATTTAACTCTAAAAATAAAATTTTTTCTCAAAATTTCGGTTCACTTCAAAGAGAGCAAAATCCCTGTTGAAAATCGAAAATAATTGGTTTAGAATGTAGATCTAGCCTTGGGATGAAGAAATCGAGTTATTTCAAGCTTAAAAACTCGAAAATTCGGCCTCAAATGGGATCTCTAGGGTTGATTTTCACAAAAACGGGAAGAAGAAGGAAGCTTAGGTGTTAAAAATGGTGTTGGTGGGTTAATAAACCCGATTTTTGGGTGCAGGCTGAACTGGCGCTTAGGCATCGAGTTCTGGCGCTTATGCGCCAGACTTGCCTTTCCAAAAATTTGATTTAAATATTATATTTTCCACCAAAACTTATCAAATTCGACTTCTAATTACTCACATGAGAGTATTAGTCCAATTTCTATCTTCCAAAAATTTCCAAAATCAATTAAAATGATAACTTCGATCCACATTTCAAACTCAAGATATAACCAAACTCTTCAATTCCATTTCATAATTTTCATTCCAAGCTCAATAAATTCTAGAACAAGACTATAACAAGGATCATCATTCTATTAATAACACAAACAACATAAATTTAAAGCAAATTCTCAATCCAACAGCACACATTGAACAATTAAGCAAACACACAAACTCGATATTCGACACACTAGAACTTGACTCAATCACACCTAGAACACATAAAAGTTCAATTCAACACTGAACTTTACTTTACATCTCTTTCGCAATGAAGTTCGCTAGGACCGCAGAGATAGAAAACCAACGCCCTTGGAAATTTCAAAGCCGTCTTTTCATCAATCCACTTGTTCTTCGCATACATTGCTACTTGAGTGTCTTGCTAGGTCGCCATATGTTCAAACTGAAGTTTCGTTTGCCATTCCAAATGCTCAATTTGATGATACATCTCGTACAAATGATTCCCAATGCTTTGAAGTTCCGCTTCAATATTTTCTAAACGACTAAATAACCTCTCCATACTAACTGAAATAAAACCATTAAAATAAGGTTGAGGATATTTGGGGGATTTGTCTCTTACCTCATTTCTATGATTTCCTCTATCCATTGCTTCCAAACTCCTCTTATCTCCTCCAAAATAGATTGCTCTGGTCGTAAATAAGGTTGCTTAAGGATTGGGGACGATGGTAGGGAAATTCATAAAGAGATTTCGTGTGAAAAACTAAGGTTTTTCAATTTTTCCATGATCTATAACTGTGGCGCTTAGGCGCCAGAATCTGGCTCCTAGGCACCGGACTATCGATACTAATGGTTATGTTGACGCTTAGTCACCAAATTTTGGCGCCTAGGAGCCGGAACCACGTTCGACTCTGTTTCGCCTATCATTAAATTTTACAAAGTTTCGGTCTTAAAAATAGGTCTATTAAATGGGTTTGATCAACATAAAAACAACGATTAAGATAAATTCAAATCACAAACAATCACAATGATAATAAATGAGTTGCGTCCTGTAAAGCGCTTAGTTTCACGTCGTCAGCCCGACTTAATCAGTTGAATTAATCGGGTAGACTTAGTTCGTAAGCCTCTTTGTAATTTGGTTTCATTTCTCCCATATAAGGCTTCAGTCTTAATCCGTTAACTTTAAATATTTTTCCAGTTTTGGGATCTTTAATATCCACATCTCCATAAGGGTATACTTTCTGAATTATAAATGGTCCCATCCATTTAGATCTTAATTTTCCAGGAAAAGTTTTAAATGAGCATTAAATAATAATACTTCTTGTCCAGGCTCAAATATTTTCCTTGAAATTTTTTTTTCATGCAATTTCTTCATTCTTTCCTTATAAATCTTTGCATTTTCATAGGACTCATTTCTTATCTCTTCCATTTCATTCAGTTGTAATAATCGTTTCTCTCCTGCAGCATTCAAATCGTAATTGAACTCCTTTATCACCCAGTAAGCTTTATGTTCCAGTTCAACAAGTAAGTGACAATGTTTACCATAAATTAACCGATAAGTGACATTCCGATAAGTGTCTTATAAGCTGTTCTATAAGCCCATAATGCAGAATCAAGTCTATCAACCCAGTTAGTTCTTTTAGGATTAACAGTCTTCTCTAATATTCTTTTAATTTCTCTATTTGATACTTCAGCCATTCCACTTGTTTGTGGGTGATAAGCAGTTGCAATTCTATGTTTAATTCCAAATTTTTCCAGTAATGATTGAATTCTTATATTTCTAAAATGACTTCCCCCATCTATGATAATTACCCTGGGCATTCCAAATCTTGTAAAAATCATCTTCTTTAAAAATTTTAAACACTTTTAGAATCACACTTAGGCAAAGCTACAGCTTCAATCCACTTTGAAACATAATCAACTGCTAATAAAATATAAATCTTTTCATATGATGGTACAAAAGGTCCCATAAATTCTAAACCTCATGCATCAAAAGTTTCAATTTCTAATATATATTTTAGAGGCATTTCATCTTTTTTGGATATATTTCTCATTTTTTGACATCGCTCACAAGTTTTCACATAATGTCTAACATTTTTAAATAATGTAGGCCAATAGAATCTAAAATTTAAAATGTTAAACGCAGTTTTATCCACTCCAAAGTGTCCTCCAAATTCAGAATCGTGACATTTTTGAATAATTGCAAAAGTTTCTTCATAAGGTACACATCTTCTAATCACAGATCTCTTCCTATTCTAAATAAATGAGGATATTCCCAAATATATGATTTACAATCATTTTTGAATTTTTTAATATATTTGTTTTTCAACCCATATGGTAAAATATTGCTAACCAAATAGTTAACTATATCTGCATACCAAGGCATTTGTAATCCTTGAATAACATATAACTGTTCATCAGGGAATTTCTCATTTATATTTTCTTCATAAATCATCTCACTATTATTTTTTATTCTTGATAAATGATCAGCAATTTGGTTGTAAGTTCCTTTTATGTCTACTATTTGAAAATCAAATTCTTGTAAAACTAAAATCCATCTAATCAATCTAGGTTTAAAATCATTTTTAGACATTAAATACTTAATAGCAGAATGATCAGTATGTAAGATACATTTCGCTCCAAGAAGATAAGGCCTAAATTTATCAAAGGCATATACTATTGCTAAAAGCTCTTTTTCAGTAGTAGTGTAATTTATTTGAGTTTCATTAAGAGTTTTGCTAGCATAATATATAACATTGAAAATTTTCTCATATTTTTATCCTAATACAGCTCCAATTGCATAATCACTTGCATCACACATTAATTCAAAAGGTTTACTCTAATCAGGTGCAACAATAACAGGTGCAGTGATTAATTTTTCTTTTAAAATATTGAACACATTCAGACAATCTTCATTAAATTTGAATTTAGCTTATTTTTCTAATAAATGACAAAGAGGTTTAGCAATTTTAGAAAAATCCTTTATATATCTCCTATAAAATCCAGCATGACCCAGAAAACTTCTCACATCAGTAACAGTAGTAGTTGTTGAAGTTTAGCAATAATTTTCACTTTTCCCTGATCAACTTCCATTCATTTTTGTGAAATTTTATGTCCAAGTACAATTCCATCTGTGACTATAAATTGACATTTTTTCCAGCTTAGAACCAAATATGTTTCTTCACATCTTTTTAGAACTTTCGTTATATTTTCCAAGCAAGACTCAAAAGAAGTTCCAAAAACTAAAAAATCATCCATAAATACTTCAATTCTTTTATCAATTAAATCACAGAATATTGACATCATACATCTTTAAAAAGTTGCAGGTGCATTACATAAACCGAAAGGCATTCTTCTAAAGGCAAATGTTCCATAAGGACTTTTAAATATTGTTTTCTCTTGGTCCTCAGAAGTAATAGATAATTGATGATAACCAGAATATCCATCCAGAAAACAGAAATATGAGTGTCCAGCTAGTTTATCCAACATTTGATCCAAGAAAGGTAAAAGAAAATGATCCTTTCTAGTGGCGTTGTTTAATTTTCGATAATCAATGCAAATTCTCCATTCAGAAATTTGCCTTGTAGGAATTAATTCATTTTTTTTCATTAACTATGACATTTACTCCTCCTTTCTTTGGAACACAATGAATAGGACATACCCATTGACTATCCGAAATAGGATAAATAATTCCAGCATCTAACCATTTCAAAATCTCTTTTTTAATAACCTCTTTCATAATTGGGTTCAATCTTCTTTGAGGTTCAATAGTGGTTTTACAATTTTCTTCCATTAAAATCCTATGCATACAGATTGAAGGGCTTATTCCTTTTATATCTGCAATAGTCCAACTAAAAGCTTTCTTATAGTTCTTCAGAACTCCTATTAATTTTTCTTCTTGATCTTTGCTTAGTTCTGAAGATATAATCACAGGTAAAGTTAATGAATTTCCAAGAAATGCATTCTTTAAATGTGTAGGTAACATTTTTAATTCTGTTCAGGGGCTTTTTCAATTAAGGATAAAAGTATATCATTTTTAGTTGTGTCTAAAATTTCTCAATTATCATGAATATAATGTGTTTCTTCAGATAAATTTTCTTCATTTACTTCTTCAATTTCTTCAGTTAATGACTCATTATATAACACGCATTCATTATTTTTTTCTTCAGAAATGACCTTACATTTTTCTTAATAATGCTTTTCAATTATATAATCAAAAATATCCATCCGATAGCATTTTTCTTTGTCAGGATACCTCATTGATTTTAGAACATTAAATTTTATCTCTTGATCATTAACTCTCATCGTTAATTCTCCTTTTTGCACATCAATCATAGCACGTCCGGTAGCTAGGAAAGGTCTCCCTAAAATAATAGGTATTTCTTTATCTTCTTTCATATCCTGTATAATGAAATCCACAAAAAAGATAAATTTATCCACCTTAACAAGAACATCCTCTATAACTCCTTTAGGATAAGTGATAGATTGTCGGCGTATTTTTTAGGTTTTGGTGTTTTATTTGGAAAAGGGGTCGCCTACAGAAATTGTCGGCGAATTTTAATTTAATTTAAATAAATAATTTGAAAAGTAGTATTTGCTTTTGAAAATAATTTTAAATTTGAAAATTTTTAAGATATGAAATCAAACTAATTTCACATCCCTAATAGTTTATATAAACGAGCGCCGCACCACAAACCGTGTATCTATCCCGAAGAATAGACACACTGCTTGATAATGAGGCTCGATTAAATAAACTAGAAAGGTTTGTGACATCCGTTTGGTCCGCGAACCAATTTTATAAGCCGACAAATTCCCCTGTTTAATATGAAAACATTAAACAGGGTTTATATTACCTGGGTTCTTAAAATTCCCTATAAGGGCAAGCCCCTATAGTTAATTACATCTTAAGTGACGGGAATCACCTAAGAAAACTCTCGATAATAATCAATAGTTCTGCTCTCAAAGTTTAAGTTTTCAATGGATTGAGTTTTGGAATTTCAATAGGGAGTGGATCAAATTTTGAACATTATATTTTGAGAATCCGAAGGAAGAAAGGTAGGAGAAATCACAGATTTGAAGCGAACTTCGGTAATTTCCCGACTATCCTATTTGTTTGGCTTGAATTTAGGAAAGTCCTAATGTTTATTTAATGTTTTGATCTTGCCGATTTTAATTAGTTAGGACTTATATTTGTATGGTAAAATCACACAAATAGCCTCGAAGATGTGAGGGTTTATGTCGTACCAAACAACTACCTCGGAATCCTAAAACCGATTAGGGCTTAATTTACATGACATAATCATACAAATGCCTAACGAAGAGTTGAGGATTTATGTTGCATTAGGCAAGCTACCTCGAAGTCCTATGGCTTGGTTATTTAGTTCTAAGGAAAGTTTTGTTGAAGTAGATTCAGGTTTTGCTGATGACGATGGCCGTGCTGCCCATCATGCTCCGAGCTCCTTGTTGTTGCAGAGGTTTAGTTTTAGAAGTCATAAATCAGGAGATGAGAGAAGTGTTTGGTTTTAGAGAAAGTCTTAATTTCCATGTGTCTTTAATATTTTAGTTAAAACAAATCTTAAAGTTGATTATAACAACACCGGTTAAGATCCCACGGCTCCATCCTTCCGCATCGTTATTTTATCGGATTCACTTAGTCCGTATGAATTTGCTAAACTCAACTCGAATGAGTTCTACACTTTCATTTAGACCGTGGAAATCCCGTTAGCAACACGTAAGTTACATCATCCGAGGTATTCCCGATCATCCAACAAGACGTTTTAATTTAGTTGTAGTTGTAGTTTTGTTGTTCCGTTTGTGATTAAATTTTGAGTTGTTTTATATTTTGAAATGTTGTGGCGGTGAATTTTATCTTGTAATGACTTTTAATTTAGTTATGGGTTTCGGCTTGGTTTCTGTCCTAAAGGTGTAGGTTTTCATGCAACCGTTGTTTATCATGCAAGAAAGGTAAAGTGCAACACGAGTAAATGAATTGCAAGTAAGATAAATTGTAATAAAATAAAAGCGTACCCTGGAGGGTCTTCCCGTCATCCCAAGCTGCACTTAAAATACAATTTAGAGCATTTAAGCATTTATAGCAATTTCCTAGTGTAAAGCTAAGGGAAGGGTTATGGTTTTCTACCAAAATCCTAGTCCTATAGCTAGTCATTTCCTATGACGTCTAGTGTTCTTGTATTTTAGTTTGAGGACGATTTTCTTCATCAAAGAACAACTAAGTTCAATTGTTCTTATAAATATCCTATCATATCGAGGAAGTGCTTAAGACGAATCTTAAACATCTTTTCAATATTTCTAGGATTGTTTTAAGTCCAAATGAATTTAATTACACAAATGAATTAATCGTCCGAGAGTTTTAGTTTTGTTGTCTTACTCAGTGAACTTAGGACATTTGAATATCCTTATGAGTGAAATGACATTTCATTTGATACTCCATTTAGGAGTTATGACATCACGAGCTTGCGAGGGCAAATGGATGTTCAAGTGAGTTGTGATTTAATTCTAGTTAATGGATTTAAGTTTGGAATAGTGTTCAAGTTGTTTTAGATTTATTTTGAATTCTTCATGTCTTAGGTGATGTCTTTTAATTCAATTTAATTTAACTTTGATTTAATTTAATTTAATTTAATTTAGTTTAGTTTGATTTAATTTTTAATTTAATTTGATTTAATTTAGTTTAATTTTATTTAATTCAATTTAATTTAATTTAATATGATTTAATTTAATTTTAATTTCATTTAATTTTAATTTAATTTAATTTGTTTTAATTTAATTTAATTTAATTTGTTTTAATTTAATTTAATTTAACTTAATATTTTGTATTATTTTTTTTAATTTAATTTAATTTAATTTAATTTAATTTAATTATTTAATTTAATTTAATTTATTCATTCAATTTAATTTAATTTAGTTTTATTATTATTACATTTATTTTTTTTATTTAATTTAATTTAATTTAATTTAATTTAATTTTTTTAATTTTAATTTAATATTTTATTTTAAAAGGGTTTGCCTTAAATAATTTAACTTTAATTTAATTTAATGATTAAATCTTTTAGCATTTTAAATCTTAAACTTGGATTATCATTTTAATTAGGACTTAAATATTATTGAGATGATTAATTTAGGGATTCTTAAATTAAAGAACAAACCTCTTCCTAATAACATCCCTATTTTAATAATTCCAATTTTATTATTCTTCCAAATTAATTAATTATTTTATTAAGGTTTATTTTAATTATTCTTAAAGTGTTTAGTAAGTTTCTACCCTTTAATTATTTAAATTTCAATCATCCAAATCAGATTAAGATCAAATATTTTACTTTTTAATTTTATTAAGCCTAAAGTTTTAATTAAGGGTTAAAATTTTAATTACCATTTTACCCTTCAAGCTTAATAATTTCATAACTCACTAAATTGAGCTCAAATGAATTTGAAATTTTTATGTGACCTCACTCATATGTCAATAAAGACATTAGAGGAGAAAATGTGATTTTTTTTTTGTATTTAATTTATTTATGTAATTATTTTTGGTGGAAAATAAGGATTTCCAAAGAAAATTTAATAACATGACCATGGGAAAGTTTCTATCCTTAAGAAAATTATGGGACATTCCTAATGACCAGAGAACCACTTGGACCAATTTTTGTGATTTTTTGAATTATATTTTATTTATTAAAATTATTTTAAGTTCTGGAGTATTAATTAATTTAAAAATAGAATATAAGTTGGAAAATGAATTTTATAATTTTTAAAATTCTCTCTGATATCAAGGATTCCGGAGAACTAAATTTTACAATTTTCTGATTTTTGTTTGATTTATTATAATTATTTTAGTGAAAATGCTAGAAAATACATTTTTTTAATTTTAAAATTACCCTAGGGCTTTAAAATTTAATATCTCATTAAATAGACCTGAGAAAAATATGGGGTTTGTTCCTAAGTGATTAAATTTCAAAATATGACATTTTGATGAATTTTATTATTTTTGTGATTTTTATTAATTTTCAATTATTAAAATATTAAAATAATACTAAAAAATTTTTTTAGAAAATTGAAATTTTAATTTTCTTAAATTCCCCTGATATCAGAGAGACTCCAAAACCAATTTGGTGAATTTTTTAAAGGTATTTTGAAAGTTATGAATTTTTAAAGCTTAAATTGGCTAAATGGCTTAATCAACCCATTTAATAGGGCTAACCAAGTCCAATTGACTTCAAACTTTTATGATGGGTTTCTCTGATCCTAAAGGTCAGTGGAGAATTGATTTCAAGTCAATTTGATGTATAGTTAGCTCTAATTAATTAGGGGTCTATTTTGGGTGTTTAAGCCAATTAGGGTTATTTTGAGTGAATTAACTCAAGTCCTATTTTTCCTAGGGTTCTCCGGTCATAAGGAACATCACCAAATTTTCCTGGAATTTATTTCACAACATGCTAATTTTTGGAATTAAAATACTCAAAACGAGCAACATGAATTTGAAAAATCAGTAACTTCTCATAGGGATGGCTCTCTGACCTTGGAAAATTCAGGGAATGTTCCCAAGTTTAGAGGCTTCAAAAGCCCTATGGTGTCATGCCATGGTGAATTGTATGAATGCATGGAGAATTAAAACAATGCAGGGAGTAAATAATTAATTAAAAATAAATTACTAGACAAAATTAATTAATTTCTTTTCCACATTATTCTCCTCCGTTCACTCGAGCAAGAGGGTATTTTTATTTTATTTTTGTGATTTTTCTACACAAAGATATGGATTTTTGAAGTTTAGGGAATTAAATAAATCAGAAAAATCCTATTTTTCTACTTATCCGAGTCGGCGCCGCGTCAACCTTAGCATCTCCGAAGTGCCGCGTGGCGCGCTCCCATTCGACGCCGCCGCTTGAGTCAGCAGCCCGGGTCCCGCCTTCCGCGTATCATCTGCCGATCCGACCTAATCTGAGCCGTCCGTCCGCGCGTGTATTAAATGGACGGCATCCATTCATCGTCCCCAAGCGTCCTCACCCGTGAGCCGTCCACACTAAATCCCTAATATCTCACTCGATACTCAATGGATTTTTGTGTTCTTATGCTCTATGGATTCGTCTTGAAGAGACGAATACATCTATACGGTGATCATGCATTGAAATTAAAGCATTTGAAATGGAGAATCTCCAGAAGCTCGGGATGAAGAATTAGCTCATACCTTTGCTCAGAGAAGTGTGGCTTCAATCTGAGGGTTGTGTCACCTTCGATTGCGTCCCAGCAAGCTCCGGATGAAGTCTCCTGGTCTGATGAATTGCCTAGGTAGGATTTCGACCACAGCCGATCACAAAGCTTGGAGGCTGGAGCAACTGGGTGGCCTGGAGATGGGGCTTTTGCTGGTGGACACCTTCTCTTGGTCTGGTGAAGGTGTAGGACAAATCAATTCGAGGATTGATCCACCGTGGAGAAGTGTCCCGCTTTTGGGTGGAATTTCGGTTGAGAAATTGGATTTTGTCGGTGGAGATTAGGGCAAATTGACACCGGGGATCAACCGCTCTAAGGGTGGAGAAGGGTTTGGGACAATTTTGGCAGAGTTTCGGCAAGGTTTGTGCAACTCTCCTCTCATGGCCGTGAGGGGGTGGTGTTTAAATAGGAGAGGGTGGAGGGCCTCCCAGGGGGAGTTAGGGCTTGGGATCAGCTGCCTAGGTCAAGGGAAGAACAGCCATGGTGACCATTGGGCATGGGGCAACTCAGCAAGGTGGAATTCCAAAGTTTGGCTTCTCCCTATGTCTCGGCCATGGAGTTTTCCGGCGACCCAGGCGGCTGGCCGGCAGGCATGGGTCACCCTCAAGGTCAGGGGGTCCAGGGCTTGAAGTTGGTGAAGGCAATTGGGCTTGGACATGTGTAAAGTGTTTGGATTAAAATGGCATGGGGGAAGGCCAATTTTGGCTTGATTTGGGTCAACCCATCATTTTGGGCTTGGTTCACCCTTCAGGTGGCTTTGGGTGTTGTGGGGAGTCAAAAGAATCAGCTGGTTTGGCATGGAGAAGTCCTTATCCAAATATATTTGGATTAAATTTTGGTTAAGGTGAAACATGCTTAAGGTTAATGACTTTTAGGAGGTGCTTAAAGAACCTCCTCCTTTTGCCATTTAAGGAGGGTTGACAACTTAGAGATCCTCATGGCTTGCCAATGGCTTGCATGTGGCTTCATGGCTCCATGTGGCTTGGGAAAAGATTGGGTCAATTTCATAAAAAGGGATTTTGTGGATTTTGGCATTTTGATGGAAATTGTTATGGGGCTTTAGGGCCAATTTTGGGCTTTTGTATTTGGTGGAAATGGGCTTTTAGGAATGTTTAGGGAAGTGGGCTTTTGGATTTTAAAATGGATTTTAGGATGGAATTTTAGTAAAGGCTTGGGCCAAATAATTGTTGGGTTTAGCTCATGGATGTGTCATGAGTGACTTGGAGCAAATTGGGAGTGATTTGGGTTTGAATTGGGTTGAATTTGGGCTTCTTTGGTGAATGAGCCAATATAGGTCAAATTGGGCTAACTTGGGCCAATGTTGGGCTAGAATTGAAATTGATGTAAAATTAATGTTGGGAAATGTTTTTGGGAGTGTTTCAAAGAGGTTTTGACTTTGGTTGGGCTTTGATTTTGGGGTTTGGGCTTATTTGGGTTAGGTTTGGGTTTAGGTCAAAATTGGGCTTTTTGGTTTTGGGTTGAATTTAAGTGGGGTTTGGGTCTAAATTTTGGGAAAATCATGTTAGTGTTTTGTTTGTAGGGATGTTAAGGAAGGTTTAGAAAAGATTTGGGGTTAATTGGAGTTGAATTGGGTGAGTTTGGGGTAAGTTTGGGTTATGGGTCCAAATTGGGCTTTAAGGCCAAAAGTGAAATTGGATCCCAATGCCAATCAAATTGGACTTGGATTTGGTCTAGATTGGTGTTGGGGATGTTGAATTGAAGTTTATAATTGAATTGGACCAGAATTTGGGTCAATTGGGTAGGTTTGGTTTGACATTGGGTTCACTTTGGGTTAAAATGGGTCAAATTGGGGGTTTTGATAAAAGTGGGGTAAATTGACAAAATTGGCCCATGGTGTAGTTGAACAAAATGAAATTGGGAATATTTGGGATTTTCTGGAATTCTCTGGGAATTTTCTGAATTTTTGGATTTTTGGATCAAGAGGGGTATTTTGGGTATTTGGAGGGTATTGGGAGGTATTTTTGGAATTTTTGGTATTTTTGGCTATGAATGGTCAATTTGAGTGATGTGGGAATGTTTGGGATTGGTCTTGAGGATTTTTGGGTAATTTGGAGGATTTTGAAAAATTTGGGTAATTTCAAGGGTTTTGGGTAGAGCTAAGCGGGTGTAGGGTCCCAGGGGTCAAAAACTGAAAATTTGGAAAACTGAAGATTGGGTGAATGTAAGTGGAATGAAATCATTTTTGTTGAGCCATGAAGCCACATTAAGCCCACATGAGCCATGAAGGGACTCATTTGAGGCATACACTATGTTGTTCCTAACCCTCTTATCCAAGGGCTTAGGGGTTAAGGACCATCCATGTGAATGACCTTCATGAGTCAGGAGGTCAAGTTGGGTAGGGGTGTGGTTTTAAGAGGTGTGTGAAAGTGTAGTGCACAGGTGTAATGTGTGTGCAAGTCAACCCTTCACTGGACTGAGCCACCTGTGGCGATCCTAAGGCCAAAGAGTCCTATAGGAACTCATCCTTTAAACTTCCACATTCGATCTCAACCCTCTAGGTGATTAGGGGTTTACAATCAAGTTTGTGGAGTTTGCGGGGAGTTAAGAAGTGGTTTGAATTTCTAAGTGGTGGGTCCCAATTCTAATCCTCTAAGATAGTCAAAGGAAAAGCCTAAGGCTAGATCCTAAGTACTAAAGAGAAAAGAGAAGACCTCATCAAAAATGAGGTCAACATAGATCAATTAGCTAACTGAAAGGTTATAGTGGTGGGAGAAATCTCTCCTAAACCTAACCTTCAAAAGATAGAAAATGACATGAGATTAATACTTGCTCCTAAATCACATAAGGCTTTTCCACAAAATTTTTCTCCAATAGCACATGGTATAGTGAAACTTCCAGGATCTTTAAGTTTTTGAGGTAGTTTCTTCTGAATTGTTGCACTACATTCTTCACTTAATGCAACGGTTTCATAAGCTTCAAATTTCCTTTTCTTACTTAAAATATCGTTCATAAATTTTTCATAGCTCGACATTTGTTCCAAAGCTTCAGCAAAAGGAATGTTGATGGTAAGTTTCTTAAAAATCTCAAAGAACTTAGAAAATTGATGGTCAAGCTTCTGTTGTTTTAGTCTTTGAGGAAAAGGTGGTGGTGGTCTTTCAACTTCCACTTCAATAGGAATTATAGTCTGATCTTTACTTGGAGAAAGAGTTTCTTTAGGTTTTTCAATCTCTTCAACTTCTCTCTCTTTTTCAATTTCATTCTGAATTTTCTCTTTTAATTCCTTTACCCTTCTAAGTTGTACAGCTTTTGCTTGTTCATGATCTTTTCCATTTTCTTTTGGATTAATTTCAACATTGCAAGGCAGTGTTCCTTGAGGTCTGTAATTAATAAAATTAGCAATTTGACCCATTTGTTTCTCAATATTACGAATAGCAGTGTTTTGACTTTGTAGCTGTTTACCTAGTTGCAAGATCAATTCTTCTACAGATAACTTTTTCTGCTGATTGTTAAAACCAGGAGGATAAGTTGGTCTAAAGTTTGAATTTCCTTGAATGTTCCAATTTCCAGTTGGATTAACTTGAATATTACTCCATTGTTGTTGTTCATTATTCCAATTAAAATTAGGGTGATTTTTCCAACCTAGATTATAATAATTCGAATAAGGGTTATTAGTTTTACTAGCAATAGCTTGCAATTTCTCCATTGTTTGAGAATCATCAGTAATTACAAAATTATCATTACTTACATGAGACATGTTAATAGCAAAATTATCCAATTTCTTAGATATCGCAGCCACTTGTAAAGCTAAAATATAAAAGACTTCATTATCTTGAATACTTTCTATTCTTTTAGGATTAACCCTTTCAGAAGGCCATTAAAAATTATTGTTAGCTATTTCTTCAATTAAAGTATAAGCTTCTTCAAATGTCTTAGCCATTAAAGAACCACTAGCAGCAGCATCTATAATAGATCTAAGTAATCCAATAAGTCCATTATAAAATATTTGAATAATTAACCAATCTGGTAAAGTATGATGAGGACATTTTCTTAATAGTTCTTTAAATCTTTCCCATGCTTCATAAATTATTTTTCCGTCAAATTTCAAAAATGAAGTAATATCATTTCTTAATTTAGAAGTTTTAGAAGGAGGAAAATATTTAGCAAGAAATTTTTGTGTCATATATGCCCAAGTTTTAATAGAACAAGTTGCTAATGAATTAAGCCACATCTTTGCTTTATCTTTTAAGGAAAAAGGAAAGAGTCTAAGCCTAATAGCATCATCAGAAACATTATTATATTTAAAGGTAGCAAAAATTTCTAAGAAACTGCAAGGTGTAAATTTGGATCCTCATTTGGTGTTCCTCCAAATTGATTATTTTGAACCATTTGAATAATAGAAGGTTTAAGCTCAAAAGAATTAGCATATACAGCTGACATTTGAATACTAATATGAAGTTCATCAGCTGCAGGGTTTGCATAATCCCTTAATAGTTTATAAACATTTTGTTCATTAATTTATATTGGATTTTGATTATTTTTATGTAAGTTAGCCATTTCCTGATAGTTTTGAATTTGTTTTCCTTTTCTAATTCTTTTAAATGTTCTTTCAAATTCAGAATCAAAAGGTAAAAATCCTTCAAATCTAGAACTATGCATAAAAATAAATTAAAATCTTTTTGGTATTTTTATTTTTATTTATTTTTTTTATTATTTTTAAAGAAATAAAAGTGTATAAATTATTTTAATTTGAGAAATGTAAAAATTGTCTTTTTAACTTTTATCCTTATCCTCCCCGGCAACAGCGCCAAAAACATGTGTGCCCGACCTTTACTTATGTAAAAATTTATGAATTTATATTTAAGTATTTATAATAATTTTTGTAAAAGTCACAATTTCAAACGCAAGTATACGTATCGTTTCAAGTAAAACAGGGCTTTGTTGGAGTTCTGGTTATCGATCCCACAGGGAAGATTACGAGAAAATTAATTTAAGAAATCTATTAGATTTTCAAATTAAAAGTAATTATTATTTTTATTTCCTTTCAAAATTCATATTTTTTAAATTTAATAAAATTTCTACTAAATGTAAGTAAGCAGTAATAAAGTAAAGATTAATGCAAGTATAAATAAAACAACTTTCTCCTTTTCAACTAATCAAAGATTTTTTTAGAATAATTATCATTTGTGGAGAACTTAGATTATGGTATTGTGCCAAATAGAAGCATTCATATTATTTACCTTCGCTCGATAGTATAAAGAACATTGGCTAATCTATAGAATCGTTTATGATGTTTTATTAGTAGAATGGGTTAATCTAGGCTCACACTTCTAGATGTCCAAGGGTGGCTATGGTCAGCCCTACCAGTGACCCGTTCCCTTTCTATACACCAAATTATTAGAATTTAGTCTGTCACTATAAAAACTAATCAATTCTATGCCCAATAAATAATATCTTCCTATTTATTTGCACTTCACCTTGAATAACCCGCATATAGCCTTCGATTACCCAAGGATTCATGTGATATCACTAGTTAAGAACTCATCTCTGGATAGGTCTCAGAATTCTTTAACAGGTTTTAACAATTTAAATGGCCAATTTAAAAAGTAAATTAAGATCAGGTATTAATATCATCACAATTTTTATAAATATTTTAAGTTATGTTCTCCAACAAAATTTAATTATCTTATTATCTTTTCATAGTTGAAAGGAGAAAGAAATCTAACTACTCAGAACACATTGAATTCACACAACAAAACATATTTATAAAACTTTGAACCAAGTTATAAATACTTATCTGGAATGTTCTTTCAAGTGATCCGCTGACTCCTACTGACTCCAATGCAAGATATAAGACTTCAACAACAACAATACTTGAAAACTCACACTTACTACTCAAGGAATTGAGTAGTAACACTCAAAATAAACTCACTAAATACTAAAAAAAAGTGGCTTCCTAAAAGTGTAAGAGAACTCTAGAGTTATTGGGGACTAGAGAGAGCTAGAAGGGACGCTTTTCTCTGTATAATTGACTCCTATTTATAGAGCTTTGAATTTGACCAGGGGTTTCTTAAGGCACCTCTTCAAAATTCATCCAAATACAATGTATCTTCTAGAAGGTAACTGTGGCGCCTAGGCGTCGGAATCTGGCGCCTAGGCACCGAAGTTTGTGACCAAGTCTTTGTACCTCTTCACTTTGGATCGCACCTCTTCACGATTAAAACTATTTTCGCGTGTCCAGATGCATTGTATCACATGTCCTATGTATTAGGAGTAACTTCCAGTCTTCTAGAAGGTTTGATAACCACTTAACACCGTCAAAATAACTGCCCAAAGTCGTCAAAAATCTTATCTACTTCAGTATCGAACTGGCGCTTAGGCGCCAGACCTAAAATTTCGGCAACTTTGCTCTTAAGCTCTATTTTTGCTCCTTTTTTCTCCTTTTTCCTTCTTGAACTCTTTTTTTATCACCTACATCCAAAAACTTAAAAATACCTTTCATTAAAGCATAATATCCTTAAGAATTGAATCATTAATAAGGCATAAAAATAGGTATTTTTTAAGTGGATCAACTGACATGTATGCATTTATCTTTATTGCAACTTACACTGCTTTATTTATTAAATGCTTTACTTCTTCTTGCATGTCAAAACATAAACTTTTAGGATATCCATGAAAACAAAATTAAACAAAAAATCAAATTCACCACCATAATAATCAAAATATGAGACAACTCAAAATTTAATCACAAACAAAACAACAAAACAACAATTGCAATTGAATTAAATGTCTCTATCAGATGATAAGGAATCCATCTGAGGAGGTAACCTATGGTTGCTAATGAGATTTCTCATGTTCTGCATGAAATTATGGAACTCATTCATTTGAGTTTTTTAAATTCATCTAGACTAAGAGAATCCGAAGAAAATAGTGGTGTCAGAACGAGGGAATGGTGGGTTCCTAACCGGTATCACTTAATCAACTTAAATATTTCCCCTTGAATAAGATATTTAAATGATAATGAAAACATGAAACTCTAGAACATGACACTTTTCTCATCCCTTCAATTTGACACTTCTAAAACTGAACCTGTTGCAACGAGGAACTCAGAGCAAATACAACAGGTAGCATGATGAGGAAACGAACAACTCTATAACAACAAACTTTCCTTAGAAATAAATAACAAAGCCATAGGACTTTAAGGTAGACTACCTAGTGCAACATAAATCCTCACTTTATCTCTTTAGGTCTTTGCATCTCATGTAATATAAGCCCTAACCTTCTTATGTTTCCAAGGTTGTCTTTTGGCACGACATAAATCTTTCTATCTTCCAGGCTATTTGCATAATCAATATTATGCAAATATAAGCCCTAAATAATAAAATTGGTAAGATAAAACATCTAATATCACTTCCAAAATTAAGGCCACACAAAATCATAGTTTGGAAAGTTACCAGGGTTCTCCTATGGATCCGTTCCGTTAACTACCTCTCATTCCTTTCGATTCTTAAAAATAATTGTTCCTGTTTTATGCATTCCCATTTAATATTCTCTAAGTCTACCCTTGAAAACATTGAAATTTAGAAATATTAAGAGCAAAAATGCTGATTTTATCGAGAGTTTTCTTGAGTGACTTTGGTCTTTTAAGATTTAATTAACTATAAAGGTATGCCTTTATAGGGAACTTTAGAACCCAGGTAATATAACTGCCTGATTCTTTTATATTAGGTAGGGAAACTTTTCGGCTTATATAAAATTTGTTTGCATACCAAACAGATGTCATAAATCGATTAGTTTATTTAATCAAGCCTCACAATCAAGAAATGTGTTTATCCCTCGGGATAGGTGCATGTCCTGTGGTGTATGATTTGTTTATTTAAATTATTAAGGATATGGGATCGGTTTAGTCGTATTTTCAAAATCAAACACTACTTTCCAAAATTATATTTATATATATATATATATATATATATATATATATATATATATATATATATATATATATATATATATATAAATTAAATGAAAATCAAAGAATGCAGACGACACTAACTTTTAACCCCTATCCACTTTGAATGCTTATATCTTGAGCTAGAGAACACATTTTGTGAAATGGTTTGAACCATTGTATTTCTTATCTTTTCCTCTTTAAAACGAACTATACTTTTATTTTTAATAACTACCATAACTACCCTTGCCAATTTATCAATAAACCTTCCCCTTTGCCAAAACTATAACATTACAAAAAAAGTGTTAAAATCAATGGCTTTTTACACGTTAGAAAAATTATTCTAATTACTGAGTGTTTTGTGACTATTTATTATCTTAGTTATTTGCGTAGAAATAACTAAAACATATAAAGTTCCTTATCAACAGTGTTTTATTTTTCGACTATTTTTATATGTAACCGATGGAATAATCTGTAAGTTATAAGCAAATATTATCGATGGCTATACTTCATCGGTTATCTTTGAAACAACCATCTGGCAGGATATTAACCAATGCATTTTATTATTCAGTAGCAGGAACAGTAGTCGGTAATAGTTTTAATAATCGATGCTATAAAATCAATTTAATCATAGGAACTAATACTATCTCTCCTGGTCTTTCCATAATCTCTCCTCCCATCCTCTCTTCTTCTCTATTTGAAGCCCTCGCCTCTCCCCAAAAAGCTAAATACAACCACCGATAACATCAAAATCTTGAATACAACCATTGATAACACCAAAATCATGATGTGTTAAGGTTAAAATAACACCACAAAAAACTTGAACTCACCGACTGATAACACAGAACCTCACAGAAACGCGCCGAGGAAAATACGAAGCCAACCTGGGAAATACCACCAATACCACTCAAGATAGTTTTGCAGAAAACACAAAGAGTGCATTGAGAATAAGCCTGGAGTACCACCATCGATAACACTAGAAATCATTGGAATACAAACAATAATAATGCCGTGAATGACACTGTGAAATACTACTAACACCAATGTGCAGACTCGTCAATACACTGTGGAATACAACAACCAATACCACCACATATAAAACCTTCAAAAAACATGAGATACAACCGCCATTACTACCAACTTGTCAATATGCTGTGAGATACCACTGCTAATACTACCATAGATAACCAACAAAAATAAGCTACAAGAACAACTCCAACAGTAACACCAAGTCGAGAGTGGAATACACCGAACGATAACACCTACAAAATATAGAGTACTACCACTCATAACACCAAAATGCAGACTAAAATCAGGAATATCACCACCATAATACCAAAATGTGCCTTGAGAATAAACTAGAGAATAATGCCACGAATAAAACCATGTATAACACCACCTTTGAATTGATGGTTCAAATTTTAACTTCCATAATTTCTCAAAGAGATATAGCTTATCTTTTAGCATTTGCTTCAGTACACAACATTGTTAAATAGACTTTTGAACACATGGGCAATAATATCCAACTGGTAAATTCCATTAATTCATTAGAAACATCATCTTCTAACTTTACATTGTTTTATAAACTAAAAGCGAGAGAAGCACGGTGAAATTTGATCAGTTTCATACCAACTCTTTGGATTTTCTTCACCTCCACACTCTCGACCTTATGGGAGTAGATCAAAGTTAAGGTCATGACTTGCACATAGTTGTTGATCCGATCATACATCGACTCATATTCACTTTTTCCATCGCTTTCTAAGGAGATCTTGAATTGAGGCTTCTTTAGGTTCACTGTGATTACATCTTTTTCAGACTTATCATCCTAAGAGCTTCCTTCAATGTCAATTTTGATAATTGGATTCTTATATTAATAAATCTTGTTGATTCTTCCTTACCCATGATCAACCTAAAAATGTACTACTTTTTATGCTATATTTGATAATGATATTGCACTTTAAAGGTATGCTTTATTGTGTTTTTGGTTGTAGGTAAATCAAATTGAAGAATTTGGAGTGATTGGAGCAAAAGGAACAAAAATGGACCAAAATGGAGCATACCGGAGCAAAACAGGTCGAACCGGAGCATACCGGAGCAAAATGGGTCAAACCCACCAGTTGGTGCATAGCCGCCAGGCAGTGGTGCGCATAGCTGCCAATTACGGTTTTTGCCATAATTTCTAGAAGAAACATTAGATTTGTATGATTTTTGAAGCGTTGCGAAGTGTGTCTCATGGGGAATTTATTAGGAATGATAAAATAAACTTTCTAGAAGAGTTTGGATCAATTAGTAGGAGTTATTATAGAAGATATGTGTCTCTTGGAGTGAAAAGGCACTTAAGGCGCCCTTTGGAAGATTCATCAAATGTGGACTCTTTTTGAAGAGACACTTAAGCATATCTTTGGAAATTATAATTAGGACTTGGAAACTCTTGAAGAAGAAGATAGAGAGAAAAGAGGAGAATATTAGAAAGGAGAAGAAGGCTTGGAGAAGAAGAAGAAGGCTTGGGCGTTAACCCCAAGTGAGGCAACAGGGTGAGAGAGAAAGAGAGTGTGAGAATTTCTTCTTTTCTTTTTTACTTTGTTCCTGGAAAGGATTACTAGGAGATTGCTTTTGCTATACAAGGAGAGTTGGATTTTCATTAGAGATAATTATTTTCATTGTATTTTGATTTGAATTTAGTAGTATGTTTGTATGGTTTCAAATTGTTGTTCAATGAAAAGTTGTTGTTATTTCTCCATGTGTAGTGAGTAGTTTTCCTTACTTTTTCCTCTTAAAATTAATTATTATGCATGTGTAGAATATAGAATTGAGTAGAGTTAGAATATATTGTGGTTATTTTACTTTTTTCTTCATTTACATGTAAACTTGATCAACTTGCAAGTTAAAATATGTTGTGAGAACATGTAAGAAACAATGTGGTATTGTCTTAGTCAACTATTGGTAAAAATCACATGAGATTATATGGGTGAGAATGTAGTCCATATGGTTGAGTGCAAATAAATAGGGAGATATTCTTGTTTAAGGGGTGTAGAATTAGAGGACTTTAGGGTGACAAACTAAAGCCCCTAATTTGGTTTGATGTGAAAAGTTTGGTTATGAGATTTTAGCCCCCAGGTGGAGGGAGAAGAGGGAACTCTAGAGTGAGAGCTAGTATCTTCCTTGCCTAACCCATCTACAAGATTTCAAAGCATCAGACTAACCTATGTTCTTTATAGAACCAAGTAAGGGTAAATAATATAATTTCTCCTATTTGTCACAATCTCTCTCACTACTTGTTATACTGTTACACATGTAACTAATTTCATTGTACGAGAAGAGTATTTTCAATATATCCAACCCCGCATTCTAATTTTCTCTATGTATTTTAGTTTAGGAGTAGAAGTAGTATTGTAGTGATAATTGTTAGATATAATCAAAACCAAACTTTTATCGACCTTCCAAGCTAAGGAGTGTTATTTTAGACTAGAACTTCTCTTGAAAGTCGTTGTGATTTACCACGATCTCCATGGGATCTTTATTTGGGCCTTAATCAGAAAGTTCTATATTACTTGATAACGATACGTATACTTGCGTAAAATCCCTACTATTTAAAAACATAATTGAATCTTACTTTTCTTTGGAGTCAAGTTTTTGGCACCATTGTAAAGGAAGAAATTTAGATAAGAAAATTAAAGGATTAAACTCTTGTATATTGTAATTAGGGGTCAAGTCTTTGGCGCCATAGCCGGTGATCGCAACGGTTAATCTTGACTTTTAGGAGGATTTTAGTTGAAGTATTTAGTCTTAGACTTGGAAAATTGTAGTGTCGTAAAAACTCTTTTGTGTGAAAAGTGCTTTTCGTATAAAAAGTGTTGTGAAAAAACTGTTTATGTAAAAAACAAAGTGTTTGTGAAAATGTTATCTTGTCTTGAAATTTTTTTTTTTAATTGTTATGTATTGTATGTTGTGTTATGTATGCAAACTAAAGGATCTGTAGGGCAAGTGCTTTATGATCCCGAGTAAGAAAAAAGAAAAAAATAATAAAAACACAGATAGGGCTTGAACAACTAGAAATGGAAATGGAAAATATTCAAAATAATAACTTGGAAAATCATCATAAATCATTGAGGGATTATGTAAATCCTACGATAGGTGAAATTCACTCAAGTATACAAACCCCTCTCATAGAAGCTGACTCATTTAAACTAAATCCAGAGATTATCCTACTAGTGTAAAAAAACAAGTTTGGGGGAACTCCTTCAGAGGGTCTTTATTTACACTTATCCTGTTTTCTAGAACTTTGTGCTGCATTTCATTATAACAGCATGTCAGATGATGCTGTTAGATTAAGGCTTTTTCCTTTCTCACTAAGGGATAAGGCTAAAATGTGGTTATACTCATTAGCACCTGGCTCTATTAAAAATTGAGAGGAGTTAACTCAGAAATTTCTAGCTAAGTATTTTCCACCTTCAAGGACTACTAAACTTAGAAACGATATTATCTAATTTTGTCAGTGTGAAGGGGAATCAATATACAAAGCCTGGGAAAGATTTAAGGAACTCCTAAGAATGTGTCCACACCATGCTCTGCCTAATTGGTTAATCAATCAAACTTTTTATAATGGGTGAGTAGGATCCCTTAGGTCTATAATTGACGTTGCCGATGGTGGATCATTAATGTCAAAATCATTTAATTAAGCATATGTGTTAATTAAAAATATGGCTACAAATGAATTTCAATGGTCCTCTAAAAGGGTAAATCCTAAAAAGGTAGCTAGTGTTCATGATACAAATGCGATTTCAATTCTTGAATCTCTAGTTGTTGCAATATCAAGGAAGTTGGACCAAATTAGAATGAACCAGCCTCAATTTACTCCAGTAAGTGAGGAAAGTTCACTAGGCCATATGATTGGTTCTAACTTATCATATGAGACTTTAAATATAATAAACAACCCATATTCTAATTTTTACAACCCAGGTTGGAAGAACCATGTTAAATTTAACTGGAATCATACTATTGGGGGTGGAAACCAACAATGGGAAAATAATCATGCAAATTCTAGTGGAAGTTGGAATAATCAGGGGAACAAAAACTATAGATCTTTATATCCTCTGTACTTGACAATGATCAACAATTTGAGGATAAGAAAATGTATATAGAAGAAGTGGTATTGCAAATGGGAAACCAGTTGCAAAGTCAAAATGCTGCTATTAGAAAAATAGAGAATCAACAAGGAAAAATTGCTAATTTAATTAGTAATATACCCCAAGGAACACTTCTTAGCAACATTGAGATCGATCCTAAAGAGAACACTAATGAACAAGTAGAAGCTGTCTGATTAAGAAGTGGAAAAGAGATAGAGGATATGGTTAGAAAAGAGAAAGAAGTTGTAAGAGAAACAAAAGAAATTAAATAATCTAAAGAACATGATTCTAAGGATCTAAAAAAATTTATATCTGCAACTAAAATACATTTAGAAAGACCAACACCTCCATTTCCTCAAAGACTTAGACTAAATGAGTTCGATAAACAATTTTCAATGTTCATGAAAGTACTTAAGAAGTTAACAATAAATATTCCTTTCACTGAAGCTTTGGAACAGATGCCAAGTTATGAAAAGCTTATGAAGGAGATATTAAACAAGAAAATGAAACTTGGGGATTACGAGACGGTTGCACTAAGTGAGAAGTGCAGCGCTATAATTCATAAAAAGCTTCCTTAGAAACTTAAAGATCCTTATAGCTTTAAAATTCTTGTGCGATTGAAGTAAATTCATGTGGAAAAGCTTTATGTGATTTAGGAGTGAACATTAATGTGATGCCTCTATCTATATTTTGAAGGTCAGGTTTAGCCGATATTTCTCCCACTACTGTGACCTTTCAGTTAGCTGATCGATTTATCATTTATCCAAAACGGGTTATAGAAGATGCTTGTTAAAGTGGATAAATTTATCTTTCCTTTAGACTTTATTTTATTAAATATGGAGGATGATAAAGATAATCTAATTATTTTGGGGAGATCTTTCCTTGTTATTGGATAAGCTATGACAGATGTGTAAATAAGAGAGTTGACTATGAATATTAATGGTCAGGAAGTAACTTTTGATGTATTAAAGACTATGAAATATCCAACTGAGAGAAAAGATGATGATTTTTTTTTTGGGTGGTTGAAATTGATTATCCAAGCAAAGAAAATTTCCAAGAGAATTTTGAGAGTAAGTTAACATATGAGATCGAAATTAATTTTCATGATGAGTTGAAAACGTTGTTTAAAGAAGACTATATGTATGTTATGGAGAAGTGTAAAACTATGGACATTACTAAAAATAACAAACTTTTAATTCCATCTATTGAATAGTCTCATGAACTTAAGATGAATGTAACTCATACATTTTTAAAGCCTACCTATTTAGGAAATTCATCTACATCTCCAGTTTTTAAATCTTCAGATTCTACTCAATCACAAGAAGAACCTGAATTGAATGATGAAATCAGTAAAAGATCTCCTACGAAAGAGTTATTCAAAATCCCTGAATGGTATATTCCGTGGTATACAGAAAAAATGAATGAGATTTTGATGTTGGGGCAACCAGAGTAAACATTGGATACATCGGGTCCTCGATATTTGACCAAGCACTTCATGAGAGTCAACCCATGGCTATCTTTGTTATCCGTTTAGTGTGATTATTGTTATGTTGGATTGGATAATAGTGAGAACTTGGACTTTGATCCTTGTTTGATTTGTAAGCGTGGTTTGGGTTAATGTTGTGAGTTTATTCCTTGGTCTTGACTAAATTTGTATATGACTTCTGGTAGTAGCAGGCTAACGAGTATGTTATGACTTAGTTCTCAACCCGAACTGAGCATTACCTGAAGCATGTAGAGTTTGGACTTGGACACTCAATGTCAACTTTTTTACTTCATTTATCTGACTTTGTCTTTACTGAGTAAGGTCATAAACATACTTAGTGAAGAACTAATTTTATTAACCAGATTGTGTATACCTTAGACTTAAAGTAATCCTAAAATTGGCAACACATGTTATTAGTGTAGTTTCTTCTGTTAGAAATTGAAAGTAAGGAAGGGAAATGTGAGTAGAAGGAAGATCAAATTAACCTCAATTGTTGTTTGTTTATGAAATATGAGAGTCTATGTATTGGAGTTTATGTGTCTATGTTTGTGAGTCAAGTTGAATGAGTCATTAGAGACAACAAAACTTATCTTAATATTTTAAACTTGTTAGCATCCAGCAATTCCTTTATAAAGTTTTAAATGTGTTTCTGTTTAATCTTCAGTTTGTACCTATTCTACAATTTAAAATTCCTTTATAGTGTTACGCCAAGCATGTTTTGGCTAGATTTACTTTCTACTACAATATTCTACCAAGTGTTATTTGTTGATATTTTTATAGGATGTGTAGTAAATTGTAAAAGTGATCTTTCCTTGCCGCATGTTTTTGTACTTCATTGCTACACATGTTTGAGCTAAAGTTTGGGGGGAAAGAAAATATTTTAAATTTAAACCTTAGTTATTTTAAAAAATACTACAAATAAATTTGTATTTTATTTCTAATGATTATTGTTATGTGGAGTCATCTTAAGGGTGTTAGAATTTTAAGTATATAAATGGAGTAGAAAAGCTTAATTGATATTTTTAGTGAAAATGGTGAACCTAGAGTTAAAGATATTTTGTAGAGAACATGGGAAAATGAATCACTATCTTTAGTAAGAAGAAATGTATTTTTGGAAAACTAAGGATTCTTAGAATTTTTATTTTCAAACATTTAAGGCTCTTTTAGAAAGTATTTTAAAAAATACATCTTTTCAAAGTGAAGGAAAGTAATAAGTTTTAACATTAGAGGACGATAGTGGAATTCAAAATCATTTAAGGACTTCTCCAGATATAATAATCCTCACATATAAAAAAGAAAAAAAAAGAGCAAAAAAAAAGGATAAAAAAACTCCTAAAAAAGAAAAAAAAAAGAAGTGTGAGGAGAAGCCTAAGGAGAGGTCCTAATCAAAAATTGGTTTCACTTGAGTCTTTCTAGAGTAACGAACTTAGAACAATCCTAAGCTTGATTTTTATACTTATATTAGTTAAATTATTTTAAAGAGAGGTCTAGAAATTAAAGTTCATAGGATCCGAAGTTTGAAAATCTGCATATTTTTCTGAATTAGATAGGAAAACAAATTCTCAAGTTTGATGGTAAATATCTTGGACCTTGAGCTAGTCTGATTCACTAGAAGTTCTTCTAGGTTGAACTATCCATTTTTAGAACAAAATTTTAGCTATTCTACAGGGTGACCCATTAACTCTAATTTAATAAAATTATTTTAGAAGTGTAGTATTACTTGAGGACAAGTAATGTTTAAGTTTGGGGGATTTTGATCAACCTAAAAATGTACTACTTTTTATGCTAAATTTATAATGATATTTCACTTTAAAGGTATGTTTTATTGTGTTTTGGTTTTAGGTACATCAAATTGAAGAATTTGGAGTGATTGGAGCAAAATGAACAAAAATGGAAAAAAATGGAGCATACCGGAACAAAACGGGTCGAACTGGAGCATACCGGAGTAAAACGGGTCAAACCAGACACTATTGTACCTATGTCTGGCGCATAGGCACCACCAGTTGGTCCATAGCCGCCATGCAATGGCGCCTTTGTGCCAAACAGTCAACGCATAGCCGCCAGTCACGGTTTTTACCATAACTTCTAGAAGAAACATCAGATTTGGATGATTTTTGAAGCGTTGTGAAGTGTGTCTCATGGGAAACTCAATAGGAATGATGAAATAAAATATCTATAAGATTTTGGGTTGGTTAGAAGGAGTTATTATGGAAGATATGTGTCTCTTAGAGTGAAAAGGCACTCAAAGCATCCTTTGGAAGATTCATTGAATGTGGACTCTTTTTGAAGAGACACTTAAGCATCTCTTAGGAAATTATAATTAGGACTTGGAAACTCTTGAAGAAGAATATAGAGAGAAAGGAGAAGAAGATTAGAAGAGGAGAAGAAGGCTTGGAGAAGAAGAAGATGGCTTGGGTGTTAGCCCCAAGTGGGGCGACAAGGCTAGAGAAAAAGAGAGTGAGAATTTCTTCTTTTCTTTTCACTTTGTTCTTGGAGAGGATTACAAGGAGATTGCTTTTGATATACAATGAGAGTTTGTTTTTCATCAGAGACAAGTATTTTCTTTATATTTTGATTTGAATTTTGTAGTTTGTTTGTATGGTTTCAAATTATTGTTCAATGAAAAATTGTTGTTGTTTCTCCATGTATAGTGAGTAGTTTTCTTTAATCTTCCCTCTTACACTGAATTAGTATGAATTTGTAGGATATATAATTGAGTTAGAATATATTGTGATGATTTTACTTTGTTCTTTATTTACATGTAAACTTGATCAACATGCATGTTAAAATCTGTTGTGAGAACATATAAAAATCAATGTGGTATTGTCTCAGTCAACTATTGGTAAAAATCACATGAGATTATATGGGTGAGAATGTAGTCCATATGGTTGAGTGCAAATAAATAGGGAGATATGCTTGTTTAAGGGGTGTAAAACTAGAGGAATTTAGGGTGACAGACTAAAGCCCCTAATTTGGCTTGATGTGAAAAGTTTTGTTATGAAATGTTAGCCCCAGGTGGAGAGAGAAATGGGAACTCTAGAGTGAGAGCTAGTATCTTCCTTGCCTAATCCATCTATAAGATTTCAAAGCATCAGATTAACCCATGTTCTTTATAGAACCAAGTAAGGGTAAATAATATAATTGCTTCTATTTGTCACAATCTCTCTCTCTACTTGTTATACTTTTACACATGTAACTAATTTTATTGTATGAGGAAGAGTATTTTTAATATATCCAACCCCACTTTCTAATTTTCTCTAAGTATTTTAGTATAGAATTAGAAGTAGTATTGTAGTGATAATTGTTAGATATAATAAAAACTAAACTTTTATCGACCTTCCAAGCTAAGGAGTGTTATTGTAGACTAGAACTTCTCTTGAAAGCAACTGTGATTTACCGCGATCTCCGTGGGATCGATATTTGGGGCGTAATTTGAAAGCTCTATATTATTTGATAATAATACATATACTTGCATAAAATCCCTTCTATTTAAAAACATAATTGAAATATTACTTTGCTTTGGATTCATGCTTTTGGCACCATTGTAAAGGAAAAATTTAAACGAGAAAATTAAAGGATTAAACTCTTGTATATTGTAATCAGGGATCAACCCACATCCCCATCCTCGATCTCATTTACATGGGGTGAAGAACTTCCATTGATTCACTATAAAGGAACGTTGGGAGTTCGTTGAATCAAAGCCAAATTGTCTCTGCGATCCTTTTGAATCTTCACTCTTACTTACTGTGACATTTTTGGAAAGGTGACTATCTTTGTGGGAGCCTAATAGGCAGTGTCTTCATGGATCCTACTTTATCTATCGAAAATGGTTTCAAATCTCCCTTTATGCAATGTTCTTATACTTCTTTGTAGTATTTGATGCACTGGTGTAACGATGATAGAACCATATTATACTCGTGAATCTAAGGTCAACCAAGTAGAGCGTTGAATGAGTTTTTCGCATCGATAATATAGAATTTTTTTGTTGTCACTAGATCATCAACTTTCATTAACAATGTTATCTATCCCATAGCTCTTTTTCCTTTCTGATTGAATCATTTTAATATCATCTTGTTAACTATAAGCTCTTGAGCATTGATGTCCAAAAACACTAATGTCTGTAGATTTATTATGTTGAGTGATGCTCTTAGATCCACCAACACTTTGGAAAGCACAAACCTATCGATGCTGACTGAAATGTAGAAAGGACGATTAATGTCGGTTGTACCAAGCATCAAAGCTTCATCGGTGAAGGTTACCTCGGACTGTCCCTTCAACGAACAAACTTCATCCAATGATGTGCTAGCCAACTGAGTAAAGAAAATTTTTTTGATCAAGTTGGGCCTTGATCAATGCTTCACTCATCTCCTTTGACAGGATCATAGGCTTGAAACTTCCTAATTAAGCTAGCATGTTGTAATCCACTTTGTTTGAGCCTCCGATCTTCTCCTGGGTTTGCGTTTCTGCCATCGGCAGAGGTAATTCTTTTTGAGTAACTACTTGCTTTCCGTTTTCCTTTGGTGTCATTCTCAGAAGTAACACTTTCCCACTTCTCAAATTGACTTCTTTTATCTCTTCAACCTTCTGAATCAAACCCAGAGGTTTTTTGCCTGATGTCGTGGGTATTGATGCTGAATTAAAAATCTAAGTTGATCTCAAACGATTTTCCTTTGCACTCAAGAACTAGTTCCTCACTCCCCCAACTTTCATAAATGGAGTTGTGGATGTCTTATTCACCTTCATTGATGTTTACATCAGGATTTTGTATGATTTGCTGATCATTTTGGGTCATCACTAGATATAGTCAAATCGTAGCTAAAATCACAACTCTTAGAATTATAAGGCTCGATGGGTGTAGAGATAATTGTACAAGTTTGTGATTTGAGGGGTTTCTCCCCTAAATTTGAAACAACCAATATAACAAGGGCAACCCCTACTCTACCCTTCACGCTATCAGTCTCTACTTTGTCTTTGATCTCCTTCTTCTTGTCGGCATATTTTTAGGTTGAGTGTTGTATTTTGAAAAGGGGTCGCCTATAGAAATTGTCGGCCAATTTTAGATTTTAAATTTAATTTAAATATATATAATTTAGAAATTAACTTTTGGTTTTTAAAATAATTTTAAATTTAAAAAAAAAAATTAAGATATGAAATTAAATCGATCTCACATCCCAAATAGTTAATATAAACGAGCACCACACCACAAACCGTGTATCTATCTCGAAGGACAAACACACTGCTTGACGATGGGGCTAGATTAAATAAACTAGAAGATTTATGACATCCGTTTGGTCTGCGAACTAATTTTATAAGCCGACAAGTTCTCCTGCTTAATATGAAGAAATCAAGCAGGGTTTATATTACCTGGGTTCTTAAAGTTCCCTATAAGGGCAAGCCCCTATAGTTAATTACATCTTAAATGACGGGAATCATTTAAGAAAACTCTCGATAATGATCAGTAGTTTTCCTCTCAAGAATTTCAGAGTTTAAGGTTTCAAATGAATTGGATTTTCGAAGAGTCCAAAGGAAGAGAAGTAGGAGAAGTTGAGGATCCAAGAGGAATCTTGGCAACTTCCCAAACTATCCTATTGTTTGGCTTCAATTTGGGAATTTACTTAATGTTTCAATCTTGCCAATTTTAATTAATTAGGACTTATATTTGTATGACATAATCATACAAATAGCCTCGAAGATGTGAGTGTTTATGTAGTACCGAACTACGACCTCGGAGTCCTAAGACCAGTTAGGGCTTAATTTACATAATATGATTATGCAAGTGCCTAACGAAAAGGTTGAGGATTTATGTTGCACTAGGCAAACTACCTCGAAATCCTATGGCTTGGTTATTTAATTCTAAGAATGGTTTTCTGAAGTAGACCCGAGTTTTGCTGAAGAAGATGGTCGTGCTGCCCACCGTGCTCCAAGCTCCTTGTTGCAGAGGTTTAGTTTTATAAGGTGAAAATCAGGAGATAAGAGAAGTGTTTTGGTTTAGAAGTCTTAAAGTCCAGGTGTTTTTAATATTTTTTTAGGGGAATATTAAAGTTAATTATAACAACACCGGTTAAGATCCCAGGTTCCATCCTTCCGGCACCGTTTTTTTTATCGGATTCACTTAGTCCAGATGAATTTGCTAAACTCAACTGAATGAGTTCCACACTTTCATTTAGACCGTGGGAAATCCCGTTAGCAACACGTAGGTTACATCATCCGAGGTATTCCCGATCATCCAACGAGATGTTTTAATTTAATTACAATTGTAGTTTTATGCTCTGTTTGTGATTAAATTTTGAGTTGTTTTATCTTTTTAAATGTTGTGGCGGTGGATTTTATCTTGTTGTGACTTTTAATTTAGTTTTGGGTTTCAGTTTTGTGTCTATCCTAAAGGTTTTAGTTTTCATGCAACAATCTTGTTTAACATCCAAGAAGAGTAAAGTGCAGCTTATATAAATAAATTGCAATAAAGTAAATTACAATAAAATAGAAGCGTACCTGGAGAGTCTTCTCGTCATTCCAAGCTGCACTTAAAACACATGTTACGACATTTAAATGTTTATAACAAGTACCTTGGTAAAGCTAAGGGAAGGGTTTTGGTTGACTCCAAATTTCTAATCCTATTGCTAGTCATCTATTATGACGTATAGGTTCTTGTATTTTTGTATAAGGATGATTTTCTTCATTAAAGAACAATTAAATTCAGTCGTTCTTCTAAAACATCCCATCATATTGAGGAAGTGTTTAGGACGAGTCCTAAACATCTTTTCGATATTTTTGGGATTATTTTGAGTCCAAATGAGTTTTATTGCACAAGTGAATTAATCATCCCAAAATTTAGTTTAGTTTCTTGCTCAGTGAATTAGGATGTTTGATTATCCTATAAGTAAAGTGACAATTCACTTGATGCTTTACTTAAGAGTTATAATGATAAAAGTCTTTAAGGGCAAATCAATTTATTAAGAAATTCAACGATTTAAAATTAGAATTAATGTTTTAAGGTGATTTAGATTAGTTATAAAGTTTTAATAAATTTATGTTTGGAATAGTGTTCAAGTTGTTTTATTCTTAAGTGTTTTAAACCATTTGATTTGAAAGAGGAGTTTAAATTATTTAATTTAGACTTTAATGATTTAATTTTAATTTAATTGCAATATTCTAGATTAACTTTTAATTGGTTTGATTATTCTTTTTTTTAATTAAGAATTTATTTTTATGAAATTGATTTTGATGTTTCAAGTTTGTTTTAAATTTGCTTTCAAGTGATTTTTGAAATTAATTTTTTTTTAATGTTTTAAATTTATTTCAATTTAATTATCAAGTTGTTTAATGTTTTAAGTTTTAATTTAGTTAAGGTTCACTTTCCTTTTAATTATTTAATTATTAATTTCAATTATCACTTTAAATTTAATTAAAAGTTAAATAATATTAAAGTGATTTATTTAAGTATTTTAGTTTAAGTTATTATAGTTTCTCTAAATTATATCCCCATTTTAATGATCCAAATTTTAACTTATTCTTCCAAAATTCAAATTATTTAATTAATTAAGGTTTACTTTAAATATTTTCAAGATGATTAATGGGTTTCTACCCCTTAATTCTCCAGGTTTCAATCTTTAATGAAAATTTTAAAATCAGATATTTTACCCTCCCCTTGATTAAACCTAAATATTAATTAGGGTTAAAATCCTTTAATTACCTTTATGCCCCTTTAGGCTTATTTATTTCATAACTCACTAAATTGAGCTCAAATGAACTTAAAATTTTTATGTCACTTCACTCATATGTCAATTAAGACATTAGAGGAGAATATGTGATTTTTCTGAATTTAGTTTAATTTATATAATTATTTTAATGAAAATAGGGATTTTCAATGGAAATTCAACAACATAACCAAGGTAAGGTTCCTATCCTTAAGAAAATTATGGGACATTTCTAATGACCAGTGGACCACTTGGACCAATTTTAGTGATTTTTTAAATTATATTTTATTTATTATAATTATTTTGATTTTTAGAGAGTTAATTAATTATAAAATTAAATAAAGGTTGAAAATTAAGTTTTATATTTTTCTTAAATCTCTCTGACCTCAAGGAGTTCAGAGTAACAAATTTTATAATTTTCTAATTTTTCTTTGATTTATTAGAATTAATTTAGTGAAAAGGTTGGGAAATTCATGTTTTAATTCAAAAATTGTTTTAAGCATTTAAAATTCAATATCTTTACTTTGAGACTTGGGAAAAATATTTGGTTTGTTCCTAAGTGATTAGGAGTCAAAATATGACATTTTTATGATTTTTAATATCTTTATGATTTTTATTATTTTTTTAATTATTAAAATATTAAAATATGGTGAAAAATGAAGATTTTTAAAAAATTCCAATTTTAATCTTCATAGACTCCTCTGATACCAGAGAAGCTCAAAAACCAATTTTATGAATTTTCAAACTGTATTTTTGGAGTTATGAATTTTTAAAATTTAATTTTGGTCATGTGATTTAATTAATCCATTTAGTGGGGTTAAACATTTCCAATTGATTCCAAATTTTTATGTGAGGTCCCTCTGATCCTAAAGATCAGTGGAGAATTATTTTCAAGTTCTTTTGATTTGTGGTTAACCCTAATTAATTAAAGTTCAGTTTTGATTAATTAGGCCAATTAGGGTTATTCTTAATGAATTAATTCAAAATATTATTCTAGGGTCCTCTGGTCCTAAGAAACTTCCCCAATATTTTCCTAGCATTTTCTAAGCAATATGCTAATTAATGGAATTAAAATACCAAAAACAGTGACATAAACTTGAAAAATACATAACTTGCCATAGAGATGGCCTCTGACCTTGAAAAATTCAGAAAATTTTCCCAAAATCAGAGGCTTCAAAAGCCCTATGATCTCATGCCATGGTGAATTGTCTATGCAAATGGAGAATTAAAATACTAAAATGAGTAAATAATTAATTAAAAATAAAATACTCATCAAAATAACTTGATTTCTTTTCCACATTATTCTCCTCTATTCACTGAGCAAGAAGGTATTTTTAGTTTATTTTTGTGATTTTTCTACACAAAGATATGGATTTTCTAAGTTCTGGGTATTTAAATAAATAAAAAAATCCATATTTTTCTACTTATCCATGCGGCGCCGACTCATCCTCGGCAGCTCCGAAAGCCCACGCGTCGAGCTCCCATTCGACGCCGCCATCTGACTCAGTGCTCTGGGGGCCCGCGGTTCATATATCGTCCTTCGATCCGGTACAATCTGGACCACCCACTCGATACATGCTCAATCGGACGGCGCCTGGTCATCGTCTACGACTAGCGTGTACCCGTGACCGTCCACACTAAAAACCTAAGAACTCTCTCATTTCTCAACGGATTTTCGTGTTTTTTATGCTCTAGGATTCATCTTGAAGAGACGAACACATCCATACAGTTTACATGCTATGAAATTAAGCCAATCAAAATAGAGAATCACTGGAAGCTCGGGAGGAAGGAGAGGTTTATACCTTGGCTCTGAGAAGTGAAGCTTCAATCAGAGAGTTGTGGCACCTTCGATTGCACCCAAGGAGGCTCCAGATGAAGTCTCTGGCTCTGGGGAATTGCCTAGGTACAACTTCCACCAAGCCCGATTTCAAAGCTTGGCCGATAGAGAGAATGGTTGGCCTGGTGAGGGGGCTTCCACTTGGGAACTCCTTCTCTTAGTCCTGTGCAGGTGTGGGTGAGTTTAATTTGATTTTGGTGGAGGTTTCAGAGTTGTCCTGGTTTTTGGGTGGATTTTCGACCGAGAAATCGAGCTCCGTTAATGGGGATTATGGCAAAGGGACACCGGGATCAATTGCTCTCAGTTAGGAGAGGGTCCTGGAGCAATTTTGCGCAGTTTTGTTAAGCTCGGTTCATCATCTTGTTTGGCCGAGAAGGTGGTGGGTTTCAATAGGCATGGTCGGAGGGCCTCCTGTGGGGAGTTAGTGGCTCGAGATCGACCGCCTTGGTCAAGTGAAGAACAACCATGGAGTCCAATCGAGTTGGGACAGACTTCAGCTAGTGAGTTTGAATTTTTGAATCAAATGGGTGCTCTCGGCCATGGTGTTTTCCCGCGACTGTGGTGGCTGGCCGGCCAGGCATGGGTCACCCTCAGGATCAGTGAGGTCAGGGTTTGAATTTGGTGCAAGAAATGGAGGTTGTCCATGAGTAAAGAGCTTGGCTTTAAGTGGTATGGTGAGGGGGTAATTTTAGGTTTAATTGGATCAAGTCATGGGTTTGGGTTGAGTGCATCACCCAAGGCTGGTTTGGGCTGAAGAGAAAGTCACTTGGGTCAGCTTGATTTGTGGGGTCAAGTCGCAATCCAAGTACAATTAAGTTTAAGCATAGGTTAAGGAAAGCATGGGAATGTTTAATCAACTTTAAGGGAATCATTAAAGGGCTCCCCTCTCTTGCCATAAATGGATTGATGACAAGGCAAGCTATCATGGCTTCATATGGCTTGTGAATAACTCCATTGTGGCTTCATTTGGCTTTGGAAAAGTCAAGTCATTTGCATGAAGAAGGATATTGGCATTTTTGATGATTTTAAGGGAGATTGCAATGAGGCCAAGATTGGAATAATTTGATGATCAATTAGAACTTTAGGTATTGATTTAAGTCAAAGGGGTGATGAGGGGAAATTTCATGTGGGCTTTGGAATGGGTTTTATGCTTTAAGGATTTGGTGGAAGTGGGCTTTTAAATGTTTTAAGGGAGTGGGCTTTTTAGATTTGGAAATGAACTTTTGGTTAAAAATTTGGTAAGGGGTTGGGCCAAATAAATGTTGGGTTTAGTTTAGGGATGTGTCATGAACATTTTAGAAAGCATTTGGTATCATTTAGAGTGGAATTGGATTTAATTTGGGCTTTTTTTGGTAAAGGGACAAAAGTGGGTCACATTGGGCTAACTTGGGCTAAGGTTGGGCTAAGGTTAGATTTGATGTAAAATTAATGTTGAGAAATATTTATGGGAGTGTCACAAAGAGTTTTCAACTTTGGTTGGGCTTTGATTTCGAAATTTGGGCCAATTTGGGTTTATGGTGGGTTTAGGCACAAAATTGGGATTTTGGTTTTGGGTTAGGTTTGGATGGAGTTTAGGTTCAAATTTTGGGAAAATCTAGTTAGTTTTTTGTTTATGGGGATATTGGGAAGGTTTTAAAAAGATTTGGGGCCAATTGGAGTTGAATCGGGTCGGTTTGGGCTAAGTTTAGGTCATGAGCCAAAATCGGGCTTTAAGCTTCAAATTGGAATTGGATCCAAATGTTAATCAAATTGGGCTTGGATTTGGTCTAAATTGATATTGGGGATAATGAATTGAAGTTTAGAATTGAATTCGATCAAAATTGAGGTCAATTGGGTTGATTTGGTTTGACATTGGGTCCACTTGGGTTAAGAATGGGTCAAATTGGGGGTTTTGGTAAAAGTGGGTTAAATTGAAAAAATTGGCTTATGGTGCAGTTGAACAAAATGAAATTAGGAATATTTGGGATTTTTTGGAATTTTCTAGGAATTTTTGGAATTTATGGATTTTTTGGTTAAAAAGGGCATTTTTGGTATTTGGAGGGTATTGGGGGTATTTTTGGAAATTTTGGTATATTTGGCTAAGGATGATCAATTTGAATGGTGGGAAATTTTTAGGATTGGTTTTGAGGAATTTTGGGTAATTTAGGTGATTTTACAAATTTTGGGTAGCTTCAAGGACATTTGGTAGGTTTGGTGGGTGTAGGGCCCCGGGGGTCAAAAATTGAAATTTTGGAAAAATGAAGATTGATCAAGTTTGAATAGAATGGAATCTCTTTGGTTGAGATATGAAGTCATATCAAGCTCATAAGAGCCATGAGATGAATCATTTGAGGCATTCACTATGTTGTTCCCAACCCTCTTAGCCAAGGGCTTAGGGGTTGAGGACCATCCATATCAATTACCTACATGAGTCAGGAAGTCAAGCTGGGTATGAATGGTTTTAGGATTTAGAATGTGTGTGAAAGTGTAATGTGTGCAGGTCAACCCTCACCGGACCAGGCCACCCAGTGTAGTCCTAAGGCCAAAGAGACCTATAGAGAACTCATCCTTTAAACCTCCACATTTGATCTTAACCCTCCAAGTAACTTAGAGGTTTACAATCAAGCTTATGGGGTTTGCAGGGAGTTAAGAGGTGTTTAAATTTCTAAGTGGTGGGTTACATTTCTAATCCTCTAAGATAGTCAAAGGGAAAGCCTAAGGCTAGATCCTAAGTACAAAGGAGAGAGAAGAGAAAAGACCTCATTAAAAATGAGGTCAACACTTCTTTGTCTCCTGTTGTGGCAGCTTCTCTGATATAGTGCCTGGCAAAGGCTTGGAAGGTCACATAAATTTGAGCGGGGGTTTGCACTGAAGTGGTCTAAATCTAATCTAGCATCCTCTTGGAGGATCTAGTCCAAACCATGCTTTATCCATCCTATACTACATATGGTTCTATAAGACTAATTGGCTCGACCATAATCATATTTACAGAACCTCTTTCAGGTTATTTCAAATAGTCTTTGAGAATTATTATGTTTCCACAATTGAAATTCCCCTTCAGCCAATCCTTGAAGTTAAAACAACCCTCTATGGTATGCCTGAGCAATTAGAGGTATGGACAACTGTCAGGGTGATCCTTCTTATCTACTTCCTTCAGTTTCTTGGGCTCAAGTAATCTGAACTCAGGCTTATTGATCTAGTTCTGGAACATCTTTGCTACTGCTTCATTATTAAAGGAGTGCACCCTGTTCAACCGATCTTATATCGACAAACCCTATTTCCCATCTATTTTGTATGGTCTCTGCTGAAACGACTACTAGCTAGGCTAACTGTACTGCTGACAATACTGATGTGGACGCTGGCCATACCGTGGCGGATGTTGACTATACTGCGATGGTTGCTGATAATCCTGACATTACTGCTCAGTCAGAATCCTCATCGGTTGCTTGCCTTTGTCGACCATTGCCACTGTTTCAGACTTCTTTCTGAACATCTTAACCGGTCTGGGATTTTCATTCTTTTCTAGAAATTCTGTGTTTATCCTCTTTTTTTAGGGTACTAGCCTTACTAAGCAGCTTCTCAAATGACTTAATTGTAAGTCTCTTAAACATGAAGGCTACTGGATCATTGATACTCTTCAGTAGGATCTCGATCGCATGCTATTCCTGCAACTGTGGTTCCCAATTCATGCTTAGATTCCTCCAACGTAGCATGTACGCCACCAAACTCTCCGTGGGTTTCTGACGTTCTACCACAAGATCTCCTATAGTGACATGATACTGAGCCCTGATGAACCTCTTACAAACAGACTTTCCAACTTTACAAATGTCTTGATCAATCTATTGGGCAACTTTGCATACCAGTTGAATACAATCCTTGAGAGGTTGCTCACAAACTATTGAAATAGTAATGCCTCATTACCCCCCACACAGCAACAGGTTGCTTGGAAGTGTGTAACATTCTGTCAGGGGTTTCCTGTCCCATCAAATCTCTCGAAGGTTAGTGGCACAAAGCCCTTAAAATATAGTATGGCAGGATCTACCCTTAAAACCAATTTTTGTCCTCCTTATTGGGGCTAAGAGTTCTCTCACATGTTGTCTAACCATCTGTCTGATATCTTTTTCCGCTACCATGTTCTAAGTTGAATCCTTCTTTAGTGGCTCTTCTTTAGTGGAAAAAGTAACTTATTTCCTTTCATCTGTAATGTGCACAATCTCAGGCTAGTTCACCTTTGAAGATATCATCTTTGGTGATTGAGTTTGTCTTTAGAGTGTGGCCATAGAGAGCATCATCGCCTCTAGCTTCTTCTCCAATCAGTTGACCTGTTCATCTCTTTGACGGATGGCCCTTTGCAATTCATCCATAGTATTCTTCTTGAACAAAGGTGGAGCATCGCGTACAGATGACATGGCCTGGTTTCAACGACATTGATTTTTGTGAAGTCCTCATCGATGTAGTCTGACAAGTCACAATCATTATTTTTTATGTCCATTCCTCATTCTTTTGCCAATTTCGTAAACTTGGCTCTAAGCATTCCCAACTTAACATCAACTTCCCTCCCTTTAACTATCTTGAGATCAGTTGGCACTTCCTAGTTAACATTCCTTTCTATAATTAGCTCTAAATCATTCGTAACCATGAAAGCTAGAGTATCAGACATCTGAAAGTATTGGTATGGCAACCTTAGGTATCCACACTTTCTTCCTCGACGATGATGTTTTGAGACAGGGTACCTCGATAGCAACATTGGCGCATTGAAAGGAAGTATGTTCCCTAGTGTGTGGACCAGATATATTAGTGAACGATCTTTTCCATTATTACCCTTTAGGGGTTCTTCATAAATGGCAGTAGGTGGTATCCTTGGACCCAAACGAGACTTATTGATTTGAGCTATGTAGGTCTCCACACAATGGTAGCAACATCGGCGACAATGATAATGGTGCTAATGATTTTGGCCTAGATGGTGTTCTACTTCCGGAATTTGATCCATAAGTCACAAAAGAAGATATGATTAATATGTCGAAAAGATTTGAGACCTAGGCTAGCATCATTAATAGGCATACATAGTTTGTCCCATTTGAGCCACTGTAACTGTTTGTGTCTCATCTCTTAAAGAAATTTGTTAAGTAGCATCTTAGATAAGAAATTTGTTAAGTAGCATCTTAGATAAGAAATTTGTTAAGTAGCATCTCCAAAATCTTTGTGTGCTTTTTTTCATCTTCATCATTTACAAAATGTACATAGGAAATGAGGATAGGATGCTTTTGCTAAGTTTGAGTCTTCCACCATTTCATAGATACACATTTGTCCAGCAAGAAATTTGTATTGAAAATTTGGCCACCATTTCATCAAAATGTGTTTGCTTTTTTCATCTTTTGATGAGTTGAACACCTAAATACATTAAGGGGAGAAAATCAATATTGAAAATGGTATAATCCTTAATCTAGTTTTTAGAGGATGGCTTCATGTTATTGCTGAATATAATTTGAAATTTGTGGGAATTGAGTGAGACCAAAAAGTTCCTGAAACCTTGTGAGAATACTACATATCTTCCTTATAGTAGATTTATATGTATTAGAAAAGATGATCACATCATCAATATATATGAGATGACTAACAATATAATTAGCTTTATTAGCAAACCTAATGTGGCCATGGGATTGATATGCTTTGTTGAGCTGCCTTGACAGATAATCCATCGCAAGAATGAAGATGGAGGAGAGAGGGGGTCTCCTTGTTTTATCATTCTAAAAGCCTGGAAGAAGACATGAGAGTTCCCATTAACTAAAATATTGCAATAATTGTTATGCAACCACCTTTGAATAATCGGATAGAAACAATGATTGAATTCACTTGCTTGAAACACTTCCCTGATGAACTTCCAGTTGATACTATCATAGGCTTTTTTGGGATCTAGCTTAAACATGAGATTAGTAGCTCTACATGGTTTGTCAATATCTAGCAATAATTCCCGAGTGAGTAACAATTTATCAGTAACATGTCTTCCCCTCACAAACGCTGATTGGTTAGAAGAAATAATCTCATGAAGGAAGGGTTGAAGCCTAGAGAACAATATCTTACTTATTATTTTGGAGATCATCGTAGTGAGTGAAATGAGTCTGAAGTTGTCCAAGTAGGTTTTGCTTTCATCCTTAGAGATTAAGGTAATAGTAGACATAGCAAAATACTTAGGCATGTTCTCCCCCTAAAAAAAACTCTGCACTACAGCTATAACCTCCTTCTTCACAGTAGACCAAGATTTATTTTAAAACTCTGATAAGAAGCCATTTATCCTAGCAGCTTTGTCACCATCAATAGTAGATAAAGTCATCTATATTTCTTCTTCATAGTGGATGAAATATATCTCAATATGTCTAGTTAGTTCCAACTCTTCTGCAAATAATTATGTGTTCAAATGTTGTTGATCACAGAGGTGACGTACATTCATAAAACTTTGAAAATGTTGGACAACATTATTTGCAATCAAATGAGAGTCAATGAGCCATTCATTGTTAAAGCCTCTGATTTTAAAAATAGCATTTTTTCCTCCATTTTTTTATGCAAGCTTGGTAGTAGTATGCCTATCTCCTTTAATGAATTTTATATTAGCAACTTTTTGCCTGAACAGTTGCTCCTCCCAATTGATAGCTTGTATGATCTTCTAATTGTCTTCCAAAAGTTCATTCCCACCTTTTAATCCCAATGCCTCAGCCTATTTAACTTTCAGTACTTACAATTAAGCCTCCTATATCTTCTTTGATAGATGCCCAAAGCATTCCCAATTCCAATTTTTCAGCTTCTTGGCTACAGATTTCTTGGCTATTTCACAATATTTTCTATGTTATATTTCCCTATATGGGTTGCCAAACTGACTACATAAATGTTAAGTAGTCTTGGTGCTTAGTCCAGACATTATAGAATATGAATCCGAAGTTGGGCTTAGAACTAGTTCCAGAAATGGTCAACAAGAGTGATCTGTGATCTAAGCAGGTGTAGGGGAGATGTGTGACAACAGAGTGAAGTTATTTCTCCATACAATTAAGGTTGACAAGAAAACAGTCCAGCCTTTCATGTAGTTTACCTCTCTTCCAAGTATAGAATGGGTCAAACTGATTTAACTCCACAAGATTGGCTGCTTTAATCTTATCTGAAAAAATTATCATACTGCTCAAATTGATTGGTCTATCCCACCTCCCATCCCCACCCCCTCACCCCCCATTTTTCATTAGGATAAGCAATATTATTGAAATCTCCTTGATGCGATGTGACTTTAAATATGCTTTAAAATACAAGAATTTGATACCACTTTTTAGAAGATTTAACCTCCAGCAAATGGTGCCAAAAACTTGATGTGCGAGGTTTACTTTTATAATTTTATATTTAGATTTAATTATTGTAAAAGTCACAATTTTAAACGCAAGTATACGTATCGTTCAAGTAATACAGGGCTCTAGTGGAGTCCAGGTTATGGATCCCATAGGGATAGTGAAATAAAAAGTAAAATATAAGTAATATTTTGAAATTTTCTTATGCAACTTATATATACCTTTTTTTATATTCAAATAATAATTTTTACTAAAATAAAAGAAGCAGTAAGCAGTAAATTAAAATAAGCAGTAATTAAAATTCTATGCATGTGTAAAAATGACTTTCTCCTTTTTCAACTAATCCAAGAATTATAGATTAATTATCTTTTGTAGGGAATTAAGATTATGGTATTGTGTCAAATAGAAGCATTCCTATTTTTTACCCTTTGGTCCAAGTGCAAAGAACATTGACTAATCTATAGTTAGGCTCAGGATGTCTTATTAGTAGAATGGGTTAATTTAGGCTCACACTACTAGATGTCCAAGAGTGGCTATAGTCGGCCCTACCAATTACCCGTTACCTTTCTATAAACCAAATTATTAGAATTTAGTCTGTCACTCTAAAAACTAATTAATTCTACGCCCAATAAATAATATCTTCCTATTTATTTGCACTTCACCTTAAACAATCCACGTATAGCCTGCGATTACTTAAGGATTCATGTGATATCTACTAGTTAAGAATTTATCTCTGGATAGGTCTCAACATTCTTCAACAGGTTTTAACAAATTAAATAGCCAATTTAAAAAGTAAACTAAGATCAGGTATTAATATCATCACAATATTTTAAAATATTTTATATTTAATTCTCCTACAAAATTTAATTAATTTATAATCTTTTCATAGTTGAAAGGAGAAAGTTAACTAACTACTTAGAACTCGTTAAAATAACACAACAAAATATATTTATAAAACTTTAAACCAAAGTACAAATACTTATCTGAAGTGTTCCTTCAAGAGCTCCGCTGACTTCTACTAACTCCAAAGCAATGATGAAAGACTCTAACAGCAATTACACACTCTAAACACTCAAAATAAACTCACTAGATACAAAATTCAGTGGCACCCTAAGTATGGAAGAGACTAAATTAAATTAGAGATGAGAGAGAAGATGCTAAAATGGGTATGTGTACTAAGAGGGGGGGTTTTGGTGCGATTTTCTCTGTGGAATGGGCTCATATTCTGAATTTGACCAGGGGTTGCTTAAGACACCTCTTCAAAATTCGTCCAAATTCAATGTATCTTCTAGAAGGTAACTGTCGCGCCTAGGCGCCGAGATCTGGCGCCTAGGCGCCGGACTCCGTGACCAGGTCTTTCGCACCTCTTCACTTTAGGTCGCACCTCTTCGCGATCCAGACCGTTTCCTTGTGTCCAAATACATTGTATCACATGTCTTATATATTAGGAATAACTTCCAGTCTTCTAAAAGCTCCAATAACCACTTAACACCATCAAAATAACTGCCCAAAGTCATCAAAAAAACTTAACAGCGTTGTATCGAACAGGCGCTTAGGCGTTGGACTCTGGCGCCTACGCGTCAGGCCAATAATTCCAAAAATTGCTCCATAAGCTCCATTTTTGCTACTTTTTGCTTCTTTTTCCTTCTTTTTCTTTCTTGGACTCTTTTTAATCATCTACATCCAAAAACATGAAAATACCTTTCATTAAAGCATAATATCATTAAGAATTGAATCATAAATAAGGCATAAAAATGGGTATTTTTTTAGGTATATCAAATTCTCCCAATTTAAAAGTTACTTATCCTCAAATAAACCTTATAATTACATAAAATAGATAACATTTGGAATGAAGTTAAAATATTTAAGATTTCTTAAAATTTTTGGTTTTATAAATGTTTTTGCAAATCATTAACCAAATTTCACTAATTAAGTTTAATTTTTAGAATTTAAGAATATTTAACTACCAAATCATAAGACTTCTAATTTTTTCATTTATTTCAAGAATAATTGTAATTTTTCACATTAAGGTCTCATAGAATATTTACAAGAAGAATATTTTCATGAAATATATTTTTTTAGTAAAAATACATGTACATAGAAATTAAGTTAAAAATGTAATAGTTTTCTTACTATAAGATAATTCAAGTGAAGCCAATTTTTGATTAGACATTTCCTTAAGCTTCTCCTCACTTTCCTTTTCTTTTTTTTTCATTTCTTTTCTCTCTCTTTTTTTTCTGGATTGTTTTTCAATCTCTTTTTTTTAAGTGAGGATTACTATTTTTGGATAGCCTGTTAAAGATTTTGAACTTCATTATCCTTAACTTATTTTCAAAAACTTATACATTCTTACTTAATAAATATGACATTAATAATTTATTATTTTTCAAAAAATATTTCAATCTTTTCTTTTTCAAGCAATAATCTTGATTCCTTAGTATTTCAAAAATACAATTCTCTTTACTATAAATAGAAAAATTTTGATCTTATTATTCTTTAAGCTAATTAATTCTATTCTTAAAATCAATCAAAATTTTTGAAATTTTAGTTAAGTTTACTAAAATTTTTATAAATTCAAAAATTTAGGTAATCTTAAACAAATTTTTCATTCCTTTTGTTATGTTAATATATTTTTATAGAAAATATTAGTTCTTTAAGTACAAATAATATTTAAATTTGATAGATATTTTTCCTTCCCCCAAACTTGAACTTTAGTATAAATATGAATTATGAGATTTTCCAAAGCATGAGAGAAAGATAAAAACAGGAATTAATCTAAGTATAACAATGATGTAGTAAGGAAAAACTAACTTCTACTTCTACAAATGCTTCAATATGAATATAACAGAAATAATTAAGCATATATAGAAAAGTTCTGCAGAGCAGGAGTTAATTTTTAAAAATAAATATTTTTTTTTATTTTAAACATGCAAATTTACTAACTATTCATAAACACTAAATAATAGGCTGAAACAGAAATAAACTATTATAGAAATTCATTCACATCTCAGTCTTAAACACACATCAGATAAGCTAAAAAAAATAGTTTTAACCTAAAAAGTTCACAACAATTCTAACAAATAACATCACAATAAATAGTACAAGAAATAAGAAAACACTCTAAAAACAGAATCAATAAACTCTAGAGATAAGTCAAGCTACTAATCACTGTCTGTAGCTTCATCATCGTCATCACCAAAAGAGAACTCCATATCCTTAGGATCAACATAGGGTGAAAATCTGGGACTTGTAGGGAACTGAACATCATGCTCTCCCTTCAGAAATCTCACTAAAGACTATGAATATTCAGCATCAAAATCACCCTTTCTTTGTGTATACTCAGAATGGTGATCAATCTTCTTGTCTATGGTATCTACTCTGCAGTGAGTTAAGAATAACTCATGCTGCTGCGCTATGAACTGATCATGCATGGTTTCCCAAAATGTAGATGATGGCTCAGCAGAAGTAGATGGTCTAGAAGTAGAAGCTCTACTTGAAGTAGGTAATGAACCAGCAGGTGCAGTAGAACTCTTACCTCGCAGTCGATCATAAATGCTGACGCTTTCTCTTCTTATAGGCTTCGTCGACTTGAGCTTTTCCTCAGAAAGCTCAGCAACTACTCCAGCACTTTGACATAGAGAATAGATCAGTGATGGAAAACCAAGTCCAATAGATGTGCTAGAACGAGCAGTAGCCTCCACAGAATCATAAATAATGCTCCCTACATCAATAGACTTACTCTCTTGAATGCAGTAGTTTAGAATAGCTCTATCTCTGGTAACCTCACTCAGATGACTGGATGGAAGGAGACGAGCAGAAATAAAGTAGTGCCATGCCTTGGAAACACCATTAAGCATAGAAGATGAAAAATTTACCCTTTTTCCATTTCGAGTCTTCCAGGCTCCAGTAGTATCAGTCAGGTAGGCAATGATCATGTCCAAATCTTCCTCAGATGGACATAAACCTGAGTAATAACACTCAATGTTTGGTGGCAGGCCATAGAAAATGTTGATGCGTTCCAACTCCTCAAACAAAAATCTCATATTCCTCCGCATCCATGAAATTAACATAAAATTCTCTAACAACCGGGATAACGGTAAATACAGTGAAATAGCAAAATCGTTGTGAGTTGAGTGCAACGATTGTCTCCTCAATTCTTCCTCCAGGATTATAAAACTTTGCTCTGAGATAAACTTTCGAGTCGTAGCAAAATCATTATATCGGAAATGTGCAGCAGCACTGATGAACTTCTACGATCAAAGTTTTCTCGTTCTATTCCGCGCTTAGATTTAGGTGTCATCTAAACGTGAAACAAAAACATGAAATAAATTCAACGGATCTAAAAAAATAAACTAATTTAATCTTTTCAAACTTTAAATAGCTTAAACACTCATGGATTTAACCATAAAAAATCAAAATTTTTCTCAAAATTTTGGTTTTTCTAGATGAGAGCAAAATCCATGGTGAAAATAAAAAATAATGACTTTATAATGTAGATCTGACCTCGAGATGAAGAAATCGGGTGATTTCAAGCCCAAAAACTTGAAAATCTGGCTCTAAATGGGATCTCTAGGTGGTATTTTCATGAAATACTGTAGAGAAGGAAGCTTAGGCGTCAAAAAATAGCATGGGGAGTTTAAGAATATAAGTTTTCGGGTTTAGGCCGAACCGGCGCCTAATTCTGGTCTCTAAGCGCCAGACTCGCCTTTCCAAAAATTCAATTTAAATTAAATATTTTCCACCAAATCTTATCAAATTTGACTCCTAATTACTCTTATGAGAGTATTAATACAATTTATATCCTCCAAATATTTTCATAATCAATTTAAAATGAAAGTATAGATCCACATAAATGTATCCAAATTCTTCAATTCAAAATCCTAATATCATTCCAAATTCAACAATCTTCAGTACAAGACTTGTATCAAGGTTTAATGTTTTATAAATAACACTAACAATCAACAACGCAAACATTCAAATCCAACAACACACATTGAACAATTTAAGCAAATACACACATTAGATATTCAAGATACTAAAATAAGACTCGATCACACCTAAAACACATATAGAATCTATTTAACACCGATCTTCAATTTCCATCTCTTTCATAATGAAGTTCACTAGGACTGAAGGGATAGAACACCAACGCCCTTAGAAATTCCAAAGTCGTCTTTTCATCAATCCACTTGTTCTTTGCGTACATTTCTACTTGAGCATCATGATAGGCAGCCATGTGATCAGATTGAAGTTTGGTTTGTCATTCCAAGTGTTCGTATTGGTGATACATCTCATGGAGATGATTACCAATACTTTGAAGTTCTGGTTCAATCTTATCCCTTCGACTAAACATCTTTCCCAAACTAACAGCAATAAAACCATTAAAATAAGGTTGAGGATCTTTAGGAGATTTGTCTCTTACCTCATTTCCATGATTTCCTCTATCCATGGCCTCCAAATTCTTCCTAACTCCTCCAAAATTAATTGCTCTGGTCGAAATTAGTGTGTCTATGGGATTGGGGACGAAAAATGGGCTATAAATAAAGAGATTTCGTGTGAAAAACTGAAGAAATTCAGTTTTTCCACGATCTTTAACCACGATGCTTAGGCACCGGAATCTGGCGCCTAGGCGCCGGATCATCGATACGCTAGTTATTCTGGTGCTTAGGTGCCAACTTTTGGCGCCTAGGCCCCGAAACCTTGATCTACTCCGATTCGCCTATCATCAAATTTTACAAAGTTTCGATCGTAAAAATAGGTCTATTAAACAAGTATGATCAACACACAAACACAATTACGAAAAATTCAAATCACAAACAATCACAAACGAAGGTTAACTTGATCTCCTTTTTACTCACATTTCACAGAGAGTGGTCCAAGTCCAATTTCTATATATTTCAAGAAAATGTTTAGCTTAAGCCAATACAGACTTGTTAGCCTTCTGTTTCTAGAAGTTATATACAAATTCAGTCAAGACCAAGGCATAACCTTATAGTGATAATTAAACATAAACTAATAAATATGGGTTGCCTCCCACAAAGTGCTTGGTTTAATGTCGTCAGCCCAACCTAATTAATTTAATTAATCGGGTAGATTCAGCTCATAAGCCTCTTTGTAATTTAATTTCATTTCTCCCATATAAGGCTTTAGTCTTAATCCGTTAACTTCAAATACTTTTCCAGTTTTGGGATCTTTAATATCCACAGCTCCATAAGGGTATACTTTCTCAATAATAAATGATCCCATCCATTTAGATTTTAATTTTCCAGGAAAAAGTCTTAAACGAGCATTAAATAATAATACATCTTGTCCAGGCTCGAATATTTTTCTTGAAATCATTTTGTCATGCAATTTCTTCATTCTTTCTTTACAAATTCTTGCATTTTCATAAGACTCATTTCTAATCTCTTCCATTTCATTCAGTTGTAATAATCATTTTTCTCCTGCAGTATTCAAATTATAATTGAACTCTTTTATAGCCCAATAAGCTTTATGCTCCAGTTCAACAGGTAAGTGACAATGTTTACCATAAATTAACCGATAAGGTGACATTCCGATAGGTGTCTTATAAGCTGTTCTATAATCCCATAATGCAGAATCAAGTCTATCAACCCAGTCAGTCCTTTTAGGATTAACAGTCTTTTCCAATATTCTTTTAATTTCTTTGTTTGATACTTCAGTCATTCCACTTGTTTGAGGATGATAAGCAGTTGCAATTCTATGCTTAATTCTGAATTTTTCCAACAATGATTGAATTCTTATATTTCTGAAATGACTTCTCCCATTTGTGATAATTATCCTAGGCATTCCAAAAGTTGTAAAAATTATTTTCTTTAAAAATTTCGAAACACTTTTGGAATCACAGTTGGGTAAAGCTACAGCTTCGATCCACTTTGAAACATAATCAACTACTAATAAAATATAAATCTTTCCAGATGATGGTACGAATGGTCCCATAAAGTCTAAACCCCATACATCAAAATTTTGATTTCTAATATAAAGTTTAGAGGCATTTCATCTTTTCTGGATAAATTTCCTATTCTTTGACATCGATCACAAGTTTTCACATAATGTCCAACGTTTATAAATAAATTAGGACAATAAAATCCAGAATTTAAAATTTTAAATGCAGTTTTATTCACTCCAAAGTGTCTTCCAAATTCAGAATCATGACATTTTTGAATAATTGCAAAAGTTTCTTTATAAGGGACACATCTTCGAATCACATAATCTCTTCCTATTTTAAATAAATGAGAATCTTCCCAAATATATGATTTACAATCATTCCTGAATTTCTTAATATACTTATTATTCATCTCATATGGTAAAATATTGCTAACCAAGTAGTTAACTATATCTGCATACCACGACATTTGTAATCCTTGAATGACATATATATGCTCATCCGGGAATTTCTCATTTATATTTTCTTCATAAATCTTCTCATTATTGTTTTTGATTCTTGATAAATGATCAGCAATTTGGTTGTCAGTCCCTCTTATGTTCACAATTTCAAAATCAAATTCTTGCAAAAGTAAAACCCATCTGATCAATCTAGGTTTAGCATCCTTTTTAGATATTAAATACTTAATAGCAGAATGATCAGTATGCACAATTCATTTTGTTCCAAGAAGATATGCTCTAAATTTATCAAAGGCATATACTATTGCTAACAGCTCTATTTCAGGAGTAGTGTAATTTATTTGAGTTTCATTAAGAGTTTTGCTAGCATAGTATATAACTTTGAAAATATTCTCATATTTCTGTCCTAATACAGCTCCGATTACATAATCACTTGCATCACACATTAATTCAAAAGGTTTATTCCAATCAGGTGCAATAATGACAGGTGCAGTGATTAACTTTTCTTTTAGAATATTGAACGCGTTCAGACAATCTTCATTAAATTCAAATTTAGGTTCTTTTTCCAATAAATGGCAAAGAGGTTTAGCAATATTAGAAAAATCCTTTATATATCTTCTATAAAATCCAGCATGACCTAGAAAACTTCTTACATCAGTAACAGTAGTAGGTGGTTGCAGTTCAACAATAATTTTCACTTTTGCTTGATCAACTTCCATCCCTATTTGTGAAACTTTATGTTCAAGTACAATGCCTTCTATGACCATAAATTGACATTTTTCTCAGTTTAGAACTAAATTTGTTTCTTCACATCTCTTCAAAATTTTCATTATATTTTCCAAGCAAGATTCAAAAGAAGTTCCAAAAACTAAAAAATCGTCCATGAATACTTCAATTCCTTTATCAATCAAATCACAGAATATTGACATCATACATCTTTGAAAAGTTGCAGGTGCATTGCATAAACCAAAAGGCATTCTTCTAAAGGCAAATGTTCCGTAAGGACTAGTAAATGTTATCTTTTCTTGATCCTCAGGAGCAACAGGAAATTGATGATAACCATTATATTCATCCAGAAAATAGAAATATGAGTGTCCAGCAAGTTTATCCAACATTTGATCCAAGAAAGGTAAAGGAAAATGATCTTTTCTAGTGGCGTTGTTTAATTTTTGATAGTCAATGCAAATTCACCATCCAGTAACTTGTCTTGTTGGGATTAATTCATTCTTTTCATTAACAATGACAGTTACTCCTCCTTTCTTCGGAACACAAAGAATAGGACTTACCCATTGGCTATCCGAAATAGGATAAATAATTCTAGCATCAAACCATTTCAAAATCTTATTCTTAACAACCTCTTTCATAATTGGATTTAATCTTCTTTGAGGTTCAATAGTGGGTTTACAATTTTCTTCCATTAAAATCCTATGCATACAGATTGAATGGCTTATTCCTTTTATATCTGCAATAGTCCAACCAAAAGCTTTCTTATAATTCTTCAGAACTCTAATTAATTTTTCTTCTTGATCTTTGCTTAATTCGAAGATATAATTACGAGGTAAAGTTAATGAATCTTCAAGAAATGCATACTTTAAATGTGCAGGTAACATCTTTAATTCCAGTTCAGGGGCTTTTTCAATTGAGGGTAATAATATCTCATTTGTAGTTGTGTCTAAAATTTCCTAATTTTCATGAATATAATGAGCTTCTTCAGATGAATTTTCTTCATTTAATGACTCATCATATATCATAGATTCTTTATCTTTATCATCAAAAATGACCTTACATCTTTCTTGGTAATGCTTTTCTTTTTCGGGATACCTCATTGATTTCAGAACATTGAATGTTATCTCTTGATCATTAACTCTCATCATTAATTCTCCTTTTTGCACATCAATCATAGCTCGACCGGTAGCAAGAAAAGGTCTTCCTAAAATGATAAGTATTTCTTTATCTTCTTCCATATCTAGAACAATGAAATCTACAGGGAAGATAAATTTATTTACCTTAACGAGAACATCCTCTATAACTCCTTTAGGATAAGTGATCGATCGATCAGCTAACTGAAGAGTTACAGTGGTAGGAGAAATCTCTCATAAATCTAACCTTCGAAAGATTGAAAATGGCATGAGATTAATCCTAGCTCCTAAATCACATAAGACTTTTCCACAGAATTTTTCTCCAATAGCACATGGTATAGTGAAACTTCCGGGATCTTTAAGTTTACGAGGTAATTTCTTCTGAATTATTGCACTACATTCTTCACTCAATGCAACAGTTTCATATGCTTCAAATTTTCTCTTCTTGATTAAAATATCCTTCATAAATTTTGCATAGCTTGGCATTTGCTCTAAAGCTTCAGAAAAAGGAATGTTGATGGTAAGTTTCTTAAAAATTTCAAAGAACTTAGAAAATTAATGGTCAAGCTTCTGCTGTTTAAGTCTTTGAGGAAAAGGTGGTGGTGGTCTTTCAACTTCCACTTCAATAGGTACAACAGTATGATCTTTACTTGGTAAAAGCTTATCTTTAAGTTTTTCAGTCCCTTCAACTTCTTTCTCTTTTTCAATCTCATTCTGTGCTTTCTCTTTTAATTCCTTTCCACTTTTAGGTTGTACATCTTTTGCTTGTTCATGTTCTTTTCCAGATCCTTTAGGATTAATTTCGACATTGCTAGGCAGTGTTCCTTGAGGTCTGTAATTAATGAAATTAGCAATTTGACCCATCTGATTCTCAATATTACGAATAGTAGTGTTTTGACTTTGTAGCTGATTGCTAAGTTGCAAGATCAATTCTTCTACAGACAACTTTTTCTGTTGATTGTTATAACCAGGAGGATAAGTTGGTCTATAGTTTGAATTTCCTTGATTGTTCCAATTTGGATTGGTTTGATGTCCATTACTCCAATTAAAATTAGGATGATTTTTCCAACTAGGATTATAATAATTAGAATAAGGATTATTAGTTTTACTAGCAATAGCTTGCAAAGTTTTCATTGTTTGAGAATAATCAGAATTTGCAGCATTATCATTACTTACATGCGATTTATTAATAGCAAAATTATCTAATTTCTTAGATATCGCAGCCACTTGTGAAGCTAAAATAGAAAATGCTTCATTATCATGAATACTGGCCATTCCTTTAGGATTAACCCTTTCAGAAGGCCATTGAAAATTGTTGTTAGCCATTTCTTCAATTAAGGTGTAGGCTTCTTCAAATGTCTTAGCCATTAAAGAACCACCAAGCAGCGGCATCGATAATTGATTTAAGTGATCCAATAAGTCCATTATAAAATGTTTGAATAATTAACCAATCTGGTAAAGCATGATGAGGACATTTTCTTAATAGTTCTTTAAATCTTTCTCAAGCTTCATAAATTGTTTCTCCATCAAATTGAGTAAATGAAGTAATATCATCTCTCGATTTAGCGGTTTTAGAAGGAGGAAAATATTTAGCAAGGAATTTTTGTGCCATATCTGCCCATGTTTTAATATAACAAGTTGCTAATGAATTAAGCCACATTTTTGCTTTATTTTCTAAGGAAAAAGGAAAGAGTCAAAGCCTAATAGCATCATCAGAAACATTATTATATTTAAAGGTAGCACAAAGTTCTAAAAAGCTAGCAAGGTGTAAATTTGGATCCTCGTTAGGTGTTCCTCCAAATTGATTGTTTTGAACCATTTGAATAATAGAAGGTTTAAGCTCAAAAGAATTAGCATCTACAGCTGGAATTTGAATACTAACATGAAGTTCTTCAGCTGTAGGGTTTGCATATTCCCTTAATGGTTTATAAATATTTTGTTCATTAATTTCGATTGGATTTTGATTATTATTATGTAAGTTAGCCATTTTTTGATGTTTTAAAAATTATTTTCCTTTTTTAATTCTTTTAATTGTTCTTTCTAATTCAGAATCAAAAGGTTGTAATCCTTTAGATCTAGAACTACGCATAAAAATTTTAAAAAATATTTTTGTTTTTATGTTTTGTTTTTATGTTTTTGTTGTTTTTACTTTTTTTTTACTTTTACTTTTTATTTTATCTTACTCCCCGACAACGGTGCCAAAAACTTGGTGCGATGCGACTCTAAATATGCTTTAAAATACAAGAGTTTGATACCACTTTTTACAAGATTTAACCTCCAGAAAATGGTGTCAAAAACTTGATGTGTGAGGTTTACTTGTATAATTTTATATTTAGACTTAATTATTGTAAAAGTCACAATTTTAAACGCAAGTATACGTATCGTTCAAGTAATACAGGGCTCTAGTGGAGTCCTGGTTATCGATCCCACAGGGATAGTGAAATAAAAAGTAAAATATAAGTAATATTTTGAAATTTTCCTATGCAAATTATATATACCTTTCTTTTATATTCAAATAATGATTTTTACAAAAATAAAGGAAGCAGTAAGAAGTAAATTAAAATAATCAGTAATTAAAATTCTATGCAAGAGTAAAAACGACTTTCTACTTTTTCAATTAATCTAAGAATTATAGATTAATTATCCTTTGTAGGGAATTAAGATTATGGTAATGTTCCAAATAGAAACATTCCTACTCTTTACCCTTTGGTCCAGGTGCAAAGATCATTGACTAATCTATAGTTAGGCTCAGGATGTTGTATTAGTAAAATGGGTTAATCAGGTATTAATATCATCACAATATTTTAAAATATTTTATATTTAATTCTCCTACGAAATTTAATTAATTTATAATCTTTTCATAGTTGAAAGGAGAAAGTTAACTAACTACTCATAACTCATTAAAATAACACAACAAAACATATTTATAAAACTTTGAACCAAAGTACAAATACTTATCTGAAGTGTTCCTTCAAGAGCTCCGCTGACTTCTACTGACTCCAAAGCAATGATGAAAGACTCCAACAGTAATTACACACTATAAACACTCAAAATAAACTCACTAGATACAAAATTAAGTGGCACCCTAAGTATGGAAGAGACTAAATTAAACTAGAGATGATAGAGAAGATGCTAAAATGGGTATGTGTACTAAGAGGGGGGGTTTGGTGCTATTTTCTCTTTAGAATTGGCTCCTATTTATAGAGCTGTGAATTTGACCAGGGGTTGCTTAAGCCACCTCTTCAAAATTCATCCAAATTCAATGTATCTTCTAGAAGGTAACCGTCGTGTCTAGGCGTCGGATCTGACGCTGGACTCCGTGACGAGGTCTTTCGCACCTCTTCACTTTGGGTCGCACCTCTTCACGATCCAGACCATTTACTTGTGTCCAAATACATCGTATCACATGTCCTACATATTAGGAATAACTTCCAGTCTTCTAGAAGCTCCAAAAACTGCTTAACACAGTCAAAATAACTGCCCAAAGTCATCAAAAAAACTTAACAGCGTCTGTATCGAACTGGCGCCTAGGCGCCGAACTCTGGCGCCTAAGCGCCAGACCAATAATTCCAAAAATTGCTCCATAAGCTCCATTTTTGCTCCTTTTTCTTTCTTTTTCTTTCTTGGATTCTTTTTAATCATCTACATCCAAAAACATGAAAATATCTTTCATTAAAGCATAATATCCTTAAGAATTGAATCATAAATAAGGCATAAAAATGGGTATTTTTTTAGGTAGATCACTCCTCCAACAAGCTAACTTCCACTCATGATATCTTTTATCTGATGTAGTTATTCCCATAACTCAACTTTGTCTACTTCTGTATAGCTAGCATATATAAATGGTAGCAAAAACATTCAGGAAATCCAACTTAAGCATAACATGTAGGAATTGTGGATTATCAACTATCACTTCCCATTAAACTTCTTTTCTATAAAAAAGCCAAATTTTATCGTTGTTGTAAGAGTAAATTTGAATGTTGGGGAAACTTCTAACCAACTTGTTATTGACTTTGGACACCAGTGGTTCCAGATTAAGAAAGTAGGCAAGTTTATGAATTCTATTTAGATTGAGGAGTTTGTTCAAGGAATTTTAATAAGATAATCCCCTGATGTTCCAACTGATGACAGTGTTGTTGCCGTGTCGGAGAGTTTCTGAGTGTCGATGACGATTTGGAGTCTCCACTCCGTTTATCTATAATATTGCCCTAATCTTCAACAATTCTTATTTCTTTGGATCTTATAAAAGAATCCTTGGATAATAAGAAATTTGAGGATAACATGGGCTAATAAGATAGAAAACAGTAGAAAAGGAGATGTCGGTGATAATTCATATAAAGAAAATTCTAGGACGCCTTATTCTAGAAGTTTTCTTATAAAGATATATAAAGTTTTGATAACGAGAGATTTCTAGGTGTAATACCTATTTTGAGTTCTTTAAATCTCTTATAGGAGCAAGCTCCTATAGTTAATTACATCTTAGGCAATTTATAATTGTCTAAGAAAAATTCTGATTAATGTTAATCACTTGTTTTCTAAAAAAAAAGCTTTTAAGCAAAGATGTGTCTACTATTAATCTTGAATGTCATTTTATCTTGTTGTCATGTTGTCTTGTTGTTTACTATTTCTGCTTTATTTTTTAAATGTTTTTTTTGTTGTTTGTCATTTTTTTTTTGTTTTTTTTTTTGTGGCTATCCTAAAATTTTTTGTTTTATTTTATCTTGGTTTTGTCATTTTAATATTGTTTGTTTTGTTTTGTTTTGTCAATATCGTTGTTTTGATGTCACTGTAATTATATTTTATTTTGTTGTCATTTGTCTCATCTTCAGAATATTGTCCTGCAAAACAAAGTTAGCACACCCTATAACATGCAAAGGAAATCTAGAATGAAATTTATCTTTATCTTGCAAAGGAAAAGAATGTCAGATTTAAAAGAAATAATGTCAGTTTTATTTCTTCAATCTTTTTGTTTAGTTATAATTTTAGATAATCCAGTCAAGATGTCACTGGCTTCGTGTCCCAGGGCCATCAGGGGCCTTAATCTATTTAGTCCGAAAGGTATTTAAACCAGGATCGGAAGATTTCTGTCAGCAATCAGGATTGCGTCGTCTGAGAAACCTTCGTAGATTAAGAACACTGAGGTTCAAGTTGCACTTGGTGATGTTTGTTCATTAAGGTTTTATTTAAGTTTTAGTGTCTTTTTCCAGATTTAGGTTTGAAAAATTTTAGGTTGTTTACGATTTCTTAAAATTTTTATGTCATTTCATGTCAAAATCTTTAATTTTGATGTCTTTTGAACTTAAAGTTTTAAATTTGATGTGTTTTGATTTTTAGATTCATTGTCGATTGAATCTAAAATTTTCATTATATTTGAGAAATCATTTTTGAGATTTGATTTGAACTAGAAAATTAGATTTTATATGAATTTAAAGATTTAGATCTAATGATTTTTTTGAAAATTAGATTCAATGTTACAAATTAGACTTTAGAATCTTAGATTCAGTGTCTTTTGAATCTAATAATAAGTCTAATTACAAAATCTAACCTAAGTTAGATTTTAAAATTCTAGATTCAATGTCATTTGAATCTATAAGAAGTGTTAAGTCTAATATGAATTAGACTTAGATAAAGTCATTCGATAAACAAATTTAATGTCGTTTAAATCTGAATATCTTTGGTTTGATCTTTAAAGTAGTTTGAATTTTAAGAAATTTTAAATCAAAATTTGATTTCAGTTTGATGTAGATTGAATTTAACCTATGTTTAATTTGGGTTGAACCTGAGTTAATCTTGAGTTTAAGTCTATTTAGATTGAATTAACTTGAGTTCATGTCTATTTGAACTAAAGGTAAAAGTGTTGATTTAGATTCAATCTAAAGTTGAGTTAACTTAAGTCCATGTCTGTTTGAACTTAAGCTAGAATATAAATTGAATCTAAAATTGAGTTAACTTAAGTTTTTGTTTGTTTGAACTTAAACATTAACTTAAATTCAATTTTTTGTTGAATATAATGTTGAGTTAACTTAAGTTCAATTTGAGCCTAAGTTAAAGATGTTAAGTTAGGTTCAATATGGGTTGAACCCATGTTTAAGTTTAGTCTAGTTAAAATAGACTTAATTAAAGTTTAAGTTATTTCAATAATAATCAAAGGTTATTTAAGTCTAATTAGGTTAGACTTAATTAGAATTTAAAGACCATTCAAGTCTTATTTAAGTAAAACTTAAGTTTTAACTAAGTCTACTTAAAATTAGACTTAAATGGAATTTAAAGTTATTTAAGCCTAATATAAGTAAGGTTTTAAATATTGATTAAGTCTAATAAGTTAGACTTAATAAGTTTAATCGAGCTTTAGTTAGTTAAGGTTAAATAGTTTAATTAAGTCTAATGTGATAGAATTTAATTATGTTTTAAGATTGATTAAACTTTTAATTAGTTAAGATTTAATGATTTAATTAAGTCTAGTGTGATAGACTTAATTATGGTTTAGGATAGATTAAACCTTAGTTGGTTAAAGTTTAATTGTTTAATTAAGTCTAATGTGATAAACTTAATTATGGTTAAAGACTGATTAAACCTTAGTTGGGTAAGGTTTAATAGTTTAACTAAGTCTAATGTGATAGACTTAATTATGGTTTAGTCTAATAGGTTTAAGACTAATTAAACCTGATTTGGGCAAGGTTTAATTGATTATTAGACTTAATTAGGGTTAAGTCTAATTGGTTTAGGATTATTTAAACATAATTTAGGTAAGGTTTAATTGATTAGTTAAACTTAATTAGGGTTAAGTCTAATTGGTTTAGGATTAATTAAACTTAATTTGGCTAAGGTTTAATTGATTAATTAGACTTAATATGGGTTAAGTCTAATTGGTTTAGGGTTAATTAAACGTAATTTGGGTAAGGTTTAATTGATTAATTAGACTTAATTAGGGTTAAGTCTAATTGGTTTAGAATTAATTTAATCTAATTTGGGTAAGGTTTAATTAATTAATTAGACTTAATTAGGGTTAAGTCTAATTGGTTTTGGATTAACTAAATCTAATTTGGGTAAGGTTTAATTGATTAGTTAGATTTAATTAGGGTTAAGTCTAATTGGTTTAGGATTAATTAAACCTAATTTGTGTAAGGTTTAATTGATTAATTAGACTTAATTAGGGTTAAGTCTAATTGGTTTAGGATTAATTAAACCAAATTTGAGTAAGGTTTAATTGATTAATTAGACTAAATTAGGGGTAAGTCTAATTGGTTTAGGATTAATTAAACCTAATTTGGGTAAGGTTTAATTGATTAATTAGACTTAATTAGGGTTAAGTCTAATTGGTTTAGGATTAATTAAACCTAATTTAGGTAAGGCTTAATTAATTAATTAGACTTAATTAGGGTCAAGCCTAATTTGGGTAAGGTTTAATTAATAAGGTTTAATGTGGGTTAAACCTGATTAGGGTTTAAAGGTTACTTAAACCTATTGTAAGTAAGGTTTAAGTTAATTAATTAGGTTAATGTGGGTTAAACCTCATTAGGGTTTAAAGGTTTCTTAAACCTACTGTAAGTATGGTTTAAGTTAATTAATTAGGTTTAATATGGGTTAAACCTAATTAAATTTTATTTTTATATTAAACCTAATGTAATTAAGGTTTAATGGGTTAATTAAGTTTAATATGTTTTTAAACTTAATTAAATTGGTATTATTTAAGATTTGTTCATTTATTTTTAAGTTTGGTTTTATTAAGCTTAATTTGTCTTTAATCTTGATTAAGTATTTGATTAAGATAGTGCTTAAGCCTAATTTGTTATCTTAAACTTAACTAGATTTTGTCATGAGTCTATTATGAGTTAGACTCTTTTGAATATAGTCTATCATGAAAAATTGGCTAAGTTATAAAAAGGTTGATTTTTAGGATTTAAATTTATTAATGAATAACGGTTTTAAATCCTAAATTTTGAAATATCATTTAAAATTATTTAATGACTTAAAAATCATTGTCTTAGGGGCATTGTCTGTTACCCTAAAATTTCAAGTCATTTTCCAATTTTATTTTTCTTAATTTCTAATTTTTATAATTATTTTTAGAAATAATTATAAAGTGACTTAGAAATTATTAAATGTCATCATAGAGAATTTTTCTGTCATTAGAAAAGTCAGGGAATATGTGTCATGCTAAGAGGATGATTTCGTGAAAATATCATAATTTTTGAATTTATAATTATTTTTTAATAATTAAATTACTTCAGAGAGTAATTAATTAATTAGAAAAAAAATATAAATAAAAAATTAAAATTATTGATTCCACATTATTCTCCGCTTTCTCCTCTTTCCAGGGGTATTTTTATTTTATTATTGTAATTTTTTTTAAAAAAGGATATGATTTTTTTATTTTTTTTAGGTTTCCCTAGATTTAATGAAATCCAAATGATCCCTAAAAGCTCTGGAGGAGACGTGCGTCCCCGTACACATGAAAACGCATTTAATCCCCTGGGGATAGCCGAACAGCGGATCTGAGGGGATTTAATTTCGGTCGTCTGATCCACTTATAAAGTACCTATTTTTATGTCTTATTTATGATTCAATTCTTAAAAATATTATGCTTTAATGAAAGGTATTTTTATATTTTTGGATATAGGTGATGAAAAAAGATTTCAAGAAGGAAAAAGAAGCAAAAAGGAGCAAAAATAGAGCTAAAAAGCAAAGTTGCCGAAATTATAGGTCTGGCGCCTAGGCGCCAGAATCCGGCGCCTAAGCGCCAGTTCGATACTAAAGCATATAAGATTTTTGACAAATTTGGGCAGTTATTTTGACGGTGTTAAGCGGTTATCAGACCTTCTAGAAGACTGGAAGTTACACTTAATACATAGGACATGTGATACAATGCATCTGGACACAGGAAAACAGTTTTAATTGCAAAGAGGTGCGATACAAAGTGAAGAGGTGCGAAGACTTGGTCACGGACTCCGGCGCTTAGGCACCAGATCCCGGTGCCTAGGCGCCACAGCTACTTTCTAGAAGATTCATTGAATTTGGACGAATTTTGAAAAGGTGTCTTAAGCAAACCCTAGTCAATTTTGAAGCTCTATAAATAGAACACATTTCTACAGAGAAAGGTGCCCCCCTAGATCTCCAGCATCTGGAGATAGATTTTGAGAGCCACCATATTTTCTTCTTAAGTATTTAGTGAGTTTATTTTAGTTATTTTAAGTGTTACTACTCAATTCCTTAAGTAGTAAGTGAGAGTTTGTAAGTGTTGTTATGTTGAAGTCTTGTACCTTGCATTGGAGTTAGTAGGAGTCAAAGGAACACTTGAAGGAACATTCCAGATAAGTATTTGTAACTTGGTTCAAAGTTTTATAAATATGTTTTGTTGTGTGAATTCAATGTGACCTGAGTAGTTACTTTTTTTTCTTCTTTCAACTATGAAAAGATAATAAGATAATTTTATTTTGTTGGAGAACTTAACTTAAAATTTTTAAAATTATTGCGATGATATTCATACCTGAACTTAATTTACTTTTTAAACTGCCCATTTGAATTGTTAAAACCTGTTGAAGAATTTTGAGACCTATCCGGAGATGAGTTCTTAACTAGTCGATATCACATGAATCCTTGGGTAATCGAAGGCCTTGAGCTGGTTATTCAAGGTGAAGTGCAAATAAATAGGGAGATATTGTTTATTGGGAGTATAATTGATTAGTTTTTAGAGTGACAGACTAAATTCTAATAATTTGGTTTATAGAAAGGGAACGGGTTACTAGTAGGGCCAACCATAGCCACCCTTGGACATCTAGAAGTGTGAGCCTAGATTAACCCATTCTACTAATAATACATCCTGAACTGATCTATAGATTAGAGAATGTTCTTTATACTATCGAGCGAAGGTAAAGAATAGGAATGCTTCTATTTGGTGCAATACCATAATCTCAAGTTCTCCATGAATGATAGTTATTCTGAAAAATCTTGGATTAGTTGAAAAGGAGAAAGTTATTTTATTTATACTTGCATTAACCTTTACTTTATTGTTGTTTTACTTACATTTAGTAGAAATTTCATTAAACTTAAAATCTGAATTTTGAAAAGAAATAAAAATTATAATTACTTTTAATTTGAAAATCTAATAAATTCCTTCAATTAATCTTCCCTTAATCTTCCCTGTGGGATCGATAACCAGGACTCCAATAGAGCCTTATATTACTTGAAACAATACGTATAATTGCGTTTGAAATTGAGACTCTATGAAAATATTATAAATATTTAAATATAAATTCATAATTTCTTGCATATACAGATACTCGTAAAGGACGTTTCATCGTCCATTCCCAAAACACAGGAACGGACTGTCCTGGTTCATCGTCTTCATCCCGCTTGTTCCTGCAGACCGTCCATGTTCTAGGAACAATATTTCGCTCGATTCTTAATGAAATCGAGTGAGGTTTGTTCCTACATGATCGTCTTGAGCAGACGAACATATCAATACGGTCTGCAGGAAACCCGAATGATTTCTTTCACAAAGTGTGAAACCCGAATGCCATTAAAGGGGAAAATCTGTACCTTGGCCTTAGTTGATTTGAGCTTGATTTGAATGATTTTGGAGCTTTATCTTGACCATAGAGACTTCTCCTCAATTCAATTTGAGTTCAAATTGGGTCCCTGTATAGTTTTGTTCAAGAGGTGTTTGGTCTAAATGGACTTGATCAATCAATGGCTTAGGGTCTATGGGGATGCCTGATTTTTATTGGGCTTACCTCATTCAATCCCTAAATGGATTTGGGATGGCTAATTTGAAAATTTATGGAGGTTGGTTTCTGACTCCCAAACTATCCTGGTTTTGGCTTATTTGGGTGCTTCTTAGGTTGATTGAATTAGGGGGATTGAGTGGGTTTAAGGAGCTGTATTCAATGAGGATCAATTCCCTAGGTCCTAGGAAGAACTTTGATGTTCAAAGCTAGGAAAATTGGGCAGTGTATGGGTATCTCCTAGTTTGGTCTCTCCTCCTCCCATGGGCTTGGGTTTACCCTATTTATAGCCATGGGATGCTATGGGTGAGCTTAGGCTGGCTTAGAATTATCTAGTGAGGTTGTTATCTTCCCCCATTAATGTTTTAGGAATAGATTTTGGCTGAAGGGGTAAGGGAATTGCAAAATTCCAAGGATTCCCACCATGTGCTTAACCATAGTGAAAATTGGGTTTTGCTTCTTAGTCTCTTCCTATTGGTTGGTTAAGTAGGTGTATGGATTGGTTTAAAGGCTGTGTATTAACCTTCCCTACATGAGTTTCTATTAGTCATTCAATGTTAGTGAGGAGAGGGTGACACATAAGCTTGCCTTATCATCATTTTCATCATTATTTCTAACCATGATAAATGGTTAACTCATGACATGTCTTCTCTTTATTGGGTGAGATAGGTGCATGGTGACTCCAATATGTGCTAATTGATCTTCTTCCACATAAGCCAAAATTTCATCCATAGTTTGATAAAAAAGTGACACATAATTTCCCTCTTTTTATTATTTTCAAAATTAGGTAAATATGAGGTCATCTCATGATGTGGGGATGACTTAAGTTAAGTTTTTATCCATTGTATGGGTTGTGAGGTGGATAATGACTCACCCAGGTCATCTCTTAAGGCTTTGATGAAAGCATGACTCCTCCTTCATCCTTCATGATGGTGTCATCATGGTGTGTTTAACAATGGTTAAAGTGGTGGTTCATGGGTTATTTAATGTGTTAACCCATATGTGATGAATCCCATAGGTCATGGGTGACCCATTGATGACTTCACATGAAGTCATCTATGATGTCATGGTGGATTTTAAATTTGGAGGTCACTTTTCATGTCAAGTATGATGTTATTTTAATTTGAATTTTAGGGTTATTTTCTTATAATTCCACTTTAAATTAATTACCTAATTAATTAAAAGTGTAAAAAATTTTAATATTAATCTCATAAATTAATTAAAATGATTTTTGGGAATTAATCATTTAATTAATTTTATTGATTTGATTGAATGTTTCGACCAAATTTGTCTTTGTTGACCATAATTGACTTAGATTGACCCAAGTTCACCTAGGTTAACCCAAGTTGACTCATTTTGGTCCAAGGATGACTAATGTGACTTTTCTAACCTTCTCATGGTTTAGCTTAGTCATAAAGTCCAATGATTTTGAATTTTTGGGTAGGTTTAGTCATAATGACCATTTTTAGGGTTTATTTCAAACCAAAAGTCAATGTGTTGACTTTTGAGTTTTGCATTGGTCTCCTTGACCAAGATCAAGTTGATTAGGTCAATGTCTGACCTATGATGTCAATGTGGTGGCATTTTAGGTCTTTGTGTTATTCAATTTAACCAATTTAGTTTCTTTAGGTCAAGGTTTTGATCTATGATGTTAATGTGATGGTCTTTAGGTCATGGGTTGATCATTTTGAATAAATTTGACCTATTTTGGTTAAAGGTTGACTAATGCGGTCAATGTGATAGTCAAAGGGTCATAAGTTAATGATTTTGGCCCATTTTGATCTTTTAGGTCAAAGGTTGACCTGTTGGGTCAATGGGATTGGTCACTGGGTCAGGAATTGACTAGTTTGACCAAAGTTGACTTTTGGGTCAATGGTTGACCTATTAGGTCAATAAGGTTGGTCATTGGGTCAAAAATTAACTAGTTTGACCAAAGTTGACTTTTTAAGTCAAAAGTTGACTTGTTGGGTCAATATGGTTGGTCACTGGGTCAGGAATTGACCAGTTTGACCAAAGTTGACTTTTTGAGTAAAAAAGTTGACCTATTAGGTCAATAGGGTTGATCATTGGGTCAGAAATTGACTAGTTTGACCAAAGTTGACTTTTTGAGTCAAAAGTTAACCTGTTGGGTCAATAGGGTTGGTCACTGGGTCAGGAATTGACCAATTTGACCAAAGTTGACTTCTTGAGTCAAAAGTTGACATGTTGGGTCAATAGTTGATCAGATCAGGATTTGTCATTATTGATTTGATCATTTTAGGATGTTATCAAAATTTATGTTAAAAAGGTTTCATAGGATCTCACCCTAGATATTAGGCTTTAGTGACCATCATTAAGAGTTAGGGAGTTAATTTTGGTAGACTTTCCACTCTAATATAGTTTATAAATAGTCCTCACAAAAGTGAGGTCAACACCAACATAGAAACTTAATCATGATGGATGATTTTGGGGACTCTAATGGGTCTCATGTGTGCCTACCCTAGGGAGAGTCAATAATACTGTCTTCTAGCAGATTTCTATGTTATAGGGTTCCTTTTTTCCTTTTTCTGCTTCTCTAAAATTTCCAATACTCTTTGATCCCCAAATATTTATGCTTACAATTTTCACTTTATATTTCTTTCCAATGATATTATCTCTTTCTTTGCAATGGTACCAAAAACGTGATTTAGAAGCAAATAAGTGATATATTTTAATTATTTATAATATGGGATTCTACGCAAGTATACGTATCGTTTATCAAGTAATATAGGACTTTTTGATTAAGGCCCGAGATATCAAACACACAGAGAAATGTCTAAAATATTAAAGAAATAAGAAAAATAACTTTTTTTTTTTTAAAATGATTTTGTAAAGTATGTTTTAAAATATAAAGTTTTTCAAATTTGTTTTTGGTATTTTCTAAATAAAAAGTAAAGCAAACAATTAAAGTTAACACAAATATAAAATAGTATGAAAGCTAATGAGAATAAAATATCTTTTTCCTCTTTCGATGAATCTGTAATAATTATGGAATTTCATTATGGAAGTATCTAATATGTGTTGTGTCAAATAGAAGCAAATGTATTCTTTACCCTTACTTGGTTCTATAAAGAACATTGGTTAATTTGATGATTTGAAATCTTGTAGATGGGTTAGACAGGGAAGATACTAGCTCTCACTCTCGAGTTCCCTCGATCCCTCCACCTGGGGGCTAACATCTCATAACAAAATTTTTCACAGTAAACCAAATTACATGGGTTTAGCTATCACTCTAAAGTCCTCTAATTTTACTCCCCATTATAAGCGTATCTTCCTATTTATTTGCACCCAACTATATGGACTACAATTCTCATCCATACAGTTGCATGTAATTCTTTCTAATTGTTGATTGAGATAATACCGCAATGGATCTTACATAATCTCCCAACAAAGTTTAACATCTTAATTGGCCAAATCAAGAAGTAAATTAAGTGCAAGGTAGTGAATCATCACAACTTCTTCCAAAATTGAATTCCTATACTTCACACAACTTCCTTTCATAATTTAATTACTTCATTATTTAAAAGGAAAAAGATAGAGAAAACTACTCAGAATCCATGGAGAAAACACAATCACAACTTGATTTGAAAGTAGAAATCATAGTGAAAACACAATAAGTTTTACTTTAAAATCAAATGTAAAACAAATTTAAACACTTTTCTAAAAATCCTCTCCACAAGACTCTTGAAGTTCCTTTGAAACTTTGCTTTCCCCTTACAAGACATAATAGAGGTTGGCGCCCAACTCTGTTGACTCCAAATCTCTATTCTACTCTTAATAAAAACTAGATAAAATTGATCATAAAATGTGGTGAAGTGGAAAAGGTGTTGTTGACCTCATTTTTGATGAGGTCTTCTCTTCTTCTCTTTAGTATTTAGGATCTAGCCTTAGGCTTTTCCTTTGACTATCCTAGAGGATTAGAATTGTGACCCACCACTTAGAAATTCAAACCACTTCTTAACTCCCTGCAAACTCCACAAACTTGATTGTAGACCCCTAATCACCTAGAGGGTTGAGATCAAATGTGGAAGTTTAAAAGATGAGTTCCTATAGGACTCTTTGGCCTTAGGACTGCCCTGGTGGCCTGGTCTGGTGAGGGGGCTGACTTACACACACACTACACCTATACACTACACTTTCACACACCTCCTAAAAACACACCCATACCCAATTTGACCTCCTGACTCATGCAGGTGGTTCACATGGATGGTCCTTAACCCCTAAGCCCTTAGGCAAGAGGTTAGGAACAACATAAGTGGATGCCTCAAATGAGTCCCTTCATGGCTCATGTGGACTTGATATGGCTTCATGGCTCAACAAAAATGATTTCATTCCACTTACATTCACCCAATCTTCAATTTTCCAAATTTTTCAATTTTCGACCCCGGGACCCTACACCCACTCTGCCTACCCAAAACCCTCGAAACCCTCCAAAACTTGCAAAATCACCTAAACTACCCAAAATTCTCCAAAATCAATCCTAAATATTCCCACACCAATCAAATTGATCATCCATAGCCAAAAATACCAAAAGTTCCAAAAATACCTCCCAATACCCTCCAAATACCCCTCCTAGCCAAAAAATCCAAAAATTCAGAAAATTCCCAGAAAATTCCAAAAAATCCCAAATATTCCCAATTTCATTTTGTCCAACTACACCATGGGCCAATTTTGTCAATTTACCCCACTTTTATCAAAACCCCCAATTTGACCCATTTTAACCCAAAGTAAACCCAATGTCAAACTAAACCTACCCAATTGACCCAAATTCTGGTCCAATTCAATTCTAAACTTCAATTCAACATCCCCAACACCAATCTAGACCAAATCCAAGCCCAATTTGATTGGCATTGGGATCCAATTTCACTTTTGGCCTTAAAGCCCAATTTGGACCCATGACCCAAATCTAGCCCAAACTCACCCAATTCAACTCCAATTAACCCCAAATCCTTTCTAAACCTTCCTTAACATCCCCATAAACAAAACACTAACATGATTTGCCCAAGATTTTGACCCAAACCCCACTCAAATTCAACCCAAAATCAAAAAGCCCAATTTTGGCCTAAACCCAAACCTAACCCAAATAAACCCAAACCTCAAAATCAAAACCCAACCAAAGCCAAAAAACTCTTTGAAACACTCCCATAAACATTTCCCAACATTTATTTTACATCAATTTCAACCATAGCCCAACATTGGCCCAAGTTAGCCCAATTTGACCTACATTGGCCCATTTACCAAATAAACCCAAATTCAACCCAATTCAATTCCAAACCACACCAAATTGACTTCAAACTATTCATGAAACATCCCTAAACCAATTGCAACATTTATTTGACATGGTTCTTCACAAAATTTTCACCCAAATGCCCATCCTAAAATCAAAAAGCCCACTTCCCTTAAACCTTCCTAAAAGCCCACTTCCTTCAAATTCAAAAGCCCAAATTCATCCAAAGCCCACATGACAAATTCTTCTCATCATACCATTGATTAAAATCAATCCCTAAGTTTGAAAATTCATCATAAAGCCATTCCAAATCAAGCCCCATAACAATTTCCATTAAAATGCCAAAATCCACAAAATCCTTTTTTATGAAATTGACTTAACTTTTCCCAAGCCAAAGATGAGCCATGAAGCCATGCATGAGCCACATGGGAGCCATGAGAGCCATGGAATCTACTTTCCACCTCACCATACCCAAGATGGCAAGAGGAGGAGGCCCTTTCCATACTCTCTTAAGAGTGATTAACCACTTCCATGACTCCACTAAACCATGCTTAAACTTAATTGTACTTGGATTGTGACTTGACCCCACTAATCAAGCCGATCCAAATCACTTTCTCTTCAGCCTAAACCAAGCCTTGGGTGGTGCACCTAGCCCAAATGGATGGGTTGACCAATTTGAGCCAAAATGAGCCCTCTCTCATTCCATTCTAATCCAAGCCTTTTACACATGGCATTTGCCAATTGCCTACACTAAACCCCACCCCTGACCTCCCTGAGCTTGAGGGTGACCTGACCCTGGCCGGCCAGCCACCAGGCCGCCGGAAAACACCATGGCCGAAACCTTGGGAGGAGCCAAAAATTCAATTCTCCCTTGCCGACTTGTCTCAACCCAAATGGACAGCATAGCTCTTCTTCTCCTCACCGCAGCAAGCCGATCCCCGACCTTAAACCCCCCAGGAGGCCCTCCAACCTCTCCTATTTAAACCCCTCACCCTCTCGGCCAAAAAGGTGCCGAACCAACCATACGTAAACTCGCCAAAATCATCCCGGACTCTCCCCTACACCCGGTGCACTTGATCCCCACTCGCAATTCCCCTGCCATTTCTTCTCTCGCGAGCTCAATTTCGAGTTGAAATTCCACCTAAAAACAGGACACTTCACCACAGTGAGGCAATCCCCAAATTGATTGGCTCTACACCTGCACAGGACCAAGAGAAGGGATTCCCCAGTGAAAGCCCCCTCTCCAGGCCATCCAGTTGCTCCAGACTCCAAAGGTTGAAATCGGCCTTGGTGGAAATCACACCTAAGCAATTCACCACATCCCTGTGCTTCATCCCTAGCCTCCCGCAGCTCCAACGAACGTGCCGAGCATCTCTGATTGAGGCTTCACCTCTCAGAGCCAAGGTATGGATCAATTCTTCATCCCGAGCTTCTGAACATTCTCCATTTCAAATGAGTCGATTTCAATGAACATTAGCCGTATAGATGTGTTCTTATCTTCAAGACGAATCCATAGAGCATAAGAACATAAAAATCCATGGAGAATCGAGTGAGATCTTAGGGCTAGAAGGTAGACGGCTCTCGGGTTAGGACGCTCGGGGACGATGAACGGATGCCGTTCATTCAATACACGCGCGGACGGACGGCTCAGATGGCGTCGGATCGCCAAACGGTACATGAACCGCGGGCCGCGTGGCGCTGACTCGGAAGGCGGCGTCGAATGGGAGCGCGCCGCGTGGCTGTTCGGAGACGCTGAGGTTGCGCGGCGCCGATGTGGATAAGTAGAAAATTAGGTATTTTCTGATTTATTTAAATACCAGAACTTCAAAAATCCATATCTTTGTGTAGAAAAATCACAAAAATAAAATAAAAATACCCTCTTGCTCAGTGAACAGAGGAGAATAATGTGGAAAAGAAATTAATTAATTTTGTCTAGTACTTTATTTTTAATTAATTATTTACTCCTCGCATTGTTTTAATTCTCCATGCATTCATACAATTCACCATGGCATGAGACCATAGGGCTTTGAAGCCTCCGAACTCGGGAACATTCCCTGAATTTTCCAAGGTCGAGGCCATCTCTGTGAAAAGTTATTGATTTTTCAAATGCATGTTGCTGTTTTGAGTATTTTAATTCCAAAAATTAGCATGTTGTGAAATAAATTCTAGGAAAATTTGGTGATGTTCCTTATAACTAGAGAACCCTAGGAAAAATAGGACTAGAGTTAATTCACTCAGATTAACCCTAATTAGCCTAAATACCCAAAATTGAACTTTAATTAATTAGAGTTAACCATAGATCAAATTGACTTGAAATCAATTCTCCACTGACCTTTAGGATCAGAGAAAACCACCACAAAAGTTTGAAGTCAATTGGACTTGGTTAGCCTTACTAAATGAGTTGATTAAACCATTTAGTCATTTTAAACTTTAAAAAATTCATAACTTTCAAAATACCTTTCAAAAATTCACCAAATTGGTTTTGGAGCCTCTCTGATATCAGGGGAATTTAAGAAAATTAAAATTTCAATTTTCTAAAAAAGTTGATTTTTTATCATTATTTTAATATTTTAATAATTAAAAAATAATAAAAATTACAAAAATAATAAAATTCACCAAAATGTCACATTTTGAATTCTAACCACTTAGGAACAAACCCCATATTTTTCTTATGTCTCTAGGTTGAGATATTAAACTTTAAAGCCTTGGGGTAATTTTTTAAAACTAAAAAAATACATTTTCTAGCATTTCCACTAAAATAATTCCAATAAATTAAGGAAAAATCAGAAAATTGTAAAATTTGGTTCTCTGGAATCCTTGATATCAGAGAGATTTTTAAAAAATATAAAATTCATTTTTCAACTTATATTCTATTTTTAAATTAATTAATACTCTAGAACTTAAAATAATTTTAATAAATAAAATATAATTCAAAAAATCACAAAAATTGGTCCAAGTGGTCATCTGGTCATTAGGAATGTCCCATAATTTTCTTAAGGATAGAAACTTTCCCTTGGTCATGTTATTAAATTTTCCTTGGAAATCCTTATTTTCCACCAAAAATAATTATATAAATAAATTAAATACAGAAAAATCACATTTTCTCCTCTAATGTCTTCATTGATATATGAGTGAAGTCACATAAAAATTTCAAGTTCATTTAAGCTCAATTTAATGAGTTATGAAATTATTAAGCTTGAAGGGCAAAATGGTAATTAAAATTTTAACCCATAATTAAAACTTTAGGCTTAATAAAATGAAAAGGTAAAATATTTGATCTTAATCTGATTTGGATGATTGAAATTCAAATAATTAAAGGGTAAAAACCTACTAAGCAATTTAAAAATAATTAAAATAAACCTTAATTAAGTAATTAATTAAATTTGGAAGAATGAAAAATTGGAATTATTAAAATAGGGATATTATTAGGAAGAGATTTGTTCTTTAATTTAAGAATCCCTAAATTAATTATCCCAATAATATTTAAGTCCTAATTAAAATGATAATCCAAATTTAAGATTTAAAATTCTAAAAAACTTAATCATTAAATTAAATTAAAGTTAAATTATTTAAATTAAATCCTTTTAAAATTTCAATTAAATTAATACTTTAACAATTAAAATTAAATCATCTTTAAAACATAAAAAAATAAAATATTAAATTAAAATTAAAAATTAAATTAAATTAAAATTGAAATTAAATTAAATTAAATTAAATTAAATCATATTAAATTAAATTAAATTAAATTAAATTAAATTAAATTGAAACATATTAAATTAAATTAAATTAAATTAAATTAAAATAAAACCAAGTTAAAATTAAAATTAAATTAAATTAAATATATCAAATTAAATTAAAATTGAAACTAAACCAAATTAAATTAAACTAAAGTTAAATTAAATTGAATTAAAAATAACATCACCTAAGACATGAAGAACTCAAAAATAAATCTAAAATAACTTGAACACTATTCCAAACTTAAATCATCAATTTGAACTTAAATTTGAATCACAAATCATTAAATATCATTTTGCCCTCAGGAGCTTTTACTATTATAACTCCTAAATGGAGTATTAAATGAAATGTCATTTCACTCATAAGGATATTCAAATGTCCTAAGTTCACTGAGCAAGACAACAAAACTAAAACTCTCGGACGATTAATTCATTTGTGTAATTAAATTCATTTGGACTTAAAACAATCCTAGAAATATTGAAAAGATGTTTAAGATTCGTCTTAAGCACTTCCTCAATATGATAGGATATTTATAAGAACAATTGAACTTAATTGTTCTTTGATGAAGAAAATCGTCCTCAAACTAAAATACAAGAACCTAGACGTCATAGGAAATGACTAGCTATAGGATTAGGATTTTGGTAGAAAACCATAACCCTTCCCTTAGCTTTACCTAGAAATTGCTATAAATGCTTAAATGCTCTAAATTGTATTTTAAGTGCAGCTTGGGATGACGGGAAGACCCTCCAGGTACGCTTTTATTTTATTGCAATTTATCTTACCGCAATTCATTTACTCGTGTCGCACTTTACTCTTTTTCGCATGATAAACAACAGCTTGCATGAAAACCTACACCTTTAGGACAGAAACCAAAACTGAAACCCATAACTAAATTAAAAGACACTACAAGATAAAATTCACCGCCACAACATTCAAAATATAAAATAACTCAAAATTAATCATAAACAGAACAACAAAACTACAACTACAACTAAATTAAAACGTCTTGTTGGATGATCGGGAATACCTCGGATGATGTAACCTACGTGTTGCTAACGGGATTTCCCACGGTCTAAATGAAAGTGTGGAACTCATTCAATTGAGTTTAGCAAATTCATCCGGACTAAGTGAATCCGATAAAAATAACGATGCCGGAAGGATGGAACCGTGGGATCTTAACCGGTGTTGTTATAATCAACTTTAAGATTTGTTTTAACTAAAATATTAAAGACACATGGAAATTAAGACTTTCTCTAAAACCAAACACTTCTCTCATCTCCCGATTTATGACTTCTAAAACTAAACCTCCGCAACGACAAGGAGCTCGGAGCATGGTGGGCAGCACGACCATCGTCATCAGCAAAACCTGAATCTACTTCAACAAAACTTTCCTTAGAACTAAATAACCAAGCCATAGGACTTCGAGGTAGTTTGCCTAGTGCAACATAAATCCTCAACTCTTCGTTAGGCATTTGCATGATCATGTCATGTAAATTAAGCCCTAACCGGTCTTAAGACTCCGAGGTGATCGTTCGGTACGACATAAACCCTCATATTTCCGAGGCTATTTGTATGATTTTATCATACAAACATAAGTCCTAATTAATTAAAATTGGCAAGATCAAAACATTAAATAAATATTAGGACTTTCCTAAATTCAAGCCAAATAATAGGATAGTCGGAAATTACCGAAGTTCGCTTCGAATCCGTGATTTCTCCTACCTTTCTCCCTCGAATTCCCAAAACAAAATGTTCCAAATTTGATCCATTCCCTATTGAAATTCCAAAATTCAATCCATTGAAAACTTAAACTTTGAAATTCCCGAGAGCGGAACTATTGATTATTATCGAGAGTTTTCTTAGGTGATTCCCGTCACTTAAGATGTAATTAACTATGGGGCTTGCCCTTATAGGGAACTTTAAGAACCCGGGTAATATAAACCCCGCTTAATTCATTTATATTAAGCGGTGGAACTTGCTCGGCTTATAAAATTGGTTCGCAGACCAAACGGATGTCACAAACCTTTCTAGTTTATTTAATCGAGCCCCATTATCAAGTAGTGTGTCTATTCTTCGGGATAGTATACACGGCTTGTGGTGCGGCGCTCGTTTATATAAACTATTCGGGATGTGAGATCAGTTTGATTTCATATCTTAAAATTTTCAAATTTAAAATTATTTTCAAAATCAAATATTACTTTTCAAATTATTTATTTAAATTAAATTAAAATTCGCCGACAATTTCTGTAGGCGACCCCCTTTTCCAAATAAAACACCATAACTCAAAAATAAGCCGTACAGGTGTATTCTCATTAATTCTCTAACATAAACTTGACTCTTAATATTAATTACACCATCTAACAACAACCCTTTTTCTAATCTTCAAGTCTTCTTTTTAAAATTTTCCAAAAGGTGTCTTGGTGTCTCTTTAAAATGTGTCCAGATTTAATGTATCCTTCAAGAATGCATCCATCCGTTCAAATTTTAAATGAGTTTTGGCACTGATGGGAAGTTAGTGAAGTTTATACCAAATGATGCTTAAAAAACCCCTTCAAATTTGCGCCAATATCAAATAAATTTGTCACTTTAACTGTGGCGCTTATGCACCAATGGTCTGGCGCTTAGGCGCTAGAGGCCAAGTTTTCACACCTTTCAATTTTTGCTCCAAATTTGATCCTTTATTGCTTCTTTCTTCGTAGTCACTCATTTTAATTATACCTGTAAGAAAAACACAAATATACCTTCCATTAAAGTACAATATCATCAAAAATAGGTATACAAATGTACTTAAAATCACTATATATTTTAGGAATATCACTCTTCCAACGAGGATCTTATTAGTGGTAAGGTTTCTTCTACAATTTCAGTCTCCTGTGGATCATTCACTATTAGATATATTGTAATATTTGGTGCATTCAGACCTGCTTTGATTGGCAATTGTTGTTCAATATTCCTGATATGTGTTAAGGATTGCTTACAAATGCAGAATCACTTCTCGCCAGATTACTGTCTATCTGTGTATGTAAAGTTTCAGTGTTAGAAATGGTGACAACAAACAGATCCTCTGAAGGGTAGACATGAGTAGCAACGATACTGCCAAGGAAACTGCAGGATCCAAGCCTACCAATCTTGTTGCATCCACTAAATTAGCTTTATCAGGGATAGGTGGGCCTTTTTGAGTTTGATCCTCCATAACAGTATCTATATCCAGGTGTACTAGAGGGTTATGTATCAAGTTTGGGTGTAGTCTAAAACATTTATCCAGTGTGTGACCAAACATCTTAAAATGGTTGTGATCGTAAGGTCTTTACTCCATAACAATTTGTTGCTAATAACCATTGTGTGTGGTTCCAAGAAAAATTGCTTCAACTTCTAGAAGTGTGATATCCCTCTCCACTAGGATCCTGACAGCGGAAGGCCTAGACAGGTTGAATGTGGAAATATCTAATTTCATTGGTCTCCTAAGTGTAGCCCCAGTTGAATAATGTACTTGATGGTTGAAAAAGTACAATTTAAGACCAGGTAGCTTAAACCAAATTGGTACATAAAAGGTTCTTGGATTGAATCAAACTTGGGAGACTATTTGAGCAAGCTCATGTACATGCCCTCAATATGAATGTGTTTCTTTGAAAATATTCTTGCATAGTCTTCTTCACTAGCTAGTTGTATCATAACATGTCTCCCATCAAAGAGGCCCACCTTCCATGCCCTCAAAAGCTGAAATCTTCAAACACTTTTCTAATAATTTCCATCCTAGGATGACCCAATCAGAATTTACCACTGAGTGTAAATTTGTAGCCTTCAAAAAGGTTGGATAGTTCAGAATCAATGAAAATTAAAGCTGGTTTACCCCCTTTCTACTAGCTTTCTTAGTGAAGTTGCAAGCACTCTTCCCTTCAAAAGAGTCGTGATAAATCTGAAATACCAGGTTATATACAAACTTCAAAATTTTCTATGCCTTTACCAACCACATCAACAAACGATGCCTTGCCCAAATTCAGACTAGGTTCTATCTTAGGACGAGGGAAGAAAGCAGCCATGAAACCAATGTAACAATACCAAAAGAGGAAAATTTGAACACAGAAGCCCGGTAGATATCATTACCACCAAAATGCCACTCAAAACACCAAAAACACCAATTAACTCCGTGATTAATACCAAGGTAACACTATGAATAATACCAACTGTAAAAATTCAAAAAATTCGGAAAACGACCTTGCCACCAAAACTCCCACAAAGACCCCATAAACAATGGGAAACAAAAATACCACCACCAGAAACGCAATAAAAACTAGCACAAGACCGCAGAGTACAACTTTGAATAACTCCACCTAACGCTCAAAGGGAGTAATAAGCCATCAAAAACTTAGGGATAACACCACGGATGCTACCACCAAAACGTGGCAACAACCAATGATAATACTTCCAAAAACACGATGAAAACACAAAAATACAACCAAAACGACAACCACTAGCGATATTAAAAGAGGGATCCCATTGAGCAAGAACCCTAGGAACCAGAGAGGTTGCTCCGTCATACATTATATTTATGACAAAGCATCATATATATATATATATATATATATATATATATATATATATATATATATATATATAAGTAATTTAAATATGCATGTACACTTAGGAATAAAAACATTTATAAATTATTTGCAACAAATGTCTTAAACCTCATCTAACAAATACTCAGTGAAAATAATCCATATTAAGAAGACCAATTTGAAAAGAATCTCACCAACCTTCTATTTAAAGTAAATGCTGAACCAACAAATATATAATTATTAGTTCTAGAAAGTATAAATTTGGAGAAACAATTTAGATTTAGAGCATGCCTACGATTAATTGATGCTTGTAGGCTTCATTTGATGTATAATTAGAAATTCTCAACAACTTCAACAAAGTAATCAAATTCCGCAGCTTTCTAGAAGTTATACTTTGGCCTACCATAGTCCTCAATCAATATTGGATTAAAAATTAAGTTAATAAGAAATTAAGCAAAAATGAAATGTTCAGACGTAGTTATCCAATTGATTTTACAATATTAAACAAAGTTGGGACATTGGTTTAGTTTGGTCTAACGGATTTAAATCACGGCTACGCTAATTCTGGTGTGTTAGGTACGTGTATTAAGTAAATGATTGTCCTTAATTAACTATGTTTAGCTTCTCATGAGAGGTATAAACTATAGGTTTCTCGTAGAAAAGAAAATCCACTCATGTTCATTTGTTGGCTTCCTTTTTATATTGTTTTGTATAATTTATTTAAGATCACTAAATATATTATTGATTAAATTCCACGAAATTTTATAATTAATACCTTTAATTATATGACAAAATAAATGTGATTTTAAACTATAGATACTTTCAAATGATTTAAAATTAAATATTTTAGATATTAATGGTATTATATTGTATGAATAGGATGGTTATGTTTAATAAAATATACGAGCTAAAAAATTTATGAACTAGGCCATGGCTTAGTGGTTAATGTCATAACTCCTATCTTCGAGATCATATACTCGTCCATTGAACTTTTATTTTTTAGGAAAAAGTTAGAATTTTTCTCCTTTTTCTCTTATATTAAAGTGCATGTTTTGTTGCATGTCTCTCTCTGTAATGTGTATTGTTCATCCATCAATATATAATATATAAATATATTTTTTTATGTTTTTAAAATCAATAGTTTAGAAGGTTTTTAGAAGTTCTACATAACATTTGATCGAATTTTTATATTTTAAAAATGACATGGATAATATCTAATCAAACACAATAATCTTTAAGAAAAAATTAAACAAAATAATCTAATCAACATTTAACCATATAAAATCTTTTAATTATTAAATTAACTTTGAAATAACCGCAATGCATGTTATTGTCATTAAATTTATAGTGCTTTCTCAAAATAAAATTAATGGATAAGATCATCAAAATTGAATAAGAATATCTCAACTCAAAAGCTTTTAAACTAATAGGTATTGTAATTACTCGAGTTTTAATAAATTTAAAAGAGAGTTAGTCATCAAATGACGTATCATTAACTAAAATACTAACAAGAAATACAAGCTAACACATATAATTTAAATTTCTCCACGAGATCTACTAACCTAACAAGTTTTCTTGCATTGTGTTGGGACATTATCTCATTTATTTTATCAATATGATTAATAAGAATAAAAGATAAGAATATTTAGATATAGATTTCGAAAAGCATAAACATACAAAAAAATTTTAGATTTAGGCATTTCTATCTAAATTTAATCAGAATGAATTTTTTTATGGTATTAGTAAGTTTAATATGAGTTTAACACAAAATTGATTAAATTTTTTCATTTTGTGCTTATAACGAAAGCTTCCATTTTATTAATTTGGTGAGATTTAATGACGAGATAATAAAAAAAACTTCTAGAAGTTTAGGCTATTGCACCTACTTCATTCGATTATAAAATTATAAATTCAACACTAATTGAAAATGATTCTTAAATTATATTATGCTTTGGATTACTTACTTAATTTCCCTTTTAAGTTGTTCGGTCATTAGAATTATATTATTAATTATTCATTTATATATAATAAATTTAATTATTTTTTACTATTAAGCATATAATGCTATGTCATCATAATAATACTTGAAGCCACAAAGAAAGATCATGTAAGAAATTGGATGATATTATTCAATCCCCTAAATTAGGAACGTTGTTTATATTTCTAGAAAAAATGTTTTCAATTGATAATTAATATCTATGATGAAACTAATCCATGCTTGTACTTTTTCTAAACTTCTGGGAAAAAAGAACTACATGATTCAAGGCCAAAATATCATATATATATATATATATATATATATATATATATATATATATATATATATATATATATATATATATATATATATATATATATAGCTTATAATAAAAGATTTTTATACTATGGTCATATTTGCTTAAATGGCATGATAAAAAATAGTATTATTCAGAATTAAATTTTTAAAGAGTGAATATTTTTATGTCTAAAAATATAAATTACAATATTTTTAAATAATAACATAATAGTTAAAAGTTAATGAAAATTATCCCATGTACAATTTTAATCACACGATTGGCCTTAATTTATAGGGACTGCCATAATATATATAATCGTACTGGGATTCAGTTTTAAATTATTATAATCAATTTTAATAATATTATGACATAGAGGTTAATCTTGCAATTAATTTTTGACAGCATGGCAGATATTATTCATTCATAACTTAAAAAATTTCTTGATGTGTTAAGAAATCACTGATTTGGTGTAAATTGATTGGGTGAAATACAAAATTAGATCTGACTACGAAATTTTATCTCTTATCTTTTCTCATCTCTATTATTATCAGCATATCAAATTCATTAAAAAAAGGACAATGAGTAGGCTTTTTGATGCAATTCTACTCTAAATAGGGAGTTATGATAACATTATTTAATGCGTCATACTTTAAACTTAAGTTAACTTTTGTTATACCATACTTATACATACAGACATAAATAGATACAAACACACTCACACACGCGCGTGCCCACGAGATATCTCCCTCCAAACTTGTTGGTCAACTCTCTAGTGCTTTTTACACTAACTTGGCACTCCCTATTCTAAGTAAATGTCTCCACATAATAACTCCCGCAACCGCATGAAAAACTCTTTCAATCAATTTTGAAACTATTTTTGGATTGACTGTTGGGTCGTCGCGCCGTAGTGCCACTCTGGTAGCACTGAGGCAATGAGCTTTCTAATTTTCTGTCTTAATTTTATGGGTAATAGCATTGTAACACTATGATTCAGTGTTGAGGAGCAAATTTCTCAATCTTTTGGCTAATTTTTCCTCTTTGTCCATCCGACTACATTGCTCCAGTGCACGCCATCCTCTCTCTTCTGGAAGCCGGAATAACCTGATTTCTCCCTACTCTTCGACTGTTCTTTCCATGTTAGACAAGTTGTGCAGGCCAAAGGTGAGTTCTATTTCCACGCACATTTGCTGTTATAGAAGAAGAGAACTCTAATTTAGTAATTATGGTCCTTTAATCCCTGCAATTTGTGATGATTTACTGATTGCTTGTATTGTTTGTCTTGGTTATAAAGATTGTTTGGGGTAGAAAAAGATGAGCTTTTATACTGTAAACCTAACCTAAATGTGTTTATGTTCCTCGGGATCATTCATAGTTTATATGGCTAGTTCTCATTGTGATTATCATTTTCAGCATTTCTTCTGTTGATGTTGTTTTGCTATTTTCATTTGGGCCATTTACGTACATATCACTTAATTCCCATGTATTTTCATATCTACCATTTAACTTTTATTTATTACAATTATATATACCACCCAAATATTTCATATCATACCAGAAATATCACCTTTTTAAGTTTTAGAATTTTTTGAGGCCTAGATAAGCTGGTAAGTGTTAACCTCACTTTTGTTGAGGTCTAGTCTTTCTTTAGAATAGCCTACGGTCAAGTCATAGGACTTTCCTGGTGACTATCTTAGAAGACAGGTAATGGAACCCTGACTCTATATAAATTCAAATCAGTTCTTTGCTTCACTTGGAGTTTTCAAATGCTTAAAGTCTAACCTCTAAGTACTTAAGAGGATGAGACCAAGCATCAGGAAGCTCAAGAGGAGTTCTCTATAGGATGGTCAAGCCATAGGACTCACCCTGAGAGGTCTGGTCTGGGTGAGGCTCACACACACACTCACACCCACTTTATACTTACACTCACTACCTCAAACCCTAAACCAAACATACCAAACTTCTTTACACTTGATTCCCTACTCTCTTAGAAACTCATGTGGGTGGTTCCTTAAGCTCTTGGCCCTAGGCTAGGGTTTGGGTTAGAAACAACACACGGAGGATCCAAAGTGGATCTTTCTTGGTCCATGGCTCAAATGGGTTACCATTCTCACTCAACCCCAAATTTTACCAAAAATTCCAATCTTTGACCACTCTTACCCCTAAACTCCACCAAATTACCAAATTGCCTCTAAACCCTAATTTTTGACCAAATTCCCAAAATTTGCATAAATTACCCAAATTTTTCCAAAAATCAATCCAAACATTCTCCACCACTCAAAATACCCAAAATCCACCAGATTTCCCAAAATTCACAAAATAACCCCAAAATACCCAAAATACCCAAAATACCCCTCAAAATTCAAAAATTCCAAATATTCCCAAAAATTGCAAAATCATCCCAAATATCTCCAAAATAAATTTAAACCACTTTACGTGATCCAATTTGACTAAAAGCCCCAAATTTGCCCTTTAAGCCCAAAATGCCCAAATTACCTCCAATATTCATTCAATTGACTTCAATTCTCCCCAATTCCAATTTCAAACTTTAATTGAACATTTTCAATCTCAATTAAAACCAATTCAAGCACAATTTAACCCACATTTGAACCCAATTTGAACCCAATTCCAAAAGCACAAATGTGACCATATGACTAAATCAAACCAATTTAATCCCCCAAACCAAATCAAAACAACTTCAATCCTTTTCTAAAAACTTCATGACAACCATTTACACCAAATTACTCAAACAATTGGACCCAATCCAAGCCCAAACTCATGTTAGCCCAACTTGAACCCACTTGACCCAAAATTGAACCTATGAGCCAATGTGACGAAACCTAACCCAATTTGACTAAGCCAACCCCTCCACAGCCACCAACTGAGCCATAGGAACTATCCTAGATCCACCTAGCCCAACCTATTTGAGTTATAGACCAAGGTTTCCCTAATTTAGGGGATCTCCTCCCTTAATTGGCTAAATGATTCACCTTAAAGTTACCTAAAATTTTATATCATTTTTAACTAATATTTTAAGGATATTACGCTTTAATGAAAGGTATTTCTTATGTTTTTAGTTGCAGATACAAGAAAATGAGTTTATGAAGAAAAAGAATCAAAAAAGGAGTAAAAGGATAAAAAATGAGTCAAGAAAAGAAAAGAAGAAAAAAGGGCTGATTCTGGCGCCCAGGCGCCAAACTCAGCAGTGGAATCTAGAGAATTCTTTGATGGTTTTGTGACAGTCTCAGAAGCAATCTAGAAGTCTTTAGACAAATTCATATATTTTATAAACAAGATACAATGAATTTAGATACGGGGAATCAGTTATTCAACGAAGAGGTGCGACTCATAACCTGAAGAGACGCGTCCATTCGCGCACGAAACTGGCGCCTAAGCGCTAGATCTCGCACCTAGGTGCCACAGTTAAATTCTAGAATATTCATTGAATGTGGATAAATTTTGAAGAGATGCCTGAAGTAATCCCAGGTCATTTTCGAAGCTCTATAAATAGAGGACGATTCTACAGTAAATGTGTGGTTGTTTAGAGTGTGTAGGTGTTGTAAGAGTGAAAGAGGTGTGTAGTCTCATTTAGTTAAAGAGTGTGGAGTATTTTTTACTTTACTTTAGTGAGATTTTAGAGTGTGTTAGTATGATTGCTGGAGTTTGAGACTTGTAAAAGTCAGTCGGAATCAGAGTAACTTCAAAGGATTGCTTGGATATCATTCCAGAAAAGTATTTACAACTCGGTTCTTAAGTTTTGTACTTTGAATTTGAATTATATAAATATGGTTTGTGTTGTGACTTCTATGCTTTCTGAGTAGTCTTCTTCTCTTTCTCCCTACGAATATAAAATGATTTAGTTAAGGATTTAATTTAGTTTTGAGAACTTTGTTTTTCTTTTTCCATAATTTGTGATGATACTTTACATGATCTTCATTTACACTACAAATTGGCCTCTTGTAATTTTAAAATCTGTAGAGAATTCTTAAGATCTGACCGTGGGCTATGAGTTCTTAACTTGTATGTATCACATTTCTCTTGGAAAGGTAGATGGTAAATCCTGGAAAGGGGAGTTGCAAATAGATAGGGAGATAAACTTTGAAAGGCGTAGAATTGAATATGTTTTTTTGAGTGACAGGCTAAATTCTATTAATTTAGTTTAAGAAGAGGTGGCGGGTCACTAGTAGGCCCGACCATAGGCACCCTTGGGGGAATCTAGAAGTGAGAGCCTAGAATTCATCCTTACTACTAACAATACATCCTGATCCAATCTTCAAAAACTAGCCAATGTTCTTTATGCACTTAACCAAAGGGTAAAGAATATATATGCTCCAATTTGTCACAATAACTCATTCTCAAAGTTCTCAAGCTAATTTATATGTTTACTAATCATGAAATATTTCTTATGGGGAAAGAATCTTTATTTATTGTGTTAAAGTATTTAAATTACGTTCTTACTTACAATTGCTACTTAAGTAACTTGCATAATTTTACTTTTTAGTTAATTAGCTTTTACATAGATTTTCTTCTTTCTTTCTTACTTTCTACTTAGCTTTCCCCGTGGGATCGATATCTAGGGTTTTAAATAAAAAGCCTTATATTACTTAAAACGATATGTGTACTTGTGTAGTACCCCTAGTGTACGATTTATATTTATTTATAAAAACTTTAATTTTTAATTATCGTACATTAGCTACTTAATCTGATTTGGGTTCAAGTTTGGCCATAATTATATAAGCTAATTTACTTGCGTAATTGCGGTTGGGTCAAGTTTTTGGCACCATTGCCTGGGAAAATAAACATAAATTAAAAAAGAAAGATAAAATTTTTTATAATACATATTTTTATAGTATATTTTTGTGTTATTATTAATAAAAAATATTTTCTAATTTCTTTTATGCAAAGTTCAGGATCTGAAGGATTCATACCCTATAATTCTGAATTAGAACGTACTACAAGAAAAATTAGAAGAGAAAAGTTATTTCATAATTTGCAAGAAATGGCTAATATAACTCAATATAATATGGAATAAAATATTGCAGAAAATGAACATCAAAATCTACAAAGACCCTTAAGAGAATATGCTAACTCTAATATTGATGAAATTCATTTAAACATTCAAATACCTGTTGTAGCAGCAAATTCGTTTGAACTTAAACCTACAATTATACAAATGGTCCAAATTAATCAGTTTGGAGGATCTCCAACTGAAGATCCTAATTTTCACCTTGCCAGTTTTCTAGAACTTTGTGCTACTTTCAAATATGATAATGTTTCTGATGATGTTATTAGGCTTAGATGTTTTCCTTTTTCTTTAAGGGATAAGGCTAAGATGTGGTTAAATTCGTTAGCAGCACGATCTATTAAAACTTGGAGAGAAATGGCTCAAAAATTTCTAGCTAAGTATTTTTCGCCATCTAAAACTGAGAAACTTAGAAATGATATAACCTCATTTACTCAATTTGAAGGAGAAACGATTTATGAAGCAAGAGAACGATTTAAAGAACTTCTTAGAAAGTGCTCACATCAAGCTTTACCAAACTGGTTAATTATACAAACATTTTATAATTGATTAATAAATTCTCTTAGATCTATAGTAGATGTTGTTGCTGGTGGTTCCTTAATGGCTAAGTCATTTAATGAAGCTTATGCTTTAATTGAAGAAATGACAACTAATAATTTTTAATGGCCTTATGATAGAATAAAGACTAAAAGAGTGGCTAGTATTCAAGAAAATGAAGCCTTTTCTATTTTAGTTTCTCAAGTGGCTGCAATATCTAAGAAATTGGACAATTTGTCTCAATTATCAAATTTAAGTAATGATAATTCAGGAAGTGCTGATGAATCTCAAACTTTAGAAACATTACAAGCTATCTCTAGCAAAACTAATACCCCATATTCCAATTAATATAACCCAGGTTGGAAAACTCACCCTAACTTAAATTTGAATAATGCAAATCCATTATGTGGTAATAACCAACCGAACTCAATTGAAAATTAGAATAATCAAGGTAATTCTAACTATCAACCTTCTTATCCTCCTGGTTTTAATAATCAATAATTTAAGGAAAAGAAATTGTCTATAGAAGAATTAATTTTACAAATGGGTAGTCAGTTGCAAAGTAAAAATGTTGTGATAAGAAATATCGAGAATCAAATGAGGCAAATTGCAAATGCAATTAACAACAGACCACAAGGAACACTTCCAAGCACTGTTGAAGTAAATCCAAGAGAAAATGGGAAAGACCAAGAGCAAATTAAAGTTGTACTACTTAGAAGTGGAAAAGAACTAAGGGATGGAAAAAAAATAAAATCCAAAAAGAGACTGAAGTGATAGAAGTTGAGAAACCTAAAGAAATAATCCATGAAGAAGAAAAACAATTTCTATCTCAAGATGAATTTGAAAAACCTCCACCCTCATTTCCATAATGACTAAAACAGTAGAAATTGGATCAACAATTTAAAAAGCTTACCTTTAATATTGCATTTGTTGAAGCTTTGGACCAAATGCATAAGTATGCTAAATTTATGAAAGATATTCTTAACAAGAAAAGAAAATTTGAAGCTTATGAAACTGTTGCACTAAGCTAAGAATGTAGTGCAATTATTCAGAAAAGGCTTCCTCAAAAGCATAAACATCCTGGAAGTTTTACTATACCTTGTGCTATAGGAGACAGATTTCATGGAAAAGCCTTATGCGATTTAGGAGCGAGTATTAACCTTATACCTTTATCCATCTTTAAGAGGTTAGATTTAAGAGAAATATCTCCTACAACTATAACCTTACAATTAGCAGATCGATCTACTACTCACCCGAGATGAATGATAGAAGATGTATTGGTAAAGGTGGATAAATTCATTTTCTCTGTAGATTTTATAATTCTAGATATGGAAGAAGATGAAGAGATTCCTATTATTTTACGAAGACCTTTTCTTGCTACTGAATGTGCTATGATAGATGTACAAAAAGAGGAGTTTACCATGAGAGTTAATGATCAAGAAGTAACATTTAATGTTCTTAAATCAATGAGGTATCCTAATAAGGAAAAGTGTTACAGAATGGATATCTTTGACTACATGATAGCACAACATTATCACGAAAAATGTCAGATCATTTCTAAAGAAGAAGAGTTTTCAGACCCTGAAGATTTACATGTTGAAAGTGATTCTGAAGAAGATGTAAAAGATATTGATTATATTAATGAAAATTATGAAATATTGGATACAACTCAAAGTAATGAATTCAAACCATCCATTTGAAAGGCTCCTAAATTGGAATTGAATGAATTACCCTCTCATCTAAAGTATGTCTTTTTAAGGAATTCATTAACTTTACCTGTTATTATGTCTTATGAATTAACTACAGAACAAGAGATGAAATTAATTGAAGTATTAAAACTGTATAAAAAAGCTTCTGGATGGACAATAGCAGATATTAAATGAATTAGCCCATCAATTTGTATGCATCGAATATTATTGGAAGATGATAGTAAACCCAGTATTAAAAATCAAAGGAGATTAAACCAGTTATGAAAGCTGTTGTTAAGAAAGAAATGTTGAAATGGTTGGATGCTGTAATTATTTATCTAATATCTGATAGTCCTTGGGTTAGTCCTATTCATTGCATTCCAAAGAAATGAGGAGTGACTGTTGTTGAAAATGAAAATAATGAATTAATTCCTACAAGACAAGTGATTGGTTGGCGAATGTGTATTGATTACAGAAAACTAAATGCTGCTACTAGGAAAGATCATTTTTCTGCTGGATAGATAAGCAGGACATTCATATTTTTGTTTTTGGATGGTTATTCTGGTTACTCATCAAATACATATAACTCCTGAGGATCAAAAAAAGACTACGTTTACAAGTCCTTATGGAACATTTGCTTTTCGAGGAATGGCTTTTGGGTTATGTAATGCACCTGGTACTTTTCAAGGGTGTATGATGGCTATTTTTGTGACCTAATTGAAAAAAAATTGAAATTTTTATGGATGATTTCTCTATATTTGGAACTTCTTTTGATTCTTGCTTACATAATTTGATTAAAGTGTTAAAGCGCTGTCAAGAAACAAATTTAGTTCTGAATTGGGAGAAGTGTCAATTTATGGTCACGGAAGGAATTGTATTGGGTCATAAAATTTCTAAAAATGGGATGGAAGTTGATCAAGCAAAAATACAAATTATTGTTGGATTACAACCCCCAACTAATGTAACGGGTATAAGAAGTTTTCTTGGATCTGCTGGATTTTAGAGAAGATATATTAAGATTTATCCAAGATTACTAAACCTTTATGCCATCTTTTAGAAAAAGATATAAAATTTGAATTTGATGAAAATTTCCTAAATGTCTTTAACTTATTAAAAGAAATGTTAATCACAGCACCAATCATTGTTGCACCTAATTAGGAAAAACCATTTGAGTTAATGAGTGATGCGAGTGTTTACGCTATAGGGGCAGCTTTAGGACAAAGATATGATAAAATGTTTAAGGTTATACATTATGCCAGTAGAACTCTTAATGAAGATCAAATTAATTACACTACTACTGAAAAAGAGCTATTGGCTATAGTATATGCTTTTGACAATTTTCGATCGTATTTACTTTGGAATAAATGTATAGTGCATATATATCATTCAACTATTAAATATCTGATGACTAAAAATGAAGCTAAACCTAGATTGATTAGATGGATTCTTCTTTTGCAAGAATTTGACTTTCAAATAGTTGATAGAAAAGGGTCTAATAATCAAATAGCCGATCATCTATCAAGAATTGAAAATAATAAGAAAATGAATGATAAGGAGGAAATAAATGAATGTTTTCCTGATGAACAACTTTATATTATTTCTGATGGATTAATCCCATGGTATGCTGATATAGTTGATTATTTAGCTAGTAACATTATATCAAATGGATTAGATCATCATCAGAAAAAGAAATTCTTACATGATGTAAAATTTTATTTTTGGGATAACCCCTTTCTGTTTAAACACTATAAGGATTCTATAATACGAAGAAGTATTCCTTATGAAGAAACTTACAAGATTATTCAAAAATGTCACAACTCTGAATTTAATGGGCATTTCAGAATTGATAAAACTGCTTTTAAAATTTTACAATCCAGATTTTATTGGCCTACATTATTTAGGGATCTTAATAGTTTTATTAAATTCTGTGATCAATATCAACATATAGGCAATATTTATAGGAGAGATGAAATGCCTCTAAATTTTAGTTTGGAAGTGAAAATTTTTTATGTCTGGGTTTAGATTTCATGGGACCATTTGTACCTTCTTCAGGAAAAATTTATCTATTATTGACTTTTGATTATGTTTCAAAATGGATTGAAGCAAAAGATTTACCTCATTGTGATGTCAAAAGTGTTGAAAAAATTTTAACTAAAAATATTTTTACAAGATTTGAAATGCCACGAATAATTATCATTTATGGGGGAAGTCACTTCAAAAATTTTATGATTCAGAGATGACTGAGTAAATTATGTATTAAACATATAATTTCAACAGCTTATCATCCCCAAACTAGTGGATTAACTAAACTTTCAAATCAGGATATCAAAAGAATTTTAGAGAAAACAGTTAACCCAAACGAACTAATTGGGTTGATAGACTCAATGATGTTTTATGGGCTTATAGGACTGCTTAAAAAAGTCCAATTGGAATGTCACCATATAGAGTCATCTATGAAAAACATTCATTTACCTATTGAATTGGAGCATAAAGCTTATTGGGTGATTAAAGATTTTAACTACAAATTGTGATGCTGGAGATAAACGATTATTGCAATTGAATGAACTTAAAGAAATTAGAAATGATTCATATGAGAGTGCTCGAATCTATAAAGAAAAAATGAAGAAAATGCATGATAAAAGAATTTTAAGAAGGAATTTTGAGCCTAGACAAGAAGTTTTACTATATAATTTCAGATTTAAATTGTTTCCAGGAAAATTAAGATCCAAATGGATGGGGCCTTTTATTGTTACAAAAGTTTATCCTTATGGAGCAGTGGATATAATAGATTAGAAAACAGATTCTGTAATTAAAGTAAATGGATAAAGATTGAAGCCCTATATTGGAGGAAGTGTGCCATTTTTTAAAGATGTGCTATATTTAACCATTTAGAGTAAACAATTGGTTATGTCGGCCTGATGACATTAAACTAAGCGCTTTGTGGGAGGCAACCCATAGTATGATTTGATTTGTTTTGATATTGAGAGTGCTTTATATGTGGCTTCACTTAGTTACACATCTTTTGATCTACATTTTTAGACCCTAATTTAGTATGAAACTTATGAAAATTTGACAAAGGTCGAACCTGTGATTTTCAGGATTCTGGCGCCTAAGCACCAGAACTGGCGCCTAAGCACCTGAATTGGCGCCTAAACACCAGACATTTGATATCCTAGCACCTAAGCGCCATAATTGGCACCAAGCCGCCACAGTTCTGTATCGTGGAAAAACCGCCCCATAGAAGTTTTTACCCACTCAAATCCCTATAAATCACCATTTCTTCGTCTCCAAACGTCAAGCCATAATATTTTCGACCTGAAACTATACTTTTGAGAGAGAAGAGAGATTTGATTGCTTCCATGGAGAGACTAAATATAGAGAATGGAGGGAAAGCCAAGTTTGTCCACAGGGATTCACAAACTTAATTTAATGGCTATCTAACCATAACGTTGGAGAAGCTATTTGGTCAACTTGAGAAGATTGAAGGAGAATTGGTGCATATTAGAGAAAGGTTGCATGAAATGTACCATCAACATGAGCATATGGAATGAGAAATGAAGGTTCAATCTGATCATTTGGCAGCCTTTGAAGATTATCAGGTAACCATGTATGCTAAGAACAATTGGATTGATGAAAAGACGGCCTTGGAAATTCCTCGTGTCCCTTTCTTCCACTCCTTTGTTTGTAGTGAATTACCTTGTGGAACTAATGAAGGTTTTAATGTGAATCCATGAAATTAGGGTGAATTTATGTGGATTTGCTTGATGTTTTGTGTAAGTGATTTGTGTGGTTATTATATGTTGTTGTGAGATGTGAATGTTTTTTATTTGTGTTTTCTGTATTTTTTTTAAACTTATCTTGAAGATCTGAAACGGAATGAAGTAAAATTTGAGTTTGGAATTTATTTTAAATTTGGAATCTAATTTGGACTTAAATATCTTTTGGGAGATGTTTGATGAATTTTATGATGTGATTTTAAGTTTACAGATGTTAAAACACCTAAATTGTAAAATGTAAAAATTTAGGAAATTTTTCGACATTTTTGGCAACTCTGTTGCCTAGGTGCCAAAATTGGCGCCTAGGCGCCGGTTCACCTGAACCAATTTTTCAGCTTTAAAACTGAGGCCATCACCATTAACGTGCCTTAGCTTCATCTTCTTCCCCAAAAATCGCAAAAATCGGTCCTAGGGTTCTATTTTGAGCTTGATTCGTGAAGTTTCGAAGCTTAAAAACTATGGATTTTAACTTCTCGAGGTTAGATCTACATTTTGGCATAGTTATTTTGAGTTTTCACCATGGATTTCTCTACATATGAATAGTGCCAAAAATTTGGAAGAAAATTTTGATTTTTAAGTGGAAAATCCATGTATCTAAGCTTAATTTAGTGTTTTAAGCTTAGATTTTGTGCCATGTTATGGATTTTATAAATTGTTTAAAATTATTTTCAAAATTACAGAATGGCACCAAAATCAAAGTGAGGAAATGAACAGAGCAAATTTTATCAGTCGAAGTTTGCTAACGCAAATGCTCAAGTGCGCTACAATGAATTCGCATCGGCTCGCAAATTCATTGTGGAATGAAGTTTTTATCATCCCGGCTGCTCGATCGAAAATATTATTGCTACTCGACAGTGGGAGCAGTTTCATTATTTTTCTATTGTGGCTATTATTGCTGTTGTTCTGGAATTCTATGTAAATTTTTCTGAAACAATCGATAATGAAGTTTATATTAGGGGGATGGGAGTTGAGTTCACTCCTGAAGTCATCAACATGTTTTATGGCCTACCTCATGCTACAAACTGCTTCTATGATGTTTTTACTCTGTAAAAAGGAGAGCTTGATGAGATTTTAGCCTATCTGACTGGTGGAAGAGGATCTTGGAAAATCTGAAACAATAAACGGGTAAATTTTTCGTCGTCTATGCTTAATGCTACTTTTAAAGCCTGACACTACTTTATTTATGCTCGTATTCTTCCATCAAATCACTTGAGTGAAGTGATGAAAGAATGAGCTATTTTAAATTATTGCATTCAAGAAATGAAGCTAATAGATGTGGGAGCCATTATATATGATGTAATCAACACTTCAGCTAGAGGAAGTATTATTTTTGGTTTACGCTTCCCGGCTCTCATTTTCTCGATTTGCAAGAATGCCGGTATTACTTACCCTCATTCTGAAGAGATACTTAAGCCACTGAAGCCAATTGGAAAATCTCATGTGTATACTTATGGAAAAACAAAAAGTCAATGTTTTGGAGCATTTCCTTCTTTTATGCCTTCTACTTCTGCACCTAGACCTTCCACACCTACTTCTGAACCTCCACCAGATGTGTGGAATACTGTTTGTCAGAGGTACTTGAAGCATCAAAGTGATATATTCTTGGTGAAATGCAGAGTAGATGATATGGATAGTAAAATCGATCATGTGTCTAGTTATATATAGAGGAAGAGTCACTATGATGGGGAATATAAAGATGCTCTTGTGAAATTTTTGAATGGTGATAAGAATATAGAATTTCATACTTGTCCTAAATTCACCCCATGGATTAATCCCAGAAGTCATATTCCTAATGATTCCTTCGACGATGATGAGGAGATTGGGGATGATTAGACTTTCTGCTTTGCTTTAGTTATGTGCATGTTGTGTGTGTTTACCTTTTAAGTATTATTGCACTGTATGAGTACTCAGTAGTAACTCAGTTATATTTCTGTTGTCATAATGCTTATAACTTAATCCTATTTATGCTCCTATTATTTTTAAAGTTTAAAATTGTAAAAGAATTTAGTTTTCATATGTTATTCACTTTGCTACTCTTTGCTTATACCTGTATTACTCTATTATTTTAAATACCTTAAATATTGTATCTTTTTCTTTGTGATTATTATAAAATTTTATAATGCAAAATATTTAAACCTTGTTAAAAGAACTAATTTTGGGGTAGGGAAAAGAACTTAAATTTAAACTTTTCTTGTCTTTAGTAAGCAACATTTTCAAAATTAATAACATAACCAATGGAAGAAAAGTTAATTTAAGATAGATATGTTTTTGTTTTCATGAATATTATAATAAACTTATAAAAGTATTTTTTATATAACAAGGGATAATTCTAAAAATTGAAATTATTTAATAAAAGAGTGTAAGAATTTTGATTCAAATATCTAAATGAAAAAAAATATTTTATTTTGAAAATATTAAGGAATATAGATATTTACTTGAGAAGATAGAATTGAAACTCTATGAAAAAATATTTTTGCTAAACACAAATTCATTAAGTGAAAATGTGTTAAGTCTTTAAATATAAGTTAGGGATAGTGAAGTTTAAAATCATTAACAGTGCTATCCGGATATAGTAATCCTTATATATATATATATATATATATATATATATATATATATATATATATATATATATATATATATAAAGAGAGAGAAAAGAAGCAAAATCAGAAGAAAAATGAAAAGATGAAAAAAAAGCCAAAAATCGAAAATATGTAAGGAGAAGCTTGAGGAGATGCCTAGTAAAAAATTGGCTTCACTTAAATTATCTTATAGGAAGAGACCTAATTACATTTTTTTTTACTTAAGTCTCATGTATAAGCATCATTACTAGTAGAGTTATCATGAAAATCTTTTTCTTATAAATTATCTACATGTTCTTAATATAACAAATTGTAATTATTTTTTGAAATAGATAGGAGAACGGAGTTCTTAACACTTATTTATTAAATATTTTACATATTTTGGTTTTAGGCTAAGTTATTTAAAAAGCTTTTTAAGTTTCATTATTTTATCTATGAAACAAACAATTATAGAAGTCTTAAAGAAAATTTTTCTCCACAGATTATTATTTTTAGTAGCAAAGAGTTACTTGAGGACAAGCAACGTTTAAGTTTGGGGGAATTGATCCACCTTAAAATTATCTAAAATTTTATGTCATTTTTAAATAATATTTTAAGGATATTACACTTTAATGAAAGTTATTTCTTATGTTTTTCCAGTACAAGAAAATGAGTTTACGAAGAAAAAGAGTAAAAAAAGGAGTAAAACGAGAAAAAATAAGTCAAGAAAAGAAAAGAAGAAAAAAGGGCTGATTTTGACGCCTTGGCGCCAAATCTGGCGCCCAGGCACTAGACTCAGAGGGGAAATCTAGATAATTCTTGGACGGTTTTGTGAAAGTTATTGATGAATTAGAAGCAATCTAGAAGTCTCTAGACAAATTATCATATGTTATAAATAAGATTCAATGAATATAGGCACGGGGAATCAGTTATTCAACGAAGAGGTGCGACTCAAAACCTGATGGGAAGCATCCATTCCCGCAGCAAACTGGCACCTAGGCGCCAAATCTGGCGCCTAGGAACCACAGTTAAATTCTAGAATATTCATTGAATGTGGACGAATTTTGAAGAGGTGCCTGAAGCAACCCCTGGGCATTTTCGAAGCTCTATAAATAGAGGACGATTCTACAACAAATGTGTGGTTGTTTAGAGTGTGTAGGTGATGTAAGAGTGAAAGAGGTGTGTATTCTTATTTAGTTAAAGAGTGTGGAGTATTATTTACTTTACTTTAGTGAAATTTTAGAGTGTTTTAGTGTGATTGTTGGAGTTGGAGTCTTGTAAAAGTCAGTCGGAGTCAGAGAAACTTCAAAGGATTGCTTAGATATCATTCCAGATAAGTATTTATAACTTGGTTCTTAAGTTTTGTACTTTGCTTTTGAATTATATAAATATGTTTTGTGGTGTAAATCCTATGCTTTCTGAGTAGTCTTCTTCTCTTTCTCCCTACGAATATGAAATGATTTAGTTAAGGATTTAATTTAGTTTTGAGATCTTTGCTTTCCTTCTTCCATAATTTGTGATGATACTTTACCTGATCTTCATTTATACTACAAATTGGCCTCTTGTATTGTTAAAATCTGTGGAAAATTCTTAAGATCTGACCATGGGCTAAGAGTTCTTAACTTGTTTGTATCACATTTCTCTTGGAAAGGTAGATGGTAAATCCTTGAAGGGGGAAATGCGAATAGATAGGGAGATAATTTTTGAAGGGCATAGAATTGAATATGTTTTTAGAGTGACACACTAAATTCTATTAATTTGGTTTAAGAAGAGGTGACGAGTCACTAGTATGCCCAACCATAGGCGCCCTTGGGGTAATCTAGAAGTGAGAGCCTAGAATTCGTCCTTACTACTAACAATACATCCTGATTCAATCTTCAAAAACTAGCCAATGTTCTTTGTGAACTTGACCAAAGGGTAAAGATTATATATGCTCCTATTTGTCACAATACCTCATTCTCAAAGTTCTCAAGCTAATTTAGATGTTTACTGATCATGAAATATTTCGTATGGGGGAAAGAATCTTTGTTTATTGTGTTAAAAAATTTAAATTACGCAATTGCTACTTAAGTAACTTGCATATTTTTACTTCCTAGTTGATTAGTTTTTAAATAGATTTTCTTCTTTCTTTCTTATTTTTTACTTAGCTTTCCCCGTGGGATCGATATCTGTGGTTTTTAAAAAGAAAGCCCTATATTACTCGAAAAGATAAGTATACTTGCGTAGTACCCCTAGTGTATGATTTATATTTCTTTATAAAAACTTTAGTCTTTAATTATCTTACATTAGCTGCTAAATCTGATTTGGGGCCAAGTTTGGCCATAATTTTATAAGCAATTTTACTTGCATAATTGTTGTCAGGTCACTAAATGCCCTTTTGCTCCATCCAAAACCTTACCCACAACATTTAATTACCATTAAGACTGAACTCTAGCTCACCTGACCCCCTGGCCACCTCCCCTGTTCTTGCCGGTAGGCCTAGTCACTGGAGCACTCTAAAACCGAAAGCCCACCATCCATGCCAAAACCCAAATTCATCCACATAGCTTGTCCAGCTCTTATTGGCCATTGCAGCTGTTTAGCACTCCACCTAAGTAGCTCAGTGCATCCATTGCCAAGCATTAAGCTCAGTTCCAGCCAAACCCCTCCCTCTCATGGCCAAAGAAAGAGAGACATAATTACTTTAGGGAGACTCTGGTAAGTTGTTCCTTGAGCTTCTCCAAGACCCACCGAGTGTATGCCCACTTTCCTTAGCCATTCAAACCCACTGCCTGAGTTCAATTTCAGAGCTTAGAACAAGATACCTCTCAAAACTATATAGGCCTCAAATTAAACTTACCCACACCATTACCAGGGCAATAAAAGAAGTTCCCCCATCAAAGCCCTATCACATAGTGCCTCTAACTCTGAATTTGATCAACACGTAAAATCGGCCTTGATCAAGTTCATACCTAAGCCTAAGAAGAGCTTAAATTTGCTCTTGGAGGGGCTTTGCGAGGTCCTAACGAAGGTGTGGAACTCATATTATTGGAGCCATCCTTCTCAGATCAAGGTATTAAGCTCTCACCTTCTCCTGAGCTATTCTTCATTCTCCAAGCATGTATATTGTATTTCATATCATATAAACCATATGGATAGGTTCTTCTAGGTCATATGAGTCCATAGAAACAAATCGCGCTCGATTTGCTTGAGTCTAGGCTTAGATATTATGTCTGGAAGATGGAAGGTGCTCGGGATGAACCAGGTGTAATGATGACCCATGCTAGGATTGTGCCAGATGGTGAGACGATTCATAAAGTGCAGGCCACGTGGCGCTGAGTCAGAAGGCGGTGCCCAACCAGAAGACGACGCGTGCGCTGTTCGGAGCTGCCGAGGTTACGCTAGAACCGCGTCACTTAAGTAGAAAAATAGGATTTAAATTAATTAATTAAATTAGCCTAACTTCAAAAATCCATAACTTGGTGTAGAAAATTAGGAAAATAAAATAAAAAAAGCCTCTTGGTCAGTGAATAGAGGAAAATAATGTGAAAATAATTTCATGTCTGTTTGATACATGTGTGACTTTTAATTAATTAAATATAGTATTAGTATTTTAATTCTCCATTTGCATAGACATTTCACCATGGCATGAAACTTAGGGCTTTTGTTCTCTCTGATATGAGGGATCTTCTCTAATTTTTGTAAGGTCAGAGAGGATCTCTATGAGGAGATCCCTATTTTTCAAGCTTATTGTGTGTGTTTTAATAAAATCATTATAATAATTATTATGTTTATTAGAAAAATATAAAAATATTTTTGGCAGGCTCTCTGTGACTAGAGGACCAAAGGAAAAGTATAACTTTGATTTAAATCATTAAAAATCATCCTAACTTTAATTAACTCATTAAAATGAAAGAAAATTAAATTGGATTAAATATAAATGTAAATAAGTTGAATTGATTCCCCACTGTAGATTAGGGTCAAAGGAACTACTATAAAAAATTTCAAGTCATTTGGAGTTAATTTGGCCACCTAATTTGATTTTTCAAGTTAAATGGAATTTTTCACATAAAAATAATGATAATAAATAAAATATAAGTTGAAAATTTATGGAAATGGTTTTAAGAGTTCCTTATGACAAGGGGAGTTTAATAAAAATAAAATTGTAATTAAAATCAACACTTCATTTTATTAAGCTTATTTTTAAATTTTAAAATAATTAAAAATTATTAAAAATGATTAAAAATCATAAAAATCACAAAATATTAAAATGCACCAAAATTTCATATTTGGTCTCCTCATCATTTGGGAACCATTAAAATAATTTTCCTAATTTTCTAATTAATGATATTAATTTTTCTTTTAAAGGCCAAAATGGATTTTCCTTATTTTCTTATTAAAATAATTCAATTAATTAAATATAAATAAAAAAATCTAAAATTTTTTTATCTGAGTTCCCTGACCTCAGAGGGATTTATGAAAAATATAAAACCTAATTTTACATTTAAATAATATTTTATATTTAATTAATACTCTAGAACTTCAAAATAATTATTATAAAAATTGAATTAAAAATCAAGAAATCATGAAATTTGGTTCAAGTGGTCTACTGGTCAATGTGAACCTCTAATAATTTTCTTAAGAATAAATAATTTTTTAATTAAGTTATTGAATTATTTTTGAAAATCCTCATTTTTGCATGAAATTAATTATATAAATTAAATTAAAATTAGAAAAATCACACTTTCTCCTCTAATGTTTTAATTGACCCATGAATGGGGTAATATAAAAATTTCATAGTCACTTGAGTTGAACTTAATGAATTTTGACGTGATAAGCCTTATCAGGGCAAAGTTTTAATTAAAGAGATTTAAGGCTTCATAAATGTTTAGGTCTAATCAAAGGAAAATGGGTAATGAATAATTATAATTAAAATATTTGGATGATTGAAATACAAGAGATTTAAATGGTAGAAACTAACCTCGCATTCGTCACACAAAACATAAATTCATAATTTCTTGAATTACCATAATTTGGAAGATAATCAAAATTAAATGATCCCAACGTTAGGGTTTAGACTGTAGAAGTTAATAATTCATCAATCTAATACCCCTAGTTGGTGTTTAATGACAATTCAATAGTTTGATAAGAAGCATAGTCACACAAGTTAACTTTTCCAAAAATTATAAATATACCTATTAAATCTTAAGGGCTTTTTAATGAGGTTTAGAAAATGAAATATTATTAATATTGAGCATCTTAAAACACTACAAGCCCAATTCTAAAATTAAATTGACTAAAATTCTTAATAAATCAATTTTCTCTCAAGAGCCTTCACTCACATAATTTATAAGCGAAGCGTCAAGTGATAATTACCCCATTCTTAGGGGTGATCAGAAAATTAGTTCATTAAGCCTAAGGGTATGAATAGGGAGGAACTATTAAGCAATATAATAAGTTTAAATTAACTCGAGACTTTTCAAGAGATTGTGAGATGTCCATTAAACTTATTATGCCTTGGTTGAAGAATCATATATACATTTAAAATAGGACCCACCAAGTTATGATATAGGATTGGATAGGCCCATGATGAACCTATCTATAGGTTTTCTCAGCTTTTCTCACAAGCATGCTTCAATTACTGCAAAATTATATATATGCATTGCAAGGCTAAAATTTCAGGTGAAGGAACAATAAGAAATGTCAGGTATGATTTTATTTTATTACACTACAATTAACTTTCATTTACATTTTGGCACCGTTTCTACTTGCAAAATTACATGCTAAAAAATAATGCCACCATGCATTTCAAAACCAATACTTTTAGGATAGCCGCGAAACCAAAACCAAATCAAAATTAAAACAAAGTAAAACATAAAACTCACCGCCATGACAGTAAAAAATATAAAGACAACTCAAAATTTAATCACAAACAAAACAAAAATCACAAATGAAACTAATTAAAACATCTCTTCGGATGATCGGGAATCCCTCAGAGGAGGCAACCTACGGCTGCTAACGAAATTTCCCACAGTCTGAATGAAATTACTGAATTCATTTAGTTGAATTTGGTAAATTCATTCGGACTAAGTGAATCTTAAGAAAATAAGGGTGCCAGAATGAGGGAACCGTGGGATCCTAACTGATGTTGCTACAATCAACTTAATATTCCTCTAAAAAGATATTAACACATCTCAATTTAAATATTTCTAAAATACAACACTTCTCCTTTCTCTTCATTTGACACTTCTAAACTAAACCTGCTATGACAAGGATCTTGGAGCATGCACAATGGGCAGCACGGCCACCTTCAACAACAAAACTCCTTAGAGAACAATAAGTCGTAAGACTTCGAGCTAGTTTACCTAGTGTAACATAAATCCTTATTTTATCCATTTGGGCCGTTTCATAATTATGTTGTACAAAATAATCCCTAACTCGTCTTAGGTATCTGAGGTTGTCATCCGGTATGATATAAATCCTCATATCTTCCAGGTTATTCACATGATCAGTATCAAGTAAATGTAAGCCCTAAAATAATAAAATTAACAGGATTAAACACTAAATAATTTTCTCAAATTGAAGCCAAACAATAAGATAGTTTAAGAAATCACCAAGATTCTTCTTGGAGCTGTGTTTTCCCCTAGTTTTCTCTTCCTTTGGATTCCTATAACAACTATTCCAAACTTGAGCCACTCACCTATTGGATTCCCTATTACCACATTACTTTGAAGAATCCTACCTTTTAGAGTAATGAAAATAATATTTCCTGATCTTTATTAAGAGTTTTCTTAGATAACTTCGGTTACCTAAGATATAATTAACTATCGGGGCTTGCCCTTATAGGAAACTTAAAGACCCCAGATTAATATAAACCCTATCTAATTCTTTTGTATTAGATAAGAGAAGTTGTCAGTCAACATAAATGGTTCACAGACCAAACGGATGTCAGTAATTCTTTAGTTTATTTAATCAAGCCTCACCACCAAGTAGTATATCCATTCTTCGAGATAGATATATAGTTTGTGGTGTAGTGCTCGATTATTTAAAATTTTGCTTATATGAGATCGGTTTGATTTTCTATTTTCAAATTAAAATGGTGTTTTCTCCAAATTACACACACACACACACACACACACACACACACACACACACACACACACACACACACACACACACACACACACACACATATATATATATATATATATATATATATATATATATATATATATATTAAATTAAATTTATTTTAAACCTGACATCAGAATACTCTTTCCGGCAACTGACCAATCTCAAACTTTATTTGCACTGACAGCAAGATTGTAAAAATTAAAGTATTGGTGTTAGAAATGAAAATACATAAGAATTGAGTGAGTAACTCTTCCTTTCATTTAATGAGTCTAAATAATAAATATAATAAAGTGCAGCAGTTTAAAATATTTCTTATAATATTAAATATATGAATGGACAACAAGAATAGGAATTGAAAGCTGGATAACACTTCCCTTATTTCTAGCTATTTTATTGTACAAAATAAAATTTCTATTCAAAGAATTTTGTTAGAATTTTTAGTTTAGCATCATTATAATGAATTAAATTTTGATGAAATTTATCCTTTTATGTCTACATCTTCATAAAATTAGATTGAGGTTGCTTACCTGGGAGAATAAATTTTTATCTTTTGGGGGCGTATTACTCTTCTTAAGAGTGTACTTACCTCCCTCTCTCTTTATATTCTCGAGGTGATGAACATGCCTGTGGGTATTATTAAGAAGTTAGAGAATTTATTTAATAAGTTTTTGTGGGATGGCTGTGGTAAGAGGAACTTACACTAGAAAAGTTGGGATAAGCTTTGTAAACCTATTACTAGTGGTGGTCTGGGTTTTCGTAGACTCTCTAAATCTATTAAGTTTAATTTTATGAAGCTTTGGCTTCATTTTCATAAAAATACTTCTATTTGGGCTTCTTTGCTTAACGCTAAATATTGTGTTAATTCCCATCCTTCTGCTGTGACTTCCTCTTCTTCTGATTCTTATATTTGGAAGGAAATGCTTAAGGTTTCCTCATCTGTTGAGCATTTGCTTTGCTGGGAGTTGGGTAATGGTAATATTGCTTTCTGGTATGATGATTGGCTGGGTAATGGGTCTCTTGGGGATTTTTATGGGGGTCCCCAGGACATTAATCTTAAAGTCAATGATTTCTGGCTGGATTCTAATTGGAATTTTCCTATGTTGTGTAATTTGATTAACTATAATGATGCTCTGTTTATTTCTACTATTCCTATTATGCCTGATAGGAAGGATATTCCTAGACTTAAAGGTAAGCTGGGGGGAGTCTGTTACTAAAACTTTTGCCTCTATTGAACAGACTCCTCCTGGGCTGGATCTATCATGGAATTGGAATAAATGGATTAAACCTTCTATTTCCTTTTTTATTTGGCGCCTTTTTCATGACTGTATACCTACTGATGACATTCTTAAGCTTAAAGGTATAAGACTACCTTCTATATGTTATTTTTGTCAGTCTAATGAGGATTTTATTGAGCATATTTTTGGCCCATGCAGTTTTTCTATGGAAATTTGGAGACATATTTACAGACTTTGTGGTAGACAAGAGGATTTTGGTGGGTATTATACTATTAATGCTAGTTTTGATGACTGGAAATCTTGTGGGCATTCTTTCTTGCTTACTCTTCCCTTTATTTTGATTTGGTTTATATGGCTAGACAGGAATGCTATTAAATTTAACAGTGAGATTTTCAATAATCAAAAGGTTCTTTGTTTTATTTACTCTTATATTTAGGAAAGTCTTTCTTTTAATATTATGAAGGATAACAGTAATCCTTATATCCTTTCTATTGCTTCTAAACTGAATATTAGTTTTACTGGTGCTACTACTTACTTGAATATGATTAGATGGCACAAACCTATTGTACCTTTTGTGAAATTTAATTTTGATGGTTGCTGGAAAACTCATTCAGCTGGAATAGGAGGTATTTGTAGAGATTGGGCCGGTACTATTCTTTGTTGGTTTGCTGCACCTGCTTTGGCTATATCCCCTCTTATAGCTGAAGCTGATGTTGTTGTCTTTGCATTACTGATTGCAAAGCAGATGGGCTGGATTAACATTGTGATTGAAGTGGATTCTCTTATTCTTTGGAATATTCGTAGAACTAATCTTAATTGTCATTGGATTATTATTCTGCAGGTTAGTAGAATTCAGTTTATGGCTAAGGATCTTAATATTGTTAGGGCTCACACCAAAAGAGATGGGAATAAGATTGCTGATTGGCTTGCAAAATTAGGATCTTTATTATCTACTCCTGTTGTATCTAAATTGTTTCCTGAGTGTCTTTCTAACTTGATTTACTTTTATGTGTAGTATTTTTTGGTCTTGGGTGAGTGGAGTTGTATTTTCTCTTTTTTTGGAAAGAGGATCCACTTTTTTTTTGGATTGTAAGGTGTGTGTGTGGGACCTCTTTCCCGGGTTTGTATCTTTTCTCTTTTATGGAGTAAAATGTGGGCCATAGTGCTCTTATATAAAAAAAATGTCTACTTAATTTAATTGAATTCCTTTTTTGCCTTTTGCGGCCTTCGTGATTTGATTTTCTAGAGGCTATGAATGAACACATTCATGTAATTTCAAATTTGGCGGATATTGGTACAAGTGAAGAATTAATATAGAAAAAGACTAAGATAGTGAGCGACTAAAAACTATTAAACTTATAAAGAGTATTATGAATTTTGATGTACTCAAAGATAATATTGAAATGACTTATCCTTAAATAAGAGGTTTTAAGTATAGATTATACTGTGGTAAATCGACTAAAGATTACAAGCTTTTTACAAGTGACTCCAACATTATGACAATGATTGAATATATCAATGAAAATAAAAAGAAAAATCAAGGTAGTGGTTATAATAAAAAAATGAAGAAGAAGGTGCAATGTATTCCTAGAAAAAAAATGTTAAGATGGTAGTAATATTCTTGAATTCACTACTCAAGTTTGGAGTATATTGATTGTGCCAATGAAGAGATCAAGCAAAATGGTGATAGGTTTATAGTTATTGAAGGAGAAGATGACAAGTCCATTTCAGTTGTTATACATTTCAATGGCTCCAAACATTTTAAACAAGCCATCTGATTTGAAGTCATTATGAAGAATGGTAGAGTTAAGATGACGAAAAGTAACAAACTCATGTGGTAGCAGCTTGCTCACATCGAGAATGTCAATTGAGAGTGTGTGCAATAGTATGTGCAGATGGTCAAACTTTTAGGGTGATAAAATCAAAATCAACTCATTTGCATAGATATCAATAGAATTAGAAATACATAAGTCATATCTTATTCGATTTCACAAAAGATTATAGATATTTTAAAGAAACATCAATATATCTCTCCCAAGCAAACTAACTACAACTTAGTGTTCATGTATGATTTTTTATTACCATATATGAAATTGTGGCAATGAAGATAAGAAGCTGGAGATGTTATTTTTGGAGCTGTTGAGGACAACTACAAGTGGATTCCAACACTTAGAAAAGAGGTTATTAAAAGGAATCACAGTTCACTTAGTGTATACACATATGATAAAGTGACCACTCATTCAACAGATTATTTTTTAGCTTCAAGGTTTAAATTGAATTTTTTATAGTTTACCGTTGTCATCTAATTAGAATTGATGCTTCAATTTCTATCCATGACTTTTTGGATGGTAATAATGGGCTATTTACCTTAGCATTTGTTGTCACTAAATCAGAGTCATGTTGACCTCATTCTTGATGAGGTCTTCTCTCCTTCTTTTTAGTACTTAGGATCTAGACTTAGGCTTTTCCTTTGACTATCCTAGAGGATTAGAATTGGGACCCACCACTTAGAAATTCAAACCACTTCTTAACTCCCCGCAAACTCCACAAACTTGATTGTAGACCCCTAATCACTTAGAGGATTGAAATTAAATGTGGAAGTTTAAAGGATGAGTTCCCATAGGACTCTTTGGCCATGGGACCGCCTCGGGGGCCCGGTCCGGTGAAGGGGCTGACTTACACACACACTACACCTATACACTACACTTTCACACACCTCTTAAAACCACACCCATACCCAATTTGACCTCCTAACTCAAGCGAGTGGTTCACATGGATGGTCTTTAACCCCTAAGCCCTCGCAAGAGGGTTAGGAACAACATAGTGGGTGCCTCAAATGAGTCCCTTCATGGCTCATGTGGGCTTGATGTGGCTTCATGGCTCAACCAAAATGATTTCATTCCACTTACATTCACCCAATCTTCAATTTTCCAAATTTTCAATTTTTGACGCCCGGACCCTACAGACTCGCTAAACTTACCCAAAACCCTCGAAACCCCCCCAAAATTTGCAAAATCATCTAAATCACCCAAAAATCCTCAAGACCAATCCTAAACATTGCCTCACCAATCAATTTGATCATCCATACCCAAAAACACCAAAAATTCCAAAAATACCTCCCAATACCCTCCAAATACCAAAAATACTCCTCTTAGCCAAAAAATCCAAAAATTCAGAAAATTCCCAGAAAATTCCAGAAAATCCCAAATATTCCCAATTTCATTTTGTTCAACTAAACCATGGGCCAATTTTGTCAATTTACCCCACTTTTATCAAAACCCCCAATTTGACCCATTTTAACCCAAAATGAACCCAATGTCAAACCAAACCTACCCAATTGACCTAAATTCTGGTCCAATTCAATTCTAAACTTCAATTCAACATCCCCAACACCAATATAGACCAAATACAAGTTCAATTTGATTGACATTTGGATCCAATTTCACTTTTGGCCTTAAAGCCCAATTTGGACACATGACCCAAACTTAGCCCAAACTCATCCAATTCAACTCCAATTAACCCCAAACCTTTTCTAAAGCTTCCTTAACATCCCCATAAACAAAACACTAACATGATTTGCCCAAAATTTAGAGCCAAACCCCACTCAAATTCAACCTAAAATCAAAAAGCCCAATTTTGACCTAAACCCAAACCTAACCCAAATAAACCCAAACCTCAAAATCAAAACCCAACCAAAGCCAAAACCTCTTTGAAACACTCCCATGAACATTTCCCAACATTTATTTTACATCAATTTCAACCCTAGCCCAACATTGGCCCAAGTTAGCCCAATTTGACCTACATTGGCCCATTTACTAAATAAACCCAAATTCAACCCAATTCAAACCCAAACCACCTTAAATCTATTTCAAATTACTCATGAAACATCCCTAAACCAAAACCAACAATTATTTGGCCCAACCTTTTACAAAAATTCCCATCCATGAACTCATTCTTAAACCTAAAGGCCCACTTCCTTAAACCACTTTAAAAAGTCCACCCAAGACCATTTCAAAAGCCCAAGTTTTTAATCCAAAGCCCACATGACATTTACCCACATCATCCATTTAATCAAAATCACCCCTAAGTTTTAAAATCATCATTAAGCCATTCCAAATCAAGCTTCATGAAAATTCTCCACCAAAATACCAAAATTCCTAAATTCTATTTCCATGAAATCGACCAAGCTTTATCCTAAGCCATGAGCAAGCCATTTACAAGCCATATGAAGCCATGGAAGGTTTGACATGTGACCAAGCCACTAATGGCAAAAGGAGGGCCTCCTTTCCTAATCCTTCATTAAACCTTTTTAACCATAAGCATGTCACACACTAAACCATGCTTAGCCACCTCACCATGGATGGAGACTTCACCACTCCTTCTCACTCGACCCAACCGATCCTCCCAGCCTAAAATCGAGCTTGGAAGGGTGAACCAAGCCCAAAATGGTGGGTTGACCCAAACCAAGCCAAAGTGACCTTATCCCCATTCCATTCTAATCCAACACCTTTACACAAGGCTAATGCCAATTGACTTCACTATTGCCAAGCCCCGACCTCCCCGGTCAAGATGGTGACCCTCGCTCGCCGGCCACCGCCCGGGTCGCCGGAAAACTCCATGGCCGAGACATGGGGAGAAGCCAAACTTTGAAATTCTCCCTCGCCGAGCCGCCCCAAGCCCAATGGCCACCATGGCCGTTCCTCTCGACCTAAGCAACTGATCCCAAGCCCTAACTCCCTCGGGAGAGCCTCCGACCATGCCTATTTAAACACCACCCCCTCTCGGCCATGAGAGGTGCTGAACCAAACCTTAAGGAAACTCTGCCAAAATCATTCCAGATCACTCTCCACACATAGAGCACTTGATCCCCACTGAATTCCAGCCCCAATTCTCTGAGCAAAGGTATGAACTCATTCTTCTTCCCGAGCTTACAGAGATTCTCCATTTAATTTGAATCAATTTCAATGCATGTTTACCGTATGGATGTATTCGTCTCTTCAAGACAAATCCATAGAGCATAAGAACACGAAAATCCGTCGAGAATCGAGTGAGAAATTAGGGTTAGAAGGTTGACGGTCACGGTGCACACCGGCCGTAGACGATGACCGGAAGCCACCTGGATCGAGCGTGTATCGAGCGGACGGTCCGGATCGAGCCGAACAGCCGCAATGGTGCATGAACCGCGGGTCCCGGGACGACCGACTCGTATGGCGGCGCCCAATCGCGGCGCGACACGTACCCCTCTCGGAGCCGCCGAGGTTGACGCGGCGCCGCGTGGATAAGTAGAAAAATAGGGATTTTCTCGATTTATTTAATTCCCTAAACTTCAAAAATTCATAACTTTGTGTAGAAAAATTAGAAAAATAAAATAAAAATACCCTCTCGCTCGAGTGAACGGAGGAGAATAATGTGGAAAAGAAATCATTTAATTTCATCCAGTATTTTATTTTTAATGATTTATTTACCCTCTGCATTGTTTTAATTCTCCATGCATATAGGAAATTCACCATGGCATGAGACCATAGTGGCTTTTAAAGCCTCCGAATTCGGGAACATTCCCCGAATTTTCCAAAGTCGAGGCCATCCTTATGAGAAGTTATTGATTTTTCAAATTCATGTTGCTGTTTTGAGTATTTTAAATCCAATAATTAGCATGTTGTGAAATAAATTCTAGGAAAATTTGGTGATGTTTCTTATGACCGTAGGACCCTAGGAAAAATAGGTTTTGAATTAATTCACTTGGAATAACCCTAATTGGCTTAAACACCCTAAATAGGTTCTTAATTAATTAGAGCTAATCATACATCAAATTGACTTGAAATCAATTCTCCACTGACCTTTAGGATCAGAGGAACCCACCATAAAAATTTGAAGCCAATTGGACTTGGTTAGCCCTATCAAATGGGTTGATTAAGCCATTTAGCCAATTTAAACTTTAAAAATTCATAACTTTCAAAATACTTTTCAAAAATTCACCAAATTGGTTTTGGAGCCTCTCTGATATTAGGGAATTTAAGGAAATTAAAATTTCAATTTTCTAAAAAGTTGATTTTTTGCATTATTTTAATATTTTAATAATTAATAAAATAATAAAAATCACAAAAATAATAAAATTCACCAAAATGTCATATTTTGAATTTTAATCACATAGGAACAAACCCCATATTTTTCCTAGGCCTCTATGATAAGTTATTAAATTTTAAAGCCCTAAGGTAATTTTAAAATTAAAGAGAATGTATTTTCTAGCATTTCCACTAAAATAATTCTAATAAATCAAAGAAAAATCAGAAAATTATAAAAATTGATTCTCTAATTTCCTTGATATCAGAGAGATTTTTGAAAAATATAAAATTCATTTTTCAACCTGTATTTTATTTTTAAATTAATTAATACTCCAAAACTCAAAATAATTATAATAAAAGAAATATAATTCAAAAAATCACCAAAATTGGTCCAAGTGGTCCTCTGGTCATTAGGAATGTCCTATAATTTTCTTAAGGACAGAAACTTTCCCTTGGTCATATTACTAAATTTTCCTTGGAAATCTCTATTTTCCACCAAAAATAATTACATAAATAAATTAAATACAGAAAAATCACATTTTCTCCTCTAATGTCTTCATTGACATATGAGTGAAGACACATAAAAATTTCAAATTCATTTGAGCTCAATTTAATGAGTTATGAAATTATTAAGCTTGAAGGGCAAAATGGTAATTAAAATTTTAATCCTTAATTAAAACTTTAGGCTTAATAAAATGAAAAGGTAAAATATTTGATCTTAATCTGATTTGGATGATTGAAATTTAAATAATTAAAGGGTAGAAACTTATTAAACAATTCAACAATAATTGAAATGAACTTTAATTAAAATAATTAATTAAATTTGGAAGAATAATAAAATTGGAATTATTAAAATAGGGATGTTATTAGGAAGAAGTTTGCTCTTTAATTTAAGAATCCCTAAATTAATCATCCCAATAATATTTAATTCCTAATTAAAATGATAATCCAAGTTTAAGATTTAAAATGCTAAAAGACTTAATCATTAAATTAAAGTTAAGGTTAAATTATTTAAAGCAAACCCTTTTAAAATAAAATATTAAATTAAATTAAATTAAATTAAATTAAATTAAATTAAATTAAATTAAAACAAATTAAATTAAATTAAATTAAATTAAATCAAATTAAATTAAATTAAATTAAATTAAAACTAAATCAAATTAAATTAAATCAAATTGAATTAAATTAAGCTAAAGCATATTATATTAAATTAACTTAAATTAAATTAAATTAAATTAAACCACATTAAATTAAATTAAGTTAAATTAAATTAAATTGAATTAAATATAACATTACTTAAGACATGAAGAATTCAAAATAAATCTAAAACAACTTCGAACACTATTCCAAACTTAAATCCATTAACTAAAATTAAATCACAACTCACTTGAACATCCATTCGCCCTCGAAAGCTCGTGATGTCATAACTCTTAAAAAGGAGTGTTAAAAGAAGCGTTACTTCACTTATAGGATATTCAAATGTCCTAGTTCACCGAGCAAGATAACAAAACTTAAACTCCCGGACGATTAATTCATTTGTATAATTAAATTCACTGGACTTAGAATAATCCTAGAAATGTTGAAAAGATGTTTAAGATTCGTCTTAAGCACTTCCTCAATATGATAGGATATTTATAAGAACAATTGAACTTAGTTGTTCTTCGATGAAGAAAATCGTCCTCAAACTAAAATACAAGAACCTGAGACGTCATAGGAAATGACTTGCTATAGGATTAGGAACTTGGTAGAAAACCATAACCCTTCCCTTAGCTTTACCTAGGAACTTACTTTAAATGCTTAAATATTCTAACCGTGTTTTAAGTGCAGCTTGGGATGACGGGAAGACCCTCCAGTGTACGCTTTTATTTTATTGCAATTTATTTAATCGCATCGCACTTACTTTTCTTGCATGATAAACAACTCGTTGCATGAAAACCCACACCTCTAGGATAGTCCCTAAAACCGAAACCAAAACTAAATTAAAAGTCATTACAAGATAAAATTTACCGCCACAACATTTCAAAATATAAGACAACTCAAAATTTAATCACAAACGTAACAACAAAACTACAACTACAACTAAATTAAAAAGTCTTGTTGGATGAGCTGGAATACCTCTGATGATGTAACCTACGTGTTGCTAACGGGATTTCCCACGATCTAAATGAAAGTGTGGAACTCATTCAATTGAGTTTAGCAAATTCATCCGGACTAAGTGAATCCGATTAAAATAACGATGCCGGAAGGATGGAACCGTGGGATCTTAACCGGTGTTGTTATAATCAACTTTAAGATTTTTTTAATTAAAATATTAAAAACACCTGGATTTTAAGATTTTCTCTAAACCCGAACAGTTTTCTCACCTCCTGATTTATGATTTCTAAAATTAAACCACTACAACAATAAGGAGCTCGGAGCATGGTGGGCAGCTCGGCCATCGTCATCAGCAAAACTCGGATCTATTTCAACAAAACTTTCTTAGAATAAAATAACCAAGCCATAGGACTTCGAGGTGGTTTGCCTAGTGCAACATAAATCCTCAACTCTTCGTTAGGCATTTGCATGATCATATCATGTAAATTAAGCCCTAACCGGTCTTAGACTCCGAGGTAGTCGTTTGGTACGACATAAACCCTCATATCTTCAAGGCTATTTGTATGATTTTATCATACAAATATAAGTCCTAATTAATTAAAATTAGCAAGATCAAAACATTAAATAAACATTAGGACCTTCCTAAATTCAAGCCAAACAAATAGGATAGTCGGAAATTACCGAAGTTCGCTTCGAATCCGTGATTTCTCCTACCTTTCTTCCTTCGGATTCCCAAAATATAATGCTCTAAATTTGATCCATTCCCTATCGAAATTCCAAAACTCAATCCATCGAAAACTTAAACCTCGAAATTCTTGAGAGCAGTAACTACCGATTATTATCGAGAGTTTTCTTAGGTGATTCCCGTCACTTAAGATGTAATTAACTATAGGGGCTTGCCCTTATATGGAATTTTAAGAACCTGTGTAATATAAACCCCGTTTAATGTTTTCATATTAAACAGTGGAATTTGTCGGCTTATAAAATTGGTTCGCGTACCAAACGGATGTCACAAATCTTCTAGTTTATTTAATCGAGCCCCATCATCAAGCAATGTGTCTATTCTTCTGGATAGATACATGGTTCGTGATGCGGTGCTCGTTTATATAAACTATTCGTGGATGTGAGATCAGCTTGATTTCATATCTTAAAATTTTCAAATTTAAAATTATTTTCAAAATCAAATATTACTTTTCAAATTATTTATTTAAATTAAATTAAAATTCGCCGACAATTTCGTAGCGACCCCTTTTCCAAATAAAACACCAAAACCTAAAAATATGCCGACAATTTCGACGACTCCGCTGGGACTATTCCTCTCTCCATTTTTAATCAAATAAGCTTCGCTTTCAAAAATCGGTAGTGTATCCATGTCCCTAATGGATCAAACTACCCTTCTTTCCGTTGGAATACTATGTTCATTTCTACCTCGAATGAGTATAGCCAACATTCTCTCGGATCTAGGAGCCACCGTTTAGACACCCCTAAACAGAGAGGTTCCGAGATCCTTTTGCCTCATTTCGAGGTGGGGTGGACCCCCAATAGTGTTAGTTTAGGAGTGATCCTTCGAGTCGAGAAGTCTTCGCATAAGACTTTCTTTTCCTTTCTAATTCCGAATCGATTCATTACCTTCTCTACACCTTCGAACATTCCGTTCTAAATAAACAAACCCTCTAATGAATGACTCTTTTAACAAATATACATGAACAAGAATGTGTTCGGACTCTTTTCGATTCCTTTCTTTTCATCCCGATGAGAAGAAGCATAACTTCGGACCGACAATCGAATCAACCTCGCGTAAATGGAAGCCCCAAAACCGATTTTCTCCTTCACCAATGGACTCGGACTTCGCCGTTTACAAGGATGAGCCGCCCGACAATGGGATCATCCCTGTTTCGACAAGGATTCGAAAACACAAATGTCGTGATCGCCGACGTTACCCTTTTCGCACCGATGGATAAAGTGTCGAAACCGAGAAACCCATGATCGAGTTCAACCTTAAATCAACTCAAGAATTTCCTCCTCTACAAAGGATTCCAACTCGAGAGGAATACCGCCGTCCAAAGGAGGACCGTTATCTCTACCCCCACCGGTCTAGTCGTCTCTCGCACCTACCCCGGCTCCCGCCAAACCGAAGGGGAAGGAAGTTCAAATTTGCAACGAGCATGTTACCGTGGAGGGTACTGCATTTCCGTGCAAGACCTTCCGTTTTTTAAATTGGGTCCAAACTCAAGGGTTCCACCCCTAACACGGACTCGCAGGAGAAACAGAGGCAGGTGAAGATCGCCGTGAAGGCCGTAGCCGCCGAAGTCGCTTTCTTAGAAGAAATCCCCGAGTACACACCACTACCCGAATACATACCATCGTCCGAGTATACACCCCTTTGGAAGGAAGTAGATTCCATCCCCTTTCCGCCGCAACTCGACGAGGAAAATGTCCGCAGGATTGCCTCTACATTACCTCGACCCGCATACTATAGCGACAACGAAGAAAAAGGGCTAGTGGTTACACCACTCGCCCGACTACGTACCGTGATCGAGAAGTTAGCGAGGAAAGAAAGATGCCCCGTATCGGAAATTTTAAGAAGGATAGGCAGGTACCGGCCAAATCCCGTCTCGGGCCGCGAGTAGAACCTCGCTATCGCTGCGAAGAGCCTAATAAGAAGATGAAGGCTAGTCCACCTCGTTGTTGTTTCAGGTTTACGCATCGTGAGGATACCACCTTCCAAAGATTCAACCGACTGCACCATCCGGTCCTAGGCCTTCTACTCGCTAGAAGGATGGTATGGCGTCCCACGACCGCCGCTAAGACCGAAACAACGACTCGTAAAAGGAAAGTCTCGTCGAGAGACTCGAGTCCGAGGAAAATGCTACCGCAAAGAAGGGGACTCATGAGAAAGAAATCCGACAATTATCTCATGACAACTGCAAGGATGTACAGAAAAGACCACTGGAAGATGCCATGGAAAAGCTAAGAACTGATATTCGGCGACTAGCAAGAGAGAGAGAAGAGAAGTTCGGAGATGAAGTTAACTCGTCAGAGTTCATGGATGATGAATATGCAGAAATTAACATGGTTGAAACACGAGCTTCGTCGGCTTCACAAGGTGCTCCCGGCAGCGCGCAGAAGAGAGGAGCCGGAGTAATGAGGAGGCAGCTTCAAGAGAAAGATGATACGATCGCCCAAATGGCGAAAAGGATGGAAGAGATGGCCGTAGCCCTAGCCACTCTCCGCAGTCGTGTTCAACCCCAAAGAGAAACACCCCCGTAAGTTATTCACATTGTAGACGGAGGAAAGGAGATTACATCCGTCAACTGGGATGATCAATTAAAGAAGGATGCAACACAAAGTATGATTCCGGAAAGGATATCAAGAACATGGTGGAACAACAGAATGCGAGAAGCCTTGGCACAATCAAAGAGCGGGACATCCATTCGGACGGGTAGACCTTACCCCGAAGAATTCGACGCCGTCCAATATCCGAAAGGCTTTGTACCACCTCTCGTTCAAGACCTTTGATGGAACCTGAAACCCCACAGAAGATGTTGCACATTTTCGTGCCGCTTGTTACAATGCCTACAGAAGTGATGCCTTACTCTTCCGACAATTTGTCGCCGACTCGTCGTGGATTGCCTTTGATTAGTATGCGGAATTACCAAACGGTTCGGTAAAGACATTTTCGAATTAGAGAACCTCTTCATCAAACGATTTGTCGGAGCTCACGCACCACATCACTATAAGTGATTTAGTGGTAGAGAAGCGTAAGCCGAATGAAACCTCGTGGACTACATACTTCGATGGAGGAATCTAAGTATGAAGTGTGAGCCACAACTACAAGAACAGCACGCAGTCGGTATTTTACTTAAAAGCATTCATGACCCGATAGCACTTCTCCTCAAGGGATTTACTATTAAGACTTTCGAGAAGTTGTTAAGCAAGGCCGGAAGCTTGCAAGAGGAGGCGAAGCAATTAAGTTTCACCGATAAAACAGACAAACGAAGCCCGTGAAAACTTTTGAAAAGAAGTCCGGATCGTCGCGGCAAGTCGATAAAGGCAAGCAACCGATACAAATATCGTCGAACCGCCGCAAAGAACCTCAACGGAATTACTAAGAACCCCGACCCAGCTATCACTCATCTCAACAAGATGAACAACCGCCTCGTCCACAACGTACGTTTAGGGAGTTCCCGAGCAGGAGTATCCGTTCAAGAATGAGGCAAAGGCCGAAAATGTTCCGCAGCCGTGATGAAGACTCCGCATTTCCAACCGCCGCAGCCTAAAAGACCGAAGAAGTCGACAAGAAAGGTGATCCCAACTTTCGCCCTTACCACCGGATTCTCGGGCACAAGATAGAAGATTGTATTACCTTCAAAAGTTGGCTCAACGACAATCTTCGGAAAGGGAATATAACGATCCCGAAAGAATACATGAAGGAACCCCGTAAAGGAGGTTCCGTCAATGTTATCTCGACGGATTTCATTGTTCCGATAGATCCCTATGCGACTGATGATGGATGGACTACCGCTTGGACAAAGTCTTCGAAGAAGTTTTTAGATCACATCCAAACCGCTTCGGTGCGAGCTTAAATTCAAAGTTCGAAAACTGTCAAGTCGACACTATCACTCGCAATGTAAGAACCACCTCAACAAGAGACGACCGAAGAAAAGAAGAAAATCGACGAAGAAGAGAGGACCGAGGCTCCTAAGGCTAGACTAGGGGCCGCTTATCCTAAGATAGTTGTTTCCGATTCGGGGAGAAATCCTCGAACCTCTCGACTCGTATGATTATCCGCCCACTCCGGTGGGATCTTATAATGATGAGGGTTACGGCGTTGGCTACGTTTTCGATCGTTTCTAACGATTACGTAACTAGCGACAATCAACCTAATCCGGACGTCGATTCCGATACAAATGACAATTCTCAAATCATACACAATCTCGACGATCATAATGATGAAGAAGACATCCACCAGGGAGGCTACGAGAGTTCAACAAGCAACGAATCTATTTGCGAGTTTCGAGGAGCTCCAGTCACAATAGAGTTAGAGCCTTCAGACTCCGAAGCTAATCCTGAAGAACTTGTCATTCCAATTCAGAAGGAGACACTAGCAAACTCAATGCTAAATTCAGAAGAAATCACAGAAGTCAACTTAAGAAGTGGAAGAGTTTTACCTCCGAGAATGGGTCCAAAGGACAAAGGAAAGCAGGTGGTTATTCAGAAGAACCAACCCCGGCGAAGAAATACCCATTCGAGAAGAAAACGAGGCACATGAAAACAAAGTGGACTACAACGTGCTAGCCCATCTTAGGAAATTACCAGCCAAACTGAGCATCTACGACACTCTCATCTTATCAAAGGAGATGAGAGAAGCTCTGATCAAGGCCTTACTTCGATCCGTAAATTTGCTTAGCTCAAATGGCCGGAGATTCCTTAGATGAGGTTTGCTCGTTAAAGGAACAACGAGGTGTTACCTTCACTGACAACGACCTACTACTTGGGACGACAGACCACAACCGACCCTCGTACATTTCAGCTTATAATCGGGAAGTTTACACTCTCCGCAGTATTGGTGGATCCAGGAGCATCAATCAATATAATGAATCTTCGAACGCTAAGCATACTTGAAATTGATGCTCGCGAGCTCGAGGCGTACAAAATGTTATTAAGAGGATTCAAACCGTAAAGGAGAAAGAGCCCTCGGATCAATAACACCGCTAATGAAGACCGGTGACTTAGCAAAGACAACCGCGAAATTTCACATAATCGATTCGAAACGTCGTTCAACGCTCTACCGGGCCGACCATGGATACATGAAAACAGGATGGTACCATCATCTCTACATCAATGCATTAAATACTACGATGGAGGGGAACAAGGTATTAAAGGTGACTTACAACCGTTCTCCGTACATGAAATCGGAATCCATGAAGATGCAACTTATTATGCACCTCCGAAGAAAACAATCTTCTCCGTAGATACCATAACAAATGAAGCAAAGGAAATTTGGGACAACGAAGAACCTGAAATTCTAGTCCAACAGTCACTCACCACTCCCTTACGGTGAGATGGTGAAGGTTTCTCCACAACTCGCATCCGAGGTCGAGGCCGGGGACGAGGTAGTGGCAGTAGACGTTAGGACGATCGGACAGAGAAAACCACCATCAATGTCGATCGGGAAGATAGCTTCCGAAGAAGAAAAAGAAATCAAACAAGAAGCAACGACAATAAGCTCGAAGAAGCCGCAATTCGAATCCCTCTCGAAGATGAAAGAAACGAAGAATATAAATCGATGTACGAGAAGATTAACCACTATGTACATACTATGACCCCGACCCCGATCCATTCTAATAAGATCGAGGGTATGGAGGTCAAAGAGGTACGTAGCGGTGGTGCAAAGCCCATCAAATTCTACCGTGGTGCTCCTTCCTCCAAAACTCGAAAATAATGTACACTCAAGATGCTACTTCATCGAATTAATGGAATTGCCTTTCGAGTGGTACTCTCCCCGTGTTCAAAATTTAATTCAGCCGTGGTTTCTTACCTCGACAATGGACAAAGGGTCGATCACAACATTTTGAAAAATTATGGAATAACTCCGGTCATCCACCCAATTCAAAACATGGTCTCGGATTCGGACACAAGAGGATCAGCCGACGATACCGAATTTTGCTTGGTTGTCACCCGCGAGTCTAATGAAAACCGCATGGAAACTACACAAGAACTCGAAGATTTACAAATTGGAGACGCTCCACCGTAATTCGAAGAAGATATCAAATCTACAATAGATGAGTTAACGGAAGTTAACTTAGGTACTAGCAAAGAACCTAGACCTACCTTTGTTAGCTCCTTACTCAATAAAGAAGACACCGAAGAAATAATCAAGTTATTAATGGAATTTAAAGACTCGTTTTGCTTGGAGTTACGATGAGATGCCGTGTTTAGCTCCGCAGGTCGCAAATCCATAAGCTAGGGGTGGATCCCCGCTTCGTTCCACGTACAAGGTCCCGTAAGAATGCATCTAGAAATCGAACAACAAGTCATACCGAAGTTAAAAAGCTAATAAACGCTAAATTTGTCCGCGAAGAACAATACCCGACTTGGTTAGCCAACGTGGAACCAACATGAAGAAGAATGGTCGATCGAATTTGTGTGGATTTCGCAGATTTAAACAAGGCATGTCCAAAAGATGAATTCCCTCTACCGATCCTGCAATTAATGATCGACATCGCTTCAACACATGAAATATTCTCATTCATGGATGGATCTTCGTGATACAACCGCATAAAAATGGCTCCGTAAGATGAAAAACTTACAACGATTCGTAACGCCGATCGGAGTATATTGCTACACGTTGATGCCATTCGGACCGAAGAACGCAGGAGCAACCTACCGTAGAGCGATGACAAGAATTTTTGATGATCTCATCCACAATCAAGTCGAATGCTACGTGAATGATGTGGTCATCAAAAGCAAAGTAAAGGAAAACCACCCGTATGATTCGAGAATTGTTTTCGAACGATTAAGACAATTTAACCTTAAGATGAATCCCTTAAAATGCGCCTTCGGCGTCACCTCCGGAAATTCTTAGATTCGTTGTCCGACATCGTGGAATCGAAATCGACCCGGAAAAGATTAAAGCTATCTTAGAAATGCCGCCTCCCAAAACCTTAAAACAACACGATCTTTTCAAGGAAAGCCGGCATATCTTCGACGCTTTATCTCAAACTTGTCGTGTAGGTGTCACCTTTCTCGCATTAGTTAAAAAGGACGCCAAATTTATTCGGGAAAAGAAATGCCGTAGGGCCTTCGAGGACATTACACAATATTTAATGACACCTCCCGTCTTAGCAGCCCCGGCCTCGTGTGACCACCGATACTTTATACCGCGGCTTTAGACGACTCTCTCGGAGCCCCGTTAGCCTGTGTCAATGATGAGGGTATAGAAAATGCTCTTTACTACCTAAGCCGTCGTTTACTTCGTACGGAATTAAGGTATCCCGCAATCGAAAAGAATTGTTTGGCCCCGATCTTCGCCGCTCAAAAGCTCGTGCACTACATGCTTTCTCATAAGGTCAACTCCGATCTCAAAATTTAATCCATTGCAATACTTCGATGACCCGTCCAATGCTTTCCGGCGTACTTGCCGCATGGTCAATGATATTATCGCAATTCGATATAACTTTCGTGCCTCTTCGTGCCGTAAAAGGACAAGTCCTAGCAGCCTTCCTCGCAAAGACACCCTTTGCCTGCGTAATCTCCTCTCAACGACGACTCTGCCGATGAACAAATAATGAACCTAGAAGACCCCGATGATCGACGTCGGGAATTATATTTCGACGGAGCATCTTCAAGCACATAAAGACGAATAATCGCAAGTGATAGTGCTCTGTAAGGCAGGGATCGGACTAATCTTTATAACACCGAGCGGGGATGTTAAGATACTCCTACCACTGGACGTAGCCGTGTACAAATAACGAGCGAATACGAAGCCCTCATAACAGGACCGGAATTAACTATTCAAATGGGTATAACAAACATCAACATCTACGGGGATTCGCAGTTAATCATTCAACGTATCGCCGGACAATACGTAATTTTAAAACCAAGACTCGAGCAATACTTCCAAGATGCCATACAACTGTTGAACAGATTCCGAATGTGACAATCTACAAAATTCCCGTAAAAGAAAACGTTTTAATGGATGCGTTAGCCCGTCTCGCAAAAGAATTTTCCCGTTTGCAAGATGAATCGCTGGAAGTGTCGGCTCACCGGACGTCAGTCCTATCACAACTCGACATGCACACAATACACAAATCGAAAAGGAAAAGGATCAATCATGAGCAGAAGGATGTAAAACACGAAGATCGGGCGACAACCATTAATGGATTACCCGCAAACAGAAAACTACCAGATGATAGGTCGTTAGCCCATCGTATCAAGAAAAGAAATCGTCCTACGCATTAATAAACAATACATTATACGAAGGTCTTTTCGATCGAATGCGGCTAAGGTGCTTAAGCGGGTCCGAGGCCCGTGAAATTGTTAAAGAGGTGTATTCAGACTCGTGGCGCTCACCACGGGTCCGAAGATGAAAATGAAAATTAAAAGACTAGGGTACTACCGGCCCTCGATGATTACCGACCGCATGAAAATCGCCAAGAGCCGTCACTGCCAAGTGCACGGAGTGGTTCTACACCAACCTCCAAATGTGCTACATCCGACAATTGCGTCGCGGCCATTCGAATGTTGGGGCACGGATATAGTGGCTCCAATAGAACCACCATCTTCAAAAGGACATCGCTTCATTCTTGCGGCTACAGATTACTTTTCAAAGTGGGCAGAGGCAGTTCCACTTAGAGAAGTAAAAGCACACCACGTGCTACAATTTTTCAAGAACCAAGTTGTTTACCGTTTCGGAGTGCCGCGCAGGATCATCTCAGATAATGGGTCGCATTCGAAGCACGCAAATCAACAATTTTGTCGTGAGACACGGAATCGACCGCGGTATTCAACAATTTACTACCCAAGAGCAAACGGCCTCGCTCGAGGCTTTTAATAAAACTCTCGTTCAAATTTTAAAGAAAACCTTGGACGATAATAAGAGAAATTGGCACAAGAAATTGTTAGAAGCCTTATGGCCTACCGGACAACCTTCGTAACTCCTACTCAAGCTACACCTTACGCTCCGGTGTATGGGTCCGAGGCAAGGTTACCCTTAGTGGTCCAAGCCTTCCTTCACTCGAGATTGCAGCTTGCAAAAAAATCACGACGTAAGAGAATGCCAAATTACGACTAGAAGAATTGGAAAGCCCGGAAGGGAAAAGACTTGCAGTCGCAGAGCAGAACTTAGAACTATACCGAGCTAAGATGGTTCAAGCCCATGACAGACCGGTCCGCCCAAGAACCTTCAAAGTTGGTGACTTAGTTCTCGTTCTCAAAAGACCTATTCTGCACACCGCAAGATAGGAGGAAAATTTGAACCCACTCGGGAGGGACCGTTCGTAGTCGAGTGCAGCCTACTTAGGAGGCTCCTACCAGCCTAGTGAATCGCCAAGGAGAACGACATATGCTTCCGATCAATGGACGATACTTGAAAAAGTATTACGCTACCTGTTGTTTCGAAGGAATGAATTTTCCATCCCTAGAAGCACGGGTGAAGTAATTACTTATGACTGGGTCCGAACCCAAAATAATAAAAAATGTGCTAAAATAAATAAAATCATGATAATAAAGTTTTCTTTGTTCTCTCTTCCAAATCAAAATCTCTTTCTTGATCTTATCCCACTTCATTCCTGTTAAATTGAAAATTACAAAAATAATAAAAAAAAAAACTGTCTTTAATAAACATTTTCTTAATGTTCTTGTTCTTAATACAGCCCCTGATCCTTTTCCTTGTCTTTTCGCAGGGAAATGTCAAACGGGCGGTTGGTCCCGAACTTTAGAAATGGCGTAAGCCTCGCACTCGACGAAAAGAGGGTGAAAGATGGAGCGATAATAGAGATCGACTCGTACTTCGCACCAGCAGCTCCGCAATACGAGGAAAGTGACCGGGTCCCGCTGACCGAGAGGAGCCGCCCAGCCGACAAGAATGAAAGTGGGTGGCCCAAGCCACCAATCCAAAGCAGAAGAAAAGAAAAACAAACACCGAAGAGGACAAGAGAATCAAGTCCGTAGTCGCTACAACAGAGGGCGAGCATTGCCGCCGCGCCTACGTAAATTCGGAGAAATACGAAGAGCTACTCTCACAAGAACTCAACGAAGAAATAAAAATCGCCGTATCCGCAAGATGTTGACTAAATTAGCAACGGACCAGCCGCGACGAGACAAGCTATATCACCGCAAGTGCATATACTTCAAGGATACCGGTTCGCCAGAACCCGAAGAAAGGAGACCAGCTCCGAGGATAACGAAGAGACCAGGGAAATCTCGAGAAGAACGAAGAAAGAAGGCTACAACGCCACCGGACAAAGCCACCGCAATGCATGACCTTGTTGCGTAAGCAACCCCGGAGGATGTCCCGACGGACATCATCCCCGAGGAGCCGAGGTATGCAGGAGAACGTGAAGGGATCGAGCCATATATCCCACAAGACGTCACCGTGCCTCGCCATTTGCAAATTATTCCGAATACGAGCTAGAAAGAATACAGAATGTTGAGAAGAAAACTTTTGAATACTTCGAGAGAATCAGAGGCAAGAGGATCAATATACTAGAAGGCCTCGAGTTACATACAAACGTGTTCTCAGAATACGAACAACAACAAATCGTGGACTGCATCCGGGATTTTAAAAGGATGGGCCGAGCAGGTCTCTTAAGAGAAAACACTTACTCAGAACCCCGGAGATGGATGCCAGGGAAGGGGAGAATTACAATACAATGTGGATGTTGCTACAACTTCGCAGAAGACAGAAGGGAAACCCACCGGGATACTCCGTCATGGCCAGTGGATCCAATGCCATTAGTCATTAAAAGGATGGTAAAAAGAATGATAACATGGAGGGTACTCGCCAGACAGATTGCATACCCAACAGCTTGCATCATTAATATTTACAAGAAGGGTGATCGCATACCCCCGCACATAGATCACCACGACTTTGTCGACCTTTCGCACAGCTTCTTTTCCGAACGAGTGTAATATCATGTTCGGATCCGACCTCCGGATACAGAGCCCAGTGTGAGTTCCGAGGGCCAAGAAAGATACCATTACCGGTAGGTTCCCTCATGATACCGAAGGGCAATGGAGCAGATGTCACTAAACATCGCATACCGGAGTACCAGTGAAGCGGATCTCGCTACTTTCGAAGGATGGACGACAGAAAGCACCTTACCACTTCCAACCGTGACCCGGAGTTAGAGAGCCTCCGACCTTACGAGCCGCGAGTTACATGGAAAATATCACACCTCCAACGTACATCCCTACGGCATCCTTGCCAAGGATGGCTTGGAAGGTGATGTTATCGACCATGTACCTCACTATTCGTACATGGATTTTTGACGGATACCCTTTTGGATGGATCGACAAAGATCATACATAGTCCGTTTTAAGTCTATATGGATTGTATGAGATGTATTCCGCATCGAGTTGTATGATGTATCTTCAATGATGATTGGAATGAAAGTGATGATGTCACATTTTTCGCCTTCACCTCTTTTGTGCGAATTGATCGGGAAACGCCATTAAAGTTAAACGAACTTCGAACAAAGAACAGAAAAGAAAAAAGAAAAAAATAAAAAAATAATAATAAAAATAAAATAAAATAAAATAAAAAAAATTAAATAAAAATATAAATAATAAATGAGAATTATTTTTTCTTAAAAATCCAAACATAAAAATAACTTCAAAATCCACGTGAACGCCAAATAAAATTCACATGAACATTAAATACACAGCTAAAAAAATTTGGAAAGTTAAAGGACAAACAAAATGAAAATGAATCTCAAATCGGATCCCACTCTAAATTCATCTTTTCAAACATTTCAAATCAACTCCAAATCGAAATTTATCTCAAGAAGCATTGAAATTCTCTCGTCGGGACAACTCTTCCTCACAAGAGACCCACACTTCAATTTCGTAACCCTAAACCTTTTTTCGTCACATCGAAATCATTTCGACTTTTGTGGCCTACCTTTCTTCCCCGTATGGAGATCGACTAGGTCTATTGACACGGAGCCATGAGCTTTGTCTCGATTTGGTTCCGATGGTACGAGACTGGGTCCCTCTTCACACAAATAAACTTTCGAGATTGGAATCCATTTCCAATTCTCATTAAACTTCCGAGATTGGAACCTCGTTCCAATTCTCATTAAACTTTCGAGATTGGAATCCATTTCCAATTCTCATTAAACTTCCGAGATTGGAACCTCGTTCCAATTCTCATTAAACTTTCGAGATTGGAATCCATTTCCAATTCTCATTAAACTTTCGAGATTGGAATCCATTTCCAATTCTCATTAAACTTTCGAGATTGGAATCCATTTCCAATTCTCATTAAACTTCCGAGATCGGAACCTCGTTCCAATTCTCATTAAACTTTCGAGATTGGAATCCATTTCCAATTCTCATTAAACTTCCGAGATTGGAACCTCGTTCCAATTCTCATTAAACTTTCGAGATTGGAATCCATTTCCAATTCTCATTAAACTTCCGAGATTGGAACCTCGTTCCAATTCTCATTAAACTTTCGAGATTGGAATCCATTTCCAATTCTCATTAAACTTTCGAGATTGGAATCCATTTCCAATTCTCATTAAACTTTCGAGATTGGAATCCATTTCCAATTCTCATTAAACTTCCAAGATTGGAACCTCGTTCCAATTCTCATTAAACTTTCGAGATTGGAATCCATTTCCAATTCTCATTAAACTTCCGAGATTGGAACCTCGTTCCAATTCTCATTAAACTTTTGAGATTGGAATCCATTTCCAATTCTCATTAAACTTCCGAGATTGGAACCTCGTTCCAATTCTCATTAAACTTTCAAGATTGGAATCCATTTCCAATTCTCATTAAACTTTCGAGATTGGAATCCATTTCCAATTCTCATTAAACTTCCGAGATTGGAATCCATTTCCAATTCTCATTAAACTTTCGAGATTGGAATCCATTTCCATTTCTCATTAAACTTTCGAGATTGGAATCCATTTCCAATTCTCATTAAACTTCCGAGATTGGAATCCATTTCCAATTCTCATTAAACTTCCGAGATTGGAATCCATTTCCAATTCTCATTAAACTTTCGAGATTGGAATCCATTTCCAATTCTCATTAAACTTCCGAGATTGGAACCTCGTTCCAATTATCATTAAACTTTCGAGATTGGAGTTCAATTCCAATTCTCATTAAACTTTCGAGATTGGAACTCCATTTCAATTCTCATTAAATTTTCGAGAATGGTACCTAAATTCCAGTCCTCATTCCAAGATTAATACTTAAACTTTGACTCTCTTCCAGGATTGATACTTAAATTTCAATCCTCACCTCTTTTCGAGATCAGTACCTAAATCCTGATTCTAACCCCTTCAATCAACACTTAAACTCCGATTCTCATTCTGGTACTGGTACCCCGATTCCAGTTTTCTTCACAATCCCGGGATTGGAACCTCGTTTCGAATCCAAACATCAAATCCAAATTTCCTCAAATTGATTTTTTTTTATCAAACTTCAATCTAAATGAAAACTCAAAATCTAAACTTACACATCAAAACTTAAACTAAAACAAAACGAAAATCTAAATTGAAATTCCCCCAGATCATGTGATTTGGGACTCACCTCCTTTTCCTTTCCCCAGCGAGAGTTCAGGAATCTCCGACCTCGGAGATATACTTGACACTCCCCAGCGGAAATTCTTCTACTTCGTCCTAAGTTTGTCACTTGGACATCCGTGTTGGTTTTGTTGATCTTTTCGGTCAACGCCAATACGCGCGGTGTGCTTGGTCGGCACACCACACCTATCGGGGGTCCATTTGTTGACCTCATTCTCGATGAGGTCTTCTCTCCTTCTTTTTAGTACTTAGGATCTAGCCTTAGGCTTTTCCTTTCGACTATCCTAGAGGATTAGAATTGGGACCCACCACTTAGAAATTCAAACCACTTCTTAACTCCTTGCAAACTCCACAAACTTGATTGTAGACCCCTAATCACCTAGAGGATTGAAATTAAATGTGGAAGTTTAAAGGATGAGTTCCCATAGGACTCTTTGGCCTTAGGACTGCCCTGGGTGGCCTGGTCTGGTGAAGGGGCTGACTTACACACACACTACACCTATACACTACACTTTCACACACCTCTTAAAACCACACCCATACCCAATTTGACCTCCTAACTCATGCAGGTGGTTCACATGGATGGTCTTTAACCCCTAAGCCCTTGGCTAAGAGGGTTAGGAACAACATAATGGGTGCCTCAAATGAGTCCCTTCATGGCTCATGTGGGCTTGATGTGGCTTCATGGCTCAACCAAAATGATTTCATTCCACTTACATTCACCCAATCTTCAATTTTCCAAATTTTCAATTTTTGACCCCCGGGACCCTACACCCGCTTAGCCTACCCAAAACCCTTGAAACCCCCCAAAATTTGCAAAATCACCTAAATCACCCAAAAATCCTCAAGACCAATCCTAAACATTGCCTCACCAATCAATTTGATCATCCATACCCAAAAACACCAAAAATTCCAAAAATACCTCCCAATACCCTCCAAATACCAAAAATACCCCTCTTAGCCAAAAAATCCAAAAATTCAGAAAATTCCCAGAAAATTTCAGAAAATCCCAAATATTCCCAATTTCATTTTGTTCAACTACACCATGGGCCAATTTTGTCAATTTACCCACTTTTATCAAAACCCCCAATTTGACCCATTTTAACCCAAAATGAACCCAATGTCAAACCAAACCTACCCAATTGACCTAAATTCTGGTCCAATTCAATTCTAAACTTCAATTCAACATCCCCAACACCAATATAGACCAAATCCAAGTTCAATTTGATTGAAATTTGGATCCAATTTCACTTTTGGCCTTAAAGCCCAATTTGGACCCATGACCCAAACTTAGCCCAAACTCATCCAATTCAACTCCAATTAACCCCAAACCTTTTCTAAACCTTCCTTAACATCCCCATAAACAAAACACTAACATGATTTGCCCAAAATTTAGACCCAAACCCCACTCAAATTCAACCTAAAATCAAAAAGCCCAATTTTGACCTAAACCCAAACCTAACCCAAATAAACCCAAACCTCAAAATCAAAACCCAACCAAAGCCAAAACCTCTTTGAAACACTCCCATGAACATTTCCCAACATTTATTTTACATCAATTTCAACCCTATCCCAACATTGGCCCAAGTTAGCCCAATTTGACCTACATTGGCCCATTTACCAAATAAACCCAAATTCAACCCAATTCAAACCCAAACCACCTTAAATCTATTTCAAATTACTCATGAAACATCCCTAAACCAAAACCAACAATTATTTGGCCCAACCTTTTACAAAAAATTCCCATCCATGAACTCATTCTTAAACCTAAAGGCCCACTTCCTTAAACCACTTTAAAAAGTCCACCCAAGACCATTTCAAAAGCCCAAGTTTTTAATCCAAAGCCCACATGACATTTACCCACATCATCCATTTAATCAAAATCACCCCTAAGTTTTAAAATCATCATTAAGCCATTCCAAATCAAGCTTCATGAAAATTCTCCACCAAAATACCAAAATTCCTAAATTCTATTTCCATGAAATTGACCAAGCTTTATCCTAAGCCATGAGCGAAGCCATTTACAAGCCATATGAAGCCATGGAAGGTTTGACATGTGACCAAGCCACTAATGGCAAAAGGAGGGCCTCCTTTCCTAATCCTTCATTAAACCTTTTTAACCATAAGCATGTCACACACTAAACCATGCTTAGCCACCTCACCATGGATGGAGACTTCACCACTCCTTCTCACCGACCCAACCGATCCTCCCAGCCCAAAATCGAGCTTGGAAGGGTGCACCAAGCCCAAAATGGTGGGTTGACCCAAACCAAGCCAAAGTGACCTTATCCCCATTCCATTCTAATCCAACACCTTTACACATGGCTAATGCCGATCGACTTCACCATTGCCAAGCCCCGACCTCCCCGGTCAAGATGGTGACCCTTGCCTGCCGGCCAGCCGCCTGGGTTGCCGGAAAACTCCATGGCCGAGACATGGGGAGAAGCCAAACTTTGAAATTCTCCCTTGCTGAGCTGTCCCATGCCCAATGGCCACCATGGCTGTTCCTCTCTTGACCTAAGCAGCTGATCCCAAGCCCTAACTCCCCTTGGGAGAGCCTCCAGCCATGCCTATTTAAACACCACCCCCTCTCGGCCATGAGAGGTGCTGAACCAAACCTTAAGGAAACTCGCCAAAATCATTCCAGATCACTCTCCACACATAGAGCACTTGATCCCCACCGAATTCCAGCCCCAATTCCCTCCAAATCGAGCTCAATTTTGAGCTTAAACTTTAGCCCAAAAGCCGGGACACTTCTTCACAAGTGGATCAATCTTCAAATTGACCGGTCCTACACCTTCACCGGACCAAGAGGAGAAGTTTTCCACCGAAAGCCCCATCCCCAGTGCCACCCATCTGTTCCAGCCTCCAAGCTTTGTGATCGGCTGTGGTCACTTTCATAGCTAGACAATTCACCAGGCCAAGGGACTTCATCTGGAGCTTACTTGGACCCAATCGAAGGTGACACAACTCTCAGATCGAAGCTTCACTTCTCTGAGCAAAGGTATGAACTCATTCTTCTTCCCGAGCTTACGAGAGATTCTCCATTTAATTTGAATCAATTTCAATGCATGTTTATCAGTATGGATGTATTCGTCTCTTCAAGACGAATCCATGAGCATAAGAACACGAAAATCCGTTGAGAATCGAGTGAGAAATTAGGGTTAGAAGGTTGACGGTCACGGGTGCACACCAGTCGTAGACGATGACTGGAAGCCGTCGGATCGAGCGTGTATCGAGCGGACGGTCTGGATCGAGCCGGACAGCGCAATGGTGCATGAACCGCGGGTCCCGGGATGGCTGACTCAGATGGCGGCGCCCAATCACAGCGCGACACGTACCCCCTTCGGAGCTGCCGAGGCTGACGCGGCGCCGCGTGGATAAGTAGAAAAATAGGGATTTTCTGATTTATTTAATTCCCTAAACTTCAAAAATTCATAACTCGTGTAGAAAAATCAGAAAAATAAAATAAAAATACCCTCTGCTCAGATGAACGGAGGAGAATAATGTGGAAAAGAAATCATTTAATTTCATCTAGTATTTTATTTTTAATTATTTATTTACCCTCTCGCATTGTTTTAATTCTCCATGCATATAGGAAATTCACCATGGCATGAGACCATAGTGGCTTTTAAAGCCTCTAAATTTGGGAACATTCCCCGAATTTTCTAAAGTCGAGGCCATCCCTATGAGAAGTTATTGATTTTTCAAATTCATGTTGTTGTTTTGAGTATTTTAAATCCAATAATTAGCATGTTGTGAAATAAATTCTAGGAAAATTTGGTGATGTTTCTTATGACCAGAGGACCCTAGGAAAAATAAGTTTTGAATTAATTCACTTGGAATAACCCTAATTGGCTTAAACACCCTAAATAGGTTCTTAGTTAATTAGAGCTAATCATACATCAAATTGACTTGAAATCAATTCTCCACTGACCTTTAGGATCAGAGGAACCCACCATAAAAATTTGAAGCCAATTGGACTTGGTTAGCCCTATCAAATGGGTTGATTAAGCCATTTAGCCAATTTAAACTTTAAAAATTCATAACTTTCAAAATACTTTTCAAAAATTCACCAAATTGGTTTTGGAGCCTCTCTGATATAAGGGGAATTTAAGGAAATTAAAATTTCAATTTTCTAAAAAAGTTAATTTTTTGCATTATTTTAATATTTTAATAATTAATAAAATAATAAAAATCACAAAAATAATAAAATTCACCAAAATGTCATATTTTGAATTTTAATCACATAGGAACAAACCCCATATTTTTCTTAGGTCTCTATGATAAGTTATTAAATTTTAAAGCCCTAAGGTAATTTTAAAATTAAAGAAAATATATTTTCTAGCATTTCCACTAAAATAATTCTAATAAATCAAAGAAAAATCAGAAAATTATAAAAATTGATTCTCTGATTTCCTTGATATCAGAGAGATTTTTGAAAAATATAAAATTCATTTTTCAACCTGTGTTTTATTTTTAAATTAATTAATACTCCAAAACTCAAAATAATTATAATAAAAGAAATATAATTCGAAAAATCAGCAAAATTGGTCCAAGTGGTCCTCTGGTCATTAGGAATGTTCCATAATTTTCTTAAGGACAGACAATTTCCCTTGGTCATATTATTAAATTTTCCTTGGAAATCTCTATTTTCCACCAAAAGTAATTACATAAATAAATTAAATACAGAAAAATCACATTTTCTCCTCTAATGTCTTCATTGACATATGAGTGAAGCCACATAAAAATTTCAAATTAATTTGAGCTCAATTTAATGAGTTATGAAATTATTAAGCTTGAAGGGCAAAATGGTAATTAAAATTTTAATCCTTAATTAAAACTTTAGGCTTAATAAAATGAAAAGGTAAAATATTTGATCTTAATCTGATTTGGATGATTGAAATTTAAATAATTAAAGGGTAGAAACCTATTAAACAATTCAACAATAATTGAAATGAACTTTAATTAAAATAATTAATTAAATTTGGAAGAATAATAAAATTGGAATTATTAAAATAGGGATGTTATTAGGAAGAAGTTTGCTCTTTAATTTAAGAATCCCTAAATTAATCATCCCAATAATATTTAATTCCTAATTAAAATGATAATCCAAGTTTAAGATTTAAAATGCTAAAAGACTTAATCATTAAATTAGGTTAAGGTTAAATTATTTAAAGCAAACCCTTTTAAAATAAAATATTAAATTAAATTAAATTAAATTAAATTAAATTAAAACAAATTAAATTAAATTAAATTAAATTAAATTAAATTAAATTAAATTAAATTAAACTAAATTAAATTAAAACTAAATCAAATTAAATTAAATCAAATTGAATTAAATTAAGCTAAAGCATATTATATTAAATTAACTTAAATTAAATTAAATTAAATTAAACCACATTAAATTAAATTAAGTTAAATTAAATTAAATTGAATTAAATATAACATTACTTAAGACATGAAGAATTCAAAATAAATCTAAAACAACTTGAACACTATTCCAAACTTAAATCCATTAACTAAAATTAAATCACAACTCACTTGAACATCCATTTGCCCTCGAAAGCTCGTAATGTCATAACTCTTAAAAAGGAGTGTTAAAAGAAGCGTTACTTCACTTATAGGATATTCAAATGTCCTAGTTCATCGAGCAAGATAACAAAACTTAAACTCCCGGACGATTAATTCATTTGTATAATTAAATTCACTTGGACTTAGAATAATCCTAGAAATGTTGAAAAGATGTTTAAGATTCGTCTTAAGCACTTCCTCAATATGATAGGATATTTATAAGAACAATTGAACTTAGTTGTTCTTTGATGAAGAAAATCGTCCTCAAACTAAAATACAAGAACCTAGACGTCATAGGAAATGACTAGCTATAGGATTAGGAACTCGGTAGAAAACCATGACCCTTCCCTTAGCCTTTACCTAGGAACTTACTTTAAATGCTTAAATATTCTAACTGTGTTTTAAGTGCAGCTTGGGATGACGGGAAGACCCCCCAGGTACGCTTTTATTTTATTGCAATTTATTTAATCGCATCACACTTACTTTTCTTGCATGATAAACAACTGTTGCATGAAAACCCACACCTCTAGGATAGTCCCTAAAACTGAAACCAAAACTAAATTAAAAGTCATTACAAGATAAAATTCACCGCCACAACATTTCAAAATATAAGACAACTCAAAATTTAATCACAAACAGAACAACAAAACTACAACTACAACTAAATTAAAACGTCTTGTTGGATGAGCGGGAATACCTCGGATGATGTAACCTACGTGTTGCTAACGGGATTTCTCACGGTCTAAATGAAAGTGTGGAACTCATTCAGTTGAGTTTAGCAAAATTCATCTGGACTAAGTAAATCCGATTAAAATAACGATGCCGGAAGGATGGAACCGTGGGATCTTAACCGGTGTTGTTATAATCAACTTTAAGATTTGTTTAATTAAAATATTAAAAACACCTGGATTTTAAGATTTTCTCTAAACCCGAACACTTTTCTCACCACCTGATTTATGATTTCTAAAATTAAACCACTACAACAATAAGGAGCTCGGAGCATGGTGGGCAGCTCGGCCATCGTCATCAGCAAAACTCGGATCTATTTCAACAAAACTTTCTTAGAATTAAATAACCAAGCCATAGGACTTCGAGGTGGTTTGCCTAGTGCAACATAAATCCTCAACTCTTCGTTAGGCATTTGCATGATCATATCATGTAAATTAAGCCCTAACCGGTCTTAGGACTCCGAGGTAGTCGTTTGGTACGACATAAACCCTCATATCTTCAAGGCTATTTGTATGATTTTATCATACAAATATAAGTCCTAATTAATTAAAATTGGCAAGATCAAAATATTAAATAAACATTAGGACCTTCCTAAATTCAAGCCAAACAAATAGGATAGTCGGGAAATTACCGAAGTTCGCTTCGAATCTGTGATTTCTCCTACCTTTCTTCCTTTGGATTCCCAAAATATAATGCTCTAAATTTGATCCATTCCCTATCAAATTCCAAAACTCAATCCATTGAAAACTTAAACCTTGAAATTCTTGAGAGCAGAACTACCGATTATTATCGTGAGTTTTCTTAGGTGATTCCCGTCACTTAAGATGTAATTAACTATAGGGGCTTGCCCTTATAGGGAATTTTAAGAACCCGAGTAATATAAACCCCGTTTAATGTTTTCATATTAAACAGTGGAATTTGTCGGCTTATAAAATTGGTTCGCGGACCAAACGGATGTCACAAATCTTCTAGTTTATTTAATCGAGCCCCATCATCAAGAAATGTGTCTATTCTTCGGGATAGATACATGGTTTGTGATGCGGTGCTCGTTTATATAAACTATTCGGGATGTGAGATCAGCTTGATTTCATATCTTAAAATTTTTAAATTTAAAATTATTTTCAAAATCAAATATTACTTTTCAAATTATTTATTTAAATTAAATTAAAATTCGCCGACAATTTCTGTAGGCGACCCCCTTTTCCAAATAAAACACCAAAACCTAAAAATATGCCGACAAGTCAAAGATTATATGATGATGCTTATAGTAAAAAATTATAAAAACAATTAATATTGAGTTATAGGATCTCACATTCATCTTTGATATGGAGTACATCAAGCTTGTATTTCCAACTATGGAGTACAAAATTTATACTTGTGGAAGAATTTAAATACTTTTTTTTCATTGCCATGATACTCAAATAATTTAGAGTGATAAGATATAAATTTGAATGATTTTGTTGCTTTAAAGACCAATTTTTCTCACTATTTATTATGATTTTTATGCTTGTGGAAGGTATTATTTAGTTGTATTTTGAAGTTATAAAGGTTGACGACAAGTTGCAGAGCCAAAACAAGAAACAAAAAAAAGTGTCAGAAATGCATAATTACGCCAATCTCTCAGTGTGTCTAGTGCAATTATGTGAGGACTAGCTACTCCATCTTATGGTGTAATTACACCAAGAAGATCATAGTTATGTTGACACCAACCAAAATCTTGCTTTGGCATTTTTTTTGCATGATTGATTTAGCAAGTGATATATATGGAGATGCTTTTGGAAGCCCTAATGGAGCTTGATGATCACCAAATATTTATATTTAGGTTTTACACTTCATATTTCTCTTCAATGACAATATCTCTTTTTTTACAACGGCATCAAAAACTTGATTCTGAAGTAAATAAGAAATTGATTTTAGTTATTTTATAATATGGGATTCTATGCAAGTATACGTATCTTTTATCAAGTAATATGAAACTTTCTGATTAGCCCCGAGATATCGAAACAACAGGGAAATGTCTAAAATTTTAAAGAAAGTAGAAGTACAACTTTTTACTTTTTAAAATAATTTTGTAAAGTATGTTTTAAGATTAGAAAGTTTTAATTTTTTTTTTTTGAAATCTTCTTTTAAGAAAAAGTAAAACAAGCAACTAAAGATAACAAGACTATAAAACTTTATGAAAGCAAATTAAAATGAAATATTTTTTTTCTCTTTCAATGAATAAGTAATAATTATGGAATTTTTGTTGTGGAAGTATCTAAATGTGTTGTGCCAAACAGAAACAATTATATTCTTTACCCTTAGTTCTATAAAGTACATAGGTTAATCTGAAGTTTTGAAATCTTGTACATGTGTTAGGCATGGAAGATACTAGCTCTCACTCTAGAGTTCCCTCTTCTCCCTCCCCCTGGGGGCTAACATCTGATAACAAAATTTAAAACATCAAACCAAATTGAGGGCTTTAGCCTGTCACTCTAAAGTTCTCTAACTTTACTCCCCATTAATAAGCATATCTCCCAATTTATTTGCACTCAACCATATGGACTACAATTCTCACCCATACAATTTCATGTGATTCTCTCCAATTGTTGATTAAGACAATACCGCATTGGCTCTTACATATTCTCACAAAAAATTTTAACATCTCAATTGGCCAAATCAAGAAGTAAATGAAGTGCAAGGTAGTGAATCATCACAACTTCTTCCAACATTAAACACCTATAATTCACACAACTTCCTTCCATAATCTAATTACTTCATCATTTAAAAGAAAAAAGATAAAGAAAACTATACAGAACTCATGGAGAAAACACAAGCACAATTTGATTTTAAAGTAGAAATCATAGTGAAAACACAAGTCTTACTTAAAAACTAAATGTAAAAACAAAGATAAACACTTATCTGAAAATCCTCTCCACAAAACTTGAAGTTCCTCTGAAACTTTGCTTTCCACCAGATAACTCCTTAGAGGTTGGCACCCAACTCTAAGAATTGACTTTTCTAAATTGTAATACAAACTATGATAAAGTAAAGTGGAAAAGTCAAGAAAATATGGCGAGAAGAAAGCTCTCTTTCTTCCACCTTCCCTTCAACCACTTCAAGCTTTTTTCCAACTTCTCTCGCCAAAATTTTCTTTCAAAACTCTTCTCTTCTTCTGATCTTAAGTCTTCATTTTGATCATCTCCAAAAGGTGCTTTGGTGTCTCTTCAAATTATGTCCAGATGCAATGAATCTACTAAGAGATGCATCCATCCATTCAAATTTTAAATGAATTTTGGTGCCAATGAGAACTTAAGAAAGTTTAAACCAAAGGGTGCTTAAAAGACCCTTTAAATTTGCACCAAATTAATTTAATTCGTCAATTTTAACTGTGGCGCCTATGTGCCAGCCATCAGTACTTAGGAGCCAGAGGCCAGATTTGCACACTTCATTTTTTTACTCCAAATTTGATCCTTTTTTGCTCCTCTCATCATAATCAGTCATTTTAATTATACCTGCAAGAAAAACATAAAAATTCCTTCCATTACAGTGTAATATCATCAAAAGTAGGTATAAAAATGTGCATATAAATACTATATATTTTAGGTGTATCAAAATCCCCCAAACTTAAAATGTTACTTGTCCTCAAGTGACATTTATTTACATAGAAAATTTTAACACACAAATTATGTAAATGAGTTTCTTTAGGAAGGTTTCAAAATTTTGTTCTAGAAATGAAATAGTCCAATTTAGAAAAACTTTAGTAAATAAGACGAACTTAAAGTTTAGAAAACTATCAAGTAAAGGATAATGAAAAATACGAGTTTATATCTTATTCATTAATACTTGTAGATTTTTCAAAATATAGGATTTAAACATTTTATTTTTCTCACATAAAAATTTTTATTTGAAACTAATTTTACTTACTATATTATAATCTTAAGCTTTAGATTTTCTCAAAACTTGTATTTTAAACTTTAGGTATGGAACCAATGCCCTTAAATCCTCAAGCTTCTCCTTTCTTTTCACATAATATTTTTCACTTTTTCTTTTTCCTTTTTTTTCTTTCTCTTTTTTTTATAATGCGATGATTACTGTTTCTGGATAGGCCTTTAATGATTTTGAATTCCATCCTTCCATTTAAAATAAAAGTTTGATATATATCTTTCAGTTAAAATCATAATAACAATGTTGAAAATTATTTTTAATAAAATAAATTTAAGCTTTGAAAAACAAAAGTCAAATATTTTATTTTTACAAAAATACAACATTTTCTACTAAAGTTAGTTTAACTATATTTAATATTTCTTTACTAAGAAAAATTTAACTTTAAAGTTTTCATTATTACTATAAATTTTAACTAAATTCTCTTACTCATTTCTATATTCAAAATTTTTCTTCCCCAATATAACTTCATATACATAATTATTTTCAATCAAAAATGAAATTCATTTTAAATATTCTTGAGAACAAATAAAATTTTAGTTTTTGTAAATTTGTATTTAAATTCCCCCTGAACTTTAAATTTTTAGTTAGGATAAACATTTAAGTATAAGAAATGATACATGGGTAAGAATTAAAAACTAGAATAACATGCTTGCAGGAATTTTCAAATTCTAAATATGCAAATATAACAATTTAAAAACAGGAGTACAAATAAATCAAATTCAGTTTTTTCAGTTTTTTATAAAATAAAAATTTTAAAGGACTTCTACATTAGTGGAGGTTTTTCAAAGCAAATACACACCAACTTAACATAACTAAAATCATAACAGTACTAGAAAAGATATGGTAGCAAATTTTGGAAAGTTTAGACATGCAAGTTAAATAGTGATTTCTAATAGTCTTCTAAATTTTCCTAACAGTTTTGAAATTAAATTATACACAATTAAAAACTCAAAAATTACATTACAATATTTATTACCACAAACATATCACACATAAAAACCTAAAACATAAATCCAACACATATATAACTGAATATGCCTAATAGAAATGATCTACTATAACTCACACATATCGGTGTTTAAAGCATAACAAAACAAACAATAAAAAACTAAACATCACAACACAATATTAATCACAAGTACAAACATCACAAACTCAATACATAAAAAAAATCCTACTCATCATCTTCATCATCATCATCTCTCCCATTCCAATCTCTGGATGGCACAGAAGGTATACAATAAGGATGAGGAGGCATCTTAGCACTGTAATCTCCTCTAATCAGTCTGTCCATGTATTGCTGATAATTCTTCTAATACTCATCATATTTTTGTATATACCTATCAATATTTTCTACCTTTTCGTCCATATATCTAACATGCTCTCTGACTCACCTTCTCTAAAATATTCCTTAATAATCTAGTCTGTGAATCTCTAGATGATGATGCATGTGAAGTAGAACCAGCAAAATCAGAAGCACCATAAGCTCTAACACATCCTCCTTTCCAACTAAACTCTGAATGCACAGTATAAGTGTTCATATTTACACTGGTGATAAGTCTAAGTGGCTGAAGAACCTCTTCCCAAGCTTCAAACTTTACCCCAAACCATTCACAAATTGAATGGATCAGGGAAGGAAATCCAATACACGCAGTAGTGACAGCTCTGGCATAGTTTAAAATTTAATAAAATAATAATAAATCCTATGTCAATCGGCTTTCCCCGTTGAATAAAATAGTTCAAAATAACTCTCTCCCTCATAACTTCACTGACATTACTTGAAGACAAAAACTTAGATGAGATCAAGTAATGTCATGCCTTGGAAGTAGCATTCAAATTAGAGGCTGGAAAATTTACACTTCTCTCATTTGTAATTTTCCATAGACCTCCTCCATCAGTAAGAAATGACATAATATCATCTAACTCTCCTTCTGTAGGATGATAATTAACAAAATAACAAAACATTTCAGGATGTAATCGGTAAAAGGTTTTGATTACCGCAGAAGAAAAATCCAATTGTTGTCCTCAAACCATCACTATGTTTTCCTCTGCTGCTGGCAAGTTAGCATAGAACTCTCTTACCACAGAAACAAACGCAACAACGGAGAAGCAACAAAACTTTTCTCAATTCCTTCGAGCAATCATCTCTTCAATATGTTCTCCTGTTTTACTAAAAACTCATTCTAGAATCAATTTATGTGATGATAGTGCATCAACGTAATGATTCTCCGCTCTAGAACTAACAAATTTGTCTGAATCAAATCTTGTTTTCTCTTTAGAGCACTTCGACTTTGGAGCCATTTCTAAAATTAACAAAAATTTTACCATAAATTCCAAAATCAAACAAAACTTGCTAACTTATCTTCTAAAGGAAAAATCCACTAAATCCAAGCAATTTCTCATGTTTTTCCTAAAATTTTCACCTTGAATAGTGATTTTCGGATTTCTAAATGATGTACCCAAAATACATGGTGAAAATCAAAAATTTTTGCTTAAGAAAAGTGCTTATACCTTAAGGAGTTCAAATCTAACAAATTTTGTCAAAATAGGCTTTAAAATGATCCAAATCAGTGATGACATCAGCTCAATTTTTGTGAATTCGAGATGTTGAAGGTTATGATTGGGTTAAAAATGGAAAATTTCAGGTTTTTAATGTCTAAAAACTGATTTTTGCGAGTCGACGCCTATGCGCGAAGATACAACGCATAGCCGTGAAATCTAGCGCTTAAGCACCGAAGGTCTGGCGCTTAAGCACCGAAGGTCTGGCGCTTAACCGCGAGTGTCCAGATTTTGACAATTTATGTTAATCTCACTAAAACACCCAGTTAATCACCCCTAATAACTTCAAATAATTAATTCTACCCCATAACACTTTTAATACTCCAAAATTACACTTTAATTCATCGATTCAACACAAATTTCACACAAACACAAACTTATATTTCATTAATAACAAAACACACTTAATACCAACTATAAATTTCTATCCAAACACTTTGGATGAAAGTTCCCAATACATAGATTCATAACACATATCTTAGAAACAAATTTACATCATTAAGATGTAACACATATTAAAATTCAACAAAACATAAACATTATTATAATCACAAACATAAAACACTAAACACAAATAATTAAACCACAAGGCCACACTTATTTTAATTCCAATCTCCAGTAGGTTGAATATATCCAGAATCACCATTAGTTCCATTTGAACCATTTGGAATGTAAATCTGATAAAATGAGCGATGGATAAAAACTCTCACATCTTCTTCTTCTATCCATTTGTTCTTCAGAAACATTGATTTATCCATTTATTCCACATGACTTGTATGACTTAATTGCATTTTGAGTTACCATCCCATGTGCGCTAAATGTGTGTTAGTTTCATTTACCTTTGCTTCGATTGAAGCCACATCAGTCTCGATCTTCGCAAGCTTTTCTACAATTCCTTGAATACTAACGACCAGAAATCCGTTAAATAACTCTTGCATACTTTCACTAATGAACTTCTTCTTGTTGGCTTTCTCTTTCTTCTTAACTTCGCTCTCCCAAGATGACATTTTTGCACTCAAAATACTCTTCTTAAGACTTAAGAATAAAAATAAGAAGTGGGGCAAGTATCTCTTTAATTATAGGCATTTATATAAACTTGGTAAGTCTTAAAACCGACCCAAGACATGTTAAAACTCCTAAATAGCTCCCAAAACTATTTACCCATGATTTAGGCTTCTAGAACCTCAATTTTCACGTTTTTGTAACTTCGGCGCCTAAGTGCCAACTTGTTGTCAGTGCTCATTTTAGCACAGGTCTGCTAAATGTCCAAATCTTCATTTTGACTCCACTAAGTCATCAAATTAGGTCAAATAAACACCACTATAACATAAAAACTCCAGAATGCTACCACATTTTTCAAATCAAACCAAACAAAACACACAAAGCAAACATAAAGTAAAGCACACCAATAACTATGGGTTGTCTCCCACAAAGCACTTGGTTTATCGTCTGAAAAATTCCCAGAGCTTATTCTGAGTGACCCAACATCAAATTCTCTTCGGGTTTAAAATGATCGACTAAAAAATAAGGTTTATGTCTATGACCATTAACTTTAAATATTTTTCCAGTCTTAGGATCTTTAATATCCACAACTCTATAAGAATACACTTTCATTACAATAAATGAACCCATCCACCTAGACTTAAGTTTTCCAGCAAATATTTTCAATCTGGCATTATATAACAAAACTTGTTGTTTTGGCTCAAGAGTTTTAGTAAGAATCTTCTGATCATGCCATAACTTCATCTTTTTCTTATAAATCTTAGCATTTTCATAAGATTCATTCCTTGTTTCTTCAAGCTTATTTAATTACAACAATCTCTTTTCACCAGCATCTTTCAAATTATAACTGAACTCTTTAATAGCCTAATATGCTTTATGCTCAAGTTCAACTGGTAAATTACAAGCTTTTCCAAAAATTAACCTTTATAGAGACATTCCTATAGGAGTTCTGTAGGGATTCTTATAGGCCCACAAAGCATAATCCAGTTTAATTTACCAATCCTTTCTATTTGGATTAACAGTCTTTTCCAAAATTTTTTTAATTTCATGATTGGATGATTCAACCAAACCACTTGTTTGCGGATGATAAGTAGTAGCAATGTGATGATTAATATGATATTTCTTTACTAGCTTTTCCATAATCGTATTTCTAAAATGACTTCGCCATCAGTTATGATCACTCTTGGTATGCCAAATCTGTCAAATGTAGTCATTTTTAAAAACTTTGCAACACTTTAAGCATCACATCGAGGTAAAGCAACAACTTCTTAATCCCAGATAAATGTAACAGCGCAAAAAACTTGATACTGTCCTATAAATGTAACGACGCTAAATACTTGATTCCCGGCAAACATCGCTAAAAACTTAGGTCGCTAGGAATATATGTGCTGTTGATTTAGATATGACATTTATGATTTTATAATATGGGATACTACGCAAGTAGACGTATCGTTTATCAAGTAATCTAAGACTTTTAGATTAAACCCCGAGATATTGAACCCACAGGGAAAATATGAAAGATTTTAAAGAAATCAGAAAATTATCTTTTTATTTTTTTTATGGCTTTTGAAAGTATGTCTTGATTTTGAAAAGTTTTGAAAGTTGATTTGTCTTTTAAATTTTTCTTAATAAAATGTTAAGCAAGAAATTAAAATTATAATAACTAATAACACTGGATGTAAAATACTATTAACTAGAATATCTTTTTCTTTCCTTTTATGAAGTAGTAATAATTCTTAAAGTATTGTTGTGGAAGTATTCAAATTTGTTGTGACAGATAGAAGCAAATGTGTTCTTTACCCTTACTTGGTTCTATAAAGAACATAGGTTAATTTGAAATTTTTATTATTTCGAACATGGCTAAGCAGGGAAGATACCAGTCTCTCACTCTAGAGTTCCCTCGATTCCCACCACCTGGGGGATAACTTCTCAAAACAAAACTCAAAACTTCAAACCAAATTAGGGGGGTTTAGCCTATCACTCTAAAATCCTCTAATTTTACTCCCTTTTATAAAAATATCTTCTAATATTACATTCAATTATATGGACTACAATTCTCACCCATATAATTGCATGTGATTCTTACTAACTTTTATAAGACAATACCGCATTGGATCTTACATAATATCAAGAAATTCTACAACATAACATGCCAAATTAAGAAGTAAACAAAGTTTTTAGAATCAATCTTCACAACTTCTTCCAACTTTTAAACACTTATACTTTCCATAATAATTCTTTGTAAATTAATTACATTTCCATTTAAGAAAGAAAAAGATAAAGTAAACTACTCAGAATGCATTGAGAAAATACAAACACACATTGATTTGAAATTAAAAACAATAAGAAAAATAACAAACTAAAGCAAGTATTAATATAAAGATTAAAAGTAAACACTTATCTGAAAATCCTCTCCACAAGACTAAGGAAGTTCCTCTAAAACTTTGACTCTTCGCTAAACTACTCCTCAGAGCAAGTCTCCCAACTCCGATGACTCAGAATACAGACTTCAGAATTCAATTAAAACTAAACTAAAAGAAAGAAAAGAAGTGGGAAGAAGAAGACTTCGTTCCGACCTTTTTCTCCCTTTTTACTCTCTACTCCTACTTTAAAATAAAAACTCTTAAAATGCAGTGGAAGAACAAAAGAAAGAAAGAAAGAACCCTTCAAAATGCAAAGAAAGAGTCTCTTAATCTTTCCTAAGACTCTCTTTAAATAGTAAACCAAAAGGTGCCCTGCTGTCTCTTCAAAATGTGTCCAGATTCAATGTATCTACCAAAGAACGCACACCTTCATTCAAACTTGCCGCCCAAAGGAAGTTATGATAGTTACCACCAAGAGTTGCATCCCATACCCTTTGAAATTTGCACCAAATTCATTTGAATTTCAATTTTTAACTGTGGCGGCTAAGCACCGGCCCAGCGGCCCAGCGACGCTTAGCCGCCAGTTCCAAAATTTTGATTTTTCATTTTTTGCATAAGAAATGATATATGGGTGAGAAATAAAAACTAACATATCATGCTTGCAGGAATTTTTAATATCCTAATATGAAAGTATACTAATTTAAATAACAGGAGTAAAATGAAATCAAATTTAGTTTTTCAAAACATTTTTTTTTATACATAGAAATGTAAAAATTTCAAAAAGACTTCTACAGTAGTGGAGGTTTTCAAAGCAAATACACACCAACTAAAATAACACACTGATACAGATAACAGATAGTAGTGGAATTTGAAAAATTTTAAACATGTAGTTTGCTAAGTAGAAGTTCATAATAGTGGTTTATAATCTCCTAACAGTTTCTGAATTAAGGTACACACTATTAAAAACTCTGACATAACATACACATTAAAACATTTACTAATACACACTATCACAAAGCAACATATAAATCCACAATAAAACAACAACAATACCTGAATGTGCATAATAGATAAATAGTATAACTACAATCTGCATATTATCAAGGTTCACATCATAACACAATCATCAAATAAAACACTAGATAAAGTACACACTAACACAGTATAACAACACAATAACTAAAACAAACATCATCTTGCTCATCATCATCATAATCATCTTGCTCGTTCCAATCCCTGGATGGCACATAAGGTATGTAGAATGGATGAGGTGGCATCTCAGCACTCTGATCACCTCTAATCAGTCTATCCACATATTGTTGATAATTCTTCTCATATTCATCATGCTTTACAATATATCTTTCCACATTATCCAGCTTACCATCCATATCTCCAATATGCTCTTGAGTAAGACTCACTTTTTTTCAAAACCTTTCTTAATAAACCAGTCTGCAAATCAATAGATGATGAAGCACGTGAAGTAGTAGCATGAGAAGTAGATGCAGCAGAAGCAGAAGTAGTAGAAGCCCTACCAAATCCTCCTCTCTAACCAAACTCTGAATGTACAGTGTAAGCACCAACGTTTACACTAGTAATTGGTCTCAATGGCTGAAGTACCTCTTCCCAGGTTTCAAACTTCACTCCAGATCGTTCACATAGTGAATGAATCAAGGAAGGAAATCCCATACCTGCAGTAGTGGTTGATCTAGCACAGTTCAAAACATAATCATAAATTATACTTCCAATGTCAATATGCTTCCCTTACTAATACAATGGTTCAACACAGCTCTTTCTCTCGTTACTTCACTAGTATGACTCGAAGGTAACAACTTAGATGAGATAAAATAATGCCATGCCTTAGAAATGGCATTCAGTTTGGAAGTAGAAAAGTTCACTCTTCTATCATTTGTTATTTCCCATAACCCTCTTTCATCAGTCAGAAATTCCATGATCTCATCTAGTTATCCTTCCGAAGGATGATAGTTAGAATAAAAATAGAACATGTCAGGAGGTAGTCCATAAAAAATATTGATTGCACCAGAAGAAAAGTTGACCTCCTGCCTTCTAACCATCACTTGATTCTCTTCTGCAGTAGGCAAATTTGCATAAAATTCTCTAACTACAGAAACAACAGCAACAGTGGAGAAGCAACAGTAATTCTCCTAGTTTCTTCTAGCAATCATATCTTCAATCACCTCTCCTGGCTTACTAAACACACGCTCAGGAATCAACTTACATGACTGCAATGCATCGACGTATCGTTCCTCAGCCCTCATGCTAACAAATTTGTCAGAATCAAACTTCATCTTTTCTCGTGCACTTTTTGACTTTGGAGCCATATCTAAAAATTCACAAAAAATTCACCATAAATTCCAAAATAAAACTAAACTTGCTAAAATATCTTCCAAAAGATATTTTTACTATATCCAAGCAATTTCTCAAGTTTTTCCTTAAATTTTAACCATGAATAGTGATTTTAAGATTTTCTATAATGTACTCAAAATACATGGTTAAAATAAAAAATTTTTACTTAGGAGTAGTGCTCTTACCTCAAGGAATCCAAATCTAACAATTTTTGTTGAGATCGGCTCTTAAATGATCCACAAAATGATACCCTAGGCTCCTCTTTCGCGGTAAATGAAGGTTGAAGACGATGGGGTGGTTGAAACTGGCAATTTTCGGGTTTTTAACTTTCGAGAACCAATTTTCGCGAACTGGAGCCTAAGCACAAACTTTCGGCGCTTAGCCGCGAAATCTGGCCCGTAAGCGCTGGCACTCTGGCACTTAGCCGCCAGTACCCAAATTTTCATAATTAAGGTATATGCACTAAATCACTTTGTTAATTACCCTTAATTACTCCAGAATAATTATTTCTCCCCACAAATCTTCCAATACTCCAAATCAAAGTTAAATAACCATTGATTCCACACAAACTTCATAAAAACACAAACTTACATTAAAACGAACATAAAATTTAATACAATACTAGAATTCAATCTACACATAGAGGATGAAATTCTCTAAATACAAGAGACATTAATCTCAAACTGATAAGTATACATCTCTAGAATGTAACCATCACATGATCAGGCTCAGTTAATATTTAAATAAAAAACATTAAACACACCAAGCATAACACACAAGAACACTAAACATAACACATAAGAGCACTAACAAAACAAAACAAAGCAGTCTTAATTCCATTCTCCATTAGGCGGAATATATCCAGGACCACTATTATTCTCATTTGACCCTTCTGGAATATAAATTTGATAGAACGGGCGATCATTGTTCATTCTTACATCATCTTCTTTAATCCATTTGTTCTTTACAAACATCACCTTATCTATTTCTTCCACGTACCTTAAATGATTGAAATTCATCTTGAGTTGCCATCCCATGTGATCCAAATGCAGGTTAGTTTCATTGATCTTTGCTTCCATCGAAGTCACTCGGGCTTCAATTTTTGCAATCATTTCGTAATACTCGAATACTAACAAGCAAGATATCCATTAAATAACTCCTTAAGCACTATCACTAATGAACTTACTTTTGTCGAATCTTGCTTCTTCTTCATCTTGTTCTCCCAGGTAGACATGATGCACTAAAAGTTCTCTTCTTAGATCTTCAGAAATGAAAATAGGACTTGGGGCAAGTGTTTTTATTAAGTTAGATCCTTTTTATAGAATTAGGAAAAGCTAGAATATTCCCCAAGACATTTAGAAACTCCTAAATAACTCCCAAAACTTCTCCCCCACGATCTAGGCTTCTTGATCCACATTTTTCACGTTTTTTATAACTGTGGCGCTGTTGACCTCATTTTTGATGAGGTCTTCTCTCCTTCTTTTTAGTACTTAGGATCTAGCTTTAGGCTTTTCCTTTGACTATCCTAGAGGATTAGAATTGGGACCCACCACTTAGAAATTCAAACCACTTCTTAACTCCCTACAAACTCCACAAACTTGATTGTAGATCCCTAATCACCTGTAGGGTCGAGATCAAATGTGGAAGTTTAAAGGATGAGTTCCTATAGGACTCTTTGGCCTTAGGATCGCCCAGGTGGCCCGGTCCAGTGAAGGGGGCTGACTTACACACACATTACACCTATACACTACACTTTCACACACCTCCTAAAACCACACCCATACCCAACTTGACCTCCCGACTCATGAAGGTGGTTCACATGGATGGTCCTTAACCCCTAAGCCATCGGCAAGAGGGTTAGGAACAACATAGTGGATGCCTCAAATGAGTCCCTTTTATGGCTCATGTGGGCTTGATATGGCTTCATGGCTCAACAAAAATGATTTCATTCCACTTACATTCACCCAATCTTCAATTTTCCAAATTTTCAATTTTTGACCCCCGGGACCCTACACCCGCCAAGCCTACCAAATGCCCTTGAAATTGCCCAAAATTTGCAAAATCACCTAAACTACCCAAAATCCCCAAAAAAATTCCTAAACATTTCCTCACCACTCAAATTGATCATCCATACCCAAAAATACCAAAAATTCCAAAAATACCTCCCAATACCCTCCAAATACCCAAAATACCCCTCTTAGCCAAAAAATCCAAAAATTCAGAAAATTCCCAGAAAATTCCAGAAAATCCCAAATATTCCCAATTTCATTTTTTCAACTACACCATGGGCCAATTTTGTCAATTTACCCCACTTTTATCAAAACCCCCAATTTGACCCATTTTAACCCAAAGTGAACCCAATGTCAAACCAAACCTACCCAATTGACCCAAATTCTGGTCCAATTCAATTCTAAACTTCAATTCAACATCCCCAACACCAATCTAGACCAAATCCAAGCTCAATTTGATTGACATTTGGATTCAATTTCACTTTTGGCCTTAAAGCCCAATTTGAACCCATGACCTAAACTTAGCCCAAACTCACCCAATTCAACTCCAATTAACCCCAAATCTTTTCTAAACCTTCCTTAACATCCCCATGAACAAAACACTAACATGATTTGCCCAAGATTTAGACCCAAACCCCACTCAAATTCAACCCAAAATCAAGAGGCCCAATTTTGACCTAAACCTAAACCTAGCCCAAATAGACCCAAACCCCAAAATCAAAACCCAACCAAAGCCAAAATCTCTTTGAAACACTCCCATAAACATTTCCTAACATTTATTTTACATCAATTTCAATCCTAGCCCAACATTGGCCCAAGTTAGCCCAATTTGACCTACATTGACCCACTTATTAAATAAACCCAAATTCAACCCAATGTCAACCCAAACCACCTTAAATTTATTTCAAATTACTCATGAAACATCCCTAAACCAAAACCAACAATTTTTTGGCCCAAACTTTTACAAAGATTCTCATCCATGAACACATTCTTAAACTTAAAAGCCCACTTCCCTTAAACCTTCCTAAAAGCCCATTTCCTTCAAAATTCAAAAGCCCAAATCATCCTAAAGCCCACATGACACTTCCCCTCATCATCCATTTGATCAAAATCACCCCTAAGTTTCAAAATCATCAATTAAACCATTCCAAATCAAGCCACATGTCAAATTACCCCCTAAATGTCAAATATTTCTAAAACCCTTTTTCATGAAACAAGTCAACCTTTTTTCAAGCCAAATGCAAGCCACATGCAAGCCATAGACAAGCCACATGAAGCCATGGAGAGTTTGACTTGTCACCAAGCCATTAATGGCAAGTGGAGGGAGTCCTTTCCTAAGCCTTCCTTAAACCATTTTAACCTCTTTAATGCAGCACTATAACCCAAAATTAACTTAAATTATTTGGATAGAGACCACACCATCCTCTCTTGGCTGACCCAACTGATCCTCTCAGCCCAAAATCAGGCCATGGGGAGGTGCACCCAACCCAAACCAATGGGTTGACCAAATTAAAGCCAAAATGACCCCTTCCCCATTCCATTTTAATTCAGCCCCTTTACACATGGCAATTGCCAATTGCTTGCACCAAGTCCCAGCCCCGACCCACCCGACCTTGAGGGTGACCCATGCTCAGCCGGCCGGCCACCCGATCGCCGGAAAACACCATGCCCGAAACCTCGGGAGAGGCCAAGCTTTGAAATTCCATCCCGCCGAGCCGCCCAACTCCAAATGGCCATTACGACTGTTCTTCTCCTCACCTAAGCAGCTGATCCCGCCCCTCAACTCCCCCCTGGAGGCCCTCCAGCCTCTCCTATTTAAACCCCTCACCCTCTCGGCCAAAGGAGGTGCCGAACCGGACCATACCAAAACTCGCCAAAATCACTCCTCACTCCCCTCCGGACTTAGAGTAATTGATCCCTACCGTCCTCCCCTGCTCTAATCCCCATTGATCGAGCTCAATTTTGGAGCTCAATTCTCGGGCCGAACGAGACACTCCTGAATCCTCCACCAAAATCAAATTAAACTCACCTACACCTTCACCGAGGCCAAGAGAAGAAGTTTTCCAGGTGAAAGCCCCTCTCCAGGGCCACCCAGGCTTGTTCCGGACTCCAAAGGTTGTGATCAGCCTTGGTGGAAATCACACCTAGGCAATTCACCACATCCCCGTGGCTTCATCCCTAGCCTCCTGCAGCTCCAACGAACGTGTCGAGCATCTCTGATCGAGGCTTCACCTCTCACAGCTAAGGTATGGATCAATTCTTCATCCCGAGCTTCTAAACATTCTCCATTTCAAATGAGTCAATTTCAATAAACATTAGCCGTATAGATGTGTTCGTCTCTTCAAGACGAATCCATAGAGTATAAGAACATAAAAATCCATGGAGAATTGAGTGAGATCTTAGGGCTAGAAGGTGGACGGTTCTCGGGTTAGGAGGCTTGGGGACGATGAACGGATGCCGTTCATTTAATACACGCGCGGACGGACGGCTCAGATGGTGTCGGACGAGGAGATGATACATGAACCGCGGGCCGCGTGGCGCTGAGTCAGAAGGCGGCGTCAAATGGGAGCGCGCCGCATGTGCATTCGGAGCTGCCGAGGTTGACGCGGCGCCGCGTCACTTAAGTAGAAAATTAGGGATTTTCTTAATTTATTTAATTCCCTGAACTTTGAAAACTCATATCTTTATGTAGAAAAATCCTAAAAATAAAATAAAAATACCCTCTTGCTCGGTGAACGAGAGGAGAATAATGTGGAAAAGAAATTAATTAATTTTGTCCAAGTATTTTATTTTTAATTAATTATTTACTCCCTGCATTGTTTTAATTCTCCATGCATTCATACAATTCACCATGGCATGAGACCATAGGGCTTTTGAATTCTCCGAACTTGGGAACATTCCCCGAATTTTCCAAGGTCGGAGGCCACCTCCGTGAAAAGTTATTGATTTTTCAAATGCATGTTGCTGTTTTGAGTATTTTAATTCCAAAAATTAGCATGTTGTGAAATAAATTCTAGGAAAATTTGGTGATGTTCCTTATGACTAGAAAACCCTAGGAAAAATAGGACTTGAGTAAATTCACTCAGATTAACCCTAATTGTCCTAAATACCCAAAATTGGACTTTAATTAATTAGAGTTAACCATAGATCAAATTGACTTGAAATCAATTCTCCACTGACCTTTAGGATCAGAGGAATCCACCATAAAAATTTAAAGTCAATTGGACTTGGTTAGCCCTACTAAATGGGTTGATTAAGCCATTTAGTCATTTTAAACTTTAAAAATTTCATAACTTTCAAAATACCTTTCAAAAATTCACCAAATTGGTTTTGGAGCCTCTCTGATATCAGGGCAATTTAAGAAAATTAAAATTTCAAATTTCTAAAAAAGTTGATTTTTCATCATTATTTTAATATTTTAATAATTAAAAATAATAAAAATCACAAAAATAATAAAATTCACCAAAATGTCATATTTTGAAATATAATCACTTAGGAACAAACCCCATATTTTTATTAGGTCTATTTAATGAGATATTAAATTTTAAAGCCTTAGGGTAATTTTAAAATTAAAAAAATGTATTTTCTAGCATTTTCACTAAAATAATTATAATAAATCAAAGAAAAATCAGAAAATTGTAAAATTTGGTTCTCTGGAATCCTTGATATCAGAGAGAATTTTAAAAATTATAAAATTCATTTTTCAACTTATATTCTATTTTTAAATTAATTAATACTACAGAGCTTAAAATAATTCTAATAAATAAAATATAATTCAAAAAATCACAAAAATTGGTCCAAGTGTTCTTCTGGTCATTAGGAATGTCCCATAATTTTCTTAAGGACAGAAACTTTCCCTTGGTCATATTATTAAATTTTCCTTGGAAATCCTTATTTTCCACCAAAAATAATTATATAAATAAATTAAATACAGAAAAATCACATTTTCTCCTCTAATGTCTTTATTGACATATGAGTGAAGTAACATAAAAATTTCAAGTTCATTTGAGCTCAATTTAGTGAGTTATGAAATTATTAGGCTTGAAGGGCAAAATGGTAATTAAAATCTTAACCCTTTAATTAAGACTTTAGGCTTAATGAAATTAATAGGCAAAATATTTGATTTTAATTTGATTTGGATGATTGAAATTTAGATAATTAAAGGGTAGAAACCTACTAAACAATTTAAAATAATTGAAATAAACCTTAATTAAATAATTAGTTAAATTTGGAAGAATAATAAAATTGGAATTATTAAAATAGGGATATTATTAGGAAGAGATTTGTTCTTTAATTTAAAAATCCCTAAATTAATCATCTCAATAATATTTAATTCCTAATTAAAATGATAATTCAAGTTTAAGATTTAAAATGCTAAAAGGCTTAATCATTAAATTAAATTAAAGTTAAATTATTTAAAACAAATCCCTTTAAAATTAAAAATTAAATTAAAAATTATATTAAATTAAATTAAATTAAATTAAATTAAATTAAATTAAATTAAATTAAATTAAATTAAATTAAATTATATTATATTATATTAAATTAAATTAAATTAAATTAAATTAAATAAAAACTAAATTAAATCATATTAAATCAAATTAAATTAAATTAAGCTAAATCATATTACCTTAAATTAACTTAAGTTAAATTAAATTAAATTAAACCACATTAAATTAAATTAAATTAAATTAAATTAAATTAAATATAAAGACATAAAGAATTCAAAATAAATCTAAAACAATTTGAACACTATTCCAAACTTAAATCCATTAACTAAAATTAAATCACAACCCACTTGAACATCCATTTACCCTCGAAAGCTCATGATGTCATAACTCTTAAAAGGAGTGTTAAAAGAGGTGTTACTTCACTTATAGGATATTCAAATGTCCTAGTTCACTGAGCAAGACAACAAAACTTAAACTCTCGGACGATTAATTCATTTGTGTAATTAAATTCATTTGGACTTAAAACAATCCTAGAAATATTGAAAAGATGTTTAAGATTCGTCTTGAGCACTTCCTCAATATGATAGGATATTTATAAGAACAATTGAACTTAGTTGTTCTTTGATGAAGAAAATCGTCCTCAAACTAAAATACAAGAACTTAGACGTCATAGGAAATGACTAGATATAGGATTAGGAACTTGGTAGAAAACCATAACCTTTCCCTTAGCTTTACCTAGGAACTTACTTTAAATGCTTAAATATTCTAACTGTGTTTTAAGTGCAGCTTGGGATGACGGGAAGACCCTCCGGGTACGCTTTTATTTTATTGCGATTTACTCTATTGCAACTTATTTAATCGCATCGCACTTACTTTTCTTACATGATAAACAACGATTGCATGAAAACCTACACCTTTAGGACGAAAACCAAAACTGAAACCCATAACTAAATTAAAAGACACTACAAGATAAAATTCACCGCCACAACATTCAAAATATAAAACAACTCAAAATTTAATCACAAACAGAACAACAAAACTACAAATACAACTAAATTAAAACGTCTCATTGAATGATCGTGAATACCTCGGATGATGTAACCCACGTGTTGCTAACGGGATTTCCCACGGTCTAAATGAAAGTGCGGAACTCATTTAGTTGAGTTTAGCAAATTCATCTGGACTAAGTGAATTCGATGAAAATAACGGTGCTGGGATGACTGAACCGTGGGATCTTAATCGGTTCTGTTTAATCAACTTTAAGACCTGTTTTAATTAAAATATTAAAGACACATGGAAATGAAGACTTTCTCTAAAAACAAACACTTCTCTCATCTCCTGATTTATGACTTCTAAAACTAAACCTCTGCAACAACAAGGAGCTCGGAGCATGGTGGGCAGCACGGCCATCGTCGTCGCAAAACCGAAATCTACATCGACAAAACTTTCTTAGAATTAAATAACCAAGCCATAGGACTTCGAGGTAGTTTGCTCTAGTGCAACATAAATCCTCAACTCTTCGTTAGGCATTTGCATGATCATATCATGTAAATTAAGCCCTAACCTGGTCTTAGGATTTCCGAGGTAGTCGTCCGATACGATATAAACCCTCACATCTTCGAGGCTATTTGTATGATTTTATCATACAAATATAAGTCCTAACTAATTAAAATCGGCGGGATCAAAATATTAAATAAACATTAGGACCTTCCTAAATTCAAGCCAAACAATAGGATAGTCGGGAAATTACCAAAGTTCGCTTTGGATCTGTGATTTCTCCTACCCTTCTTCCTTTGGACTCCTAAAATAAAATGTTCCAAATTTGATCCATTCCCTATTGAAATTCCAAAATTCAATCCTCGAAAACTTAAACTTTGAAATTCTTGAGAGCGAGAACTACCGATTATTATCGAGAGTTTTCTTAGGTGATTTCCGTCACTTAAGATGTAATTAACTATAGGGGCTTGCCCTTATAGGGAACTTTAAGAACCCGTGTAATATAAACCCCGTTTAATGTTTTCATATTAAACGGGGAATTTGTCGGCTTATAAAATTGGTTCGCAGACCAAACGGATGTCACAAATCTTCTAGTTTATTTAATCGAGCACCATCATCAAACAATGTGTCTATTCTTCGGGATAGGTACATGGTTTGTGATGTGGTGCTCGTTTATATAAACTATTCGGGATGTGAGATCAGTTTGATTTCATATCTTAAAATTTTCAAATTTAAAATTATTTTCAAAATCAAATACTACTTTTCAAATTATTTATTTAAATTAAATTAAAATTCGCCGACAATTTCTGTAGGCGACCCCTTTTTCAAAATAAAACACATAACCCAAACATATGCCGACAGGCGCCTAAGCGCCAACTAGTCGGCGCTTAGCCGCTAGTGCACAAATTAGCACAGGTCCGCCAAGTTTCCAAATTTTCATTCTGACTTCTCTTAATCATCAATTAAGGTCAAATAAACTCTACTTAAGTTTAAAAACTCCAAATTACTACCACTAAAAACATAAAAACAAACCAAACAAAGCAAACAAAACACACAAAACAAACATAAAGCAAATCACACCAATAAATATGGATTGCCTCTCACAAAGCGCTTGTTTTAACGTCTTCAGCCTGACATACCCAGAACTCATTCTGAGTGACCCAACATCAAATTCTCATCAGATTTAGATTTTTTTACTAAAAAATATGGTTTAAGTCTTTGTCTGTTAACTTTAAATATTTTTCCAGTCTTAGGATCTTGAATATCTACAGCTCCATAAGAATAAACTTTTATCACAATAAATGGACCCATCCACCTGGACTTAAGTTTTCCAGAAAATATTCTCAATCTAGCATTATACATCAAAACGTTTTGTCTTGGTACAATATTTTTAGTAAGAATCTTCCGATCATGCCATAACTTCATTTTTTCCTTATAAATCTTAGCATTTTCATAAGATTCATTCCTTATTTTTTTCAAGCTCATTCAATTGAGAAAATCTCTTTTCAGCAGCATCTTTCAAATTATAGTTGAACTCTTTAATAGCCCAATATGCTTTATGCTCAAGTTCAAAAGATAAATGACAAGCTTGTCAAAAAATCAGCCTATATGGGAACATTCCTATAGGTGTTCTGTAAGCAGTCCTATAGACCCACAAAGCATAATCCAATTTAATTGACCAGTCCTTTCTATTTAGATTAACAGTTTTTTCCAATATTCTTTTAATTTCATGATTGGATAATTCAACTAAACCACTTGTCTGTGGATGATAAGCAGTAGCAATGCGATGATTAATATGATATTTCTTTGCTAACTTCCCAATAATCGCATTTCTAAAATGACTTCCCCCATCAGTTATGATTACTCTTGGTATTCTAAATTTGTAAAATGTATTCTTTTCTAAAAACTTTGCAACACTTTGAGCATTACATCAAGGTAAAGCAATAGCTTCAATCCATTTGGAAACATAGTCTACTGCTATCAAAATATAAACATTTCCGAAAGATTGTGTAAATGGTCCCATAAAATCTAGTCCCCAAACATCATATATTTCAACTTCCAACATATAATTGAGGGCCATCTCATTTCTTCTAGAAATATTGCCTACACGCTGACATCTATCACAATTTTTAATATAAACATTTACATCCTTAAAAATTGTAGGCCAATAAAATCCTGATTGTAATATTTTATATGCAGTTTTATCATTCCAAAATGTCCCCCATAATCAGAATCATGACATTTTTGAATAATTTCATAAGTTTCTTCCAAAGGTACACATCTTCGAATAATAAGATCCTTTCCTTGTTTATATAAAAATGGGTCATCCCAAAAATAAGTCTTAGCATCAGATAGAAATTTCTTCTTTTCATGATATGTCAAACCATAGGGTATAATATTACTAACAATAAAGTTTATTATGTCTTCATACCACAAAACATGCAATTCTTTAACAGTGAATAGTTTTTCATCAGGAAAGTGTTCATTAATTTCTTTAATAACACAGAGAGATTTTTCAATTTCTAGCCTGGACAAATGATCAACAATTTGATTATCAGAACCCTTCCTATCTACTATCTCAAAATCAAAAGAAGAATCCATCTTATCAGTCTTGGTTTTGCATCGTTTTTCTTCATTAAGTATTTAATAGCAGAATGATCAGTATGCATAACACATTTAGTTCTAATTAAATATGATCGAAATTTATCAAAGGCAAATACTATAGCTAATAACTCTTTCTCAGTAGTGGCATAATTAATTTGAGCTTCATTAAGATTTTTACTAGCATAATAAATTACTTTGAAAATTTTATCATATTTCTGACCCAAAACAGCACCAATAGCATAATCACTAGCATCACACATTAATTCAAAATTTTTTTCTCAATTTGGTGAAATTATTACAAGTGCAGTGATTAATTTTTCTTTTAATGTTTCAAAGGCTTTGAGGCAATCATCATCAAAATTAAAAATTGCATCCTTTTCCAGTAAACGACATAAAGGTTTTGTAATCTTTGAAAAGTCTTTGATGTAACGCCTGTAATATACATCACATTTTAAAAAACTTCTAATTCCCCTTACATTGGTTAGGCAAGGTAAATTAAATATAGCTTGAATTTTTTGCAGGATCTACCTCGAAAACTTTTTCTGAAATCCGATGTCCCAAAACAATTCCTCCTGCTACCATAAATTGGCATTTTTCCCAATTAAGGACCAAATTAGTTTCTTCACAGCATTTTAAAACTTTAGATAGATGTTCTAAACATGATTCAAACGAAATTCCAAACACTGAAAAGTCATCCATAAAAACTTCAATCCCTTTTACAAATAAATCACAAAAAATAGCCATCATACATCTCTGAAATGTAGCAGAGGCATTACATAAACCATAGGGAATTCTTCTAAAAGCAAACGTACCATAAGGACTGGTAAACGTAGTTTTCTCTTGATCCTCAGGAGCGATTTGAATTTGGTGGTAACCAGTATATCCATCTAGAAAACAAAAGTATTTTTCCCAGCCAGTCTATCCAACATTTGATCTAGAAAAGGGAGTGGAAAATGATATTTTCATGTGGCAAGGTTTAATTTTCTATAATCAATGCATATTCGCCACCCTGTAACTTGTCTTGTTGGTATCATTTCATTCTTTTCATTAACAGTCACAGTTACTCCTCCTTTCTTAGGAACACAGTGAATAGGACTAAACCATGCACTATCTGAAATAGGGTAGATAATTCCAGCATCCAACCATTTTAAAATTTCCTTCTTAACAACGACTTTCATGATAGGATTTAATCTCCTTTGGGGATCAGCCAGCGGTTTGCAATTATCTTCCATAAGAATTCTTTGCATACAAATTGAAGGACTGATTCCTTTAATATAAGCAATTTTCCATCCAAAGGCTTTCTTGTGCTTCTTCAAATTTTCAAGCAAACTCTCTTCTTCTTTTTCAGTTAATTGAAAGGAAATTATAACAGGCAAGGTTGAGGATTCACCTAGAAAAACATACTTCAAATGATCAGGAAGCATTTTTAGCTCAAGTTCAGGAGGTTTTTCAATTGATGGACCATAAGATTCATCTTTCTCAGTCATATCCAACAATTCAAAACTTTCACGAAAAAACTTTAAATCTTCCTCTTGAAAATCTTCAGAATCAAATAACTCCTCTTCTTGCTTATATTGAAATTCTTCTCTTTCAGCTTTTTCTTCATAAGTTGATTTGAAATGACATTCACTTAAATATTCAATAATATCCATCCTATAACACTCATCTTCTTTACCTCTAGCAGGATATTTCATTGATTTTGAAATATTAAATGTAACAGTCAGAACATTAACCCACATCGTTAATTCCCCTTTTTGCACATCTATCATGGCTCTGCCTGTAGCTAGAAAAGGTCTCCCCAAAATTATGGGTATCTCTTTATCTTCCTCCATATCTAACACAATGAAATCCACAGGAAAAATAAATTGATCCACTTTTACCAAAATATCTTCTATAACTCCTTTAGGATATGTGATCGAACGATCTGCTAATTACAGAGTTACAGTAGTTGGGGTTATTTCTCCTAGTCCCAGTCTTTTGAATATTGATAGAGGCATAAGATTAATGCTTGCACCCAAATCCATAAAGCTTTTCCAGAGAATCTTTCTCCATTGCACATGGAATTGTGAAACTACCAGGATCTTTAAGTTTTTCAGGAAGCTTTTTCTGAATTATCACACTGCACTCCTCACTAAGTGCAACAGTCTCATTTTCTTCAAAGTTCCTCTTTTTATTAAGATTATCCTTCATAAAATTTGCATAGCTTGGTATTTGTTCTAGGGCTTCAGCAAATGGAATATTGCCGGTAAGCTTCTTTAATATCTCCAAGAATTTTGAAAATTGCTTAACCAACTTTTGTTGATGATGTCTCTGAGGAAATGGAGGTTGTGGTTTTTCTAAATCAACCTTAGGTGGAGAAATAGGTCTTTCAAATCCTTTTGGAGCGTCCTCTTTAGGTCTTTCAATTTCTTCTTTCTCTACTTCGGTTTCTTTTTGAACTCTACCTTCCAATTCTTTTCCACTTCTCAGTTGAATTGCTTTCACTTGTTCTTTATTCTTTTCTCTTGGATTCACTTCAGTATTACTTGGAAGCATTCCTTGGGATCTATTACTTAAGGCATTTGCAATTTGTCCCAATTGATATTCAATATTTCTGATGGTTGCTCCTTGAATTTGTAATTGATTTCCTATATGTGATACTACTTCTTCCATAGACAACTTCTTCTCCTTATTTTGTAAAGCATTGTTATAACCTGAAGGATAAGTTAATCTATTATTATTATTACCTTGGTTGTTCCAATTCCCCAATGGGTTTACTTGGGTGTCCCCCATTGTTGATTAACATCACCCTAATTATTGTTATTCCGGTTAAAATTTGGATGATTCTTCCAACCTGGGTTATAATAATTGAAATATGGGTTGTTAGGTTTGATTATAGCATTTACAGTTTCTGGTGAAGAATAAGAATCAACCATTTGGCCTAATGAATTTTCTTCAATCATGAGATTTGGCTGAGAAAAATTCATCCCAAATTGGTCTATCTCCCTTGATACAACAGCAACTTGATTTGCTAACATTGTAAAAGCATCATTTTCATAAACACTGGCTACCTTTTTAGGATTTAACATTTCATAAGGCTATTGAAAATTATTAGTAGCCATTTCTTTAATTAAAGCATAAGCATCAGAAAATGGTTTAGACATTAATGATCCACCAGCAGCAGCATCGATGATTGATCTAAGAGATCCAACTAATCCATTATAAAAAGTTTGAATTATTAACCAATCTAGTATAGCATTATGTGGACATTTCCTGAGGAGATCTTTAAATGTTTCCCATGCTTCATATATTGATTCCCCTTCAAACTGACAAAAAAGATGTTATATCATTTCTCAACTTAGCAGTCCTAGATGGTGAAAAATATTTAGCAAGGAATTTTTGTGACAGTTCACCCAAGTTCTTTTTAATCCAGGTGATAACGAATGTAACCACATTTTAGCTTTATCCCTTAGTGAGAAAGGAAAAAGTCTAAGTCTAATAGCATCATCCGAAACACCATCATATTTAAAAGTAGCACACAACTCTAGAAAATTAGCAAGATGCAAATTAGGATCTTCAATTGTTGCTCCCCCAAACTGATTATTATACACCATTTGGATAATAGCAGGTTTAAGCTCAAAAGAATTAGCAGCTACAAAGCAGGGTTTTGAATACTACCACGAAGTTCATCTACTGTAGGGTTAACATAATCTCTTAAAGGTCTTAATTCTTGATGGATGCCAACATTTTGATTTTGATGATTTGCCATTTCTTGAATATTTTTATCTTTTTCTGTATTTTTAATTTTTTTTATTTTTCTGATAGTTCTTTCTAATTCAGAATCGTGAGGCACAAGTCCTTCAGAACCTGAACTACGCATACAACAATAAAACAAAACAAAACACAACACACAAACAAAATTAAAGAAAAGTAAAAATTTTAAATTTCTTAATTCTCTTTAAAATGCAATTTAATTGATTTTCCCCGGCAATGGCGCCAAAAATATGATCCCCGATAAATGTAACTGCGCCAAAAACTTGATATTGTCCTCTAAATGTAATGACGCTAAAAACTTGATTCCCGGCAAACTACGCCAAAAACTTGGGCCGCTAGGAATATATGTGCTGATGATTCAGATATGAAAATTATGATTTTATAATCTGGGATACTACGCAAGTATACGTATCGTTTATCAAGTAATATAGGACCTTTTGATTAAGCCCCGAGATATACCCACAGGGAAAATATGAAAATTTTTAAAGAAATCAGAAAATTATCTTTTTATTTTTTTATGGCTTTTGAAAGTATGTCTTGATTTTGAAAAGTTATGAAAGTTGATTTGTCTTTTAAATTTTTCTTAATAAAATGTTAAGCAAGAAATTAAAATTATAATAACTAATAACACTGGATGTAAAATACTATTAACTAGAATATTTTTTTCTTTCCTTTTATGAAGTAGTAATAATTCTTAAAGTAATGATGTGGAGATATTCAAATTTGTTGTGATAGATAGAAGCAACAGTGTTCTTTACCCTTACTTGGTTCTATAAAGAACATAGGTTAATTTGAAATTTTTATTATTTTGAACATGGTTAGGCAGGGAAGATACCAGTCTCTCACTCTAGAGTTCCATCGATTCCCACCACCTGGGGGCTAACTTCTCATAATAAAACTCAAAACTTCAAACCAAATTAGGGCGTTTTAGCCTGTCACTCTAAAATCCTCTAATTTTACTACCTTTTATAAAAATATCTTCTCATATTACATTCAAATGGACTACAATTCTCACCCATATAATTGCATGTGATTCTTACTAATTTTTATGAGACAATACCGCATTGGATCTTACATAATCTCAAGAAATTCTACAAATTAACAGGCCAAATTAAAAAGTAAACAATTTTTTTAGAATCAATCTTCACAACTTCTTCCAACATTTAAACACTTATACTTTCCACAACAATTCTTTATAAATTAATTACTTCTCCATTTAAGAAAGAAAAAGATAAAGTAAACTACTCAGAATGCATTGAGAAAATAAAAAAACACATTGATTTGAAATTAAAAATAATAACAAAAATAACAAACTAAAGCAAGTATTAATATAAAGATTAAAAGTAAACACTTATCTGAAAATCCTCTCCACAAGACTAAGGAAGTTCCTCTGAAACTTTGACTCTTCGCTAAACTACTCCTCAGAGCAAGTCTCCCAACTTCGATGACTCGAATACGTACTTCGAATTCAATAAAAACTAAACTAAAAGAAAGAAAAGAAGTGGGAAGAAGAAGACTTCACTCCGACCCTTTTCTCCTTTCTACTCTCTACTCCTACTCTAAAATAAAAACTCTTAAAATGCAGTGGATGAACAAAAGAAAGAAAGAAAGAAAGAACCCTTCAAAATGTAAAGGAAGAGTCTCCTAATCTTTCCTAAGACTCTCTTTAAATAGTAAACCAAAAGGTGCCTTGGTGTCTGTTCAAAATGTGTCCAGATTCAATGTATCTACCAAGGAACGCACCCCTTCATTCAAACTTTTCGCCCAAAGGAAGTTATGGAAGTTACCACCAAGAGTTGCATCCCATACCCTTTGAAATTTGGGCCAAATTCAATTAAGTTTCGATTTTTAACTGTGGCGGCTAAGCGTCGGCCCGGCGGCCCAGCGGCGCTTAGCCGCTAGTTCCAAAATTTTGATTTTTCATTTTTTTTGCTCCAAATTCGATCCAATTTTGCTGCTTTTATCATGACCATCTATTTTCATCATACCTGCAAGAAAAACACAAAAATACCTTCCATTAAAGTGCAATATCATTCAAAATAGGTATAAAAATGTGCATAAAAAATACTATATATTTTAGGTGTATCACTTCTATCCATTTAGATACATAGTGTACTACTATCAAAATGTATGTACTTCCGAAATATGGTATAAACAGTCACATGAAATCTAATCCCCAAATGTCAAATATTTCAACTTACAACATATAATTGAGGGTCATCTCATTTCTTCTAGAAATATTGCCTATACGTTGACATTGATCACAATTTTTAAAGTAATCATTAACATCCAGATTGTAAGATTTTATATGCAATTTTATCTACACCAAAATGTCCCCCATAATCTGAATTATGACATTTTTGAATAATTTCATAAGTTTCTTCTAAAGGCACACATCTTCGAATGATCAGATCCTTTCCTTGTTTATATAAAAATGGGTCATCCCAAAAATTATTCTTGGGTTCAGATAAAAATTTCTTCCTCTCTTTAATAGTGAATAATTTTTCATCAGGAAAATGTTTATTGATTTCTTCATTATCACAGAGAGATTTTTCATTTTCAAGCCTGGACAGATGATTAACAGTTTGATTATCAGCACCCTTCTTATCTACTAATTCAAAATTAAATTCTTGCAAAAGAAGAATCCATCTTATAAGTCTCAGTTTTGTATCCTTCTTCTTCATTAAATATTTAATAGCAGAATGATCAGTATGCACCACAAATTTGATTCCAATTAAATATGATCTGAATTTATCAAAGGCAAATACTATAGATAATAACTCTTTCTCAGTTGTGGTATAATTAATTTGAGCTTCATTAAGAGATTTACTAGCATAGTAAATCACTTTGAAAATTTTATCATATCTCTGACCTAATACAACTCTAATAGCATAATCTCTAACATCACACATTAATTTGAAAGGTTTTTTCTAGTTTAGTGAAACTATAACAGGTGCAGTGATTAATTTTTCTTTTAATGTTTCAAAAACTTTTAGGCATTCACCATTAAAATAAAAAATCACATCTTTTTCCAGTAAACGACATAAAGGCTTTGAAAATTTTGAAAAGTCTTTAATATAAGGCCTGTAGAATCCAGCATGTCCCAAACAATTTCTATTTCCCCTTACATTTGCTGGGCAAGGTAAATTAGAGATAACTTGAATTTTTGTAGGATCTACCTCCATACCATTTTTTGATATACGTTGTCCCAAAACAATTCCTCCTACTACCATAAATTAGCATTTTTTCCCAGTTAAGGACTAAATTAGTTTCTTCACAACGTTTCAGAACTCTTAATAAATGTTCTAAACATGATTCAAATGACATTCCAAACACTAAAAAGTCATCCATAAAAACTTCAATCCCTTTTTTAATTAAATCTTTGAAAATTTCCATCATACATCTCTGAAATGTAGCAAGGGCATTACATAAACCAAAGGGCATTCTTCTAAAAGAAAATGTACCATAAAAACTGGTAAATATTATTTTCTCTTGATCCTTATGAGCAATTTATATTTGGTGGTAACTAGTATATCAATCCAAAAAATAAAAGTCTTTATGCCCAGCCAGTCTATCCAACATCTGATCTAGAAAGGGTAATGGAAAATGGTAGTTCCTTGTAGAAAGGTTTAATTTTCAATAATCAATGCTTATTTACCACCATATAACTTGTCTTGTTGGTATAATTTCATTCTTTCCATTAAAAATCACAGTAACTCCTTCTTTCTTACGAACACAGTGAATAGAACTAACCCAAGCAGTATCTGAAATAGGGTAGATAATTCCAGCATCCAACCACTTTAAAATTTCTTTCTTAATAACTTCTTTCATGATAAGATTTAGTCTTCTTTGAGGATTGCTCGAGTTTTGCAGTTATCTTCCTTAAGGATTCTATGCATACAAATTAAAGGATTGTTTCCTTTAATATATGTTATTGTCCATCCAAAGACTTTCTTATATTTCTGTAAAATTTCAAGCAAACTCTCTTCTTTGATTTCAATCAATTGAGAGGAAATTATAATCGGTAAAGTTAAGGAATCACCTAAAAAGGCATACTTTAAATGGGTAGGAAGCAATTCTAAATTAAGTTCAAGAAGTTTTTCAATTGATTAAAAGATTCATCTTTTTTTGTAATGTCCAATAATTCAATATTTTCATGAACATGTTTAAATCTTCCTCATGAAAATCTTCAAAATATTGTAATTCCTCTTCTTATTCGTGTTCCAATTCTTCACTTTCAGGTTTCTCTTCATAAGTTAACTTAAAATGGGATTCACTCAAATATCAGATAACATCCATCCTATAAAATTCATCATCTTTACCTCTTGTAGGATATTTCATTAATTTTGAAATATTGAATATAATAGTTTGATCATTGACTCGCATCATTAATTCCCCTTTTTGCATATCTATCATCGCTCTGCGTGTGGCTTGGAAAGGTCTCCCTGAAAATATGGGTATCTCTTTATCTTCCTTCATATCTAACACAATGAAATCAATAGGAAAGATCAATTAATCCACTTTCACCAAAATGTCTTCTATAACGCCTTTAGGATAAGTGATCGAATGATCCACTAATTGCAGAGTTACGATCGTCGGGTTATTTCTCCTAATCCCAGTCTTTTGAATATAGATAATGGCATAAGTTTAATTCTTGAACCAAAATCACATCAAACTTTTTCCTTAAAATCTATCTTTGATCGTACATGAAATTGTGAAATTACCAGGATCTTTAAGCTTTTCAGGAAGCTTTTTCTGAATTATTACACTGCACTCCTCACCACGTGAAACTGTTTCATTATCTTTAAACTTCTTTTTTCTGTTGAGAATATCCTTCATAAATTTCACATAGCTTGGCATTTATTCCAAGGCTTCAGCAAATGGAATATTAATTGTAACCTTCTTAAATATTTCCAAGAACTTTGAAAATTGCTTATCCAACTTTTCTTGTAAAAGTCTTGAAAAAATGGAGATGGTGGCTTTTCTAAATCAATCTTAGGTAAAGAAATTGGTCTTTCCAAACCTTTCAGAGCGTCCTCTTTTGGTTATTCAATCTCTTATTTCTCTAATTCAATCTCTTTTTGAACTCTACCTTCCAACTCTCTTCCACTTCTCAATTGAAATTCTTTTAGTTGCTCTTTATTCTTGTCTCTTGGATTTACTTTTTTACTACTAGAAAGTGTTCCTTGGGATGTATTACTTAATGAATTGGTAATTTGTCCCAATTGATTCTCAATATTTCTTATTGTAGCTCCTTAGCTTTACAATTGATTTCTCATTTGTAACACCACTTCTTCAATAGACAACTTCTTCTCCTTAAATTGTGAAGTATTGTTAAAACCTGGAGGATAGGTTGGTCTATAATTATTATTCCCTTGGTTGTTCCAGTTCCCTAATGGGTTTACTTGGTTGTTCCCCCATTGTTGATTACTATGCACCAAAAATATATTAGGTTTCTGCTATAAAATTTTACTCATTTTTTGTGATATTGCACTTTAGAGAAAAGTATTTTTCATGTTTTGCTATAGTTATGATGATTTTAGGTGATTGGAGTAAAAGAAAGCAAAATGAAATGAATTTGGAGCAAAAAGGAGCAAAAAGGAGAAAAATTAAGAAAATTGGCTTCTGGCACCACTGGAGCTAGAATGGGTGCCGCTGGCGCCCAATTCTATAGTGTGTAAATAATTATTTGGCGAAACAGTGCTGCCGGTGCCCTATCCAGTGCCGCCGGCGCCCAATGTTGGTGGAACTCAAATTCAATGTATTTGGAAGACTTTTTGAAGGGGTGCTTGAAAAAACTCTTGAGGAATTCGTTTCTAACTTATTTTAGACCATTTTGGACGCCAAAAAGAAGATGAAGAGGAGGAATTAAAGGGGAATTGTGAGAGGTGTGTTAGAGAGGAGTGAAGAGAGAGTGTTAGGGTTTGTAGAGTGTGTAGAAGTCTAGTATTATGAGGGATTCTTCTTTAAGGAGTGTAGGAGAAGGAGTAAAGTGGGAGACTGCTTCTTCCTTACAATTCTGAAGATGGAATTGAGTGTTGAAGAGAAGAAAGATAAAGAGTCAAAGGAACTACAAGAGAATTTCTTGGGGAAGAGAAAGAGATAATTTGTATTTATATTTGTGTTTGTATGACTTTGCTTTTATATATAAAATATATGTTTTGTTGTTTCTTCCTCTGAGTAGATTTCTTTGTGTTTCTTCTTGCAATGAGATGTAGTGAAGTGTTGATACAGATTTGTTGTGCCATAAAAATGTTAAAGAAATTGTGATGGTTTTCCATTTCAAACTTCATGTACTTTTCGATCTGGCCAATTGAATTGTCAAAATCTATTGTGAATCATCAAATCCGAAAGGACTAAGTGTTTTACAACAATAGTGGAGAATCCATTCAATGTTGATGAATGAGTTGCGTAGTTCATGGGAATTAAGTGCAAATAAATAGGGGAAATATGGTTTAATGGGCGTCGAATTGGAGGATTAGAGTGACAGGCTGAAATCCCTTATTTGGTCCTAAAGTTTGGTAACTAATGCTAGGGTTAGCCTTCAGGTGAATGGAAGTGGGAGATCTTAAGTGACAGCCAGTATCCTCCCAGCCTAACCACGGATTTAGTGACTAAGCCTAGGATTCGCCAATGTTCTTTTCATACTTGGAATAGAGGTTACTCTGACGAGGGTAAAGAATATGAATGCTCCTATTTGGCACAATGCAAATATATTATCAATCTATCAATCACTCACCATAGAATCATTATAAGAGGAAAGACACTTTTCCATATATAAACCTTTCAATTACAAAACTTAGTGTGTGTGTTAGTTAATCCTGCTTAAATAATTTAGAAGTAACTTATAGTAAATCTAGTTGTTGTTATCTTTGCATTAGCATATTAAATAGTACTTAAACTTGGGTTGTGAATTGAGTGTTAGATTTCAACATATTTGTTATATTTTAATGAGTTCCTACCTTCCTCGTGGGATCGATAACCAGGAGTCAACTAGAGCTTTGTATTACTTGAATGATATGGGTGACTGCTTAATTATTAAATTATTCGATTTGCAAAACTAAGTTGAAACTATCTTTTAAAAATTAACTTTTGAGGTAGTTCTCATTTACAGCTCGCTCAATTACTACCACCCTGATTATTGGTATTCCAGTTAAAGTTTGGATGATTTTTCCAACCTGTATTATAATAATTGGAATATGGGTTATTAAGCTTACTTATGACATTCAAAGTTTATGATGAAGTTTGAGAATCAACCATTTGGCCTAATGAATTTTCTTCAATCATGAAAATTGGCTGAGAAAAATTCATTCCACATTAGTCTACCTTTCTTGAAATTGCAGCAACTTGAGTTGCTAGCATCACAAAAGCATCATTTTCATGAATGTTGGCTACTTTTTTAGAATTTAACCTTTCAGAAGACCACTAAAATTATTAGTAGCCTTTTCTTCAATTAAAGCATAAGCATCAGCAAACTGTTTAGACATCAATGAACCACCATCAGCGGCATCGATAATAAGTATAAGAGATCCAACTAATCCATTGTAAAAGTCTGAATTATTAACTAATCTATTATCGAATGATGTGGACACTTTCTTAGGAGATCATTAAATCGTTCCCATGTTTCATATATAGATTCACCTTCAACTGACAAAAAGATGTAATATCATTTCTAAGCTTCACAGTTTTTTATGGTGGAAAATATTTAGCAAGGAATTTTTGCGCTAAGTTACCCTAAGTTCTGATAATCCAGGTGTTAAAGAATTTAACCATATCTTAGCTTTATCCCTTTATGAGAAAGGAAAAGCCTAAGTCTAATAACATCGTCTAAAACACCATCGTATTTAAATGTAGCACACAATTCTAGAACATTGGCAAGATGTAAATTATGATTTTCAGTTGGTACTCCCCTAAACAGATTATTAGATACCATTTAGATAATAGCAAGTTTCAGTTCAAAGGAATTAGCAGCTAAAGCAGGGTGTTGAATACTACCATGAAGTTCATCCACTGCAGGGTTAGTATAATCTCATTAAGGTCTAAATTCTTGATGGATATCAACATTCTGATTTTCTTGATTCGTCGTTTCTTAAATATTTTTATCTTTTTCTATTTTTTCTAATTTTTTTTATTTTTCTGATAGTTCTCTCAATTTTAGAATAGTAAGGTACAAGTCTCTCAGAACCTGAACTATGCATACACAAAAATAAATTAAAATAAAGCACACTAATAAAAATAAGGAAAAGCAATAATTTTGATTTTTCTTAAATTTTCTTTAAATGATATTTTAATTAATTTCTCTAGCAATGGTGCCAAAAACTTGACCCTCGAATATTTATGCTTACATTTTACACTTCATATTTCTTTTCAATGATAATATCTCTTTCTTTACAACGACACCAAAAACTTGATTCTGAAGCAAATAAGAAATCAATTTTAATTTTTTATAATATGGGATTCTACGCAAGTATACGTATCGTCTATCAAGTAATATAGGACTTTCTGATTAAGCCTCGAGATATCAAACCCACAGAGAAATGTCTAAAATTTTAAAGAAAGCAGAAAAACAAATTTTTACTTTTTAAAATGATTTTGTAAATTAAGTTTTAAGATAGAAAGTTTTAAAATTTTTTTTGATATTTTCTTTTAAGAAAAAGTAAAGCAAGCAACTAAAGTTAACAAGACTATAAAACTTTATGAAACCAAATTAAAATGAAATATCTTTTTCCTCTTTCAATGAATCGGTAATAATTATGGAATTTTTTTTGTGGAAGTATCTAAATGTATTGTGCCAAATAGGAGCAATTATATTACTTACCCTTACTTGGTTCTATAAAGAACATAAGTTAATCTGATGTTTTGAAATCTTGTATATGGGTTAGGCAAGGAAGATACTAGCTCTCACTCTAGAGTTCCCTCTTCTCCCTTCATCTGGGGGCTAACATCTCATAACAAAATTTAAAACATCAAACTAAGTTGGGAGTTTTTTCTTGTCACTCTAAAGTCCTCTAATTTTACTCCCCATTAATAAGCATATCTCCCTATTTATTTACACTCAATCATGTGGACTACAATTCCTACCCATACAATTTCATGTGATTCTCTCCAATTGTTAATTAAGACAATACTGTATTGGTTCTTACATGTTCTCACAACAGATTTTAACATCTCAATTAGCCAAATCAAGAAGTAAATGAAGTACAAGGTAGTGAATCATAACAACTTCTTCCATCATTAAATACTATACTTCACACAACTTCCTTCTATAATCTAATTACTTCATCATTTAAAAGGAAAAGATAAAGAAAACTACTCAAAACTCATTGAGAAAACACAAGCATAATTTGATTTGAAAGAGAAATCATAGTGAAAACACAACAAGTCTTACTTAAAAACCAAATGTAAAAACAAAGATAAACCCTAATCTAAAAATCCTCTCCATAAGACTCTTAAAGTTCCCCTGAAACTTTGCTTTCCACTAAATAACTCCTTAGAGGTTGACGCCCAACTCTAAGTATTGACTCTTCTAAATTCTAATACAAAATATGATAAAGTAAAGTGAAAAAGTAAAGAAAATATGGTGAGAAGAAGGCTCTCTTTCTTACTCTTTCCCTTGAACCACTTCAAGCTTTTCTCCAACTTCTCCAGCCAAAATTTTCTTTCAAAACTCTTTTCTTCTTCTGATCTTATGTCTTCATTTCAATAGTTCTCCAGAAGTTTCTTTGGTGTCTCTTTAAATTATGTGCAGATTCAGTGAATCTACCAAGAGATGCATCCATCCATTCAAATTTTAAATGAATTTTGGCACCAATGAGAAGTTAATGAAGTTTAAACCAAACAGTGCTTCAAAAACTGCTTCAAACTTATGCCAAAATTGATTTAATTTGTCACTTTTAACTGTGGCGTCTATGCGTCATCCAACGGCGCTTAGGGGCCAGAGGCCAAATTTGCACACTTCATATTTTTGCTCCAAATTTGATTCATTTTTGCTCCTTTCATATAATCAGTCATTTTCATTATACCAGCAAGAAAAACACAAAAATACCTTCTATTAAAGTGCAATACATCAAAAATAGGTATAAAAATGTGCATAGAAATACTATATTTTACGTGGATCACATGACATACTTGGAAAGGATTCTCATGAAATGAATTAGAGTTCCACTTCAAACCCTAGAGTTTTCTTCCATATTTCTCTAGGGAGGGAACTTCTAGAGAGCTTTTGGCTTTAAGTTTTGAGAGTTTTGTGTATGAGAGAGATTCATTGTTAATGTGTGAGGAAGATTGTGAGAGTTTCTCATTGTACTGCAAGGAATAGGTGTTATGCGAAGAGAACTTGGCTCAGGAATAGGTGTTATGCGAAGAGAACTTGGCTCAATTGAAAGTTTGTACTTTGTTGCACTTGTTTCTTTAGTATTGTTAATGAAATCTTCACTATTATTCTACATCATGTATCATAGCTAAATCTACTTTCATGCTTCTATGATATAGTCTTTCTCATATTTTTATCGTAAGTTTTCTCATTAAATATTTTTTGTGCCTTGAATTTCATATGTTTATGCATTAGCCTATCAATATTAAATTACTTCAAATCTGACCTAATAGAATGTGAAAAGTTTTTATACATCTAGGATTTATAATCATCTCCTAGAAGAATAAGCAAGTTAACACGCAATACCCTAGTGAAAACGTACTGCTAGTAGAAAAATCCAACCTAGATAAGGGATCCAAGGAATCCTGGAAAACACTAGTTTTTTAAGTTTATAAAAATCAAATACTATGAAATACTAGGAAATCATGCAAGTTTACATGTCATACAAGTAATATATGGAACATAATGAGTCTATTAATCCCATGAGGAATGAGCAAACTTCCAATGATTGAAAGAGTTCTAATCTACTGATTTTGAGTCTAGCTTGAAGGTTTAACATAGAGTGTTTCTAAAATATCTAAACCAAAATTTTGGAAAAGCTAAATCCTATAAATTCTTTTGAATTTAAACAAGTGATAAAATAATCTCTCCTAAATAAATCATATGCAAATCAGTCAATGTGATTAAAATAAAATTGATAATCAGGATCAACAATTTTTCTTAGCCCCTTCCCATGTCATAACAAAATGAGAGTATCATATTATAGTCAATCCTCTAATCATTTATGAACACTTTCTTTGCATATTTCCATACATGATTGCACCATTCTAAAAGAAACATTCTTATTGTCATAGTGGTGTTGTGTAACCTAATTTTTCCACTAGCTGATCTACCTAAAAAATACCCATTTTTATGCCTTATTTATGATTCAATTCTTAAGGATATTATGCTTTAATGAAAGGTATTTTTATGTTTTTGGATGTAGATGATTTAAAAAGAGTCCAAGAAAGAAAAAGAAGGAATAATGAGCAAAAAGGAGCGAAAATGGAGCTTATGGAGCAAAATTTTGGAATTATTGGCCTGGCGCCTAGGCGCCCGAATCCGGAGCCTAAGCGCCAATTCGATACAGACGCTGTCATGTTTTTTTTATGACTTTGGGCAGTTATTTTGACGGTGTTAAGCGGTTATTGAAGCTTCTAGAATACTAGAAGTTACTCCTAATACATGGAACATGTGATACAATGTATTTGGACACAAGGAAACGGTCTGGATCGCGAAGAGGTGCGACCCAAAATGAAGAAGTGCGAAAGACCTGGCCACGGAGTCCGGCGCCTAGGCGTGACAGTTACCTTCCAGAAGATACTTTGAATTTGGATAAGTTTTGAAGAGGTGCCTTAAGCAACACCTGGTCAAATTCAGAGCTTTATAAATAGGAGCCCATTCTACATAAAAAATCGCACCAACCCCCCCCCCCTCTTAGTACACATACCTATTTTAGCATCGTCTCTCTCATCTCAAGTTTTATTTAGTCTCTTCCATACTTAGGGTGCCACTTTATTTTGTATATAGTGAGTTTATTTTGAGTGTTTATTGTGTGTTATTGCTGTTGTAGTCTTTCATCATTGCTTTGGAGTCAGTAGAAATCAGCGGATCACTTGAAGGAAAACTTTAAATAAGTATTTGTACTTTGGTTCAAAATTTTATAAATATGTTGTGTTGTGTTATTTCAATGTGTTCTGAGTAGTTAGTTATATTTCTCCTTTCAACAATGAAAAGATTATAAATTAATTAAATTTTGTAGGAGAATTAAATATAAAATATTTTTAAACATTGTGATGATATTAATACTTGATCTTAGTTTAATTTTTAAATTGGCCATTTAATTTGTTAAAACCTGTTGAAGAATTTTGAGACCTATCCGGAGATAAATTCTTAACTAGTAGATATCACATGAATCCTTAAGTAATCGCAGGCTATACGCGGATTATTTAAGGTGAAGTGCAAATAAATAGGAAGATAATATTTATTTCATGTAAAATTAATTAGTTTTTAGAGTGACAGACTAAATTCTAATAATTTGGTTTATAGAAAGGTAACGGGTCACTGATAGGGCCGACCATAGCCACCCTTGGACATCTAGTAGTGTGAGCCTAGATTAACCCATTCTACTAATAAAAAATCCTGAGTTTATCTATAGATTAGTCAATGTTCTTTACACCTGGTCCAAAGGGTAAAGAATAGGAAAGCTTCTATTTGGCACAATACCATAATCTTAATTCCCTACAAAATATAATTACTCTATAATTCTTAGATTAGTTGAAAAAGGAGAAAGTCATTTTTATACTTGCATTAAATTTTGATTACTGCTTACTTTACTTTACTGCTTATTGCTTACTTGCTTTTAGTAAAAATTGTTAGCAAATTAAATTTGAATATATAAAAATAAAAAAAGTATATATAAATTGCTTTTGAAAATTCCAAAATATTACTTATATTTCTTATTTTTTATAAATTCACTATCCCTGAGGAATCGATAACCAGGACTCCACTAGAGCCCTGTATTACTTGAACGATACGCATACTTGTGTTTAAAATTGTGAATTTTACAATAATAAAATCTAAATATAAAATTATAAAAGTAAACCTCGCACATCAAGTTTTTGAAATCATTTACCAGGAATTAAATATTCTAAAAAGTGGTATCAAATTCTTGAATTTTAAAGCATATATAAAGTCGCATCGCATCAAGTTTTAGCGTCGTTGCCGGGGATAGAATAGAACAGAATATTATAAAAAGTAAAAAGTAAAGAATATAAATTACAAAAACAAAAACAAAAACAAAAACAAAATAAAAACAAAAATATTTTAAATTTTTATGCGTAGTTCTGGATCTGGAGGATTACTACCTTTTGATTCTGAATTAGAAAGAACAATTAAAAGAATTAAAAAAAACAAATTTCAAAACATCAAGAAATGGCTAACTTACATAATAATAATCAAAATCCAATCGAAATTAATGAACAAAATATTTATAAACCATTAAGGGAATATGTAAACCCTACAGCTGATGAAGTTCATGTTAGTATTCAAATTCCAGCTGTAGATGCTAATTCTTTTGAGCTTAAACCGTCTATTATTCAAATGGTTCAAAATAATCAATTTAGAGGAACACCTAATGAGGATCCAAATTTACATCTTGCTAGTTTTTTAGAACTTTGTACTACCTTTAAATATAATAATGTTTCTGATGATGCTATTAGGCTTAGACTTTTTCCTTTTTCCTTAAAAGATAAAGCAAAGATGTGGCTTAATTCATTAGCAACTTGTCCTATTAAAATATGGGCAAATATGGCACAAAAATTCCTTGCTAAATATTTTTCTCCTTCTAAAACTGCTAAATTGAGAAATGATATTACTTCATTTACGCAATTTGATGGAGAAACAATTTATGAAGCTTGGGAAAGATTTAAAGAACTATTAAGAAAATGTCCTCATCATGCTTTACCGTATTGGTTAATTATTCAAACATTTTATAATGGACTTATTGGATCACTTAGAACTATTATTGATGATGTTGCTAGTGGTTCTTTAATGGCTAAGACATTTGAAGAAGCCTACACCTTAATTGAAGAAATGGCTAATAAAAATTTTCAATGGCCTTTTGAAAGGGTTAATCCTAAAAGAATGGCCAGTATTCATGATAATGAAGCCTTTTCTATTATAGCTTCACAAGTGGCTGTTGTCGGCTAATTTTTGGGTTATGTGTTTTATTTTGAAAAGGGGGGTCACCTAACAGAAATTATCGGCGAATTTTAGATTTTAAATTTGATTAATATATATATATATATAATTTGAAAGTAGCATTTAATTTTGAAAATAATTTTAAGTTTGAAAATTTTAAGATATGAAATTAAACCGATCTCACATCCCAAATAGTTTATATAAACGAGCACCACACCACAAACCGTGTATCTATCCCGAAGAACAGACACACTGCTTGATGATGAGGCTCGGTTAAATAAACTAGAAGATTTGTGACATCCGTTTAGTCTGCGAACCAATTTTATAAGACGACAAGTTCCGCTGCTTAATATAAGTGAATTAAGCAGGGTTTATATTACCTGGGTTCTTAAAGTTCCCTATAAGAGCAAGCCCCTATAGTTAATTACATCTTAAATGACGGGAATCATTTAAGAAAACTCTCGGTAATGATCAGTGGTTTTGCTCTCAAGAATTTCAAATTTTAAGGTTTCAAAGGATTAAATTTTGGAAATTTCAAGAGGGATTAGCTCAAATTTGGAAACAGTTTACTTCAAGAATCCAAAGGAAGAGAAGTAGGAGAAGCTGAGGATCCAAGAAGAATCTTGGCAACTTCCCAAGCTATCCTATTGTTTGGCTTCAATTTGGAAGTTCATTTAATGTTTCAATCCTGCCAATTTTAATTAATTTGGACTTATATTTGTATGATAAAATCATACAAACAGCCTCGAAGATGTGAGGGTTTCTATCGTACCAAACGACTACCTCGTAATCCTAAGACCAGTTAGAGCTTAATTTGCATAATATGAGTATGCAAATTCCTAACGAAAAGTTGAGGATTTATGTTGCACTAAGCAAACTACCTCGAAATCCTATGACTTTGTTGTTTAAAACTAGGAAAGGTTTTGCTGAAGTAGATTCATGTTTTGCTGATGACGATGGTCGTGCTGCCCACCATGCTCCGAGCTCCTTGTTGTTGCAGAGGTTTAGTTGTAGAAGGTAAAAATCAGGGGATGAGAAAAGTGTCTTGGTTTAGAGAAAATCTTAAAATCCAAGTGTTTTTAATATTTTAATTAAAAAAAATCTTAAAGTTGATTATAACAACACCGGTAAAGATCTCACGGTTCCATCATTCTGACATTGTTATTTTTATCGGATTCACTTAGTCCAGATGAATTTGCTAAACTCAACTGAATGAGTTCCACACTTTCATTTAGACCGTGGGAAATCCCATTAGCAACACGTAGGTTACATCATCCGAGGTATTCCCGATCATCCAACAAGTTGTTTTAATTTAGTTATAGTTGTAGTTTTGTTATTCTGTTTGTGATTAAATTTTGAGTTGTTTTATATTTTGAAATGTTGTCGCGGTGAATTTTATCTTGTGATGACTTTTAATTTAGTTTTGGTTTCAGTTTTCTGGCTATCCTATAGGTTTTGGTTTTCATGTAACAGTTGTTTTACCATGCAAGAAAATTAAAATGCAGCACATGTAGGTAAATTGCAACAAAGTAAAAGCGTACCTGGAGGGTCTTCCCGTCATCCCAAGCTACACTCAAAACACATGTTAGAGCATTTAAACATTTTTTTGCAAGAAATACCAAGGTAAAGCTAAGGGAAAGGGTTTTGGTTGTCTACTAGAATCCTAATCCTATTGCTAGTCATTTCCTATGACGTCTAGGTTGTTGGGATTTGTTTAAGGATGATTCTCTTCATCAAAGAACAATTAAATTCAATTATTCTTCTAAAACACCCCATCGTATCGAGGAAGTGTTTAAGACGAATTTTAAACATCTTTTTAATACTTCTGGGATTATTTTCGAGTTCAAATGAATTTTATTGTATTGGTGAATTAATCATCAAAGGATTTTAATTTTGTTTCGTTTCTTGCTCAGCGAACTTAGGACATTTGAATATCTTATATGTGAAGTGACACTTTACTTGATGCTTCATTTAAGAGTTATAACAATAAAAACCTTTTAAGGGCAAAGTAATAAATATTTTAATGATTTAATTTGATTTGATTTAATTATAAAAATTAATTAATGATTATTACGTTTGGAATAGGGTTCGAGTTACTTTTAGATCTAATTTAAATCTTTACACTTTAAGTGATATTATATTTCATATTAACTTTTCATGTTTTAGATTTACTTATATTGAAAAAGGTGTTGAAATCTTTCATATGTTTTGATTTAACTCTTAATGATTTCATTTAGGTTTGTTGTTAAGTGATGTTAATTTAATTTAATTTAATTTAATTTTATTTTATTTTATTTTATTTTATTTTATTTTATTTTATTTTATTTTAATTTTAATTAAATTTTAATTTAATTTAATTTAATTTAATTTAATTTAATTTTAGTTTCAATATTTTAAATTTAATTTAATTTAATTGTTAAGGTGTTAATTTAATTTAATTTAAATTTTGACTTGACTTAATTTAATTTAATTTAATTTAACTCCAAGATTTTAAATTTGATTTTTATTATTGGACCATTTAACATTTTAAGCTTTAATTCATTTAAGGGATATCTTCTTTTAATTTTTAATTTATTTAGTTTGGATTATTATTTTAATTTTTAATTAAGAACTAAATATTATTGAAGTGACTTATTTAGGGATTTTTAAATTAAAGAATAAATATCCTCTTAATAATATCCCTATTTTAATAATCCAAATTTTAAATATATTCTTTCCAAATTTTAAATTATTTAATTAATTATAGTTTCATTTTTATATTTTCAAAGTGTTTAATGGGTTTCTACCCTTTTAATTTACCTAAGTTTCAATCATCCAAGAGAAAGTTAAAATCAAATATTTTACCCTCCATTTTGATTAAACCTAAAGTTTTAATTAAGGGTTAAAATTCTTTAATTACCTTTATGCCCTTTTACGCTTATTTATTTCATAACTCACTAAATTGAGCTCAAATGAATTTAAAATTTTTATGTCACCTCACTCACATGTCAATTAAGGCATTAGAGGAGAAAATGTGATTTTTCTGAATTTAATTTAATTATATAATTATTTTTAGTAAAAAATAGCGGTTTTCAAAGAAAATTCAACAACATGATCAAGGTAATGTTTCTGTCCTTAAGAAAATTATGAGATGTTTCAAATGAACAGAGAACCACTTAAACTAATTTTGGTGATTTTTTGAATTAAATTTTATTTATTATAATTATTTTGAGTTTTAGAGTATTAATTAATTTTAAAATAAAAAAAAATTGAAAAATAGATGTTATATTTTTCTTAAATTTCTTTAACCTCAAGGAGCCCAGCGAAACAAATTTTAAAATTTTCTAATTTTTCTTTGATTTATTAGAATTATTTTAGTGAAAAAGGTTGAAAATTAATTTTTTAATATTAAAAATTACATTAAGCCTTAAAAATTCAATATCTTATCCTAGGGACTTAGGAAAAATATTTGGTTTGTTCCTAAGTGATTAGGACTCAAAATGTGACATTTTTATGATTTTTAATATTTGTGTGATTTTTATTATTTTTAATTATTAAAATATTAAAATATTGTGAAAAATCAACTATTTTAGAAAATTCCAATTTTAATTTTCTTGAACTCCCCGATATCGCAGAAGCTCCAAAACCATTTTTGTGAATTTTTAAAAAGTATTTTTGGAGTTATGAATTTTTAAAGTTCCATTTTGCTTATGAGGCTTAATCAATTCATTTGGTGGGATTAATCAAGTCCAATTGATTTCAAAATTTTATGTAAGGTTCTTCTGACCTAAAGAGCAATGGAGAATTGTTTTCAAGTAATTTGGTGTGTGGTTAACCCTAATTAATTCAAATTCAATTTTGGGAGTTTAGGCCAATTAAGGTTATTATGAATGAATTAACTCAAAATATATTTTTCATAGGGTCCCCTAGTCCTAAGAAACACCACCAAATTTTCCTAGAATTTATTTTACAACATGCTAATTATTGGAATTAGAATACCTAAAATAGTGACATGAACTTGAAAAATCAGGGAATGTTCCCAAGATCAGAGGCTTCAAAAGTCCTATTGTCTCATGTCATGGTGAATTGTCTATGCAAATGGAGAATCAATACATTAGAAACAGTAAATAAATTATTAAAAATAAAATACTCATCCAATTAACTTGATTTCTTTTCCACATTATTTTCCTCAGTTCACTGAGCAAGAGGGTATTTTTATTTTATTTTTGTGATTTTTCTATGCAAAGATATGAATTTTTGAAGTTCTGGTATTTAAATAAATCCAAAAAAATCCTAATTTTCTACTTATCCGACTCGGCACCGCGTCATCCTTGTCCGGATCAAAAGCCCACGCGTCGCTCCGTGATTCGGTGCCGCCATCTGAGTCAGCGCTACGGGGGCCCGCCATTCACGTACCATTGCACTATCCGGCTTGATTTCGACCGTCCGCTCGATACACGCGCGATCCAACGGCTCCTGGTCATTGTCTCCAACTGGTGTGCACCCGTGACCATCCACACTAAAACCTTAAGATCTCACTCAATTCTCCATGGATTTTTGCGTTCTTATACTCTATCGATTCGTCTTGAAGAGACGAACACATCTATATGGTTAAGGTGCATTAAAATCAACTCAAACTAAATGGAGAATCTCCAGGAGCTCGGGAGGAAGAGTGAGTTCATACCTTTGCTCAGAGAAGTGAAGCTTCGATCTGAGGGTTGTGTCACCTTCGATTGAGTCCAAGCAAGCTACAGATGAAGTCTCTTGCTCTGGGGAAATGCCTAGGTACAAAAGTGACTAAGGCCGATCACTAAGCTTGGAGGCTGGAAGCAATGGCTGTCCTGGTGAGGGGCTTTTGCTGGGGAACTTCTCCTCTTGGTCTGTTGAAGGTGTAGAGTCACTCAATTTGAAGATTGGCTCACTGTGGTGAAGTGTCTTGGTTTTGGGCTTGAATTTCAACTCCAAAATTGGACTCACAGAGAGGGCTTTAGGGTTGGATTTCAGTGGGGATCAAGTTCTCTATGTCTGGAGAGGGATCTAGGGTGATTTTGGCAGAGTTTTGGTAAGGTTTGGTTCCACACCTTTTTTGGCCGAGAGGGTGGTGGGTTTAAGTAGACCTGGCTGGAGGGCTACACAGGGGGTTTGATGCTTGGGATCAGCTGCTCTATGCAAGAGAAGAACAGCCATACTGTTCAATTGGACTGGGACAACTCAGCAAGGAAGAATTGAAAATTTTGGCTCACATAGAGCTCTCGGCCATGGCGTTTTCCGGCGACCCAGGTGGCTGGTCGGCAGGGTTAGGTCACCATCTTGATCAGAAGGATCATGGGTTGGCAATGGTGCAGTCAATTAGCCATGGACATGTGTAAAGACTTTAGCTTTAAGTGGTATGGGGAGAGGGGTGATTTTGGATCCAAATGGGTCAAGTCATGCAAATGGGTTGGGTTCACCTCTCCAAGCTCCGGTTCGGGCTGAGGGAGGTCAGGTGAGTCAGCTAGATTAGTGGGGAGAAGTCACTATCCAAGCATGTTTAAGTTTAAACATAGTTTAGGGGAAGCATGAAAAGGTTTAATCATCTTTAAGAGAATCCTTAAAGAGGCTCCTCCTCTTAACATTTATGGGATGGTCACATGCCAAACCTCTCATGGCTTTACATGGGGCTTAAGGATGGCTTCATGGCTTCATTTGGGCTTGGGGATGACTTAGTCAATTTCATTGGAATGGATTTTAGGAATTTTGGCATTTTGATGGGAATTTGGATAAAGCCTAATTTGGAATGATTTAATCATAGGTTTCAAACTTTAGGGAATGATTTAATCAACTGGATGATGAGAAGGAATTGTCATGTGGGCTTTGGATGAATTTTGGGCTTTTGGTTTGGTGGAAGTGGGCTTTTTAAAAGGCTTAAATGGGTGGGCCTTTATATTTCAAAATGGACTTTTGGATGAAGAATTTTATGAAAGACCATGACAAATAAATGTTGGGTTTAGTTTAGGGATGTTTCATGAATGGTTTGGAATCAATTTGGTGTGATTTGGAGTAGAATCGGGTTGAATTTGGGCTTTTTGGTAAAGGGGCCAAGGTGGGCCAAATTGGGCTATCTTGGGCTAAGGTTGGGGTAAGGTTGAATTTGGTGTAAAATTAATGTTGAAAAATATTTATGGGAGTGTTACAAAGAGTTTTCAACTTTGGTTGGGCTCTAATTTTGGGAGTTGGGCCCATTTGGGTTAGGTTTGCGCTTAGGTCAATTTAAGGGATTTTGGTTTTGGGTTAGGTTTGGGTGGAGTTTAGGTTCAAATTTTGGGCAAATCAAGTTATTGTTTTGTTTATGGGGATGTTAGGAAGGCTTTAGAAAAGATTTGGGGCCAATTGGAGTTGAATTGGGCTAGGTTTGGGTCATGGGTCAAAATTGGGCCTTAAGCCCCAAATTGGAATTGGGCCCAAATTTCAATCAAATTGGACTTTGATTTGGTCTAAATTGATATTGGGGATATTCAATTGAAGTTTAGAATTGAATTGAACCAAAATTGAGGTCGATTGGGGTGGTTTGGTTTGACATTGGGTTCACTTGGGTTAAAAAATGGGTTAAATTGGGGTTTTTGGTAAAAGTGGGGTAAATTGGCAAAATTAGCCTATGTTGTAGTTGAACAAAATGAAATTAAGACTATTTGATATTTTCTGGAATTTTTTGGGAATTTTTAGAATTTTTGGATTTTTGGGGTAAAAGGGTATTTTGGTAATTTTTGGGGGGTTTAGGGGTATTTTTGGAAATTTTGGTACTTTTGGCCAAAGTTGGTCAATTTGAGTGGTGGGAAGTGTTTAGGATTAATTTTGAGGAATCTTGGGTAATTTAGGTAATTTTGTAAATTTGGGCAATTCAAGGGTATTTGGTAGGTTTGGTGGGTGTAGAGCCCCGGGGGTCAAAATTGAAATTTTGAAAAAAATGAAGATTGATCAAATTTGAGTGAAATGGAATCATTTTGGTTGAGCCATGAAGCCATATTAAGTCCATATGAGCCATGAGAGGACTCATTTGAGGCATTCACTATGTTGTTCCTAACCCTCTTAGCCAGGGGTTTAGGGGTTAAGGACCATCCATATGAATTACCTACATGAGTCAGGAAGTCAAGTTGGGTGAGAGTGTGGTTTAGGACTTGGAATGTGTGTGAGAGTGTAGTGTATATGCAAGTCATCCCTCACCAGACCATGCCATCTAGGGTATTCCTAAGGCCAAAAAGTCCTATAAGTAACTCATCCTTTAAACCTCCACATTTGATTTCAACCCTCTAGGTGATTAGGAGTCTTCAATCAAGCTTGTGGGGTTTGCAGGGAGTTAAGAAGTAGTTTGAATTTCTAAATGGTGGGTTCCTTTTCTTGTCCTCTAAGATTAGTCAAAGGGAAAGCCTAAGGCTAGATCCTAAGTACTAAAGAGAGAAGCAAAAGACCTCACCAAAATTGAGGTCAACAAATGGACCCCCAATAGGTGTGGTGTGCTAACCAAGTACACCGCGCATATTGGCGTTGACCGAAGAGATCAACAAAACCAACATAGATGTCCAAGTGACAAACTAAGGACGAAGTAGAAGAATTTCCATCTGGGAGTATCGTGTATATTTCCAAGACTGGAGATTCTTAAACTCTCGCTGGGGAATGGAAAAGGAGGTGAACTCCAAATCACAAGATTTGGGGAATTCAATTTAGATTTCATTTTACTTTTATATTTCAAATTTCAATGTGTGAGTTTAGATTTCAATTTGTTCTGAGTTTCAATTTCGATTGAAGTTTAATTTAAAATCAATTTAAGGAAATTTTGAATTTGAAATTTGGATTTGAAATGAGAATTGAAACTTGGGTTTCAACCTCGGTATTGAGAAGAGAACTGGAATTTAGGTACCAACCTCGGAGTGAGAATCAGAGTTTAAGTATCGACGGAAACAGGATGAGAATTAGAATTTAGGTACTGATCTAGAGAGAGTGAGATTTGAAATTTAAGTATCAATCCTGAAAGAGAATCAAAATTTAAGTATCGATCTCGGAAAGAGAGCCGGAATTTAGGTATCGACCTCGAAATGAGAAACGGAATTTAGGTATCAGTCTCGAAAGTTGTGAATCAAAATTTAGGTATCAATTCGAATGAGAGTCGAAATTTGGTACCAAACTCGAAGGAAGAGAACTGGAATTTGGTACCAGTCTCCGAAATTTAGAATTGAAATTTGGTATCAATTCGAAAGAGAGTCAGAATTTGGTACCGACCTTGAAGGAAGAGAACTGGAATTTGGTACCAGTCTCGGAAATTTAGAATTGAAATTTGGTATCAATTCGAAAGAGAGTCGGAATTGGTACCGACCTCGAAGGGAAGAAAACTGGAATTTGGTACCAGTCTCGGGAATTTAGAATTGAAATTTGGTATCAATTCGAAAGAGAGTCGGAATTTGGTACCAACCTCAAAGGAAGAGAACTGGAATTTGGTACCAGTCTCGGAAATTTAGAATTGAAATTTGGTATCAATTCGAAAGAGAGTCAAAATTTGGTACCGACCTCGAAGGAAGAGAACTGGAATTTGGTACTAGTCTCCGAAATTTAGAATTGAAATTTGGTATCAATTCGAAAGAGAGTCGGAATTTGGTACCGACATCGAAGGAAGAGAACTGGAATTTGGTACCAGTCTCAGAAATTTAGAATTGAAATTTGGTATCAATTCGAAAGAGAGTCAGAATTTGGTACCAACCTCGAAAGGAAGAGAACTGGAATTTGGTACCAGTCTCGGAAATTTAGAATTAAAATTTGGTATCAATTCGAAAGAGAGTCGGAATTTGGTACCGACCTCGAAGGAATAGAGGAATTTTGTACCAGTCTCGAATTTAGAATTGAAATTTGGTATCAATTCGAAAGAGAGTCAGAATTTGGTACTGACCTCGAAAGGAAGAGAACTGGAATTTGGTACCAGTCTCGGAAATTTAGAATTGAAATTTAGTTTCAATTCGAAAGAGAGTCGGAATTTGGTACCGACCTCGAAGGAAGAGAACTGGAATTTGGTACCAGTCTCGGAAATTTATCTGTATGAAGAGGGACCCAATCTTATGCCATCAGAACCAAATCGAACAAAGTTCGTGGCTCCGTGTCAACAGAACTAGTCGATCCTCTAAAACACAGAGGAAAGAGAACTGAAACGAACTGGTAAGCGTACCAAGCTGAAAAGACTTGACTTAGAGACAAGTCGAAGAGAATATTCAAATTTCAAAAGAGTTTCCAACAGATTTCGATGGAGGAAAGAACTGAAAGGTTCGAATCAGAGGTTTGAGATCGAAATTCAATTCGGAGTTTAGATTCGTTTTGTTTGTCCTTTAACGATCTCATTTTATTTTTTTGTTGTTTATTTAGTGTTCATGTGAATTTGAAGTTCATTTTAATATTCAGATTTTTAGAAAAAGTTCTCATTTATTTTCTTTTCTTTTTCGTTCTTCGTTCAAAGTTCATTTAACTCTAATGGCGTTTCCTAGCCAATTTGTACAAAAAGAGGTGAAGGCAAAATATGACGTAGTCGTTTTCATTCCAACTTGCCGAAAATACATCATACAACTTGATCTAATCATGATGACATTTTCCTCGAAAATTTAATGTCTCATACAATCCATGTAAATCCAAAACGGATTGGGTAAGATTCTTGTTGATCCATCCAAAAGCGTCTGTCAAAAATCCATGTCTGAATAGTAAGAAACATGGGCAATAACATCACCTTCCAAGCCACACTTGGCAGGAATGCCGTATGGACGTGTATTGGAGGTGTGCTATTTTCCATGTAACTCACAGCTCATAGGGCCGGAGACTCTCCAATTCTGGATCTGGCTGAAAGTGGTAAGGCATTTTTCTGTCGTCTATTCTTCTAAACGTAACTGAGATCCGCTTCACAGGCACTCCTGGAATGCAATGCTTCGCAACGTCTGCTCTGTTTCCTTTTAACACCATGACGGAACCTACCGGTAGTGGTATCTCCACCGGCCCTCGGAACTCACCGGGGCCTGCAATCCGGAGGTCAGATCCGAACATGATGTTGCACTGATCGACGAACAACACTATGCGAAGGGTCTAACAAAGTCATGATGGTCTATATGTGGAGGTATGCGGTCGCCTTCCTTATAGATGTTAATAATGCACTGTTGGGTATGCAATCTGCAGGCAATACCCTCCATGTTATCATCCTTTTCACCATTCTCTTAATGATTCTTGGCATCAAATCCACCTCACTGTGACGGAGTACCCCTGGTGGATTTCCTTTTCTGTCTATGGTAAAATTGTAGCAACATCCGCATTGGATTGTAACTCTTCCTTTTCCTGACATCCATCTTCTGGGTTCTGAATAGGTCTTTTCTCTCAGGTGGCCAGCTCGGCCCGTTTTCTGTAATTCGAGGATGTAGTCTACAATTTGTTGTTGCTAGTAATCCGAGAATACATCTGTATGCAGCTCGAGGCCGTCAAAAATGTTGACCCTCTTGTCTCGAATTCTTTCAAAGTATTCAAAGATTTCCTTCTTAACTAGTTGCATTTTCTCCAGCTCGTATTCCGGGATTATCTGAAGTCCTCAGTATCTAGTAACATACTGCGGGATGTATGGCTCAACCTCAAGACGTTCTTCCGCATGTCTCGGCTCCTCGAGGATAGTCTCTGTAGGGACATCCTCAGGGGTTGCTTTCGCAACAAGACTCTTCGGATCCGGTACATCTGCTCGGCGTCGAGGTACTGACTCTATTTCTGCTTTTCTTGGTACTTCTTTTATTTGTTCCAACTTTCTCGGAGTTGACTTTCTTCTTTCTGGTTCCTGACGAACCGGTCTCCTTGGAGCAATTGCACTAACGGTATCCACTGTCTGTTTATTTTGATCTTCTGATAACTTGGTTAACATTTTGCGAATGCGACGATTCTTATTTCTTCGCTGGGTAGCAGTGAGAGTAACTCTCCTTACCCCTTGAATTTCTGCGGGCGCGGCGCTGATAAGCCTACCCTATGCTGTGGCAACCACAGACTTAACTTTCTTATCTTCTCCGGTTGCATGAGCGGCATTTGCTTTTTTTTTCTTGCTGCTAGATTGGTGGCTCGGGCCACCCAATTTCATCACTGTCTGGCTGTGAAGTTCTTCTTGATCAACTGGGATCCAATCATTTTCTTCTTATTGTAAGCTAGCTGGTGTGAAGTCTGAGTCAATCTCTATCACTACTTCATCCCTCACCCTCTTTTCATCAAGTGCTAGACTCACGCCATTTCTAAAGTTTAGAACCAACCGGGCCCTGGGGAAAACAAGGAAAGGATCAGGGGTTGTACTAAGAACAAGAACAATAAGAAAAACACAAAAAAATTCTTATTCACTTCTTTTAAATTTAAAGAAAGAAGGAAGAGATGAGAAAATATCAGGAATGAATGGTTTTAAAAGGAAAGATTGACATTTTATTATTACGATTTCCCATGTTTTCTTTTTAACATTTTCGTTGATGAGATTTTTTTTTATCATCCATTTTATTTTGTTTTGGGTTCGGACCCAGTCATAAAGTGATTACTTCACCCATGTTTCTAGGGATAAGATTCTACTTTAGAGGCCACCCTTCGAAACATCAGTTTGCGTAATACTTCTTTAAATACCGTCCATTGATTGGAAGCATGGGTCGTTCTCCACGACAATTCACCAGTTGGTAGGAACCTCTAGAGTAAACTGTCTCGACCACAAATGGTCCCTCCCAGGTTGGTCCAAACTTACCTCCTTTCTTGTGGTGTGCAAGGATAGGTCTCTTGAGAACAAGAACTAAGTCATCGACTTTGAAAGTTCTTGGGCGTACTCGGCTTATCATGGGCCTCGGATCATCTTGGCTCGATACAGCTCCAAATTCTCGTCGCGCGGAAAGTCTTTTCCTTCCAGTGCTTTCCAATTCTTCCAGCCGTAGTCCGGCATTTTCTTCTATAGTGATCTTTTCTGCAACTGCAATTCGGAGTGATGGAAGCTGAACTTCCAGGGGCAAGACGGCCTCGGACCCGTACACTAAAGCGTAAGGCGTAGACTGATTAGGAGTCCTAAAAGTCATCCTGTAGGGCCATAAGGCTTCTAACAACTTCTCGTGCCAATTTCTCTTGTTGCCGTCCAAAGTTTTCTTTAAAATTTGAACGAGAGTTTTATTAAATGCCTCAGCCAAGCCGTTTGCTCTTGGGTAGTAGATCGTTGAGTATCGCCAATCGATCCCGTGTCTTCTGACAAAATTGTTGATCTTTGTACTTTTAAACGCGGACCCATTGTTTGAGATAATTCTGCGCGGTACCCCAAAACGGTAGACGACTTGGTTCTTGAAAAACTGTAGCATGTGGTGTGCCTTCACTTCTCTGAGTGGTATAGCTTCTTCCCATTTAGAAAAGTAGTCTGTAGCTGCAAGAATGAAGCGATGTCCTCTTGAAGAAGGCGGTTCTATTGGACCCACTATTCTGTGCTCCAACATTTAAATGGCCATGACGCGATTGTCAGATGTAGCACATTTGGAGGTTGATGTAGAACCACTCCATGCACTTGGCACTGGTGACAACTTTTGGCAACTTTCATAGAGTCGAGCATCATTGAGGGCCAGTAGTACCCTCGTCTTTTAATCTTCATTTTCATTTTCGGACCCAACTGATGAGCGCCACAAAATCCTGAGTGTACTTCTTTAATAATTTCACAAACCTCGGACCTGCTCAGGCTCCTTAGCCACATCTGGTCAAAAGACCTTCTGTATAACGTGTTGTTTATTAATGTGTAAGACAGAGTTCTTTTCTTGATTTGATGGGCTAATGACTTATCGTCCGGGAAGTTTCCTGTCTGCAAGTAGTCTATTAATGGCCGCCGCCAATCTTCTGTATTTTCTGTCACTGCTGCAATTTTTTCTTCTGCTTTTCTTTCTGATTTATGTATTGTATCCATGTCGAGCTGTGATAGGACTTGTCGTCCTTGAATGACATTTCAATTGACTCATCCTGTAAGCAAGTAAATTCCTTTGCAAGACGGGCTAACGCATCTGCGAGAGCATTTTCTCTTCTGGGAATCTTGTAGATTGTTACGTTTGGAATTTGTTCCAACAATTTCATGGCATACTCGAAAGTATCGCTCGAGCTTTGGCTTTAAAATTCTCGTATCGTCCAGCGACCTGTTGAATGATCAACTGAGAATCTCCGTAAATGTTGATGTTTGTTATTCCCATCTGAATGGTTAATTCCAGTCCTGTTATGAGGGCTTCGTATTCCGCTTCATTATTTGTACACGGTTCCGTTAAGTCGTAGGAGTATCTTAACATCCCCCGCTCCGGTGTTATAAAGATTAGTCTGATTCCTGCCTTACCGGGCACTATCGTTTGCAATTCTATGTTCTTCTGTGCTGAGGATGCACCGTCGAAGTATAGTTCCCAACGTCGATCATCAGGGTCTTCTAGGCTCATTATCTGCTCGTCAGGAAAATCGTCGTCGAGAGACGAATCCGCCGGCAAAGGGTGTGTTGCGAGGAAGTCTGCTAGGACTTGTCCCTTTACGGCGCGAAGAGGAACGAAAGTTATGTCGAATGGCAATAGTATCATTGACCACCTGGCAAGTCTGCCAGAAAGAGCTGATCGGGTCATCAAGTATTGCAACGGATTAACTCTCGAAATAAGGTTGACCTTATGAGAAAGAATGTAATGCCTAAGCTTTTGAGCGGCGAAGATCAGAGCTAAACAATGCTTCTCAATCGGAGGATACTTTACTTCTGTCGGGATTAGACGACGGCTTAGGTAGTAGAGAGCATTTTCTTTTCCCTCGTCATTGACCTGGGCTAGCAGGGCTCCGAGAGAATCGTATAAAGCCGCGGTATAAAGTATCAACGGTCTACCTGAGACTGAGGCTGCTAAGACAGGAGGTGTCATTAAATATTACTTAACCTCCTTGAAAGCCCGCTGGCATTTCTCATCCCAAACGAATTTGGCGTCCTTTTTAACCAATGCCGAGAAGGGCTGACACCTACCTGACAAGTTCGAGATAAAGCGTCGAAGATATGCCAACTTCCCTTGAAAGGATCGTAGTTGTTTCAAAGTTTTGGGAGGAGGCATTTCTAAAATAGCTTTAATCTTCTCCGTATCGATTTCAATTCCACGATGTCGAACAAAAAATCCTAAGAATTTCCCAGAGGTGACACCGAAGGTGCATTTTAAGGGATTCATCTTAAGGTTAAATTGTCTTAGTCACTTGAAAACAATTCTCAAATCATACAGGTGACCTTCCTTCAGTTTACTTTTGATGACCACATCATCCACGTAGCACTCGACTTGGTTATGAATGAGATCATCAAAAATCTTCCTCATCGCTCTTTGGTATATTGCTCCTACGTTTTTTAGTCCGAAAGACATTACTATGTAGCAATACACTCCGATCGGCGTTCTGAATGCCGTGAGCTTTTCGTCTTCTGGTGTCATTATTATCTGGTTGTATCCCGACGATCCATCCATAAATGAGAAGATTTCATGCGTCGAAGCGATGTCAATCATCAGTTATGGGATTGGTAGTGGAAATTCATCCTTTGGACATGCTTTATTCAAATCTCTAAAATCCACGCAGATTCTGATCTGACCATTCTTCTTTCTGACTAGTACCACATTGGCTAACCAAGTTGGGTATTGTTCTTCACGGACAAATTTAGCGTCTATTAGCTTCTTAACTTCGACTATTACTTGTTGCTCAATTTCTAGACGCATTCTTCTGGGAGCTTGTCTGATTGGAATGAAAGTAGGATCCACTCCTAGCCTGTGAACTACGACTTCTGGAGCTAATCATGGCATTTCATCGTAACTCCAAGCAAAACAGTCCTTGAATTCCAATAATAGCTTGATTATCTCTTCGGAGTCTTCTTTATTGAGTAAGGAGCTAACAAAGGTAGGCCTAGGCTCTTCGCTAGTACCTAAGTTAACTTCCATTAACTCGTCTATTGTAGATTTAATTTCTTCTTCGAATTTCAGTGGAGCGTCTCCGATTGGTAGATCTTCGAGGTCTTCTGAAGCTTACAACCAGTCTTTATTAGGTTCACAAGTGACAACCAAGCAAAATCCCATATCATCAACTGATCCTAATGTGCCGAATCCGAGACCATGTTTTGAATTAGGAGGCCGACCAGCATTATTCCATAATTTTTCAAAGTGTTGTGATCGGCCTTTTGTCCATCGTCGAGGTAAGACACCGCGTTGAATTAAATTTTGAACACAGGGAGAGTACCACTCAAAAGGTAGTTCCATTAATTCGAATGAAGTAACATCTTCAAATTGTACATCACTTTCAGTTTTGGAAGAAGAAGCACTACGGTAGAACTTGATTGGTTTAATATCACCACCATGTACTTCCTTAACCACCATACCCTCGATCTTATTAGAATGGATCGGGGTCAGGGTCATAGTATGCACATAGTGGTTAATCTTCTCGTACATTGATTTATATTCTTCATTCTTTTCATCTTCGAGAGAAATCTTGAATTGTGGTTCCTTCTGACTTATTGTCACTGCTTCTTTCTCAATTTCTTCTTCTTCTTCGGAACTGTTCTCCCAATCAACATCGATGACCGATTTCTTCTGTCCAACTGTTCCAACGTTTCTTCCACGTCCTTGTCCCCGGCCTCAACCTCGAGTGCGAGTTCTGGAGAAATCTTCACCATCTCGCCGTAAGGGAGTGGTGAGTAACTGTTGGACTAGAACTTCAAGTTCTTCATCGTCTCGAATTTCTTTTGCTTCATTTGGTATGGTATTTCTGGAAAAGATTGTTTTCTTCAGAGGCGCGTAGTAGGCTGCATCTTCATGAATTCCAATTTCATGCATGGAGAACGGTTGCAAATCACCTTTGATGCACTGTTCACCTCCTTCGTAATACTTTATGCACTGGTGCAGAGATGACGATACCATCCAGTTTTCATGGATCCATGGCCGACCCAGTAGAGCATTGAACGATGTCTCAGAATCAATTATGTGGAATTTTGCGGTTGTCTTTGCTAAATCACCGGTCTTCATTAGTAGTGTTATCGATCCAAGAGCTCTTTCTCCTTTTTGATTGAAGCCTCTTAATAACATCTTGTCTGCTTCAAGCTCGTGAGCATCAATTTCCAAATATGCTAGCGTCCTAAGATTCATTATGTTGATTGATGCTCCTGGATCAACCAACACTCTGGAGAGCGTAAACTTTCCAATAGTGGATCGAAATGTATAACGGTCGGTTGTGATCGACTGTTCCCGCAATAGATCATTGTCCGTGAAGGTAACGACTCATTGTTCTCTTAACGAGCAAACCTCGTCGAAGGAATCACCGGCCATTTGAGCTAAACAAATCTCCGGATCAAGTAAAGCCTCGATCGAGCTTCCCTCATCTCCTTTGATAAGATCAGAGCGTTGTATATACTTAGTTTGGCTGGTAGCTTCCTAAGATGGGCTAGCACGTTGTAGTCCACTTTATTACCATGTTCCTTGGTTTCTTCCCGAATGGGTAGTTCCTCTGTTGGGGTTGACTCTTCCTGAGCAACCACCTGCTTTCCTTTATCCTTTGGACCCATTCTCGGGGGTAGAACTCTTTTTCTTCTTAGATTAACCTCTGTTATCTCTTTTAAATTTACCGGTGTCTCCTCTTGAATCGGAACAACTAGCTCTTCTCAAGTTGCTTCGGTGTTTGATAGTTCTAATTCTATCGTGATCGGAGCTCCTCGGAATTCACAAATGGAATCATTGCTTGTCGAGCTTTCGTAGCCTCCTTTGTGAACATCTTCTTTGTCAGGGTCATCGAGGTTGTGTATGATTTGAGAATCATTATTTGTATTGGAAACGAGATCCGGATTAAGCCGGTTGTCGCTAGTTACGTAATTGTTAGAAACAGTCAAAATGTAGCCAACGCCATAACCCTTATCATTATAAGATACCGTCGGGGCGAGTAGATAATCATACAGAGTCAGGAGTTCAAGGGATTTCTCCCCTGAATCGGAAACAACCATCCTAGGATAAGCAGCCCCTAGTCTACCCTTCGGTGCCTCGGTCTTCTTTTCTTCCACAATCTTCTCCTCCTTCTGGGGCGGTTCTTCAATCGCAAGTGATAGTGCCGGCTCGATAGGATTCAAACTCTGAGTTCAAGCGCGTACTGAAGCGGTCTGGATGTGATCCAAAATTTTCTTCGATGATTTTGTCCAGACAGTACTCCATCCATCATCGGTCGTGTAAGGGTCTATCGGAACAATAGGATCCGTCGAGATAACATTGACGGAACCTCCTTTATGGGGTTCCTTCATGTATTCCTTTGGGATCGTTATGTTCCCTTTCCAGAGATTGTCATCAAGCCAGCTCTTGAAAGTGATGCAATCCTCTATCTTGTGTCCGAGCATCCGGTGGTAAGGGCAATAGTTTGGATGATCTTTCTTATTGACTTCTTCCGGCCTCTTGGGCTCTAGCAGCTGAAAATCCGGTGTCTTCATTAAACTGCGGAACATCTTCGCTATTGCTTTAGTTTTGAAGCGATATTTCCTATTCAGTAAATCTTTCAGGGTACGCTGTGGACAAGGCAGTTGTTCATAATGCTGAGGCGACTGATAGCTCGGTCGAGGCTGTTGATAGCCCTGCTGAGGTTGCTGATAGATCTGTTGCGATTGTTGGTATGTCCGTTGCGGTGGTTGGTAACTAGGTTGTGGCCGCTCCTGTCGATATCCGAGCCGTCGGTTGCCCTTATCTACTGCCGCGACGATTCCGGATTTCTTTTCAAATGCTTTTACAGTTTTCTGCTTATCGGTCTTGTCTACAAAACTTAACTGCTTTGCCTCCTCTTGCAAGCTCCCAGCCTTGCTAAGCAACTTCTCGAAAGTCTTGATTGTAAATCCTTTAAGGAGAAGTGCTATCGGGCCATGGATACTCTTGAGCAAGATGTCGACTACATGTTGTTCTTGAAGCTGTGGTTCACACTTCATGCTTAAATTTCTCCATCGAAGTATGTAATCCACTAAAGTCTCGCTCGGTTTCTGTTGCTCCACCACTAGATCACCGATAGTGATGTGGTGCTGAGCCCCGGCAAACCGCTTAACGTAGAGATTCTCTAGTTCTGAAAAGGTCTTTACTGAACCGTTCGACAATTCTGCATACCAGTCAAAGGCAATCCCTGATAAACTGCTGACGAACTGTTGGAAGAGTAAAGCGTCACTCCCACCGGCATTGCAACAACTAGCACGAAAATGTGCAACGTGCTGCCGAGGGTTTCTGGTACCATCAAAAGTCTTGAACAGAGGTGGTACGAAGCCTTTTGGGTATTGGACCGCATCAAATTCTTCGGGGTAAGGTCTACCCGTCTGAATAGATGCTCCACTCTTAGATTGTGCTAGGGCTTCTCGCACCTGCTATTCTACCATGATTTTGATGTCCTTTTCTGGAATCATGCTTTGTGCAGGATCTTTCTTTGGTTGTTCGTCTCCATTGACGTATGTGATCTCTTTTCCTCCATCTGCAATATGGATAATTTATGGGGGTGTCTCTTTCTGAGGCTGAACCTGACTCTGGAGAGTGGCTAAAGCGACGACCATCTCTTCCATCCTCTTTGCCATCCGGGAAATTGTGTCATCCTTCTCTTGAAGTCGTGCTCTCATCACTTCCGGTTCATCTCTTCTGCAGTCTCGCCGAAGCACCTTGTGAAGCTGATGATGCTCGCGTCTCAACCATGTTGATTTCAGCATACTCGTCATTCATAAATTCTAATGAATCAACTTCATCTTCTAGTTTTTCTTCTCTTTCTTTTGCTAACCGTCAGATGTCGGTCCTTAACTTATCCATGGCATCTTCTAGTGGCCTTTTCAGCACGGTCTCACAGTTGTCACGTGACGGTAGTTGAACTTCCTTTCCGGGAGTCCCCTTTATTGCAGTAGCACTTTCTTCTGATTCAAGTCTCCTGACGAGACTTTTCTTCTTAGGACATTGTTTTGGTCTTAGCTCGCCAGTAGTAGGTCGTCATACCATCCTTCTTGCAGCCGGAATCCTAGGACCGGACAGTCTGTCGGCTATATGCTGGAAGGTGGTATCTTCCCTAATTTGCAGACCCGATACAACAACGGGTGAACTGGCTTTTATCTTCTTCTTTGGTTTCTCTGTGGCAGCAACAGGCTCTATTCGCAGTCCGAGGCGGGATTTAGCTGGCACCCGTCCCATCCTTCTTAAGATTTCTGACACAGGGCATCTTTCTTTCTTTGCCAATCTTTCTATCATAGCTTGCAGTCGAGCAAATGGCGTAGTCTTATCCCTTTTCCTTTTGTAATTGTTGTAGTACGCAGGTCGGGGTAATGCAGCGGCGATCCTTCGGACATCTTCTTCATCCGATGCAGCAAAGAGGGGGTGAAACCTACTCCCTTCCAACAGAGGTATTTACTCAGGCAGTTCAGGGATCTCTTCAAGGAAAGCAATTTCAGCGGCTTTGGCCTTCTCAGCCCGGGCTATCTTTCTGCTCCTATTCCTTCTTTGAGTTCGAGTTAGGGGTGCAACTCTCGAACTGGACCCAATTTCGAAAATAGACGGTATCGCAAGCAAAATCTGTACCCTCCACGGTGACGAGGCTCATCACGGACTTAGATTTCCTTCCCCTTCGGCTTGGCGGAAGTCGGGGTAGGTGCGGAGATGACAAGACCGGTGGGGGTAGGGACAACAGATCCTCCTACGAACGAGTAGTACTCCTTTCACTGGAAACCTTTGCAGGGAGGGAATTCTCGAGTCGATTTCGGGTTGAACTCAATCGGGGTTTCTCGCTTCGACACTTTGTCTGCTAGTGCGAAGAGAGTGACGTCAGTGATCTTAATATCTGTGTTTCTGAATCCTTGTCCGAAATGGATGATTCCATTGTCGAGCAGCTCATCCTTGTAAGCGGCGAAGTCCATTCCATTGGTGAAGGAGAAGATTAACTTTGGGGCAGTCATTTTCCGCAGTGCAGATTCTGAATGTCAGTCCCGAATTATACTTCCTTTCATCGTAAATTTTAGGACGAAAAAGAAAGAGACGAACACATTTTCGTTTATCTTAATGTATTTGTGATTCTTAAGAGAATTCGTTTATTAGAAGGTTGTTTATTAGAGGATTTGTTTGTTAGGAACAAAATGATTAAAGGTATAGAAAAGGTAAAGGACTTGATTCAGAATTGGAAAGGAAGAGAAAGTCTCGTAAGACTTCTCAACCTAAAGGACCGCTCCTAAGCTAACACCTATTGGGGGTCCACCCCACCTCAGAAAAGAGGTAAAAGGATTATGGAACCTCTCTGTTTAGGGGTGTCTAAACAGTGGCTCCTAAATCCGAGAGAAGTTGGCTATACCCGTTCAAGATAGAAATGAACGTGGTATGCCAACGGAAAGAATGGTAGTTTGCTCCACTAGAGACATGGATACACTACCGATTTATGAAAGCAAAACCATCTGATCAAAATGGAGAGAGGAACCAGTCCCCAGTAGAGTCGCCAGAAATTGTCGGCTTATTTTTGGGTTATGTGTTTTATTTTCAAAAGGGGGGTCGCCTAAAAGAAATTGTCAGCGAATTTTAGATTTTAAATTTGATTAATATATATATATATATATATATATATATATATATATATATATATATATAATTTGAAAGTAGCATTTCATTTTGAAAATAATTTTAAGTTTGAAAATTTTAAGATATGAAATTAAACCGATCTCACATCCCAGATAGTTTATATAAACGAGCACCACACCACAAACCGTGTATCTATCCCGAAGAACAGACACACTGCTTGATGATGAGGCTCGGTTAAATAAACTAGAAGATTTGTGACATCCATTTAGTCTGCGAACCAATTTTATAAGCCGATAAGTTCCCCTGCTTAATATAAATGAATTAAGCAGGGTTTATATTACCTGGGTTCTTAAAGTTCCCTATAAGGGCAAGCCCCTATAGTTAATTACATCTTAAATGACGGAAATCATTTAAGAAAACTCTTGATAATGATCAGTAGTTTTACTCTCAAGAATTTCAAAGTTTAAGGTTTCAAAGGATAGAATTTTGGAAATTTCAATAGGGATTAGCTCAAATTTGTAAACAGTTTACTTCAAGAATCCAAAGGAAGAGAAGTAGGAGAAGCTGAGGATCCAAGAAGAATCTTGGCAACTTCGCAAACTATCCTATTGTTTGGCTTCAATTTGGAAGTTCATTTAATGTTTCAATCATGCCAATTTTAATTAATTTGGACTTATATTTGTATGATAAAATCATACAAATAGCCTCGAAGATGTGAGGGTTTATATCGTACCAAACGACTACCTCGGAATCCTAAGACCAGTTAGAGCTTAATTTGTATAATATGATTATGCAAATTCCTAACGAAAAGTTGAGGATTTATGTTGCACTAAGCAAACTACCTCCAAATCCTATGACTTTGTTGTTTAAAACTAGGAAAGGTTTTGCTGAAGTAGATTCAAGTTTTGCTGATGACGATGGTCGTGCTGCCCACCATGCTTCGAGCTCCTTGTTGTTGCAGAGGTTTAGTTGTAGAAGGTAAAAATCAGGGGATGAGAAAAGTGTCTTGGTTTAGAGAAAATCTTAAAATCCAAGTGTTTTTAATGTTTTAATTAAAACAAATCTTAAAGTTGATTATAACAACACCAGTTAAGATCTCACAGTTACATCATTCCGGCATTGTTATTTTTATCGGATTCACTTAGTCCAGATGAATTTGCTAAACTCAACTGAATGAGTTCCACACTTTCATTTAGACCGTGGGAAATCCCGTTAGCAACACGAAGGTTACATCATCCGAGGTATTCCCGATCATCCAACAAGACGTTTTAATTTAGTTATAGTTGTAGTTTTGTTGTTCTGTTTGTGATTAAATTTTGAGTTGTTTTATATTTTGAATTGTTGTGGCGGTGAATTTTATCTTGTGATGACTTTTAATTTAGTTTTGGTTTCAGTTTTGTGGCTATCCTATAGGATTTGGTTTTCATGTAACAGTTGTTTTACCATGCAAGAAAATTAAAATGCAGCACATGTTGGCAAATTGCAACAAAGTAAAAGTGTACCTGGAGGGTCTTCCCGTCATCCCAAGCTACACGCAAAACACATGTTAGAGCATTTAAACATTTTTTTGCAAGAAATACCAAGGTAAAGCTAAGGGAAAGGGTTTCGGTTGTCTACCAGAATCATAATCCTATTGCTAGTCATTTCCTATGACGTCTAGGTTGTTGGGATTTGTTTAAGGATGATTCTCTTCATCAAAGAACAATTAAATTCAATTATTCTTCTAAAACACCCCATCGTATCGAGGAAGTGTTTAAGACGAATTTTAAACATCTTTTCAATACTTCTGGGATTATTTTGAGTTCAAATGAATTTTATTGTATTGGTGAATTAATCATCAAAGGATTTTAATTTTGTTTCGTTTCTTGCTCAGCGAACTTAGGACATTTGAATATCTTATATGTGAAGTGACACTTCACTTGATGCTTCATTTAAGAGTTATAACAATAAAAACCTTTTAAGGGCAAAGTAATAAATATTTTAATGATTTAATTTGATTTGATTTAATTATAAAAATTAATTAATGATTATTAAATTTGGAATAGGGTTCGAGTTACTTTTAGATTTAATTTAAATCTTTACACTTTAAGTGATATTATATTTCATATTAACTTTTCATGTTTTAGATTTACTTATATTGAAAAAGGTGTTGAAATCTTTCATAAGTTTTGATTTAACTCTTAATGATTTCATTTAGGTTTGTTGTTAAGCGATGTTAATTTAATTTAATTTAATTTTATTTTATTTAATTTAATTTAATTTATTTTATTTTATTTAATTTTAATTAAATTTTAATTTAATTTAATTTAATTTAATTTTAATTTAATTTAATTTAATTTAATTTTAGTTTCAATATTTTAAATTTAATTTAATTTAATTGTTAAGGTGTTAATTTAATTTAATTTAAATTTTGACTTGACTTAATTTAATTTAATTTAATTTAACTCCAAGATTTTAAATTTGATTTTTATTATTGGACCATTTAACATTTTAAGCTTTAATTCATTTAAGGGTTATCTTCTTTTAATTTTTAATTTATTTAGTTTGGATTATTATTTTAATTTTTAATTAAGAACTAAATATTATTGAAGTGACTTTTTTAGGGATTTTTAAATTAAAGAATAAATATCCTCTTAATAATATCCCTATTTTAATAATCCAAATTTTAAATATATTCTTTCCAAAATTTAAATTATTTAATTAATTAGAGTTTCATTTTGATATTTTCAAAGTGTTTAATGGGTTTCTACCCTTTTAATTTACCTAAGTTTCAATCATCCAAGAGAAAGTTAAAATCAAATATTTTACCCTCCATTTTGATTAAACCTAAAGTTTTAATTAAGGGTTAAAATTCTTTAATTACCTTTATGCTCTTTTACGCTTATTTATTTCATAACTCACTAAATTGAGCTCAAATGAATTTAAAATTTTTATGTCACCTCACTCACATGTCAATTAAGGCATTAGAGGAGAAAATGTGATTTTTCTGACTTTAATTTATTTATATAATTATTTTTAGTAGAAAATAGTGGTTTTCAAAGAAAATTCAACAACATGACCAAGGTAATGTTTCTGTCCTTAAGAAAATTATGGGATGTTTCTAATGAATAGAGAACCACTTGGACTAATTTTGGTTATTTTTGGAATTATATTTTATTTATTATAATTATTTTGAATTTTAGAGTATTAATTAATTTTAAAATAAAATAAAAATCGAAAAACAGATTTTATATTTTTCTTAAATTTCTCTAACCTCAAGGAGTCCAGAGAAACAAATTTTAAAATTTTATGATTTTTCTTTGATTTATTAGAATTATTTTAATGAAAAAGGTTGAAAATTCATTTTTTTAATATTAAAAATTACATTAAGCCTTTAAAATTCAATATCTTATCCTAGGGACTTAGGAAAAATATTTGGTTTGTTCCTAAGTGATTAGGAGTCAGAATGTGACATTTTTATGATTTTTAATATTTTTGTGATTTTTATTATTTTTTAATTATTAAATATTAAAATATTGTGAAAAATCAACTTTTTTAGAAAATTCCAATTTTAATTTTCCTGAACTCCCCTGATATCAAAGAAGCTTCAAAATCATTTTTGTGAATTTTTGAAAAGTATTTTTGGAGTTATGAATTTTTAAAGTTCCATTTTGCTTGTGAGGCTTAATCAATCCATTTGGTGGGGTTAATCAAGTCCATATGATTTCAAAATTTTATGTAAGGTTCTTCTGACCCTAAAGAGCAATGGAGAATTATTTTCAAGTCAATTTGGTGTGTGGTTAACCCTAATTAATTCAAATTCAATTTTGGGAGTTTAGGACAATTAGGTTATTATGAATGGATTAACTCAAAATATATTTTTCATAGGGTCCCCTGGTCCTAAGAAACACCATCAAATTTTCCTAGAATTTATTTTACAACATGCTAATTATTGGAATTAGAATACCTAAAACAGTGACATGAATTTGAAAAATCAATAACTTTTCACGGAGATGGCCTCGACCTTGAAAAATTCGGGGAATGTTCCCAAGATCGGAGGCTTCAAAAGCCCTATGGTCTCATGCCATGGTGAATTGTCTATGCAAATGAAGAATCAAAACATTGGAAACAGTAAATAAATTATTAAAAATAAAATACTCATCCAATTAACTTGATTTTTTTTCCACATTATTCTCCTCTGTTCACTGAGCAAGAAAGTATTTTTATTTTTTTTTGTGATTTTTCTATGCAAAGATATGAATTTTTGAAGTTCTGGTATTTAAATAAATCAAAAAAAATCCTAATTTTATACTTATCCGACTCGGCGCCGCGTCATCCTCGTCCGGATCGAAAGCCCACGTGTCGCTCCGTGATTCGGCGCCGCCATCTAAGTCAGCACTACGGGAGCCCGCCATTCACGTACCATTGTGTTGTCGGGCTTCATCTCGACTGTCTGCTCGATACACGCGCGATCCAACGGCTCCTGGTCATCGTCTCCGACTGGTGTGCACCCGTGACCTTCCACACTAAAATCTTACGATCTCACTCGATTCTCCATGGATTTTTGCGTTCTTATACTCTATCGATTCATCTTGAAGATTCGAACACATCTATATGGTTAAGGTGCATTGAAATCAACTCAAACTAAGTGGAGAATCTCCAGGAGCTTGGGAGGAAGAGTGAGTTCATACCTTTGCTCAGAGAAGTGAAGCTTCGATCTGAGGGTTGTGTCACCTTCGATTGAGTCTAAGCAAGCTCCAGATGAAGTCTCCTGCTCTGAGGAAATGCCTAGGTACAAAAGTGACCAAGGCCGATCACAAAGCTTGGAGGCTGGAAGCAATGGCTAGCCTGGTGAGGGGGCTTTTGCTGGGGAACTTCTTCTCTTGGTCTGGTCAAGGTGTAGAGTCACTCAATTTGAAGATTGGCTCACTGTGGTGAAGTGTCCTGGTTTTGGGTTTGAATTTCAACTCCAAAATTGGACTCACAGAGAGGGCTTTAGAGCTAGATTTCAGTGGGGATCAAGTTCTCTATGTCTAGAGAGGGATCTGGAGTGATTTTGGCAGAGTTTTGGTAAGGTTTGGTTCAACACCTTTTTTGATCGAGAGGGTGGTGGGTTTAAATAGACCTGGCTAGAGGGCTTCCCAGGGGGGTTTGATGCTTGGGATCAGCTGCTCTATGCAAGAGAAGAACAGCCATGGTGTTCAATTGGACTGGGACAACTCAGCAAGGAAGAATTGAAAAATTTGGCTCACATGGAGCTCTCGGTCATGGTGTTTTCCGGCAACCCAGGCGGCTGGCCGGCAGGGTTAAGTCACCATCTTGATCGGAAGGATCGGGGGTTGGCAATGGTGCGATCAATTAGCCATGGACATGTGTAAAGAGTTTAGCTTTAAGTGGTATGGGGAGAGGGGTGATTTTGTATCCAAATGGGTCAAGTCATGCAAATGGATTGGGTTCACCTCTCCAAGCTCCGGTTCGGCTGAGGGAGGTCGAGTGAGTCGGCTAGATTAGTGGGGAGAAGTCACTTATCCAAGCATGTTTAAGTTTAAACATAGTTTAGGGGAAGCATGAAAAGGTTTAATCACCTTTAAGAGAATCCTTAAAGAGACTCCTCCTCTTACCATTTATGGGATGGTCACATGTCAAACCTCTCATGGCTTTACATGGGGCTTAAGGATGGCTTCATGGCTTCATTTGGGCTTGGGGATGGCTTAGTCAATTTCATTGGAATGGATTTTAGGAATTTTGGCATTTTGATGGGAATTTGGATAAAGCCTAATTTGGAATTATTTAATCATAGGTTTCAATCTTTAGGGAATGATTTTATCAACTGGATGATGAGAAGGAATTGTCATGTGGGCTTTGGATGAATATTTGGGCTTTTGGGTTTGGTGAAAGTGGGCTTTTTAAAAGGCTTAAATGGGTGGGCCTTTATATTTCAAAATGGACTTTTGGATGAAGAATTTTGTGAAAGACCATGCCAATAAATTTTGGGTTTAGTTTAGGGATGTTTCATGAATGGTTTGGAATCAATTTGGTGTGATTTGGAGTAGAATTAGGTTGAGTTTGGGCTTTTTTGGTAAAGGGGCCAAGGTGGGCCAAATTGGGCTAACTTGGGCTAAGGTTGAATTTGGTGTAAAATTAATGTTGAAAAATGTTTATGGGAGTGTTACAAAGAGTTTTCAACTTTGGTTGGGCTCTAATTTTAGGATTTGGGCCCATTTGGGTTAGGTTTGGGCTTAGGTCAATTTAATGGATTTTGGTTTTGGGTTAGGTTTGGGTGGAGTTTACGTTCAAATTTTGGGCAAATCAAGTTAGTGTTTTGATTATGGGGATGTTAGGAAGGCTTTAGAAAAGATTTGGGGCCAATTGGAGTTGAATTGGGCTAAGTTTGGGTCATGGGTCAAAATTGGGCCTTAAGCCCCAAATTGGACTTGGGCTCAAACGTCAATCAAATTGGACTTGGATTTGGTCTAAATTCATATTGGGGATATTGAATTGAAGTTTAGAATTGAATTGGACCAAAATTAAGGTCAATTGGGGTGGTTTGGTTTGTTATTGGGTTCACTTGGGTTAAAAAATGGGTCAAATTGGGGGTTTGGTAAAAGTGGGGTAAATTGACAAAATTGGCCCATAGTGTAGTTGAACAAAATGCAATTGAGAATATTTGGGATTTTTTGAAATTTTCTGGGAATTTTTAGAATTTTTGGATTTTTGGGGTAAAAGGGTATTTTGGTAATTTTGGGGGGTTTAGGGGTATTTTTGGAAATTTTGGTATTTTTGGCCAAAGATGGTCAATTTGAGTGGTGGGAAGTGTTTAGGATTAATTTTCAGGAATCTTGGGTAATTTAGGTAATTTTGGAAATTTGGGCAATTCAAGGGTATTTGGTAGGTTTGGTGGGTGTAGGGCCCCGGGTGTTAAAATTGAAATTTTGAAAAAAAATAAAGATTGATCAAATTTGAGTGAAATGGAATCATTTTGGTTGAGCCATGAAGCCATATTAAGCCCATATGAGCCATGAGAGGACTCATTTGAGGCATTCACTATGTTGTTCCTAACCCTCTTAGCAAGGGGCTTAGGGGTTAAGGACCATCCATATAAATTACCTACATGAGTCAGGAAGTCAAGTTGGGTGAGAGTGTGGTTTTAGGACTTGGAATGTGTGTGAGAGTGTAGTGTATGTGCAAGTCAACCCTCACCAGACCAGGCCATCCAGGGTATTCCTAAGGCCAAAAAGTCTTATAGGTAACTCATCCTTTAAACCTCCACATTTGATTTCAACCCTCTAGGTGATTAAGGGTCTTCAATCAAGCTTGTGGGGTTTGCAGGGAGTTAAGAAGTAGTTTAAATTTCTAAATTGTGGGTTCCATTTCTAGTCCTCTAAGATTAGTCAAAGGAAAAGCCTAAGGCTATATCCTAAGTACTAAAGAGAGAAGCAAAAGACCTCACCATAATTGAGGTCAACAGCTGTGATATCTAAGAAATTAGATAATTTTGCTATTAATATATCTCATGTAAGTAATGATAATTCTACAAATTTTGATGATTCTCAAACAATGGAAACTTTGCAAGCTATTGCTAAAAAAACTAATAACTCATATTCTAATTATTATAATCCTGGTTGGAAAAATCATCCTAATTTTAATTGGAGTAATGGACATCAAGCTAATTCAAATTGGAACAATCAAGAAAATTCAAACTATAAACCAACTTATCCTCTTGGTTATAACAATCAGTAAAAAGTTATCTGTAGAAGAATTGATCTTGCAACTAAGCAATCAACTACAAAATCAAAACACTGCTATTCGTAATATTGAGAATCAGATGGGTCAAATTGCTAATTTCATTAATTATATACCTCAAGGAACACTGCCTAGAAATGTCGAAATTAATCCTAAAGGAACTCGAAAAGAACATATACAACTCACAAGTGGAAAGGAATTAAAAGAGAAGACACGGAATGAGATTGAAAATAAGAAAGAAGTTGAAGGTATTGAAAAACCTAAAGATACCCTTTCTCCAAATAAAGATAAGACTGTTGTACCTTTTGAAGTGGAAGTTGAAAGACCACCACCACCTTTTCCTCAAAGACTTAAACAGCAGATGCTTGACCATTAATTTTCTAAGTTCTTTGAAATTTTTAAGAAACTTATCATCAACATTCCTTTTGCTGAGGCTTTGGAGCAAATTCCAAGCTATGCAAAATTTATGAAGGATATTTTAAGCAAGAAGAGAAAATTTGAAGCTTGTGAAACTGTTGCACTAAGTGAAGAATGTAGTGCAATAATTCATAAGAAATTACCTCAGAAACTTAAAGATCTTGGAAGTTTCACTATACCATGTGCTATTGCAGAAAAATTCTGTGGAAAAGCCTTATGTGATTTAGGAGCTAGTATTAATCTCATGCCATTTTTCAATCTTGCGAAGGTTAGATTTAGGAGAGATTTCTCCGACCACTATAACTCTTCAGTTAGTTGATCGATCGATCACTTATCCTAAAGGAGTTATAGAGGATGTTCTTGTTAAAGTAGATAAATTTATCTTCCCTATAGATTTCATTGTTCTAGATATGGAAGAAGATAAAGAAATACCTAGCATTTTAGGGAGACCTTTTCTAGCTACCGGTCGAGCTATGATTGATGTGCAAAAAGGAGAATTAACGATGAGAGTTAATGATCAAGAGATAACATTCAATGTTCTGAAATCAATGAGGTATCCTGATAAAGAAAAATGCTATCGGATGGATATTTTTTATTATATAATTGAAAAGCATTATCAAGAAAAATGTAAGGTCATTTCTGATGATAAAGATAAAGAATCTATGTTATATAATGAGTCATTAAATGAAGAAAATTTATCCGAAGAAACTCATTATATTCATGAAAATTGGGAAATTTTAGACACAACTAAAAATGATATACTTTTACCCTCAATTGAAAAAGCCCCTGAACTGGAATAAAAAATGTTACATGCACATTTAAAGTATGCATTTCTTAGAGATTAATTAACTTTACATGTAATTATATCTTCAGAATTAAGCAAAGATCAAGAAGAAAAATTAATAGGAGTTCTGAAGAATAATAAGAAAGCTTTTGGTTGGACTATTGCAAATATAAAAGGAATAAGCCCTTCAATCTGTATGCATAGAATTTTAATGGAAGAAAATTGTAAACCCACTATTAAACCTCAAAGAAGATTAAATCCAATTATGAAAGAGGTTGTCAAGAAAGAGATTTTGGAATGGTTAGATGCTGGAATTATTTATCCTATTTCGGGCCAATGGGTAAGTCCTATTCATTGTGTTTCGAAGAAAGGAGGAGTAACTGTCATTGTTAATGAAAAATATGAATTAATCCCAACAAGACAAGTCACTGGATGTCGAATTTGCATTGACTATCAAAAATTAAACAACGCCACTAGAAATGATCATTTTTCTTTACCTTTCTTGGATCAAATGCTGGATAAACTTGTTGGACACTCATATTTATATTTTCTGGATGGATATTCTGGTTATCATCAATTACCCGTTGCTCCTGAGAATCAAGAAAAGACAACATTTACAAGTCCTTATGGAACATTTGCCTTTAGAAGAATGCCTTTTGGTTTATGCAATGCACCTGCAACATTTCAAAGATGTATGATGTCAATTTTTTGTGATTTGATTGATAAAGGAATTGAAGTATTTATGGACGATTTTTCAGTTTTTGGAACTTCTTTTGAATCTTGCTTGGAAAATATAACGAAAATTTTGAAGAGATGTAAAGAAACAAATTTAGTTCTAAACTGGGAAAAATGTCAATTTATGTTCACAGAAGGCATTGTACTTGGACATAAAGTTTCACAAATAGGGATGGAAGTTGATCAAGCAAAAGTGAAAATAATTCGTTGAGCTACTGACCACTTACTACCGTTACTGATATAGGAAGTTTTCTGGGTCATGCTGGATTTTATAGGAGATTTATAAAGGATTTTTCTAAAATTACTAAACCTCTTTGCCATTTATTGGAAAAAGAAGCTAAATTTGAATTTAATGAAGATTGTTCGAATGAGTTCGATATTCCGAAAGAAAAATTAATCATCGCACTTTGTCATTGTTGCACCTGATTGGAATAAACCTTTTGAATTAATATGTGATGCAAGTGATTATGCAATCGGAGCTGTATTAGGACAAAAATATGAGAAGATTTTCAAAGTTATATACTATGCTAACAAAACTCTTAATGAAAATCAAATAAATTACACTACTACTGAAAAAGAGCTTTTAGCAATAGTATATGCCTTTGATAAATTTAGACCATATCTTCTTGGAACAAAATATATCATGCACACTGATCATTCTGCCATTAAATATTTAATATCTAAAAAGGATGCTAAACCTAGATTGATCAGATGGGTTTTACTTTTACAAAAATTTGATTTTGAAATTGTGAACAGAAAAGGGACTGACAACCAAATTGTTGATTATTTATCAAGAATCAAAAATAATAATGAGAAGATTTATGAAAAAAATATAAATGAGAAATTCTCGGATGAGCAATTACATGTCATTCAAGGATTACAAATGCTTTGGTATGCAGATATAGTTAACTACTTAGTTAGCAATATTTTACCATATGGGATGAATAGTAAATACATTAAGAAATTCAAGAATGATTGTAAATCATATATTTGGGAAGATCCTCATTTATTTAAATTAGAAAGAGATTCTGTGATTCGAAGATGTGTACCTTATGAAGAAACTTTTGTTATTATTCAAAAATATCACGATTCTGAATTTGGAGGACACTTTGGAGTGGATAAAACTGCGTTTAAAATTTTAAATTCTGGATTTTATTGGCCTACTTTATTTAAAGATGTTGGACATTATGTGAAAACTTGTGATCGATGTCAAAGAATGGGAAATATATCCAGAAAAGATGAAATGCCTCTAAGCTTTATATTAGAAATCGAAAATTTTGATGTATGGGGTTTAGACTTTATGGAACCTTTCGTACCATCATCTAGAAAGATTTATATTCTATTAGCAGTTGATTATGTTTCAAAGTGGATCGAAGTTGTAGCTTTACCTAACTGTGATTCCAAAAGTGTTTCGAAATTTTGAAAGAAAATGATTTTTACAAGATTTGGAATGCCCAGGATAATTATCACATATGGGGGAATTCATTTTGGAAATATAAGAATTCAATCATTACTGGAAAAGTTTAGAATTAAAATAGAATTGCAACTGCTTATCATTCTCAAACAAGTGGAATAGCTGAAGTGTCAAATAGAGAAATTAAGAGAATATTGGAAAAGACTGTTAATCCTAAAAGAACTAACTGGGTTGATAGAATTGATTTTGCATTATGGGCTTATAGAACAGCTTATAAGATACCTATCGGAATGTCACCTTATCAGTTAATTTATGGTAAACATTGTCACTTACCTGTTGAACTTGAGCATAAAGCTTATTGGGCGATAAAGGAGTTCAATTACAATTTGAATACTGCAGGAGAAAATGATTATTATAATTGAATGAAATGGAAGAGATAAGAAATGAGTCTTATGAAAATGCAAGAATTTATAAGGAAAGAATGAAGAAATTGCATGGCAAAATGATTTCAAGAAAAATATTCAAGCCTGGACAAGAAGTATTATTATTTAATGCTCGTTTAAAACTTTTCCATGGAAAATTAAAATCTAAATGGATGGGACCATTTATAATTGAGAAAGTATACCCTTATGGAGCTGTGGATATTAAAGATCTCAAAACTAGAAAAGTATTTAAAGTTAACGGATTAAGACTGAAGCCTTATGTGGGAGAAATGAAATTAAATTACAAAGAGGCTTATGAGCTGAGTCTACTCGATTAATTCAATTAATTACGTCGAGCTGACGACGTTAAACCAAGCACTTTGTGAGAGGCAACCCATATTAATTAGTTTGAGTTTAATTAATTCTATAAGGTTATGTCTTGGTCTTGACTAATTTATATATAACTTCTGGAAATAGAAGGCTAACGAGTCTGTATTGGCTTAAGCAAAACATTTTCTTGAAGTATATAGAAATTGGACTTGGACCACTCCATGTCAAATGTGAGTAAAAAGGAGATTAAGTTAACCTTCGTTTGTGATTGTTTGTGATTTGAATTTTTCGTAATTGTGTTTGTATGTTTATCATTCTCGTTTATTAGACCTATTTTTACGACCGAAACTTTACAAATTTGACGATAGGCGGATCAAAGTCGATCGAGGTTCTGGCGCCTAAGCGCCAGAGTGGCCTGCGTATCGATGATCCGGCGCCTAGGCGCCAGATTCCGGCGCCTATGTGCCGCGGTTACAGATAATGGAAAAACTAAAATTCTTCAGTTTTTCACACGAAATCTCTTTATATATAGCCTATTTTTCGTCCTCAATCCCATAGAAACACTAATTTCAACCAGAGAGATCCATTTTGTAAGAGTTAGCAAGGATTTGGAGGCAATGTGTAGAGGAAATCATGGAAATGAGGTAAGGGACAAATCTCCTAAAGATCCTCAGCCTTATTTTAATGGTTTTATTGTTGTTAGTTTGGAGAAAATGTTCAGTCGAATGGATAAGATTGAAGCGAAACTTCAAAGTATTTGTAATCGTCTCCATGAGATGTACCACCAATACGAACACTTGGAATGGCAAACCCAACTTCAATCTGATCATATGGCTACCTATCATGATGCTCAAGTAGAAATGTATGCGAAGAACAAGTGGATCGATGAAAAGACGGCTTTGGAATTTCCAAGGGCATTGGTTTTCTATCCCTTCAGTCCTAGCGAACTTCATTGCGAAAGAGATAGTAATTGAATATCGGTGTTAAATAGATCCTATGTGTGTTTTAGGTGTGATCGAGTCTTGTGTTAGTATGTTGAATATCAAATTTGTGTGTTTGCTTAATTGTTCAATGTGTGTTATTGGATTTGAATGTTTGCTTTGAATATGTTGTTGTTTATATTATTTATAAAATGATGAACCATGATACAGTCTTGTACTGAAAGTTATTGAATTTGGAATGGATGTTAGGATTTGGAATTGAAGAATTTGGATACATTTTTTGTGGATCTATACTATCATTTTAATTTGATTGTGAAAATATTTGGAGGATATAAAATGGATTAATAATCTCATAAGAGTAATTAGGAGTCAAATTTCATAAGATTTAGTGGAAAATATTTAATTTAAATTGAATTTTTGGAAAGGCGAGTCTGGCGCCTAGGTGCCGGTTCGGCCTGAACCCAAAAACTCATCTTCTTAAACCCCCCATGCCATTTTTGATGCCTAAGCTTCCTTCTCCACTGTTTTTTGCAAAAATACCACCTAGAGATCCCATTTAAAGCCGGATTTTCAAGTTTTTGAGCTTGAAATCACCCGATTTCTTCATCTCGAGGTCAGATCTACATTCTAAACTCATTATTTTTTATTTTCACCATGGATTTTGCTCTCACTATGAAAAACTGAAATTTTGAGAAAAAATTTAATTTTTTATGGTTAAATCCATGAATTTTTAAGCTTTTTTAAGTTTAAAAAGCTTAAATTAGTTTATTTTCCTAGATCCGTTGAATTTATTTCACGTTTTTATTTTCACGTTTAGATGGCACCCAAATCTAAGAGAGGAAAGGAACGAGAAAATTTTGATCGTAGCAAGTTCGTCACTGCTGCTGCACACTTTCGATACAATGATTTTGCTACGACTCGAAAATTTATCTCGGAACGAAGTTTTTATAATCCTGGAGGAAGAATTGAGGAGACAATCGTTGCGCTCAACTGGCAACGATTCTGCTATTTCACTGTTGTTGTCGTTATCCCGGTTGTTAGAAAGTTTTATGCTAATTTCATGGATGCGGAAGAATACGAGATTTTCGTTCGAGGAGTTGGAGTAGGATTCACTCCTGAACGAATCAATATTTTCTATGGTCTGCCGCCAAACATAGATTGTTATTACTCAGGATTATCTCCATCTGAGGGAGATTTGGATATGATAATTGCCTGCCTGACTGATAGTACTGGAGCCTAGAAGATTCGGAACGAAAAAAGGGTAAATTTTTCATTTTCTAAGCTTAATGGTGTTTTAAAACATGGCACAACTTTATTTTTGCTTGTCTCCTTCCATACAATCATCTAAGCGAAATTACCAAAGATAGAGCTATTCTCAACTACTCCATTCAAGAGAGGAAGTCTACTGATGTAGGGAACATTATTTATGATTCTATAGAGGCTACTGCTCGTTCTAGCACTTCTATTGGACTTGGTTTTTCATCTCTGATCTATTCTCTATGTCAAAGTGCTGGACTAGTTGCTGAGCTTTCTGAGGAAAAGCTCAAGTCGACAAAGCCTATAGGAAGAGAAAGCGTCAGCATTTATGATCGATTGCGAGTTAAGAGTTCAATTGCACCTTCTGGTTCATTACCTACTTCAGGTAGAGCTTCTACTTCTAGACCATATACTTCTGTTGAGCCATCATCTACTTTTTGGGAAACCATGCATAATCAGTTTATAGAGCAGCAGCATGAGTTATTCTTAACTCACTGTAGAGTAAATACGATAGACAAGAAGATCGATCATTATACACAAAGAAAGAGTTATTACAATGCTGAGCATTCAGAGTCTTTAGTGAGATTTCTGAAGGGTGAGCACGATGTTCAGTTCCATGCTTGTCCAGATTTTCACCATATGTTGATCCAAAGGATATGGAGTTTTCTTTTGGTGATGACGATGATGAAGCTACAGACAATGATTAGTAGCTTTACTTATCTCCAGAGATTTTTTATCTTATTTTTAGTGTGTTTTCTTGTTTCTTGTGCTGTTTATTGTGATGTTATTTGTTAGTGTTTATGTGAACTTTTTGTGTTAAAACTGTATTTAGATTATCTGATGTGTGTTTAAGACTGAAATGTGAATGAATTTCTATAAAAATTTATTTCTGTTTCAGCCTACTGTTTAGTGTTCATGAATAGTTAGTACATTTGCAAGTCATAAAAAAAGAGATTTTTTTTTTAGAAATTAATTCCTGCCATGCAAAACTTTTCTATATATGCTTAATCATTTATGTTATATTCATATTGAAGCATGTGTAGAAGTAGAAGTTAGTTTATCCTTACTACATCATTATTGTACTTAGATTAATTCATACTTATTTCTTTCTCTCATGCTTTAGAAAATTTCGTGATTCATATTTATACTAAAGCTGAAGTTTGGAGGAAGGGAAAACATGTATCAAATTTAAATATTATTTATCCTTAAAGAACTAGTATTTTCTTTAAAAATATATTAACATAACATACGGAATGAAAAATCTGTTTAAGATTACCTAAATTTTTGAATTTATAAATAATTTAGTAAACTTAACTAAAACTTCAAAAATTTTGGTTGATTTTAAGAATAGAATTGATTAGCTTAAAGAATAATAAGATCAAAATTTTTCTATTAATAGTAAAGAGAATTATATTTTTCAAATACTAAGGAATTAAGATCATTCCTTGAAAAAGAAAAAATTGAAATAAGTTTTGAAAAATAATAAATTATTAATGTCATATTCATTAAGAAAGAATGTATAAGTTTTTGAAAATAAGTTAAGGTTAGTGAAGTTCAAAATCATTAACAGGCTATCCAAAAAAAGTAATCCTCACTTAAAAAAAAAAAGAAAAAGAAAAAAAAGAAAAGAAAGAAAAGAAAGTGTGGAGAAGCTTGAGAAAATGCCTAATCAAAAATTGGCTTCACTTGAATTATCTTATAAGAAGAAAACTGATTATACTTTTAACTTAATTTCTATGTACATATATTTTTACTAGAAAAATATTTCATGAAAATCTTTTTCTTGTAAATGTTCTATGAGACATTAATATAATAAACTACAATTATTCTTGAAATAATTGAAAAGATGGAAGTTGATCACAAAAAAATTCATTAAGAAATTCTTATCTATTTTTTGATGAAATTGCACTTTAAAGAAAGGTATTTTCTTTATTTTACTGCAGGAATGAAGATTTATAAGTGATGGAAGCAAAAAGCATGAAATGGAGCGAATTTGGATCAAAAAGGAAGAAATTCATGCAAATTGAATTAAGTCGCCGACGGCGAGATCGAGGCCGCCGATGGCGAGATCATGAGGAGAATTTCTGAAGAAATTATAACTACCTCGCCGACAGCGAGCTCGACCCCGCCGACAGTGAGATCGCGAGTTTTAAAGACCTTCTAGAAGCCCCGCTGACGGCGAGGTCGTTTCCCGCCGACGGCGAGACAGTTCAAAATGCAAATACTTTGAACCTGGACACTTTTTGAAGAGGTGTTTAGGCACCCCTTGGACCTTTGCCTACCTCTATAAATAGAGGCCGAATTCTAGTGTCTAGGTGTGTCTATTTTAGAGAGTCTGAGTCTCTTTTCGGTGTCTTAAGTGTGTCCGTTGTTCGTCATTAGTGAGTTTCTTTAGTTTATTCGAGTGCTTATTTAGAAGTTTGTCGTACTAGAAGGAAAGGTCAAAGGAACTTCAAGGAGTCCGCTTGGGAGGAAATTAAGATAAGTATCTTTGTTTATTGTTGTTAACTTTAAATGAAATCCATGCTTTGTTTTATTTCCATGCATTCTGAGTAGTTTTCTTAGTGTTTCTCCTTATTTATGAAAATTATGTGGATTGATGAAATTAAATAGAAGTACCTAATATATTAAAATAAATTGTGATAATTTTTACTTAAAACTTAATTTACTTTTAATCTGGCCAATTGAGTTGTTAAAATATGTTGAATTATCAACTATAGTAAAAATTACATCCAATATTCAGGGAAGTCAAAAACCTTGGAAGGAGGGTGAAATATTAAATATCGGATGTAGAATTGGATATTTTAGTGTGACAGACAAAATATTCAATTTGGTCCTATTGTTTGAGAGCTGAAGTGTAGATGTTAGCCCTCAGGTGAGGGGAACGTGGGAGCTCTGAAGTGGCAACAAGTATCATCCCGTACTAACTCAGCAGATTCGGTAATCAAACATAGGATTATTCAATGTTCTTTGCACTTGGACCAAAGGGTAAAGAATAGGAATGCTCCTATTTGTCACAATACAATTCAAGAATTCTATTTAAATTCATCATTCTCTTAATTTTCTAAAAACAAGGAGAAGGATACTTTTTCTGAATTATTTAAATTAACTTATTTCAAGCATTAGTTTACTTTAGTTTGCTGTAGTTACTTTAATTTTCCGTTTACTATATTAGTAAGTAATTCCTTTAAATTTAGCTGATAACAAATCATTAAAAACTTCCCCGTGGGATAGATAACCGAGACTCCACTAGAGCCCTCGTATTGCTTCGATACGATACGTATACTTACGTAGAATCCACATTATACATTTCATCATTAAATCATATATATATATATTTAAAGAGGAATCAAGTTTTTGGTGTCGTTGCTATAAACATAAATTGCAAACATATTAAAAGTGGGTCAAGTTTTTGGCGCCGTTGCCGGGGAAGTAAAGAAATTTTTTACTAGAGTAACGGACTATTTTGTTTTATAAAATTGTATGCGAAAATTTGGAAACGAAAATTTAATACCTTACGATTTAGAATTAGAGCGTACAATTAAAAGAATTATAAAATAAAAAAGAGAAATTATAAATTTAACACAAATGTCAAATATTCCTGAAAATGAAAATATCAATCAACCAAGACCATTACGAGATTATGCCAATCCTACATTAGATGAAATTCATTTAACTATTCAAAACCCTGATGTAGCTGCTAATTCATTCGAACTTAAACCTGCAATTATCCAAATGGTACAAAATAATCAAATTAGTGGTTCACCTACTGAAGATCCTAATTTACATCTTGCTAGTTTTTTAGAACTATGTGCTACTTTCAAATATGAAGGAGTATCTAACGATGCTATTAAACTTAGACTTTTTCCTTTTTCTTTAAGGGATAAGGCTAAAATGTGGTTAAATTCGTTAGCACCTGGATCTATTAAAACTTGGGGAGAATTATCACAAAAATTTCTATCCAAATATTTTCCACCATCTAAAATTGTTAAGCTTAGAAATGTTATAACTTCTTTTAGTCAGTTTGATGGAGAGTCAATATATGAAGCTTCGGGAGAGATTTAAAGAACTTCTTAGGAAATGCCCACATCATGCGTTACTGCATTGGTTAATTATCCAAACTTTCTATAATGGATTATTAGGATCTTTAAGATCAATCATCGATGTCTGTCACTGGAGGATCATTAATGTCAAAACCATTCGATGAAGCCTATGCACTAATCGAAGAAATGGCAACCAATAATTTTCAATGGCCTCACCGATAGAAAGAATCCGAAAAAATAGCTAGTATTCATGAAAATGACGCAATATCTATGTTAGCTTCGCAAATCACCGCCGTATCTAAAAAATTAGATTATTTTGGAATGAATTACTCTCCAACTATATCGAAGAAAATTCATCCGGACAACTTATAGAATCCCAATCTCAATGTGAAACTATTAATGCAATTAACAATGTACCCAATAATCCTTATGTAAATTATTATAATCCTGGATGGAAAAATCATCCTAATTTTAATTGGAATAATAACATAACTAATCAACCATGGATGAATAATATGACACAACCATTAGGAAATCCATCTAATCAAGGAAATCCTAATTATAAACCTAATTATCCACTCGGATTTAATAACCCACAATTTAAAGATAAGAAATTATCTATAGAAGAATTAATATTAAATATGGGTCAACATTTACAAAATCAAGGAAATCAATTACAAATACAAGGAAACCAATTACAAAATCAAGGAACAGCTACCAAAAATATTGAAACTCAACTTGGACATATCGCTACTGCACTTAATAATAGAATACCTAGAACATTTCCTAGTAATGTGGAAATAAATCCCAAAGACAAGGGAAATGAACAAATTAAAGCTATACAATTACGAAGTGGAAAAGAATTAGAACCTCAAATTCAGAAAGAACTTGAAAGTCAAAAAGAGGAAGTGGAAATTGCAAAGGACAAGAATCAACAAGATCCAAAATTAGAAAATCCTTTAATACCTATGAAAATTTCTATTGAAAAACCTCCACCACCATTTCCTCAACGACTAATTCAACATAAAAAAGACAAACAATTTGCTAAATTCCTTGAAATTTTGAAGAAATTAACGATAAATATTCCTTTCATAGAAGCTTTAGAACAGATGCTAAACTATGTAAAATTCATGAAAGATATTCTAAATAAAAAAAGAAAATTTACCGATAATGAAATGGTCGCACTTAGTGAAGAGTGTAGTACTATTATTCGTAAAAACTTCCCGAAAAATTAAAAGATCCTGGTAGTTTCACTATACCTTGCGCTATTGGAGAAAAATTCTATGGAAAAGCTTTGTGTGACTTAGGAGCAAGCATCAATCTAATGCCTCTATCAATTATTAAAAGATTAGGATTGGGAGAAATTTCACCTACTTCAATAACTCTTCAGTTAGCTGATCGTTCTGTTACATATCCTAAGGGAGTTATTGAAGATGTATTAGTAAAAGTGGACAATTTTATCTTCCCTGTAGATTTTATTATTTTAGATATGGAAGAAGATAAAGAAATTCCTATCATTTTAGGAAGACCATTTTTAGCCACTGGAAAAGCTATGATTGATGTTCAGAAAGGAGAATTAACTATGAGAGTAAATGACCAAAAAGTAACTTTTAATATTGCTAAATCAATGAAATATCCTGCGCTAGAAAAAGATGAGTGTTTTTGAATGGAAGTACTCGATCATTTACAAAAAGAACATTTTAAGGAATATTATGAAGAAAAATTAGAAAAATAAAATACTGAATTAATTGAAAAAGCCGATATAAATGAAGAACTAGATTATATTCAAGAGAAATTTGAATTTTTGGATAACACTGAAAACTCTGAAAAAAATATAGTTCCATCGATTATTAAACCTCCTGAACTTGAGTTAAAAATGTTACCTAATCATTTGAAATATGCTTACTTAGGTAATTCTTCAACTCTATCAGTTATTATTTCATATGAATTAAATGAATCTCAAGAACAAAAACTTTTAGATACATTAAAAAAATATAAAAAAAAATTTTGTTGGACTTTAGCAGATATTAAAGGAATTAGTCCTTCAATTTTTATGCACAGAGTTATTTTAGATAATGAACATAAACCTAAAGCAGATCCACAAAGGAGATTAAATCCAATAATGAAAGAAGTAGTCAAGAAGGAAATTTTAAAATGGTTAGATAATGGTATTATATATCCTATTTCTGACAGTGCTTGGGTAAGCCCAATTCACTGTGTACCTAAGAAAGGAGGAGTGACCGTAAAAGCTAATGAAAATAATGATCTTATCCCTATAAGACAAGTCACTGGATGGCGAATATGTATTGATTATAGAAAATTAAACACAGCCACTAGGAAAGATCACTTCCCTTTACCATTTCTAGACCAGATGTTAGATAGATTAGCCGGACATAAATATTTTTGTTTCTTAGATGGATATACCGGTTATCATCAAATACAAATTGCTCCCGAGGATCAAGATAAAACTACATTTACTAGTCCTTATGGAACTTTCGCTTTTCGAAGAATGCCTTTTGGATTATGTAATGCACCTGCAACATTCCAAAGATGTATGATGTCTATATTTAGTAAATTAATTGATAATGGAATAGAAATGTTTATGGATGATTTCTCTATATTTGGAACAACATTTGACACATGCTTAAATCATCTTGAAAAAGTATTTGAAGTATGTGAAAAAACTAATTTAGTTCTTAATTGGGAGAAATGTCAATTTATGGTTACACGCGGCATTGTATTAGGGCATAAAATTTTAGAAAAAGGCATGGAAGTAGACCCTACAAAAATTCAAGTTATAGCTAAATTACCACCTCCAACTACGGTAAAAGGGGTAAGAAGTTTTCTTGGACATGCCTGGATTCTACGTACGTTATATTAAAGATTTTTCAAAAATTACTAAACCTCTATGCCAACTTCTTGAAAAGGACAAGAAATTTGAATTTACAACCGAATGCTCGAATGCTTTCGAATTATTAAAAGATAAATTAATTACAAGACCTATAATAGTTTCACCTAATTGGGAGAAACCATTCGAGCTTATGTGTAATGCTAGTGAATATGCTATAGGAGCAGTTCTGGGCAAAGATATGATAAGATTTTCAAAGTTATATATTATGCTAGTAAAACTCTAAATGATGCTGAAATAAATTATACAAGTCTATCGAAAGAGAATTATTAGCAGTTGTATATGCTTTTAATAAATTTCGGCATTATCTAATAGGAACTAAATGTATTGTACATACTCGATCACTCGCTATAAAATATTTAATGCAAAATAAAGATTCTAAACCAAGATTAATCAGATGGATATTATTAATGTAAGAATTTGATTTTGAGATCATTAACAAAAAGGGAACTGATATTCAAATTGCAGATCATTTATCAAGATTAGAAAATCAAGAATTATCTGATACTGATAATGAAATTTTAGACAGTTTTCCTAATGAACAACTTTATAATATTAATGAGTTAAAAATACATTGGTATGATGATATAGTAAATTATATTGTAAGTGACATTTTACCACCTATGTTAACTTTGCAACAACAGAAAAAATTCATTCACGATACTAAAACATACTTTTGGGATGAACCATACTTATATAAGCAATGTAAGGATCTAATCATTAGAAGATGCGTGCCTTATGAAGAAACCGAACCAATCATTCAAAAATATCATGACTCGATTTTAGAGGACATTTTGGACTGATAAAACTCGCGTATAAAATTCTACAATCTGGATTCTACTCGGCCTACTCTATTTAGAGATGTATATAGATATATAAAAACTCGCGATAAATGCCAAAGAGTAGGAAACATATCGAGAAAAAATGAAATGCCTCCGAATTTTATATTAGAAGTTGAAATTTTTTATGTTTGGGGATTAGATTTCATGGGACCTTTTATTCCTTCATTTGGAAACTCATATATATTAGTAAGTTGTTGATTATGTTTCCAAATGGATCGAAGCACAAGCTTTACCTAGGTGTGATGCTAAAAGTGTTTCAAAATTTTTAATGAAAAATATTTTTACTAGATTTGGAATGCCGAGAGTGATTATCACCGACGGAGGAACTCATTTTAGAAACAAATATATTCACAAACTAGTAGAAAAATATAATATTATGCATAAGATATCAATCGCTTATCAACCACAAACTAGTGGATTAGCTAAAGTTTCTAATCGAGAGATTAAGCGTATATTAGAAAAATCAAGAAACCCTAATAGATTAGACCGGTCTATAAGACTAGTACTACTCGCATTATGGGCATACAGGACTGCTTATAAAACTTCGATTGGAATGACTCCTTACAGGTTTATATATGGAAAAACTTGTCACTTACCAGTTGAATTAGAACATAAAGCATATTGGGCGATTAAAGAATTTAATTATAATATGAAAGAAGCTGGTGAGAAGATATTGTTGCAATTAAATGAATTAGAAGAATTAAGAAACGAATCATATGATAATGATAGGATTTATAAAGAAAGAATGAAATTATGGCATGATCGGAAGATTAATCGAGAAATTTTGAACCAGGACAAGAAGTTTTGCTTTATAATACTAGATTGAAATTATTTCCCGGGAAATTGAAATCTCGATGGTTAGGACCTTTCACCATAACTCAAATATTTTCATATGGAACTATAGAAATTGAAGATCCAAAAACAGGACATAGATTTAAAGTAAACGGACATAGATTAAAACCATATTTCGAAGGTAGAAGACCAAATTTTAAAGAGGTTTTAATGCTTAGTCAACCTGATCACTAACTAAATTAGGTCGGACTGATGACGTTAAACCAAGCGCTTTATGGGAGGCAACCCATAGTAGTCTTTTATTTTAATTATCTACAAATTAGTGAATCTATATTATTAAAACAAATCTTACTACTCAAATTTTTTAGAATCATCACAAAGTTGAACCTATATGATGAGATCAGAAAATATTCGGACCAGAGCGAAATTGGGCGATTTTTATAAATCTCGCCGACAGCGAGCTCGAGCCGCTGACAGCGAGCTCGAGCCCGCTGACAGCGAGATCGTGCGCCATGACTTGAGTCAGTTCTATAACTAGCTCACCGACGGCGAGAAACTTCCCGCCGACTGCGAGGTAGTTGAAATTTTGGTTTCTTAAAGATTTTCGTGCGGTTTTGGACGGATCAAAGCCATTTCTTCGTAGGAAAAATTCTTAAAACCAAATTTACACTGTTTTCTTCCTTATGAAAGACTAGAGACCAATCCTTTCGATCCGAAATGGCCACCAAACTCTTAGAAACCACAAAAACTGAAGTTTTCAACCGAAGAAAAATCGCAGTGAATCTTCAACAAAGGCTTGATGAAGAAAAGACTTATTAAAGAAAGAGGATTTGTCAACAGAGGAGTAGAGAATTCCACTACGAAAATCGAAGAAATGATCGCACAACGGCATTGGGAGGTATTTTGTTATACGACATCCGCTGTAGTTATTTCAGTAATTAAAGAGTTTTACTCTAATTTACATGCGATCAACAATGGAAATGTCTACGTCAGAGGAAGATGGGTAACATTTACTCCTTCAAGGGTAAATGAATTATTTTCTATAGAGAATACCTCTGTTTGTCATTATTCCAACTTTGTGCCTTCAAGATACAATATGAACGAGATCTATAGATACCTGACCGAAGAACCTGATGATTGGGAGTTACGCGAAGACGGGTATGTCGGCTTTTCCGCATCACTTCTTAACTCCGTCTCGAAGCATTGGCATTTCTTTATATCATCAAAATTATTACCTACTATGAGGGTAAATAAAGTTTCAAATGAATGCGCTATTTTAAACTACTGTATTCAAATTGGACTATCTATCGATGTTGGATCAATAATAGTAAAGTCTGCATTGGGATTGATTATGCATGGGTCAGTGCATGGACTTGGACACCCATCGACTATATTTGCTTTATGCGATCGATACCAAGTTTCTTATGAGGATTGGGAAAAAGTACTTTTACCATGGAAACCACTCGGATCCTACCGATATGTTTCCAACTTTGGATAACAATGATGAGATTACCATTATTTCTGACAGAGCATCACAGAACAATCCTTTAGCAAGGCCCTTTACTGATAAAACAAATTTCATTCTGAAGAAGATTAAAGGATTGGAGAAAGAATTGCAAAATGTGATGAATTCCATCGACAATATCTCTAATATGTTTGATCACATTGACTGGAGGATGAAGGAGCACTTTGATCATACTGGACATCTGGAGGCCAGTTTTATTCATCTACTAAAACAGAAAGGATGGATTAATGAAGAATCTACTGCAGAATTCCCTTTCAGGCCTTTCTACAATTTATTTGTGCACCTGCATAGCATCGTGAATATCAGAGAAGATGTTAGTTCAGACACTGAAGAGTAAGAAAGATTTCTATGTTTATGTCATATATTTGTGTATATATGTGTTGATTTGGATTTAGGTTTTATTATGAGTCGAACTTTGATTTGATCATCTCAAAATTGATGAGATTTTATGTAATTGTTATGTCTCAACATTTACAGTGTTGTGGTATGGATTGCGATGCTGAGTATTATGGATTTGAACATTTAAGTTAAGTATGTGTTAAGTTGTTAGTGTGAAATTTGTAAGTCTCATGGATTTCATATATAAAATTATATTGTTTGTGTTGTGTGAACTTTTTGTGAGTATAAGTATCTAATCTTCATACTATTATTAAATTAAGTGATCGGAAGATTGATTAAGGGCAAATCGAGGTTGAAAATGATTGACGAATTTCAAAAAATTAAAAATTTTAGGAAGTCGCCGACGGCGAGAATTATCTCGCCTACAGCGAGAAAACCCGTTGACAGCGAGACCAAGCTCGCCGACGGCGGATTTTTCTCGAAAATTTTGCCTTATCAAATTAATTAGCTTGCCGACGGCGAGAAAAATCTCGTCGACAGCGAGATCGTGAAAAGACCTATATTTGACCGGTCAACCGACACTATTCATCATCCCTTTCCTCAAAACTTCGAAAAAACCGACCTAGTGCTTGAGAGATCTCGGATTTGAGGCGATTTCAACACTTTTTGACACCGGATTTCATCTTCCCTTGGTAAGAGCTTCACTCCTATGCAAAAATTTTTGATTTTCACCATGGATTTCTTCTACATTGGAGAATTTTGAAAATTTTCGAAATGTGGAGAAAATACTTGGAAGAATTTCATGAAAATAGATTTAAATGGATTTTAGATGTTGTAGGAAGCCTTCTTAGTAATATTTTGAAGTTTAGTTAAGATTTTTACAAATTTCACAGATTGAGAAATGGCTCCACGACAAAAGCGACGGATAGATTATGACGAAACCCGATTCATTAATGAAAGAGCACAAACTCGATATTTTCAAAACATACAAGCAAGAAAATGCATTCAAGATCGAGTTTTCAATAATCCAGGAGGAGAAGTTGAGCGAATCATTAAGGAGCGAGGATGGGAAAATTTCTGTTTCGTGACCAACAGAGCAGCTGTAGAAGTAGTAAAGGAATTTTATGCAAATTTAACACAGGCTGAAGATGCACCGGTTAAGGTTAGAGGATTTTTGTAGAATTCAACGCTGCTAGAATAAACACTTATTATGAAGTATGAGACACCTACACTAGCGAGTATGAAACTTTTGGAACTATGGAAGGACCACTGAAAGAGGTGATCGACTTTCTCACTGATGGGAAAGGAGTCTGGAAGATAAAGCAGCGGGAACGGGTAAACTTCCCTCTTTCTATGCTAAATGCAACATCTAAAGCCTGACATTATTTTATTTGTTCTACTTTGTTACCTACCTACCACCATAGTGAGGTAACAAGAGATAGAGCAGTTTTGAATTTCTATATTCATAACCAGAAGAGTATTAATGTGGGAAATGTTATTTATAAAAATATATTAACCACCGCTAGAAATGAAAGTGGAGGAGGACTAGGACATCCTGGTCTTATCTATGCACTCTGCCAATTATCTGGGGTAGAGGCAAGAGATGATGAGGAATGGATTGAACCTATGAAACCCCTTACTCAGAGCTAATATAAAGAAATATGAATCCCACGAAGGATGGAGATCCGGGACAAGGGATTATGTACCTTCTTCAAGTAGAGATATACCCTCTACTAGTTATGAACCCCCTCGTACACCACTCCTACCCTTCAAGATCTGATGAATGAATTAACCCTGAGTAGAAAGAGTTTTGAGTTATTTGGAGAAAATATGGAAAGAAGATTTGAGCATATAGACCAAAGGATCGGAGGCTTGGAAAGAAGACACGATTATGATAGCAAATATCTCCAGCGACATTCAGAGTACGAAATTGCATACTATGAGGCTGAACGTCGATATAGGAGTGGTGATTTAGATGTTGTCTTTCCTGAGTGTCCCCGCTATTCACAATACCAGCCTGCTCAGCCTTCTCAGCCTGGAGATCAGGGAGATGACATAGCTTGGGATTTTGATGCAGAAGATTAGAGCCTTTGTTTAGTTTATTCAGTTTGTTTAGATTTGTTGTTATTTTGGGAAACTTTATTATACTGGATGTTATTATTTGTACTTTCTAGAGACTATGGATGTTGGTATATTTGCTTATGCTATGATATTATACTTCTTATGTGTGTTAAATTAGTTTGCAATTTTTTATATATATAGGATGTTAGTTTAAGTTTTTATAAGTTATGAATGTTAACATTGTTTAGATTGTTTTAATATGTTTTAAAATAGATTAGTAAATTGTATGTGTAGTAATAGATTAAGTTTTCAATTGTTATGTTTGATACTTATTTTAAAATTTCATCCTCGCACTTTCTTTTAAATATCTGTATGTGGAAGAATACTAACAAGACGAGTTCTGTAAGTAATGAAAAAGCCTCGCAAAAATTTCAAAGAAAAGAAATACCTAAAGCTCAAAGGTATGATGAATTTTAGTATATACTTTCCCTTTTTCACTATTTAGTATAGATAGAAAATTTTAAGTTTGGGGGAAGGTAAAAATACAAATTTAATTATTAAAATTGTTCTCAATTTCAATTTTCAAAAATTATTATTAAGTGATTTTCTATAGTAGTTATTCAATTCAATAAACATGAATTACTTTATTTAATTATTATATAAAGTTAAATAAAATGTTTCTAGTAATTCAATTAATTAATGGAATAAGATATTTGGTTAAAAGGAATAAGAATATAGTAAACTATTTAAAGTAAGGAAAACTATATTCTAAAAATTGAAAATTCTTAAGTATTTAAGTGAAAAAGAAAGGATAGAAACTCAATGAAGTAAAGGCTATGAAATATATATAAGCAAGGAAATATTTTAAGTTTCAAATTTAGGAAGAGAAATTGAAGTTCAAAATTATTAACAAGCTATCCAGATACAGTAATCCTCACTTAAAAAAAAAGATAAAGAAGAAGAAGGATTGAAAATCAATCCAAAAAGAAAAGAAAAGAAAAGAAAAGAAAAACATAAAGTGAGGAGAAGCTTGAGGAGATGCCTTATCAAAAATTGGCTTCAATGAAATCAACCTAAAAGGTAAAACTTAAGTATATTTCTAAATTTATATTTATGGATTAGTATTTTACTAAATAGTATTTTCTTGAACTTCCTATCATCTAAATATCTTAAGTAATTTACTCTTTTTAAATATAGTTATTCCTAAAATAAATAGAAAACTAGAAATCTTAGACCTGATAACTAAATAATCTTATATCTATAAAGTTAATTTAATTACTCATAAATATTTATATTTTACTTTATTATAATGTTATTTAAATTTAATTCATATTATCTGAATTGAAAAATTCTATTATAGAAATCATTATTTTTATTTAGTATTAAAATTACTTGAGGACAAGTAATAATTAAGTTTGGGGATTTTGATCACAAAAAATACATTAAGAAATTCTTATCTATTTTTAATGAAATTGTACTTTAAAGAAAGGTATTTTCTTTATTTTACTGCAGGAATGAAGATTTATAAGTGATGAAAGCAAAAAGCATGAAATTGAGCGAATTTGGATCAAAAAGAAAGAAATTCATGCAAATTGAACTAAGTCGCCGACGGCGAGATCGAGGCCGCCGACGGCGAGATCATGAGGAGAATTTCTGAAGGAATTATAACTACCTCGCCGACAGCGAGCCCGACCCCGCCGACAGCGAGATCGCGCGGTTTGAAGACCTTCTAGAAGCCCCGCTGACGGTGAGGTCGTTTCCCGCCGACGGCGAGACAGTTTAAAATGCAAATACTTTGAACCTGGACACTTTTTGAAGAGGTGTTTAAGCACCCCTTGGACCTTTGCCTACCTCTATAAATAGAGGCCGAATTCTAGTGTCTATGTGTGTCTATTTTAGAGAGTCTGAGTCTCTTTTTGGTGTCTTAAGTGTGTCTGTTGTTCGTCATTAGTGAGTTTCATTAGTTTATTTGAGTGCTATTTAGAAGTTTGCTGTACTAGAAGGAAAAGTCAAAGGAACTTCAAGGAGTCTGCGTGGGGAGGAAATTAAGATAAGTATCTTTGTTTATTATTGTTAACTTTAAATGAAATCCATGCTTTGTTTTATTTCCATGCATTCTGAGTAGTTTTCTTAGTCTTTCTCCTTGTTTATGAAAATTATGCGGATTGATGAAATTAAATAGAAGTACCTAATATATTAAACTAAATTGTGATACTTTTTACTTAAAACTTAATTTACTTTCAATCTGGCCAATTGAGTTGTTAAAATATGTTGAATTATCAACTATAGTAAAAATTACATCCAATATTCAGGGAAGTCAAAAACCTTGGAAGGAGGGAGCAAATAAATAGGGAAATATTAATTATCGGACGTAGAATCGAACATTTTAGTGTGACGGACTAAAATATTCAATTTGGTCCTATTGTTTGAGAGTCGAAGTGTAGATGTTAGCCCTCGAGTGAGGGGAACGTGGGAGCTCGAAGTGGCGGCCGGTATCCTCCCAGCTCTAGCCGCATGATTCGATAATCAAACATAGGATTAGTCAATGTTCTTTGCACTCGGACCAAAGGGTAAAGAATAGGAATGCTCCTATTTGTCACAATACAATTCAAGAATTCTATTTAAATTCATCATTCACTTAATTTTCTAAAAACAAGGAGAAGGATATTTTTTCTAAATTATTTAAATCAACTTATTTCAAGCATTAGTTTACTTTAGTTTGTTGTAGTTACTTTAAATTTCCGTGTACTATATTAATAAGTAATTCCTTTAAATTTAGCTGATAACAAAACTGTTAAAAACTTCCCTGTGGGATCGATAACCAGGACTCCACTAGAGCCCTGTATTACTTGATACGATACGTATACTTGCGTAGAATCCACATTATACTTTTCATCATTAAATCATATATATATATATTTAAAGCAGGATCAAGTTTTTGGTGCCGTTGCTATAAACATAAATTGCAAACATATTAAAAGTGGGTCAGAAGTCTTATGATTTGGTAGTTAAATATTCTAAAATTCTTAAAATTAAACTTAATTAGTTAATTTTGGTTAATGATTTGCTAAAGCATTTATAAAACCAAAAATTACAAGGAATCTTAAATATTTTTACTTCATTCCAATTGTTATCTATTTTATGTAATTAAAAGGGTTACTTGAGAACAAGTAACATTTAAGTTTGGGGGAATTTGTTCTACCTAAAAAATACCCATTTTTATGTCTTATTTATGATTGAATTCTTAAGGATATTATGCTTTAATGAAAGGTATTTTTATGTTTTTGGATGAAGATGATTTAAAAAGAGTCCAAGAAAGAAAAAGAAGGAAAAAGGAGAAAAAATGGAGCTTATGGAGAAAAATTTTGGAATTATTGGCCTGCCGCCTTGGCGTCAAAATCCGGAGCCTAAGCGCCAGTTTGATACAGACGCTGTCAAGTTTTTTTGATGACTTTGGGCAGTTATTTTGACAGTTTTAAGCAATTATTGGAGCTTCTAGAAGACTGGAAGTTACTCCTAATATATAGGACATGTGATACAATGTATTTGGACACAAGAAAACGGTCTAGATCGCGAAGAGGTGCGACCCAAAGTGAAGAGGTGCGAAAGACCTGGTTACGGAGTCCGGCGCCTAGGCGCGACAGTTACCTTCTAGAAGATATATTGAATTTGGACGAATTTTGAAGAGGTGCCTTAAGTAACCCTTGGTCAAATTCAGAGCTCTATAAATAGGAGCCCATTCTACAGAGAAAATCGCACCAAAACCCCCCCCCCCCGCTTAGTACACATACCCATTTTAGCATCTTCTCTCTCATCTCTAGTTTTATTTAGTCTCTTTCATACTTGGGTTGCCACTTTATTTTGTATCTAGTGAGTTTATTTTGAGTGTTTATTGTGTGTTATTGTTGTTGGAGTCTTCCATCATTGCTTTGGAGTCAGTAGAAGTCAACGGATCACTTGAAGGAACACTTCAGATAAGTATTTGTACTTTGGTTCAAAGTTTTATAAATATGTTGTGTTGTGTTATTCAATGTGTTTTAAGTAGTTAGTTATCTTTCTCCTTTCAACTATGAATAGATTATAAATTAATTAAATTTTGTAGGAGAATTAAATATAAGATATTTTAAAATATTGTGATGATATTAATACCTGATCTTAGTTTACTTTTTAAATTGGCCATTTAATTTGTTAAAACCTGTTGAAGAATTTTGAGACCTATCCGGAGATAAATTCTTAACTAGTAGATATCACATGAATCCTTAAGTAATCGTAGGCTATACGCGGATTATTTAAGGTGAAGTGCAAATAAATAGGAAGATAATATTTATTGGGCGTAAAATTAATTAGTTTTTAGAGTGACAGACTAAATTCTAATAATTTGGTTTATAAAAAGGTAACGGGTCACTGGTAGGGCTGACCATAACTAGCCTTGTTGTTAGCAGAATTAAATTTGAATATATATATATATATATATATAAAAGTATATATTTTAAAAATTCCAAAATATTACTTATATTTCTTACCTTTTATAAATTCACTATCCTTATGGGATCGATAACTGGGACTCCACTAGTAGCCTCGTATTACTTGAACGATACGTATACTTACGTTTAAAATTGTGACTTTTACAATAATAAAATCTAAATATAAAATTGTAAAAGTAAACCTCGCACATCAAGTTTTTGAAGCCATTTACCAGGAATTAAATATTCTAAAAAGTAGTATCAAATTCTTCTATTTTAAAGCATATATAAAGTCGCATCGCATCACTAGCCTTCTTTCATAGTACTAGATAACAACTCGTTTTAACTGCTTAAGTGATCAGGTTAGGAATAAATTATTTGTAGGAGGCTAAACCAATAATTTAGAGCAAAGTAAACACAATCACATTTCAAATTGCATAGAATCTAATTCAGTGGAGATATAACTTTAGGTCATACACATAGTAGATGAACATAATAAAACTTTATTACAAATTTGATAGTAAAAGAGTTAGAACAATCTTAAATATATTCTCCACTAATTTTACAGGAAGTAACAAGAAATTTTCTATTTACACCCACTTTGAGTATAAACACACTTGTTCTCTTCTAGCGAAAGTCTTAAGTATCTAATACTCTCATAAGATTTCTCCAATGAAGCCTTTTGTCAACCGTAAGTGTTCTCTGGTGACTCCTTTTGATAGATATATTCTTCCCATTGATATCACTACAAAGACCAAATGCTTGGAAAAGAAAATTATCAAAGAGGGAAGACCCTGTTCCTTTAAATTTCCACCTTTTATAGCCTTGAATCACAAACATGGATCACCACAAAAAAATTTGTAATAACTCCCAAGTTGGTTCACTTGAATCCGAATTCCTTCCTTCTAGCATTAAATTTTTGGTCTCTCAGTGTTTAGAAATAGTGACCCATTTGGACGGCGTGCATAGGTGTCAGGCACCATACACCTAATAAGTAGTGTTTATGTGCCATGTGTGTCACCTAAGTGCAAAATAAGTGGTTGTTTGGTGCATAGTGTAACATTGTGCCTATGCGCCTGGTATTCTATATAAGGTGCCAATTACTCGGCGGGGGCATGGAAAGATCATTGTGTACTGTTATATGATTTCTAACTTTCTTATAACCTAGATATAGGCTAAGGAGAATTGTGTCCCTAGTTGTCAAAACATGGAGAACTCATATAAAATATATAGAGGGAGCACTATACCAGTGTTGTAAGAGCATGAGCCTCAGCACCTCTAAAAAACTGAAATTTGATCCATGCCTTGTTGTTACTGTTAATATTTTGTATTGCTTATTCAGGACTTTTATGGCATTCATTCATGTCACTTTGACCACTTCAATCAAGTTTTTAATACACGAGGACAGTCTTGATTATAAATATTTTGGCAATTATCATTATAGGATTGATATGCAGACTTTTATCCGTATATTACTTGATTGATGCGTATCCTGGTGTGATTGATTGATTGCTTCATAGTAATTTTGGACATCAAGTTTTTGGCACCGTTATTGGGAATATATGTTAAAATTTACTAACAACTTTATTGAAACAAGTAGACTTTAAGTTTGAATGATATCTTATTTTTCTATTTATTTGTAGTTTGTTATTATTATGCTCTATTCTTATTATTGAAAAATATAAAAGAAAAAAAAAATTATGTGCATCTCTATTTCCAGTCCAGTGATTACAAATTTCAATTTTAGTTGTTATATTGTCCCAAAGTCTTTCCTATCTTTTGCATTTACTATTTTAGAATAAGGTCCACCCTTCACACACCTGCCATTGAATGCATAGGAGTAGTTTAGAAAACTAGTTGCCACTTGACCCATAAATAGAAAAAAACACTAAAAAATTCAAAATATTTATAGATTAAAAGAAACACTTAGAAATAGCAAACCCATAGGAAGACCATTAATGTTTTAGGAAGTATGCGAGCCCATTGATAGAGGAAATCTATATGTGAATCCATTGCCTGTTCCTAGAAGCCAAAAACATCGTTAAGACCTATCATAATCCAAATGCTCTATAAAAACCAGTTTGAGGGAGCACCCACTGAAAATTCAAACATGTAAAATATATATTCAAGGCAACTGACAACTCCCATTTGGTAAACGACAATGACTTAAATCATTTTTATATGAAAAAATAGTTTAAGTGTTACTCATGTAACACTTAGGCTTTTTTTTAAGGTGATGTTAGTGATATTTTTTATGTGATATTAAATATTTTAGTACTATGTGTCTAAATATAAACTTTTAGGAGTGAGATCTTGTGCTAAGTGAGTAAATGCCCCAAAAAAATTTGTCTTAGCTATGTACTGCATATAGGAGTTGTATGGTTTTTTTGTGAAATGTAAACTTTAGGTGTTAGATATGTAGGGGCTGTCTAGAAACATATTTAAGATAGGATTTAGGTAGAATTTCAGCAATCATGCAAGATGGTAAATTTGGACAAATAAATCTTGAGATGCTATAAATCTGAACTTCACGTATTTCAGATGTAAATCTAGCATTTAGTAAATCCTGCAAATCGACGGATTTACAACATTTAGTTTTGCCCATTGCGGATTTAATATTGTATAAAAATGATTTTAATATACTAATATAATGAATATATGATACTCAATAAAACAAAATGGGGAATGAAGTTTCATGTATTCAGCCACCCTTCATGGGAAAAATATTTTGTTGTTTCATCACCTTAAACATCGATCATCTGATAATCCTACTGGGATAGTAGATGTTGTAAATATGACTTTTACTAAGGTTGACCTAAAAATACCAAGGCACATTTTATAAATAATGATCTCAACTTATTAGAATTAAATTTAAAATATGACACTCAGGAGGACATGATGAAAAAAAAAGATTCATGTAGCCGACCTCACTAAATTTGTATGTATGTAATACATGTGATTCATATTGTCTAAACAACCTATACCTAACTGTATTGATCTACAGATCTACACTATGTTGTAGATAGATATTTGAAACATGACATCATGGATGTATAATAGATTATATTCAAGAAGAAAAGGACTTACTGACAAGTTTTTTGTTTGCGTTGTGGAATTTGTGTAGGTGACATCACAACTCTCTGTTTACTTTGTAGAAGGAAAATTTCGATGCCCTTGTGGGAAGCACAAGAATCAAACTTGCCTAGCGCTTGAAAACGTGATGTTGGATCTATGTCATAGGGGATTGTAACCCTAATATTGGTATTGGACTTCACATGCTGAGTTTGAAATAGATGTTTAGTGCAGTCATGCTAGAGCCTCATAAAGTTATGCTCCTCCAATGGTTCATGATTCTGACATGTATGAGGAAATGATTGTTGATGCTAGCATGACTTACTTTGTTAGTAGTATGCCTAATGATGATCAAGAACCAAATTGGGAGGCATAATAATTTTTTGAATTATTAAATACTAAAAAACAACCTTGGTGGGAAGGACTCACTTCACATATGGATTTATTGGTTGCTTTGAGAATACTGAGTATTAAATCTAATATCAAAATGCCTAGAGAATGCTTCAATCTGGTAGAAATATTATTAAAGGAGATGTACCTCATAGATAATTTAGTTCTAGAAGATTTTGTACATAACCAAAAAGTTTGTGTCAAAGTTAGGGTTACTATCTAAAAAAATAGATTGCTGCATTAACGACTACATGTTATATTACAAGGAAGATGCACTAGAGAAAAATTTATATTTTACTATGTTGACAGATTCTAACCAAAGAGAAGAAAGATTAAAAATAAAAAAAATGCTCCTTACAAACTTCTCTTTTAATTTTCTCTTATTCCACGGCTTCGGTGATTATTTGCATATATGAACACAACTCCTCACGTAACATGACATAGTTCTAGATCTGTTGATGCTAATACAATGACTCATCCTTTAGCTTGTGAATCCTATAAATTTTTGCTTACAATTATCTTGACTCTGCAGCGTAATTATGCAACATTAGACTTGGCTTATGTACAAATAGGTTCACACCTTACAGTCACGCTGCACCACCCTATTTATGTTGGTCAGTTATTATTACATCATATAATTTGCCTCCTGATATGTGTATGACTATGCTATTATTATTTCTAACATTGATCATATTAGGTCTACATAGCCTAAAGGATAAAATTTATGTGTACTTACAATCTTTTATAAATGAGCTAAAATGTATTGTGAGAAACAAGTGTATTGACTTGTTATGCTGCAATGAAATAGAACCTTCAACTTAGAGCTACTCTTATATGGACGATCTGTCATTCCTTGACTTGTGGGATGCTATCTGGTTGGAGCATAGCCATGAAATTGATTTGTCCCTACTTCGTGGACATGTTCAAAGCATTCATTTTGAAGCTTAGAAGAAAAAAAATTCTTGTTAGATTGTCATCAAAGGTTTTTAGGACATGATCACTCATTTTGGAGGAATAAAGAAGCATTTTTCAGATATGCAATTGAAAGATCAAGTCCATCCCTAATGATAAGCAGAAGCCAATTATTGTAGATGATTAGTGAATTACCAATGATCACTAAGTGACCGGAACTAGCCTTGAGTAGTCTTTCAGATATTGGCGTTACACATAATTGGATGAAGCCGAGTCTTGACGTCACTACTCCTTTATTTCTACGCAAACTTGAATGGATATTTTATCCCAATTTTTTTGACTAAGTGGAACACCTGCCTGTACAGATGTGTTATGAGGCTATATGGAGAGGTCCAGTGCAATGCAGGTGGATGTATCTCTTTGACAGGCATGCCTTTTATTTTAGAGTAAATTACTATCTTATTTTATTTTTTAAAACTGATTCAAATGTGCAAATTTCTAAATAGATAAAAAGACTATTAATAATAAAGCATGTTCGGAGGGATCGATATGTAAGGCATACCCATTACAAGAGAAAATTAATTTCTATTCTTATTATTTCAATTAAGGGCAACATACACATGAAACTGTTGGTGATATGCCTTCACAACCAGAATTATCCATACTCCAGATATCAGGTGAACCAATAGGTAGGGATGGTACGCATTACAACGATAGAGAACTTTGAGCAGTTATATTTTATGTTCTACTGAACTACGATGAAGTACAGTCATTCCTATAATAATATTAAATTTAATATAAAGTTTTCTCAATTATTATCTGAAATGATATACCAATTAACTCAGACATACAAATAACAATGATGTACGAAGGTTATTTATCAAGAGCTTGAACTAGTGGATGACTCTCCTGTAAGCAAGAATATCAATAAAGAATTTCTAAAATGATATAAATTATACGTATATTGAAGTAACTTTAAATTCACCAGAACAATGTGTAATTGTAATATTCAAAGTAAAACTAATTATACTTTGAAATTTCTTCTAGGTTCATCATACAAATAATAGAATCACAAACTAGGGCTTAGTAGATATTGTTTGGAGGCTTAAAAATAGTGTCAAGACATGACAAATAGTTGATGTAAATGATCACAAATTTCACATGAGCTCTCAGTGTGAAGGAAAGCAGACTTATAATTGTGGTTTTTGTGTTAGAAGCAACACGCACATATAACGAGATCAGTTATTACCACATACTAAACGAAGTAGTTCAGTTGCAATTTATGGGTTATGTTGAACACAATGTATACATGTTTAATTGGAATTGGTTTGTTCTTGTTCCTAATCGAGGAAGATAGATATTATTGAAGTTGAAATGAACAAAAGACATGCAAATTATGAAACATTTATTCAGACATGTCAGGCTAGTCTAGTTTATTATCTTCAATGTCCTAGTTGAGCAAGGGATAAACTTGATTAGACTATTGTTTTGAAGAGTAAATCAATATAAACTATTAATTTTCTGTATTTATCTTAGTTCAATTGATGATTTTTAGGGGATACCATGGGACTTCTTGAAGAAGTCCTTCTAGATATGGATGAAAATGATGATGAGATTGATGAAAAAATTTTAAATTCTTCATCAACAGGCTCATCTAATGAAACAAACTAAAAAATAGTATCTATAATTAGATGATTAGTTTCTACACCTTGGTTTTACTTTCGCTTCTTACACTATAGCTTTCATGCTTACTTTTAATAATTTTATATGTAGTCATGACATGTTTCATCTTGGCATTCTACACTATTTTGGTTTTACATTTCTATTTTATATTACATACTAATTCTACTTACTAATTATATTTATTTTCTTTCCTATTGCAGATGGTAGGTGCTTAGTCCCTGAAGAGACCTCGCATTCAGGAGACCTTGGGAAACACATACCGGTGGCAGAAGAAGGTTGTCAGCTGTACTGAGAGGTGCGACACTTCTACCACCACTCTAATAACTACTGTTATTGCCCTCCTCCCGCACTATCACCCTCGCAGGCATTGCCTCCAACACCTGCACTAGTATTTCATACAAATTCCTCCTCTGATGAGTCCAGCCCCTTGACTCCTACACCCCCAATGGCTGACACGTCCGACATAATGTATATTGTGCCGGAGGAAAATTCGTAAGTCAATCTTGTTTTACATTAGATTAATTTCAATTTTCATCAAATTTTTTATTTTGTCTCTAATATTTAAATTTTAGGTTCTTCCCTTTCAGACCACCCGTGACACGCATCATGAAGATCAACCGGAACTGGAATGATCAGTCATTTCTCTTATGGAAATAGATCCTATTGTGATTTAGAATATGTTATTTAGGGAGTTCAAGGTATGATATTTTCATTTGAAAATAATGTTAATTTCTATTTTCTTATACTAATCAAACTTACATAATTTCTAATTTGTAGAGGTACTTCTGCTAGTTGTCGAAACATCACCAGCAAACCTGACAAATTTTCATGGTCCATGATAAGCTTCGGCTCAAGGATATGCTCACCACTGCACATAACAAGGGCCAGAGGCCAATGTGGGTGGGTGAGGATATCTGTTATGATTTGAAAAGAGATTGGGCCTCTCCAAAATACAAGAGGAAAATATCGACAAACTAGTATAATCAAATGACGGAGGGAGCTAGAGGGGCCGCACTCCACATTGAAGATTTGATCCCCCCACATAGACCACTACTGGAGACTGGTAAGGTTGTCTCAAAAATCTGAAGGTTAAAGATTTATATAATTATGTGATTTTTATATTTCTGATCATTTATACAGACCAAGAAGCTTGATCGAGAGCCATCCAGTATAGAGTTGCATGTCCTTACGCATCTGTGCCCAAACACGCAATAATGGATCTCCGAGGACTCTCGGGTTGATTTATTTTCTATCTGGATAAAATCTATAATACTTCCATGGCATTCACGTACGTATATTTATATATAACCTATATTTTCAAGGAATTATTATAAGGTAAAAAGCATAATACATAAGGATAAATTAATAAAATAAGGAGATTATAATGATAAGAAGGGAATATATTACATTTAATGATATGGATAAGCTTCTCAAATGTTCTCTAACAAAGCAGCGAAACAGATAAATGTTGGTGTTGCATTCCTAAAAGAAGACATCGAGTGTTGAACATCTATCATTGCTCTTATAGAAAAATAAAGTGCATGAAAACTCTAACACAAAATATTAAAATTCTCTCATTTCTCTCTTCATCAATAATCTAATTAAAATTTTCATCATAATTAGTAAGTCACATTAAAATTCATAAATAAAACATTACTATTATCTCTTCTTGAAGTTTAAAAACACATTTCTATACATAGATTTGAAGCACCGAAGTCCAATGCATATAAATATGAATGTGTAGTTGAGAGATACATAAATACATAAGAATTTTGTGGTAGGGATGTGAATTTGCTTTTAAAAAGGACCGTTTACAATCATACCATACAATTCATACGAATTTACATATCTCAAACCTAAATTTTATTTTTACGTACACAGCAATCGAAGCATTAAATCACAACACACAATTCTTACGTATTTGCATATCTCAAACCTAAACTTTGATATTTTCCCATATAACTCAACAAATTTTAATATCACATCAGAAATAGCACTATTGCTGTTTTTTATAAAGTGAAATACACATTTTTATGCATATGTTTAAAGTATCGAAGTCCATGTTTGTAAATACAAAAATTTAGGCATGAGATACATAAAAACATAAGAATTGTGCGTTAGATATGTCAATTTGCCTTTAAAAAGGGGCATCACGTGTCTAGCACACATTTTTTACATATTTATATATCTCAAACCTAAACTTTGATATTTACACCCATAGCACTATACCTTAGTGCGTGAAGAACATTGTTCTCAAAATTTTCAATTCTTAAAAGTGAAATACATATTTTTATGCATGGATTTAAAGAACAAAATGTCATGTAAGTAAATATCAATGTGTTGGTGTGAGATAGATAAAACATAAGATTTGTGCGCTAGTTATGTAAATTTTACCTTAAAATTTAGGTGTTAGATTGGGGAAGACCTAAGAGATGAGCCTAAGCATGTAACAATTAAATACATCATCAAAACTATAGAAAACCAAATCAAAATTTCAAATTTCTGCAAAATAGAAATTCTCAAACTGTAAAAAAACTAACAATTCAATTAAATAAGAACATAGAGGAAGATTGAAACCAAGATTACTTACAATTTCACTATAAGAACTTGAAAAACAGTTAAGCCTAGTAAAAATGCAATCCAAGTGTGTTTGGTCAGTTCCAGCGGAAGGTGCAAGTGTAAAAGAAGAAAGAGAAGGGATTTTGGATGTTAGTTCGATATAAAGACAGGTTTTGACGGCTTTCCAATTGTCACGTGATCTTTAGTTCCTAATTTCTTAATAACTTACATGCTTCACCGTCGATTGCAGTGACAGGAAAGTTGTTTATTAAAGACTGAGGAAACTACAAGATATCTTTCCAATAGGTTAGGCCTGTCAATTTATAATTTGCGATGAATTGAAGGTTTAGACTATCGGTGATTATGTCGAGACCGTCGGAAATGCGGCACACTTATAAGGTATGGTTTAAGACATAGGAAATTCATTGGAAACTCTTTTCTCTTTTAACTCTTGATAAATTGTTAGAAATAAGCTTAGATTTTCCTCCACACATTAGTCCATCTTTTTTTTCTGCCAGTTTCAGCTGTTTTCTCTGTATCTCGACCAAACAAATAAGTAGTTTAATATAAAGTGTGATTGTCATTTACATAAGAAATTTATTTTATAGGTCAATTTTGGATCGAATTTAATTTACAGTCCAGGTTCGAGACTAAGGGCTAAATTTGGATCAAATTTGATCAAAAGTAGATTTCAACTCTACCTTGTAGCAAACTTAAAAAATTAAATAGGCTAAAATTCAAAACCCAAATCAAAATAGGAAGTTAGTTCGATCACCCCGAAAATAGCTTAAAAATAAATAAGTGGAAATTCTAGACTCAAAACCAAACAGCAAGTTATTAAGGCTACTTGAACTCAATTTCTAGTGTCGAGCACTTTTAAACCTACTTTTTCATCAGCCCCACTTCCAAAAGCATTAATATTTGGAACTTTAGAGTATATATGACAAACCTGCTAGGAATTGCTCGAGAAAAATAATGATACTATATTTTTTTTTTCTTGAAAGGAAACCGATATTTGGCAGTGGCTAAAATATCGGTTCTGCATGCGTTGCTTCGCATGATGAGGGCTAGCATTACGTGTCTCTAAACAGACCGATCTCTCACTCTACGGTGGGATCGAACTCGACCTGAGGGACTTACGGTGACCACCGCCACCAATAGCCAGGAACGCAGCACAATGCTACTTTATTATATATATATATATATATATATATATATATATATTTGACATACCTTGGTATCTTATCTATCTATTTAAAAGGATATGGACTGTCATTGCTGTTTCCTCATTACAGGTCAAGCTAAATTTCATATATAGGGAAGCCAATAAGCCAGCTGACTGGCTTGCAAAGCATGCTACTAATACACTTATGGTGGGTAAAGTTCCACACAGACAGCTAGCAATACTTTTACACGGTGATACATTAGATTTACCTTACATTAGATGTATTTAGTTGTTTGTTTCTAGCTGATCCGCAGGAGTTAAGCACTCGCCTCATGGTTATCATGGTTATTATTAATTTCCTGACTCTATATCATCTTTTAATATTGGAGATCTTGATTTATTATGCTTTAGTTTTTTGGGCTGTAGGATAACACATTTGTTTAAGTTAACATTTCTCTTGCTGGGTCTAACTTTATGTTCTGTAAGATGTTTGGCATGGCACAGGTCGTTTGGATCCTAGGAAATGGTTTTTCCTCTATGGAGTGCAGGACATCAGGCTTTGCAAAGTTGTTTTCATTTACAGGATGGCTGTGCAGATTTTCTTTACCCACCAGTGGTTCTGCTGCAGGCTATCTTCATGGTATTATTGCAGTGACGGATCTTTATTTGGTTTTTTGGGCACCTGTTTCTTCTTCCTTCACAACCGTGGTTTGTCATCGTTTTGTTAGGCTCATTTGCTCTTTACTTTTTAATGTTCCTCTTTTTCGTTAAAGTTATATGTTTTTTGCCACCTTTTTGGAGCATTTTGGTGTGAGTTAGTACTTGTGGGAGGTCGAACTCTCAGGGGTTGAGTGGGTATTGTATTTTTTGGTGTTTTGTTTTAGGTAGGGATCGCCCCCCCCCCTTACCAATTTTTTCTAATTAACACGTAGGGAGCCACCGACGTCTTTCTTTCAATATATATATATATATATATATATATATATATATATAGAAATTATAAAATGTTTTGAAGATAATATTTTATATAAAAATATTCTTTAATCAATAGATCATGACTGCCTTTATTGACCCAAGTAATTAAATTTTATAAGAAAAAAATATAAAAATTTTATGTTTTGATTTACAACTTTTAAAAAAATAGAAAATAATGCCTCAAAAATCACTTCAGCGATTCTTTCTATGTCACTTGTATGCTTTTTTAGTTCTGATGTAAATTTCATATATAGTATTCTATCTTGTCTTTCATTAAAAGTATTTTACTAATAATATAATTGAATACAAAACCAAAAAAGGTAGATACTCAAAAACTCACCTAAAAATCCTCCCCACCACACAACCTTTCATATCTTCCCACACCTTCCCAGATATTATTTTATCCAACTCTATAAGTTGTAGGTTCATCTCAGCATTCTTTAAAAAAATTAGGAGTTTATAAATAAATTATTTTAATTAGATAGTTAATTAGGTTATCTTCTAGAATTAATGAAGGCAAATATATGTGGAGTCCATTATGGCTACGTGGGATTGAGGTGGGTAGAGATATTTCCTCCTACTTCCCGTACCTAACAATTTGTTTTGTTCTAGGCAACTACAAAGCAAGAAGGTATCCACCACAGATTGCTGAACTTAGTGTTATGTACTACAGTACTTTTTTTTTTATAATCAATTTAATTCACAAAAAGAATAAAAATAAAATTATTTTATTTAATTAAAAAAGAAAATATTAAGGACATAATAAAATAAAAGACACACACACATATATATTTATAAAGAATGGGTAGAGGCTATTATACAAGCCCCCAACAACTTTCATGTGTCTAACTATTTGAGGACCGCCCTGAGTACCTACATTGGCTAGAAGGGATTCGAAACCATGAACTGAGGGGACTTACAACTTTCAAAAGTAGCTCGTCTAACATGCCACAATGTATATGTCGAACAGTAAAAGACACACACACACACACACACATATATGTAGAGATATAATTATACATAGATATATGTGTACATATATAGTACACATACATAGATAGTATATATATATATATATATATATATATTTTAAAGATTGATAGTGGTCTCTGGTCTCTGGTCTAAGTATTTCTGCTGCTTTTGATTATTGGAAGAATATGGGTAATAGTTTTTTCGTGGCTATTTTTGCTACTGTTTTTTGGTTTATTTGGCTTTCCAGGAATGCTGCTAAGCATCTTAATTCTGTTCCTTCCCTTCCGAATAGTGTTCGACATATTTATAGTTTTTTACTTAATAGTATTAAGCTTTTGTCTCCTATTATGAATTTGCGGGGGAATTTAGCTAGGTTCTTCAGTCTTTTGACTGTGTTGCTATTTCTTCTCATACAACTAATCTCTCTACTGTGCATTGGTTTAGGCCTTCTGAACCTTTCTTAAAGATTAATGTAGATGGGTGTTGGAAGCCTAATTGTGCTAGTATTGGAGGGCTGCAGGAATAGTGTTGGTTCGGTTTTATGCTTGGTTTCTGTAGCACTTGTAGCTTTGAATCCGTTAGTTGCTAAGGCTAACGCTCTTATTTTCGGCCTCTTGGTTGCAAAACTTAATGGTTGGTGATTTATTATTTGTGAGACCGACTTCTTTACTTTTATGGAGATCTCGTGTTTTGAAGGTGGATATACATTGGAGCATCTCTTATCGAGTAAAGACTATCGTTGCTTTTAGCTAAGGATTTGGTTGTTTGGTAATCGCATACCAAGCGTAGTGGAAATATGACGGCTCATTGGGCGGCTAAAGTTGGATTGTCTCGGCCTTCGGTTCATGTCACTTCTGTTTCTCCTCCGGATTTGCTTTTAATTGCTCGCAATGATTTGTATCTTTGATTTTGGAGGTTGGAGGTCCATTAGATTTTTATATATACATGTGTGTGTGTGTGTGTGTGTGTGTCTCGCATTCGTTGTCTAGTTGGAGGTGGGGTCACTGAAACTCCCATCTGGCAAAGGGTCGATGCTCGTTGTGGTGCGTGGAGGTTCGAATTACAGGTACATGGCGCGGGATTCTTATCATAGACCCTCAGCGCATGAGAAATCGATATTTGGGCCTCCGTCAAATATCAGTTTCTTTTAATACATACATGCATACATACATATACATACATACATATATATATATATATATATATATATATATATATATATATATATATATATATATATATATATATATATATATATATATATATATATATATATATATAAATCTTATAATCTCCTCCTTAAAATATCTCTTACAATAAATCCAACCTCCCTTGATTGAACTTTCCACAAGTGCAAGAATGTTGCTACTTTAAGAGAAAATTATATATTTTTTTTGAGAATATTGTTGAGCAACAACTAAGAAGATTGATGTAAATAATTAAAAATTTTAAAATTTTGAATGATTAGTTTCATCATTGAGGTCAGCAATCCCTGTAAAATTATTCTACTTTTCTATCTCAAGCTTAAATGACATCTTGTGAGAAAGGCATACCATTCTACCAAGTACCAAGTCATATTTCCTTGGCCATACGGGCTCTATAATAGAGTATAGTTACATTTCATTTTCAACTTCTATCATTACGGACAATAATAAATGAGATATTTTGAACTTAATTGATTGGCTTTGTAGTGATCAATTCTATCAAGGTTTTGAAGCCAACGTACGGTTCAGATTTTGTCTTTACTTTTGGTCGATTGAGAGTTCTAAAAGTCGATCTAAATTTTGATGCTGGTAATTTTTCAAATATAAATAATAAAACATAATATTTAAGTTATGAAATAAAAAATAAAATTGTATATTTGAATTTTTAAATTTCTAGTATTGATGCAAAATAAAAAATCCCATGCTCTTAATTTTCATCCAAAGCTTCATTCAAACTATGTAAAAAAGTAAAATTTAGGAGTTAGATTTGTAAATATATAGAAATATATTGGTATCTATGAAAATGCCCCTTAATTTTTTTAGAGAAAATTATGACTATTGTTATATATTGTATATTAATTACATTTACATGTACATAATTGTTATACCAGCTTAGCTAAGAAATTAATGATTAGTAACTGTTATTAGAATGTGCTTTGAACTAAGATTTTCTAATTTGAGAGGAACACTCTATACTAACTAGGGCTGTCAAAAAAGCTCGTTGTTCGCGAACAGTTTGTGTTCGCTTTGTCAAAGAATTCGTGTTCGATTCGTTCGATAATTAAACGAGACGAACACGAACAATATTTTTTCGTTCGGTTTGTTAAACGAACCAAAAACGAACAACGATGTGTTCGTTCATGTTCTAATCATTATTGTTCGAAATATAAAATAATTTAAAATAATTATATATAAAAAATTTATGATAATTTAAAAAATTAAATTTTATAAATTATAATATATAATAAATTAATAATAATAATATATTAATATACTATATTAGTAATATACTAATATAGATATTATATATTTATATAATATAAGTTATGTAATTAATATAATATATTATTTATATATATATATATATATTAAGTATTAGCGCTATCAAATTGGCTCGTCTTTCGCGAATAGCTTGTGTTCGATTCGTATTCAACTCATTCGTTAAGAAACGAATATGAACAGTGACTTCATGAACAATTTGGAACATGAGCTTATTTCTAACAAATTAAATTTCAAATCGAACACAAACACAAGCTCTATTCGTTCATACTCGATTCGTTTACACCCCTACTACTAACTTATCCACAGAGGCCTTCAACATTTAAGTGACTCCTATGATTACACATCACTCTCAAGACAACAACAATAAAAAAGTAATAATAAAATCATATGTTTGAGCGCTGAATTACATATCATATGTGAAGTTAGGTGCAAAGTGATTTTATAGGCATATAATCTCTCTCTCTCTCTCTCTCTCTCTCTCTCTCTCTCGACATCATTAAATATATATATATATATATATATATATATATATATATATATATATGTGGTTATGTTAAAAATTAGAGAAATTTACATACCTACCACACAATACTTATGGATTTACATCTCTAGCACTTCAAAATTGATATTTACATTTATAACACCTTCGTGTTACAAAATTATGTAATAAAAGATGTATTTGATTTTTAAAATTTATTGAAAATAATATTTTTGATGTGATATTAAAGATTTCAGTTTTATAAATTAAATATTAATATGCAGTTGTTAGATATGTAAATACATAAGAATTGCCCAAAAAAACTAATAAATTTTAGAATCTCCATAAACATATATAATTAAAAAAAAAACTCATAAATATTTCACATTAAAATGAAGAAAATTTTGAAACATTTCATTTTCTAAAACAAAATTTCTTATCAATATAACAGTACTGTTTGAATTAGGTAAGATTTAGAAGCAGTGTCAGAAGCCCTCATCTTCTACAAAAAACCAAGATGGAATCCGCCCTCCGTTCCAATGGTTGAAGCTTCATAACTGCTTATCATGAGTAGTTGAGTTGATTAAACTTCTTCACTCAAAATAAAAAAAATAAAAAATAAAGAAAAATAATAATCTTCATATATAACATTAGAATAGAACAATATATCTTACATGATTCTGGCTCAGCTCGACACAGATAAGAGCAGAAGTGGGCCAATGGCATTGGAGCAGAATAAATAATAACCGCCCAAACAAGATAACACCTGAATCAGCCCTCATCATCCTCCTTTAATTAATTAGGTATCCCATCCTCATACCTACCATAACCTAATATAATATATCTCCATGAATTTAAGTCTTCCTTTTTTAAAACTGGTAACACAATATCTTCTGATGTCATCATCAGCAACAAGAAGAAAAAAAGTAATAGCCTACCACCATCCACTCTCCTTCCTCTTCCCCCCACCATCATTCTTACCAAATCTCTTCTAGAAGCGCCCTACAAACTTTACTTAACTCCCCCCACCTTTCTCTCTCATAGTCAAACTCTTATATATCTCATCCCACCTCCAACCTCATCAATTGGTGCTTCACAGAGAGACGCAGAAACAAAGAAGACTTCACATCATCATGGGAAGATCGCCGTGTTGTGAGAAAGCTCACACCAACAAGGGAGCATGGACTAAGGAAGAAGATGAGCGCCTCATAGCTTATATCAAAGCCAACGGCGAGGGTTGTTGGCGATCCCTTCCCAAGGCCGCCAGCCTCCTCAGATGCGGGAAGAGCTGCCGGCTTCGGTGGATCAACTACCTTCGCCCAGACCTCAAGCGGGGGAACTTCACCGAGGATGAAGATGAGCTCATCATTAAACTTCACAGCCTCCTTGGCAACAAGTAATTCTTCCTCAATTTTTTAAGCTAATTATTATTATTATTATTATTATTTTCATGCTTTCTTACTGAGATTTCTGAAACAGATGGTCGTTGATAGCTGCGCGGCTGCCGGGCAGAACTGATAATGAGATAAAGAATTACTGGAACACGCACATAAAACGAAAACTGATTAGCAGGGGGATAGATCCGGCGACGCACCGACCTCTTCATGAGATACAAGCGAACAACACGATATCCTTCTTTAAAGGAGATGAGAAAGCGGCGGACTTTGTTAAGCGAGAGGAAGGAGGAAATAAGAGCAGCAGTAGCAGCAGCAGCAGCAGCAGTAATGGTAGCGAAAATATGGTTATGTGGAGGCGGTCCGCGGAGGAGGAGGAGGAGGAGAAGAAGAAGATGAAGTGGCGGTGCCCTGACTTGAATCTGGAGCTCAGCATAAGCCCGCCTTATGAGAAAAAGGAGGAGAGTTGTGATTATGGAGTATTGAATGGTGGAGCTTTGATGCGTCTTTGTTTCAGCTGTAAATTGGGTGTGAAGAACAGTGCTGAATGTAAGTGTGGTGGTGTCTTCCTTGGGCTTAGCAGAGGAGTGCTGGATTATAGAAGTCTTGAAACCAACTGATAGGTTATATATTATAATTTTGTTTTTTTTTTTCTTTTTTAGATGTTGAAATTAGGAATGAGAGTACTTAATTTTTTTTATCTTATTTGTATAATTATTGGCTTATCTACATATATGTTAGATGCTATCTATGTGCCTCCATGAACTGGTTTCTATTGTTAATCTTAGGCTCTATTTTTTCTTCTGGTTTTTACTTAACTTTTTGCGGGTTTTTGTAAGACAAAGAGAGTTTTGCTAACTAACTGAGCAGAAAGAATTGGAGATGGTTAGGTATGGCTCACCTAAAAATTCGGTGGTCAAGTTGGGCTCTTTAAGAAGCGTAAATCATGTGGTCAGTAGTGGTTGGAAGCCTGTAGCACATTACTTGGTAAATACTTAGATGTGTTACAGGAAATTTAGTTCATGATTTGGAACAAAAAAGATTGGATTATTCAAATTAAATAACAAATATAATACTTTCTTATTCAAAATTCAACATTGATTAGTCAAACTGAGACATGCCAAAAGGACATAAAAAGAAAGAAATATATGGTTATCTTCATTAGTTCTCTATCTCTGTGTGTATGTGTGTATAATTTTAAAAGATGGGGAAAATATAAATTGTTTTTGAATAATTTGTACAAGTGTGTACATAATATATTAACTTATTGTTTAAATAATATGGATTTAGGTGAGGATGATCAGCAAAAAGATAGGGCACCTGTATTGGAGCCTTCAAGTCAATGCAATTTATAATCTTATCTCTATGATACTGAATATTAACATCTTCAAAATAAGAATGGATATATTAATTTCATTTATAAGAATGGGTAAAATGGTGCTACTTTATTATTGGTTCTTATCTAGACGGAACCGTCCGTGCCATTGAATTTACTCATGCACATCCATCTGTACACTTTCATCCTTAGGCAAGACATCTATATATATATATATATATATATAAATCCGAAGGCAAATTCATTGATAAAAAAGAAGATCCAAAGTCTTTAGTGAGTGGGTGAAAGGAACCAACTTACAAGGTATACAACACACTCAGTAAAAGTAACAAAAAATATACAAGTATAGTCCAAAACATAAACTAGAAAATCTTTCAAAAAACAAATATAAAAAGATCTGAGGTTATATGGGGAGATGGCTTCTTTTTGGAGTGGAGAGTCTGCATGGGAGCTAATTTATCCAACACTGTAGGCATAGCAGGCATTGGGAATCCAAATGACCGCGATACTACTAGCATAAACCCAAAATAACTCCTGAATCCAACCACAAAAAAACTACCTGCTATAAAGTCAAAATAACACCATGAATGTCGTGAACTCGCCGAGGAATAACAGGAAGTATCACGGAACTCGCCGAGGAATAACACGAAGCAAAGCCGCAGAATACTACTAATACTACTTGAGATACTACCGCAGATAACACCAAGTGCGAGTTGAGAATAACCATGGAGTACCACCAACGATAACACCAGAAATCTGCGGCGCTATATGAGCTGGAATAACACCACGCACGGGATACAACCAACAATAACGCCTTGAATAACCCCCATGAAACGCGACACCAAAAATAGCAGAATACAACCAACACTAACACTGCGAATAACACCCGCGGAACGCATTAACACCAAAAAAACAGCGGAGCCTAGAGAATAATGCCGAGAATAAAACCATCAATAACACCGAAAATACCACCTCCAGAGCGTGTAATAGCACCACCACCATGGATAACACTGCAAATACCACATCCGGAGTGCAGAATATATCCGATGATAACACCACCAAATTGTAAAAAATCTTGTCCAATGAGCCAGCGTGTAGACATTGAGAGGATATTTAGAGATCGTTGTGCATCCTATGAAGATGGAGGAGTTTGTTAAGAGAATTGGGTTGTGTGAATTATGTAAGTATGTGTGTGTGTGTGTTCTTAAAGAAAAAAGAAATGGGGAGAGAGAGAATAGTGATTTGATAGAGTTTTGACGATTTCAAAAGAGCATCCCATAAATTTGGGATGATATATTGATACGTGTGACCTTAAAGGACTATGGGGTGCTCTTTTTTATCGGCATAATTTTTTATAGTTAAGTACACATGTGTGATATTTTATACTATACATGATTTAACAAAAAAATTAATCCAGGGAGCGATCCTAATCATATACAATGGGCTTAAGCACAATGGAAAATATAACTAGTGATACAGGCATAGTGCTGTAAGAATATGGCTCTTATAATTCACAAAAATGGGAGGATCAAATGTTTAGGCAAAAACGTCTGTATATGCCTTATCAAAGGGAATGAATAACATGAAGGCTAGTGATCACATGACTTGTACCTTACGGATGGTGGACATAGCCAAAATATATATAATTATATTTAAAATCCTAATATCAAATTTTAATACAATATAAGGCAAGTTCGCGGATGATTCAGGAAAATGGTTGATTATATTCTCATTCAATGGATCATATGGCATGAATATAATTAAGAGTTTGATATAACGTAGAAATAATATAACGAGGTTCTTCGAGATCTATATGTTGACATAACTCAAAAGCTATACGGTATGAATATATGTCAATCAGTACTGATTGTTGACTACATCTACAGATTTATAACTACGGAGTACATACCGAAATTCTCTGATACCACTTCGCTCGTAGGTAACAATGAATAAAAAATTATCATTTTTTAGTTTATATGTATTTCGAAGATTAAGAATTTATTAAACATTTTGTTATCTTTTTTTATAGGTTTTCTAGAGTACCTAACCAATGGTAAAAAAAGCAAGGTTTTAAATATTGGATGGAACATGGCTTACCCAGATAGCTCAAGAATAATTTTGAATCAAATCAATGAAAATTGGTATTAAAATTCGGTCGAACTAGTCTCGATTATATAGAACCAATTAATCTAAATTATATATTTAATTATCTTTAATTCTCAATTAATTGGTTACAAATAACTATATAATATTTAATTTAATAAATTAAATTAATCAAATATATATATGTATGTATGTATGTATGTATATGTGTGTATATATATATATATGTTTCAAATTAATTTAGTATATATAAATATATATTCATCTAATTATAATGCATATACAATTATATCTTGGCCGGCTTTATATAAAATATGTAAATTTATAATTAGTCAATTTATTACTTGTATTCAAGTTATATTTATTTTTTTATATATTTATCATATTATTATTATTATTATATTTAAAAATATTATTATTTATTGTCTCATGTAGACTCTAGATATAAATTTGGCATATTTATCATATATTTACCCCAATTCAACTCCTGTTGAATCTTTTGAACCTTCAACTACTCATTCTTCATATTCAATGAACTAGGCTTTTACAGTCATATAAAAAAGCATGCAAACATAAGCAAAATCATAAAAATACAATAAATCTCTAGATATCTCCTAAAAATAATAAATGAACAATAAGCAAGAAGGAAGAGTACGATACATTAAACAACGAACCGGTCTCCTACCATAGTCTTTATTACAACTTTGCCTAACAACATACATATGGCAATTACATGTTTTATTATATTAATTGAGTACCTATATAATCCTTTAGTATCGTACAATTTATTTCAATCAATTTAAATACAAGGCTTTCAAATTATATTGCATGGCTCTCAAACAATTAGATTCTTTACTTTTTATTACATAAGAAATAAATAGTTTCATGCAGACCTTTGATGGAAAATTTACTTGAAAGGTAGAACCCATATGGGTGCATGTGTGAGCAGGGCCTATATGCATCCAAGATAGGAAAACTACCATAGTATAAACTTCAAACTACTCCGAATCATTAGAAGCATGTGTAGCTTTGTTGAAGTAGGAAACCTAAATGAGATGAACTGATAGTGCTTAGGTTACTTTATTTGGGATCAATGCAAAAGAAATATGAGAAAATTCCGAGATCAAGTGTTCTTAAATATAGGTTCTTCCATTTCGATTAACACATATACCACAAGTCAAATATGATTGCTACCATATATTGGCGCTATACAGAAATAACACCGATGCGAATATTGTGAACTTTCAAATAAATTCCATAATAACTCAAATATAAATGTTGAAGATAAACCTCATATTATAAGGTCAAATTTCTCATATATTTTGAGCAAGAATTAAAACTACATCAAACTTTGTACTCATCCAATAAGTGTTGTGTTCATTTAACCATGCCTTCTAAAAGTTTTAAGACTATTAATTATGTTACTACTTGATCATAGATACAATTCATAATCATATAGATTGCCGATATAGATTTTGTAGTAATAGTACATACAATTGGGTGTATGATCCAAATTTTAATAAATTTATAAGAAAACAGCTAGAAATTGCTTAGAGACATATTTTAATAGTTATGAAAGAGTTATAGTTCGTCTGTTCAGTCCTGGATTGCCCTTTGGTAAGATATGTCTCGAGAGTTAGAATCGAGAGAGAATGAGGAAGACTGAGAGAGAGAGAGAGAGAGAAAGAGTGGATCAGTCAGAAAATTTCAAGTAGAGAAGTAGGGGGAAAAGTAAATTTATTCATCTTCTGCCCCTTTTAATAGAGACCTATTAGTAAATTTACCAAAAGGAGGGAACGATTGTGGAAACTGTCCTTAATGCAGTTAGTGTTAATTGGCCAAAGTGTTTGAGTTTGGTCGACTGAGACGACCGGTTGTGTGACTATTGGTTTTGTCAAAAAAAAAATCGGTCGGACGACTGATTGCAACTGAACATCCTTGCAAAGAGTTTAAGTAACTGAGACCGTAAGCGTGGTCCGCCGATTGGATCCACCTACATTGCCTGTCAGCCAACTTCATCAAGCGATTAGTCGTCAAGTGAGTGGTTCATATCATTATTCTTCAGTTAGATGTTTCAATTGTTCGGTCATTGACCTGAGCCGCAATTACGCAGATATATATATATATTCAAAAGTTGGCAAAAAAACTCGGCACGATGTATATTTTAGCTTCTAGTGTGAACAAATCAAATGATTTTAAAAATAAATAATAATTTTTCACACTATGGGTACTATGCAAGTATATGTATCGTTTCAAATAATATGAAGCTTTCTTTGAAAATCCCAATGCCGATCCCACAGAGACGTGATAACTTTTTATAATGATTTAGAAAGACTTATATTGAAATTGCAGAGAAAATTTATAGGAGAAGAATGTTGAAGTATTTTAAAAAGATTAGAACTAAATGTATGCAAGATCTCCAAGCAGAAAGTAAGTGTAAATTTTCTAAACTGACACTGTTTGAAAGAAAGTTCAAATGCTATAACAAGATCTTTGCCTTGCAAAGAGATCATAATCAGTGTAGAATTTTAATGTTTAAAGATAAAAATAGTGTATTATGACAAGTAGGAGGATACTCATTCTTTACTCCCTCTCGGCACTAGTAAAGGTCATTGGCTAATGTAAGGTTTGTTCCAATTTGTGTAGTAGTGCTCAGTAGATTCTTTCGACGCACCTCCAGCTTACCCATTGTGCCCTCTCTGTAGGACTTACTAGAGACCCTTAGATCTATAATCTAAATCGAATTGATAAAAAATTTAGCCTGTCACCCTAGAAACATCAATTCTACGCCTATCAAAACTTATCTCCCTATTTTGCACTATCGTTAGATTTTGGTCGCCCTCCACATAAGATTAGTGTAGCACTAACTAGTTGGGTGAAATCATAGCCCTTTCGGCACAATATGTTTCACAATGTATTTTAACTCCATAAGTAGCCATTTTACAAAATCAATGAAGGACTGGTGAAAATACCATTACAACTTTTAAATTAAAAAGAAACCATCAAATCATTCTCATCTTGCACATAATTAATTATCTTAGCAAGGAGAAAGAAAGAAAACTACTCTGAATTCATGGAGATAACTCAAAAACACATATATTTGTATAGATGATCAAGTTGACATAATAAAGTAGAACTCAAACAAAAATTCACAATACTTATCTTTAGGCTTCTACCCAAGAAAACTCTAAAGTTCCTTTACTACTCTTAACTCCATAAGACTCACACAAACACAAGCACTAACCACACTCTCACTATGGTGGTCTCACTCACTAAACTCACACTCGACCCTCTACAAACACCCCTAAAAATCTCTCCTCTCTTTTCAAAAACTCCCTTTCAGTCCAGAATTCATTCTAATATAAAAAACTCTGAAAATAACCAAGGTTTTCTTCAGGCACCTCTTCTAAATTCATCCAAATTCAATGTACATTGCTCAAACTGACTCTGGCGCCTAAGCGCCCAACTGTGGCACCTAGGCGCCACTCTTATAGAAGCTCCAAATAACTACTCTACGTCTGGCACTAGATCTGTCGCCTGAGTGCCCAACTCGTTTGGACTCTAGCGCTTAGGTGCCAAAAGTGGCGCTTAGGTGCCAGAAGTGGTGCTTAAGCACTAATGCTCAGTGACACCATATTCCCTCCAATTTTGCACTTTTTCCTTTAAATTCAATTCCATGTATCTGAAACCCAAAAAATCCAAAATACATTTCATTAAAGTGTAATATCATAAAAAAAAACATAAAAATGCTCGTATAAAACAAATAATTTTAAGGCATATCAATTCCCCAAAACATAAACATTACTCGTCCTCAAGTAACCGTTTTACTATGTAAAAATTTATAACTCATGGTAGTGGCTTTTACTTAAAGATTTCCATAGTTTTTGTCCTATAAATGCATTAGTGAGACTTTATAAAAAAATTTAATAACTCATGTTAAAACTAAAATATAAGAATATTTAGTAATTAAGTCAAAGAGTTTTGAATTTCTATTCATTTCATGAATAAATGTAATTTATCATACTTATGAATCTTAGAAAAATTAAAAGAAAAGAATTATATGAGAAATCTACTAGTAAAGATGCTAATACATTAAGAATAAGTTCATAAATATAATTAAGCATTTTTCCTTAAGATAATTCAAGTGAAACCAATTTTTAGTTAGTCATCTCCTCAAGCTTCTCCCCATATATCTTTCATATAATTCAAGTGAAACCAATTTTTATTTAAGGATCATTTTCAATTCTTTTTTTTATTTTTTTTATGTGAGGATTATTATATCTGGACAGCCTTTAATGATTTTGAACTTCACTATCCTCTTCTTAAAGTTAAAAACATCTCACATCTCTTTACTTTATAATGTGTATTAGTACAAAAATAATCTTTTTATAGAATCTCTAATTCTTTTTATAAGTGTAAATCTAAGATTCCTAATGTTTGAAAAATACAATTTTCTTTGCTTTGAATAGTAAAAACATAATCTTATACTCTTATATTAAATATCTTAATTTCAAAATTAACCTTTATTATCTAAAATATTTAGTTAAGTCCACTATGATATTTATAAAATAAAAAATATAACTATTTAAAGCTAACACCACATACCCCATGTAATGTTAAAATAATTTTAAAAATATGGTTTGCTGAGGACAAATAAGGTCTTAGTTTTAGAGAGTTTTTTCCCTTCCCCCAAACTTAAATTTTTAATTAATTTAGAACATTTCAGTTCATAAAAAGCATGAATAAAGAGAAAGATCTAAATGATTCTAAATAGAAGAACGGTAGTACAGGTACAAGTAGTAATAACAAGTGCTGAGCAGTAGTAAATCTAAAATCAACATGTATAGTAATAAAAGCACAAAGTAAAAGACTACTTTAGCGCACAAATAATATAAAATGGAGCAAGAGGAAAACAATAATGCAATAAAATAAAAATGTGCAGTACTACAGTCCAACATATATAAATACCTAATGTGATTAATCAAAACAAAAAAACACAAAAATCCAACAAAAGTACTCCAAGTTATTAACAATGTAAATCAACATATAAATGATTTAAAGTAAAAGAATAACTATATAATCATTTCCCTAATAAACATCATCATTATCATTTGCATCCTACTCCCTGTGAACTTCACATCTAGGACATGTGGGAAACTCAACTGAATGATCACCCCTCATGAACTTCACTAATGTCTCATCAAAGGTCGCATCATAATCACTCTTCTTTTGCAGATATTAATCATTGTGGTCCAATTTTTCTTTTAATCCTTGCATCTTATTTTGTAATGAAAGGATATCTCCCTACTGTATAATTAATTGCTTAAATGCAGTGTCCATAATAGGAGTTATATTAGATGCAGAAAGTCTCGAGATTGAAGAAGATGGTGCATTGACAGCTCTACCTTGAGATTTTCCATAAGCATCTACATTAGCTCATCCAATAGGCTTTAGTGGCTGGACCAACTCCTCCCACGGCTCAAATCTAACTCCCGATTGTTTACATAAAGCAGAAATGAGAGAAGGGTAGCCTAAACCTGCTGTGGTTCCTCCTCTAGAAAAAAGAAAAATGCTCCTATAAATCAGAGAGCCAACATCGATGGGCATCAACATCTGAATGCAGTAGTTCAAAAGAACCCTATCTCGAGTCACTTCACTCAAATGATTGGAAGGGAGAAGACAAGCAGATATATAATAATGCCAAGCCATAGATCTGGCATTCAATGTGGAAGAAGTAAAGTTTATTTTTTTATTATTTATCACCTTCCAACTTTCACGTCCATCAGTCATTTATGCCATTACTTGTCAAGTTATCCTTCAGAAGGATCAAACTCAGAATAAAAGCAGTCAGTCACATCATATAACTGAAACAATGTGTTGATTCGAATAGGATTAAAATCCACTTGCCACTCTCGAACAAAAACCAAATCATCAGATTCTTCTGGGAGATTCGCATAAAATTCCCAAACAACAGAAATCACGATAACAACATAAAAATAGCAGAAACATTCCCAGCTCCGAGCAACAATAAGAATTTCAACAGAACTGCCAAGAGAAAGAAATGCTTGCTCTTGAATAAGCTTCTTTGAAATAAGAGTTTCATTATATCGATCTTCTGCAACACGACTAACAAAACTTTTAGAATAAAAGAACTTTTGCCTTTGCCCCACTTGATTTAAGGAGCCATTTATTAATAAAAAAAATTGAAAAAAATATACAAATAAATTCCAAAATCAATTTCTATGGACTCCTACAAGTGTTTTCCAAGTAAAAAATTCATACACTATGCATTCTCCACCATTTTCTCCCAAAATTTCTTTTTTTTAAGCATGATCATAATGTGGAGAAAATACATGGTGAAAATCAAAATTTCCAAAGAAAAAGTAACAATGATGATAATCTCCAACATTTTTTATCAAACAAATCTTTAAAATCAGCAAGGTCGGAGAAGCCCTGGCTGCAAAATTACGAAAATAGAGGAGAAAGATGAAGCAAAGTGAAGGAATGCGTGAACCGGTCTAGGAATCGGCGTAAGTTGTTTTCCGCTGGTTCGGCGCCTAGGTGCTAGTTTGGTCTCTTAGGCGTCAGTGCACAACGGTCCAGATTTTGTAATTTGTTTTCATTTTCAAAAGAGCACATCAAATCTAAGAATTTTGAACCCTAATATGACAGATTCAACCATCATTTTGATAGTTAATTGGCTTTGCCAACTTTCCAATAATTGTGTGCACAACTAAAATTAATTCAATCCAATCATTCAAGCACACTAAAACAAGTTTTAACAACACACACTTGAAACTTTTTCTTATAATAATCATAATTTTAATACAAATTGACATCACATCACATTAACAAAAGCAAATATGAATATGAAAAACAAATCGGTAGTGCTTGAGTCGCTTTAATTACAACATCGGCACACAACTATTCAATACTTAACATTATTTTTACTTTCCATTAGTGAAGAAGCCGTGATCTCAATGTTCGAATGCTTTTTCCACTCCTCTCCTCTACAACACTTAGGAATGAAGAATATTGCCTAAAATCCCATCCATAGCCAATTAAATAGAGAAGGAATGGCTAAAATACAAAATTTGGTGGTTTTTGGGAGTTATGCGAACAGTGGCGCCTACGCACAAATTTGGACGCTAAGGCGCTGGTACTGAAATATTCCAAAAGTCCAAATTCTAGTCCCAACCTCATTTTGATCAATAAATTATTATTTCGTACCAAATTTAACTTGTATGACTCAATATAGCATCACAAACTTGACATAACAATAATTACGAAACAAATTAATCCACACTGATAACTATGGACTGTCTGTCACAAAACGCTTGGTTTACAGTTGTCAGCCTGACGTATCCAATGTTTTACTCAGGTTGATCATGCATCAGGATCTCCTCAAATGTCAGACTATTTTCACTTATATAAGTTTTTAGTCTATGTTCATTTATTTTAATCATTCTTCCAGGTTTTGGATCTTCAATTACAACAACTTCATAAGGAAAGAATTTTATCACAATAAATGACCCAACCTCATAGACTTAAATTTTCCTATAAATATTTTCAATTTTGTATTATATAGTAAAACTTATTGTCTATGCTCAAAATATCTTTTCAAAATTCTTCACTCAAGCTATATTTTCATTTTATCCTAATAAATATTGGCATTTTCATAAGATTCATTCCTTATTTGTTTAAGCTCATTTAATTTCAATAATCTCTCTCTCCAGCTTCTTTCAAATTATTATTAAATTCTTTTATAGCCCAATAAGCTTTATACTCAAGTTCAACTAATAAGTGACATGTTTTTCTAAATATTAGCCTATATGTTGACATTTCTATAGAAGTTTTATATGCAGTCCTATAGACCCATAATGCGTTATCCAATCTGGCAGACCAATCCTTCTTGTTAGGATCAACAATTTTCTCCAATATTTCTTTAATATCATGATTGGACACTTTAGTTATACCACTAGTATGAGGATGATTGGTTGTGACAATTTTGTGCTTAATTCCAAGCTTTTGTGTCATAGTTCCCATTGTTCTATTCTTAATATGACCACCCCATCTGTAATAATTACTCTCGGTATTTCAAATCTAGTAGAAATATTTTTTTAAAATTTTGCAGCACTCTTAGCATCACAATGAGGTATATCAATGGCTTTAATCCATTTATAAAAGTAATTCACAGCTATCAAAATATATATTTTTCTGAAAAATGATATAAAATGGTCCCATAAAATCTTTACCCCAAGCATAAAAAATTTCAACTTTCAAAGTGAAATTTAGGGGCCTTTTATTTCTTATAGAAATATTGTATACTCATTGAGATCGATCATATGCTTTTGTGAAAGCATTAACATCCTTGAATAAAATAGGCCAATAAAAGCCAGTTGTAAAATTTTAAATGTGGTTTTATCAACTACATAATGTCCCCTAAAATCTGATTTGTGACATTTTTGAATAATTTCTCAGGTTTCTTCCATTGGTACACATTTTTGAAAGACTAATTCCTTGCATTGTTTATATAAATATGGGTAATACCAAAAGTAAATTTTTGAATCAAGTATGAACTTTTTCATTTGGTGGCTATCTAATCCTTTGGGTAAAGTGTTTCTAACTAAATACTTAACTGTAACAGCATACCACTGAATTCACCATTTAGTAATCTTATATAGTTGTTCATCAGAAAATTTTTTATTTATTTCATCATTAAAATCACTATTATTTTTATGTTCAAGCCTTGATAAATGATCAACTATTTAATTATCAGTACCCTTCCTATCCACTACTTGGAAATCAAAGTGTTGCATCAAAAGGACCCATCTAATAAATTGTGGTTTTGCATCATTCCTCATTATTGAGTATTTAATAGCAGAATGATCAGTATGCACAATACATTTCATATTAATAAGACAAGTTCTAAATTTATCAAAAGCATAAACTATAGCTAATAATTCCTTTCAGTAGTGGTATATTTAATTTGGGCTTCATTAATGGTATTACAAGCATAGTATAGAACTTTAAAAACTTTATCATATTTTTTGTCCTAATACTGCCTCGATAGCATAATCACTAGCATCACACATTAATTCAAATGATTTTTTCCAATCAGGTGAAACAATAATAGGCGTACTAATTAATTTTTTATTTAATAAATTGAGGCATTTGGGCATTCCTTATTAAAATCAAAATTAGTGTCTTTTTCTAAAAGTTGACATAAAGTCTTATAAATTTTTGAAAAACTTGAATATACTGCATATATAACCCAACATGTCACATAAAACTTCTTATTCCTCTGACAGACGTAGGAGGTAGTAATTCAGCTATAACTTGAATTTTTACTGGATCTACTTCCATACCATTTTAAAAAATTTTATGTTTTAACACAATTCCTCCTACAACCATAAATTAACAATTTTTCCAATTAAGAACAAGATTAATTTCTTTGCAGTGTTTCAGAGCTCTTGTTAAATGATCTAAACAAGAATTAAAAGAGGTTCCAAAAACTAAGAAATAGTCGATAAAAACTTCAATTCCTTTCTCAGTTAAGTCACAAAAAATAGACACAATACATCTTTGAAAAAGTTACAGGCGCATTACATAAACCAAATGACATTCTTCTAAAAGCAAATGTATTATATGAACTAGTAATTGTGGTCTTCTCTTGATCCTCAAGAGCTAAGAGTATTTGGTGGTATCTGAAATATCCATCCACAAAGTAAAAATAATGATTCCCAGCTAGTCTATCCAACATTTGATCCATAAAATATAAAGGAAAATGATCTTTTCTAGTGGTGAGATTTAATTTTCTATAACCAATACAGATTCATCATCCAGTGACTTATCTAGTTGGAATTAATTCATTCCGCTCATTAACAACTACCATCATTCCTCCTTTTTTTGGAACATAATGAGTAGAAACTAACCCAATAACTGTCAAAAATAGCATAAATAATTCTAGCATCCAACAACTTTAAAATTTCTTTTTTAACAACTTATTTCATTATAGGGTTCAATCTCCTTTGAGGATTAGCCCTAGGTTTAGGATTATCTTTCATCAAAATTCTGTGCATACAGATTGAATGGCTAATTCCTTTAATATCAGCTTCTGTCCATACAAAATATTTTATGATTTGTCAATGTTTCCAGTAGTTTTTCTTCCCATTCTTCAGTCAAGTCTATTCATCTTCCACATCCAGGTCTTGCTGATGATACAGAGTGAAACTAGGGCAAGTAGAGAATTAAACATTAGGATCACCCCTCATGAATCTGACCATAGCTTCATTATAAGCAGGATCATATTACATTTTACTCAACATAAAATCATAATTATATGTATTTCTAGCCTCCAAATCTTTAATCTTATTCTGAGTTGTAAAACATCTCCCTGCTGGATCATAAGTTGTTCCATAATACCATGAAGAGTAGGAGTACTAGAAGTAGATGGAATATCACATTTACTACTCATAGATCTCCATCCAACATGAGATTCATAAGTCTGAATATTAGCCTTTCCAATAGGATTTGGAGCCACAACTTTCTCTTCATCCCTTCCAAAATCAACTCCTGGTTGTTCACATAGAGAGAAAATCAGGGCAGGATGCCTTAAACCACCAGTAGTCTCACCCATAGCAATAGCACGGATATTTTGATATATGATAAAGACAATATTAATCATTTTTGTTTGTTGAATACAAAAATTTAAAATGGCTCTATCCCTAGTCACTTCGCTATGGTGATAAGTAGGTAATAATCTTCTAGAAATGAAATAGTGTCAGGCTTTAAATGAAATATTAAACTTTGAAGCAAAAAAATTACCGTTTGATTGTGCTTCATCTTACAAACTCCTTTCCATCAGGCAGATAAGAAATCACTTCATCTAAAGTAGCATCAGTTGTACTGAATCTGGTGTACTCACAAATAAAACCCTTAACTGGTAGAAAACATTAATTCAATCTGGGATAAACTCTACCATTTTTTTCACGTACAAAAATACGATCCTTTGAAGTTTCCCTTAGAATAGCGTAGACCTCTCGCACTATGCCAACTATAGCCTCAGCGGTAAAGTAGCAAAAATTTTCCCCCAAATGTCGATCAACAATCACCTATTCAACGACTCTGTCTGGACTTTGGAAAGCTCGATACCGAACAATCTTCTTTGTTGAAAGTAAGGTATTATAGTGGTATTGAGCTTTTATATACAAAAATATCTTCTCATCAAAATCTAACTTCCTCTTCCCCTTACTCATTCTTGGAGCTCTGGTAAAATCTATGAAAGTGCAAATAAACTCAAATAAATTCAAAGATAACAATGTATTAGAATTCAAAGATCATTCTAATGGGTAAAATTTCCACCATGGATTCATTCAAAGTTTTCTCCAATAACATAAAAAATTTTATATCTCCAAAATGTAGGAGTAATCTATGGTGAAAATAAAAAATTTCAATTGCAAAGTAAAGCTCTTACTAAGAGAAGATTAAATGCAAGTTATTTTCCTCTTCAAATTGCCTCAAATCCGAGTTTAATCAAGCCCTAGAGGGAGTTTTCGGCCTAGGGTAGAGGTAGAAGACGACTAAAAGGGGTAAAAATGGTTTTACCCGAAATGATTTTGTGATTTTTAAGAGAATCTAGAGTTTCAGCTTTCGGAGGCACAAACGCTGCCCAGAGCAGTTTTTTAGATTTTCAGGTTTTCACAAATTTAGCCAATTCTTCATCACGCCATCATTTAATTAGCCTTACTAAACATTAATTTTCATCATTAAGTAGTCTACTAACAATAATTTTCACAAACAAAACAAAACTTCACAATTATACATAAAATCCAACACTTAAAGGTAAATATTCCAATCTACACTAACATAAGTGATGCAAGCTACACAACATAAAAATTCAGCGTCGAAATCAAACTATAATACCCTAACACTAAAAATTAAATAGCAAACACTCAAGAAAAGCATAAAGTGTCTTAAATTGAAAGCAAATCCATAACAATCACACATAAAAACATATAAGTTTAATTACTAGAAATCCAGTCTTCAGAGTCGCTACTCCTTGTCATCATTAGTACTACCTTCTCATCGAATGTCTGTTATGTTTTGGTGATGCACATAAAGGTTGTAAAAAGGTTGGTACAAAAATTCATCGATCAAATCTTCTTCGATCCAAGAATTGTTCTTAAATATACATATCACACCTTCTTCAATGCTTCCAATGTGATCAAAATGCTCCTTCATCCTCCAATCAGGATGATCAAATAATTCAGAAATATTATTAATTGCATTCAAAATATTCTGAACTTCTTTCTCTAATTTCTTGATCCTTTTGAGAATAACTTCTAAACTATCAAGAATGCAAGGCCGTAAAGGTTTTGAACTCTGAGATGGTTGATCCAAAACAATGCTCATATCATTTTCCTCCCCATATCCAATGCAGTTATAGTAATTAGATGGGTCCATAGGCTTCCAAGACAAAAGAACTTTCTCCCAATGTTCATAAGGCACTTGTGATTGACTACAATGCAATAATATGGTAGAAGGATGTCCCAACCCATAAGTAGATCCATGCACAATCAAGCCCAAAACAAATTTTATAATTATATAACCCACATCAATATGTTTTCGCATTTGAATGAAGTAGTTCAGAATGACACTCTCCTTTGTAACTTTACTAATTTTCATGTTAGGGAGTAACTTTACAGAAATAAAGAAATTCCATTGCTTTGATACATGATTCAAGAGTGTAGAAGAAAATCTTACATGTCCGTCATCTCTTGTCTCCCAATTTTTACTTTCATCAGTCAAGTACCGATAGACTTCATTCATGATATCTCTTGTGGGGATTAAATTTGTGTAGTGGCAAATTGGAACACGTTCAATCATAATCAAATCATTTATTCTTGAATGAGTAAATGGTACCCACCTAACTCAAACATAGACGACTCTTTGGTTGATTCCATAAAGATTTGCATAAAGTTCTTCCACCACAAAAATGACTACCACAGCAGTAGTGTAGCACAGTACTTTCCAACGCCTTTGCATAATCTTCTCTTCCACTCGAGTACTTGGATTACTGAATCCTCGTTTCATGAAGCCTATTTCCTTGATTAGTTTCTTCTTCACAAGAACTTTGCCATAAAGTTTTTGGACCTCAAAACAGATGAATTTTCTTCTATTGAAAATTCCATATATTGTAGTATTTTTGGAATTGGAAACCATGGAATTTGTCAAATGGTGAATCTCTTTCCATTTTTCTGTCCCAATTGGCTTTAAAATGAGTTTAGGAAGTTATTTGGGGAAGAAATCACCCAAAAATCACCAAAACCCACTTTTTCAACGAAATAAATTCGTCCTAGTAACTGCAGCATCGTCAGCACCGCAATTGGGCGTTGTTGGCGCCCAGTCTATGTATGATGGCACCGTCGGTGCCCATCTCAGCCCTATCGGCGCCTAGAGCAGGTCTACTCACCGATTCATTTTTTGTCCGAATAAATTCTAAATCTTCCATTAAATCCAATAATTGACATCATATAAGGCATAAAAGAGTGTGTAGGACTCCAAAGAAATATTAAATCATAATATTATCAACAATAACAACCAAAACAAAGCAAAATAACAAACATAACTATGGGTTGCCTCCCATAAAGTGCTTGGTTTAACGTTGTCAGCCCGACGTATCCAATTTTTACTTAGGATGACTCAATAATAAAACCTTTTTAAAATGTGATCATTGCTCCTTATACTAAGGTTTTAATATGTGCCCATTAACATTAAATATATTCCCAATTTTAGGATCTTTAATGTCAATAGCTCCAAAATAATAGACTTTAATAATAGTGAATGGTCCTAACCACATAGACTTCATTTATCCCGGAAATAATCTCAATCTTGTATTATATAACAACACTTCTTGTCGAGGTTCAAATTTCTTTTTTAATATCATATGATCATGTGAGATCTTCATTTTCTCTTTATAGATTTTAGCACTATCTAATGCTTCATTCCTGATCTCTTCAAGTTCATTTAATTGCAACAATCTTTTCTAACCAAAATCCTTTAAATTGAAAGTAAATTTTTTAATAGTCCAATATGCTTTATGTTCCAATTTTACTAGCAAGTGGCATGTCTTTCCAAAAATTTGTCTAACAGAGACATTCCTATAGGAGCATTATAAGTTGTTCTACATGCCCACAAAGTAGTGTTTAGTCTAGCAAACTGATGCACCCCTGAAGTGTGCTGTTTTTCACCGTGTTTTATGTTTGTATGTATGAGCACAAACTAGAGGTTCTATGCAAGTATACATATCGTTCAAGTAATGCAGGGCTCTAGTGGAGTCCCATTTATCGATCCCACAGGGAAGCGAGGTAAGAGGTCCTTAGTCAAATTCTAGTCTACTACTATCAAACTTTAGTTTGGAAGGTCGATATAAGTGGTTTTTCTATCAAGTTCTCCTAAAGGTAAGCTTAAGTTTAAAATAACTAATAACTACTCCTAAAGGAAAATAATAATTATAAAGATAACCCTTTCTGGAAGAATTGTTTTGGAGAATTTTGAGATAATAAAAACTATTATTCTTATGTAGTGAATTAGATAATGTATAGGAATGAGATACATTAAATATTATATGTGCCAAATAGGATAAATCTTATTCTTTACCCTTTCCGAGAGCTATAAAAAAAATTGGCTAATCCAAGATTTGGTCCCTAAATATGTGGTTAGGCTGGGAGGATACTGGCTCTCACTTTAGAGCTCCCATTTCCCTTCGCCTGAAGGCTAACTCTCACTTTAGTTACCAAACAATTAGAAAAAATTGGAGATTTTAGTCTGTCACACATCTCCAATTCTACACCCATCAAAGTATATTTCTCTATTTATTGCACCCAAACTCCATGAACTACTTCACTCATTCATGGACATTGAATGTGGTTCCACTTTGTTGAGAATTACACCGCCCTTTCGGATCTTAATACAATTACAACAAATTTTAACACTACAATGGGCCCTTATTGTAATGTAAATGAAATGCAAGTAAAAACCATCACATTTATAATTAAAATTTCTTTAAACATGCATCCCAATATCATAAACATGAAACCTACTCATTGAAAAAGAAAAGTAGAATGAAAATAATGGCATAATCTTCAAATGTGACTATTTCCAAATAAAAGAAAGAGTAAGAGAAAGACATCACAAAGCACGAAGAAAACAGAACAAAAAACTTCATTTCATTAGAGTAAATCTACTACATAAGTGTTTACAAAATCATAAGATAATAAAGAACATAATACTTACCTTTTTCCCTTTCAAAGACAGTTGAAAATATCTCCCACAAAGTCTCTTGCTGATCCATGCAATGCTAGTATAAACCTTTACGGATTCTCTCAAAATCCCCTCTCCAATCTCTCTAGAAAAGTAGAAATCTACATTTCTACTCCAATTCTAATATCTCTAAGCATTCTCCACATTTTTCCTAACATTCCTCTCTTTTTTCTGACATCAAATCACTTATTTAAAGTGTAAGGATGAATTTCCCAAAAGTTGCCTCAAGAAATCCCTCCAAAAAGCGTCCAAATTCAATGTATACAGCTAATAACCATCCAAAATCTCATCCAAACTATCTCGGGTGCCATCGGCGCCATATTTTCGTGGCTCTCGGGTTTCTGGCACTATCGGCACCCTATCAAGCGTCGTTGATGCCCATTCTGAGCAGCTTCACCGTTTTGCTCTATTTGGCTTTGTTTTAGCTCTATTTATCCCCGTTTTAGTTGTGTTGCATTCCTAACATCTTCACGTACAAGATAAGCATAAAAAACTTTCTTTAAAGTGTAATCTCATTCAAAAATATTCAAGGAGTGTAAAAGAGATTATGCATGGAAAGACTTATCGAAATGTGTCGTGCCAAAATTTACTTTTTTGCTTGTTTTTTCTCTAAAGTGCACCGTTCTTGCTTCTTTTTCTCAAAAAGTCCATTTATTATACCTAAAACCAAAAACTTACAAAATATATTCCTTTAAAGTGTAACATTATTAAAATTAAAAAATCAATCATTATTCAGGTGTGTCAACTCCCCCAAACTTAACTGTTACTTGTTCTCAAGTAACACTATAACTTAAAAAAATAAATTTATTGATTTGAGGTAGTGGGTTTGAATAGAGTTTATTATAATTTTCTCTCATAATTATTAAAGTGGAACATAGGAGAAATTCTAGCAAATCAACCTAGGACTAGAGTGTAAGAATATCTCATATTCAACTTAGGAATCTTGATTTTCTATTTACTTCAAAAATTATTAAAAACTTGTCAAACTAAAGATTCATAAAAACTATAAAAATAGAATTTAAGCACATTATCTATACCCATTTGACCAATACCCTTTTGAAATAAGAATAAGCTTAGGATTATTTATAAGTCTTTCATTTCAAAAAATTTAAGTCAAACCAATTTTTGATTAGGCTTCTCCTCAAGCTTCTCCTCACATATCTTCTTTTCACTCTTCTTTTTCTTTTTTTTCTTTTCTTTCTTTCAGGATCATTTTCAACTCCTTTCTTCCACCTATCTTTATGTGAGGATTACTGTATCTGAATAAGCCTTTAATTATTTTGAATTTCACTATCCCCTTTCTAAAGTCCAAAACTCAAAACTTTCTCTCACTTTTTAAAAGTGTAAGTATTAGTTTGAAAAAGGTTTCAATAAAAGCTCAATTCTCATTAAGTATAAATTTAAGAATCATAGATTTTCAAATATTCAACTTCTTTCTACTGTAAATAACAAAATCATTTTCTCAAAGTTTCCTATAAAATATCTTAACTATAGAACAGTTTCTTCACATAGGATTTCAACTAAGTTATTTTTCTAACATTCCTAAAATAAAAACTATAGTAACATAAAGATAACACCATATACCACAAGTCATTTTAAAAGTGATATTAATTTAAATATAGGCTACTGAGAACAAATAAAGTTAGGTTTTAAAATTTTTCTTCCCCACAAACTTGAATTTTTAAATATTTTACAATTAATTTCATAAAATATAGCAGGAAGAAAAAGTAATTGAATTTACTAGCTCCTACAACATCCTATCAAATACATATACATGCATAATCAGGATAGAATGACTGCAGGAGAAAGTAAAAGGAAGTATACAAACTTTAAAATATATTTTTCTTCCTACCCCCAAACTTTATTTTTAACATATATAGCATTTAGTACAGAAAATATAAGCAGGAAGAAAAACAGTTCAAAAATTCTATCTACCACAAATGTCTATCAAAAACATATACAAGTATTCATCAGGATAAAACAATGTACAGCAGAAAGTAATTCAAAACTAAACATGCCAGAATGAAATTCACTGAATAAAAGTTTAACTAACATAACATGTATCAGCATGGGAATATAAAAATATTCCTCAAGTCTTATATAAAGTTGTAACACAAATACAAACATACATAATAAATATGGTCAATTCATCCTTTAACTTATCCATCTCACTAACTTACTTCCAAATTCTACCAGAATCACTATACTAGTAAATTAGGTACATTTTAAATGATTTTATAGATTATAATCCCAAAGATAATATTATCCCTGATATATTGGCTCGTGTGCACCAATCTCAGGCATCATGTAATCCCTTTAATTAAACATCTCTAACAATTATAAATTTTAAAGTATGATCATCCACAAGTTATTCATCAAATAGGTGCGCGACTTCTATCAAATGAAAACAAAGTTAGATAAAGGAAGTAACAAAATTAAGATGGATCTATCACTGTTCAAGTTCATGATATCTTTCTTAAAACTCAAGTCCAGGTGAGACCCGAGTCATAGTGGTGTCGGTGCAAAAAGATGGTTTGGAAGTAGTTTTTAATTTATGTAAATGCATATATTAGGAAAATATCATTTTAATTTTAAAATATAAAATCAAACTGATCCCATATAATCAATTGTTTGAATAACCAAGTACTGCAGCACAAGCCATATATCTATCCCGAAGAATGGATACATTGCTTGGTGGTGAGGCTTGATCAAATAAACCAAAAAATTCATGACATCTGTTTGGTTTGTGAACCATTTATGTTAACCGACAATTTCACATATATAATATGAAAGAATTAGATAGAGTTTATATTAATCTGGGGTCTTTAAGTTTCCTATAAGGGCAAGGCCCTATAGTTAATTACATCTTAGGAAACCAAAATCACCTAAAAAACTCTTGATATAGATCAGGAAATATTGTTTTCATGACTTCCAAAAGGTAGGATCTTCAAGAAAATGTGGTAATAAGGAGTCCAATAGGTGAGTGGCTCAAATTTCAGAACAATTATTATAGGAATCCAAAGGAAGAGAAAGCTAGGAGAAAGACAGAGACCCAATAAAACTCTCATAGTTTTTCCCAAACTATCCTATGGTTTGGCTTCGCTTTGAGATATTTATTTAAATTTCATCCTGCTAATTTTATTATTTAGGGATTACATTCACTTGATATTGATTATGTGAATAACCTAAAAGATAGGAGGATTTATTTCATATCGGATGACGACCTCGCAACCTAAGACTAGTTTAGGGCTTATATTGCATGAAGTGCAAAGGACTAAAAAGATAAGGTGAGGGTTTATGCTACACTAGGAAAGCTACCTCGAAGTCCTATGGCTTGTTGTTTAATTCTAAGGAGTTTTGCTGTTGAAGAAGGATGTGCTGCCCATAATGCATGCTCTAAGCTCCTTGTCGTAGCAGGTTTAGTTTTAGAAGTGTCAGATTGAGTAGTTGTGAGAAGGGTCATGTTTTAGAATCGGTTTAAATTGAGGTGTCTTAATATCTTATTAGGAGAATATTTAAGTTGATTATAGAGACACCGATTAAGATCCCATGGTTCCCTCGTTCCGACACCACTATTTTCTTCGGATTCACTTAGTCTAGATGAATTTACTAAACTCAGCTTAATAAGTTCCATACTTTCATTTAGACCGTGGGAAATCTCGTTAGCAGCCATAGGTTGCATCATCTGAGAGATTCCCGATCATCCGATAGAGATATTTTAATTTAATTGCAATTGTAATTTTGGTTTCGTTTGTGATTAAATTTTGAGTTGTTTTATCTTTTGACTGTTGTTGTGGTGAATTTTATCTTTGTTTTATTTTAATTTTGATTTTGGTTTCAGTTTTGTGACTATCCTAAAATTTTTGGTTTTTATGTAGGGTGACATCGTTGTTTATCATGCAAGCTCATAAGCATGAAAAGTATAGAAAAGTAAGTACATAAAAGAAGGTACTGCCAACTTATAAAAGTGTACTTGGCGAGTCTTCTCGTTCCTCCACCTGAAACTTTAGTATCCTTTCTATAAACATTTATAATTTAAAAAAAAAGCCTATAGTTAAATTCTTCATGGACCCAGTAAGTCCTATGTCATAACTTAGTGAGTCCTATTTATTCATTTAAGAGATGTCTTCTTTTAATAAGTATAATAGGCTTAGTCGTCCTACAAGACGTCAAGAAGACTTGTAAAAAGGTCTAGGGAATACCTAGATATTTCACAACCCTTTTGAACTTTCTTAGGTTCATTTGAACTTATCATACTCACTAAATGATTAATCAATTTCATACCCTTATGCTCAAAACATTGGTGTTTCAATCATACCAAAAAGTTTGGTAACTATCACTTGATATTTTATTTATGAATTATGTGAGTAAAGGCCTCTAGGGTCAAACTTGATTCATTAAGAATTCTAGTGTTTCAAATATGTTTAAAATTAGTTGTGTTTTCTTTTCTAAACCTCATTAGTCAAATTTGATTAAGCCTAGTCTCACTACCAAGCCCTTAAGACTTAGGTGTGTATATTTATAACTTTTAGAAAAGTTAAGTCACTTGAACATGATTCTTGTTAATGCATTGTATCATTATTTTTATCATTAACTAAGGGTGTTGAATTAGTGAGTTATCAACTTCCAAAGTCAACCCCTAACTTTAAGGATCATTTAATTTAATTTTCATCCAAATTAATATGATTAATAAAATTATCAGCTCATCTTTTAATGTGACAAAAATGTGATGAGTTTCTAGCATTTATCTTTTCATCTATTTTAATCATTAAAACATGTTTATTAAGATTATTCATTACCCTTTTACCCTTTAAATCAAGCCTAAATGTTTAATTAAGGCTAAATTTTCAAAATTGCACTTTTGCCCCTAAAGGCCTTATCACTTCATAACTCATTAAATTTAATTCAAATAACCATAAAATTTTATATTACCCCACTAATTGGTCAATTAAAGCATTAGAGGGGAAAATGTGATTTTTCTTAATTTAATTTAATTTATATAATTATTTTCATGCAAAATAGAGATTTTTAAAGAAAATTCAATAACTTATTAAGAATGAACTATAGACCCAAAGAAAATCACTAAAGATTCACATAGACCAGAGAATCATTTGGACCAAATTTCATTATTTTTTCAGTTTTAATTTAATTATTATAGTTATTTCAATTTTTGAAGTATTAACTAAATATAAAATATTAATTAATTAGAAATTAAGTTTTTTTAAATCTCTCATTAGGTTAGGGAACCTATAGAATAAAATTTTATATTTTTGTGATTTTTATTTTAATTATTAGAATTATTTTAATGAGAAATTAGGGAAATTCCATTTTTAGCCTTCTAAAGAATTAATTTTGACCCTCTAAAATTTATTATCTTTTCCTAGAGAGTTAGAAAAATTACTCCAATTGTTCCTAAGTGATTAGGAGGTGATTTAGAACATTTTCATCAATTTCATTATTTTTTTTATTTTTATTAATTTTTAATTATTTAAATATTAAAATAATGTTTAAAAATGAAAAAAATTTCTTAATTATAATTTTATTTTTCAGAAACTCTTCTAATCACAAAGAACTCCCAAAATTAATTTTGTGATTTTTTTAAGTGTATTTTAACTATTATAATTATATAAATGTCAAATGTGTGATTTAGCTTGGAAAATTCATTCGAGTGTTTAAATTAACTCTAATTAAATTGAAAATTTTATGGTAAGTTTATCTAATCTAAATTACAATGGAGAATAATTTTTAGGTTTTTTCCTTTATATTTAATCCAATTTATTTTTCTTTAGAATTTATGGTTTAATTACAATTATGGTTATAATTAATGATTTAAACTAAGTTTACATTTTTTATATGTTCTTCTAGTCGCAATAAACCTAAAAAATTTATTTTGCATTTTTCTAATAAATATTTTAATTATTATAATTATTATACCAGAACATACACAATAACTTGAAAAATAGGGATCTCCTCATAGAGATCTCTCCTGACCTTGGAAAAATGAGGGAAGATCCCCTATGATAGAGAGAATAAAGGACTTAAATTTCAAGCCATGGTGAAATGTACATACAAATGGACAATTGAAATACTCAAAATAGTATTTAATTAATTAAAAATAACATATATATCAAATAATCTTGAAATTAATTCAACATTGTTGTTCTTTGTTCACTGAGCAAGAGGGTGTTTTTATTTTATTTTTATGATGTGTCTACACCAAGTTATGATTTTTCTAAGGTCCACTGATTTAAATAAATAATTTAGTCCATATTTTACCACTTATGTGACTCAGCGCCATGTAATCCTACAGCACGTCAAAGCCACACGCGTCTCCTTCTGATTGGGCACCACCATCTAAGTAAGCTCCGTGCATTATACATAACAAGTCCGTCCGGCATAATCCCAACCCTCCATTAACACACGCGTGATCCAACTGTCCCTGGTTTTTATCCACACCTGGTGTGCACAGAGAACTGTCCACACTCTAGACCTAATATCTCGCTTGATACTCAACCAATTCACTCCGGGTTTGTTTTTAAAGACTCATTTGACCTAGATGAACCTATCTATACGACTAATCTAGCTTGCAATCAACCCAATATGCGTGGAGGATCAAAACAAGCTTAGGAGGGGGAGAGAGGTCAATACCTCTATCTGAGAGAGGAGGCCTCAATTAGGTGGTTGTAGTAGCTTTGATTGGTCCCAACGAACCTCCAGATGAAGCCTCTTACCTTAGTGAAATGTCTAAAATCAAGTTTGATCAGGCCTGATTTAAAGTGTTGATCAAAGTTTGGTATGGAGGCTTTCTGTGATGAGGCATTGATGGGGAGCTTCCTCTTTCATGTGGTGAAGGTGTGTGTGCAACTAATTTGGATTTGGTGCACTATAGAGCTATGGTGGAAAATGTTCTGGTTTAGGCTAAAATTTCAGTGGAGAAATTAACTCATGACAGTGGGGGATGAGTTGTTGAAGGCAGTGGGATTACACTAAGGAATGTTTGATGAAGCTCTTATGAGATTTTGGCAGGGTTTCCTTAAGAAAATTTCAAAACCCACATTTGGCTGTGAAAGATGGCTTTTATAGCCATGGCTACCTAGTGGATCTCAGGGCTTGCTAGTGGGTGGAATTGTCTGCTTAGGTGAGGCAAATCAGCCCCAGTGAGTGACCCGACCGCAAATAACGCAGTAATTTATGCTTCTAAAAATATGTTATAGCCAATACTTTGACCCAAATAATAATAGCGGCTAGTGTATATAAATATAATTTTATGGAAAATATTTTACACACTAGAGGTACTACGCAAGTATACGTATCGTTTCTAGTAATATAGTGGCTTTAAATAAAGACCCCGAGTATCGATCCCACGAGGAGGTTTATAGATTTTTAAATATTTTAATTTTATTTTTATGTATTTCTTTTAAAGTTACAAATTTATTATTTAATTTACTAAATGCAGAAATAAAGCAGCACTAAAATAATGAGTGATGTAAATAATAATAAGCAAACAACTTTCTTTCTTTCAATTAATCCAAGGCTTTTTAGATAATGTAATATTCGTGGAGAATATAAATTTATGGTATTGTGCCAAATAGAAGCATTTCTATTCTTTACCTTCGCTCGATAGTATAAAGAACATTGGCTAATCTATAGATCAGGTCTGAATGTATTGTTAGTAGAATGGGTTAATCTAGGCTCACACTACTAGATGTCCAAGGGTGGCTATGGTCGGCCCTACTAGTGACCCTTTCCCTTTCTATAAACCAAATTAAAAGAATTTAGTTTATCACTCTAAAAACTTATTAATTCTACGCCCATTGAATAATATTTTCCTATTTATTTGCACTTCACCTGGAATAACCCACACAAGGCCTTCGACTACCCAAGGATTCATGTGATATCTACTAGTTAAGAATTCATCTCCTTCTAGGTCTCAAAATTCTTCAACAGATTTTAATAACTTAAATGGCCAATTTAAATAGTAAATTAAGATCCGGTATTAATATCATCACAATATTTAAACATATTTAGTTTTTAATTCTCCAACGAATTTTATATTATCTTATTTATTTTTTCATAATTGAAAGGAGAAAGTAAAGTAACTACTAAGAACACATTGAATTTAAATAACAAAACATATAAATAAAACTTTGAATCAAATTACAGATACTTATCTCAAGCGTTTCTCCAACTGAACCTCTGATTCCTTTTGACTCCAAAGCGAAATAGACTTCAAAAGCACCAACTCTTCCAAACTCTCAATACAAACTCTAAATAAAATAAACTCACTAATTTATGAAAGAAAGTAAACTAAAAGTGTGGCCCTATATTTAAAATTATCTCTCTGATTGGGGGGGCTCTTTTCTGTAGAAATGGCCTCCTATTTATAGCCTTCAAGGGTTGCCTAAAGTATTTCTTCAATATGTGTCCAAGTTCAATGAATCTTCTAGAAACTGTGTCTGGCGCCTAGGCGCCGGACTCCGCGTCCAGTTCTTCGGACCTCTTCACTTTGGATCGCACCTCTTCGTGATCCAAACCGTTTCCAAGCGTCTAGATACAATGTATCACATGTCCTATAATCCAAGAGTAACTGCCAATCTTCTAGAAGGTCCAATAACCGCTCTAACCGTCAAAATAACTGCCCAAAGTAGTTACAAAATTGTAACTATTTTGGTATCGAGCTGGCGCTTAGGCGCCGGATTCTGGCGCTTAGGCGCCGGATTCTGGGCCTAGGCACTGGATTCTGGCGCCTAGGCGCCAGACCCATTATTTTGGCAATTTTGCATTTTGGCTCCATTTTTGCTCCTTTTTGCTCCTTTTTCCTTCTTGAATATTTTTGCATCACCAATATCCAAAAAACACAAAAAATACATTTCATTAAAGCATAATATCCTTAAAAATTTAATAAAAATCAAGGCATAAAAATAGGTATTTTTTCATGGATCAGAGAGAAACCAGAGTTTGACACATTGGATGAGTCAATTGGGTTTAAAGGGGAGGAAGTGGCTCTTGATTTAAGCTCCTCTGATGACTAGGTCATTTGGATAGGCCAGGGCAGGTGGCCAGTGGTTGGGTGAGCAAGAGGACATACCATAAGTGCAGTGAGTTTAAGTGGCTAAGTGTTCATTGCAAATCCCTTTTGGTTTTACCCATTTAAGGGAGGGATCCCCTAAATCATGGGACCTTTGGTCCATGGCTCAACTGGATTGGGGTAGGTGGATCTAGGTCAGTCCTAGAAGTCCAATGGTTGGCTATGGTGAGCTTGGTTTGATCAAATTGGCTAAGTTTTGTCAATTTGGCTCATGGGTTCAATTTTAGGCCATGTGGGTTCAAGTTGGGCTAGGTTGGGTTCTAGCTTGGGTTAGGTCCAATTGATTGTTCAAAATGATGTAAAAGATTGTCATAAACTGTTTAGAAGAGGATTGAGGTGGTTTTGAATAGGTTTGGGATATGGATTTGGTGAGATTTGGGTCTTTGGTCAATTTTGGGGAATTTGGTTTAGCTTGGGTTTGGGTTAGGCTAGAGTGGGGCTAAGGGTCATTTGATGGTTCAATTTGGTCTAGGGTGATGTATTGAAGAGTTCTTGACATAAATTGGGTGGAGATTTTATGGTTAGGGCATTCAATTTGATGGATTTTGGACATGAGTCACATTTGGGGAAAATTTGGGGATTTTTGGTTTGGTTTGACTTAGGTGAGATTTAGGCTCAAATTGGGGACAATGGATGGTTCAATTTGGTGTAGGGAATGTCATGAAGGATATTTGATATTAAAATTGGGGGAAATTAATTGACATTGGGTTCAATTTGGGGAGATTTGGTCATATGGTCAAAAATTGGTGCTTTTAGTTTAGGTTCAAATTGGGTTCAAATGTGGGTCAAATTAGACTTGGATTTGGTTTGGGATGAGATTGAGCATTGTGAATTTGAGTTTAGAATTGAAATTGTGGGGAATTAAGGTCAATTTGGTGGACATTGGAGGTAATTTAGGCATTTTGGACCTTAAGGGGCAACTTGGGGCTTTTGGTCAAATTGGTCAAATTTGGTCAAATTAGGTCAAATAAAGTGGTTTAAATTAAAATTAGGAATATTTGTAGGGTTTTGGAAATTTTTGGGAATTTTTGGAATTTTTGGTCTAGTGGGGGTATTTTGGTAATTTTGGGGTATTTTAGGAATTTTGGTAAATTTGAGGTGTTATGGGTATTTTGAGTGGTGAGGGATGTTTTGGGATAAATTTGAAGGATTTTGGTAATTTTGGTTGATTTTTTTGGATCTTGGTCAAAATTAGGGTTTATGTGTAATTTGGTGGAGTTTTAGGGTTAAGGAGTCAAAGATTGGATATTTTGGCTAAGTTGGGGTTAAATGAGAAAGGTAACCCATTGGAGGCATGGACCAAGGGAAATCTTACTTTGGATCCTCCATGTGTTGGTTCTAACCCAAACCCCAGCCTGGGGCCAAGGGCTTAGGAAACCAACCACATGAGTTTTTAAAAGAGTAAGGGATCAAGTGTGGGGAAATTTGGTATGTTTGGTTTAGGGTTGTGAGGTTGTGAGTGTAAGTGTAATGTGCAAGTGTGTGTGTGAGCATGACCCAGACCACCCAAGGTGAGTACTAAGGCTTGACCATCCTATAGGGAACTCCTCTTGAGCTTCATTATGCTTGGTTTTATCCTCCTAAGTACTTAGACTTTGAGCATTTGAAAACTTCAAGTGAAGCAAAGAAATGTTTTGATTTTCTATGGGGTAAGGGTTCCATTGCTATGCTTCTAAGATAGTCACCAGGAAAGTCCTATGGCTAGACCCTAGGATATTCTAAAGAGGGACTAGACCTCAATAAAAGTGAGGTCAACAAGTAGACTCATCAATCCAACTACTACAAAAGAATAACAAGTCAAGCCACAAGAAGAATTTAAGAAATCACCTCCTTCATGACACACACAGATCAAATCAAATCATTAATAATACAAACATTCACCAATCAACAATCAAAATTAACAATCCACACTAAAGCAAACACAGTACAACATTAACAATCATGACTCTCAAGCATACTAAATCAAACCACACTGATAACTATGGTTGCCTCCCATAAAGTGTTTGGTTTAACATCGCCATCCCGACACATGATTCATACTAGATCAAAATTTCATTTAAGTAATCCTCGATCAATCGCCTAATCATTTTCAGATCCAGAGATTCCTACAAAATCCTCAAATTGTAATTTTTCTTTCAACTCTTCCTTTTCAGATTGATTCATATCATTGTTCCTCATATTTCATTTTAGATCCAATATTCTTCTAATGATTTTCTCAATTTTCATATTAATATCATCCTTGAAATTTATAAAAAATTGATCTCTATAAGATACTTCGAGATCTCCTAAATTTTAGATCGGATTCTCTCTAGATAATTCAGATTCTAGATCAAATTCTTCTAAATTACTCTTCTGGTTCAAGTTATCTTCTAATTCTTCCCCTTGATACTGAATAAATGGTGGAGGTGGTCTTTCTATATTTATCTTAGTAGAGGAAATACGTTTTTCTAATTCCTTAGGAATTTCCTCCATTGTTCTTTCAATCTCCTTATCCTCTTCTCTCACCTCAAAGTTCTTTTGAAGCATATCCTTAAATTCTCTTATAAATATTAGTTCAATAACTTTATATTACTCATTATCATTTGCTTAAGGTTTATCTCAAGGTCACTAGGTAAAGTCTCTGGAGGGTTAACTGTTAATTGAATTAATAATCTGCCCCAATTGGTTTTCTATATTCCTAATTGCGGCCTCATGACTTTGTAAGTATGCTTCCTGACTTTTCAGTTCACTCTCATGACTTTCTAACTAACTCACCAATTGAATCACATCCTCTTCTAATAGTGACTCCATTTCCTCATTATATGGGTTGAAGTTAAAATTATGAGGAAAAGAGAGTTCATCTTTAAAATCACCCTGACTATTCCAATTACACGCCAAATTAAATTAATAATCTTCCAAAAATTGGTTTTCTCCTCCAAAATTAGTATTCCAGTTAAAGTTTGAATAATTTTTCCAACATGGATTGTAATAATCAGAATAAGGATTATGTATCTCAGGGCTAGTTTCAAAATAGTTAGCCTCAATTAATTGTCCAAATAATTTTTTTCTTAATAACTTGTGGATCTTGAGGATAACTCTTTATGTATTGATCTAAATTTCTCGCAATATCAGCAACCTAAGAACTTAATTAGTAAGAATATCTTCTTCAGATTGTGCCACTCTCTTGGGGTTTACTCTTTCGAAGATACTAACATTATAATCCAAATCTGAATATTCATTATATTGTTGATCCGTCATTTCTACATTAAATTCATGGAGTCTTTTCTGATTCATCATCCTCTTAAAAGTTCTATCTAAATTTGAGTCATAAAATTCAATGTCTACAGCTCTGAAACTACGTATACATATTTAAAGACTTAACTAATAGGACATATATAAAAAATATTATTGGTATTTTGGATTTTTCTTGAAAATAAACACAAAATAATTAAACATACTATATTACAGTATTATAAATTCCAAATCTAAGCTTTATAGGTTTAATTAAAATTCTTCTAAAGTTCTTAGCGAAGCTTCCCCGGTAACAACGACAAAAATGTGGCACGCCTCCGGCATGTATTGTTTTTATGCATGTTTTATGTTTGTATGTATGAGCACACACTAGAGGTTCTACACAAGTATATGTATCGTTCATGTAATACAGGTCTCTAGTGGAGTCCCGTTTATCGATCTCACAAGGAATAAAGGTAAAAGGTTCTTAGTAAAATTCTAGTCTACTACTATTATACTTTAGTTTGGAAGGTCGTTATAAGTGGTTTTTCTATCAAGTTCTCCTAAAGGTAAGCATAAGTTTAAAATAACTAATAACTACTCCTAAAAGAAAATAATAATTATAAAGATAATTCTTTCTGGAAGAATTGGTTTTGAGAATTTTGAAATAATAAAACCAATATTCTTATGTAGTGAATTGGATGATGTATATGAATGAGTTACATTAAATATTGTATGTGTCAAATATGAGCAATCTTATTCATTACCCTCTTCCGAGTGTTATAAAGAACATTGGCTAATCTAAGCTTTGGTCTTTAAATTCATGGTTAGGCTGGGAATATATTGGCTCTCACTCTAGAGCTCCCACTTCTCTTCGCCTGAAGGCTAACTCTCGCTTTAGTTTCCAAACACTTGGACCAAATTAGGGATTTTAGTTCATCACCCTAAAATCTCCAATTCTCCGCACATCAATGTATTTTCCATATTTATTTGTACCCAACTCCCATGAACTACTTAACTCATACATGGACATTGAATGTGGTTCCACTTTGTTGAGAATTATATCGCTTTTTTAGATCTTAATGCAATTACAACAAATTTTAAAACTACAATGGGCCCTTATTATAATCTATATGAAGTGCAAGTAAATATCATCACATTTATAATTAAAAACTCTTCAAACATGCATCCCATTATGCTAAACATGAAACCTACTCATTGCAAAAGAAAAGTAGAATGAAAACAACGACATAATCTTCTCGTGTCACTATTTCCAAATAAGAATAAAGAGTAAGAGATAGACATCACAAAGTACGAAGAAAAAGATTGTAAAAATTCATTTCATTAAAAAAATATAATACGTAAGTGTTTACAAAATCATAAGATAATAAAGAACACAATACTTACCTTATTCCCTTTAAAAGACAGATGAAAATCTCTCCCAAAAAGTCTCATGCTGATCCATATAATGCTAGTACAAACCTTTATATATTCTCTCAAAATCTCCTCTTTAATCTCTTCAAAAAAGTAGAAATTTATGTTTCTACTCATATTTTAATATCTCTAAGTATTTTCCACATTTTTCCTAACATTCCTCTCTTTTTTCTGACATCAAATCACTCTTTTAATGTGTAGGGATGAATTTCCCAAGAGTTTCCTCAAAAAATCCTTCCAAAAAGCGTTAAAATTCAATGTATATGGCTAATAACCATCCAAAAATCACGTCCAAACTGTCTCGGGCACAATAACCACCTTTTTGGATGCTGTCGGTGCCAAATTTTTGTGTATCTTGGGTTTCTGGCACCGTTAGAGCCCTATCGGGCATTGTTGGTGTGCATTCTGCACAGTTCCACCGTTTTGCTCCGTTTTGCTCCATTTCGCTTCGTTTCAGTTGCATTGCATTTCTGACATCTTCATCTACAAGATATGTTAAAACAACATTTCTTTAAAGTGTAATCTCATTCAAAAATATGTAAGAAATGTAAATGAGTTTAAGTATAGAAAGACTTATCGAAATGTGTCAGGCCAAAATTTGCTTTCTTGCTCGCTTTTGCTCTAAATTGCACCATTTTTTCTTCTTTTTCTCCAAAGTCTATTTCTTGTACCTAAAATCAAATACATACAAAATACCTTCATTTGAAGTGTAATATTATTAGAATTAAGCATAAAATGTATATGAAAAATCAAGCATTATTTAGGGGTGTCACAAACCAATCTAATTTGGTGGGATGTACAGTTTTTACTAAAATTCTTTTAATTTCACGATTTGATACTTCAGCCAGGACACTAGTCTGGAGATGATAAGCAGTTGAGAATCTGTGCAAAATATTATATTTTCCAAGCAATTTCTCAATTCTCTTGTTCCTAAAATGGGATCCTTCATCAGTGATGATCACTCTTGGCATTTCATATCTTGTAAAAGAATTTTTCATTAAAAACTTTGAAACACTCTGAGCATCACTTTTAGGTAAAGCTATTTCTTCAATCTATTTTGAAATGAATTCCACATCAATTAATATATATAAGTTTCCAAAAGAAGGAATAAATGGTCTCATAAAATTTAATTCCCATACATAAAAAAATTCAAATTCCAATATATAATTCAGTGGCATCTCATTTCTTCTAGAAATATTTCCTACTCATTGACATCAATCACATGTTTCAATATATTCATTAACATCTTTAAAAGAGTAGGCCAATAAAATCCATATAATAAAATCTTATATGGAGTTCTATTAGCCCAAAATATCCTTCAAATTCAAAATCATGACATCTTTGAATAATTTGTTTAGTTTCTTCAATAGTCACACATCTCCTCATAACAAGATGCTTACACTGTTTATATAGATATGGGTCATCCCAAAAGTAAAACTTTGCATCATAAATAAATTTCTTTAGTTTTTGCTTTGTTAACTCAGATGGTAAAATATCACTCAAAATATAGTTAACAATATCGACATACCATGGTATATCCTTTCCATTAATATTATACAATAGCTCATCAGGGAAAGTTTCCAAAATTTCATTTGCAAAATCACATAATTCTTTCTGTTACAGCCAAGATAAATGATCATCTATTTAATTATCAGATCCTTTTCTACCCACTATTTCAAAATCAAACTCTTGTATTAGAAGTATCCATCGACTTAATCTTGGTTTTGCATCCTTCTTTTGTATTAAATACTTAATAGCAGAATGGTTTGTATGTACGATACATTTAGCCCCAATTAAATAAGACTTAAATTTATCGAAAGCAAAAAAAATAGCTAATAACTCTCTTTCAGTAGTGGTTTAATTAATTTGAGCATCATTAAGATTATTACTAGCATAATATATCACTTTGAAAACTTTGTCATATCTTTACCCTAAAAAGCTTCAATCGCATAATTACTAGCATCGTACATTAACTCAAATGGTTTCTCCCAATCAGGTGAATTATTGGAGCAGTGATTAATTTTTCTTTTAATAATTCAAAGGCCTTAATGCATTCTTCGTTAAAATCAAGCTTCATATATTTTTCTAAAAATTGACACAGAGGCTTAGTAATTTTTGAAGGCTCTTTTATATAACGCATGTAGAAACTAGCATGTCCTAAAAATCTTCTAACCTCTCTCAGTATTGTAGGAGGTGGTAGTTTCTCAATAATCTAAATTTTCAGCAGATCTACTTTCATGCCATTTTCAAAAACTTTATGCCCAAGTACAATTCCTCTTGCAACCATAAATTGACATTTCTTCCTATTTAAGACTAAATTTGTTTTTTCACAGAGCTCCCAAAATTTTTCCAAATTATTTAAATAAATTTCAAATGAAGTTCTGAGCACTGAAAAATCATCCATAAACACTTCCATTTCGTTCTCAATTAAATTCAGAAAATTGACATCATACATCATTGAAATGTTGCAGGTGCATTACATAATCCAAAGTACATTCTTCGAAAAGCAAATGTTCCACGAGGGCTAGTAAATGTTGTCTTTTCTTGATCCTCAAGAGCAATTGAAATTTAAAGATAGCTAGTATGTCCATCCAAAAAGCAATAATACTTGTGCCCGACTAATCTATCCAACATTTGGTCTATAAAATGTAAATGAAAGTGATCTTTCCTAGTGACGGCATTTAATTTTCTATAATCAATACAGATTTGCCAACCAGTGACTTATCTTGTAGGTATTAATTAGTTTTTCTCATTTACTTCAACTGTCGCTCCACCATTCTTCGGAACACAGTGAATTTGACTCACCTAAGCACTATCTGAAATATGATATATGATTCCAGCGTCTATCCACTTCAAAATTTCTTTCTTAACTGCTTCTTTCATCATCAGGTTCAATCTCCTTTAAGGATCAACCATAGGTTCATGATGTTCATCCAATACAATTTTGTGCATACAAATCAAAGAACTAATTAATATCAGCTAAAGTCCATCCAAAAGTTTTTTTGTATCTTTTAAAATTTTCAATAGTTTTTGCTCTTGTGATTCAGTTAAATCTGAGGATATTATAACAAGTAATGTGGATGAATCTCCTAAAAATACATGTTTCAAATGGGCATGTAATGTTCTCATTTCAAGTTTAGGAGGTTTTATAATTAAAGGAATGAGATTTTTATTATTATTATCAATAATATCCAACATCTCAAATCTTTCCTGAACATAATCTAACTTCTCATTTTCCATCTGAATGTCCTTATCTTCCATCTCATCCTTATCATCATATTTCAAATCTTCTTATTCTAATTTCTCTTCATTTTTTTTAAAATTCTCATTACTTAGATAATCACAAACTTTCATCCTAAAACATTAATTATCTCTTTCTATTGTTGGATATTTCATGGCTTTTAATATATTAAATGTTATCTCTTGATCATTAACTCTCATAATTAATTCCCCTTTCTGAACATCCATCACAGTTCTTCCAGTATCAAGGAATAGTCTCCCAAAAATAATGAGAATTTCTTTATCTTCTTGCTTATTTAAACCAATAAAATGCACCGGAAAGATAAATTTATCCACATTTACCAATACATCTTCTATAACTCCTTTAGAATAAGTGATCGAACGATCAGCTAATTGAAGAGTTACAGTAGTAGGTGAAATCTCTTGTAAACCCAACCATTAAAAATTGATAGAGGCATGAGGTTAATACTTGCTCCCAAATCACATAAGTTCTTCCAAAAAATCATTCACCAATAGCACAAGGTATAGTGAAGCTACCAGGATCTTTTAATTTTTTAGGAAGTTTTTTTTGAATAATTGCGCTACACTCCTCACTAAGTGAAATGGTCTCATTATCTGTGAACTTCATTTTCTTATTAAGTATATTCTTCATAAACTTCACATAATTTGACATTTGTTCTCAGGCTTCAACAAAAGGAATATTTATAGTTAACTTTTAAAGAACTTCCAAAAAAATTGAAAATTGTTTATCTCTTTGTTGTTGTTTCAATCTTTGAGGAATCAAACGTGGAGGTTTTTCTACAATAATTTTCATTGGTTTAATCAGATATTCCAAATCAGAATATGTATCATCGTTACCTTTTCCGATTTCCACCCTTTACTTTTCAGTCTTAATTTCTTTTTGCACTCTTGTTTCTAATTTTTTTCCACTTCTTGGTTGAATGGTCTTAATTTTCTCTTTACTTTAATTTTTTGGTTTAATTTCAACATTACTAGGAATAATTCCTGAAGGTCTGTTGCAAAGAGCAATAGGAATATACCCTAATTGATTTTCAATGTTTCTGATAGCAGCTCCTTAACTTTATACTTAGTTACCTCGACTCTATAATTGATTCCCCATATTCAACACCAATTCTTCAATAGACAATTTCTTCTTCTTTACTTGAGAGTTACTGATAAAACCATGAGGATAATAAGGTTTATAATTAGAATTTACCTGGTTGTTGGAATTTTTCAATGGATTCACCGAATTGTTTTTATTCCAATTTAAATTAGGGTGATTCTTCTAATCAAGATTATAATAATCAAAATAGAGATTATTTGTTCTATTATTTATGACATTCAAGGTCTCGTAAGATGTTTGAGATTCCATAATTTTTCCCAATGAATTTTCCTCTAACACAGGGGGTGTTTAAGAATATTTCATTCAGATTTGATCAATTTTCTTAGATATAGTAGCGATTTGAGATGCCAAAATAGTTATAGCATCATAATCATGGACACTAGCTACTTGTTTAAGATTTACCCGTTCAGCAGGCCATTGAAAATTATTAGTATCCATCTCCTCAATTAAAGAATATGCTTCATCAAAAGGTTTTGACATTAATAAACTACCAGCAGCAGCATCGATAATAGATCTAAGAGATCCTATTAATCCATTATAAAAAGATTAAATTATTAACCAATCTGGTAAAGCATGATGTGGACACTTTCTAAGAAGATCTTTAAATCTTTCCTAAGCTTCATATATTGATTCCCCTTCCAACTGACAAAAAGATGTAATATTGTTTCTAAGCTTAACAGTTTTTTATGGTGGGAAACATTTGGCCAAAAATATTTGTAATAGTTCTCTCCAAGTTCTGATAGATCGAGATTTTAATGAATTTAAAAACGCCTTAGATTTATCCCTTAATGAAAAAGAAAAAATTCTAAGTTTAACGACGTCATTCGACACTCCGTCATATTTAAAAGTAGCACACAATTCTAAAAACTAGCAAGATGTAAATTAGGATCTTCCGTAGGTGTTCCCCCAAACTTATTATTTTGTACCATCTCGACAATAGTAGGTTTAAGCTCAAAAGAATTAGCTGTAACATCGAGATTTTGAATAGTTAAGTGAATTTCATCTGTTGTAGGATTAGCATAATCTCTTAAAGGTCTTTGTTGATGATAGTTCTCAACTCTATGATTATCTAAGTTGTTTTCCATTTTTTTCAAATTTTTAGATTTTTGTTGTTTTTGAATTTTTCTGCCAGTCGTTTTAACTCAAGTCATAAGGCATTAAAACTTTAGATCCAGTACTACGCATAAACAAACACAATCAGCACACTTTAAAAATAAGCAATAACACAAATATAAGCTTTATAGATCAAACAAAAGTTTTCCAAATACTTCTAAATTTACCGTTACCTTTCCCCAGTAACGACGTAAAAAAACTTGATGCGGTGTTTTTGTATTTTAATATAATTTCTTATAGACACCAGATTACAAACGCAAGTATATGTATCACACAAGTATAACACAGTTGTAATGGAGTCCTGGTTATCGATCCCACATGGAAAGTGTAAACTTATGATATTAGCACTAAAACACACTGTTCAAATATATTAAACTTACAAGTAAAAAGTATAAGTTGACAATGTTTAATTATGCAAATGGAAATATGTTTACCAAACTACTATCTAAACTTCAAAGTAAATTTACTAATTCTAAACAAAGTTTAGCTATTTTATAAAGAAATGTTAAAATTTTAGAAAGTATCCTTCTCCTTGTAACGAGTTTATGGTTACTGAAAGATTTAGAATGTTGGAAATTGTATTGTGCCAAATAGGAACATTCCTATTCTTTACCCTCTTCTAAGTACATAAAAAAATATTAGTTAATCCTATGTTTGGTCCCTAAATCTGTGGTTAGATTGAAAAAATACTGGCTCCCACTCCAGAGCTCCCACTTCCCCCTCGCCTGAGGGCTAACTCTCGCTTTAGTTTTCAAATTGGCGATTTTAGTCTCTCACCCTTAATATCACTAATTCTACGCCCAACAAAGTATATTTCCCTATTTATTTTCACTCAACCCAATGGACTACATTCTCATCCATAAAAATGAATGTGATTCCCACTTTGTTGACAAACTCAAAGCACTTTTGAATCTTATGTTTCACATTAAATTTTAACATTTCAATTGGCCAAATCGAAAAGTAAATAAAGAAGAAAGTGTAAAACCATCACAAGAATTTAACATTTAAATAGCATATCCAATCTACCTCTGCATTTCACCATATCTCATAGTAAGAAGAAATACAAAGAAATTTACTCAGAATTCATGAAGAAGATACGAGAAACCATGGATTTTATATACAAAAGAAAGTTCATACAACCACAACTTATCTGTAACTCTTCCCCAAAGTAAATCCCTTGAAGTTCCTTTGATTCTCTTTCTCTTCTTACAATAGCACTCAATTCTCTCTTAGAAATGTAAGAAAGATGAAATCTCTTACTTTCCTCCCTCTCTAAACTCTCCAGAGAAAACCCTCTTTTACACTTACACTAATATTCCTCTCTTCTTCTATGCACCAAAATCACTTTTTCTGGCATTTAAAACACTCTAATATATTGTAGGGATGAGTTTCCCAAGATATGCCTCAAGAAACCCTGCAAAAGTCGTCCATATATGTCGAATATATGAAAAATTCGTGTGTTACTATCTTGGGCGCCTTCAGCATCGGACTTAGGCGTCTTTGGCACTCTGGCTCTGTCAAATGACGTCTTCAGCACCGGGCCATGTTTCTTGACTTCTGCTCTCTAGATTAGGGTGCCTTTGGTGCCCATCCTGGAGCAGTCGGTGTCCAGGGCCAATTTTCAAAAAATCGCCTCATTTGACTCAAAATTTTGTCATTTTTGCTTTCGTTTGCTCCAAATGCCAAAAATCAACATACCTGCGACAAAACATGAAAATACCATCTTTTAAAGCGTAATTTTATAAAAAATGAGTATAAAATATAAGTGAAAAATCCAACATATTTTTGGTGCATCATAAAGCAATCAGAGAATCCTAGACAGAGAAGTCGGGGAAAAAGTCCCTTTTTTCATCTTTTGGCTCTCTATTAACAGAGATATATTTGTAAATTTACAAAAAGGAGGAAATGATCATGAAAACCACTCTTAGTGCAGTTAATGTGCTAATTTAATATCAAATTTACTCTACAATTTTGGTATAATACAACAACTATCAGGTCACCAATGTGCTTGAGTTCGGTCGACCGGGGCGACTATTCCCATGATGAGTGTTCCTGCCGAAGTAAAACTAGTTGGTCAACTTGTTGCGACCAAATGTCATTGCAAGGAGTTTAAGTAGTTGGGACAATAAGCGTGATCTGCCGATTGGATCCACCGATATTGCATGTTAGCTAACTTGATTGAGCAATCGGTCATCGGATGGCTGAATTAGATCATGCTTCTGTAGTCAGATGCTTTGATTGTTTGGTCATTATCTTTGGCCGTTTGACCGCCCTAAGATTCCTGCTGGCAATTTTGGTGCATGCAGTTTCATCTAGTAAATTCAACAACATTTTAGAAAACATTGACAATACATTAACAAACTATTGTTTTGCTCAAATGAAAATTTGGTTGCTTTTTATCATAAACCCTAAATCCGGAGGCAAGTAAATTGCTATTTGATGATAATTTTGATAGAGGCTTGAGCCAAGGTAATATTCGATTGATAAAGCTTGATTAAAATTCTCCCTGAATGATTTAAATGAATTGGAGACCAATATACAATTACAAATGTGTCATTTTCTTAGAGGAGAAAATTAAGGAGCCCAAATAAAAAATATAATTAGCAGACAAAAACCCTTTCCTTCGGTTACCTACTCTTCCATCTTTTATTTTATCTAGTGTGGGGTTGGTAGATGATAAAATAAGTGTAGGCTTTTACATTTAAAGCCCTCCAAAATTTTATATTTATCTCTCACACCTAAACTTTCATAATTACAAAAATCATATGTAAATACATAAAAATTGGGGGTATGCATATAATAATAAAATAAATTTGATTTTGTTATAACTTATAACATGACTTGATCTTGACACGTGTCAAGCAATACGGCCAATATGAGTGTAACTAATTAATAATGATGATTTTGTTCAACGAACTAGTTAATCTTATCCCACACGTCATAAAAATATTTTAAAATTTATGAAATTAAAATCGGGTAATTTGAAATCGAGATATTCTGACATAAAATTAGGGAAACTATATCTAAAAAAATATAAATTTAAGATTTTAATTTTAGTAACTTGATCTTATTTTATCATTGAAAAACTTGTATCAAATAATGTTGAAGTTTAATTTTTTAATAAAGAGTGTGAAGGCATAAATATGATATACATAATACATGAAAGTCAAATTTAGAGTTTAATGATAACTTTGTATATTTTTTTTATGAATTAAGTGAAGGGAAATCTACGTACATACGACAATTCTTAAATTAATTGGCGTCTATAATTCTGCTAAGCATTAAATACCCTGGCATGATTATATTTCCAAAATCATTGGTTGCATATTAGCATAAAGTGGAACCTTTTAGGCCAAATCCTACCTTTCAACGTCTTAAATATATATTCATTTATTGGAAAGATGAAATTTCTATCCTCCCGATCTCGGACGTAGCCGAAACTGTCCCCATAACGGTCCCACCATTTTCACGTGATTGAAGAAAAATTCTTTGCCTCGGCTTGAAATTTTCGAACTTATTGCATATTTCTTAGAGCACTCATACAATTTCTCTCAAATTTGTTTGGTGCATATATATATATATATATATATATATATATATATATATATATATATATATATATATATATATATATATTATTTTAAAAAGATTGGTTAATGGGCACAACCTTCAACCAACTCTTTAGGCTCTTAATACCGCTAGGTTTGGGATTGAATCCCTTGAACCAACCAAATAGAGTACCACCTTGATACAACAGATAACTCACCTGGAGAGGATTCAAACTCTTAACCTGAGCGGACTTAAACTGACGGGTATATGCTCTACCAACAGTTATTTGAACTGTCTAGTAGCTTTGAGAAACGTCCTGGTATTTATGGTGTATACATATTAGTTCACCAAATTTTCCTACTTCTTGATAACGATAGCTACAATAAAGACATGGAAACTTGTTAAATAATTGTTAGCATTGAATTCATGGATTGATTGAACATTTGAATTCCCTTGAGATTATGTGCCCCGCGTGCACTATGTATTGGCACGAACTGAGCTTTGTATCATTTGTCTTCAGTTTCACTTTTTACAAGTGGAGCACTATGTCTGGTGGTTCGAACCAGGTTGTTGTGGATCCTTAGAAGTTGGTGAAGGCTGGGTTTCATATCTATTCCTCCGCATAAAGGAAAATGTCGGGAAGGAAAAATGCTCAAGGGCCAAGCCTAATTTGGTCGACTTAGTCGACTCATCTGATGACACTGAATGTCAGTCACTAAGGAGGCCTTAAAGAGGCTTTCGGAGACTTTTCTGGGATTGAATGTTGAGGGCCAACCATTCTTTCTAGCAGAGGTGAGCAGAAAGGAGCTCGAAGGAGTGGTAGTTAGAATCCTTCCTCAACCGCTGCTACAGGAAAGCAGGGGTACCTCGGCACAAAAACGATTGAGAGGGCCTTTAAGAATCTCTTACATAGAAAGATTCATATACAAATTGGATAGGTCGGAAGATTTCAAGTACGGCAGGATGTTGAAGGATGTCTTTGAATCTTCTTCTACTGTGGTGGTCGGTCCGCACAGTAGATATTGGGCTTCTACCGCTGTCGGCCCCAGCTGTTCATCGGCTGCCTTACCCTTTGTCAGCGATAAATATCTAACTGAGGAGACCAGTGAGGAGAACACCGCCTCCCAAAATCATAGACCAACGATCAAGCGAGACCACACGGTTAGTGGCATCAGTCGGCCCTTCTGAGGGAGTTGTTGGAGTTTGGTTGTTGATCCCGTGTGGGAGCTATCCGTTCACCTGAATGCTTAAGTAGTGGCTCTGCAGATGGAGCTTGTCAGCATCTAGGTGGGATAACTGAAGTGTTGTGCGAGCTGGAGGCACTCAGCGAGTTCTCAGATCTAGTGAGGTTCAACCGGAAGCCGATCGGGTGGATCATATTAGGTTAGGCAGAGAGTTGGTTCAACAAAAGTTGCGGGGGCATGTTCCCTCTGAGGCCTTGGAAGACCCTTTTATCAAACACTTCATTTGAGGCATGTAATAATGTTATTCGTAATAAAATAACATTTTGATAAATATAAAAAAATATTTGGTGTGTCAATTATCATGATATGATGTTTCATTGTACTTTCCTTCTTTATAAATAGGAGAACGTGTAGTTTTTTTTTCACTTTAGACACTTTTAGTTTACTTTCTATTCCTTTGGTTTTCTCTTCTCCCTCGTCCCTAGATTGTTTCTGCTTTTTCCTTGTAAGATGGCCCCCAATACTCTCCTATTCTGTTCGGTTCAGTTAGGGACACAAAGTCTTCATTGCTAACGGAAAATGAAATGAGAGAGAGCTGCAAGGGAGGTATGTTCTCGATGTCAGTATTAGTCTTTGAAAGTTGCCCGTGTTGGTGTGAGCAATAGATCTTCTGGGTAGATACTTGGTCTTCCACTAAGACCATTTCAAAAATGGCCTCTGGTTGCTTGTATGCCATTAGCTCCAGAGTGTCTTCAATACTTATGGGTTTATCCTGGTGCATGTGATGTTGGACTCCATAATTGAGATCATAAATTTCGTTCATTTCTATCGACGAGAGAATTTTGCATTGTCGATAAACATCTTTAGATAATTTTTTCTCATTTAATACCAATAAGGAGGGTAACACCATTTAAAATAGCCAAGAACTCTACTTGGTGGGAGTGGAGAATTAAAAAAAAGAACTAGAAGAATTTCTAGGTCGGTTCCTGATCTGATGCCTAGGGATGCCAGACTGAGCTGTCAGGGTACATGGTGCCTGAACCGAGGTCTCTTCCGGAGAGCATGATCACTACCCTGGAGATTTTGACTAGTCTTCAGCTCTCGATTCCACAATAGACTGCTAAGGCGACAATTACACGTGTATTGACGAGTAAGATGATTAGTGAGCAGTGGAATGACTCAGATATTGTAGAGAAGATCAGGGTGAAGGCGGTGAATGAAAAGCTGACTGCCAAAAGTCTAAAGTGGAAATGTCTCATGAAATCAGGTAATTTTGTAGGTTACAAGGACCCACCCCTCCCAGTGTGGCCTAGATATATGTTGCTTCCATGTCTGCTTATAGCGTAGCTGCTCAAGATAAGGTGACTGGTAAGGTTGCCGCTATTGCCCAAAAATGTGCTTACCTTCTGTTGATGTAGGGGAAAAAGACAGGGAAGCTTTTGTCTCTGAGAGAATCATGGATGAGATTGTTGCCACTGACCCTTCTTCAATGTGAGTAGACACGCCATTTGACGTGTTGTCAGGTGCTAGAATTCCACCGGAATCACAAATTAAGGCTCATCCTACGTCTCTTTGTCTGAGAGAGATAAAGCTAGCCATAGTACTCTAACTGCTTTGACAAGTTCCTCGTTGGGGCCGTCGATCTTGTCTTCCTGCAATTAGGCCTCGTTCTCCCTAAGAGGTCAATGATACATCGGCACGGGATGGAGCTGATGGATGTTACAGAGGTCCCACATCCTCTTCTCTTGAAGAGAAGCAAGGATATTTTCGAGTGGGAACTTGTGCGCAAGAGCGCGCAAAAGATATGGCTAAGGGCCAATGAAAAATTTGGCCATTTGAGCCAACCCTTGAACTGGTTCTCACCGACGGAGGAGAACAAAGATCTACCTCCGAACTTGCTGGATCTATTATGGTTCAAGAGCTTAGCCATACCATGAGAGATATTCCTTTTTAAAAACTTCTCCGAAATGCTTGTCTGTGGCAGCTAATGTTGACTTAGAGCAACCTTTTTTTAGGGTTTGTAGTTTTCGAGCTATAAGAATCATTGGATGGAGATCGAAAGAAAGAGGCCTCCACGAGGCTGACTTGAGGAGGTTCTGTCACAATTGGGACCGTTTTCAGGTAAAGTTTGATGAATCTAATAGGGCCAACCAGGAATCCATTGGTACCATAGCTATCTTGGAGAAGAAGGTTACCAAGTTTGAGGAGAAAGTTGCCTTGTCCATTTTTAGGGTGAGGATGGCTTGGCCGATGAGCATAGGCGTGGTTTGGAATTTGCTACCCAACAATACAATTATCATGGCTTGATCGACCCCAATTGCTCCAAATTGGATGAGTTTTCCACCTTCATCCCAGAAAAATCAGATAAATCCTCTAAAGAAGAAAATGACACAAGTGTTGAGGAGGCATCGACTACCAGTTAAATGCCCTACAATTATGAGAGCATTTCGTTCTTCTCTCTCTCTTCCCCCCCCATTTTTCTAGCCTGAAAGCTCGTTAGTGTTATACAAAAAGGCTTGCAATTCTTTAAAAATTAATGAAATGAAACCTTATTGTACTTTTCTAATTAACATTGTTACTTGTGCTTATTGCAAAATTATTTGTTTTATCTAAGACATTGGCCTTCAAAGAGGCTTCCACTCGGGTTGGTTCAAGGCTTCAATAAAACTAACTTAGTCATAAGGCTTTAATCGGTGGACACTTATTTCTTCGTTTGACTTACATTTGTCTATTTGTTGAGCAGATACCATTCTCGATTGATTTCTCCTCTCAGCCAAATCTTGTCGTTACTTGAGAGGTTGGGTTGAAGACCATGGTTTTTGGGATGGCTTTCACCGCACTTTTACAAATCATACCACTAGTGAGGAGAGAGTCATCCCTAAGTAATCTACTGTTCAAACTCTTTGTCAATTTGTGGTTAAAAGTAATCAAAGTTTCCTAACCTATTATGCGGCATCTGATCGATCTTCCTAGAATTGGTGGGTTTCTTAGAGTTTTTTTTTTTGGACCTCCCTAGGACTTAACTCATTTTTGCCCGCTCGTGTAGGTCTTTACCCCTTTGATCCTCCCCCCTCGCCGGGTACAAATCTTTTCGTTACCTGTGGGGTGGGGGAGGTGGGTTCACATAGAACTCTCGAGGGATCTCGACTAGACTTCACGAATTATGACATTGGTAAGCAGGGGAAACACCCCGAGCTCCCTGGCCCGTAGGCCTTACGAGGGTGATTCTGAGGGATGAATTTTTTCTGATCGTATTGCGATATCGTTAGCCGGCCACTTTCAACCCATGTTGCCTGAATCTTGGGACCACACCGCATTTAATTCCTTTCTTTGGGAACCGATTGCATGCTGCTTGATGGCAATGTTTTATTTCCATTTCGGGAAATGAGGTGACTCAATGTCCCATCAATGTGTTGCCTTAGCAACTTTTAAATACGTAGTGCCCCAATGAATAGTGGACTTTTCCTCCCTAGATATAAGTGGAGAGGTTCACAGTGTACTTTCTTTTTTAACATGTGTGTCGGTCTTGCGACGGTGGAGAGCAGTCATTGATCCAAAATATTTGTCCTTACGTTTTTTATACTTTATATTTCCTTTCAATTATATCTCTTTCTTTACAACGACGCTAAAAACTTGATACCGATGCAAATGAGATTTTAATTGATATTATTATAAAATGGGATTTTACTAAAGTATACGTATCATTATCAAGTAATATAGGGCTTTCTGATTAAGCCCCGAATATCGATTCCACGGAGATCGCGGTTAATCACATTGGCTTTCAAGAGAAGTTCTAGTCTACAAAAACACACCCTAACTTGGAAAGTCAATAAAGGTTAGTTTTAATTAAATCTAAAAATTATTACTACAATACTACTTCTAAACTAAAACACTTAGTAAAAATTAGAAAAGTGGAGTTTAATATATTAAAAGTACTCTTCCTCATGCAATGAAATTAGTGACCTGTGTAAAATTAAAACAATTAGCGAGAGAGATTGTGACAAATATGAGCCATTATATTCTTTACCCTTACTTGGTTCTATAAAGAACATAGGATAATTTGATGATTTCAAATTTTGTAGATGGGTTAGACAGGGAAGATACTAGATCTCACTCTAGAGTTCCTTCTTCTCCCTCCACCTGTAGGCTAACATCTCATAACAAAACTTTTCACATCAAACCAAATTAGGGGCTTTAGTTTGTCACCCTAAAGTCCTCTAATTCTACACCTCTTAAACATGCATATCTCTCTACTTATTTGCACTCAATTATATGGACTACATTCTCACCCATATAATCTCATGTGATTCTTACCAATAGTTGACTGAGACAATACCGCATTGGTTCTTACATGTTCTCACAACAGATTTTAACATGCAAGTTAATCAAATTTACATGTATATGAATAACAAAGTAAAATAATCACAATATATTCTCACTCTAATCAATTATATATCCTACACATGCATACTAATTCATTGTAAGAGGAAAGAGTAAAGACAAATTCTCACTCCACATGGAGAAACAACAAGAACTTTTCATTGAACAAGTCTTTGAAACCACACAAATAAAGTTCCAGATTCAAATCAAAATATAATGAAAATACTTATCTTTGATGGAAATCAAACTCTCCTTGTATAGCAAAAGTAATCTCCTTACAATCCTCTCCAAGAACAAAGTGAAAAGAAAAAAGAAATTCTCACACTCTCTATTTTTCTCTCACCTTGTCGCCCCACTTAGGGCTCATGCCCAAGGCTTCTTCTTCTCAGCCTTCTTATCCTCTTCTAATAGTTCCTCTCCCTTCTCTAAATATCCTTCTTCAAGAGTTTGCAAGCCTTAATTATAATTTTCCAAGAGATGCTTAAGTGTCTCTTCAAAAAGAGTCAACATTCAATGAATCATCCAAAGATAGAGACACATCCCAAGAGACACATCCAAGAGACACTCCAAGAGACACATACCTTCCAAAATAACTCCTTCTAACCGACCAAAACTCTTCTAGAAAGTTTATTTTATCATTCCCAATGAATTCCCCTTGAAATAAGCTTTGCAACGCTTCGAAAGTCGTCCAAATTCGACGTTTCTACAAGAATTTATGCCAAACACCGTCAACAACCATCATTGGCGGCTATGCGCTGACTGTTTGGCGCATAGGCGCCACTGCCTGGCGGCTAAGCACCAAGTGGGTGGGCTTAGGCACCATACATTGGTACAAATGTGTCTGGTTCGACCCATTTTGATCCAGTATGCTCCGGTTCGACTCGTTTTGCTCCGATATGCTCCATTTTCGTCCATTTTTATTCTTTTTGCTAAAATTACTCCAAATTCTTCAATTTGATGCACCTACAACCAAAAACAAAAGAAAACATACCTTTAAAGTGCAATATCATTATAAAATATGACAAAAAATAGTACATTTTTAGGTTAATCAGTCATATAGCTCCTTAAACAGCTAGTGGTGGATAAGTTTTTCCATTGATGTCTTATGCTCTTTAAAATCACTCCAAATTCTTCAATTTGATGCAGGTTCTTGCTGTCTTAAACTCAGATTCCCATTTTAACTATTTTTTCTGTGAGTTGTGCATCGGAGGGAAGGGCTACTAGGTGGGCATCGAACCTCCCTTGAGTCAAGTTAAATGTCCGAGAAGATACCCTTTCCACGAACAGATGGGGATTTCTGAAGGGGTGCTAAACTCAACGCTTCAGAAGGATAATTCATTTGTCTGGCTGTTTCCACTGGTTGTGTTGGATTAGTTATGTCTCTCAGCCTCTCTTTTCGTGGGTTTTCAATAGAAAAACATGACAACTCTGGTGGTAATGGGTTTTGCTCCTGCTCGTTCCAACTATTTACGATCGAGATAGTTAATCATTCAAGATATTTAATCCTAAAATGAAATTTAAACAATTTTAATTCACTTTAATAAACAAGTTGAAATCTTAGAACCCTACAAGAGTACATATTATTCTCATGGGATCCCAACTGCGCAATGAAATTACTTGAGGGCATGTAATTGAGTAAGTTTAGGGGTATTGACATGCGCTAATGCTACGTGATTTTTCCTGCATTTTAAACTATATTTTACATATTATTTTTAATGATTTATCATTGATTTATACTTGAGAAAGGCTTTTGTTGATGTTGGGCAGATTTTAGGTGTTCAATACAAGCCATTTAGAACGAGAAAACAAACAAAAATGCAGCCTAAAGCAATGTGACCAATCTTAGAAGCGGTGTGACCATACTATGTGACCACATCAGAATTTCAAACAAGCAGGTGACCATGACAGGATCGAACATAACTACACCACTTGATTATGAAGTCTGGCGTATCCATGCTAGTTTCGACTTCACAACGTCATTAAAGCGGTAAAGCATTTTGGAAAGAAATTCCCTTAACAAATTCATAAATTCAGATATAAGAATTATTCTTATGGCTTCCTATGAGAAAGAGAGAGATCAAGGATGGTAGAAGGCATAGAAAGGTTGAGTTTTACTTTATGATTCTTCTTTTCTCAAGTCTTCCTCCTCTCTTTAGGGTTGAAACCTTGAAAGGCTAAGTTTCTACTTCGTATTCTTGAGATTTTGAGAGAGTCATTTGTATGAGAGGGAGGAGTTTTGTTCTTATAAATAGGATAAATATTTATTATAAGTTCAATTTTTTATTTTATCTTGTATTGAAGATCTGCATGAATTTTTTTTCTGTTGTTTTCTTAATAATGAGGGTCTAAAATTTTTTTACGTCTTTGTGATGTAGGGGTAGTAGTTTTTATCATGATTTTCTGAGTTTTCTTTCCTATATCATTTTTTGTGCTTTAATGACCTATGTTGTTGGTTGACTTTTGATTTTCATTTACTCCTAGCATGTCTAATAGGATGTTAAAAACTTTCATGAAGCTATGACGTCTAACTATTATGTAATAGAAATGAAAGGGTTAACCGTCGTATCCTGAAAGGATAGACATATTCTAGTAGGATTTTGCAACCTTTTCTTAGGGATCGGAGCATTCTTGTAGAATGTCATATGGATTGAGGAATCCTTAAGTTCATGATTTACAGTCTTCTTTTTTTCTAGACATAATCATGAGAATTTTTATCCCTGGTTTACAACTATCACATAGGAATACATTTAGGAACACCATGATCCATCAAGATCTACGAATCACAAAAGCACTTCCAAGAATTTCTCTTCTTTCCTTTTTTCTATTGCTTGCTATCTGATCTAATTTTGAAGATTTTTAACACTTAAACCCCTTTTTGCAGTCGCGGCCAGCTAGCTTCACAAGATTAGTATACTAAATATTTTTATACATAAATAATTATTAAATCTTTCCATGTGGGATCGATATGCTGATTCTTCAATTGCACATTACTTGACAAGTATACTTGTGATGTACGACTGACTTACTTCGTGGCAAATTTTGGCATTTCATATTTGTCTGTGTCGGTGGGTAGGTTTTGGGAAGTGAAAGGGTGTGTGTTTGTGTGTGTTTGTGTGTGTGAGTGTGTGTGATGGTGGATATGTTTTAGGTAAGAGTGAGAGAGAGAGTGCCTATTTGTTTGCATGCTGGCAAATTTTGGATAGGGTAGTGTGGGAATGTGTGTAAGTTTGTATTGGTGGGTAAGTTTCTGGTGAAAGAGAGGGTGTGTGGAGAGGAAGCTTAGGTTAGTATTTTAGGTAGGGTGGTGAGGGAGAGAGGAGAGGAATCTTAGGCTAGGGTTTTGGTTATGGTTGTGAATGAGAGAGGAGAGGAAGCATAGGTTAGGTTTTCGAGTAGAGTAGTGAGGGAATGGATATAAGAAGATGGGCTAGGTTTTAGAGTACGGTAGTGAGGGAGAGAGGAGAGAAAGCTTAGGCTAGAGTTTCAGGCAAGGTAGCGAGGGAAAGAGGAGGAGAAGATAGTTGATGGTTTTTTTGACCATGGGGATTGGAGGAAGTGTCGGTGTGAGTGAGTGTATGTATGAGGAAGAAGAAGTGTGGGTGCAAGTGAGTATATTTGTGTTTGGCCATGAAATAAAAGAGAGAGAGAGAGAGAGAGAGAGAGAGAGAGAGAGAGAGAGAGAGAGAAGCTCGATCATGGAGGAAATAAGAGGGAGAGAGAGAGATAAGAGAGTCTCAGTCATAGAAGAACGAAGATTGAGAAAGATAAGAAAGGCCCAGCCATGGAAGAAAAGAGAGGAAGAAGAAGAGGAAGAGAGCGAGGATCTTTATTGAGAAAAATAGAGAAGGAGAGAAAGACACGAGGCTGGCATCATAATTTCATAAAAAAGTTTTGAATTTTATGTAAAACTTATTGAAATAAGGGAGAGGAGAATTTATAACTTTTATAGGTGAAACCCCTTGATTTTTTTGCTTTCAATTAAGTGAACGCTTGTTAATCTCCTTGGTTAGAAAAGGGGAAGAGAGTTGAGGCTGATTTCACCCAAGTATGGAAGAGGAAGAAGAAGAAGAAGAAGAAGAAGAAGAAGAAAAAGAAGAAGAAGAAGAAGAGGGAAAGGGGGAAGGTTTTGAAAAGTGGGGAGGAAATTGAGGGAGATGTTTGGTCTAAGCGAGGAAATGAGATGGAATGAAGGGTTTAAGGGAGTTTCGACTATGTGGAAATGAGATTGGATGAGGGCTATGTGGAAATGAGATTGAATAAGGGAGTTTTGGGCACATATGTAAAGAAATGGTGGAGGGAATAATTATGGGTAAGAAGAGGTGGAATTTTAAATTGATTAGAGGGAATAAAACATTTCGTGGATGGTTGGAGGTGGTTATAGTCAAAATAATAGCCCTAGTTCATATGGAAAAGAAAAGTCAAAGAATCCAATGGTGTTATTAGTTTTGGTTAAGATTATCTCAATCTCAAGATATTTAAATTGAAAGTGGAGAGGTGGTTATTGTTGGTTGGAGATTGTTATGATCAAAAGTATGAACTTGGCTCATTTGGCTCAGAAAAATGAGAAGAGCACATTGATGAAGTTGGTATTGGTCAAGAAGGAGTCTATCGCAAGATATTTGAAGTCAAAATATGGGCTTCTCCTTAGCAGAGAAAATTTTGGTGGATTTTGAAAGAATTTTTTTAATGGATTTCGATTTATTAAATTTACTATTTTAAGCTCACATTTACTTTGGTTTTTATTTGAGTCCATTTTGAGTGAATTATTGGGATTATATTTTTTAACTTATCATCCAAATTATTGTAGACTTAACATGCCCCCAAATGAAGTTTGATTTTGGCATAGAGATGTTCATTTGAAAGGCTTCAACGATTTGGATGCACTCGCACAGTTTATTTTTAAAAATAATGTTTTATTGAAAAATTTTTACTTATGATTATTTTTCATGCATGAAAAAAAAAAGTTTGTTAAAAGGATGTTCAAGCTGTATCAAACTAGTTTTTATGCTTCTCATATGTGATAATGAATATCATACAACATAAAAAATTTATTACTGGTCACTATAGTAATCTATGTCAAAAATGATAATTTTGTTGTGTATTTGCTTTAAGCTTATTTTTTTGTTTTAACTTTAGGATTTTGTTGAAGTTGATTATATTTAGTTTTATTTTACTTTAGTTAATTTTAATTTATAGTCGTTTAGATTTTAACTTTAGGATTAACTCAAGTTTTGGTTTTAAGTGGAGTTTTAAGTTGTAACTTATTTGAGTTCAATTCAGTCCTAGGATGTAAAACCTCACCTTCTTCTCCCAGTAGCCTGCCTCCATATCTCATAGTTAGACTACACTGACTACTATTACTATCAACAAATGTCAAGCTCTGGCTCTGGCTCTCCTTTTAGATGTCTTGGATGTGTTTGTTGTCATCTTAAAAAATTACAACCAAATAATTATTAATTTTTTATATTAACATTTTAAGTAAATTGTAACAAAACAAAACTTCATTACTAACATGGATATGTCGTGATAAGTCAGAGACCCACTACAAAATTCTAAAAACATCGATGCATTTGGACATGACTTCGAATTAGTGGATCTTACCAACTTTCTCCAGATCCTCCAATATGGAGTGTTGAACCTCTACCACCTTCGGTCCTCCAATTTTGTTAGGTTGTATCCCTCTTCCTCAGATATGCGAGAGTGGTCCATAATCTTCTCAACTCTACCCATATCTCCTCCCTAACCCAGATTGACCGCTCTTACTTATTTTAGGTAGTAGTGAACATATCACCTAGTTGATGTCTAGCCCGATCCTTGAAATTATTTTGGATCTACAAGTGATGCTCAAATAGCCCATAGAAGGATTTCTATAAAATAATTATCATGTAATATTTATCAGTATAAACAAAAAACATAAAATTCTAATCCCAATTCAAATCAATTGATTTTATCTCAAACTTCTAAACTACATATATTAAATGATGATCAGGATCTTCTTCCTGGAGAGATAGGAAGCATTGTATCTACTCCTAATGATCTTTGTGATACCGATGTAGAAACTAAAATAGAAATATTAGTTTTACAATGTAGCAAAAAAAAAAATTTCAATTAATTCTAAATTTAGATAAGTCACAAATCTCACTCTTGCTTAATATAGAATCTGTTGAAGGTGCCCTAGCTTAAAATGATAGGAGCAAAGGAGTCTGAATCATCAATGGAAGGCGACGGTGGCCAATTACTAGGGATCAAAGGCATGAGAGGCACCAAAGTGATAGGACTAAGAGGCCAAAAAGGAACACGAGTTCTGACCGGAGCAGGGACATAACCTACATACCTCACGAGCATCGATGCAGTGGTGGTGGTGGTGTTGAACAACACAATATTAGTGTTGTGCGAGGAAAAGCGGGAAATAGTCATCTTCATCCTCTTGTAAGGAATACCAATCTGAATAGGCAATAGAGATGGTTGCTCTTCGTTCATGCTTCAAGCCATCTGTAACAAAAAAACACACAACATTAGTAATGTGAAAAGTAGAAAGCTAACACCATAAGATATAAAACTTGAAAAAAAATAATAATAATGTAATAAGACATACCACTTTTAGTCTGTTTCATTGGACGAGTTGGTCATTAATGATCTTAAAATTTCTTTATTCATCTCATCATCAAACTCATCCATAATTTGAGAAACCTCTCCAGAGGCCCCTATGATATCATTGAGGGTTATTCTTTCTTTGATGGAATCGATATAAATACAAAAAATTGATAGTTCTTAATATCGATGAATAGGTTTAATAATATTGTTTATCTTAATATGTCTTCTAGTGTTAATCTTTATAACCCTAACCCAGTTAATTTTGTCTCTTGCTCTAATAGGGTATCTAAGATACTAAATCTGACTAGCTTGACTTACGATAACAAAAGAATCAAATTTTACATATCTTTTATCCATTTTAAATTCAGTGATATCGTATGGTTTAGTATTTATATACCTCGATTATGAACATGATCAAACCAGTCACAATTAAACCAATATACATAACACTTAACATATGATCTGGATATTGCAACTGCACTATTTCTTGAAGAATGTCGTGTTGTCCGATCTCACCATCCTAGTGGGTGTTCTTTCAAACACAAACACTACTATTATAAAGGTAATGAACTATATATGATGTAACAAAAGTTGGTGTACTTCAAGTTAGCAAAGTCTAATACTTTGGGCAAGAGAGAGCTAATGGGTTTGACGTTTTCTGTGGTTAGTGGTGCAAACCTTATATCAGATGAGAAATATAATATGATTTGATATATTAGTAAGAATACCGAACTCAGATAATATAAATATGATCTTAGACATCTCTTATACGATTATACAACATAAGATAAGCTACATTTATTACTACTAATTTTACAAGCACCTTACACGATGCATAATGGACCTTTCAGACAAGTAGCATTATAAATATTAAAATATTTACTATTTCTAATAAATTTTAAACATGCTTATTGTTTTATTTTCATCTATTAAATATAGTTGAAAATTTCATGTAAATTGCCAAGCTGCTTGCTCTTATTATAGTCGCATATTTTCAAGGAAGAATAAGACTCCAATGATTTGAGATTTTTAACCTTGTACATTGAGAAATTTTCTTACTGATATTATTAAAGACTTTTGTAATCATTGAATAATTGTACTTTATTAGATTTATTATTATATATAAATATTTGAAATGAAAATTTGTCTAACAAATGTAAAGAGGCATTGGATGACGAATGAATTTTACTTTATTATTATACTTAATAATGTAATTATTATTTCTTTATTAAGGAAGGCGTTAATTTCTGTGCAGGTAAAACAATTATATTGTTTTAAATTCTTGTGAATCAACAATTTTATTTAATGATTAAAATTTTGATTTCTAAACTCAGAAGTCCTTTAAAATATGACTCAATCTTAAAAAATATTTTTAATTATTGAATCCAAATTTGTCTCACGTAGACTATGCCTCTAGGCATGAGAGCATAGGATCAAGAGATAGGAAAGAGAGAGAGAGAGAAAGAAGGAATGATGTGGTGATTGCCCCAGTGAGGCAAAATGGGGGTCTTTTCTAGGCTCTAGGATCTATTTTATATATTGAATGAAGTTGTTACAAGAGAACATGAGAGTAATGTCTAAATAGCTGGAAAGCTCAAATTACATCCTCCTCTTTACATGAAAAAGATCCTCCTATTTATAAACCATATGGGATATCTAGAAAATTACATCATTGTCCCTAAGAGTTATAAGTTATCATGCACTTAGGAGTTACAAGTTATTATGCCCCTAGGAAATACTGGTTATTATTGTCTCTCGGAGTTACAATTTATTATTATCCTTGGGTGTTACCAGTTATTATTGTCACTGGGACGTATCAGTCATTACCATCTTCATAGGCATATTTTCATATATTTGTACACATTTGCATATGTCTGACACCCTTTATGTGTTGGGACAATCCACTGATGTAGCAAGCCAATTGGTTGAGGTGGCCAGCCGAATGAGCTGGTCGACCGGTCTATGCTATCGTCAACATTTTTGGATATAGATAGATGCCCCCATGTTTGTTACTTCTTGAAAGAAAAGTTGTGATAACAATGGGAGGCTTTAACTGTAAAAAATGCAAATGCAATAATCATACTCCCTTGATTTTAGTGTCTCTCGGCACTCTGTTTTCTCCGACCCAGAACTGCTCACTTGAGGCTTTTTTGGTTTGATTTGTTATTTATGTTGTCAGTCGATGATTTGAACTTCGGTTGATGAAGTGACATTTGTTTAGTCTTATTGAATTTATCTATCACTTAGTTAATAGTTTTATTTTGTTCCTTTGATTTTGAGGAAAAACACATAAAAAAATTTTGTAACATTTCTGAATATGCTAGTAGAGTGAGAGTTTCTATTATTTTTCACCTTCATTTTTGCCTTTTTCCTCTATTAGGCAATTTGTTTACAATGGTTGCTTAGTGATGAATTTTGGTCTTAATTAAGTTTTCACCCCAGAAGGAAATCTTTCATTTGCTCACACCGAAGGGGAGTCTTTCATCTGATCATTCCAGAGGGAAGTCGTTGATTTGCCCACCCCAGAGGGTAGTCATTCATTCTGCCCGTCTCAATGGGGAGACTTGGTTTTGCACTCCTCGGAGAAAAATCTCGCACTCGCAGGGTTGTCTTTCATTTTCTTGGTTAGTTCAAATTCTCGAGTGCCCCTTTAGATGCAGACATCAGTAAACTATTATAGTTTTTCGAGTCTTTGTCGAAACTAAGAAATTGAATTTATATATAGATGTTTCCAAATAATGATAAAATATCATTGTTGGATTTTTCAATTGCCAGAATTTTTGGCCGCCTCACTATTTCGATCCCTCGGGTATTTCGACTGCCCCGATTTGTGATGATCGGCCATAGACATACAACTGGCTGGAGGCAAGTGATCTACCAGAAGTAGGTGATCAACGGGGGCGCTAAATCAATGGTCGGCCGAAAGTAGTTGACAGTTGAAGGGTGGCATGCTGGAATAAAATGAGTGGTATTAATGTAGCAACAAACATGAGAATATCATAGTATATTTTAAGATGGTCGGTTGGAGACATACAGCCAACCGCAGGCAAGTGATTGGTCGGTTGCAAGTGGTCAGTGATCACTGAAAATTTTATTAAGAAATTCATATCTATTTTTGATGAAATTGCACTTTAAAGAAAGGTATTTTCTTTATTTTGTTACAGGAATGTAGAATTTAGGTGATAAAAGCAAAAATCATAAAAAGGAGCGGATTTGGAGCAAAAAGGAAGAAAATAATGCAATTTGTGCCTGAGTCGCGGACGGCGAGATCGAGCTCGCCGACCCGGCGAGGGTACGAGGAAGAAAATTCGAAGGATTTATAACCGCTCTCGGCCGACGAGCCGAGCCCGAGCCCGCCAACAGCGAGATAGCGCGGTTCGAAGACCTTCTAGAAGCCTCGCCGACAACGAGGTAGTTCGTCGCCGACGGCGAGGTAGTTCAAATGGCGCAGATACATTGAACCTGTACACTTTTTGAAGGGATGCTTACACACCTCTTGGTCCTTTGCTCATCTCTATATATAGAAGCCGAAATTCAGCTTCTAAGTGTGTGTTATAAGTGTGTGTCATTTGTGTGTATCTCTGGAGTCTTAAGTGAGTTTATTTAGAGAGTCTTAGTGAATCTTTAGTGAGTTAGAAGTGTGCTGTACTAGAAGGAAAAGTCAAAGGAACTTCAAGAAGTCTGCTTGGGGAGGAAATTAAGATAAGTATCTTTGTTTATTGTTTTTAACTTTAAATGAAATCCATGCTTAGTTTAGTTCCCATGCATTCTGAGTAGTTAATTTAGTCTTTCTCCCTGTTTATGAAATTAAGTGACTAGATGAACTAAAAATAGAAGTACTTTTAAATATTAATAAATTGTGATAATTTTTACTTAAAACTTAATTTACTTTCAAACTGGCCATTTGATTTGTTAAAATGTGTTGATTATCAACTATAGTAAAAATTACATCTGATATTCGGGGAATTCAAAAGCCTTGGAAGGAGGGTGCAAATAAATAGGGAAATAATATCACTGGGCGTAGAATAGAGCATTTTAGTGTGACAGACTAAAATATTCAATTCGGTCCTATTGTTTGAGAGCTGAAGTGTAGATGTTAGCCCTCAGGCGAGGGGAACGTGGGAGCTCTGAAGTGGTAGTCGGTATCCTCCCGACCTAGCCACGTGATTCCGTAATCAAACATAGGATTAGTCGATATTCTTTACACCTGGACCAAAGGGTAAAGAATAGGAATGCTCCTATCTGTCACAATACCTTAAAATTATCTATTTAAATTCATCAATCACTTAAATTTCTAAACAAGGGGAAAGATATTTTTTTTTCTGAATAGTTAAGACTTATTTAGCAATTAATTTAATTTCCTGCACTTTTAATACGTATTAATTTTCTACTTAGTTAAGTTACCTAATTAAAATACTTAGTTTACTTTATTGCGCTTAAATTTAGAATTCCAAATTTTCGTATACTATTTTAAAATTATTATTATTATTATTTTAAAATTAGTTGTTATTTAATTTTCTATTTCCCTGTGGGATCGATAACAGGGACTCCACTAGAGCCCTGTATTACTTGATACGATACGTATACTTGCGTAGCATCCACAACATAAACAATTACAATTCTATACATATAATATAGCGGGGTCAAGTTTTTGGCGTCGTTGCAATTAAATTAAAAAAATATCATAATATAAAATTGTGGGTCAGTCAGCCAGAGTCGATCGGAGCATGGGTCAGCCGGAGAGTGGCTTGTGGGGAGCACAAAAAACTACGTGGCATATATAGAAGTATAGAGTGATATGTATGTAAATATTCTCTAATTTTAAGTTGGCTGGTTGGATGTAGATGATCTGTCAAAAGCAGGCGGTTAGCTAAAGGAGACGAAGCACCAGACAACCGAAAGCAGTTGTCAGCCAGAAGTAACTTGTAGGCCGGAGGTAGGTTGCCTGTCGGAGCAATCTTTTTTAGGCGACTTCCAAACAAACACATAGCAATTTCTTGATGATGTTGAATAAGCTCCTCTGCCGCCAACCTGAGCAGACTTGCCGGAACTTGGTAGGGTTGCAACTTCATATACAATTCCTTCTTGCAAAATCTTCAAGAGCAGTGCATCCTCGGAAATGATTATTGATAGACTCTTTGGTTTCCATAGTTTAGAATCTCCAACGACCAAATCTTTATCTTCATCGAGAGACTAGCTAGAGATTTTTTTGCTTTGGTAACCTTCACGACCTCAGAGCAAAATCATAGGCTTGGACTTCGTTGAATCTATTGAGAAAAATGATAGATAATTCTCCAAAATATGCAGATAGAGGAAAGGTTTCTTGGAGATCACCAACGATGAGGAATAAATGAAGTAAATAAAATTTTGTGGGAGTTCCTCATGCTCTTTGCTTGGAGTATCTCTCTGAATAGTTTTTTCTTAGTGTTTCTTAACTTCTTGTTGACGGCATGGTTCACGTTCACCACACTTGAATCCGAATTTGTCCTGTATATCATGCCTAATGCATAGAGCGTACAGACCGAGGGAGAGGAAAAGAGCAAGAGAGAAAGAGAAACAAGGAGTGATGCAATGATGGCTATTAGCAAAGCAAAGTGGGCGGTTTTCTCTTGGCTCTCGGACCTACTTTATATAATGAAAAATTTTGTTACAAGAGAATGAGAGAGTAATGCCTAAATTGCTGGAAAACCTAACTGGCCTCCTCCCTTTTACATGAAAGAGATCTTTCTATTTATAGATCATAGATGGTATCTAGTAAATTATATCATTGCCTCTGGGAAATACAATTTATTATGCCCCTGGGAGTTACAAGTTATTATGCTTATGAAAGTTACCGATTATCCATATACCTTGGAGTTATCAGTTATTATTATCTTTAGAAGTTATCAATTATTTTTATCTCTAGGAGTAACCGGTAATTATTGTCTATGGGAGTTATCAGTTATAATTTTCCCTAGGAATTACAAGTTCTTACGGTCTTCATTGGCATATTTTCATATACTAACACATTTTTATTATTGGATCCATCTGGCAATGTGGTTAGCCGGTCAGCTGGCGTGCCGATCGGCCGATTAGAGTGGTTGGTCGGCTGAATGAGGTGGTCGTCCGGTCTCTGCTATTCATTGCATTTTTGGACATACATTAAGATTTGAAATCGATTTAGAATAACTTTAGACTTTCTCATTTTGCTGATGATCTGGTTATTTTTACTAATGCTAATAAACAGTCTATTAAAAGACTTTGGCATGGTCTTCTTCTATTTCAAAATATTTCTGGGTTGACTTTCACTATGAAAAATGTAACTTTTTTGTTCTAAAACTATTTCTTGCTTGAAAAAGAATTGGATTCAAGATTTTACTGGATGCCACAAAGGTTGTCTTCCTTTTACTTTTCTTGCCTTTAACTTCGATAAAAGTAAAAGGAAACTTCATCTTTTTGATAATCTTATTGAAAAAATCATTAAGAAAATTATGTCCGGGGATAATCTTCTTCTGTCTTATGAAGGTAAAGTGACTTTACTTAAAAGTATTCTCACATCCTTGCCTTTACATTCTTTACTTTTAATGAAAATTCCTACTTATTAAGAAAATAAAGCTTAGTTTTAATAAATTTTTTTGGGATGGTAAAATCTCTAAGCTTCATTGGATGAGTTGGAAAAAGATGTGCAAGTCGATTCATTCTGGTGGTTTGGGCTTCAGAAGTATTTCTGATTCTATGACTATTAATTTTATGAAACTTTGGTTTCATTTTCGGAAGGATCGTTCTCTTTGGTCCTCTCTAATGAAGAGTAAGTATTGTGGCAATATTCATCCTCTTTCTATTACTTCTAACGTTTCTGATTCTTTCATTTGGAAGGAAATGCTTAAAGTGGTCATCATTCTGAGAAATTTTTATGTTGGGATATTGGCAAAGGGAAGTGTAGCTTCCGGTATGATTGGTGGGTTGGTAATGCCCCTTTGGCTAATTTTTATTTGGGGCCCTTTGATATCAATTTTTCTGTTAATGATTGTTGGGATGATCATACATGGAATTATCAAAAACTTTGTAATCTGATTGGTCCTGAGTATGCTTCTCTAATTGCTAGAATCCTTATTACTGGCTATAATGATAAAATTTGTATTAAAGGTAATAGTGTTAATTCCATTTCTAAGACTTTTGCTAATTCTTTACCTATTTCTGAAGGTATTGATTTATCTTGAGCTTGGAATTCTTTCATTAAACCATCTCAAATTTTTTTTTTATTCGGAGGTTGTTTCATCACATTATCCTTACTGATGATATTCTTAAATTAAAAGGTTTAAAAATAACTTCTCGTTGCTTTCTTTGTAAGCAATGTGAGGAGAATCTGAACCATATTTTTATTAATTGTTCTTATTCGATTGATGTTTGGAATTATGTTTTCAGAATTTTAGATATGCATATTACCAATCTTCGAATTAGCTCTATTAATGAACTTTTTAAAATTTGGAACCAAGCTAGTGAAGGTATCTTCTTCGCCTCTAATTCCTATTATTGTTTTGTGGTATATTTGGTTTATAAGGACCAATGCAAAGCATAATGGCATTTTGATCCATGCTTATTCATGCTTTATCTTAATCAAAATTATTTTTTGAGATGATGCATTTTGGTATTTTTAAGAAACCATTGGGTTACAAATTGAGGATTTTATTTCAACATTATAATTTCCTTATACCTTCTTATTGTAAGCCTGTTATTAGTTTAATTCATTGGATTAAGCCCTTAAAAGGTATACTTAAAATCAACATTGAAGGAAGTTGGAATGGTAATTATACTGGTATTGGTGGTGTTTGTCATAATCATTCTAGAAATTGTTTATTTTGGTTTTCTGCTTCTATTTTTGCTGATTTTTCTATTTGTGCTGAAGCTGCTGTCGTTATTACTGCTTTAGATGTAGTAGTTGTTGACCTCATTTTTGATGAGGTCTTTTCTCTTCTCTCTCCTTAGTACTTAGGATCTAGCCTTAGGCTTTCCCTTTGACTATCTTAGAGGACTAGAAATGGAACCCACCACATAGAAATTCAAACACCTCTTAACTCCTCGCAAACCCCATAAGTTTGATTATAAACCCCTAATTCACTCGGAGGGTTAAGATCAAATGTGGAGGTTTAAAGGATGAGTTCCCTATGGGACTCTTCGGCCTTAGGACTACCCGTGGTGGCCTTGTCTGGTGAGGGTTGACCTGCACACATTACATTTTCACACACATTCCAAATCCTAAAACCATTCATACCTAGCTTGACTTCCTGACTCTTGTAGGTAATTCATATGGATGGTCCTCAACCCCGAAGCCCTTGGCTAAGAGGGTTAGGAACAACACAGTGAATGCCTTAAATGAGTCTTCTCATGGCTCTTATGGGCTTGATATGGCTTCATGGCTCTTATGGGCTTGATATGGCTTCATAGCTCAACCAAAGTGATTCCATTCTACTCAAACTTGATCAATCTTCATTTTTCCAAAATTTCAATTTTTGACCCCCAGGGCCCTACACCCGCCAAACCTACCAAATGCCCTTGAAATTGCCCAAAATTTACAAAATTTTCTAAATTACCCAAAATTCCTTAAAATCAGTCCTAAACATTTCTCTCCACTCAGATTGATCATCCTTAGCCAAATATACCAAAATTTCCAAAAATACCCCCAATTCCCTTCTTAACCAAAAAATCCATAAATTCCAAAAATTCCCAGAAAATTCCAGAAAATCTCAAATATTCCCAATTTCATTTTATTCAACTACACCATAAGCCAATTTTTCCAATTTAGCCCATTTTTGCCAAAACCCCAATTTGACCCATTTTTAACCCAAAGTGAACCAAATGTCAAACCAAACCAACCCAAGTCAGCTCAATTTTGATCCAATCCAATTCTAAACTTCAACTCAATATCCCCAATATCAATTTAGATCAAATCCAAGCCCAATTTGACGAACATTTGGATCAATTCCAATTTGAAGCTTAAAGCCCAATTTTGGCCCATGACCTAAACTTAGCCCAAACCAACCCAACTCAACTCCAATTAACCCCAAATCTTTTCCTAAACCTTCCTAATATCCCCAAAAACAAAACACTAACAAGATTTGCCCCAAATTTGGACCCAAACTCTACCCAAACCTAACCCAAAACCAAAATCCCCAATTTTGGCCTAAACCCACCATGAACCCAAATGGGCCCAAATCCCAAAATCAAAGCCCAATCAAAGTTGAAAACTCTTTGTAACACTCCCATAAACATTTCTCAACATTAATTTTACATCAAATCTAACATTAGCCCAACCTTAGCCCAAGTTAGCCCTATTTGACCCACTTTGCCCCCTTTACCAAAAAGTCCCAAATCAAACTCAATTCAACTCCAAATCACCTCAAGTTTGTTTCAAATAACTCATGACACATCCCTAAACTAAACCCAACATTTGTTTGGCTCAATCCTCCATAAAATTTCCATCCACCAATTTGTTTTCAAACCTAAAGGCCCACTTTCTTAAACCATTTTAAAAGCCTATTTTCACCAAATCCAAAAGGCCCAAAGTCAATCCAAAGCCTACATGACACTTTCATCTCATCATCCCTTTGATTTAAATCACTCCCTTAGTTTCAAATTCATCATTAAACTTTTCTAAACTAAGGCACATGCCAATTTCCCCTAAATTCATCAAAAATGCCAAAACCCTTTTTCATGAAATAAGCCAACCTTTTCCAAGCCAAATGTAAGCCAAATGTGAGCCGTTTACAAGCCATATGAAGCTATGAGAGTTTTGACACCTCACCTAGTCATTTATGGAAAGAAGAGGGGAGCCTTTCCTAAGCCTTCATTAAGCCCTTTTAATCACATTTATGCTACACTCTAAACCAAGTTTAGCCACATCACCTTGGATGGGGACTTCACCACCCTTTCCTAGCTGACCCAAATGATTCTCCCTTAGCCCAAAGTCAAGCCTTAGGGAGGTGCACCTAGCCTAAACCATGCCTTGGACCAAATCAAGCCAAAATGACCCTTCCCCCTTACCACTTAAATCAAACCTCTTTACACTTGGCATCGGTCAATCGAACCCACAAACTTCAAGCCCCGACCCTCCCGATCGAGATGGTGACTCGACCACTGGCGGCCACCACTGTGTCGCCGGAAAACACCATGGCCGAGAGGTCTAAATGGATTCAAAAATTCAATTTGAACTAGCCGAGTCGTCCCATACCCAATGGCCACTACAACTGTTCTTCTCTTCACTCGCAGCGATTGATCCAAGCCATCAAAACCCCATGGGAGGCCCCGGCCATGGCTATTTAAACAAGCCACCTCCTCTCGGCCAAAATGTCGGCCGAAATCAACCTTCAGCGAATTCCTCCAAACTCCTCACGAGCTTCCCTAGCCAAGAGCAATTCATCCCCACGCTTCTCCCGCCCTAAATCCTAGTGATCGAGCTCACTTTGGAGGTCAATTCTCGAAGCAGATCAGGACATCCCTCAAACCTCCACCAAAACCAAATTAAACTCACCCACACCTCGCACAGGGCCAAGAGAAGGAGTTCCCGCAGGAAGCCCCCTCACCGGGCCGCCCATTCTCTCTATCGGCCAAGTTTTGAAATCGGGCTTGGTGGAAGTTGCACTCAGACACTTGACGGGGCCGGAGGCTTCATCCCTGTGCTCTTCCAGCCTCCAACGAATGTGTCGAGCACATTCAGTTGAGGCCTCACCTCCTGAATCAAGGAATGGACACTCCTCCTGCCCGAGAGCTTCCAGTGATTCTCCATTTCATTTGAGTTGATTTCAATGCATGTAAACTGTATGGATGTGTTCGTATTTTCAATACGAATCCATGGAGTATAAGAACACGAAAATCCATTAAGAAACGAGGGATATATTAGGGTTTGAGTGTGGACGGTCACGGGTGTACACCAGTCATAGACGATGACCAGGAACCGTCGGATCGCGCGTGTATCGAATGGACGATCCAGATCGAGCCGGACGAGGAGATGGAGCGAGACCGTGGGCCGCGTGGCATCCCAGTTAGATGGTGACGTCAAATAGGAATGCGCCGCATGGGCCTTCGGAGTTGCCGAGGTTGACGCGGTGCTAAATGGGTTAAGTAGGAAATTAGGTATTTTCTGATTTATTTAAATACCCAGAACTTTAAAAATCCATATCTTTGTGTAGAAAAATCATTAAAATAAATTAAAAATACCCTCTTACTCAGTGAATAGAGGAGAATAATTGGAAAAAGAATTGAGTTAATTTGATGAGTATTTTATTTTTAATTAATTATTTACTCATTTCAGTATTTTAATTCTCCATTTGCATAGAAAATTCACCATGGCATAGGGCTTTTGAAGCCTCTAATCTTGGGAACATTCCCTGAATTTTTCAAGGTTAGAGGTTATCTCTATAGAAAGTTATGTATTTTTCAAGTTTATGTCATTATTTTTGGTTTTTTAATTCCATTAATTAGCATATTGCTTAAAAAATTCTAGGAAAATTTGGGAAAGTTTCTTAGGACCAGAGGACCCTAGGATAATTATGTTGTGAATTAACTCATTAAGAATGACCCTAATTTGCCTAATTACTCAAAACTGAACATTAATTAATTAGGGTTAACCACACATCAAAAGAACTTCAAAACAATTCTCCACTGATTTTTAGGATCTGATGGACCTCACATAAAAATTTGAAATCAATTGGAAATGTTTAACCCCACTAAATGGATTAATTAGGTCACATGAGTAAAATTAAACTTTAAAAATTCATAACTCCAAAAATACATTTCAAAAATTCACCAAATTAGTTTTGAGACTTCTTTGGTAGCATAGGAGTCTAGAAAAATTAAAGTTGGAATTTTCTAAAAATCTTCATTTTTCACCTTATTTTAATATTTTAATAATTAAAAAATCATAAAAATCACAAAAATATTAAAAATCATAAGAATGCCACATTTTAACTCCTAATCACTTAGGAACAAAATAAATATTTTTCCCAAGTCTTTTGGTTAAAATATTGAATTTTAAAGGCTTAAGACAATTTTTTAATATTAAAAAATGGATTTTCAACCTTTTCACCAAATTAATTCTAATAAATCAAATAAAAATCATAAAAATGTAAAATTTGTTTCTATGAACTCCTTGAGGTCAGAGAGATTTATGAAAAATATAAAATCCATTTTTTTAATTTTAATTTTATTTTATAATTGATTAATACTCCAAAACTCAAAATAATTATAATAAATAAAATATAATTCAAAAAATCACCAAAATTGGTCCAAATGGTCCTCTGGTCATTAGAAACATCCCATAATTTTCTGAAGGATAGGAACCTTACCTTGGTCATGTTGTTGAATTTCCATTGAAAATCCCTATTTTTCATCAAAATAAATATATAAATTAAATTAAATTCAGAAAAATCACATTTTCTCCTCTAATGTCTTAATTGACATATAAGTGAAGTGAAATAAAAATTTCAAGCTCATTTGAGCTCAATTTGATGAGTTATGAAATAATTAAGCTTAAAAGGGTATATTAATAATTAAGAATTTTAACCTCTAATTAAAACTTTAGGTTTAATCAAAATGGGGGGTAAAATATTTGATCTTAATTCTCTCTTAGATGATTGAAACTTTGGAAAATAAATGGGTAGGAACTCATTGATCACTTCTAATAAACCAAAAAAAATGAAACCTTAATTAATTAAATAATTTGAATTTTGGAAGAATAATTAAAAGAATTTGGATTATTAAAATGGGGATATAATTTAGAGAGACTTTAATCACTTAAACTAAAATCCCCAAATGAATCACTCTAATTATATTTAACTCTTAATTAAACTTAAGATGATAATTGAAATTAATAAATTATTAATAAAGAAAATGTAACCCTTAATTAAATTAAAACTTAAAATATTAAATAACTTGATAATTAAACTGAAATAAATTTAAAACATTAAAAAAAAATTTTATTAATTTTTAAAATCACTTGAAAGAAAATTTAAAGCAAACTTGAAACATCAAAATCAATTTCAAAAAAGAAATTTAATTCTTAATTAAAAAAAAAATCAAACCAATTAAAATTTAATCTAGAATATTGCAATTAAATTAAAAATTAAATCATTAAAGTCTAAATTAAATAATTTAAACTCCTCTTTCAATTCAAATAGTTTAAAACACTTAAGAATAAAACAACTCGAACATTATTCCAAACTTAAATTTATTAAAATTTTATAACTAAATTAAATCACCTTAAAACATTAATTCTAATTTTAAATCGTTGAAATTCTTAATAAATTGATTTGCCCCTAAAGACTTTTATCCTTATAACTCTTAAATGAAGCATCAAGTGAGATGTCACTTCATTCATGGGATAATCAAATGTCTTAAATTCACTGAGCAAGAGTTAAAACTTAACTAAAAAAATTTTGGATGATTGATTCATCTCCACAATAAGAATTCATCTAGACTCGAAATAATCTCAAAAGTATTGAAAAGATGTTTAGAACCCGTTATAAGCACTTCCTCAATACAATGAGGTGTTTTAAGAAGAATAATTGAGCTTAATTGTTCTTTGATGAAGAAAATCATCGTTAACAAAATATAAAGAACTTAGACGTCATAAGAACTCGACTAAGCAAGTAGGATTAGGATCTCGGTAGACAACCAGAACCTTTCCCTTAGCTTTACCTAGGTACTTGTTGCAAATATTTAAATGTTCTAACATGTGTTTAAGTGTAGCTTGGAAATGACGAGAAGACTCTCCAGGTACGCTTTTATTTTATTGCAAGTTACTTACATGTACTGCGCTTTACCTTTCTTGCATGTTAAACAAGTTTGTTGCATGAAAACTGAAACCTTTAGGATAGCCACAAAACTGAAACCAAAATTAAATTAAAATCAACACAAGATAAAATTCACCACCACAACATTCAAAAGATAAAGCAACTCAAAATTTAATCACAAACAGAACAACAAAAATACAACTATAACTAAATTAAAACGTCTTGTTGGATGATCGGGAATACCTCTGATGATGTAACCTACGTGTTGCTAACGTGATTTCCCACGGTCTAAATGAAAGTGTGGAACTCATTCGATTGAGTTTAAGCAAATTCATCCGACTAAGTGAATCCAATAAAAATAACAATGCTTGGAATGATGGAACCGCGGGATCTTAACCTGTTTTGTTATAATCAACTTTAAGATTCCCCTAATAAAACATTAAAGACATTTGGATTTTAAAACTTTTCTAAACCAAAACACTTCTCTTATCTCCTGATTTTCACCTTCTAAAACTAAACCTCTACAACAACAAGGAGATTGGAGCACATTGGGCTGCACGGCCATCGTCATCGACAAAACTTGGATCGACATCACAGAAACCATTCTCGCAGTTAAACAACCAAACCGTAGTGACTTCGAAGTAGTTTGCTTAGTGCAACATAAATCCCCAACTTTTTGTTAGGCATTTGTGTAATGCAAATTAAGCCCTAACCGGTCTTAGGATTCCGAGGTAGTCGTTCGGTATGACATAAAGCCTCACATCTTCGAGGCTATTTGTGTGATTGTGTCATACAAATATAAGTCCTAATTAACTAAAATTGGCAGGATTACAACATTAAATAAACTCTTAAACTGAAGCCAAACAATATGATAGTTGGGAAGTCACCGAGACTTGTCTCGAATCCATGACATCTCCTACTTCTCCTCCATTGGATTCCTAAAATAAACTGTTCTAAATTCGAGCTAATCCCTTTTGGAATTTCCAAAATCCAGTCCTTTGAAAACCTTAAACTTTGAAATTCTTGAGAGCAAAACCACTGGTCATTATCGAGAGTTTTTCTTAAGTGATTCCCGTCACTTAGGATGTAATTAACTATATGGGCTTGCCCTTATAGGGAACTTTAAGAACCCAGGTAATATAAACCCTTCTTAATTTCTTTATATTAAGCAGGGGAATTTGTCGACTTATAAAATTGGTTCGCAGACCAAACGGATGTCACAAATCTTCTAGTTTATTTAATCGAGCCCCATCATCAAACAGATGTGTCTATTCTTCGGGATAGATACACTGGCTTGTGATGCGGTGCTCATTTATATAAACTATTCGGGATGTGAGATCGGTTTGACTTCATATCTTAAAATTTTCAAACTTAAAAATTATTTTCAAAATCAAATGCTACTTTCCAAATTATATATATATTTAAATTAAATTTAAAATTTAAAATTCGCCGACAATTTCTGTAGGCGACCCATTTTTAAAATATAACACTAAACCTAAAAAAATAAGCCGTACAGTAGTTAAATGTGATTGGAGTTTTGTTAAGATTGAAACGGACTCAAGGGATATATGGAATTTTTGTAACAAGAAAAAACTGTATCCTTGGTTTCTTATTTCTCAAATGAAAAAAATATTTGCTTTTCTTAAAAAAATTCTGATATGCTTAACTTTTACCCATCGTGAAGGCAACAAATATGCGGATTGGGTTGCTAGAAGAGAATTAGATAAATAAGAGTTCGTATTTTCAAACAAGATTCCACATGAATTATCTGTTATTATCATAGGAGACTGTCTCGACTTTCCTTTTTATCACAACTGATAGAAAATTTTAATTTCTTATATATATATATATATATATATATATATATATATATATATATATATATTCCTCCATGATCACCCTTTTTTGTTCTCATTTCTATGATGAAATAAATTATCCTTTTAAGACTTTATTAAAAAAAGAAATCGATTTAGAATTTATCATGGTACTACGAATTCAGATAGCACTCAAAATGAGTAAATATATAATGATTTTAAGTTGATTCAAATCTACTCAGGTCAAGATACCTCAATTCCAGCAGAAAGTATGCTTTTGTTTATCGTGTGTTGAGTAAAATTAAAGCAATCAAATTTGACTTAATATAACTTCTTTTAAAAATAAATAAAATCTAAAATATTAAAGAACTTTCTTTTCATGAAACTTGTAATTGTGAGCCTAAGCTCCAACAATAATTACTTCTTTAAAATATAAATGATGATTTACATACATACCACACAATTCTTACATATTTACATATATAAAATCTAAACTTCCATTTTTACACGTATGTATGTCCCCTAACCCATTCATAAAAGTTAAACAGAGATATTTCTAAGGTGACATGGAAGATTATAAGGGTTATAAATGTAAAAATAAATTAGGTGCCAGATATGTAAATAATTAGAAGTTGTATGGTATGTATGAAAATGCCCATAGTAAGAGAAAGGAATGGTGCCATAAATGCCGGATCAAAAAGGATGGCATCAATACCTACATATCTACCAACCCACACCCACTTTCACGTCCCAATATAACTTTCCCCCTTCCTTGTAAAGAGCGCTTTATGTCTTTTTCCTCTACATTGAATGATGATATTTTCCATCTCTTGCCCAAAAGTCCCGTAACTTAATACAAAACTTTTAGCATTCCCAACTAATTAATGGGCTCAATTTAATAGGAAGCAAAATCTGTATACTATATTTCAATTATATATTATATATATTTTTAATTAAATTAATGATTTTAAGATTTATTTATCAAATTTAAATTATCATTTTTTAATTAAATGTGTGACAAAATAGTTAAAGAGGCTTCGATTATGATGTGATTACGCTGATATATATATACACATACTGACTTTTTTAATAATATTTAATAAAAAATTTAAGACTAATACCTAAAAAAAAAATATTGACGTGGTTCTCATTCATCTCTTACATGCAAAATTTCAAATTATATATTTAAATAAATTATCTCTGATTCAAACTTTATAACAATAGAAATAATGGTATTTAAAATTAGTTTGATAATAGTATTAAATTTGAAAACGTCTATGGCCATAAATTTCTTATACTAATTTTGAAATGAGGATATAAAAGTGACAGAAAATAATTAGAAGTAATTATTTTTTAAGCAAACTATGACTTAACATTATGCAGCATAAATATTTTAATTGGTCAAAGAGAGCAGACGGCGAAGGCCATGAGCCATCTCCTCCTCTTCACAAATGGCGACGAAGAACGGATGACGAAGGAAGAGTTAGAAAGACTTGTTCTCGAACGAACCTTTATTCGTAAAACGGCGCATTTGCTGACTGAATATAAATTTTGAATTTAGGGCAGCAACGTCTCTATGAGGCCTCCGGCAATAGAGATTTGGATGGGAATTTGCGGTGGAGTTTATGGACACTTGGTGCCGTCACGATAGAAGATACATATATACGGCTGAGAGAATTTCAGATAAAAATAATAGGAAGATTTACATATATACCAACTTATTTCCTATGTATGTACTTATCTGACATCTAAACTTCAGTTTTTACGTATATGCCAATATTCATGCCCACAATTTACAAACTTACAAATATATTTGGCGTGACAAAGGGTTTAAATTTACAAAATGTATTTAAAATTTGATAAGAAATATAAGACTTTATTTTGAATAATTTTATGTTAAATATTTCTTTTGTTTTCTTAAGTACTTATCTTGTTATACAATAAAGTTACCCCATCTAAAAAAGAAAAAAAGACTGGCTGCACCCCTATTTTCAAATGTGGAATGAGTTCAAGGCTAAATTATTGAAAGAGACTTAAATGAAAAGTAGAAAGAAATAAGTTTATTTTATCAGAAGATTACAACAACAACAACAACAACAACAAAGCCTTAATACCATTAAGTGGGGTCGGCTGCATGAATCCTTTTTCTCCATTGCGTCCTATTTAGTGTCAAATTTTTATTTGAATCTAAAACATCTACTCTTCTAATCGGATCATCAGGTGATCGACTTTTAATGTGACCAAACCATCTAAGGTGACTTTCTCTAATTTTGTCTGTCACCGGTGCAACACCAACCCTATTACGGATATATTCATTTTGCATTTTATCTCTAAGTGTAAAGCCACTCATTCACCTAATCATTCTCATCTCAGAAACACTTGGTGGCATCCGGAGCCGCCCGAGATTTTTTCGTGTCGATGTCAATGTCATTGTTTGGAGTCGACACTCTGCTTATCTATCAAATCGCCCTAGTCTTCAAGAGATCTTACTTTTTTTTAATCATGTAAAGGATCCTCGTATAATAAGAAATTTGAAGGAAATAAGGACTAATAAAATAGAAAACTGTAGAATAAGAAATATTGGTGATAATCTTTACAAAAGAAGATTTTAGAATGTCTTATTCTAAAAATATTTATATAAGGAATATCACATATGAAATTTTGATAACCAGAGATTTCTAGATGTGATACCTATTCTGAGTTCTTAAATCTCATATAGAAGCAAACTCTTATAGTTAATTACATCTTAGACAATTAGGATTGTCTAAGAAAATTCTGATTAATGTCAATCACTTGTTTTCTAAAAAATATCAATATGCAATCCTAGAGGCAATATGTTCCTGAGTGTCACGTACTGCCCTAAAGGTTTGATCTTGTCAATGTCATTTGTTTATGTCCGTTTTTATTTTTGTTTAGTTGTTTGTCATTTTTCTGTCTTTTGTATTGTAGTATGTTATTGTTTGGTGGCTATCCTAAAAATTTTAGGTTTTGTGACAATCCTAAAATTTTTAGGTTTTGTTTTGTTATTTGTCATTTTGATTTTATTGTTTCATTTTGTCATTGTTTTGATGTTGTTTTGGTTTTGTTTTATAATTATTTGTCCCGTCTTTAGAATGTTGTACTGCAAAATAGAGTTAGCACACCCTAATAACAAGCGAAGTAAATCTAAAACATAACTTGTCTTCAACCTACATGAATGATTTAAAAGAAATAATTTGAATTTTATTTCTTAAATTGTTGATTTAGTTGATTTTGAATTAAATCTAAGATTTAGATTCAAGATCTTTTGAATTTGATGATGTTTAGGTTAAATCTAATATAAATTAGACTTAAAGATAAAATCTAACATAAGTTAGATTTTAAGATTTTTTTAGATTCAATGTTTTTTGAATCTAAAGGTGTTTTTGTTAAGTCTAATTTAAATTAGACTTAGAAATTAAATCTAGCATAAGTTAGATTTCAAATTTTTTAGATTCGATGTCATTTGAATCTTAAGATGTTTGATTAAGTCTTACTAGACTTAGAATTGGGTAAGATCTTAGATTCAGTTTCGTTTGATTCTAAAGATGTTCAAGTTAAATATTATATGAATTAGATTTAAGGATATAGATTCAATTTCTTATGAATCTAAAGGTTTTAAATTAAATCTAATGTAAATTAGACTTAGGAATTTAGATTCAGTGTCATTTGAATATAATGATTTTAAATTAAGTCTGATGTAAATTAGACTCAAGAATTTAGATTCAGTGTCGGTTGAATATAATCTCTTTGAGTTAAATATAATATAAATTAGATTTAGGAATTCAATATCTTTTGAAAGATATTTGTGTTATAAGTTAAACTTGGAGATAAAATCTAACATGAGTTAGATTTTAGGATTTTTAGATTCGATTTCTTTTGAATCTAAAAGTTGTTTGTATTAAGTTTAATATAAATTAGACTTAAAAATAAAATCTAATATGAGTTGGGTTTTAGGATTTTAGATTCGATGTCTTTTGAATCTAAAATTATTAAGTCCAATATGTATTAGACCTAAATTTTAGTATGAGATTAAGACTAATTTTAAGTTTATCCTGAAATTTTGGTTAAATTCAACTTAAAGTTTGATTTGGTTAAGTTTGATATAGATTGAACTTAGAGGTTTGGTTGTGTTAAAGTTAGTTTGGTTGGGTTAGAGATTTGAGTAACTTAAGTTCAAGTTAGGTAGAACTTGAGTTAGAAGTTTGGAATATGGGTTGAACTTAAGTTTGGGTTAACTTGGGTTTCAGTTAGGTTGAACCTAAGTTAGAAGTTTTGACTTAAGTTCAATATGGGTTGAACTTTGGTTTGGGTTTACTTGGGTTCAAGTTAGGTTGAAGCTAAGTTAGAAGTTTTGACTTAAGTTCAATATGGGCTGAAATTAAGTTTGGGTTAACATTGGTTCAAGTTAGGTTGAACCTAAGTTTGAAGTTTTGACTTAAATTCAATGTGGGTTGAATTTAAGTTTGGGTTAACTTGGGTTCAAGTTAGGTTAAACCTAAGTTAGAAGTTTTGACTTAAATTAAATATGGTTGAATTTAAGTTTGGGTTATCTTGGGTTCAAGTTAGGTTGAACCTAAGTTAAAAGTTTTGACTTAAATTCAATATGAGTTGAATTTAAGTTTGAGTTAACTTGTGTTCAAGTTAGGTTGAACCGAAGTTAGAAATTTTTATTTAATTTCAAAATGGGTTGAACTTATATTTGGGTTAACTTAGGTTCAAGTTAGGTTGAACCTAAGTTAGAAGTTTTGACTTAAGTTCAATATGGGTTGAACTTAAGTTAGGGTTAAAATGAGTTAAAGTTAGGTTGAACATAAGTTAGAAATTTTGATTTAAGTTCAATATGGGTTGAATTTAAGTTTAAAAGTTTGATTTAGGTTCTATTTGGGTTGAATCTTAGAGTTTTAAGTTTGATTTATGTTTAAGTTGAGTTAAACCTAAATATATGTCAAGATTAGGTTCAATATATGTTGAACCTAAAAAGAGTTTAAGTTTGACTTAGGTTTAAGTTGGGTTGAACCAAAATTTTGGTTAAGATAAGGTTATATGTATGTTAAAATTAAAGGTTTAGGTTTGACTTAGGTTCAGGTCAGGTTGAGCCTAAGTATAAGTTAGGGAAATGTAAGTTGAACCAAAAAGGTTTAACTTTGAGTTTAACATTGAACCTAAGTAAGTAGGTTAAGGTTAGTTAATTTTTATTGGGTAAGATTAAGTCTAATTTGGTTATGGTTAATTAAACCTTATTTGGCTAACGTTAAATTGATTAATTATACTTAATTAGGGGTTAAGTCTAATTGGGTTATGGTTAATAAAACCTTATTTGGGTAAGGTTTAGGTGATTAATTAGACTTAATTAATTTTAGGTGATTAATTAGACTTAATTAAAGGTTACGTCTAATTGGGTTATGGTTAATTAAACCATATTTAGGTAAGGTTTAATTGATTAATTAGACTTAATCAGGGCTTAATTCTAATTGAGTTATGGTTAATTACAACTTATTTTGGTAATGTTTAATTGATTAATTAGACTTAATTAGGGGTTAAGTCTAATTGGGTTATACTTAATTAAACCTTATCTGAGTACAGTTTAATTGATTAATTAGACTTAATTAGGGGTTAAGTCTAATTGGGTTATGGTTAATTAAACCTTATTTAGGTAAGCTTTAATTGATTAATTAGACTTAATTAGGGGTCAAGTATAATTGGGTTATGGTTAATTAAACCTTATTTTGGTAAGGTTTAATTGCTTAACTAGACCTAATTAGGGGTTAAGTCTAATTTGGTTATGGTTAATTAAACATTATTTGGGTAAGGTTTAATTGATTAATTAGATTTAATTAGAGGTTAAGTCTAATTGGGTTATAGTTAATTAAAACTTATTTTTGGTAAAGTTTAATGATTAATTAGACTTAATTAGGGGTTAAGTCTAATTGGGTTATGGTTAATTAAATCTTATTTATGCAAGGCTTAATTGATTAATTAGACTTAATTAGAGGTTAAATTTAATTGGGTTATGGTTAATTAAATGTTATTTAGATAAGTCTTAGTTGATTAATTAGACTTAATTAGAGGTTAAGTCTAATTGGGTTATAGTTAATTAAACCTTATTTAGGCAAGGATTAATTGATAAATTAATTCTAATGTTAGTTAAACCTAATTAGGTTTAGTTTGTATAAATCCTAATTTGATTAAGGTTTAATAGGTTTAATTAAGCCTAATGATGGGTTAGGCCTAATTAGATTTAGTTTGTATTAAACCTAATTTGATTAAAGTTTAATAGATTTAATTAGATCTAATTTGTGTCTTATACCTAATTAAGGTTTAATGAGTTAACCTAATGTGATTAAGGTTTAACTTGGTTTAATTAGGTTTAATTGGTATTTTAAATGTAATTAGGGTTTACTGAGTTAAACCTAATGTGATTAAGCTTTAACTGGGTTTAATTAGGTTTAATTGGTTTTTAAACCTAATTAGGGTTTATTGAGTTAAACTTAATGTGATTAAGGTCTAGCTCGGGTTAATTAGGTCTAAATGGTGGCTTAGACCTAATTAGGGTGTGGTCTAAATCTATTTGAAGTTAGACTCATGGTTGACTTAGTCCAATGTTGAATGAGCTAATTTTGATAATTTAAAGTAAGGAATTAATATATAAAGGATTTTAGGGTTTTAAATTTATATTTATTATTTATAATTTTAACCCTAAGATTAAAGATGTCTTTTCAAATTTTCAAATGGCTAAAAATTATCTTCTTAGAGCTTTAAAGTGTCACCCTTAATTTTCTAACCATTTTTAAATTTAATTTCCAATTTTTTTAAATTTTTATAATTATTTTCCAAAATAATTACAAAGATTGATAGAAATTAGAAAATTAAATTTTAGAGAATTTTCCTAGCCTTCGAAAAATCAGGGAATATCTCCAAGGATGAAAGTGTCAATCTATGATAATTTAAGAATTTTTTTAGTTATAAATAATTTTTAATAATTAAATTACTCTAAAGAGTAATTAATTAATTAAAAATTAAATATAATGCATTAATCCCAAATTTTGTTTTATAATTTTCTTTTGCTCTACTAAATCCTAGGATATATTTATCATATTTTTATTATTTTTCTATGTAAAGATATGAATTATTAAATTTTAATAGGAATTTCTGGATTTAATTAATTCCTATTTAACTAACATTCCACGCAGGTGACAGCGTAATGCTAGGACTCATCGAAACATATGCGGCGTTGCCTAATAGGTTGGGATGTCCACGCGGGTAGCCACGCGGCTACCAATTTTGTCTGTTTCATATGGATGAAACCACGGTCCAGTGAGATCATCACCATTCATTTTATAATACATAAAATGAATGTCATCTCGTCATCTTCCTCAACCTGTTATAACTCGCAAACCGTCTGCTTTCAAGACACAAGATCTCACTCGGATCTTCATGAAACTTCATGGAAATCATTCCAAAAGCTTCATCGTGTCATAATAAACACATCCATACAGATATGTGGGTGTTTTAGATTGGTCTACTTCACAAATGTCCAAACCCAAGCGAGATTTAGGTAAAAATAACCATACCTTAGCTTGACGGAGTGAAACTTCAATCAAGTTTATCTAGAACTATCGACAAGTCCTTGTGAAGCTCCTGGTATGCTCAATTTGGAGTGAAATTAGCTCGAGCTATATCCGAGCTGAAATGGGGTCAGGGTTTGGTCTTGAGGTGGGTTAGAGCTTGTGGGAAGACCCAATTTCAATTGGGATCTTCTTCGTACACTTCAGGGAAGGTGTAGAAACAATTAATTTGATGATTGTGAGAGGTTTGTTTTAGGCCCGAAATATCTTTTATTTTGGGGTGGTTAAATTGAGAGGAGGCAGTGGATTTGAAGTCTTAATTCTGTGGGAAACAATTGCTTAGGTCATAGGGAAGAACCTTAATTTTCAAAGTTTTAGGGATTTGTTAGTGTAGATGGGTCTTCTCTCTTGGGTGAAGCTCTCGATTTTAGCCCCATTTATAGCCATGGAAGGCTATGAGGAAGCTTGGGTCAGCTTGGGTCTACTTGGGTTCACTTAGGGGGGTATTACTCAATGTCATGATGACCGAGGATAAGTTTCATGGCCAAGATAACCATGGATGAATTTCCCCAAGTGATATTCATGATGAGCCTTCATTAATACATGGATTTGGTTATGCTCTTTGGCTTCTTTCCATTGGGTGGTTCATAAGGTGGAGGGAATTTTTAGATTGAGCTTGCTAACTCAGTCCATTTGATCATCCAAGTCATGCTTTGAATTTAGGGGAGAATGACACTTAAGCCTTATCTTCCAACCTTATCATGGCTTGGTCATGATGGGTTTTTATCATGGTGAGAGGTATGGTTTAAGTAGTGTGTGCTTCTTATTGGATGCCCCATGAAATGCTTGAAGTGGTATTGTATTTGTTTGACCAACTTAATTCATGCAAATGGATGAATCACCTAATGAGTTGGGAGGAAGGTGACACATATTTTTCTTCACCCCATTATTTATGTTTTGCTCATGATGGCTTTTAACCTAGGTGAAGATTTGACTTCATATCTTGGCTTCCCTCCATTGGAGAAGAGTAGAGGTGAGTGATGACCTCTCCTCATTCTTGGTGGAAAATTCATGAGGGAATGACACCTCATTATTCCCTTCATAATGACATCATGATGATGTTTAATCATGGTTAAAGTTGTTGGTCATGGGTTATTCAATGTGTTAACCCATGTGTGATGAGTCTCATAGGTCATGGGTGACCCATTGATGACCTCACATGATGTCATTTATGATGTAATAGTGGAATTTTAAATTTGGAAGCCATTTGAATATGATGTCATCTTTAATTTGAATTTTAGGGTTATTTTCTTATAATTCTACTTTGAATTAATTATGTAATTAATTAAAAGTGTAAGAAATTATAATATTAACCCATAAATTAATCAAAATGATTTTGAAGATTAATCATTTGTTTAATTTCATTAATTTGCTTCAAAATTTAGTTCTTTTACCAAATTTGACTAAAGTTGACCATAGTTGACCAAGTTTGACCATGGTTGACCATGGTTGACCAGTCCAAGTCCATAGTTGACCCAGGTGATTTACTTAACCTTGTCATTGTTAATTTAATTATGGGGCCATTTATTTTGGAAATAGGACCTAGGTTTGACTAGGGTTAACTAAATGACCAAGTTGTTCATTTTAATGTCTTAAATTAATCAAATGGTGAGGTTTTAACTAATTTGGTGTCATGGGTTGACCATTTTGACCTAATATGACCATTTGGGTCAAAGGGTAACCAGTTTGGTCAATGAGGTGGTCATTGGGTCATGGGTTGGCCATTTTGACCTAATTTGGCCATTTGGGTCAAAGATTGATTAGCTTGGTCAATGGGGTGGTCATTGGGTCAAGAGTTGACCATTTTGACCCAATTTGATCATTTTGTTCAAAAGTTGACCAGTTTGGTCAATGTGGTAGTCATTGAATAAAGGGTTGACCATTTTGACCTAATTTGACCATTTGGGTCATAAGTTGATCAGTTTGATTAATGTGGAGGTCATTGGGTCAAGAGTTGACCATTTTGACCTAATTTGACCATTTGGGTTAAAAGTTAACCATATTGGTCAACTGGTGGTCATTTGGTCAATGGTTAACCATTTTGACCTAATTTGACCATTTGGGTCAAAAATTGACCAGTTTGGTCAATGTGGTAGTCATTGGGTCAAGGGTTGACCATTTTGACCTAACTAGACCCTTTGGGTCAAACGTTGACCAGTTTGGTCAATAGTTGATCAAATCATAGTTTGTCATTGCTGATTTGATCATTTTAAGATGTCATTAAGATTGGGTTAAGAAGGCTTCTTTAGGTTTTACCTTAGACATTAGGGTGTAGTGACCATTGGTAAGATTTAGGAGGTCAATATTGGTAGACTTCCTTTCTCAAAATGATTTATAAATGATCCTCACAAAAGTGAGGTCAACAACACTTAACTTAGCATTATGCTTCTCTTTTAAAAGCCAACATTCAGCACCATAAAGTATTGCAGGTCTCACCACCATCTTATAAAATTTTCCTTTCAGCCTAAGTGGTACATTTCTATCACACAATAGAATGGACACATTCCTCTAAGTCAACTAACCAACCTGAATTCTAATATTAACATCCCCATTTATATCACCATCTCTTTGAACAATAGACTCGAGATATCTAAATCATTCACACCTTTTAATAATATGATCACCTAAAGTTACACTTATATCACTAGAGCTACTACTACTAAAATTACATTCCATGTATTCAGTTTTAGTTCTACTCAAACAAAAACCTTTAGACTCCAATGTAGACCTCCATAATTAAAATGTTTTTTTGGTTTTTTCTCTCATCTTATCCATAAGGAGGATACCATCAGCAAAAAGCATACACCAAGGTACATCCTCTTCTAAATGTCCAGTAAGACCATCCATAAATAAAACAAAAAGATATGGGCTTCAAGCCGATTCCTGATGTAAACCAACAAAAATAGTAAAATATTTCGCTAATCCTCCTTCAGTTCAAACCATGTAACAACTCTAGTATACATATCTTTAATGAATCGAATATAGCTCATATCAACACCTTTCTTCACAAGAACTCTCCAAAGAACATCTCTTAGAACCTTATCGTAAGCTTTTTCTAAATCAATAAAAAACAAATGAATTTCCTCCTTAATATCTTTGTACTTCTCCATCAAACGTCTCAATAAATGTATAACTTCCATAGTAGACCTGCCGACATAAATCCAAATTGACTATGAGAAATATTGGTAATACGGCTTAACCTATGTTTAATTACCCTCTCACAAAATTTTAAAGTATGAGACATCAATTAATTCCTCTATAATTTGCACACTCTTGTGCATCCCCATTATTCTTAAAAATTGGGACCAAAATACTCTTCCTCCACTCCTCTGACATCTTCTTATTTTTTAAAATAATATTAAAAATTTTAGTAAGCCAAGAAACTGCCAAATCACATAAACATTTCCACACTTCAATTGGGATATCATCAGGTCCTACAGACTTTCCACCCTTAGTTTTCTTTAAAGCCTCCTCAACTTCTTTTCTACTAATGTGATGGTAAAAATGAAATGTTTTATTATTATTAATGATATTAAGATCACTAAGATCGATCATATTTTCAGAATCTTCATTAAAATGTTTATCAAAATAACTCACCCACCTATGTTGAATATCTTTTTGTAAGAAAAACACTTTTTAATTTTCATCTTTAATACACTTTACTTTAGTTAAATCTTTACTTTTCTTTTCTCTTTGTTTGGCTAGTTTATACATTTATTTTTCACCCTCCTTTGTATCTAACATGTTATAAAGATCACTAAAAACATAATTTTTAGCATCAAAGATTATTCTTTTAGACTCCCTGAGGGGCCGATTTATATTTTTGCCACTTATCTACGCTTTTACATTTAAACCAATTTTTATAACATAACTTCTTATATTTCATCTTTTCTTGCACATTATTATTCCACCACCAACTATTTTTATTTATAGAAACTTTTTCTTTTGATTCTCCAAGTACATCTTTTGCCGCTTGTTTAATAGTTTTTGTTACTTTTTCCCACTAACATTTGTTTTTTCATGAACATCCCAAATATTTAAATCTTGAATTTTACTCATAAAGATAATTTTATTTGTGTATTTTAGGTACCCCCATCTAATACTACGATTTGGAATCCTATTATTCTTTATTTTACAACTCTTCATCTTAAAATCTAGAACTAATAATTGATTTTAGGTACTTAATTCCTCACTTGGAATAACCTTACAATCCTTATAATCTTGACGATCTCTTCTTCTCATAAGAAAATAATCAACTTGTTTTTTGTTAGATCCATTCTTATAAGTAATAAGATGCTCATCTCTTTTCTTGAATAAAGTATTAGTAATACTTAAGTTATACGCTAAAGCAAAATCTAATATGACTCTACCTCCTTCATTAATCGATCCATAACTGTAGCCATCATGAAAATTTCTGAAATCTTCTACCACTCTACCGACATTTCCATTTAAATCTCCTTCAATAGAAATTCTTTCTTCAAGAAATATCTAGTGTATTAAGTCTTCTAATTCATTCCAGAATTTATCTGTATAGCTGATCCCCGATAAATGCAACGACACCAAAAACTTAACTCCGCTGGATAAATGCGCTGATGATTATGATTTTATAATATGGGATACTACGCAAGTACAGGTATCGTTTATTAAGTAATATATGACTTTCTGATTAAGTCCTGAGATATCGAACCCATAGGGAAAATATGAAAATTTTTAAAGAAATCAGAAAATTATCTTTTTTACTTTCTTTAATTGTTTTTGAAAAAGTATGTCTTGATTTTGAAAAGTTTTGAAAGTTGATTTGTCTTTTAAAATTTCCTTAATAAAATGTTAAGCAATGAAATTAAAATTATAATAACTAATAACACTGGATGTAAAATACTATTGACTAGAATATCTTTTTCTTTTCTTTTATGAAGTAGTAATAATTCTAAAGTATTGTTGTGAAAGTATTTAATTTGTTGTGACAGATAGAAGCAATGTGTTCTTTACCCTTACTTGGTTCTATAATGAACATAGGCTAATTTGAAATTTTTATTATTTTGAACATGGTTAGGCAGGGAAGATACTGACCCACTTTTTGTATGTATGTAATTTATGTTTATAGCCACGGAACCAAAAACTTGATCCCGCTTTAAATATAGGAATATGTTTTAATGTATAATGTAGATTCTACGCAAGTATACGTATCGTATCAAGTAATACGGGGCTCTAGTGGAGTCTCAGTTATCGATCCCACGGGGAAGTTTTTAATAGAATTGTTATCGACTTAAATTTAAAGGAATTACTTAATAAAGTGAACGAAATTCTAAGTAACTATAATAAAGCTAAAGTAAACTAATGCTTGAAATAAGTTGATTTAATTAATTCAGAAAAAGTATCATTCTCCTTGTTTTTAGAAAATTAAGTGCAATGATGAATTTAATTAGAATTTTTAAATTGTATTGTGACAAATAGGAGCATTCCTATTCTTTACCCTTTAGTTCGAGTGCAAAGAACATTGGCTAATCCTATGTTTGATTATCGAATCTGCGGTTAGATTTGGGAGGATACTGGCTGCCACTTGAGCTCCCACGTTCCCCTCACTCGAGGGCTAACATCTACACTTCAGCTCTCGAAACGAGTAGGATCGAATTGAGTATTTTAGTCTGTCACACTAAAATATCCAATTCTACGCCCGATAATTAATATTTCCCTATTTATTTGCACCCTCCTTCTAAGGCTTTTGATTTCTTTAAATATTGGATGTAATTTTTACTATAGTTGATAATTCAACATATTTTAACTACTCAATTGGCTAGATTGAAAGTAAATTAAGTTTTAAGTAAAAATTATCACAATTTATTTATATTATATTAAGTGCCTTTATTTAATTTCATCAAACCACATAATTTTCATAAACAAGGAGAAAGACTAAGAAAACTACTCAGAATGCATGAGAATAAAACAAAGCATGGATTTCATTTAAAGTTAAAAACAATAAACAAAGATACCTATCTTAATTTCCTTCCCAAGCAGACTCCTTGAAGTTCCTTTGACTTTTCCTTCTAGTACAACAACTAAATAGTACTCAATTAAACGAATAAACTCACTAAACTCACTCGAACTACACTTAAGACACTAGAAATAGACTCGCGGAAGACTCGAAAGACACACCAAAGACTCTAGAATTCGGCCTCTGTTATAGAGGTAAGCGAAGGTCCGAGGGAGCTTAAACACCTCTTCGAAAAGTGTCGGGTTCGATGTATATGCATTTTGAACTAGCTCGCCGTCGGCGGGAAACGACCTCGCCATCGGCGGGGCTTCAGAAGGTCTTCGAGCCGCGCGATCTCGTTGTCGGCGGGCTCGGGCTCGCTTGTCGGCGAGGTAGTTATAATTCCTTCAGAAATTTCTCCTCACGATCTCGCCGTCGGCGGCCTCGATCTCGCCAGTCGGTGAAATAGTTATATTTGCATGAATTTCTTCCTTTTTGATCCAAAATTTGCTCCATTTCATGCATTTTGCTTCTATCACCAATAAATCTTCATTCCTACGATAAAATAAAGAAAATACCTTTCTTTAAAGTGCGATTTCATCGAAAATAGGTATGAATTTCTTAACATATTTTTACGTGATCAAAATCCCCAAACTTAATTATTACTTGTCCTCGAAGTAATTTTAATACTAAATAAAAATAATGATTTCTATAATAGAATTTTTCAATTCAAATAATATATGAATTAATTTTAAATAACATTATAATAAAGTTAAAAAGAAATATTTCTAAGTAATTTCAATTAATTTTATAGAGATAAGATTATTTAGTTATTAGGTCTAAGATTTCTAGCTTTATTTATTTCAGGAAAGAACGATAGTAAAAATTAATAAATTACTTAAGATATTTAGATGATAGGAAATTCAAAAAAACTCTATTTAGTAAAATACCAATCCATAAATATAAGTTTAGAAATATAGTTAAGTTTTTACCCTTTAGGTTGAATCCATTGAAGCCAATTTTTGATAAGGCAACTCTTCAAGCTTCTCCTCATTTATATTTTTCTTTTCTTTTCTTTTCTTTTTTTTTTTTTTAAGTGAGGATTACTGTATCTGGAAAGCCTGTTAATAATTTTGAACTTCAATTTCTCTTCCTAAATTTGAAACTTAAAATACTTCTTTGCTTATATATATTTCACAATTTTTACTTCATTAAGTTTCTATCCTTTCTTTTTCATCATATACTTAAGAATTTCCAATTTTTAGAATATAGTTTCCCTTACTTTAAATAGTCTACTATATTCTTATTCCTTTTAACCAAATATCTTCTTCTATTAATTTAATTGAATTACTAGAAGTATTTTCTTTAACTTTATATAATAATTAAATAAAGCGACTCATATTTATTGAATTAAAAATTACTATAGAAAATCATTTAATAATTTTTGAAAATTGAATTTGAGAACAATTTAATAATTAAATTTGTATTTTTACCTTCCCCCAAACTTAAATTTTTCTATCTATACTATATAGTGAAAAAGGGAAAGTATATAAATAAAATTCATCATACCTTTGAGCTTTAGGTATTTCTTTTCTTTGAAATTTTTGCGAGCTTTTTCATTACTTACGGAACTGCATCTTGTTAGTATTCTTCCATATATAATATTTTTAAAAAAAAAGTGCGGGGATGGAAATTTTTAAAATAAGTATCAAACATAACATAGAAAACTTAATTTGTTACTACACATACATTTACAATAATACATTAAAGAAAAACTAACATCCTATATATATAAAAATTTGCAACTAATTTAACACACATAAGAAATATAACATCATAGCTCAATCAAACAAACAAAACATACCAAGTCCATAGCTACGAGAAAGTACGAAATAATCACATCCAAAATAATAAAGTTTCTCAACATAACAACAAATCTAAAACAAACCGAATAAACTAAACAAAAGCTCCAATCCTCTGCATCAAAATCCTGAGCTATATCATCACCACGATCTCCGGCTGAGAAAGTGACAATCGGTAGTCTTGTGAATATCGGGGGCACTCGGGAAAGACAACATCTAAATCACCACTCCTATAACGACGCTCGGCTTCATAGTATGCAATCTCGTATTCGAATGTCGGCGGAGATATTTGTTATCATAATCGTGTCTTCTCTCCGAGCCTCCAATTCTTTGATCTATATGCTCAATTCTTCTTTCCATATTTTCTCCAAATAACTCGAAACTCTTTCTACTCGGGGTTAATTCATTCATCGGACCTTGAAGGGTAGGAGTAGTGTGCGAGGGGTGGTTCATAACTAGTAGAGGGTATATCTCTACTTAAAGAAGGTACATAATCCCTTGTCCCAGATCTCCATCCTTCGTGGGATTCATATTTCTTTATATTAGCCTGAGTTAGGGGTTTCATAGGCTCTATCCATTCCTCATCATCTCTTGCCTCTACCCCACATAATTGGCAAAGTGCATAGATAAGACCAGGTGTCCTAATCCTCCTCCACTTTCATTTCTAGCAGTGGCTAATATGTTTTTATATATAAAATTTCCCACATTAATACTCTTACGGTTCTAAATACGAAATTCGAAGCTGCTCTATCTCTTGTTACCTCACTATGGTGGTAGGTAGGTAACAAAGTAGAGCGAAATAAAATAATGCGGAGCTTTTGATGTTGCATTTAGCATAGAAAGAGGAAAGTTTACCCGTTCTCGTTGCTTTATCTTCCGGACTCCTTTCCCATCGGTGAGAAAGTCGATCACCTCTTCTAATGGTTCTTCCATAGTTCCAAAAGTTTCATATTCGCTCCAGGTGTCTTGAACTTCATAATATGCATTTATTCTAGCAGGCGCTGAAATCTATGAAAAATCCTCTAACTCTAACAGGTGCATCTTCACGCTTGTGTTAAGTTTGTATAAAATTCCTTCACAACTTCTACGACGGCTACGTTGGTAACGAAACAGAAGTTTTCCCATCCTCGCTCCTTTATAACTCGCTCTACTTCTCCTCCTGGATTCTTGAAAACTCGATCTTGTATGCACTTTCTTGCTTGAATATTTTGAAAATATCGTGTTTGTGCTCTCGCATTAATGAATCGAGTTTCGTCGAAATCTAATCGTCGCTTTTTTCGTGGAGTCATTTCTCGATGCTGTGAAATTTACAAAATTTTTAACTAAACTCCAAAATATTACTAAAAAGGCTTCCCATAACAACTAAAATCCATTTAAATCGATTTACATGAAATTCTTCCAAGTATTTTCTTCACATTTCAAAATTTTTCAAAATATCCCGATGTAGAAGAAATCAATGGTGAAAATCGAAAATTTTTGCATAGGAGTGAAGCTCTTACCAAGGGAAGATGAAATCCGGTGTCAAAAAGTGTTGAAATCGCTTAAATCCAAGATATCTCGAAGCCACTAGGTCGGTTTTTCAAAAATTTTAGGAAGGGGATGATGAATAGTGTCGGTTGACCGGTCAAATATAGGTCTTTTCGCGTTCCCACTGTCAGAGAGATTTTTCTCTCCGTCGGCGAGCTAATTAATTCCATAAGGTAAAAGTTTCGGGAAAAATCCGCCTTCGGCGAGCTCGGTCTCGCTGTCAGCGGGTTTTCTCGCTGTCGGCGAGGTTCCAAAAAATTTTAAATTTTTGAAATTCGTTAATCATTTTTAATCTTGAATTTCCTTAAATCATTCTTCCGATCACTTAATTTGAATATTAATAAGAAGATTAGGTACTATACTTACAAAAATTCACACAAAACAAACAAAATAACTTTATAAATGAAATCCATCAAACTTACAAATTTCACACTAACAACTTCACACATACTTAAATTAATTGTTCAAATCCATACCACTCGGCATCGCGATCCAAACCACAACACTCTAAATCGTTGAGACATAACAATTTACATAAAATCTTATCAAATCTAAAGTTCGACTCATAATAAAACTTAAACTCCAAAAGAAACACTCACACATACAAATATAACATAAACATATAAATCCTTCCTACTCTTCAGGTGTACGAACTAATATCTTCTGCGATATTCCCAATGCGACGCAGTGCGCAAATAAATTGTAGAAAGGCACGAAAGGAAGTTCGCGATAGATTCTTCATTAATCCATCCTTTCGTCTTAGTAGATGAATAAAACTAGCCTCCGGATGTCCAGGTATGATCAAAGTGTTCCTTCATTCTCCAATCGAAATGATCGAACATATCGGAGATATTGTCGATGGAATTCATCACATTTTGCGATTCTTTCTCCAATCCTTTAATCTTCTTCAGAATAAAATTAGTCTTATCGGTAATAGGTCTTGCTTAAAGGATTGTTACGTGATGCTCCGTCGAAATAACGGTGATCTCATCATTGTTATCCAAAGTGGGAAACATATCGGTAGGATCCGGGGTTTCCATGGTGAAAGTACTTTTCCCGAGCCTCATAAGAAACTTAGTACTGATTTGCATAAAGCAAATATAGTTGATGGGTGTCCGAGTCCATGCACCGACCCATGCACGATTAATCCCGATGCGGACTTTCTTATTATTGATCCAACATCGATAGGTAATCCAATTTGAATACGATAGTTTAAAATATCACATTCCTTTGAAACTTTATTTACTCTCGTGGTAGGTAATAATTTTGATGATATAAAGAAATGCCGATTAGCTTCGAGACGGGGTTTAGAAGTGATGCGAGAAAAACTAACATACCCGCCTTCTCGTAACTCCCGATCATCCGGTTCATCGATCGGATATCTATAGATCTCGTTCATATTATATCTTGAAGGCACAAAGTTGGAATAGTGACAAACGGAGGTATTTTACATAGAAAACAATTCATTTACCCTTGCGGGAGTAAATGTTACCCATCTTCCTGCGACGTACACATTTCCATGGTTGATCGCATGTAAATTAGAGTAAAACTCTTTGATTACTGGTATAACTACGACGGAAGTTGTATAACAAAATACCTCCCAATGCCTGTTGTGCGATCATTTCTTCGATTTTTGTAGTAGCATTCTCTACTCCTCTATTGACGAATCCTCTTTCTTTGATAAGTCTTTTCTTCATCGAAGCCTTTGTTGAAGATTCGTTGTGCCTCCGAACTAACAAATTTTAGCGGTTGAAAACTTCAGTTTTTGTGGTTTCTAGGAATTTTGAGGCCATTTTGGATGGAATGGATTGGTCTCTAGTCGTTCCCTAGGAAGAAAATGGTGTAAAATCGGATTTGGAATAATTTCTTACGAAGGAATGGCTTAGATTCTTCCAAAACCACACGAAAAATCTTTAAGAAATCAAATTTTAAACTACCTCGCCGTCGGCGGGAAGCTCCTCGCCGTCGGGGACTTAGTTATAAAACTGAATGAGTAATGGTCCACGATCTCGCCGTCGGCGGGATCGGGCTCGCTGTCGGCGAGATTCGTAAAAATCGCCCGTTTTCGCTCTAGTCTGAATATTTTACGATCTCATATAATAAGTTCAATTTTTGTGATGATTCTAAATAAGAATTTGAGTAGTAAGATTTATTTTAATAATATAGATTCACTAATATGTAGATATATAAAAAATAAAAGACTACTATGGGTTGCCTCCCCTAAAGCGCTTGGTTTAACATCGTCAGCCCGACCTAGTTTAGTTAGTGTTCAGGTTGACTAAGCATTAAAACCTCTTTAAAATTTGGTCGTCTATTTTCGAAATATGGTTTTAATCTATGTCCATTTACTTTAAATCTATGTCCTATTTTTGGATCTTCAATTTCTATAGTTCCATATGAAAATATTTGAGTTACGAGTGAAAGGTCCTAATCATCGAGATTTCGATTTCCAGGAAATAATTTTAATCTAGTATTATAAAGCAAAACTTCTTGTCCTGGTTCAAAATTTCTCCGATTAATCTTCCGATCATGCCATAATTTCATTCTTTCTTTATAAATCCTATCATTATCATATGATTCATTTCTTAGTTCTTCTAATTCATTTAATTGCGACAATCTCTTCTCACTAGACTTCTTTCATATTATAATTAAATTCTTTAATCGCCTGATATGCTTTATGTTCTAATTCGACTTGGTAAGTGGCAAGTTTTTCCATATATAAGCACTGTAAGGAGTCATTCCAATCGGAGTTTTATAAGCGATCATGTATGCTATAATGCGATGTATGCAGTCTTATAGACCAGGTCCGACTCTGTTAGGGTTTACGGACTTTTCTAATATACGTTTAATCTCTCGATTAGAAACTTCGGCTAATCCACTATTTTGTGGATGATAAGCGATCGATATCTTATGCATAATATTATACTTTTCCACTAGTTTGTGAATGTATTTGTTTCTAAAATGAGTTCCTCCGTCGGTGATAATCACTCTCGGCATTCCAGAATACTAGTAAAAATATTTTTCATTAAAAATTTTGAAACGCTTTTAGCATCACACCTAGATAAAGCTTGTGCTTGATCCATTTGGAAACATAATCAACAGCTACTAATATATATGAGTTTCCAAATGACGGAATAAAAGGTCCCAATAAAATCTAATCCCCAGAACATCAAAAATTTCGACTTCTAATATAAAATTTAGAGGCATTTCATTTTTCTTGAAATGTTTCCTATTCTTTGGCATTTATCGCAAGTTTTGATATATCTATATACATCTCTAAATAGAGTAGGCCGGTAGAATCCAGATTGTAGAATTTTATATGCGGTTTTATACGTCACAAAATGTCCTCCAAAATCGGAATCATGACATTTTTGAATAATTGGTTCAATTTCTTCATAAGGCACGCATCTTCAATAATTAGATCCTTACATTGCTTATATAAGTATGGTTCATCCCAAAAGTATGATTTAGTATCGTGAATGAATTTTTTCGTTGTTGCAAAGTTAACATAGGTGGTAAAATGTCACTTACGATATAATTTACTATGTACGCATACGAGGTATTTTTAACTCATTAATATTATAAAGTTGTTCATCGGGAAAAGCTGTCTAAAATTTCATTATCGGTATCGGATAATTCGGGGTTTTCTAATCTTGATAAATGATCGACAATTTGATTATCGGTTCCTTTTTATTAATGATCTCGAAATCAAATTCTTGCATTAATAATATCCATCGATTAATCTTGGTTTAGTCTCTTTTTTGTATTAAATATTTTATATCGAGTGATCAGTATGTACAATACATTTAGTTCCTATTAGATAATGCCTAAATTTATTAAAAGCATATACAATTGCTTAATAATTCTCTTTCGATGACTTGTATAATTTATTTCGGCATTATTTAGAGTTTTACTTAGCATAATATATAACTTTGAAAATCTTATCATATATTTGCCCAGAAGCTGCTCCTATAGCATAATCACTAGCATCACACATAAGTTCGAATGATTTCTCCAGGTTAGGTGAAACTATTATAGGTGTTGTAATTAATTTATCTTTTAATAATTCAAAAGCATTCAGGCATTCAGTTGTAAATTCAAATTTCTTGTCCTTTTTAAGAAGTTGGCATAGAGGTTTAGTAATTTTTGAAAAATCTTTAATATAGCGCCTGTAGAATCCAGCGTGTCCAAGAAAACTTGTTACCCTTTTTACCGTAGTTGGAGGTGGTAATTTAGTTATTACTTGAATTTTTGCGAAGTCTACTTCCATGCCTTTTTCAGAAATTTTATACCACTAATACAATGCCGCTGTAACCATAAATTGACATTTCTATCAATTTAGAACTAAATTAGTTTTCTCACATACTTCGAATACCTTTTCGAGATGATTTAAGCATGTGTCGAATGTTGTTCCGAATACGGAGAAATCATCCATAAATACTTCTATTCCATTATCGATTAATTTACTAAATATAGACATCATACATCTTTGGAATGTTGCGGGTGCATTACATAATCCAAAAGGCATTCTTCGAAAAGCGAAAGTTCCATATGGACTAGTAAATGTAGTTTTATCTTGATCCTCGGGAGCAATTTGTATTTGATGATAACCGGTATATCCATCTAAGAAACAAAAATATTTGTGTCCATTAATCTATCTAACATTTGGTCCAGAAATGGTAAAGGGAAGTGATCTTTTACAGTTGCTGTGTTTAATTTTCTATAATCGATACATATTCGCCATCCAGGTGACTTGTCTTATAGGGATAAGATCATTATTTTCATTAGCTTTGACGATCACTCCTCCTTTTTTAGGTACACGGTGAATTGGGCTTACCGAAGCATCGTCGGAAATAGGATATATAATACCATTATCTAACCATTTTAAAATTTCTTTCTTAACTACTTCTTTAATTATCGGATTTAATCTCCTTTGTGGATCTGCTTTAGGTTTATGTTCATTATCTAAAATAATTATGTGCATACAGATTGAAGGACTAATTCCTTTGATATCTGCTAAGGTCCAACCAAAAATTTTCTTATATTTTTTTAATGTATCTAAAAGTTTTTGTTCTTGAGATTCATTTAATTCGGATGAAATAATAAGCTGGTAGAGTTGAAGAATTTCCTAAGTAAGCATATTTTAAATGATTAGGTAACATTTTTAACTCGAAGTTCGGGAGGTTTAATAATTGATGGAACTATATTCTTTTCGGTGTTTTCGTGTTATCCAAAAATTCATATTTCTCTTGAATATAATCTAAATTTTCATTTATATCGGATTTTTCAATTAATTCAATATTTTCCTTTTCTAATTTTTCTTCATAATATTCCTTAAAATGTTCTTTTTGTAATTGATCGAGTACTTCCATTCGAAAACACTCATCATCTTTTTTTAGCGCAGAATATTTCATTGATTTAGCAATATTAAAAGTTACTTTTTGATCATTTACTCTCATAGTTAATTCTCCTTTCTCAACATCGATCATAGCTTTTCCAGTGGCTAAAAATGGTCTTCCTAAAATGATAGGAATTTCTTTATCTTCTTCCATATCTAGAACAATAAAATCTACTGGGAAGATAAATTTATCCACTTTTACTAATACATCTTCAATAACTCCTTTAGGATATGTAACGAACGATCGACTAAGCGAAGAGTTACTTGAAGTAGGTGAAATTTCTCCCAATCCTAATCTCTTGAAAATTGATAGAGGCATTAGATTGATGCTTGCTCCTAAGTCGCACAAAGCTTTTCCATAAAATTTTTCTCCGATAGCGCGAGGTATAGTGAAACTACCGGGATCTTTTAATTTTTCGGGAAGTTTTTTCGAATAATAGCACTACACTCTTCACTAAGTGCGACCATTTCATTATCGATAAATTTTCTCTTTTTATTTAAAATATCTTTCATGAATTTTACATAGTTTGGCATACTGTTCTAAAGCTTCTACGAAAGGAATATTTATCGTTAATTTCTTTAGAATTTCAAGAAATTTAGCAAATTGTTTGTCTTTTTTATGTTGAATTAGTCGTTGAGAAATGGTGGTGGAGGTTTTTCAACGAAATTTTCATAGGTATTAAAGGATTTTCTAAATTTGGATCTCGTTGATTCTTTTTCCTTTTCGATTTCCACTTCCTCTTTTTGACTTTCAAGTTCTTTACGAATTTGAGGTTCTAATTCTTTTCCACTTCGTAATTGTATCGCTTTAATTTGTTCATTTCCCTTGTCTTTAGGATTTATTTCCACATTACTAGGAAATGTTCAGTGTATTCTATTATTAAGTGTAGTAGCGATAAGTCCAAGTTGAGTTTCAATATTTTTGATAAGCTGTTCCTTGATTTTGTAATTGATTTCCTTGTATTTGTAATTGATTTCCTTGATTTTGTAGATGTTGACCCATATTTAATATTAATTCTTCTATAGATAATTTCTTATCTTTAAATTGAGGGTTATTATTATTAAATCCAGGTGGATAATTGGTTTTATAATTATGATTTCCTTGATTAGATGGATTTCACGATTGTTGTGTCATATTATTCATCCATGGTTGATTAGTTGTATTATTATTCCAATTAAAATTAGGATGATTTTTCCATCCAGGATTATAATAATTTGCATAAGGATTATTAGGTCTGTTGTTAATTGCATTAATTGTTTCATATTGAGATTGGGATTCTATAAGTTGTCCAGATGAATTTTCTTCTAATATAGTTGGAGAGTAATTCATTCCAAATTGATCTAATTTTTTAGATATAGCAGCAATTTGTGAAGCTAACATAGATAGTGCATCATTTTCATGAATACTAGATATTTTTTTCGGATTTAATCTATCGACGAGCCATTGAAAATTATTAGTTGCCATTTCTTCAATTAGTGCATAGGCTTCATCAAATGGTTTTGACATTAATGATCCTCCAGCGAGCAGCATCGATGATTGATCTTAAAGATCCTACTAATCCATTATAGAAAGTTTGAATAATTAACCAATACGGTAAAGCATGATGTGGGCATTTCCTAAGAAGTTCTTTAAATCTCTCCCAAGATTCATATATTGACTCTCCATCAAACTGACTAAAAGAAGTTATATCATTTCTAAGCTTAGCAGTTTTAGATGGTGGAAAATATTTGGATAGAAATTTTTGTGATAATTCTCCCTAAGTTTTAATAGATCCAGGAATTTAACCACATTTTAGCCTTATCCCTTAAATAAAAAGGAAAAAGTCTAAGTCTAATAGCATCGTTAGATACTCCTTCATATTTAAAAGTAGCACATAGTTCTAAAAAACTAGCAAGATGTAAGTTAGGATCTTCAGTAGGTGAACCACTAAATTGATTGTTTTGTACCATTTGGATAATTGTAGGTTTAAGTTCGAATGAATTAGCGAGCTACATCGGGGTTTTGAATAGTTAAATGAATTTCATCTAATGTAGGGTTGGCATAATCTCGTAATGGTCTTGGTGGATTGTTATTTTGATTTTCAGGAATATTTGCCATTTGCGTTAAATTTATAATTTCTCTTTTTTGTTTTCTAATTCTTTTAATTGTACGCTTTAATTATGAATCGTAAGGTATTAAATTTTCGTTTCCAAATTTTCGCATACAATTTTTAAAATAAATTTTTAGCTTAGTCCGTTACTTTAGTAAATAATTTCTTTACTTCCCCGGCAACGGCGCCAAAAACTTGACCCACTTTTTGTATGTATGTAATTTATGTTTATAGCCACGGAACCAAAAACTTGATCCCGCTTTAAATATAGGAATATGTTTTAATGTATAATGTGGATTCTACGCAAGTATACGTATCGTATCAAGTAATACAGGGCTCTAGTGGAGTCACTGGTTATCGATCCCACGAGGAAGTTTTTAACGAATTGTTATCGGCTAAATTTAAAGGAATTACTTAATAAAGTGAACGAAATTCTAAGTAACTATAATAAACTAAAGTAAACTAATGCTTGAAATAAGTTGATTTAATTAATTCAGAAAAAGTATCCTTCTCCTTGTTTTTAGAAAATTAAGTGAAATGATGAATTTAATTAGAATTTTTAAATTGTATTGTGACAAATAGGAGCATTCCTATTCTTTACCCTTTGGTCCAGGTGCAAAGAACATTGACTAATCCTATGTTTGATTACTGAATCTGCAGCTAGGCTGGGAGGATACTGGCTGCCACTTCAGAGCTCCCACGTTCCCCTCACCTGAGGGCTAACATCTACACTTCAGCTCTCGAAACAAGTATGATCAAATTGAGTATTTTAGTCTGTCACACTAAAATATCCAATTCTACGCCCGATAATTAATATTTCCCTATTTATTTGCAGCCTCCTTCTAAGGCTTTTGATTTCCCTAAATATTGGATGTAATTTTTACTATAGTTGATAATTCAACATATTTTAACTACTCAATTGGCAGATTGAAAGTAAATTAAGTTTTAAGTAAAAATTATCACAATTTATTTATATTATATTAAGTGCCTTTATTTAATTTCATCAAACCACATAATTTTCATAAACAAGGAGAAAGACTAGGAAAACTACTCAGAATGCATGAGAATAAAACAAAGCATGGATTTCATTTAAAGTTAAAAACAATAAACAAAGATACTTATCTTAATTTCCTTCCCAAGCAGACTCCTTGAAGTTCCTTCCCAAGCAGACTCCTTGAAGTTCCTTTGACTTTTCCTTCTAGTACAACAACTAAATAGTACTCAATTAAACGAATAAACTCACTAAACTCACTCAAACTACACTTAAGACACTAGAAATAGACTCACAGAAGACTCAAAAGACACACCAAAGACTCTAGAATTCGGCCTCTATTTATAGAGGTAAGCAAAGGTCCAAGGGGAGCTTAAACACCTCTTCAAAAAGTGTCCAGGTTCAATGTATATGCATTTTGAACTAGCTCACCGTCGGCGGGAAACGACCTCGCCGTCTGCGGGGCTTCTAGAAGGTCTTCAAACCGCGCGATCTCGCTGTCGGCGGGCTTGGGCTCGCTGTCAGCGAGGTAGTTATAATTCCTTCAGAAATTTCTCCTCACGATCTCGCCGTCGGCGGCCTCGATCTCGCCATCGGTGAAGTAGTTATATTTGCATGAATTTCTTCCTTTTTGATCCAAATTTGCTTCATTTCATGCATTTTGCTTCTATCACCAATAAATCTTCATTCCTGCAATAAAATAAAGAAAATACCTTTCTTTAAAGTGCAATTTCATCAAAAATAGGTATGAATTTCTTAACATATTTTTCTGTGATCAGATACCAATCTCTCACTCTTGAGTTCCCTCGATTCCCACCACCTGGGGTCTAACTTCTCATAACAAAACTCAAAATTTCACATAAAATTAGGGGGTTTTAGCCTGTTACTCTAAAATCCTCTAATTTTATTCCCTTTCATAAAAATATCTTCTAATATTACATTCAATTATATGGACTACAATTCTCACCTATATAATTGCATGTGATTCTTACTAACTTTTATGAGACAATACCGCATTGGATCTTACATAATCTCAAGAAGTTCTACAACTTAACAGGCCAAATTAAGAAGTAAACAAAGTTTTCAGAATCAATCTTCACAAATTCTTCCAACTTTTAAACACTTATACTTTCCACAACAATTCTTTATAAATTAATTACTTCTCTAATTAAGAAAGAAAAAGATAAAGTAAACTACTCAGAATGCATTGGGAAAATAAAAAAAACACATTGATTTGAAATTAAAAATAATAAGAAAAATAACAAACGAAAGAAAGTATTAATAAAAAGATTAAAAGTAAACACTTATCTGAAAATCCTCTCCACAAGACTAAGGAAGTTCCTCTGAAACTTTGACTCTTCGCTAAACTACTCCTCAGAGCAAGTCTCCCAACTTCGATGACTCAGAATACAAACTTCAGACTTCAATAAAAACTAAACTAAAAGAAAGAAAAGAAGTGGGAAGAAGAAGACTTCACTCCGACCCTTTTCTCCTTTTTACTCTCTACTCCTACATTTAATAAAAACTCTTAAAATGCAGTAGAAGAACAATGGAAGTACCCTTCAAAACGCAGTGGAAGAGCCTCCTAAAGCCTCCCTTCAAAACGTAGTGGAAGAGCCTCCTAAAGCCTTCCCTAATCTTTCCTAAGACTCTCTTTAAATAGTAAAACAAAAGGTGCCTTGGTGTCTCTTCAAAATATGTCCAGATTCAATGTATCTATGACCCACTTTTGATATTTATACTTACAAAAATATGTTATTGATATTGGCAACGACACCAAAAATTTGATCCCGCACCAAATATATGTATTTATACTAATGATTCTTTTATGAAACTTATGATTTATAATGTGGATACTACGCAAGTATACGTATTGTTATCAAGTAATAAAGGGCTCTAATGGAGTCCAAGATATCGATCCCACAGGGAAGTTCGAGAATTTCAAAGACAAATTAAAGTAGACTTACTTACTAAGCTAGTATACGAAAATTAAGAACACTTATACTAAATCTATTGCTCAAAAAGGTTTAAATGTAAGATTCTAATTTAGAAAAGCATCTTTCTCCTTGTTGAGAGAATTAAGTGAATGATGAATTAAAGTAGTTTAGAGTTTGTATTGTGCCAAATAGGAGCATTCCTATTCTTTACCCTTTGGTCCAGATGCAAATAACATTGACTAGTCATATGTTTGATTGCGAATCCGCGCTAAGTTGGGAGGATACCGGCTGCCACTTCAGAGCTCCCATGTTCCCCTCGCCTGAGGGCTAACATCTACACTTCAGCTTTCAAACAATAGGACCGAATTGAAAATTTTAGTCTGTCACCCTAAAATGTCCAATTCTACGCCTGATAGTTAATATTTCCCTATTTATTTGCACCCTCCTTCCAAGGCTTTTGACTTCCTTGAATCTCGGATGTAATCTTTACTATAGTTGATAATTCAACATATGTTAACAAATCAATTGGCTAAATTGAAAGTAAATTAAGTTTTAAGTAAAAGATTATCACAATTTTTATTTAATAATTTTAGGCACAATTACTTTGATTCATCACTTCACATAATCTCAACAACAAGGAAAAATACTAAGGAAACTACTCAGAAAGCATGGGAAAAATAACACAAAGCATGGATTTCATTAAAGTTAACAAACAATAACAAATATACTTATCTCAATTCTTCTCCCCAAGCAGACTCCTTGAAGTTCCTTTGACTCTTACTTCCATTACAACACTTAATTAAACTCACTAAGACTCTCTGATTTACACTCCAACACAAATGAACACTGATTGACTTTAAAAAAACACCAACAGACACCAAAATTGACACGTAAATGACACACTAAAGGGACAGAAATCATCTCTATTTATAGAAGGAGTCAAATCTTCAAAGGTTGCTTAAGCACCTCTTCAAAAAGAGTTCAGGTTCATTGTATTGTTGACCTCATTTTTGATGAGGTCTTCTCTTCCTTTTTTAGTACTTAGGGTCTAGCCTTAGGCTTTTCCTTTGACTATCCTAGAGGATTAGAATTGGAACCCACCACTTAGAAATTCAAATCACTTCTTAACTCCCTGCAAACTCCATAAACTTGATTGTAGACCCCTAATCACCTAGAGGGTTGAAATCAAATGTGGAAGTTTAAAGGATGAGTTCCTATATGACTCTTTGGCCTTAGGACTGGTGGCCTGGTCTGGTGAGGGCTGACTTACACACACACTACACTTATACAATACACTTTCACACATCTCCTAAAACCACACCCATACCCAACTTGACCTCCTGACTCATGAAGGTGATTCACATGGATGGTCCTTAACCCCTAAGCCCTTGGCTAAGAGGGTTAGGAACAACATAAAGAATGCCTCAAATGAGTCCCTTCATGGCTCATGTGGGCTTGATATGGCTTCATGGCTCAACCAAAATGATTTCATTCCACTTACATTTACCCAATCTTCAATTTTCCAAATTTTCAATTTTTGACCCCCGGGACCCCAGACCCGCCTAGCCTACCGAAAACCCTTGAAATTACCCAAATTTTCCAAAATTCTCCAAAATCACCCAAATTCCTCAAAATCAATCCTAAACATTCCCCACCACTCAAATTGACCATTTTTACCCAAAATACCCAAAATTCCAAAAAATACCCCCAATACCCTCCAAATTACCAAAATGCCCCTCTTGACCCAAAAATCCAAAAAATTCTAAAAATTCCCAAAAAATTTCAGAAAATCCCAAATATTCCCAATTTCATTTTGTTCAACTACACCATGGGCCAATTTTGTCAATTTACCCCACTTTTGTCAAAATCTCCAAGTTGACCCATTTTAACCCAAAGTGAACTCAATGTCAAACCAAACCTACCCAATTGACCCAAATTCTGGTCCAATTCAATTCAAAACTTCAATTAAACATCACCAACACCAATATAGACCAAATCCAAGCCCAATTTGATTGGCATTTGAATCCAATTTCTCTTTTGACCTTAAAGCCCAATTTGGACACATGACCCAAACTTAGCCCAAACTAACCCAATTCAACTCCAATTAACCCCAAATCTTTTCTAAACCTTCCCTAACATCCCTACAAACAAAACACTAATATGATTTGCCCAAAATTTGAACCCAAACCCAACTCAAATTCAACCTAAAGCCAAAACTCCTTACATGGGCCTACACCTAAACCTAACCCAAATAGGCCCAAACCCCAAAATCCAAACCCAGCCAAAGTTGAAACCACTTTGAAACAGCCCTACAAACATTTCTCAACATTAATTTTACACCAATTTCAACATTAGCCCAACATTAGCCCAAGTTAACCCAATTTGGCCTACCATTGGCCACTTTACCAAAAAAGCCCAAATTCAACCCAATTCAAACCCAAGCCACCTCAAATTTGTTTCAAATCACTCATGACACATCCCTAAACCAAACCCAACAATTATTTGGCCCAAACTTTTACAAATTTCCCATCCACCAATTTATTTCCATGCTTAAAAAGCCCACTTTCTTAAACCTTCCTAAAAACCCATCCAAAACAAATTTAAAAGCCCAAAACTTATTCCAAAAGCCCACATGAAATTTCTCTCATCATACCTATGATTTAAAACACTTCCTAAGTTCCAAAATCAATAACCAAATAGTTCCAAATCAAGCTTCATGAAATTTGTCCACTAAAATACCAAAATTCCTTAAACCCACTTTCATGAAACCAAACCAACTTTTCCCAAGCCATATATGAGCCATGAAGCCACTCTTAAGACAAATGCAAGCCATGTGAGTTGTTCACATGTGACCTTACCACATTGAGCAAAAGGAGGAGATCCTTTCCACATTCCCTTAAGGTGATTAACCATTTCCATGTCTCCCCTAAACCATGTTTAATCCTAATTGTACTTGGATTGTGACTTGACCCCACTAATCAAGCCGATCCAAATCACTTTCTCTTCGACTAAACCAAGCCTTGGGTGGTGCACCTAGCCCAAAAGGATGGGTTGACCCATTTAGAGCCAAAATAGCCATGCGCCCATGCCATTTTGATCCAACTCCTTTACACATGTCCAAACCAAATTGACTTCACCATTGCCAAGCCCTGACCTCCCTGGTCAAGATGGTGACTCATGCCTGCCGGCCAGCCGCCTGGGTCACCGGAAAACACCATGGCGAGACCTTGGAAGGAGCCAAACATTGAAATTCTCCCTTGCTGAATTGCCCCATGCCCGAGTGCTGCGAGTGCTGTTCTTCCCTTGCCAAGAGCAGTGGATCCCGGTCCCTAACTCCCCCAGGAGGCCCTCCAGCCTCTCCTATTTAAACCTCACCCCTCTCGGCCATGAAGAGGTGCTCGAACCAACCTTAAAGAAACTCCGCCAAAATCACTCCAGTACTCTCCCCCACACCTAGAGCATTTGATCCCCACTGTTCTCTTGCCCTAATCCCCACTAATTGAGCTCAATTTTGGAGCTCAATTCTCAAAGCGAACAGGACACTCCCAAATCCTCCACCAAAGTCAAATTAAACTCACCCACACCTGCACAAGACCAAGAGAAGGAGTTCCCCAGTGAAAGCCCCCTCTCCAGGCCACCCATCTGTTCCAGACTCCAAAGGTTGAAATCGGGCTTGGTCAAAATCATACCTGGACAATTCACTGAGACGAGGGACTTCATCTGGGGCTTGCTTGAACCCAATCGAAGGTGACACAACCCTCAGATCGAAGCCACACTTCTCTGAGCTAAGGTATGAGCTAACTCTTTATCCCGAGCCTCTGGAGATTGTCTATTTCAAATGCTTTAATTTCAATGCATGATCACCGTATAGATGTGTTCGTCTCTTCAAGACGAATCCATAGAGCACAAGAACACGAAAATATGTTGAGAAATGAGTGAGTTCTTAGGGTTTTAGTGTGGACGGCTCTCGGGTGAGAACGGCTGGGGACGATGAGCGGATGCCGTCCATTCAATACACGCGCGGAGGGACGGCTCAGATCGGGTCGGATTAGCGGATGATACGCGGAAGGCGGGACCCGGGCTGCTGACTCAAGTGGCGGCGTCGAATGGCAGTGCAACACGCGGCGTTTTGGAGATGCCTAGGATGAGTCAGCGTCGCCGTTTTAAATAGAAAATCAGGGTATTTTTTTGATTTATTTAATTCCCTAAACTTCAAAAATTCATATCTTTGTATAAAAAGATCATAAAAATAAAATAAAAATACCCTCTTCCTCAGTGAACAGAGGAGAATAATGTGGAAAAGAAATCATTTAATTTCATTGAATATTTGATTTTTAATGATTTATTTACTCTCTGCACATTTTTAATTCTCCATGCATGTAGACAATTCACCATGGCATGAGACCATAGAGCTTTTGAAGCCTCTGAATTTGGGGACACTCCCTAAATTTTCTAAAGTCAGAGGCCATCCCTATGAAGAGTTATTGATTTTTCAAGTCTAGTCACTATTCTGAGTATTTTAATTCCAATAATTAACATGTTTTGAAATAAATTTTAGGAAAATTTGGCGATGTTTCTTATGACCAGAGGACCCTAGGGAAAATAGGTTTTGAGTTAACTCACTTGGAATAACCCTAATTGGCTTAAACACCCAAAATGGAGCTTTAATTAATTAGAGCTAATCATACATCAAATTGAATTGAAATCAATTCTCCACTGACCTTTAGGATCAGAGGAACCCACCATAAAAGTTTGAAGTCAATTGGACTTGGTTAACCCTATCAAATGGGTTGATTAAGCCATTTAGCCAAACTTAAACTTTAAAAATTCATAACTTTCAAAATACTTTTCAAAAATTCACCAAATTGGTTTTGGAGCCTCTCTGATATCAGGGGAATTTAAGAAAATTAAAATTGCAATTTTCTAAAAAAGTTGATTTTTTTGCATTATTTTAATATTTTTAATAATTAAAAAATAATAAAAACCACAAAAATAATAAAATTCACCAAAATGTCACATTTTGAATTTTAATCACTTAGGAACAAACCCCATATTTTTCTTAAGTCTCTATAATGAGATATTAAATTTTAAAGCCCTAAGGTAATTTTAAAATTAAAAAAAAATGTATTTTCTAGCATTTCCACTAAAATAATTCTATTAAATCAAAGAAAAATCAAAAAATTATAAAAATTGGTTCTTTGGTTTCCTTGATATCAGAGAGATTTTTAAAAAATATAAAATTCATTTTTCAACCTTTATTTTATTTTTAAATTAATTAATACTTCAAAACTCAAAATAATTATAATAAAGAAAATATAATTCAAAAAATCACCAAAATTGGTCCAAGTGGTCCTCTGGTCATTAGGAATGTCCCATAATTTTCTTAAGGACAGAAAATTTCCCTTGGTCATGTTATTGAATTTTCCTTGAAAATCCCTATTTTCCACCAAAAATAATTACATAAATAAATTAAATACAGAAAAATCACATTTTCTCCTCTAATGTCTTGATTGATATGTGAGTGAAGTCACATAAAAAATTTCAAATTCATTTGAGCTCAATTTAGTGAGTTATGGAATTAGTAAGTTTAAAGGGCAAAATGGTAATTAAAATTTTAACCTATAATTAAAAATTTTAGGTTTAATTAAAAGGGTGGGTAAAATATTTGATACTAAGTTGACTTTGGATGTTTGAAACTTAGGTAATTAAATGGTGGAAACCTACCAAACAATTTGAAAATAATTAAAATAAACCTTAATTAAATAATTAATTAAATTTGGAAGAATAATGAAAAATTGGAATTATTAAAATAGGGATATTATTAGGAAGAGATTTATTCTTTAATTTAAAAATCCCTAAATTAATCACTTCAATAATATTTAATTTCCCAAATTAAAGTGATAATTCAAACTTAATATTCAAAATTTTAAAGAAACTTAACCATTAAATTAAATCATACTTAAAACTTTTTAAAATTAAATCAAATTAAAAATCAAAATTAAATTAAACCAAATTAAATTAAGTCAAATCAAATCAAATTAAATTAAATTAAAATCAAATCAAATTAAATTTAATTTAAATTTAATTAAATTAAATCAAATTGAATTAAATTGAAAATTAAAGTTGAATTAGAATCAAATTAAAATTAAATTAAACTAAAATTAAATCAAATCAGAATTAAAGTTAAATTAAATTAAATCAAGCTGAAATTAAGTTGAAATTGAACTAAATTAAGACTTAAATTAAATCTAAAATAACTTGAACACTATTCCAAACTTAAAATCATTAAGTAACTTTTATGATTAAATCAAACTAAATTAAATCATTAAAAATACTTTAAATATCAACTTGCCCTTAGGAGCTTTTATTACTATAACTCCTAAATGGAGTATTAAGTGAAGTGTCACTTCACTCATAGGATATTCAAACATCCTAATTCACTGAGCTAAAAAAAAAAAAACCTAACTAAAACCCTGAATGATTAATTCACTTGTACAATTGAGTTTATTTGGACTTAGGACAATTCCAGAAATATTGAAACGATGTTTAAGATTCGTTTTAAGCACTTCCTCAATATGATGGAATGTCTTCAAGAACAAATTGAACTTAATTGTTCTTTGCAGAAGAAAATCATCCTTATCAAAATACAAGAACCTAGACGTCATAGGAGGTGACTAGCTATAGGATTAGGAACTTGGTAGAAAACCATAACCCTTCCCTTAGCTTTACCTAGCTTTACCTAGGAACTTACTTTAAATGCTTAAAAATTCTAAATTGTGTTTTAAGTGCAGCTTGGGACGGGAAGACCCTCCAAATACGCTTTTATTTTATTGCAATTTACTTAATCGCATCGCACTTACTTTTCTTGCATGATAAACAACTGTTGCATGAAAACCCACACCTTTAGGATAGTCCCTAAAACTGAAACCAAAACTAAATTAAAAGTAATTACAAGATAAAATTCACCGCCACAACATTTCAAAATATAAAACAACTCAAAATTTAAATCACAACAGAACAACAAAACGACAACTACAATTAAATTAAAACGTCTTGTTGGATGATCGGGAATACCTCGGATGATGTAACCTACGTGTTGCTAACGGGATTTCCCACGGTCTAAATGAAAGTGTGGAACTCATTTAGTTGAGTTTAGCAAATTCATCTGGACTAAGTGAATCCGATAAAAATAACGATGCCGGAAGGATGGAACCGTGGGATCTTAACCGGTGTTGTTATAATCAACTTTAAGATTTGTTTTAATTAAAACATAAAAAAACACTTGGAAATTAAGACCTTCTCTAAACCGAACACTTCTCTCATCTCGTGATTTATGATTTCTAAAACTAAACCTCTCGCAACAACAAGGAGCTCGGAGCATAGTGGGCAACACGGCCATCATCGTCGCATAAAACTCGGATCTACTGCAACAAAACATTTCTTAGAATTAAATAACTAAACCATAGGACTTCGAGGTAGTTTTCCTAGTGCAACATAAATCCTCAACCTTTTGTTAGGCATTTGCATTGCAAATTAAGCCCTAATCGGTCTTAGGATTCCGAGGTAGTCGTCCGATACGACATAAACCCTCACATCTTCGAGGCTATTTGTGTGATCACATCATACGAATATAAGTCCTAATTAATTAAAAATTGGCAAGATCAAAACATTAAATAAACATTAGGGCCTTCCCAAATTCAAGCCAAACAATAGGATAGTCGGGAAATTACCGAAGTTCGCTTCGAATCTGTGATTTCTCCTACCTTTCTTCCTTTGAATTCCCAAAATAAAATGTTCCAAATTTGATCCATTCCCTATTGAAATTCCAAAATTTAATCCCTTGAAAACTTAAACTTTAAAATTCTTGAGAGCAAAACTACTGATTATTATCGAGAGTTTTCTTAGGTGATTCCCGTCACTTAAGATGTAATTAACTATAGGGGCTTGCCCTTATAGGGAACTTTAAGAACCTAGGTAATATAAACCTTGTTTAATGCTTTCATATTAAGCAGGGGAACTTGTCGGCAAATAAAATGGTTTCGTAGACCAAACGGATGTCACAAACCTTCTAGTTTATTTAATCGAGCCCCACCACCAAACAGTGTGCCTATTCTTCGGAATAGACACGCGGTTTGTGGTGCGGTGCTCGTTTATATAAACTATTCGAGATGTGAGATCAGTTTGATTTCATATCTTAAAATTTTTAAAATTATTTTTAAAAATCAAAATACTACTTTCCAAATTATATATATATGTAAATTAAATTTAAAATTCGCCGACGATTTCTGTAGGCGACCCCTTTTTAAAAATGTTAAACGACACAACCTAAAAATATGCCGACATGTATCTGGCTCTTTTCAACTGTCTCGCCATCGGCGGGATCGATCTCGCCGTCGGCGGGCTTCTAGAAGGTGGCTAACATCGCCGATCTTGCTGTCGGTGAGCTCGATTTCGCTGTTAGTGGGCTCTTTATAAAATAATAAAAAACTCTCGGGAAAATCTCGCCGTCGGCAAGACAGTTTAATTTTCATCATTTTGAGTCCTTTTTGCTCCAAATCCGCTTCTTTTGTGCTTTTTTGCTTTCAGTAATTATAATTTTTCATTCCTACAATAAAACACAGAAAATACCTTTCTTTAAAGTGCAATTTCATATAAAATTGGTATGAAATTCTTAATACATTTTCTAGTGATCAAATTCCCCCAAACTTAACTATTACTTGTCCTCAAGTAATTTAGATACTACATAAAAGTAATTATTATTTGTAGTAAAGTTTTAATTCAAAATTACTATGAATTTAATTCAAATAAGTATTATAGTAAACTTTTCTAGAAATATTTTAAAATAATTAAACTAATTCTATAGATATAAGGCTATTTAGTTCTCAAGTTTAAGATTTCTAGTCTTCTATTTATTTCAAGAATGACTATACTTTTCAATATTAAATTACTTAAGATATTTAGATAGAAATTTCATGAAAGCACTATTTAGTAAAATACTAATCCATATATATAAGTTCAGAAAAGTATTTAAAGTTTACCCTTTAGGTTGATTCAAATGAAGCCAATTTTTGGTAAGGCATCTCCTCAAGCTTCTCCTCACTTTATATATATATATATATATATATATATATATATATATATATATATATATATATATATATATATATATATATTCTTTTACTTTCCTTTCCGGATTGATTTTCAATCTCTTTTTCTTTACTTTTTTTTAAGTGAGAATCACTATTTTTGGTTAACTTGTTAATAATTTTGAACTTCATTTTTCTCTTCTTAAATTTGAAACTGGAAACATTTACTTCTCTTATATGTATTTCAAAGTTTTTACTTCATTGAGTTTCAATCTTTTCTTTCTCAACTAAATACCTAAGAATTTTATATTTGAAAATATAGTTTTCTTTACTATAAATAGTTAACTATATTCTTATTCTCTTATACTAAATATCCTTAATCTACAAAATTAGTTAATCATTAAAAGTATTTCTCTTAACTTTCTATAATAATTAAATAAATTAATTCTAGTTTATTGAATTAAAATTACTACAGAAAAATCATTTTATAATAATTTTTGAAAATATAAATTGAGAACAATTTAATAATTAAATTTGTATTTTTCCCTCCCCCAAACTTAAATTTTTCTATCTATCTATATAGGGTGAAAAGGAAATAAACTGTAAATTTAAATCATACCTTCGTGCTTTAGGTATTTCTTCTTTTTGAAGTTCTGCGAGTTCTTTTCATCACTTAATTACTCCGTATTGTTAATAACTTTCTACACACATAATATTAAAGAAATTGCTGGGTAAAGAAGTTTTTGAAATAAGTACAAAATACTAACACAAATTTTATTTAATCTACTACTAAACATACAATTGCTATTCTATTTAGAAATTACAAAATCAGTTTGAAATATTAAAATAAACTAACTAATTTCAATCAATAAAATTCCACAATTTAATATTACATCACAATCAGTTCATAAACTAAACATCCATTTTAAAGTTCCATAGAAATCACATAAACAATCATCCAACATAACAGTTAAAGTTCATAATTAAAACAACTTAAAAAAATAAAAATAAACATCAAATCTAAAATCTAATCTCCTAAATCAAAATCCGAAGCCATGTCATCGCCTCCTTGATCTGCAGGTGGAGTAGGCTGGTATTGAATGTATCGAGGGCACTCAGGGAATACAACATCGTGTTCTCCTCTCCTGTAGCGACTCTCAGCATCGTAATAAGCTCTCTCATAATCAGAGTGTCTCTGGAGATACTCATCGTCATAATCATGTCGCCTCTCCAAACCTCCAATCCTTTCGATCAATATGCTCCAATTTCTCTTCTATATTCTCAAAACTCTTTCTCGCGTAGGTCATCTCATTCATCAGATCATGAAGGGTAGGGGAACTATAAGTAGGAGGGTCATAACTTGTAGAGGGAATATCTCTACTCGTAGAAGGTACATAACTCCTTGTTCCAGATCTCCATCCTTCGTGGGATTCATAAGTCTTAATATTAGTCAGAGTAATGGGTTTCATAGGCTCAACCCATTCGTCATTATCTCTCGCCTCTACCCCAGATAATTGGCAGAGTGTATAAATCAGACCAGGGTGTCCTATTCCTCCTCCTCTTTCACTTCTAGCAGTGGCTAATATATTCTTGTAAATTACATTTCCCACATTAATACTTCTTTGGTTCTGAATAAAGAAATTCAGAGCTGCTCTATCTCTTGTTACCTCACTATGGTGATACGTGGGTAACAGAGTAGAACAGATAAAATAATGCCAGGCTTTAGATATTGCATTCAACATTGAGAGAGGGAAGTTTACACGTTCACGCTGCTTGATTTTCCAAACTCCTTTCCCATTAGTGAGAAAGTTTATCACTTCTTCCAGTGGTCATTCCATAGTACCAAAAGTATCATACTCACTAGTGTGCAAGTCTCATACTTCATAAAACACATTGATTCTAGCAGCACTGAAATCAACCAAAAATTCTCTCACCTTGATTGGTGCATCTTCTATCACTGTCAGATTGGCATATAATTCTTTAACTACTTCTACTGCAGCTCTATTTGTGGTGTAACAGAAGTTCTCCCATCCTCTTTCCTTGATTATTCGTTCCACTTCTCCTCCTGGATTTTTAAAAACTCGATCTTGAATACATTTCCTGGCTTGAATGTTGTGAAAATATCTCGACTGTGCCCTTGCATTCACAAATCAGTTTTCGTCGTAATCCAATCTCTTCTTTGTCGCGGAGCCATTTTTTCGATCTATCAAATTTACAAAAATCTTAACTAATCTCCAAAATATTACTAAAATGGCTTCCTAATGTTACTAAAATCAATTTAAATCAAATTCCATGAATTTCTTTCAAGTCTTTTCTTCACATTTCAAAATTTTCCCAAAATCCTCAATGTAGAAGAAATTCATGGTGAAAATCAAAAATTTTTACATAGGAGTGAAGCTCTTACCAAGGGAAGATGAAATCCGGTGTTAAAATGTCTTGAAATCGCTTCAAATCCCAGATCTATCAAGCCCTAGGTCGGTTTTTCGAAGTTTTGAGGAAGGGGATGATGAATAGTATCGGTAGACTGGTCAAAATATAGTACATTTTGCGATCTTGCTATTGGCGAGAAATTTCTCATCGTCGGCGAGCTAATTAATTCACCAAGGCCAAAGTTTCGGGAAAATCTCACCGTCGGCGGGGTCGATCTCGCTATCGGCAGAATTTCTGAATTTTTAAAACAATTTTATGTTTTCAATTATGTTCAATTTAATTAAGCCTTGTTCTAATGTTTGGTCACTTAATTTGATATATTTTTCTAAGATTAGATATTCTACTAACTCATAAAAGGTTTACACAACACAAACATTATAACTTTTATAAATGAAATCCATGAACTTACAAACTTCAAATACCACAAAACTAACAATTGACTTAACAAATTAACCAAAACACATCTAACTCAACATTGCAATCCATACCACAATACTCTAAATGCTGAGACTAAACAAACAACATACAATCTCATATAAACAGAGATTAACTACGTAAAATCCAAATTATATTAAAAACTAAGTTCAAATCAACACACATAAATAAAATAAGGATAAATCTCTGCTACTCATTGGAATCTGAATTAACTTCTTCCCTGATATTCCCATTAGATCGTCGGTGCACAAATAGATTGTAGAAAGACCTGAAGGAGAATTCTTCTGTAGAATCTTCTTCAATCCATTCCTTCTGTCTCAACATTTGTATGAAACTTGCCTCCAAATGTCCTGAATGATCGAAATGCTCCTTCATTCTCCAGTCTATGTGATCGAACAAATCAGAGATATTATCAATAGAATTCAAGCACATTATGTAATTCCTTCTCCAATCCTTTAATTTTTCGTAGAATCAAAGTTAGTTCTATCACCAAAGGCTCGATTAAAGGATTGTTTTCGAGATGCTTAATCGGAGATAATTGTTATATCATCATTGTTATCCAAAGTAGGAAACATATCTGTCGAATCTAATGGTTTCCAGGGTAACAACACTTTTTCCCAAGCTTCATAGGAAACTTGGTACTAACTACATAAAGCAAAAATTTTTGATGGGTGTCCGAGTCCATGAATCGATCCATTCACAATTAATCCTAATGCAGACTTCACAATGATAGATCCAACATCGATAGGTAATCCAGATTGAATACAGTAATTTAAAATTGTGCATTCCTTCGAGACTTTTTTACCCTCATAGTGGGTAGTAACTTCGACGAAAGAGAGAAATGCCAATGCTTTGAGACGGGGTTAAGAAGTGATGCAGAAAAACATACATACCCGTCTTCTCGTATTTCCCAGTCATCAGGTTCGTCGGTCAGATATCGATATATCTAGTTTAAGTTGTATCTTGTCGGAACAAAATTTGAATAGTGGAAAACAGGGGTATTTTCAATCGAGTATAATTCATTGATTCAAGAAGGAGTGAAAGTTACCCATCTGCCTCTTACATAAACACTTCCATTATGGATCGCATGCAGATTAGAGTAGAATTCTTGACTACTGAAATGACGACAGCAGATGTTGTGTAGCATAATACCTCCCAATGTTGCTGAACAATCATTTCTTCAATTGTTGTCGTTGAATTCTCCGCTCCTCTATTTACGAATCCTCTTTCTTTAATCAGTTGCTTCTTCATCAAAACCTTGTTGAATAGTCGCTGAGCCTCAGAACTGACGAACTTTCGTCGGTTAAACACTCTGGATTTCGTGGTTTCTAATGGGTTGGGGACCATTATGGATTATTTTGGAGGGGCTCTATTCGTTTCTAGTGAAGGAATGGTGTAAATAATGAGTTATAAACATTTTGTAGTGAATATTATAGGTTAGAACCGCCCAAAAACGCAAAATAACTCTTAAAAACCAATATTTAACTATCTCGTCATTGGCGGTAACGATCTCGCCGTCGGCGAGCTAGTTAATACTTTAAACTGAATTTGGGCACGCCAATCTCGCTGTCTGTGAGATCGATCTCGCCGTCGGTGAGATTAGGTAAATTGCTCAATTTTCGCTCCAGTCTGAATATTTTCTGATTTCTTTGTATATATTCAAATTTGTGATGATTTTAAAAAGTAAAATGATTAGTAGAATTTATTCTATATTTTAATTTTTAATAACATTAGTAAATATATCATAATTAATAACTACTATGGGTTCCCTCCCATTAAGCACTTGGTTTAACGTCGTCAGCCCGACCTAGTTTAGTTAGTAATCAAGTTGACTGAGCATTAAAACCTCTTTAAAATTTGGTCTTCTCCCTTCAAAATAAGGTTTTAATCTGTGTCCGTTTACTTTAAATCTATGCCCAGTTTTTGGATCTTCATTTTCTATAGTTCCGTATGAAAATATTTGAGTTATAGTAAAAGGCCCTAACCATCGAGATTTCAATTTCCCAGAAAATAATTTCAATCTTGTATTATAAAGCAAAACTTCTTGTCCTAGCTCAAAATTCTTCAGGTTAATCTTCCGATCATGCCATAATTTCATTTTTTCTTTATAAATTCTATTATTATGATAAGATTCATTTCTTAATTCTTCTAATTCATTCATTTGCAATAATCTCCTCTCACCAGCTTCTTTCAGATTGTAATTAAATTCTTTAATTTCCCAATAAGCTTTATGTTCTAATTCAACTGGTAAGTGGCAAGTCTTTCCATAAATAAGCCTGTAAGGAGTCATTCCAATCGGAGTTTTATAAGTAGTCCTGTATGCCCATAATGCAGTGTCTAGTCTTATAGACCAATCTAATCTATTAGGGTTTGCAGTTTTTTCTAAAATACGTTTAATTTCTCGATTAGAAACTTCTGCTAATCCACTGGTTTGTGGATGATTAGCAGTTGATATCTTATGAATAATGTTAAATTTTTCTACTAGTTTGTGAATATATTTATTTCTAAAATGAGATCCTCCGTCAGTGATAATCACTCTCGGCATTCCAAATCTAGTAAAAATATTTTTCATTAGAAACTTCGAAACACTCTTAGCATCACATCGAGGTAAAGCTTGTGCTTCAATCCATTTAGAAACATAATCAACAAGCAACTAATATATATGAGTTTCCAAATGAAGGAACAAATGGTCCCATAAAATCTAATCCCCAAACATTAAAAATCTTAACTTCTAATATAAAATTTAGAGGCATTTCATTTCTTCTAGATATATTACCTACTCGTTGGCATTTGTCGCAAGTTCTAATATATCTATAAACATCTCTAAAAAGAGTAGGCCAATAAAATCTAGATTGTAAAATTTTATAAGTAGTTTTATCTGTTCCAAAATATCCTCCAAAATCAGAATCATGACATTTCTGAATGATTTGTTCTGTTTCTTTATAAGGCACGTATCTTCTAATTATAAGATCCTTACATTGCTTATATAAATATGTTCATCCCAAAATATGTTTTAGCATCATGAATGAATTTTTTTTGTTGTTGCAAAGTTAACATAGGTGGTAAAATATCACTTACAATATAATTTACTATATCAGCATATCATGGTATTTTCCACTCATTTATATTATATAGTTGTTCGTCGGGAAAACTGTCAGTAATTTCATTATCAGTGTCAGATAATTCATTATATTCTAGCCTTGATAAATGATCTGCAATTTTATTATCAGTTTCCTTTTTGTTAATAATTTCAAAATCAAATTCTTGCATTAGTAATATCCATCTAACTAATGTTGGTTTGAAATCTTTCTTTTGCATTAGATATTTAATAGCAGAGTGATCAGTATGCACAATACATTTAGTTCCAATTAGATAAGGCCTAAATTTATCAAAAGCATAAACAATTTCTAATAGCTCTTTTTCAGTAACTGTATAATTCATTTCAGCATTATTAAGAGTTTTACTAGCATAGTATATAACGTTGAAAATTTTATCATATCTTTGCCCAAGTACTGCTCCTATAGCATAATCACTAGCATCACACATAAGTTCAAATGGTTTCTCCCAATCAGGTGAAACTATTATAGGTGATGTGATTAATTTATCTTTTAATAATTCAAAAGCATTTAGGCATTCCGTTGTGAATTCAAATTTCTTATCTTTTTCTAAAATTTGGCATAGAGGTTTAGTAATTTTTGAAAAATCTTTTATGTAGCGTCTGTAGAATCCATCATGTCCCAGAAAACTTCTTACCCCTTTTACTTTAGTTGGAGGTGGTAATTTAGCTATAACTTGAATTTTTGTAGGGTCTACTTCCATGCCATTTTCCGAAATTTTATGCCATAATACAATTCCTCCTGCAACCATAAATTGACATTTCTCCCAATTTAGAACTAAGTTAGTTTTCTCGCATACCTCTAATACTTTTTCAAGATGATTTAAGCATGCCTCAAATGTCGTTCCAAATACAGAGAAACCATCCATAAATACTTCTATTCCATCATCAATTGTTTACTAAATATAGACATCATACATCTCTGGAATGTTGCAGGTGCATTACATAATCCAAAAGGCATTCTTCTAAAGCAAATGTTCCATAAGGACTAGTAAATGTAGTTTTCTCTTGATCCTCAGGAGCAATAGGTATCTGATGATAACCGGTATATCCATCTAAAAAACAAAAATGTTTATGTCTGGCTAATCTACCCAACATTTGGTCTAAAAATGGTAATGGGAAGTGATCTTTCCTGGTGGCTGTATTTAATTTTCTATAGTCAATACATATATGTCATCCAGTAACTTGTCTTATAGGTATTAAATCATTATTTTCATTAGCTTTAACAGTCACTCCTCCTTTCTTAGGAACACAGTGAATTGGGCTTACCCAAGCACTGTCCGAAATAGGATATATAATACCATTATCTAACCATTTTAATATTTCTTTCTTGACTACTTCTTTCATTATTGGGTTTAATCTCCTTTAGGGATCTAGTCTTGGCTTATGTTCATTATCTAAAATAATTCTGTGCATACAGATTGAAGGACTAATTCTTTTAATATCTACTAAAGTCCAATCAAAAGTTTTCTTATATTTTTTTAATGTGTCTAACAGTTTTTGTTCTTGTGATTTATTTAATTCAGCTGATATAATAACTGATAGGGTTGAATAGTTACCTAAGTAAGCATATTTTAAATGATTAGGTAAAATTTTTAATTCGTGTTCTGGAGGTCTAATAATTGACGGAACTATATTCTTTTCTGCGTTTTCAGTATTATCCAACATTTCAAAGTTTTCCTGTATATAATCCAGTTTTTCATTATATGCTTCTTTAATTAATTCAGTATTTTCTTTTTCTAACTTTTGTTCATAATATTCTTTAAAATGTTCATTTTGTAAATGTTCAAGTATTTCCATTTCGAAAACATTCATCATCTTTTTCTAAAGCAGGATATTTCATTGATTTTGCTATGTTAAAAGTTACTTTTTGATCGTTTACTTTTATAGTCAATTCTCCTTTCTGAACATCAATCATAGCTTTTCGAGTCAAAAGGGTCTTCCTAATATTATGGGAATTTCTTTATCTTCTTCCATATCTAGAACGATAAAATCTACCGGGAAGATAAATTTATCCACTTTTACTAACACATCTTCAATAACTCCCTTATGATAAATCACAGAACGATCAGCTAATTGAAGAGTTACTGAAGTAGGTGAAATTTCTCCTAATTCTAATCTTTTAAAAATTGATAGAGGCATTAGATTGATGCTTGTTCCTAAGTCACACAAAGCTTTTCCATAAAATTTTTCTCCAATAGTGCAAGGTATAGTGAAACTACCAGGATCTTTTAATTTTTCAGGAAACTTTTTCTGAATAATTGCACTACACTCTTCGCTAAGTGCAACTGTTTCATTATCTGTGAATTTTCTTTTTTTATTTAAAATATCTTTCATAAATTTTACATAATTAGGCATTTGTTCTAATGCTTCTACAAAGGGAATATTTACTGTTAATTTTTTTGCAATATCAAGGAATTTAGCAAATTGCTTATCTTTTTTATGTTACTTTAGTCATTGAGGAAATGGTAGTGGTGGTTTTTCTATAGATTTTTTCATAGGGATCAATGGATATTCTAAGTTTTGATCTTGCTGATCCTTTTCTTTTTCGATTTCCACTTCCTCATTTTTACTTTCTGTTTCTTTTTGAATTTTAGTTTCTAACTCTTTTCCACTTCGTAATTGTATCGCTTTAATTTGTTCTTTTCCTTGGTCTTTAGGATTTATTTCCACATTACTAGGAAAAGTTCCATGGATTCTATTGTTAAGTGTGGTAGCGATATGTCCAAGTTGAGTTTCAATATTTTTAATTGTTGTTCCTTGATTTTGTAATCGATTTCCTTGAATTTGTAATTGATTTCCTTGATTTTGCAAGTGTTGACCCATACTTAATATTAATTCTTCTATAGATAATTTCTTATCTTTAAATTGAGTGTTATTAAATCCAGGTGGATAAGAAGGTTTATAATTCATATTTCCTTGATTAGGTGGATTTCCTATTGACCCGATTTTTGTACTTCAAAATACAAGAATTTGTTACCACTGCTAGAAAATTTAATTTACGGCGAAGGCGCGAAACACTTGACTCGGAATAACTTGCTATATAGATGTGTACCAAATAAAACTTTTTAAATATATGTTTATATAGCAAAATATAATTTTAAAAAGAAAATATTTTATATACTTTTTGGGTACTACGCAAGTATACGTATCGTTTCAAGTAATATAGGGCTTTGAAACAAAGTCCCCAGTATTGATCCCACGGGGAAAAATTATAGTAATAAATTTCTAAATATTGTATTTCAAAATTTTTTTTGTATTTTAATATAACTATAAATCACTATTAATTTACTAGATGCAAATAAAGAAAACAATAATAAGACAATGATTTTGTGAAAACTATATAAAATAAACAACTTTCTTCCCTTCAATTAATCTAAGATTTTTTAGATAATTTAATATTCGTTGGAGAATTTGATTTATGGTATTGTGCCAAATAGAAGCATTCCTATTCTTTACCCTTTGATCCAGGCGCAAAGAACATTGGCTAATTTACAGATCAGGACCGGATGTATTGTTAGTAGAATGGGTTAATCTAGACTCACACTACTAGATGTCCAAGGGTGGCTATGGTCGGCCCTACTAGTGACCCTTTCCTAATCTATAAATCAAATTATAATAATTTAGTCTGTCACTCTAAAAACTTATCAATTCTACGCCCTTTAAATCTTATCTTCCTAATTATTTGCACTTCACCTTGAATAGCCCGCACATGGCCTTCGACTATCCAAGGATTCATGTGACACTTACAAGTTAAGAGTTTTTCTCCTTCAAGGTCTCAAAACTCTTCAACACGTTTTAACAATTTAAATGGCCAATTTAAAAAGTAAAGTAAGATCAGGTATTAATGTCATCACAATGTTTTGAAAATATTTTGAATTTCAATTCTCCATCGAATATTTTATTATCTTATTTATCTCTTCATAATTGAAGGAAGAAAGTAAACTAACTACTCAGAACACATTGAATATAAACAGCAAAACATAATAAATAAATATTGAATCAAATATAAAATACTTATCTCAAATATTCCTTCTACAGATCTTCTGATTCCTACTGACTCCACAGTGTAATGAACTCCAGATGCAACAAATTGAAAATAAACTCACTAAACTAAACAAAAGTGGCATAAATTTCTCTCTCTATTTCTCTCTCTAAGGATGAGAGATCCTAAAGTGGATAAGAGAAAGGGGTTACAATGGGGGGGCACGTTTTTTTGAAGAAATGGACTCCTATTTATAGGCTTCAAGGGTTGCCGTGAGGCACCTCTTCAAAACATGTCCACATTCAATGAATCTTCTAGAAGGTCTGTCTGGCGCCTAGGCGCTGGACACCGCGTCCAGTTCTTCGCACCTCTTCACTTTGGCTCACACCTCTTCGCGATTAAAACCGTTTTGGAGCGTCCAAATGCAATGTATCACATGTCCTATCATCAAGGAACAACTGCCAGTCTTCTAGAATGTCCAATAACCGCTCACTCCGTCAAAATAACCGTTGTATCGAGTCTGGCGCTTAGGAGCCAACTTCTGGCGCCTAGGCGCCAGGCCATATTTTTTAATAGTTTTTGTATTTTGCTCCATTTATGCTCCTTTTTGCTCCTTTTTTCTTCTTTTTCCTTTTTGGACCTTTTTACATCACCTACATCCAAAAACACAAAAAATACCTTTCATTAAAGCATAATATCCTTAGAAATTGATAAGACTTAAGACATAAAGAAATGGGTATTTTTTTATAGATCAAAATCCCCCAAACATAAATCTTACTTGTCCTCAAGTAACTCTTTCTACTATATAAAATGTATAACCTTTGAAATAAAAGATAAATATTTAAGACTCCTTATAATTTTTGATTTTATAAAGTTTTTAGTAAATTATTAACCCAATTTCACTAACTAGGTTTAATTTTAAGAATTTAAAGAATATTTAACTACCAAATCATAAGATTTCAAACTTTTCATCCATTTTGAAAATAATAAAAGTCTATTATATTAAGATCTCATAGATTATTTACAAGAAAAAGTTCTTCTTGAAAAATCTTTCCTAAATAAATATTCATGTATAAAAATTAAGTAAAATATGTAACTAGTTTTCTTCTTATAAGATAATTCAAGTGAAGCCAATTTTTGATTAGGCATTTCCTCAAGCTTCTCCTCTCTTCTTTTTTTTTTTATATATATATATAGATATAGACAGGATTACTATATCTGGATAGCCTGTTAATGGTTTTGAACTTCACTATCCTTAACTTATATTTTCAAAACTTATAAATTTCCACTTAATTATTATAACATGAATAAGAATTCAAAAAGATTTCCAATCTTTTCTTTTTAAGTGATAATTTTTTATTACTTAATATTTCTAAAATTCTATTATTTCTATCATGAATAGAAAAATTTCTTAATCTTATTCTTCTTTAAGTTAAATAATTCTATTCTTAAAATCAATCAAAGTTATTAAAATTTTGGTTAATTTCACTAAATTGTTTATAATTTCAAAAATAAAAGTGATATCAAATAAATTCTTCATTCCTTACGTTATGTTAAAAATTTTTTATTTTTATGAAAATATTAGCTCTTTAAGGACAAATAAAATTTAAATTTGAATATATTTTCCCTTCCCAAAAACTTAAGTTTTGGTATACTATGATAATTTGAAAGTATGAGAGAAAGAAAATCATAAGAATTTTTATAAGTATGTAAAAACAATCTTAAAAAGAAAAATTAACTTCTACTCATGCTTTTATGAATAATTAAGATAAAATCGAAGCATGTATAAAAAGTAAGCAGGCTAATTTTTATTTATACTAAATTTGAAACAAAATTACAGCAGAGCAAAATTACTAATTACTAAACAGTAGACTAAGAAAAAATATCATAAATTAACTCTAACTTCAGTCTCAACACAATATACTAAGAATATTTTCACAACTGAATCTTAACACTAATCAATCCACACAAATATTTAAACAAATCAACATACATCAAACACAAAGCAATCTAAATAAAACAAACTAATAGAGTAGCTCATCATAAAGATCTATAACTACTAGTCACTAGCTGTAGCCTCATCATCATCATCGTCAACAAAGGAAAATTCTACATCCTTAGGATCAACAAATGGTGTGAAACTAGGAAAAGTAGGGAAACTAATATCATGTTCATTCTTCAAAAATTTGACTAGGGCTTCATCATACTCAGCATCATAACTACTCTTCCTCTAGGTATAATCAGATAAATGATCAAGTTTCCTATCAATAGTATCAATCCTGTAGTGAGTTTGAAATAACTCCTGCTGCTGCTCTAAAAACTGATCATGCATTGATTCCCAGAAACTCGATGGTGGCTCAGCAAAAGTAGAGGGTCGAGAAGTAGAAGGTCTACTTGGAGTATGTGCAGAAGTAGAAGGAGCGGTCGATCTCTTCCCTCGAAGATGATCATAGATACTAACACTCTCCTGCCCAATTGGCTTGGTAGACTTTAACTTCTCCTCAGAAATATCAGCAGTGACTCCATTACTAACACATAATGAATAAATCGTAGATGGGAATCCCAGTCCAACGAAGTGCTGGATCTCGCAAGTAGAATCCACGGAATCATAAATAATACTACCGACATCAATAGGTTTCCTTTCCTGAATGCAGTAGTTTAAGATCGCTCGATCTCTAGTCACTTCACTCAGGTGGTTGGAAGGTAACAATCTTGTAGAAATAAAATAATGCCATGCTTTAGAAATACAATTTAATTTGGAGGATTTGAAGTTTACCCTTTTTCCATTTCTGATCTTCCAAGATCTAGTACCGTCAGTCAAAAAAGCAATGATCATATCTAAATCTCCCTCAGATGGTGATAATCCAGAATAATGGCATTCAATAGTTGGTGGCAGGCCATAAAATATATTGATTCTTTCAGGAATAAATCCTACTCTGATTCCTCTAACAAAGACTTCATAATCTTTAGCATCCATAAAATTTGCATAAAACTCTCGAACAATAGGGATAACAACAACAGCAGTGAAATAACAGAATTGTTGCCAATTATGTGCAACGATAGTGTTTTCAATCATTTCTCCCGGATGATAGAAACTTCATTCTGAAATGAACTTCCTGGACTTCGCAAATTCGTGGAAGCGAAAATGTGCAGCCGCAGTAGAAAATTTGCTGCTATCAAAGTTATCTCGTGCCTTCCCGCGTTTAGATTTCGGAGCCATCTAAACGTGATAGAAAATAAGAACAAATTTAAGAATCAAAGATTTAAACTCTTTTTAAGTTTATAAAACTTAAAATAAGTTTAAAAATCTAAAGAAATCACTAAAAATCAAAAAAATTTTCAAAATTTTGGTTCTTAGCAAAACTAGGGATATCTATGGTGAAAATCGAAAATAAATGGTTTAAAGTGTAGATCTGACCTTAAGACGAAGAAATCGAGTGGTTTCGCACTCAAATCCTTGATGTTTTAACCTCAAAATGGATCTAAAAGGTGTATTTTCGTGAAAATGGGGAAAAAGATGAAGCTTAGGCGTCAAAAATGGCTTTTGGGGGTTATTTAAGTAAATTTTTGGGTGCAGGCCGAACTGGAGCTTAGGCGCCGAATTATGGCGCCCAGGCGCCAGACTCGCCTTTCACAAAAAATTATTTTTAAATTTAATTTTCCACCAAAATTCATAAATTCAACTTCCAATTACTCATATCAGAGTAGGGCTTCAGTTTCTAATTTCCACAACATTTTTCAAAAATTTATAAGAATTAAATATTTAATCCACCAATCAAAAATAAAGTTTAAATCAAACTCACTAAATTCCATTTATAATCTTCAATATTGACTCAATACATTCTAGATAAGTATTATACTTGATTCAAGTTCCTAATACACACTCAAACACAACAATTTCTAAGCAAAAACAACACACGTTGAACATGAAAGCAAATACACAAACAAACACAATCGATTCTTTAAATTGATACAACGACTCAACAAACCATATAATAACTATCTCATTACCAGAATATTCTAATCTTCACAAGGGAAATTGTGTATTCCACTTGGAAAGATCACTAACGCTCTCGGGAAATCTGTAGCCGTCTTTTCGTCAATCCACTTGTTCTTTGCATACATTTCAACTTGAGCATCTTGATAAGCCGCAAAATGATCAACTTGAAGTTTCATTTGCCATTTTAGATGTTAAATTTGATGAAACATCTCATGAAGGCGATCTCGAATGCTTTTAAACTCCGCTTCAAACTTATCCAAACGACTAGAAATTTTCTCTAAACTTACGACGATGAAACCATCGAAGTAGGGTTGAGGATCCTTTGAGACCTTGTCCCTAGCTTCTTCTCCATGATTTTTTCCTTCCATATTCTTCAAAAATTTCTCAAATCTCTCAAGAATGAAGTGCAAGGCACGTAATTTTGATTGCTTGATGGTTAGGGAAGAAGATAGGTTGATTTAAATGTGAAAATCATGTGAAAAACTGAAAATTTTCGATTTTTGCATGACCCAGTAACCGTGGCGCCGAATCTGGCACCGAATCTGGCGTCGAATCTGGTGCCTAGGCGCCGGACCTATTGATACATAGTTTGATTATGGCGCTTAGGCGCCGAATTCTGGTGCCTAGGCGCCGGAACTATGTTCAACTCCGTTTCGCCTAATCGTCAAATTTTAAAGTTTTGTTCTCCAAGATAGGTAAATTATACTGGTAAGAGTAATCTAGACTCAATAACTCACATTGTAAACAATCATAACGAAGGTTAACTTGATCTCCTTTTTACTCATATTCAGAATAGAGTGATCCAATTTCTAAATCTTACATACTTCAAAATAATTTTCAGCCTAAGTCAACAAAGACTTATGAGCATCAAATTTTTCTAAAGTAATATAAAAATAATCAAGATCGAGGCATAACCTTACATTAAAACACAAAAACACTCATAACAAAAGATAATTATGGGTTGCCTCCCACAAAGCACTTGGTTTAACGTCGTCAGCCCGACTTAAGTAAATCTTTAATCAGGTTGACTCAATTCATAAGCCTCTTTATAAATCTTTTTAATATCTCCCAAATAAGGCTTCAATCTTAATCCATTTACTTTAAAAATTTTTCATGTTTTGGGATCTTTAATATCCACAGCTCCATAATGGTATACTTTCTCAACTATATAGGGTCCAATCCATTTAGATCTTAATTTTCCAGGAAAAAGTTTTAAACGAGAGTTAAACAATAATACTTCTTGTCCAGGTTCAAAAACTTTTCCTGAAATTTTCTTATCATGCAACATCTTCATTTTCTCTTTATAAATCCTCGCATTTTCATATGCTTCATTTCTTATTTCTTCCATCTCATTTAATTGCAATAATCGCTTTTCTCCTGCTTTATTCAAATTAAAGTTAAACTCCTTTATCGTCCAATAAGCTTTATGTTCAAGTTCTACAGGTAAGTGACAATGTTTAACATAAATTAACCGGTAAGGTGACATTCCGATTGGTGTCTTATAAGCTGTTCTATAAGCCCATAATGTAGAATCAAGTCTATCAACCCAATCAGTTCTTTTAGGATTAACGAGTATTCTCTAAAATTCTTTTAATTTCTCTTTTTGATACTTCAGACCATTCCACTTGTTTGTGGGTGATAAGCGATTGCAATTCTATGTTTGATTCCAAATTTTTGTAGTAATGATTGAATTCTTATATTCCCGAAATTACTTCCACCATCAGTGATAATTACCTTAGGCATTCTAAATCTTGAAAATATCATTTTCTTTAAAAATTTAGAAACACTTTTGGAATCACAGATTGGTAAAGCAACAGCTTCAATCCACTTTGAAACATAATCAACTGCTAATAAAATATAAATTTTTCCAGATGATGGAACAAATGGTCCCATAAAATCTAAACCCCATATATCAAAAATTTCAACTTCCAATATATAGTTTAAAGGCATTTCATTCTTCCTAGATATATTTCCCATCCTTTGACATCGATCACATGTTTTCACATAATGTCTCACATCTTTAAATAAGGTAGGCCAATAAAATCCAGAATTTAAAATTTTAAATGCGGTTTTATCTATGCCAAAGTGTCCTCCAAAATCAGAATCATGACATTTTTGAATAATAGCAAAAGTTTCCTCATAAGGTACACATCTTCGAATCATAGAATCTTTACCAATTTTAAATAAATGAGGTTCTTCCCAAGTATAAGATTTAGCATCATATTTATATTTCTTAATAAATTTGTTATCCAAGTCATAAGGCAAAATATTGCTAACTAAATAATTAACAATATCAGCATACCAAAGTGTTTTGCATCTTTGAATAACATATAATGATTCATCAGGAAATTTCTCATTTATATTTTTTTCCACAATAATATCATTTTTAATTCTAGACAAATGATCAGCTATTTGGTTTTCAGTTCCTTTTCTATCTACCATTTGAAAATCAAATTCTTGTAGAAGTAAAACCCATCTTATAATTCTAGGTTTAGAATCCTTCTTAGATAATAGATATTTAATAGCAGAATGATGAGTATGAACTATGCATTTAGTACCAAGAAGATAAGATCTAAATTTATCAAAGGCATATACTATAGCTAGAAGCTCTTTCTCAGTGGTAGTGTACTTTCTGTGTGTTTCAGTGAGAGTTTTACTAGCATAATACACAACTTTGAAAATTTTCTCATATTTTTGTCCTAATTCAGCTCCAATTGCAAAATCACTTGCATCACACATTAATTCAAAAGATTGATTCCAATTAGGTGCAACAATGATAGGTGCAGTTATTAATTTTTCTTTTAGAATATTAAAAGCATTAATACATTCTTTATTAAATTCAAATTTTGCATTTTTTTCCAATAAATAACAGAGGTTTAGAAATTTTAGAAAAATCCTTTATGTATCTTCTATAAAATCCAGCATGACCTAGAAAACTTCTCACATCAGTAACAGTAGTAGGTGGTTGCAATTCAACAATAATTTTCACTTTTGCTTGATCTACTTCCATCCCTTTTTGTGACACTTTGTGACCAAGTACAATGCCTTATGTGACCATAAATTGACATTCTTCCCAGTTAAGAACTAAATTTGTTTCTTCACATCTTTTCAGAACTTTGGCTAAGTTTTCCAAACAAGATTCAAAAGAAGTTCCAAAACTCGAAAAATCGTCCATGAATATTTCAATTCCTTTGTCAATCAAATCACAAAATATTGACATCATACATCTTTGAAAAGTTGCGGGTGCATTACATAAACCAAAAGGCATTCTTCTAAAAGCAAATGTTCCATAAGGACTTGTAAATGTTGTCTTTTCTCGGTCCTCGGGAGCAATAAGTAATTGATGATAACCAGAATATCCATCCGGAAAACGTAAATATGAGTGTCCAGACTAATTTATCGAGCATTTGATCCAAGAAAGGTAAAGGAAAATGATCCTTTCTAGTGGCTTTATTTAATTTCCTATAGTCAATACAAATTCACCATCCAAGTAACTTGTCTTGTAGAAATTAGTTCATTTTTATCGTTAACAATGACAGTTACACCTCCTTTCTTCGAACACAATGAATAGGACTTACCCATTGACTATCCGAAATAGGATAAATAATACCAAGCATCTAACCACTTAATAATTTCTTTTTTAACAACCTCTTTCATGATAGGATTTAATCTTCTTTGCGATTCTATAGTAGGTTTAAAATTTTCTTCCATTAAGATTCTATGCATGCAAATGGAAGGGCTTATTCCTCTTATATCAGCAATAGTCCAACCAAAAGCTTTCTTATAATTCTTTAACACATCTAGTAGTTTTTCTTCTTGATCTTTACTCAGTTCAGAAGAAATAATAACAGGTAAAGTTAACGAATTTCCAAGAAACGCATATTTTAAATGTGAGGGTAACATTTTTAATTTCAGTTCAGGGGCTCTTTTAATTGATGGTAAAAGTATATCATTTTGAGTTATGTCTAAAGTTTCCCAATTATCTTTACTAAAATGAGTCTCTTCTTCTTCTACTACTTCATTTTTATCAGTTAAAAATTCAAATTTTTCTTCAGAAATGACTTTACATTTTTCTTGATAATGTTTTTCAATTAAATAATCAATTATATCCATTTGATAACATTTCTCTTTATCAGGGTACTTCATTGATTTAAGAACATTGAATTTAATATCTTGATCATTAACTCGCATGGTTAGTTCTCCCTTTTGCACATCAATCATAGCTCATCCGGTAGCTAGAAAAGGTCTCCCTAAAATAATAGGTATCTCTTTATCTTCTTCCATATCAAGTACTATGAAATCTACAGGGAAGATAAATTTATCCACTTTAACAAGGACATCCTCTATAACTCCTTTAGGATAAGTGATAGATCTATCAGCTAACTGAAGGGTTACAGTGGTGGGAGTAATATCTCCTAAATCCAATCTTCGAAAGATAGAAAATGGCATGAGATTAATACTTGCTCCTAAATCTTGTAAAGCTTTTCCATAAAATTTTTCTCCAATAACACAGGGTATAGTGAAACTTCCAGGATCCTTAAGCTTTTCAGGTAATTCCTTTTGAATTATTGCACTGCATTCTTCACTTAATGCAACAGTTTCAAAAGCTTCAAATTTTCATTTTTTTGCTTAAAATATCCTTCATAAATTTTGCATAAGTTGGCATTTATTCCAAAGCTTCAGCAAAAGGTATGTTAATAGTAAGTTTCTTAAAGATTTCAAAGAACTTAGAAATTTGATGATCTAGTTTCTGCTATTTAAGTCTTTGAGGAAAAGGTGGTGGTTGTTCTTCAACTTCCACATTAATAGGTATAACAGTCTGATCTTGACTAGGAGAGAGAGTTTCTTTAGATTTTTCAATCTCTTCAACCTCAATCTCTTTTTCAATTTCATTCTGCATTCTTTCTTTTAATTCCTTTCCACTTCTAAGTTGCATAGCTTTAACTTGTTCATGTTTTTTTCCAGTTTCCTTTGGATTAATTTCAACATTACTAGGAAGTGTTCCTACAGGTCTCTTATTAATTATAGTAGCAATTTGCCCCATTTGATTTTCAATATTACGAATAGCAGTATTTTGATTTTGTAATTGATTATTCATTTGTAAAATTAATTCTTCTATTGATAACTTTTTCTGTTGATTATTAAATCCAGAAGGTTTATAATTTGGATTAACTTGATTATTCCAATTTCCAGTGGGATGAGAATGATTATTACCTCATTGTTGTTGTGAATTATTCCAGTTAAAATTAGGATGATTTTTCCACCCAGGATTATAATAATTTGAATAAGGATTATTTTTACTTGCAATAGCTTGTAAAGTTTCAATAGTTTGAGAATCTTCAATATTAGCAGAGTTATTATGTGCAATATTAATTGCAAAATTATCTAATTTCTTAGACATTGCTGCTACTTGTGAAGCTAAGATAGAAAAGGCTTCATTATCGTAAATACTTGCCATCTTTTTAGGATTAATCCTTTCGGAAGGCCATTGAAAATTGTTATTAGCCATTTCTTCAATTAAAGTGTAAGCTTCTTCAAATGATTTAGACATTAAAGAACCTCCAGCAGCAGCATCAATAATTGATTTTAAAGATCCAATTAATCCATTATAAAATGTTTGAATAATTAACCAATCTGGTAAAGCATGATGAGGACATTATCTTAATAGTTCTTTAAATCTTTCCCAAGTTTCATATATTGCCTCACCGTCAAATTGACTAAACGAAGTAATATCATTTCTTAATTTAGCGATTTTAGAATGAGGAAAATATTTAGCAAAGAATTTTTGTGTCATTTCAGCCCATGTTTTAATAGAACCGGTTGCTAATGAGTTTAACCACATCTTTGCTTTATCTCTTAAAGAAAAAGGAAAGAGTCTAAGTCTAATAGCATCATCAGAAATATTGTTATATTTAAAGGTAGCACAAAGTTCTAAAAAACTAACAAGGTGTAAATTTGGATCCTCATTTGGTGTTCCACCAAATTGATTGTTTTGCACCATTTGAATAATAGACTATTTAAGTTCAAAAGAATTAGCATCTACAGTGGGTAGTTGAATACTACTATGAAGTTCATCAACTGTAGGGTTAGCATAATCCCTTAGTGGTTTATAAACATTTTGATCATTAAGTTCAATTGGATTTTGTATAGTAGCCATTTCTTGAAATTTTTGAATTTGTTTTCCCTTTTAATTTTTCTAATTGTTCTTTCTAATTCGGAATCTAAAGGTATTAATCCTTTAGAACCAAATCTTCGCATAAAACAAGGAATAATATATATATATATATATATATATATATATATATATATATATATATATATATATATATATATCTTTTTTTTAATATTTTTTATATATATTTTTATTTTTGGAAATATAATATTTAAAAAAAAATTATAACTATTCTATTTCTTCCCCGGCAACGGCGCTAAACACTTGACCCAATTTTTGTACTTCCAAATACAAGAATTTGTTAACACTGCTAGAAAAATTAATTTCTGGCGAAGGCACGAAACACTTGACCTGGAATAACTTGTTATATAGATGTGTACCAAATAAAACTTTTTAAATATATGTTTATATAGCAAAATATAATTTTATAAAGAAAATATTTTATATACTTTTTGGGTACTACGCAAGTATACGTATCGTTTCAAGTAATATAGGGCTTTGAAACAAAGACCACAGTATCGATCCCACGGAGAAAAATTATAGTAATAAATTTCTAAATATTGTATTTCAAAAATCTTTTTGTATTTTAATCTAACTATAAATTACTATTAATTTATTAGATGCAAATAAATAAAACAATAATAAGACAATGATTTTGTGAAAACTATATAAAATAAATAACTTTCTTCCCTTCAATTAATCTAAGATTTTTTAGATAATTTAATATTCGTTGGAGAATTTGATTATGGTATTGTGCCAAATAGAAGCATTCCTATTCTTTACCCTTTGATCCAGGCGCAAAGAACATTGGCTAATTTACATATCAGGTTCGGATGTATTGTTAGTAGAATGGGTTAATCTAGACTCACACTACGAGATGCCTAAGGGTGGCTATGGTCGGCCCTACTAGTGACCCTTTCCTAATCTATAAATCAAATTATAAGAATTTAGTCTGTCACTCTAAAAACTTATCAATTCTACGCCCTTTAAATCTTATCTTCCTATTTATTTGCACTTCACCTTAAATAGCCCGCACATGGCCTTCGACTACCCAAGGATTCATGTGACACTTACAAGTTAAGAGTTTTTCTCCTTCTAGGTCTCAAAACTCTTCAACAGGTTTTAACAATTTAAATGGCCAATTTAAAAAGTAAAGTAAGATCAGGTATTAATGTCATCACAATATTTTAAAATTATTTTGAATTTCAATTCTCCATCAAATCTTTTATTATCTTATTTATCTCTTCATAATTAAAGGAAGAAAGTAAGCTAACTACTCAGAACACATTGAATATAAACAGCAAAACATAATAAATAAACTTTGAATCAAATATAAAATACTTATCTCAAATATTCCTTCTACGGATCTTCTGATTCCTACTGACTCCACAGTGTAATGAACTCCAGATGCAACAACTTGAAAATAAACTCACTAAACTAAACAAAAGTGGCCCTAAATTTCTCTCTCTATTTCTCTCTCTAAGGATGAGAGATCCTAAAATGGATAAGAGAAAGGGGTTACAATGGGGGGGCACATTTTTCGGAAGAAATGGACTCCTATTTATAGGCTTCAAGGGTTTCCTTGAGGCACCTCTTTAAAATATGTCCACATTCAATAAATCTTCTAGAAGGTCTGTCTGGCGGCTAGGCACCGGAATCTGGCGCCTAGGCGCCGGACACCGCGTCTAGTTCTTCGCACCTCTTCACTTTGGCTCGCACCTCTTTACGATTAAAACCGTTTTGGAGCCTCCAAATGCAATGTATCACATGTCCTATTATCAAGGAACAACTGCCAGTCTTCTAGAATGTCTAATAACCTCTCACTCCGTCAAAATAACCGTTCAAACGTTGTCAAAAACTTAATAGTTTCTGTATCGAGTCTGGCGCTTAGGCGCCAACTTCTGGCGCCTAGGCGCCAGGTCATATTTTTTAATACTTTTTGTATTTTGCTCCATTTTTGCTCCTTTTTGCTCCTTTTTGCTCCTTTTTGCTCATTTTTCCTTTTTGGACCTTTTTACATCACCTACATCCAAAAACACAAAAAATACCTTCCATTAAAGCTTAAAATCCTTAGAAATTGATAAGAATTAAGACATAAAGAAATAGGTATTTTTTTATAAATCACCTATAGAGTTATTCATCCATTGTTGATTATCTGTATTGTTATTCCAATTAAAATTTGGATGATTCTTCCAACCAGGATTATAATAATTTGCATAAGGATTATTGGGTCTATTATTAATAGCATTTATAGTTTCATAAGGAGATTGAGAATCTATAATTTATCCAGATAAGTTTTCTTCTAATATAGTAGGAGAATAATTCATTCCAAAATGATCTAATTTCTTTGATATAGCAGCATTTTGAGAAGCTAACATAGATATTGCATCATTTTCATGAACACTGGCTATCTTTTTAGGGTTTATCCTTTCAACAGGCCATTGAAAATTATTAGTAGCCATTTCTTCGATTAACGCATAGGCTTCATCAAATGGTTTTGACATTAATGAACCTCCAGCAGTAGCATTAATGATTGATCTAAGAGATCCTATTAATCCATTGTAAAAAGTTTGTATAATTAATCAATCTGGTAATGCATGATGTGGGCATTTCCTAAGAAGTTCTTTAAATCTCTCCCAAGCTTCATATATGGATTCTCCATCAAACTGACCAAAAGATGTTATATCATTTCTATGTTTTGCAGTTTTCGAAGGAGAAAAATATTTGGATAGAAAATTTTGTGATAATTCTCCCCAAGTTTTAATACATCCAGGTGCTAATGAATTTAACCACATCTTAGCCTTATCCCTTAAAGAAAAAGGAAAAAGCCTAAGTCTAATAGCATCATTAGATACTTCTTCATATTTAAAAGTAGCACATAGTTCCAAAAAACTAGCAAGATGTAAATTAGGATCTTCATTAGGTGAACCACTAAATTGATTATTTTGTACCATTTGGATAATTGCAGGTTTAAGTTCGAATGAGTTAGCAGCTACATCAGGGTTTTGAATAGTTAGGTGAATTTCATCTAATGTAGGGTTGGCATAATCTCTTAATGGTCTTTGTTGGTTTATATTTTCAATTTCTGGATTATTTGCCATTTGTGTTAAATTTAAAATTTCTTTCTTTTATTTTCTGATTATTTTAATAGTGCGCTCTAATTCTGAATCGTAAGGAATTAAATTTTTGTTTCTAAATTTGCGCATACAATTTTTAAGTAAAATTTAAAATAGTCTATTACTCTAGTAATTACTTCTAATAATTCTATAAATTACCTTAATAATTACTTTACTTCCCCGGCAATGGCGCCAAAAACTTGACCCACTTTTGATATTTATACTTACAAAATTATGTTATTGATATTGGCAACGACACCAAAAACTTGATCCCGCACCAAATATATGTATTTATACTAATGATTTTTTTATGAAAGTTATGATTTATAATGTGGATACTACGCAAGTATACGTATTGTTATCAAGTAATAGAGGGCTCTAATGGAGTACAAGATATCGATCCCACAGGGAAGTTTGAGAATTTCAAAGACAAATTAAAGTAGACTTACTTACTAAGCTAGTATACGGAAATTAAGAACACTTATACTAAAACTATTGCTCAAAAAGGTTTAAATGTAAGATTCTAATTTAGAAAAGCATCTTTCTCATTGTTGAGAAAATTAAGTGAATGATGAATTAAAGTAGTTTAGAGTTTGTAGTGTGCCAAATAGAAGCATTCCTATTCTTTACCCTTTGGTCCAGGTGCAAATAACATTGACTAGTCTGATGTTTGATTACTGAATCTGCGGCTAGGCTGGGAGGATACCGGCTGCCACTTCAGAGCTCCCAAGTTCCCCTCGCATGAGGGCTAACATCTACACTTCAGCTCTGAAACAATAGGACCGAATTGAAAATTTTAGTCTGTCACACTAAAATGTCCAATTCTACGCCCGATAGTTAATATTTCCCTATTTATTTGCACCCTCTTTCCAAGGCTTTTGACTTCCTTGAATCATGGATGTAATCTTTACTATAGTTGATAATTCAACAAATGTTAACAAATCAATTGGACAAATTGAAAGTAAATTAAGTTTTAAGTAAAAGATTATCACAATCTTTATTTAATAATTTTAGGCACAATTACTTTGATTCGTCACTTCACATAATCTCAACAACAAGGAAAAATACTAAGGAAACTACTCAGAAAGCATGGGAAAAATAACACAAAGCATGGAATTCATTAAAGTTAACAAACAATAACAAGTATACTTATCTCAATTCTTCTCCCCAAGCAGACTCCTTGAAGTTCATTTGACTCTTCCTTCCAATACAACACACTTAATTAAACTCACTAAGACTCTCTGATTTACACTCCAACACAAATGAACACTGATTGACTTTAAAACAACACCAACAGACACCAAAATTGACACTTAAATGACACACTAAAGGGACATAAATCATCTCTATTTATAGAAGGAGTCAAATCTTCAAAGGTTGCTTAAGCACCTCTTCAAAAAGCATCCAGGTTCATTGTATCTGGCTCTTTTCAACTGTCTCACCGTCGGCAGGATCGATCTCGCCGTCGGAGGGCTTCTAGAAGGTGGCTAACCTCGCCGATCTCGCTGTTGGCGGGCTCGATCTCGCCGACAGCGGGCTCTTTATAAAATATTCAAAAACTCTCTTTAAAATCTCGCCGTTGGTGGCTTAAATCTTGCCGTTGGCGGCTTAAATCTCGCCATCGGCGGGACAGTTCAATTTTCATCATTTTGAGTCCTTTTTGCTCTAAATCCGCTTCTTTTGTGGTTTTTGCTTTCAGTACTTATAATTCTTCATTCCTGTAATAAAACACAGAAAATACATTTCTTTAAAGTGCAATTTCATATAAAATTGGTATGAAATTCTTAATACATTTTCTAGTGATCAATCTACTAAGGAACGCACCCCTTCATTCAAACTTGCCGCCCAAAGGAAGTTATGGTAGTTACCACTAAGAGTTGCATCCCATCCCCTTTGAAATTGGCGCCAAATTCATTTGAATTTTGATTTTTATTTTTGCTCCAAATTTGATCCAATTTTGCTCCTTTCATTATGACCATCCATTTTCATCATACATGCAAGGAAAACACAAAATACCTTCCCTTAAAGTGCAATATCATTAAAAATAGGTATAAAAATGTGCATAAAAATATTATATATTTAGGTGTATCAAAATCCCCCAAACATAAAATGTTAATTGTCCTCAAGTGACAGTTAATCTCATAGAATATTTTAGCATGCAAATTATGTAATGAGTTTCTTAGGAAGATAACAAAATTTTATTCTAGAAATGGAATAGTCCAATTTAGGAAAAATTTCAGTAATTAAAACCAACTTAAAGTTTAGAAAGTTCTTAAGTAAAGAAAAATGACAAATATAAGTCTCTATTTATTTCAGAAATATTTGTAGATTCTTCAAAATATATGATTCAAACATTTACTTTTCTCACTTAAAAATGTTTATTTGAAAAATTATTTTACTTACTATATTATAACCTTAAGTTTTACATTTTCTCTGAACTTATATCTTAAACTTTAGGTATGAAACCAATTTTTGATTAGGCCCTTAAATCCTCAAGCTTCTCCTCCCTTTTCATATACTATTTTTCACTTTTTCTTTTTTTTTTCTCTTTGTTTTTTTATATAAGGCAAGGATTACTATATCTAGATAGACCTTTAATGATTTTGAATTTCATCCTTCCATTTAAAATAAATATCAGATTTATGTCTTTCACCTAAAAATCATAATAATAGTCTTTGAAAATTATTCTTCAATAAAAGAAATTTATGCTTTGAAGAATAAAAGTCAAATCTTCTATTTATCCAAAAATACAAAACTTCTTACTAAAGATAGTTTAACTTTATTTAACACTTCTTTATTAAGAAAATTTTAACTTTAAGTTTTTCATGATTACTATAAATTTTAACTAAATTTTTTTATTCATTTCTATATTCAAAATTTTGTTCCCCTAATATAACTTCATGTACATAATTGTTCTCAATTAAAAATATGATTTATTTTTAAGTATTCTTGAGAATCAAATAAAATTTTAGGTTTTTGAAAATCTTTGTTTTTTAAAAATAAATCCCCCCCCAACTTTAATTTTTTAATTAAGATAAAACATTTAAGCATAAGAAATGATATATGGGTGAAAAATAAAAACTGACATATCATGCTTGCAAGAATTTTTAATATCCTAATATGCAAGTATATCAATTTAAATAATAGGAGTAAAATGAAATCAAATTTAGTTTTTTCAAAACTATATATATATATATATATATATATATATATATATATTAAATAAGAAAAGTAAAAATTTCAGAAGACTTCTACAGTAGTGGAGGTTTTCAAAGCAAATACACACCAACTAAAATAACACACTGATACAGATAACAAATGATAGTGGAATTTGAAAAAATTTTAAACATATAGTTTCCTAAGTAGAAGGTCCTAATAGTGGTTTATAATCTCCTAACAGATTTTGAATTAAGGTACACACTATTAAAAACTCTGACATAACATACACATAAAAACATTTACTATTACACACTATCACAAAGCAACACATAAATCCACAATAAAAAAACAACAATACCTAAATATGCATAACAGATAAATAGTACAACTACAATCTGCATACTATCAAGGTTCACATCACAACACAATCATCAAACAAAACACTAGATAAAGTACACAGTAACACATTATAACAACACAATAACTAAAACAAACAACATACATTTACTCTTCATCCTCCTCATCATCATCTTGCTCGTTCCAATCCTTGGATGGCACATAAGGTATGTATAATGGATGAGGTGGCATCTCAGCACTCTATTCACCTCTAATCAGTCTATCCAAATATTGCTGATAACTCTCCTCATATTCATCATGTTTTATAATATATCTCTCCACATTATCTAGCTTACCATCCATATCTTTCATATGCTCTCGAGTAAGACTCACTTTTTTCAAAATATTTCTTAATAAACCAGTCTGTGAATCAGTAGATGACGAAGCATGTGAAGTAGTAGCACGAGAAGTAGATACAGCAGAAGCAGAAACAGTAGAAGCCCTACTAAATCCTCCTCTCCAACCAAACTCTGAATGTACAGTGTAAGCATCAACGTTTACACTGGGAATTGGTCTCAATGGCTGAAGTACCTCTTCCAGGTATCAAACTTCACTCCAGATTGTTCACATAGTGAATGAATCAAGGAAGGAAATCTCATACATGCAGTCGTGGTTGATCTAGCACAGTTCAAAACATAATAAAAATTATACCTCCAATGTCAATAGGCTTCCCTTGCTGAATACAATGCTTCAACACAGCTCTTTCTCTAGTTACTTCACTAGTAAGACTCGAAGGTAACAACTTAGATGAGATAAAATAATGTCATGCCGTAGAAATGGCATTCAATTTGGAAGCAGGAAAGTTCACTCTTCTATCATTTGTTATTTTCCATAATCCTCTTCCATCAGTCAGAAATTCCATGATCTCATCTAATTCCCCTTCGAAGGATGATAGTTAGAATAAAAACATAACATGTCAGGAGGTAGTCCATAAAAAGTATTGATTGCCCCAGAAGAAAAGTTGACCTCATGCCTCCTAACCATCACTTGATTCTCTTCTGCAGTAGGCAAATTTGCATAAAATTCTCTAACTACAGAAACAACAGCAACAGCGGAGAAGCAACAGTAATTCTCCCAGTTTCTTCTAGCAATCATATCTTCAATCACCTCTCCTGGCTTACTAAACACACGCTCAAGAATCAACTTACGGGACTGCAATGCATTGACGTATCGTTCCTCAGCCCTCATACCAACAAATTTGTCAGAATCAAACTTTGTCTTTTCTCATGCACGCTTTGACTTTGGAGCCATCTCTAAAAATTCACGAAAAATTCACCATAAATTATAAAATCAAACTAAACTTGCTAAATTATCTTCCAAAAGATATTTTCGCTAAATCCAAGCAATTTCTCAAGTTTTTCCTCAAATTGTCACCATGAATAGTGATTTTAAGATTTTCCACAATGTAGTTAAAATACATGGTGAAAATCAAAAAAATTACTTAGGAGTAGTGCTCTTACCTCAAGGATTCCAAATCTAACAATTTTTGTTGAGATCGGCTCTTAAATGATCCACAATATGATGCCCTAGGCTCCTCTTTCGAGTAAACCGAAGGTTGAAGATGATGGGGTGGTTGAAAATGGCAATTTGCAGGTTTTTAACTTTTGGGAACCAATTTTCGTGAACTGTTGCCTAAGCGCGAACTCTCGGTGCTTAGCCGCGAAATCTGGCGCTTAGCCACCAATACCCAAATTTTCATAATTAAGGTATATGCACTAAATCACTTGGTTAATCACCCTTAATTACTCTAAAATAATTATTTCTCCCCACAATTCTTCCAATACTCCAAATTAAAATTTAATAACCATTGATTCTACACAAATTTCACAAAAACACAAACTTATATTAAAACAAACATAACACTTAATACAATACTAGAATTTCTATCCAAACATAAAGGATGAAATTCTCTAAATACAAGAGACATTAATCTTAAGCTGATAAGTATACATCTCTAGGATGTAACCATCACATCATCAGGCTTAGTTAATATTTAAATAAAAACACAAAACACACCAAACATGAACTCACAAGAACACTAAACATAACACATAAGAACATTAAACAAACAAAACACTCTTAATTCTATTCTCCATTAGGCGGAATATATCCCGGACCACTATTATTCTCATTTGACCCTTCTGGAATATAAATTTGATAAAACGGGCGATAATTGTTCATTCTAGCATCATCTTCTTCAATCCATTTGTTCTTCACAAACATCGCCTTATCTATTTCTTCCACGTACCTTGAATGATTGAATTGCATCTTGAGTTGCCATCCCATGTGTTCCAAATGTAAGTTAGTATCATTGATCTTTGCTTCCATTGAAGTCACTCGGGCTTCAATTTTTGTAATCATTTCTGCAATACCCTGAATACTAACAGTGAGCTATCCATTAAATAAATCTTTAGCACTATCACTAATGAACTTACTTTTGTCATAATCTTGCTTCTTCTTCATCTCATTCTCCCAGGAAGAAATGATGCACTCAAAATTCTCTTCTAAAGACTTCAGAAATGAAAATAGGACTTGGGGCAAGTTTTTCTCTTAAGTCAGGTCCTTTTTTATAGACTTGGGAAATGTTAAAACAGCCCCAAGACGTTTAGAAACTCCAAAATAACTCCCAAAACATCTCCCACACGATCTAGGCTTCTAGATCCACAATTTTCACATTTTTTATAACTACAGCGCCTAAGCGCCAACTAGTCGACGCTTAGCCACCAGTGCACAATTTAGCACAGGTCTGCTTAGTGTCTAAATTTTCATTCTGACTTCTTTAAATCATCAATTAAGATCAAATAAACTCTACTTAAGTTTAAAAACTCCAAATTACTATCACTAAAAACATAAAAATAAACCAAACAAAGAAAATAAAATACACTAAACAAACATAAAGCAAAGCACACCGATAAATATGGGTTGCCTCCCACAAACTGCCTGTTTTAACGTCTTCGACTCGACATACCCGAACTCATTCCGAGTGACCCAACATCAAATTCTCATCGGATTTAGATTTATTGACTGAAAAATATGGTTTTAGTCTATGTCCGTTAACTTTAAATATTTTTCCAGTCTTAGGGTCTTGAATATGTACAACTCCATAAGAATAAACTTTTATCACAATAAATGGACCCATCCACCTGGACTTAAGTTTTCCAAAAAATATTCTCAATCTAGCCGATCATGCCATAACTTCAACTTTTCCTTATAAATCTTAGCATTTTCATAAGATTCATTTCTTATTTCTTCAAGCTAATTCAATTGCAATAATATCTTTTCAGCAGCATCTTTCAAATTATAATTGAACTCTTTAATAGCCCAATATGCTTTATGCTCAAGTTCAAAAGGTAAATGACAAGTTTTTCCAAAAATCAGCCTATATGGGGACATTCCTATAGATGTTCTATAAGCAGTCCTATAGGCCCACAAAGCATAATCCAGTTTAATTGACCAATCCTTTCTATTTGGATTAACAGTTTTTTCCAATATTCTTTTAATTTCACGATTGGATATTTCAACCAAACCACTTGTCTGCGGATGATAAGCAGTAGCAATTCGATGATTAATATGATATTTCTTTGCTAACTTCCCAATAATCGTATTTTTAAAATGACTTCCCCTATTAGTTATGATTACTCTTGGTATTCCAAATCTGCAAAATATATTCTTTTCTAAAAACTTTGCAACACTTTGAGCATCACATCGAGGTAAAGCAATAGCTTCAATCCATTTGGAAACATAGTCTACTGCTATCAAAATATAAACATTTCTGAAAGATGGTGTAAATGGTCCCATAAAATCTAGTCCCCAAACATCAAATATTTCAACTTCCAACATATAATTGAGGGGCATCTCATTTCTTCTAGAAATATTGCCTACACGCTAACATCTATCACAATTTTTAATATAAACATTCACATCCTTAAAATTTGTAAGCCAATAAAATCCTAATTGTAAAATTTTATATGCAGTTTTATCACTTCCAAAATGTCCCCCATAATCAGAATCATGACATTTTTGAAAAATTTCATAAGTCTCTTCTAAAGGTGCACATCTTCGAATTATAAGATCCTTTCCTTGTTTATATAAAAATGGGTCATCCCAAAAATAAGTCTTAGCATCAGACATAAATTTCTTCTTTTCATGATATGTCAAACCATAGGGTATAATATTACTAACAATAAAGTTTACTATGTCTGCATACCACGGAACATGCCATTCTTTCACAGTGAACAGTTTTTCATCAGGAAAATGTTCATTAGTTTCTTCAATATCACAGAGAGATTTTTCAATTTCTAGCCTGGACAAATGATCAGCAATTTGACTATCAGAACCCTTCCTATCTACTATCTCAAAATCAAATTCTTGCAAAAGAAGAATCCATCTTATCAGTCTCGGTTTTGCATCATTTTTCTTCATTAAGTATTTAATAGCAGAATTATCAGTATGCACAACACATTTAGTTCCAATTAAATATGATCGAAATTTATCAAAGGCAAATACTATAGCTAATAATTCTTTCTCAGTAGTGGTATAATTAATTTGAGCTTCATTAAGAGTTTTACTAGTATAATAAATTACTTTTGAAAATTTTATCATATTTCTGACCAAAACAGCACAAATAGCATTATCACTAGCATCAAACATTAATTCAAAAGGTTTTTCCCAATTTGGTGAAATTATTACAGGTGCAGTGATTAATTTTTCTTTTAATATTTCAAAGGCTTTACGACAGTCATCATCAAAATTAAAAATTGCATCCTTTTCCAGTAAACGGCATAAAGGTTTTGTAATCTTTGAAAAGTCTTTAATGTAACACCTGTAGAATCCAACATGTCCTAAAAAACTTCTAATTCCCCTTACATTGGTTGGGCAATGTAAATTAAATATAACTTGAATTTTTGCAGGATCTACCTCCAAACCTTTTTTTGAAATCTGATGTCCCAAAACAATTCCTACTGCTACCATAAATTGGCATTTTTCCCAATTAAGGACCAAATTAGTTTCATCACGGTGTTTTAGAACTTTAGATAGATGTTCTAAACATGATTCAAACGAAATCCCAAACACTGAAAAGTCATCCATAAAAACTTCAATCGCTTTTTCAATTAAATCACAAAAAATAGCCATCATACATCTCTGAAATGTAGCAGGGGCATTACATAAACCAAAGGGCATTCTTCTAAAAGTAAACGTACCAAAAGGACTGGTAAACGTAGTTTTCTCTTGATCCTCAGGAGCAATTTGAATTTGGTGGTAACCATTATATCCTTCTAGAAAATAAAAGTATGTATGCCCAGCCAGTCTATCCAACATTTGATTTAGAAAAGGGAGTGGAAAATAATCTTTCCTTGTGGCATGGTTTAATTTTCTATAATCAATGCATATTCTCCACCCTGTAACTTATCTTGTTGGTATTTTTTTTCATTTTTTTCATTAACAGTCACAATACTCCTCCTTTCTTAGGAACACAATGAATAGGACTAACCCATGCACTATCTGAAATAGGGTAGATAATTCCAGCATCCAACCATTTTAAAATTTCTTTCTTAACAACTTCTTTCATAATAGGATTTAATCTCCTTTGGGGATCAGCCCGCGGTTTGCAATTATTTTCCATAAGAATTCTGTGCACACAAATTGAAGGACTGATTCCTTTAATATCAGTAATTATCCATCCAAAGGTTTTCTTGTGCTTCTTCAAAATTTCAAGCAAACTCTCTTCTTCTTTTTCAGTTAATTAAGAGAAAATCATAACAGGCAAGGTTGAGAATTCACCTAGAAAAACATACTCCAAATGATCAGGAAACATTTTTAACTCAAGTTCAGGAGGTTTTTCAATTGATGGACCATAAGATTTATCTTTTCAGTCATATCCAACAATTCAAAACTTTCACGAACGAACTTTAAATCTTCCTTTTAAAAATCTTCAAAATCAAATAACTCCTCTTCTTGCTTATATTCAAATTCTTCGCTTTCAGCTTTCTCTTCATAAGTTGATTTGAAATGACATTCAATTAAATATTCAATTACATCCATCCTATAACACTCATCTTCTTTACCTCTAGCAGGATATTTCATCAATTTTGAAATATTAAATGTAACAGTCTAATCATTAACCCTCATCGTTAATTCCCCTTTTTGTACATCTATCATGGCTCTGCTTGTAGCTAGAAAAGGTCTCCCCAAAATTATGGGTACCTCTTTATCTTCCTCCATATCTAACACAATGAAATCCACAGGAAAAATAAATTAATCCACTTTTACCAAAACATCTTCTATAACTCCTTTAGGATATGTGATCGAACAATCTGCTAATTGCAGAGTTACAGTAGTTGGAGTTATTTCTCCTAGTTCCAGTCTTTTGAATGTTGATAAAGGCATAAGGTTAATGCTTGCACCCAAATCACATAAAGCTTTTCCACAGAATCTTTCTCCGATTGCACATGGAATTGTGAAACTAGCAGGATCTTTAAGTTTTTCAGGAAGCTTTTTCGAATTATTGCACTGCACTCCTCACTAAGTGCAACAGTCTCATTTTCTTTAAACTTCCTCTTTTTATTAAGAATATCCTTCATAAATTTTGCATAGCTTGGCATTTGTTCTAGGGCTTCAGCAAATGGAATATTAATGGTAAGCTTCTTTAATATCTCCAAGAATTTTGAAAATTGCTTATCCAACTTTTGTTGACGAAGTCTCTGAGGAAATGGAGGTGGTGGTTTTTCTAAATCAACCTTAGGTGGAGAAATAGGTCTTTCAAAACCTTTTGGAGCGTCCTCTTTAAGTTTTTCAATCTCTTCTTTCTCTACTTCAGTTCTTTTTGAACTCTACCTTCCAATTCTTTTCCACTTCTCAGTTGAATTGCCTTCACTTGTTCTTTATTCTTTTCTCTTGGATTCACTTCATTATTACTTGGAAGCATTCCTTGGGATCTATTACTTAAGGCATTTGCAATTTGTCTCAATTGATTTTCAATATTTCTGATGGTTGCTCCTTGAATTTGTAATTGATTTCCCATATGTTATACTACTTCTTCCATAGACAACTTCTTCTTCTTATTTTGTAAATCATTGTTATAACCTAAAGGATTAGTTAATCTATTATTATTATTACATTGGTTGTTCCAATTCCCCAATGGGTTTACTTGGGTGTTCCCCCATTGTTGATTAACAAGACTACGATTATTGTTATTCCAGATTAAAATTTGGATGATTCTTCCAACTCGGGTTATAATGATTGGAAAATGGGTTGTTAGGTTTGATTATAGCATTCACAGTTTCTGGTGAAGAATAAGAATCAACAATTTGGCCTAATGAATTTTCTTCAATCATGAGATTTGGCTGAGAAAAATTCATCCCAAATTGGTCTATCTTCCTTGATACAGCAGCAATTTGATTTCCTAACATTGTAAAAGCATCATTTTCATAAACACTGTCTACCTTTTTAGGATTTAACCTTTCAAAAGGCCATTGAAAATTATTAGTAGCCATTTCATCAATTAAAGTATTAGCATCAGAAAATGGTTTAGACATTAATGATCCACCAGCAGCAGCATCGATGATTGATCTAAGAGATCCAACTAATCCATTATAAAAAGTTTGAATTATTAACCAATCTGGTATCGCATGATGTGGACATTTCCTGAGGAGATCTTTAAATTTTTCCCATGCTTCATATATTGATTCCCCTTCAAGCTGACAAAAAGATGTTATATCATTTCTCAACTTAGCAGTCTTAGATGGTGGAAAATATTTAGCAAGGAACTTTTGTGACAGTTCATCCCAAGTTCTAATTGATCCAGGTGCTAACGAATGTAACCACATTTTAGCTTTATCCCTTAGTGAGAAAGGAAAAAGTCTAAGTCTAATAGCATCATTCGAAACACCATCATATTTAAAAGTAGTACACAACTCTAGAAAATTAGCAAGATGCAAATTAGGATGTTCAGTTGTTGCTCCCCCAAACTGATTATTAGACACCATTTGGATAATAGAAAGTTTAAGCTCAAAAGAATTAGCAGCTATAGCAGGGTTTTGAATACTGACACGAATTTCATCTACTGTAGGGTTAACATAATCTCTTAAAGGTCTTAATTCTTGATGGATGCCAACATTTTGATCTTGATGATTTGCCATTTCTTGAATATTTTTATTTTTTCTATATTTTTAATTTTTTTTTATTTTTCTGATAGTTCTTTCTAATTCAGAATCGTAAGGCACAAGTCCTTCAGAACCTAAACTACGCATACAACAATAAAACAAAACAAAACACAACACACTAACAAAAACAAAGAAAAGTAAAAATTTTAAATTCTTAATTCTCTTTAAAATGCAATTTAAATTAATTTTCCTCGGCAACGGCGCCAAAAACTTGATCCCCGATAAATGCAACGGCGCCAAAAACTTGACTCCGCTAGATAAATGTGCTGATGATTAGATATGAAATTTATGATTTTATTATATGGGATACTACGTAAGTATACATATCGTTTATCAAGTAATATAGGACTTTCTGATTAAGTCCCGAGATATCGAACCCACAGGGAAAATATGAAAATTTTTAAAGAAATCAGAAAATTATCCTTTTACTTTCTTTTATTATTTTTGAAAAAGTATGTCTTGATTTTTAAAATGTTAAGCAATGAAATTTAAATTATAATAACTAATAACACTGGATGTAAAATACTATTGACTAGAATATCTTTTTCTTTCCTTTTATGAAATAGTAATAATTCTTAAAGTATTGTTGTAGAAGTATTTAAATTTGTTGTGACAGATAGAAGCAAATGTATTCTTTACCCTTACTTGGTTCTATAAAGAACATAGGTTAATTTGAAATTTTTATTATTTTGAACATGGTTAGCCAGGGAAGATACCAGTCTCTCACTCTAGAGTTCCCTCGATTCCCACCACCTGGGGGCTAACTTATCATAACAAAACTCAAAATTTCAAATATAATTAGGGGGTTTTAGCCTGTCACTCTAAAATCCTCTAATTTTACTCCCTTTCATAAAAATATCTTCTAATATTACATTCAGTTATATGGACTACAATTCTCACCCATATAATTGTATGTGATTCTTACTAACTTTTATGAGACAATACCGCATTGGATCTTACATAATCTCAAGATATTCTACAACTTAACAAGCCAAATTAAGAAGTAAACAAAGTTTTCAAAATCAATCTTCATAACTTCTTCCAACTTTTAAAAACTTATATTTTCCACAACAATTCTTTATAAATTAATTACTTCTCCATTTAAGAAAGAAAAAGATAAAGTAAACTACTTAGAATGCATTGGGAAAATACCAAAACACAATGATTTGAAATTAAAAACAATAAGAAAAATAACAAACAAAAGAAAGTATTAATAAAAAGATTAGAAGTAAACACTTATCTGAAAATCCTCTCCACAAGACTAAGGAAGTTCCTGTGAAACTTTGACTCTTCGCTAAACTACTTCTCAGAGCATGTCTCCCAACTCTGATGACTCAGAATACAGACTTCAGACTTCAATAAAAACTAAACTAAAAGAAAGAAAAGAAGTGGGAAGAAGAAGTCTTCACTCCGACCCTTTTCTCCTTTCTACTCTCTACTCCTACTCTTAATAAAAACTCTTAAAATGCAGTGGAAGAACAATGGAAGTACCCTTCAAAACGCAGTGGAAGAGCCTACTAAAGCCTCCCCTAATCTTTCCTAAGACTCTCTTTAAATAGTAAACCAAAAGGTGCCTTGGTGTCTCTTCAAAATGTGTCCAGATTCAATGTATCTACTAAGGAACGCACCCCTTCATTCAAACTTGCTGCCCAAAGGAAGTTATGGTAGTTACCACCAAGAGTTGCATCCCATCCCCTTTAAAATTGGCCAAAATTTATTTGAATTTCGATTTTTAACTGTGGCGGCTAAGCGCCGGCCTAGCGGCGCTTAGCCGCTAGTGCCAAAATTTTAAATTTTCATTATTTTTGCTCCAAATTTGATACAATTTTTCTCCTTTCATCATGACCATCCATTTTCATCATACCTGCAAGAAAAATACAAAATACCTTCCCTTAAAGTGCAATATCTTTAAAAATAGGTATAAAAATGTGCATAAAAATACTATATATTTTAGGTGTATCAATAGCCTATATCTAAACATACTTGAGGAGCATAAATACTTATATTATTAAAAATCTTAGTATCAATATTAATCTTAAGTGCTATAAATATATCTCCAACCCTATTAATTTTTATAACATTATCTTTCAAACTCTTATCTTTAATTACACCTACACCATTTCTAATTCAACTTTTTCCAGAATAGCATAGTTTAAAACCTAAGTTATCAATCTCCTTAGCTTTTTCTCCAACCCATTTAGTTTCTTGAATACAAATGATATTTAACTTTCTACGAATCATAATATCAACCAATTACATTAATTTACCATTGAGAGTACCTATATTCCAAGATCCTATCCTAATACTTGTATCATGAACTAACTTCTTTACCTACATTCGTCTGTAATGTGTGCACCCTTGCTTATTTGACACTAAACCCGGGCACCGGTGTAGCAGCCCTTGCACACTTTCCACTGTATTCAGGCCATACAGCGCGTCTCTTCTAGGGGATGCACTAGCACTTACATAATGATAAAAAGGATTCATGTCATGATTTTTTTCTTATAAGTTTTACGTTGGTAGTCGACTACTGATGCACCAAAAATAAATACGGTTTTTGCTATATAATTTTACCCATTTTTGGTTATATTGCACTTTAAAGAAAGGTATTTTTCATGATTTGTTGCAGGTATGATGATTTTAGCTTATTGGAGCAAAAAGAAGCGAAAAGTAACGAATTCGGAGCAAAAAAGAGCAAAAAGGAGCAAAAAGGTGGAAAACAGGTTCTGGCGCTACCGGCGCCATATTCCAGAGACTTCAGAAATAATAGCACGATAGAGTGCCGCCAGCACCCTATCTGGCACCGCCAGCGCCTGAAGTCGGTGAAATTCAAATTTGAAGAGTTTTGACGACTTTTTGAAGGGATGCCTATAGAAACTCTTGGGATTTTGTCCCTATCTTGTAAGTAACAGTTTTTGGACGAAAATGGTGTGCTTCTTCAGTGGTTCTAGTGTAGTTTTAGTGTGTGTTAACTGTTAGGGTTTAGGAGAAGAGTGTGTAGAGTGAGGATTTGAGAGGAATTGTTCTCTAAGGAGTGAAGGAGAAGAGATAAAGTGAGAGATTGCTTCTTCCTTTCCATTCTAAAGAGAGAATCAAGTGTTGTAAAGAAGAGAGCAGAGGATTCAAAGGAACTTCAAGGGAATTACATTGGGGAAAAGAAAGAGAAAAGTTATATTTTCTTTTGTGACTTGTATGACTTTTCTTTTATATATAAAATCCATGTTTTATTGTATCTTCTCCATGAAATGAGTAGTCTCCCTTGTCTTTCTTCTTGCATAGAGATGTGATGATGGATTGATGTGGATTTGATGTGCTTTTAATGTAATGAAGAAATTGTGATGGTTTTTCATTTCGAACTTAATTTACTTTTCGATTTGGCCAATTAAAATGTTAAAATATGTTGTTGAACATTAAGTTTGAAAGGATTTAATGTCCTACAACAATAATGAAAAGTCCATTCAATTTCTATGGATGAATTGCGTATTTCATGAGAATTTAGTGCAAATAAATAGGGAAATGTGTTTTGATGGACTTCAATGTAGAGAATTCAGGGTGACAGGTTAAAATCCCCAAATTGGTTCTAAGATTAGTAACTAATATCAAAGTTTAGCCTTCGGGTGAAGGGTGAGTGGGACCTTCGAAGTAGAGCCGGTATCCTCCCAGCCTAGCCTTAGATTTTGTGACTAAACTTAGGATATGTCAATGTTCTTTTCTTGCTTAGAAGAGGGGTACTCTTTTAAGGGTAAATAATCATCTATGCTCCTATTTGGCACAATAACATAGATAATTGTTCCATATCAATCCACACATCATATTTTCACTGCAAAAGGAAAGATACTTTTCTCATATATCGAAAACCTTTCAAATACTTAGTTTAGTGTATATGTTAGTTAATTCTGTTTTTAAAGTTGTTAGAAGTAATTGTAGCTTAGTTAATTGTTACTGTTTTCTGCATAGTGTTAGTAGGAGTTTGTGTTAAACTTTAAGTGTTATTTAAATATCAGATTTTAGTGCTATATTATTTATATTGTGAATGCTTTCTTATACTTCAAACATCCCTGTGGGATCGATACCCAGGACTCCATTAGAGCCCTGTATTACTTGATATGATACGTATACTTGCGTTGAGTGCTTGGACTTAAAAAAATCATTATAAATATAAAAGTTTATGTTCATAAATTCTTGCAAAATATAAGTCCCGTGCATCGACTACCTAATACAACCCTCCAAAATAAGATAGTTGGTTAGGCATATCACAGAGGAATTCATTGCCTATGTAACATCGAAATGCTTTTTAGCATGTAACTATAAGTCAAAATTTTAAATAATGATAATAATAATAATAATACACTACGTGAAATAGCGCTAAAACCAATGACAAAACCAACAGCTTACCCTTGCGTTGCAAAAATGTTCCATTTTCTAATGATTTAGCGACAGTGTCTGGTTTCAGTTATTTGTGGGGGCTTAACAACTAGACATACCGTCGCTTATAATAAGTAAAATTTTATTTTCTGAAGGTTTTAATCATTAACGATGTCTTATGTCGTTAATTAAAAGCAAATATTAATCGGTAGTCATATTATGTCGGTTATACATGAGCATGCTATTTGGCGGGGTACTAACCAACGTGTTTATTTTAATAAGTGATAGTTTTATTCATCGGTAATAATATAATTTACCGACTGTTTAGCAACGGTTTGAGTTTTAGTTATCTGTGATGACATAACGACAAAATTTATGTCGCTTGATTACAACAATATTTCTGCCGTAAGTTTTTATTATTACCGACGCAATAAACTGTCGGTTAGAAATGTTTTTTAACTTACAACTATTCAACTTTTGTTATCTTCGAACCACCATCTAGCAGGGTATTAAATGACATGTTTTTATAACAAGAAACATAAATTTTCATCGGTAATAGTATTAAGAACCGACGTATTTGAAGCTGAGTATATGGCATTGGAAGTAATCCATTATACTATCAAAATTGTGGCCCTCTCCCATCTAACATAATCCTCTCTCCCCTTGCTCCTCTCGCCAAGACCCTTGCATGTTCTTCCACCTCCTCTCTATGTCTTTCAAAACCATCACCTTTGTTGTTGAACCCTTATGATACAATCACTAGATGCTAGCTTGGAACACAATAATGGGATCATTACTTATAGTGACCAGAAACTCTCATTTTTCACCTCCTTCCACTCCTCTCACATCCATAACTATCGAGGATGGTAACTCCTCTTCATCACTTCTTATTTTCAGATATTTTCAAAAAAATACATTTAGGTTTTAGGTTTTAGCAACTAGGACTAAATATTTTCCAATTTTTGTTGGATTACATCAGGGATCGGGTTTAAGCCCACACATTTTGTCATAGTTATGGATGTTCTAACTAGACATCTACAGGACGATTTTCCTTTTTGTATCTTTTTCTCCTATGATATCCTTCTCGTGGATAAGAATAGGGGAGAGTTTAGGAAAAGTGATACATTTACACGTGTCGCATCAAATCCTTGTGAATTTCATAAAATTTTAAAAAAAAATTCGGTTTTATCATGTCCTTTGATATTTGAGTGAGAATTTGAAAATTAGATTAAAGAAGGTGATCGATTTGTTAATAACAATATTTTGTGTGCCCTGTATGTAATAGCCCCAAAACTTAAATTATCAAGTTCATAATTGGAGTCTGAAGGCCTTCATTTGAGTAAATCTCGAAATGAATACATGAAATGTAATTTTAGTAGTAGTAACTCTAGTGGTAGAGTTGTAACTTTAGGTGATCAAATCATTAAAAGGTGTGAATCATTTAGATACCTCAGTTGTCTTTTGACCTCACTTTTATTGAGGCCTAGTCTCTCTTTAGAATAGCCTAGGGTCTAGCCATAAAACTTTCCTGGTGACTATCTTAGAAAACTAGTGATGGAACCTTCCCCCTTAGAAATTCAAAACACATCTTTGTTTCACTTGGAGTTTCAAATGTTTAATGTCTAATAATACATCTAAAATATATAGTGTTTTTAAAATACATTTTTATACCTATTTTTGAAGATATTGCACTTTAATGGAAGGTATATTTGTGTTTTTCTTATAGGTATGATTAAAATGACTGTCTATGATGAAAGGAGCAAAAGAGGATCAAATTTAGAGCAAAAATGGGCTATGTGAAAATTTGACCTGTGGCGGCTAAGCGCCAGACCCTTGGCACATAGGTGCAGCAGTTAAAAAATACGAATTAAATCAAATTTGGCACTATTTTCAAGGGGTATTTGAAACAAATTTTGATGGTAACTTCCTTAACTTCTTTTGGGCTGCAGATTTAAATAAAGAGATGCATTATTTGGTGGATACATTGAATCTAGACATGATTTAAAGAGACACCAATGCACCTTTTGGAAAATTTTAGAAAGAAGACTTGAAAATCAGAAGAGTGGTTGTTGTTGGAGGGTGTGATTAGTGTTGAGATTAAAGTTTATGTTAAAGAGTTATTGAGAGCACACCTTTCCACTTCACCACTTTTATTATCAATTGTATCTAGTTTTTATTAAAATTAGAATAGATATTCAGAGTCAATGAATTTAGGCACCAACCTCTATTGTGCCTTGTAAGGGAAAGCAAAGTTTCAAAGGAACTTCAAGATTCTTTGATCCACTGAAAATTTGATAGCTTTTTACTATTCATTTTATACCTATTTTTGATGATATTGCACTTTAAAGGAAGGTATTTTTGATGATTTCATGCAGGTACAATAAGTTTAGGCCTTTAGAGCAAAAGAAAGCAAAAAGGAGCAAATTTGGAGTGAAAAAGGACAAAAGTGCATTTTATTGAACTAGCGCCGAACGACGTTGTCACCAGCGCTGGATAGCGCCAGTTTCTAGAGAGTTACGATATTTTGGCGGAATAATGCACCGAACAGCGCTCCTACTAGCACCGGACAGCGCCCTCTCCCGATTTTGAACTAGATTCAATGTATCTAGTCGGGTTTTGAAGGTTACTTGAGGAAACTCTTAGGAATTCAGTTTTGGCAGAATTTAAACACTTTTGAAGCCACATAAGGGGAAGAAAGGAAGAGAAGAGTTTAAATTTTAGAGAGTGTGTTCTATCCATTTTGTGTAGAAAGTTAGGTTTGTGTTTTCTCTTCTAAGGAGTGTGAGAGGAGAGGGAAAGTGAGAGATTCTTCTTTTTTACTATTCTAAAGAGAAAATTGTATGTTGTTGTGAAGAAAGAAGAGGAGTCAAAGGAATTCCTTGAGATTCACTTGGGGAAGAGTTTGAGATAAGTTGTCTTTACTTTACTCTGTTTGTATGATGTTTTCTATATATATGAAATCCATGTTTTTTCATCTTTTCCTCATGAGTCTTGAGTAGATTTCTTTGTCTTTCTCCTTTTCATGTGATGTGTTGATGTTGTGAAATGGAAGTGATGTGCCGATTTATTATGAAAAATTTGTCATAACCTTTTCACTTAGAAGTTAATTTACCTTTTATTCTGGCCAATTGAATCGTTAAAACTTGTTGGGAAACATATAAAAGGATTATGAGTTCCACAAGAAAAGTGAAGGTCACATTCAATGTCCATGAATGAGAGATGTAGTTCATCGGGATTAAGTGCAAATAAATAGAGAAATATACTTTGATGGGCGTAGAATTGGAGATTTCAGAGTGACAGGATGAAATCCTCAAATCGGTCCTAATGTTTAGAAACTGAAGCGAGAGTTAGCCTTCAGGTGAAGGGAAGTGGGAGCTCTGGAGTGAGAGCCAGTATCCTCCCAGCCTAACCACGAATTTGGGGACTAAACTTAGGATTAATCAATGTTCTTTATACACTGAAATACGGGTAAAGAATAGGAATGCTCCTATTTGGCACAATACATATGTATCACTGATCTATGTTACAATAATCATCACATTATGAATGGAAAGGAGGAAGAATCTTTCTTGCAACTGAACTTTGTAATAAAGTTAATCTTGTGTTAGTTTAACTTGCTAGAGTTTAGAACGTGCTTTGGTAGAAATAGTAACTGAATCTATTTGTCTTTACTTTAAGAATTAAACCACTTGCAATTGTGCTGTGATTCAATAAGATATTTCTTTGCTACGCCATAAAAGTAAAGCCTCTCTTTGGGATCGATATTCCAGGACTCCACTAGAGCCTTGTATTACTTGAGCGATACATATACTTGCGTTAATTGTGTGACTCATTATTATATATATATATATATATATATATAATCTGAGTTATTTAATTTTTGCAAATTTAAAAAGTCGCACCAGTCTTGTGGAGAGAATTTTCAGATAAGTGTTTATCTTATTTTACATTTGGTTTTAAAGTACGACAGGTTGTATTTTCATTATGATTTCTACTTTCAAATCAAGTTGTAATTGTGTTTTCTTCATGAATTCTAAGTAGTTTTCTTTATCTTTTTCCTTGTAAATGATGAAGTAATTAAAGTATGGAAGGAAGTTGTGTGAAGTATAGGATTTCAATGTTGGAAGAAGTTGTGATGATTCACTACCTTACACTTCATTTACCTCTTGATTTGGCCAATTAAGATGTTAAAATTTGTTGTGAGAACATTTAAGAACTAATGCGGTATTGTCTCAATCAACAATTGGAAAGAATCAAACACAATTGTATGGGTGACAATTGTAGTCCATTTGGTTGGGTGGAAATAAATAGGAAGATATGTTTCAAATGGGGAGTAAAATTAGAAGACTTTAGAGTGACAGGCTAAAGCCCCCTAATTTGGTTTGATGTTTTAAATTTTGTTATGTGATGTTAGCCCCTAGGTGGAGGGAATAGAGGGAACTCTAGAGTGAGAGCTAGTATCTTCCCTGCCTAACCCATCTACATGATTTCAAAACTTCAAATTAACAAATGTTCTTTATAGAACCAAGTAAGGGTAAATAATATAATTTCTTCTATTTGGCACAACACACTTAGATACTTCCACAACGAAATTTAATAATTATTACTGATTCATTGAAAGAGGAAAAAGATATTTTATTCTCATTTGCTTTCATACTATTTTATAGTTGTGTTAACTTTAGTTTTTTGCTTTACTTTTTATTCAAAAAATACTAAAAAGAAATTTGAAAAACATTAAATCTTAAAACATACATTACAAAATCATTTTAAAAAGTAAAAAAGTTCTTTTTCTTATTTTCTTAAAATTTTAGACATTTCCCTGTGGGTTCGATATCTCGGGGCTTAATTAAAAAAGTTTTATATTACTTAATAAACGATACGTATACTTGCATAGTTTCCCATATTATAAAGAATTAAAATATATCTCTTATTTGCTTCAAAATCAAGTTTTTTGCGTCATTGCAAAGAAAAAGACAATATCATTGAAAATAAATATAAATTGAAAAACATAAGGGTAAATATTTGGAGATTAAGTTTTTAGTGCCCTTGTCGGGGAACTTAATTAAAAATCATTTAAAGAAAATTTTAGAAAAATTAAGTTTTTACTTTTCATTATTTTTGTTAGTGTGTTTTATTTTATATTATTAATTGTGTATGCGTAGTTTAGGTTCTGAGGGACTTGTGCCTTATGATTTTGAATTTGAGAGAACTATCAGAAAAATTAAAAAAATTAAAAATACAGAAAAAGATAAAAATATTCAAGAAATAGCAAATCAAGATCATCAAAATGTTGAAATCCACTAACAATTTAGACCTTTGTGAGATTATGATAACCCTGGATGAACTTCATGGTAGTATTCAAAACCCTGTTATAGATGCTAATTCATTTAAACTTAAACCTGCTATTATCCAGATGGTATCTAATAATTAATTTGGGAGAGCACCAACTTAAGATCCTAATTTATATCTTGCCAATTTTCTAGAGCTGTGCGCTACTTTTAAATACGATGATGTTTCAGACGATGCTATTAGAATTAGATGTTTTCCTTTCTCACTAAAGGATAAAGCTAAGATTTAGTTAAATTTGTTAGCGTGTGGATCTATCAGAACTTGGGGTGATTTAGCACAAAAATTCCTTACTAAATATTTTCCACCATCGAAGACTATGAAGCATATAAATGATATTACATCTTTTTTTCAGTTTGAAGGAGAATCTATATATGAAGCATGGGAACGTTTTAAAGATCTCCTAAGAAAGTGTTCACGTCATTTGATACCAGATTTGTTAATAATTCAGACCTTTTATAATGGATTAGTTGGATCACTTAGATCTATTATCGATGTCACTGCTGGTGATTCATTGATGTCTAAACAGTTTGCTGATGTTTATGCTTTAATTGAAGAAATGACTACTAATATTTTTCAATGGCCTTCTAAATGGCTAAATCCTAAAAAGGTAGCCAACATTCATGAAAATGATGCTTTTACAATGCTAGCAAATCAAGTTGCTGCAATTTCAAGGAAGATAGACCAATTTGGGATGAATTTTTCTCAGCCAACTTCCATGATTAAAGAAAATTCATTAGGCGAAATGGTTGATTCTCAAACATCATCAGAAACGTTGAATGCCATAAGTAAGCCTAATAACCCATATTCCAACTATTGTACCCCAGGTTGGAAAAACTGTCTAAACTTTAACTTGAATACCAATAATCAGGGTGGTAGTAATCAATAATGGGGGAACAACCAAGTAAACCAATTGGGAAGCTGGAACAACCAAGGGAATAATAATTATAGGCCAAACTATCCTCTAGGTTTTAACAATACTTCACACTTTAAGGAGAAGAAGTTATCTATTGAAGAAGTGGTGTTACAAATGGGAAATCAATTATAAAGTCAAGGAGCTACAATCAGAAATATTGAAAATTAATTGAGACAGATTGCTAATTTATCAAGTTATAGATCATAAGGAACACTTCCTAGTAATACTGAAGTAAATCCAAGAGACAAGACTAAAGAGCAAGTACAAGCTGTTCAGTTGAGAAGTGGAGGAGAGTTGGAAAGTAGAATTAAAAAAGAGACTAAAGTAGAGAAAGAAGAGATTGAAAAACCAAAAGAGGATGCTCCAAAAGGTTTGGAAAGACCTATTTCTCCACCTAAGGTTGATTTAGAAAAGCCACCACCTCCATTTCCTCAGAGACTTCGACAAAAATATTTTGATAAGCAATTTTCAAAATTCTTGGAGATATTTAGGAAGCTTACAATAAATATTCCATTTGCTGAAGCCTTAGAATAAATGCTAATCTATGTGAAAATTATGAAAGGTATTCTCAACAGAAAAAGTAAGTTTAAAGATAATGAGTCTGTTGCACTTAGTGAAGAGTGTAGTGCTATAATTCAGAAAAAACTTCCTGAAAACTTAAAGATTCTGAAAGTTTCACAATTCCATGTGCAATCGGAGATAGATTTTTTGAAAAAGCTTTATGTGATTTGGGAGCAAGCATTAACCTTATGTCATTATCAATATTCAAATGACTGGGATTAGGAGAAATAACCATTACTACTGTAACTCTACAATTAGCTGATCGTTTGATCACATATCATAAAGTAGTTATAAAAGATGTTTTGGTGAAAGTGGATCAATTTATCTTTCTTATTGATTTCATTGTGTTGGATATGTAGGAATATAAAGAGATACCCATAATTTTTAGGGAGACTTTTCCTTGCCATAGGCAGAGTGATGATAGATGTGCAAAAGGGGAATTGACGATGCGAGTTAAAGATCAAACTGTTACGTTCAATATTTTAAAGTCAATGAAATATCCTACAAGAGGTAAAGATGATAAATGTTATAGGATGGATGTTATCAAATATTTGAGTGAATGTCATTTCAAGTCAACTTATGAAGAGAAATCTGAAAGTAAAGAATTGGAACACAAGCAAGAAGAGGAATTACAAGATTCTGAAGATTTTCATGAGGAAGATTTAAATTATGTTCATGAAAATTTTAAAATGTTGGGCATGACTGAAAAAGATGAATCTTTTGGTCCATCAATTGAAAAACCTCCTGAAGTTGATTTAAAGATGCTTTCTAATCATTTAAAGTATGCCTTTTTAGGTGATTCCTCAACTTTGCTAGTTATAATTTCCTTTCAATTAACTGAATGAGAAGAAGAGAGTTTGCTTGAAATTTTGAAGAAATATAAGAAAGCGTTTGAATGTAAAATAGCTGATACTAAAGGAATCTGTCCTTTATTTTGTATGCATAGAATCATTATGGAGGATAACTGCACACCTCGAGTTAATTCTTAAAGGAGATTAAATCCTATCATGAAAGAAGGTTTTAAGAAAGAAATCTTAAAGTGGTTGGATGCTGAAATTATCTACCCTATTTCAGATAGTGCATGGGTTAGTCCTATTCACTGTGTACCTAAGAAAGGAGGAGTTACTGTGACTGTGACCAGTAAGACAAGTTACAAGGTGGCAAATATGCATTGATTATAGAAAATTAAACCTTGCCACCAGGAAAGACCATTTTCTACTTCCTTTTCTAGATCAGATGTTGGATAAACTGACGAGGCATAAATACTTTTGTTTTTTGGATGGATATACTGGTTACCACCAAATTCAAATTGCTCTTGAGGATTAAGAGAAAACAATGTTTACCAATCCTTATGATGCATTTACTTTTAGAAGAATGCCCTTTGGTTTATGTAATGCCCATGCTACATTTTAGAGATGTATGATGGAAATTTTCTGTGCTTTAATAGAAAAAGGAATTTAAGTTTTTATGGATGACTTTCAGTGTTTGGAATTTCATTTGAATCATGTTTAGAACATCTATCTAAAGTTTTGAAACGTTGTGAAGAAACTAATTTGGTCTTAACTGGGAGAAATGTCGATTTATGGTAGCAGAAGGAAAATTTTTGGGACATCGTATATCAAAAAATGGTATGGAAGTAAATCCTACAAAAATTCAAGTAATCTCTAATTTACCTTGCCCAACTAATGTAAGGGGAATTAGAAGTTTTCTGGGACATGCTGGATTTTACAAGCGTTATATTAAAGACTTTTCATAAATTTTGAAGCCTTTATGTCGTATACTGGAAAAGATGTGATTTTTAATTTTGATGATGATTGCCTAAAAGTTTTTGAAATTTTTAAAGAAAATCTAATCACTGCACCTGTTATAGTTTCACCTAACTGGGAAAAACCTTTTGAATTAATGTGTTATGCTAGTGATTATGTTATTGGAGCTGTTTTAGGTCAGAAATATGATAAGATTTTCAAAGTAATTTACTATGCTAGTAAAACTCTTAATGAAGCTCAAATTAATTATACCACTACTGAGAAAGAGTTAATAGCTATAGTATTTGCCTTTGATAAATTCAGGTCATATTTAATTGCAACTAAATGTGTGGTGCATACTGATCATTCTGCTATTAAGTATTTAATAAATAAGAAGGATGCAAAACCAAGATTAATTAAATGGAATCTTCTTTTACAAGAATTTGATTTCAACATAGTAGATAGGAAGAGTACTGATAACCAAATTGCTGATTATTTCTCTAGGCTTGAAACTGAAAAATCTCTCTGTGATGCTGAAGAATTAAAAGAAAATTTTTCTGATGAAAAATTGTTTACTGTTAATGAGTGGTGTGTTCCGTGGTATGCCCACATTGTAAGCTTTATTGTCAGTAATATTTTACCATATCTTTGACATACCAGGAGAGGAAGAAATTTCTATCTGAAGCTAAGACTTATTTTTGGGATGACCTGTTTGTATATAAACAAGGAAATGAATTGATTATTCGAAGATGTGTGCCTTTAGTAGAAACTTATGAAATTATTCAAATGTCATAATTCTGATTATGGGGGATATTTTGGAGTTAATAAAACTGCATATAAAATATTACAATCTGTATTTTATTGGCCTAAAATTTTTAAGGTTGTTAATATTTATATTAAAAATTGTGATCGATGTCAATGTGTATATAATTTTTCTAGAAGAAATGAGATGCCCCTCAATATATGTTGGAAGTTGAAATATTTGACGTTTGGGGATTAGATTTCATTGGACCATTTATACTATCTTTCAGAAATACATACATTTTGATAGCAGTAGACTATGTATCTAAATGAATAGAAGTTGTTGCTTTACTTGGATATGATGCTCAAAGTGTTGCAAAGTTTTTAAATAAGAATATATTTTGTAGATTTAAAATACCAAGAGTAATCATAACTGATGGAGGAAGTCATTTTAGAAATGTGATTATGGAGAAGTTAGCAAATAAATATCATTTTAACCATCGCATTGCCACTGCATATCATCCCAGACAAGAGGTTTGGTTAAATTATCCAATTGTGAAATTAAAAGAATATCGGAAAAGATTGTTAATCCAAATAAAAAGGATTGGTCAATCAATTTGGATTATGCTCTGTGGGCCTATAGAACTGCCTACAGAACTCCTATAGGAATGTTCCCATATATGTTAATTTTTGGAAAAACTTGTCATTTTCCAGTTGAACTTGCGCATAAAGCATATTAGGCTTTTAAAAAGTTCAATTATAATTTGAGAGATGTTGGAGAAAAAAGATTGTTGTAATTAAATGAGCTTGAAAAGATAAGGAATGAATCTTATGAAAATGCTAAGATTTATAAAGAAAAGATGAAGTAGTGGCATGATCAGAAGATTCTTACTAAAAATCTTGAGCCAGGGCAAAAAGTTTTACTTTATAATGCTAGATTGAGAATTTTCACTGGAAAACTTAAGTTCAGCTGGATGGGCCCATTTATTGTGATGAAAGTTTATTCATATGGAGATGTGGATATTAAAGATCCTAAGACTGGAAAAATATTTAAAGTGAATGGTCATAGACTTAAACCTTACTTTTCAGTCGATCAATCTAATCCTGATGAGAATATGATGTTGTTTCACTCAGAATAAGCTTTGGGTATGTCAGGCTGATGACGTTAAACCAAGCACTTTGTGGGAGGCAACCTATAGTTATAGGTGTGCTTTACTTTATGTTTATTTTGTGTGCTTTTATTTGGTTTGATTTGAGAAATGTGGTAGCATTTTGGAGATTTTTATGTTATAGTGGTGTTTATTTGACCTTATTTGATGACTAAGAGGAGTCAGAATGAAGATTTTAACATTTGGCAGAACTGTGCAAAAATGTGAAATGGCGGCTATGCGCCGTTGGTTGGCGCATAGCGCCACAGTTATAAAAAACGTGAAAAATGAGGTTCTAGAAGCCTAAATCATGGGTGAGTAGTTTTTGGAGTTATTAAGGAGTTTTAAAATGTCTAAGGTCAGTTTTAAGGCTTCCTAAGTCTATAAAAAGGCCTTGAATTAATGAGATACTTGCCCATGTTCTTATGTTCATTTCTGAGTCTTAAAAAGAGTATTTTGAGTGCAAAAATGTTTTCTTGGGAGAGCGAAGATAAGAAGAAAAAGGATGCCAACAAGAAGAAGTTTATCTGTTATAGTGCGCAAGAGTTATATAATGGATTTCTAGTTGTGAGTATCCAAGGAATAGCAGAAAGAATTACAAAGATCAAGGCTGATGTGGATTCTATTGATGTAAAGGTAAATGAATTTAATGCACATTTAGCACACATTGGATGGCAACCCAAAATGCAATTCAGTCATACAAGTCACGTGGAAGAAGCAGATAAATCGATATTTCTGAAGAACAAATGGATATAAGAAGAAGATGTAAGAGCTTTCAGTCATCGCCTGTTTTATCCGATTTACATTCCAGATGGTTCAAATGGAACTAATAGTGCCTCAGATATAATACACCTAATGGAGATTGGAATTAAATTAAGTGTGGTTATATGTGCATTTAGTGTTTTAAGTGTGTGGTTATGTTTTTTAATTTTTGTGTTTGTTGCACTTTACATGTGTTTACTATATCTCAATGATGTAAATTTGTGTTTAAATTACATGTGTTTGAACTTATGTATTGGGGAATTTCATCCAAAGTGTTTGGATAGAAATTTTTAGTTTGTATTAAACATGTTTTGATATTTAAGTAATATAAGTTTTAGTTTGTGTGAGATTTGTGTGGAATCATTGGAGATTAAAGTGTACTTTGGGATTATTATAAGAGTTTATGGGATAAATAATTATTTGAAGTGATTAAAGGTGATTAACTCCAATTTTTTATGGAATTAAGTTAATTGCTAAAATCTGGGCACTGGCAGCTAAGTGCCAAACCAACGGCGCATTAGCGCCAGATTTCGCGGCTAAACGCTGCCGGTTCGCGAAAAATCGATTTTCTGCAATTAAAAACCCGAAATTTTCCATTTTTAACACCCTCATCACCTTCAACCTCTTGATTTCGTGAAATAGGAGCCTAGGGCATCATCAAATTGGATCATTTTAGAGTTGATTTCGACGAAATTTGTTGGATTTGAATTCCTTAAGTTATGATCACTACTCCTAAGTAAAAATTTTTTATTTTCACCATGTATTTTAAGTACATTATTGAAAAATCTGAAATTCACTATTCATGGTGAAAATTTGAGGAAAAGCATGAGAAATTGCATGGATTTAGTGGAGTTTGCATTTGGAAGTTGAGTTAACAAGTTTAGTTTAAATTTGGAATTTATGGTGAATTTTTTGTAAATATTTAGAGATGGCTTCAAAGTTGAAACGCATAAAAGAAAAAGTAAGATTTGATTCCAACAAATTTGTCAGTTCTCGAGCAGAGAATTGTTACGCCGATGCACTCGCATCGTGAAAATTGATTCCAGAATGAGTTTTTAGCAATCTAGGAGCAGATATTAAGGAGATGATTGCTAGAAGGAATTGGGAAAGATACTGTTGCTTCTCCACTGTTGCAGTTGTTTCTATGGTGTGAGAGGTCTATGCTAACTTGCCAGTAGCTGAGAAAAATTTGGTAATGGTTAGGGGGCAACAAGTGGATTTTTCACTTGTGGTAATTAATACCTTTTACCGATTACTTCCATTCGATTTTTTGTTTTATACGAATTATCATCCTTCTAAGAGAGAGTTAGATGAGATAATGTTCTTTCTTATTGATGGAAGAGGTTTATGGAAGATTACAAATGAAAGAAGAGTGAATTTTTAAGCCTCTAAGTTGAATGCCACTTTAAAGGCATGACATTACTTCATCTCATCTAAGCTTCTTCCATCAATTCATGTCAGCAAAGTTACAAGGGAGAGCTGTTCTGAACCATTGTATTCAACAAGGAAAGCCTTTAGATATTGGGGCTATTATTTCTTATTATATTACAAACTGTGCCAGAGTTGCTGCCACTACTGCAGTTATGGGATTTCCTTCATTGATTCACTCGATTTGTGAGCAGTTTGGTGTTAAGTCTGAAACTTGGGAAGAGGTTCTTTAGCCACTTGACCTATTAACAGTGTAAACGTGAACATTTTCAGTATGCATTCAGTATTTAGCTAGAAAGGAGGATCTATTAGAGCATCCATGCTTCTGCTTCTGCTACTTTTACTTCTCGTGCTTCTACTGCACATGCATCATCCTCAAGAGATTCACAAACTAAATTATTACAGAAGATTTTGAAGAAGGTGATTCTTACCAGAGAGCATGTTAGAGACATGGATGGAAAGGTAGAGAATATTGAGAGGTATATTCAGAAACATGATGATTATGAGGGGAAATATCATCAGTACATGGATAGACTGATTAGAGGATGTCATAGTGATGAGATGCCCCCTCATCCTTTTTATATATCTTATGTGCCATCCAGAGACTGGAATGAAGATGATGATGATGATGAGGATGATGATTAGGATTGTTATGTTGAGTTTGTGATGTTATGGTGTGATTTTCTTATGTGTTGTGATGTTTTTATGTGATGTTATCATATGTGATGTGATGTATTTTGGTGTGAACTCTGATATTGTGTAGACTGTAGTTGAATTTTTTCTGTTATGCACATTCATATGTTTCTGTGATGTATTGATGGTTTATGATGTATGTTTGTGATATGTATATGGTAGTAGATTTTTTTATGTGTTCTAGTGTTTAAGTTTTTAGTAGTGTCTAATTTAATTCCTAATAAATATTAGAAAAATTTAGAACACTATTAGAAAACACTATTTATATAGCATGTTTAAACATTTCAAAATTTGTTACCGTTTATTTTCTAGTATGTTGTGATTTATGTTATGTTAAGTTGGTGTGTATCTACTTTGAAAACCTCTACTATTGTAGAAGTCCATTGAAATTTTGAAATTTCTATTTTATGAAAAACTGATTTTGATCTATTGTTTACTTCTGTTTTTAAATTATTATACTGGCATATTTAGGATATGAAAATTCCTTCTAGCATGTTATTCTAGTTTTTTAATTCTTACCCATGTATCATTTTTATGCTTAAATGTTTTATCCTAATTAAAAATTAAAGTTTGAGGCGAATTTAAAAACAATTTTTCAAAAGCTAAAATTTATTTGTTCTAAAAAATACTTAAATAAAATTTGATTTTTGATTGAAAATAATTATGTATATAAAGTTATATTAGGGAAGTAGAATTTTCAATATAGAAATGAGTAAGAGAATTTAATTAAAATTTATACTAATTATGAAAAATTGAAAGTTAAAATTTTCTTAGTAAAGAAATGTTAAGTATAGTTAAACTATCTTTATTAAGATGTGTTGTATTTTTGGATAAATAGAAGATTTGATTTTAATTTTTCAAAGCTTAAATTTCTTTTATTGAGAAATAGTTTTCAATACTATTATTATAATTTTTAAGTGAGGGATATATATCAAACCTTTGTTGTAAATGAAAGGGTGGAATTAAAAATCATTAAAGGCCTATCCAGATATAATAATCCTTGCCTTATAAAAAGAGAAAAGAAAAAGAAAAGAAAAAGAAAAAAAGAAAAAATAAATAAAAAAAAAAGAAAAAGAAAAGAGAAAAAAATAATATTTAAAAAGGAAGGAGAAGCTTGAGGATTTAAGAGCCAAATCAAAAATTGGTTCTATACCTAAAGTTTAAAATATAAGTTTAGAGAAAATCTAAAGCTTAAGGTTATAATCTAGTAAGTAAAATTATTTCAAAATGAAAATTTTTAAGTAAGGAAGATGAAATGCTTGAATCCTATAATTTGATAAACCTACAAGTATTTCTGAACTAGATAGGAACTAATAATTTTCATTATCCTCTACTTAAGAACCATTAAACTTTAAGTTGGTCTCATTTACTAAATTTTTTTCTAAATTGGACTATTTCATTTCTAGAACAAAATTTTGAAACCTTCCTAAAGAAACCCATTTACATAATTTGCATGTTAAGATTTTCTATGTGATTATGTGTCACTTAGGACAAGTAACATTTTAAGTTTGGTGGATTTTGATATAACTAAAATATATAGTATTTTTAAATACATTTTTATACCTATTTTTTATGATATTGCAATTTAATGGAAGGTTTATCTGTGTTTTTCTTGTAGGTATGATTAAAATGACTGACTATGATGAAAGGAGTAAAAGAGTATCAAATTTGTAGCAAAAATGGGCTATGTGAAAATTTGACCTGTGGCGGCTAAGCACCGGACCCTTGACGTATAGGCGCGACAGTTAAAAAATACGAATTAAATCAAATTTGGTGCAATTTTCAAGGTGTGTTTGAAGCAACTTTTGATGGTAACTTCCTTAACTTCTTTTGGGTGGCAAATTTGAATGAAGAGATGCATTCTTTGGTGGATACATTGAATCTGGACATGATTTGAAGAGACACCAAAGCACCTTTTGGAAAATTTTAAAAAGAAGACTTGAAGATTAGAAAAATGGTTGTTGTTGGAGGGTGTGATTAGTGTTAAGAGTAAAGTTTATGTTAGACAGTTATTGAGAGCACACCTTTCCACTTCACCACTTATATTATCAATTGTATTTAGTTTTTAGTAAGAGTAGAATAGAGATTCAGAGTTAACAGAGCTGGGCGCCAACCTCTATTGTTTCTTGTAAAGGGAAAACAAAGTTTCAAAGGAACTTTAAGAGTCTTAAGTATAGGATTTCCAAATAAGTGTTTATCTTATTTTACATTTGGTTTTAAAGTACAACTTGTTGTATTTTCACTATGATTTCTACATTTAAATCAAATTGTGATTGTGTTTTCTCCATGAATTCTGAGTAGTTTTCTTTATCTTTTTCCTTCTAAATGATGAAGTAATTAAATTATGGAAGGAATTTGTGTGAAGTATAGGATTTTAATGTTGGAAGAAGTTGTGATGGTTCACTGCCTTGCACTTCATTTACCTCTTGCTTTGGTCAATTAAGATTTTTAAATTTTTTGTGAGAGCATCTAAGAACCAATGTGATATTGTCTCAATCAACAATTAGAAAGAATCACATGCAATTGTATGGGTAATTGTAGTCCATATGGTTGGGTGCAAATAAATAGGAAGATATGTTTTTAATGCGGAGTAAAATTAGAGGACTTTAGAGTGACAGGCTAAAGCCTCCTAATTTGGTTTGATGTTTTAAGTTTTGTTATGTGATGTTAGCCCCCAGGTGGAGGGAATAGAGGGAACTCTAGAGTGAGAGCTAGTATCTTCTCTGCCTAACCCATCTACATGATTTCAAAACTTCAAATTAACCAATGTTCTTTATAGAACCAAGTAAGGGTAAATAATATAATTGCTTCTATTTGGCACAACACACTTAGATACTTCCACAACGAAATTCCATAATTATTACTGATTCATTGAAAGAGGAAAAAGATATTTTATTCTCATTTGCCTTCATAATATTTTATAGTTGTGTTAACTTTAGTTGTTTGCTTTACTTTTTATTCAGAAAATACCAAAAACAAAATTGAAAAACTTTATATCTTAAAACATACTTTACAAAATCATTTTAAAAAGTAAAAAGTTCATTTTTTATTTCTTTAAAATTTTAGACATTTCTTTGTGGGTTCGATATCTCAAGGCTTAACTAAAAAGTCCTATATTACTTGATAAACGATACGTATATTTGTGTAGTATCCCATATTATAAATAAATAAAATATATCTCTTATTTGCTTCAAAATTAAGTTTTTTGTGTCATTACAAGGAAAAAGATAATATCATTGGAAAGAAATATAAATTAAAAAATGTAAGGGTAAATATTCGGGGATCATATAACCTCTAAGTACTTACGAGGATGAGACCAAGCATCATGAAGCTCAAGAAGAGTTCCCTATTGGATGGTTAAGCCTTAGGACTCAGCCTGGGAGTTCTGGTCTGGGTCAGGCTCACACACACACACACACACACACACCTAAAATTTACACTTTCACTCACTACCCCAACCTTAAACCAAACATGCCTATACTTAACCCCCCCCCCCCCCTATTCTTTTGGGAACTCATGTGGGTGGTTCCCCAAGCTCTTGGTCCTAGGATAGGGTTTAGCTAGAACCAAAGCATGGAGGATCCAAACTGTGATTTCTCTTGGTCCATGGCTCAAGAAAGTTAAAATTCTCAATTGGAACCCAATTTTACCAAAAATTCTAACCTTTGACCCTTTTACCCTCCACCAAATTACCAAATTGCCTTTACACCCTTAATTTTGACCAAAAACCCCCAAAATTGCCCAAATTACCCAAATTCCCCCAAAAGTCATCACAATTGTTCTCCATAATCAAAATACCTAAAATTCTCCAAATTTCCAAAATTTTTCAAAATAACCCAAAATTAGCTAAAATTACTATAACGCCCATCCAAATTCAAAAATTCCAAAAATTCTCAAAAAATTCAAAATCATCCCAAATGTCCCCAAAATTAGTTTAACCTCTTCACTAGAACAAATTTGACCAAATTGACCCATTTTGACCAAAAGCCCCAAATCACCCCTTAAGGCCCAAAGTACCCAAATTACCTCCAATGTCCACCCAATTGACCCCAATCTCCCCCAATTTCAATCCTAAACTCAAATTCATCAAGCCTAAGCCCTATATAACCCAAATCTAAGTCTAATTTGACACAATGTCAAGCCCAATTTCAACCTAAACCAAAAATGCCTAATTTTGACCATGAATCCAAAATCCGCTAAATTGAACCTTAGCTAAGTCAATTTCCCCAAAATTGAATTCCAAACTCTTCACAACATTCCTAAAAACCAAATTGATCCATAAATTGAGCTAATTCCAAACCCGAACCTTACGCAAGTTCAACCCAAGTAAATATCCCTAAATCTGCCCTAAATTGGCCACATATGCAAATTCCACCAAATTGAATACCCAAACCTTAAAATTGCCACCCAATTAATATAAAAAAACATTCATAACATCCCCCTAGACCATTTTGAACATTCAATTGATTCTTAACCCACTCTAGCCTAAACCAAACCTAAGCTACCTCAACATGCGCAATATTGATCAAATGACCAAATCAAGTCAAAATCACTCCAATCATTCTCCAAATGCTTCATGACAATTGATCTCTGAATATTATGCTTACATTTTACACTTTATATTTCATTTCAATGATAATATCTCTTCCTTTGCAACGACACCAAAAAATTTATTCTAAAGAAAATAAGAAATATATTTTAATTATTTTATAAGATGAAATTCTACGCAAATATACATATCATTTATTAAGTAATACAGAACTTTCTGATTAAGCCCTGAGATACCCAAAGAAAAATGTCTAAAATATTAAAGAAAACAAAAAAAAAACTTTTTACTTTTTAAAATGATTTTGTAAAGTATGTTTTAAGATAGAAAGTTTTAAAATTGTTTTTGATATTTTCTTTTAAAAAAATGTAAAGGGAGCAACTAAAATTAACAAGACTATAAAATGATATATGAAAGCAAATGAGAATAAATATCATTTTCCTCTTTTAATGATCAGTAATAATTATGGAATTTCATTGTGGAAGTATCTAAATGTGTTGTCCCAAATAGAAGCAAATATATTCATTACCCTACTTGGTTCTATAAAGAACATTGGCTAATTTAAAGTTTTAAAATCTTATAGATGGGTTAGGCAGAAAAGATACTAGCTCTCACTCTAGAGTTCCCTCTTCTCCCTTCACATGGGGGCTAACATCTCATAACAAAATTTAAAACATCAAACCAAATTAGGGGCTTTAGCTTGTCACTTTAAAGTCTTCTAATTTTACTCCCCATTAAAAAGCATATATCCCTATTTATTTGCACTCAATCATATTTACTACAATTCTCACCCATAAAATTTCAGGTGGTTCTCTCCAATTGTTGATTGAGACAATATCACATTGGTTCTTTCATGTTCTTACAACAAATTTTAACATCTCAATTGGCCAAATTAAGAAGTAAATGAAGTGTAAAGTAGTGAATCATCACAACTTCTTCCAACATTAAGCACCTATAGTTCACACAACTTCCTTCCATAATTTAAATACTTATTCATTTAAAAGGAAAAAGATAAAGAAAACTACTCAAAACTAATGGAGAAAACACAAGCACAATTTGATCTGAAAGTAGAAATTATAGTGAAAACATAACAAGTCTTACTTAAAAACCAAATGTAAAAACAAAGATAAAAACTTATCTGAAAATCCTCTCCACAAGACTCTTGAAGTTCCTCTTAAACTTTTGCTTTCTACTAGATAACTACTTAGAGGTTGGCGCCCAACTCCAAGGATTGACTCTCCTAAATTCTGATACAAACTATGTTAAATTAAAGTGGAAAAGTAAAGAAAGTATGGCAAGAAGAAGACTCTTTCTTCCTCTCTCTCATGAACCACATCAAGCTTTTCTCAAACTTCTCCTACCAATACTTCTCTTTAAACTCTTCTCTTTTTCGGATCTTAAGTCTTCATTATAATAATTCTTCAAAAGGTGCTTTTGTGTCTCTTTAAATTATGTCCAGATTCAATGTATCTATCAAAGGATGCACCTCTTCATTTGATTTTGCCGTCCATAAGAAGTTAAGGAAGTTTAAACCAAAAGTTGCTTCAAACACCCCTTGAAAATGGCATCAAAATTGAGTTAATTTTTATTGTTTAACTGTGGCGGCTATGCGCCAGCCCTTGGCACTTAGCCGCCAGAGGCCAATTTTGCACACTTCATATTTTTGCTCCAAATTTGTTCTTTTCATTATAATCAGTCATTTTAATCATACCTGCACGAAAAACATAAAAAAGTCTTCCATTAAAGTGCAATAGCTTCAAAAATAGGTATAAAAATGTGCATAAAAATACTATATATTTTAGTTGTATCAAAATCCCCCAGACTTAAAATGTTACTTGTCATCAAGTGACGGTTAATCACATAGAAAATTTTAGCATGCAAATTATGTAAATGAGTTTCTTTAGGAAGGTTTCAAAATTTTGTTCTAGAAATGAAATAGTCCAATTTAGAAAAAAATTTAGTAAATAAGATCAACTTAAAGTTTAAATTATTCTAAAGTAAAGGATAATAAAAAATATGTGTTCCTATCTTATTCAGAAATACTTGTAGATTTTTCAAAATATAGGATTTAAATATTTTATTTTTCTCACTTAAAAATTTTTATTTGAAAATAATTTTACTTACTATATTATAATCTTAAGCTTTAGATTTTCTCAAAACTTGTATTTTAAACTTTAGGTATGGAACCAATTTTTGATTAGGCCCTTAAATCCTCAAGCTTCTCCTTCCTTTTCACATACTATTTTTCACTTTTTCTTTTTCTTTTTCTTTATTTTTTTATAAGGAAAGGATTATTGTATCTGGATAAGCCTTTAATGATTTTGAATTCCACTCTTCAATTTAAAATAAAGGTCTGATGTATTTCTTTCACTGATAACCATGATAACAGTATTAAAATTTATTCTTTAATAAAAGAAATTTAAGCTTTGAAAAATAAAAATCTAATCTTTTATTTTAACAAAAATACTTCATTTCTTACTAAAGATAGTTTAACTATATTTAACATTTCTTTACTAAGAAAATTTCAACTTTAAATTTTTCATTATTAATATAAATTTTAACTAAATTCTCTTACTCATTTCCATATTAAAATTTTGCTTCCCTAATATAACTTCAAATACATAAATATTTTCAATCAAAAATGAAATTTTATTTTAAGTATTTTTTAGAACAAATAAAATTCTAGTCTTTGAAATTTTTTTTAAAATCCCCCACCCCCCCACCCTCGTCCCCCGAATTTAAATTTTTAGTTTAGATAAAACATTTAAGCTTAAGAAATGATACATGGGTAAGAATTAAAAACTAGAATAACATGCTTGCAGGAATTTGCATATCCTAAATATGCAGTATAACAGTTTAAAAATAGAAGTAAAAATAAATCAAATTTAGTTTTTTTTTTTAGTTTTTTGTAATATAAAAATTTCAATGGACTTCTAAAGTAGTGGAGGTTTTCAAAGCAAATACACACCAACTTAACATAACTAAAATTACAACAATACTAGAAATGATATGGTAGCAAATTTTAAAAAGCTTAAACATACAGTTTAAATAGTGTTTTCTAATAGTATTTTAAATTTTCCTGACAATTTTGAAATTAAATTATACACTATTAAAAACTCAAACATTACATTACAACATTTACTACCACAAATATATCACACATTACAACTCATAAATCATAACTATCACAAAACATAAATCCAACACAGATATAACTGAATATGCATAATAGAAATGATCCTACTACAGCTCCCACATATCAATGTTCACAACATAACAAAACAAACAATAAAAATCTAAACATGATTATACAACACTAAGCACAAGTACGAACATCACAAACTCAGTAATAAAAATTCTACTCATCATCCTCATCTCTCTTATTCCAATCTCTGGATGGCACATAAGGTATAAAATAAGGATGAGGAGGCATCTCAGCACTATGATCTCCTCCAATCAGTCTGCCCATGTACTACTGATAATTGTCCTCATACTCATCATGTTTTTGTATATACCTCTCAATATTTTCTACCTTTCCATCCATATCTCTAATATGCTCTCTAGTCAGACTCACGTTTTTTAAATTTTTTCTTAATAATCCAATTTGTGAATCTCTAGATGATGATACTTGTGAAGTAGAAGCATGAGAAGTAGAAGCAGCAGAAGCTCTAACAGATCTTCATCTCCAGCCAAACTCTGAATGCGCAGTGTAAGTATCACATTTACACCGGTGATAGGTCTAAGTGGCTGAAGAATCTCTTCCTAAGTTTCAAACTTTACACCAGACTGCTCACAAAGTGAATGAATCAGAGAAGGAAATCCTATACATGTAGTAGTTGTTGACCTCATTTTTACAATAGGTCAACCTTTTGACCTAAAAAGTCAACTTTGGTCAAAATGGTCAATCCATGCCCAATGACTAACCCTGTTGACCCAATAGGTCAACCTTTTGACCTAAAAAGTCAACTTTGGTCAAAATGGTCAATCCAGACCCAATGACCAACCCTGTTGACCCTATAGGTCAACCTCTTGACCTAAAAAGTCAACTTTGGTCAAAATGGTCAATCCTACCCAATGACCAACCCTATTGACCCCATAGGTCAACCTTTTGACCTAAAAAGTCAACTTTGGTCAAAATGGTCAATCCTGACCCAATGACCCCCCATAAGTCAAGCTTTTGACCTAAAAGTCAACTTTGTTCAAAATGGTTAATCCAGACCCAATGACCAACCCTGTTGACCCAATAGGTCAACCTTTTGACCCAAAAAGTCAACTTTGGTCAAAATGATCAATCCAGACCCAATGACAAACTCTGTTGACCCTATAGGTCAACCTCTTGACCTAAAAAGTTAACTTTGGTTAAAATGGTCAATCCTGACTCAATGACCAACTCTATTGACCCCATAGGTCAACCTTTTGACCCAAAAAGTTAACTTTGGTCAAAATGGTCAATCTAGACCCAATGACCAACCCAGTTGACCCCATATGTCAACCTCTTCACCTAAAAGTCAACTTTGGTCAAAATGGTCAAACCAAACCCAATGACCAACCATGTTGACCCAATAGGTCAACCTTTTGACCTAAAAAAATCAATTTTGGTTAAAATAATCAATTTTTTATCAAATAACCAATTATTGACCCGATGACATGTTTAAAACTCCAAAATGACAAAAATAAATCAAATAATTAATTTCAAAATTATTTTGATTAATTAAATGGACTAATAATTTAATTTTCAATATTTTAATTAATGACATAATTAATTAAAATGAAAAATTAAATAAAAAGTAATAAAAATGATAAAGTACACAAATTAATTAAAAATAATGGAATTAGTCAACTAATTAGTTCCAAAATTATTTTTGATTAATTAATTGACCAATAATTTAATTTTCATATTTTAATTAATGACATAATTAAATTAAAAAGACATGAAATGAGACAAAATCCAAATTTAAATAAAAATGACATGAAAATTAATCAAATAATTAATTTGAAATTATTTTCAATTAATAAATTAATTAATGAAATAATATCCAACAATTTTAATTAATGACATAATTAATTAAAATGGAAATAAAAAAGACATAAAATGACATTTTGACATATGACATCACATGTGACACAAAAATTTCCTATTATTAATTTTAAATTAAAATTAAATTATGAGGAGTCATTAATAAGTCCACCATGACATGGTTAACACTCTACCAAACCCATAACTCATCACCTTTAACCTAAGTTAAGAGTTATCATAATATTTTTATGATGATTAGGCTTATGTGTCACCTACCCATCAACTCACCCATTTGCATGAGGTGAGGTGGCCGGCCACTTTAGGGATAATTTTGGTCACTACCCTAAGCATCCAATGAGAAAGAGAGTTAGCATGGATTAAACTTTAACCATAGCAAAATTAAGTAATGAGGAAATTATGCATGAAAGGAGTCATGGAGCTTACTTGTCATGCTCCTATTAAATCCTAAGTGACATGGTGGATGAAGAAGAGATTGGCACTTTAAACCATCACTCACCTTCTTCCTAACCAATGGAAGAAAGACAAAGCTTAAACCGATCTTATACCGTGGTAAAAGACCATCATAACTAAGTTATGCATGAGATGAGTAAGAAGGCTACGTGTCATCTTTCCCCTAAATCTAAAGCATGACTTGGATGAACAAATAAACTGAATTATTTAGTTCAAATTTAAAATTCCCTCCACCTCATGAAGGAGCCAAGGGAAGTAAGCCAAGCTAAGAAGCAATTCCTCACGATGGATGAACTTCACATGACTTACTTTTGGGAAAATCAATTCCCTTATCCACAACCCACTATCCTATCCCTAAGTCATCATGGTGAAGATAACAACCTCCCCAGATGAACCCAAGGAAAATTAACCTTAGCCATGGCCTCCCCATGGCTATAAATAAGCCATACCCGAACATAAGCATGGAGGAGAAGAAAAATCCATAGAAATTGATAGGCTGCCCAAATCCCTTAGCCCCCAACATAAAAATTCTTTCTAGGGACCTCAGTAATCTATTCCAACCGAAATTAAGCCATATGATTAGCCCAACCAAGCCAATTTGGTCAAAATCCAAAATCAGCCCAAATTAGCCATTTTGCCAAAATTGCTCTCCATGGCTAGCTACAAAACAAAATTGAAGTGACAAAGATCCTCTTTGGGAGTCCTAGAAGCTGACCATCGGGCCTGATCAAGCTCGACATACTTGTGGCTAGGGTATGGATTTATTTTCTCTAAACTATTGCATATTTTTTAAATATCATGGGTTAAACTAGCCCAGAAATGTATCATCACCGTATAGATACAATCTATACGTCCAGATGATTCCATAGGTTCAAAAATCACTCAATTTTGTTGAAAAATGAATGAGATATTAAAGTTTGAAGTTTAACGATTCGAAATTTTTTGAATTTTCGAGCGATTTATCTTCGCCGTCCGTTCCCGTGTATTGGAACGGATGGCGCTGATCACGCCATCCCGTGTCCGCTGTTCGGATCCGTGCACGGGATCCTTCCACTTCTTCGACACGTACGAGGACGCGTGTCGCGCCCTGGATTTTTCAGGTTGATTTAATCCAGAAAATCCTTAAAAACTTCAAAATTCCATATCTTTTGATCCAGAGCTCCTAAAAATAAAATAAAAATACCTCTCGAAAGCTCTTGAAGAGAAGAAAAATATGAAATTTAAATCATAATTTTATTCTCAGTATTTAATTTTAAAATAATTAATTACTCTTTGGAGTAATTTAATTATTAAAAATTAATTACAATTCCAAAAATTATAAAATTTTCACAGAATTATCCTTCTGTTATGACACATATCTCCTAATTTTCCCAAGGACAGAAAAATCCTTTACGATATTTTTCTTAAATTTCTAAGCTACTTTGTAATTATTTATAAAAAAATAATTATAAAAATTAGAAATTAAGGAAAATAAATTTGAAAATGACTAGAAATTTTAGGGTGACAGAATATAACCCTAGGAAAATAATTTTTAAGTCATTAAACAATTTTAAATAATATTTCAAAAAAATTTAGGATTAAATTCATTATTAATTAATAAATTTAATCCTAAAAAATCATCCTTTTATAACTTAGCCTATTTTCTTTAATACACTAAGTTTAAAATGAGTATAGTCCACACTAGACTTATGACAAACTTTAGTTAAGTCTAAAATGACAAATTAGACTTAATAAACCCTAATTAGGTTTAAGACACCATTTAAACCTAATTAATTAAAGTTAAACCTTAATCACATGAAGTTTAACTAATTAAACCATAAATGATATATTAGACCTAATAAACCCTAATTAGGTTTAAGACACCATTTTAAACCTAATTAATTAAAGTTAAACCTTAATCACATTAAGTTTAATTAATTAAATCATAATTAAGTCTAAAATGATAAATTAGACTTAATGAAACCCTAATTAGGTCTAAAACATCAATTAGATCTAATTAAACTAAGTTAGACTTTAACCACATTAGATGTAACTTAATAAGTCCCAATTAGGTCTAAGCCAACAATTAGACCTCATTAAACCTTGTTAAGCCTTAATCACATTAGGTTTAATGCCATAAACCCTAATTTAGTCTAACTTATTAGACCTAATTAAACCATTAAGTCTTAACTAAATTAGACTTAATCAAACCTAAACCCTAATTAGGTCTAACCCATTAGACCTAATTAAACCATTAAGTCTTAACTAAATTAGACTTAATAAAACCTAAACCCTAATTAGGTCTAACCCATTAGACCTAATTAAACCATTAAGTCTTAACTAAACTTGACTTAATCAAACCTAAACCCTAATTAGGTCGAACCTATTAGACCTAATTAAACCTTTAAGTCTTAACTAAATTAGACTTAATCAATCATAAATCATAATTAAGTCTAACCCAATTAGGCTTAATTAATCCTTAAAGCCTTACTTATATTAGGCTTAAATAATCCTTAAACTATAATTAAGTCTAACCCAATTAGACTTAATTAATCTTTAAGCCTTACTCACATTAGGCTTAAGTAACCTTTAAAACATAATTAAGTCTAACTTAATCAGACTTAATTAATCCTTAAGCCTTACTGACATTAGGCTTAAATAATTCTTAAACCATAATTAAGTCTAACTTAACTAGATTTAATTAATCGTTGAGCCTTACTTACATTAGGCTTAAATAATCTTAAAACCATAATTAAGTCTAACTTAACTAGACTTAATTAATCCTTGAGCCTTACTTACATTAGGCTTAAATAATCTTTAAACCATAGTTAAGTCTAACCTAATTAGACTTAATTAACCCTTAAACCTTACCTTTATGAGGCTTAAAGAACCTTTAAACCTTAAATTAAGTCTAACCCTATTAGACTTAATTATCTCTTAAGTCTTACTTACCTTATACTTAAGTAGCTTATAAACCTAAGTAAGCCTAACTCTAATAAGACTTTTAAACATATAACTTAGGTTCAATCTAACTTGAATCCAAGTTAATCCAACCTTAGGTTCAACTCATACTGAACCTAAACCAACTTATAACATAGGTTCAAATAGATATGAACCCAAGTTAACTTAACCACAAGTTCAAATCATATTGAACCTAAACTAAATTTCGAACATAAGTTCAAACAGACATGAACTCAAGTTAACTGAAATTTAGAATCAACCCACATTGTATCTAAACCAAAATTCTAACTTAGAATAAAACATATATGAACTCAAGTTAACTTAAACCTTTTAGGTTCAACATACATGAACCTAACCTTAACTTATACTTAAGTTCAACCCATATTGAACTAAAATTAAACCTTTTAGGTTCAACATACATGAACCTAACCTTAACCTATACTTAGGTTTAACCCAATTTGAACCTAAGTTAAACCTTCTAGGTTCAACATACATGAACCTAACCTTAACCTATACTTAGGTTCAACTCAACTTGGAATTAAGTTAAACCTTTTAGGTTCAACCTGACATGAACCTAAGTCTAACTTAAACCTAACTTAAGTCTAGCCCATATTAGACTTAAGTCAAACCATACTTAGGTTCAACTTGACATGAACCTAAGTATAATTTAAACTAAACTTAAGTCTAAACCATATTAGACTTAAGTCAAACTATACTTAGGTTCAACCTGACATGAACCTAAGTCTAACCTAAACCAAACTTAAGTCAAACCCATATTAGACTTAAGTCAAATCATACTTAGGTTTAACATGACATGAACCTAAGTCTAACCTAAACCTAACTTAATTGAACTTAAGTCCAAAGCTAAACCTTAGGTTCAACCTAACATGAATCTGAACCAAAACCTAACTTAAGTTCAACTCATATTGAAACCTTAGGTTCAACTGACAATGAACCTAACTCAACTCAGCTTGACATAAAGCTTAGGTTCAACATACATGAACCTAATCTTAACCTAACTTAAGTTCAACCTATCTCGAACTTAAGTCCAAACCTAAACCTTAGGTTCAACTCAACTTGAATCTAAACCAAAACCTAACTTATGTTCAACCTACATTAAACTTAAATCCAAATCTAAACCTTAGGTTCAACTAACAATGAACCTAACTCTACTCAACTGAACATAAACTATAGGTTCAACCCAAATTGAACCTAAATCAACATAAACTTTAGGTTCAACCCAAATTGAATCTAAATCGACGTAAACCTTAGGTTCAACCTAAATTAAACCTAAAATAACATAAACCTTAGGTTCAACCCAAATTGAACCTAAATCAACAAAATTGAATCTAAATCCGACATTTCAAAAAAAAATCGACATAACCGACATAATTCTTAAGTTCGACCTAAATCGAACTTAACACGACACAAACCAATATAATCCTTAACTTCAACCCATTTCGAACTTAACTCAACATAAAGCGACATAATTCTTAAAGTTCGACCCACATTGAACTTAACTTGACATAAAATTAAAAATCAACATAAAAGCTTAAAATAAAACTCAAATCAACATAAATCAACATAAAACCCAAAATCAACTCCAAATCAACATAAAATCCAACCCAAATGGACATTTAACATAAATAAAAAATTAAACATAAATTGACATAAATCTAAATCAACATTCAACACAAATTGGATACAAAATTTAAACATAAATTGACATAAACCTTAATCGACATTTCAACCAAAATCGGACATCCGACAACTCTGGATCAATAGACACTTTGACCAGGTGAGCTAAATATTTCGATATGACATTATTTCTAACTTTTTTTTCCTTGCAGGATGAAGACATGAAGTTTCGTTTAGATTTTCTTTGCATGTTATAGGGTGTGCTAACTCTGTTTTGTAGAACGTCGACGACGGAACATTGACAACAAAACCAGGACTTTTAGGATAGCCATAAAACCTAAACTTTCTACAAACGACAAAACAAAAATGACATGACAACAAAGACAACTGAACTTTTAGGTTAGCCATGAAATCTGAAATAAAACGACAAAATTATTAACATTGACATTGATATGACATCAACATTAACAAAAACATACAACGAAATTTCTATACCACAATAAAATGATGACATGACACTAAACCAAAACAAATACATGACAAAATGACATGACAAAATAAAATTGAGATGACCAAAAAACCAAAACTTAAAACAAAAGGAAATCATAAACAAAATAACAAAAATAAATAAATAATGATATCTTCTTGACATCATAGAAGGTATCACATGACATAATAACGACATCTTCTTATAGGAGATAAAATATCTCATGACAAATCGAGATATTAATCACGACATCTTATGACTTTATGACATCATATTAAGACATGACATAAGATGACATGACATTATGATTCACATTACAACTTCAAATTATGACATGACACGACATACAAACTATGACATCCCGACATAACACATGACATGATATGATACTAAACCAAAACAAACAAAAAAATCGACACTTGACACGACACGACAAAAGCATTGACATTGACATTGACATCGACATGATATCTAACATAAAACCGACACTCAAAAACAAACGACAAATCAAAAAATAACAGCCAGACAAAACAATGATAAATCAAACAGAATGATAATAAAACATAACGACGACGAAATGACCTTAACAAACGCAAAACAATGATGAAATTAAAACAAAGAAAACAAACATAAAATCAAGATAATATCATCATGACAATATAACAGCTTGATAAAATGATACCACGACATCATGACATAACAAAATGAAATACGACAAAACAATATCACAACATGACAAAATGACACAATGACATGACATTTAGACATCACATGACATTACATACAACAATATGACACACATATTAAGACATCTTGACATGACACTTGACATGACATACAAAATGACAAAATGACAAAATGACATTACAACAACAAAACAAAACACCACAAAACAACGACATACACCCAACATAAATAAAACTTTCTGGTAGTATCTATTCTTCAGAAACGCACTTCCACGAAAATACTTACACTTTTTCGAGGATAAATGTTAACCTTAATCGGGAGACTTCCTAGGCAGTATTAATTGCTCAGGATGTAATTAACTATAAGAGCTTGCTCCTATAGGAGATTAAAGAACTCAGGATAGGTATTTAACCTACAAAACCTCTCTGGTTACCCAAGATCTTCATATGATTTTCTTATATGAAAAACTTCAGTAATTACCTAATCTGAAGACTTGTTCTATGAGATTATCATTTGATCTTATTTTTTTTCTCAATCTTTATCATGATTAATCCTTCTCAAAATTCTCCAAGGACTTCTGACAATAAGTCTAGGTAGTATAAGATTTAGGGCGATAGATAGAGAAAGAGAGTGGCGACTCCTTGACATTGACATGATACAAGAATTGATAGCGATGCAAGTCGACATAAAAAGATTTTCATCGCCATCAAAGAGTGGCGACTCTGCTGGGGATATCCTCTCTCCCCATCTTTGGTTAATCAATTTGTCCTCGTGACTATGATAATAAGTCTTTTGAAAGGCTAATTCATCCTTTCTTTTGTTATATATCTTACTCAATCTCGAGTAAAATAGAACTAACACCTCTTCAACTCAAAGATTTGTTCACGACAAACAAATCCTAGAGTCTTAAATTTCCATAATCGATAGACAAAATGACATAAAAGACATACAAAAACAAAATGTGTTCCCTCCCTTCCCACCCAGTTTACATTAAAAGTCCTCGCATGCTGTTTCAAATATGGTCAGGTACGGAGTTTTCATCGATTATGTTGTCAGACAGATCGATATTGCCGTTTTGAATAAGTTCAGGCAAATAATTTCTCAGCCAAACATGTTCAGTTTATCTGGCTTGGTGGTTATGCTTTTTACAGCTGCTGAACTACTCCCCTAGGATATGCCTTTATGGCCTCTGAACTTATTCTTTGTGGTTATGCTTTTTACAGCCTCTGAACCACTCCCTTAGGTTATGCTCTTATGGCCTCTGAACCTATTCTTCGTGGTTATGCTTTTACTGACCTCCGAACCACTCCCTTAGGTTATGCCTTTATGGCCTATGAACCTATTCTTCGTGGTTATGCTTTTGCAGCCTCTGAACCACTCCTCTGGATTCCCCAAAGGTGATCTTTTTCCCTACCTTCAAGGTTCTGATTTGTCAATCAAATAGTCTACTATCAAAATTGTTAATCAAATTTTGGAAGACGATCACTTTTGGATGAATTCCATCAAGGATTTTCCTTTCTCATTAGGACGACTTGACAGAAAGAAAGAAATCAATTAGAATGAAAATCATATATGTGTTGAATGTTGAGTCTAGTTCTAGGACTAAGTCAACTAACATGTCCTCTGTGGAGAAATGAAAATTAATCTGTAAGGAGCGATGAAATTTGAAATTTTTGGAAATATTCTTCTCATCCACTTATTGACAGAAAGACAACCTGGAAAGGAAGAATCCAAGACAAAAATTCTGACATTTTAAAAAGAAAATTATGATTTTAAGGGGAAAATGAAATTAATGCCCTAATAACTGGGCCCTTTATCTTAAATCTTCAGACTGGGTCCTAAATAAAAAAAAAAATATTGTGATCAAAAGACAAGTAATTGACTAAATATATCATGAGCCTCTTAATCTTCTGCCATGTGATTGGGTTCTGACTTCTGAATGAGTTATAATATCCCAAAATTCGTCTTAAGAAATAATTAAGAATTATTAATTAGGGGAGTTTGGACATTCAAAATCCTTAAAATATGCTCCACCAGATATAGTAATTCTCTGAGAAGAAGCTTGAGGTGAGTACCAAATCAAAAATTGGTGTTTGAGTTCAGGCATTCAAAATCATTAAAGATTGCCCTACCAAAAAAAAAAGAGAGAGAAAAATGTTTCTGAGAAGAAGCTTGAGGTGGGCACAAAATAAAAAATTGGTGTCTCAATTCAAACATTCAAAATCATTAACATGCTCCACCAGATATAGTAATTCCCTGAGAAGAAACTTGAGGTGAGCATAAAATTAAAAAAATTGGTGTCCAAATTCTCCCCTAATTGATAAATCTTGAAAAGCTGTCTTAAGAAAATTCTTCCGATATTATATTCAGGAAAGAATTAAGTGATCTCGTCTTTTGGTTAACTATTAATTGGTTCAGACATATCTTTAGAAGATAAAAGATATTTTGATCAAATAATCAAATTCTTGAAAAATTCCTAAGACCCAGAAAGAAATAACTAAGGTAAAAGACTTTGTTATTGGAGATTAATGGAAATTATACTCTGAAGTCATAATTTTCCAAAGATCCAACCCCAATCCCAATTTGGAAATGTTATTGTGATTTTTGAAAGACAATCTGAATGATCTTTATAGAATTGGTGATTAATGGAAACTACATAAACCTACATGAACGACATCATTTGTTCTAATGAACGGGCCCTAAGTTGTGCTTGCACTTGAAGTACAATGATCTTACCTATAAATGACATCAACAGACGAAATAACAAAAGAAAATATGAAATTACAACTCGGAGAACTTGGAAGCTTAGAAGGCAAGCATGCTTAACAAAATTTGGAATTATACGGGCCCATGATAAATTGGTTCACCCTAGGACACTCAGATCAGGATTTGGATTTAGAACTTTAAACACCTATCCTCATGGGAGGGCCCATATGCTTGTTAAGAAGACACATTTGGGGAAATCTTGTCAGTTGAGAGACTACCAATAAGACATAATACATTCAATCAATGGGTAGTATTTAAAAAAAAAGATGCGACATAAACAAAAATTAATGACTTGTTTTGTAAACTGGGAAACAAACAACCAAAACAAAAAGAAATCGACATTTTGACATTGACATTTTCGAGAGATAGTGTAAGACCTCCTTAAATGGAAGATGACATCTACTCTCTTTCTCACTATTGGATGTAAGACCATCATGACATTGGTTTTCCTTTAGCAATCTTTCTTTGGATAGGATATAAGTCTCATACGAATTCCTATTCCAAAATCAACATTTTGACATTGACATTTCTAAGAGATAGTGTAAGACCTCCTTAAATGGAAGACGACAACTACTCTCTTTCTCGCTATTGGATGTAAGACCATCATTGGCTTTCCTTTAGCAATCTTTCTTTGGATAGGATATAAGTCTCATACGCATTCCTATTCCAAAATCAACATTTTGACATTGACATTTCCAAGAGATAGTGTAAAACCTCCTTAAATGGAAGACGGCATCTACTCTCTTTCTCGCTATTGGATGTAAGACCATCATGACATTGACTTTCCTTTAGCAATCTTTCATTGGATAGGATATAAGTATCATACGCATTCCTATTCCAAAATCAACATTTTGACATTGACATTTCTAAGAGATAGTGTAAGACCTCCTTAAATGGAAAATGAGGTCTACTCTCTTTCTCGCTATTGGGTAAAAAACCATCAGACATTGGCTTTTTTTTAGCAATCTTCATTTGGATAGGATATAAGTCTCATATGCATTCCTTTTCCAAAATCGACGTTTTAACATTGACATTTTTTTTGAGAAAATTGAATATAACATTTGCTCTCTTTCCTCAATTGTCTACAGTACATCGACAGTTCCAAAAATGCCAAAATAAGGACTTTAAATTAAAATTAACATAAAAAAAAGCTTGTGATGAATAATTTCTTTTGACTTATAAATCAAATTCTCAGCGGATACACACTTTGTTTTGAGTTTGCCACTCTCTTTTAGTTGATGGATATAAGTCCCTTCCTGACATGGAAATATGGCATTCCATTAGCTATAATTTTGAGACAGGATCTAAGTCGCATATCATTCCTTCTCAAAATCGACATTTGACATTTTTGAGAAATGGAATATGATATCTATTTTCTCTCTCCAGTTATGGGATGTAAGTCCTTTCCTGACACGGAAGTTATGGCATTCATATATCGACATTTGACGTTTACGAGAAATGGAATATGACATCCATTTTCTCTCTCCAGTTATCGGATGTAAGTCTTTCCTAACATGGAAGTTATGGCATTCCTATAACTCGACATTGACTTTTGACATTTCTGAGAAATGGAATACGACATCCATTTTCTCTATATAACTTTCGGTTGAAAGTCATTTCCTTCCTTGGAAATTATGGAATTCACATAATTTAACATCTCCACATTTGACAGACATTTTGACATTTGACATATCGACATTTAGATATTTGACACATCAACATTTCGACCTTTGACAATTGTTATCGACATTTGAGATATCAACCTTTCGACATTTGACATATCAACAATTGTTATCGACATTTGAGATATCGATCTTTCGACATTTGACATATCGACATTTCAACATATCAACAACCATTATCAACAATTGACATTTGAAGAGATAGTACGACATATGCTTTCTCTCCAGCAATGGATATAAATCCCTTCCTGACACGGAAATATGGCACTCCATTTGCTATAATTTTGAGACAGAATGTAAGTCACATATCATTCCTTCTCAAAATCGACATTTGACATTTTGAGAAATGGAATATGACATCAATTTTCTCATTCCAGTTATTGGATATAAGTCCCTTTCCAGACACGAAAAGGACGTCCCTTTACAAAACAGACATATGAAACATCTGACATTCCTTAAGAACGATATGACACATACTCCTTTCCTGATTATTATGGGACATTTCTTCATACCACTTCGGTCAATGCTAATATGTGCAGCATACTTATGCAGTATTCCACACATATCGGGGGCCCTTTTGTTGACCTCATTTTTACAATAGGTCAACCTTTTGACCTAAAAAGTCAACTTTGGTCAAAATGGTCAATCCAGACCCAATGACCAACCCTGTTGACCCAATAGGTCAACTTTTTGACCTAAAAAGTCAACTTTGGTCAAAATGGTCAATCCAGACCCAATGACCAACCCTGTTGACCCTATAGGTTAACCTCTTAACCTAAAAAGTCAACTTTGGTCAAAATGGTCAATCCTGACCCAATTGCCAACCTTATTGACCTCATAGGTCAACCTTTTGACCTAAAAAGTCAACTTTGGTCAAAATGGTCAATCCTGACCCAATGACCAACCCTGTTGACCCATAGGTCAACCTTTTGACCTAAAAAGTCAACTTTGGTCAAAATGGTTAATCCAGACCCAATGATCAACTCCGTTGACCCAATAGGTCAACCTTTTGACCCAAAAAGTCAACTTTGATCAAAATGATCAATCCAGACCCAATGACCAACCCTGTTGGCCCTATAGGTCAACCTCTTAACCTAAAAAGTCAACTTTGGTCAAAATGGTCAATTCTGACCCAATGACCAACCCTATTGACCCCATAGGTCAACCTTTTGACCCAAAAAGTTAACTTTGCTCAAAATGGTCAATCTAGACCCAATGACCAATCTTGCTGACCCTATAGGTCAACCTCTTGACCTAAAAAGTCAACTTTGGTCAAAATGGTCAAACCAAACCCAATGACCAACCCTATTGACCTAATAGGTCAACCTTTTGACCTCAAAAAATAAATTAATCAAATGACAAAAATTAATCAAATAATTAATTTCAAAATTATTTTAATTAATTAAATGGACTAATAATTTAATTTTCAATATTTTAATTAATGACATAATTAATTAAAATGAAAAATTAAATTAAAAGTCATAAAAATGATAAAATGCAAAAATTAATTAAAAATAATGGAATTAGTCAAATAACTAGTTCCAAAATTATTTTTGATTAATTAATTGACCAGTAATTTAAATTTCATATTTTAATTAATGACATAATTAAATTAAAAAGACATGAAATGAGGCAAAATCCAAATTTAAATAAAAATAGCATGAAAATTAATCAAATAATTAATTTGAAATTATTTTCAATTAATAAATTAATTAATGAAATAATTTCCAATAATTTTAATTAATGACATAATTAATTAAAATGGAAATAAAAAAGACATAAAAAGACATTTTGACATATGACATCACATGTGACACAAAAATTTCGAATTTTTAATTTTAAATTAAAATTAAATTATGGGGAGTCATTAATAAGTCCACCATGACATGGTTAACACTCTACCAAACCCATAGCTCATCACCTTTAACCTAGGTTAAGAGTTATCATAATATTTTTATTATGATTAGGCTTATGTGTCACCTTCCCATCAACTCACCCATTTGCATGAGGTGAGGAGGCCGGCCACTTTAGGGATAATTTTGGTCACTACCCTAAGCATCAAATGAGAAAGAAAGTTAGCATGGATTAAACTTTAACCATAGAAAAATTAAGTAATGAAGAAATTATGCATGAAATGAGTCATGGAGCTTACTTGTCATGCTCCTATTAAATTCTAAGTGACATGGTGGATGAAGAAGAGATTGGCTACTTTGAATCATCACTCACCTTCTTCCTAACCAATGGAAGAAAGACAAAGCTTAAACCCATCTTATACCATGGTAAAAGACCATCATAGCTAAGTTATGCATGAGATGAGTAAGAAGGCTAAGTGTCATCTTTCCCCTAAATCTAAAGCATGACTTGGATGAACAAATAAACTGAATTATTCAGTTCAAATTTAAAATTCCCTCCACCTCATGAAGGAGCCAAGGGAAGTAAGCCAAGCTAAGAAGCAAATCCTCACCATGGATGAACTTCACATGACTTACTCTTGGGAAAATCAATTCCCTTATCCACAGCCCACAATCCTATCCCTAAGTCATCATGGTGAAGATAACAACCTCCCCAGATGAACCCAAGCAAAATTAAGCTTAGCCATGGCCTCCCCATGGCTATAAATAAGCCATACCCGAACCTAAGCATGGAGGAGAAGAAAAATCCATAGAAATTGATAGGCTGCCCAAATCCCTTGGCCCCCAACATAAAAATTCTTCCTAGGGACCTCAGTAATCTATTCCAACCGAAATCAAGCCATAGGATTAGCCCAATCAAGCCAATTTGGTCAAAATCCAAAATCAGCCCAAATTAGCCATTTTGCCAAAATTGCTCTCCAAGGCTAGCTACAAAACAAAATTGAAGTGACAAAGATCCTCTTTGGGAGTCCTAGAAGCTGACCATCAGGCCTAATCAAGCTCGACATACTTGTGGCCAAGGCATGGATTTATTTTCTCCAAAATATTGCATATTTTTGAAATATCATGGGTTAAACTAGCCCAGAAATGTATCATCACCGTATAGATACAATCTATACGTCCAGATGATTCCATAGGTTCAAAAATCACTTAATTTCGTTGAAATATGAGTGAGATATTGAAGTTTAAAGTTTAACGGTTCGAAATTTTGTGAATTTTCGGGTGATTTATCTCTGCCGTCCTTTCTCGTGTATTGGAATGGACGGCGCTGATCGCGCCATCCAGTGTCCGCTGTTCGGATCCGCGCACGGGATCCTCCCGCTTCTTCAACGCGTACGAGGACGCGTGTCGCGCCCTGGATTTTCCGGGTTGATTTAATCCAGAAAATCCTTAAAAACTTCAAAATTCCATATCTTTTGATCCAGAGCTCCTAAAAATAAAATAAAAATACCTCTTGAAAGCTCTTGAAGAGAAAAAAATTATGAAATTGAAATCATAATTTTATTCTCAGTATTTAATTTTTAAATAATTATTTACTCTCTGGAGTAATTTAATTATTAAAAATTAATTACAATTCCAAAAATTATAAAATTTTCACAGAATTATCATTCTGTTATGACGCACATCTCCTAATTTTCTTAAGGACAGAAAAATCCTTTAGGATATTTTTCTTGATATTCTAAGCTACTTTGTAATTATTTATAAAAAATTAATTATAAAAATTAGAAATTAAGGAAAATAAATTTGAAAATGACTAGAAATTTTAGGGTGACAGAATATAACCCTAGGAAAATAATTTTTAAGTCATTAAACAATTTTAAATGATATTTCAAAAAAAATTAGAATTAAAATTCATTATTAATTAATAAATTTAATCCTAAAAATCATCCTTTTATAACTTAGCGTATTTTCTTTAATAGACTAACTTTAAAATGAGTCTAGTCCACACTAGACTTATGACAAACTTTAGTTAAGTCTAAAATGACAAATTAGACTTAATAAACCCTAATTAGGTTTAAGACACCATTTAAACCTAATTAATTAAAGTTAAACCTTAATTACATTAAGTTTAACTAATTAAACCGTAAATGATATATTAGACCTAATAAACCCTAATTAGGTTTAAGACACCATTTTAAATCTAATTAATTAAAGTTAAACCTTAATCACATTAAGTTTAACTAATTAAATCATAATTAAGTCTAAAATGATAAATTAGACTTAATGAAACCCTAATTAGGTCTAAAACACCAATTAGATCTAATTAAACTAAGTTAGACTTTAACCACATTAGGTTTAACATAATAAGTCCCAATTAGGTCTAAGACAACAATTAGACCTCATTAAACCTTGTTAAGCCTTAATCACATTAGGTTTAATGTCATAAATCCTAATTAGGTCTAACCCATTAGACCTAATTAAACCATTAATCTTAACTAAATTAGACTTAATCAAACCTAAACCCTAATTAGATCTAACCCATTAGACCTAATTAAACCATTAAGTCTTAACTAAATTAGACTTCATCAAACCTAAACCCTAATTAGGTCTAACCTATTAGACTTATTTAAACCATTAAGTCTTAACTAAACTAGACTTAATCAAACCTAAACCCTAATTAGGTCTAACCCATTAGACCTAATTAAACCTTTAAGTCTTAACTAAATTAGACTTAATCAAACATAAACCATAATTAAGTCTAACCCAATTAGACTTAATTAATCCTTAAAGCCTTACTTATATTAGGCTTAAATAATCCTTAAACTATAATTAAGTCTAACCCAATTAGACTTAATTAATCTTTAAGCCTTACTCACATTAGGCTTAAGTAACCTTTAAACCATAATTAAGTCTAACCTAATCAGACTTATTTAATCCTTAAGCCTTACTTACATAAGTCTTATATAATCCTTAAACCATAATTAAGTCTAACTTAATCAGACTTAATTAATCCTTAAGCCTTACTTACATTTGGCTTAAATAATTCTTAAATAATAATTAAGTCTAACTTAACTAGATTTAATTAATCTTTGAGCCTTACTTACATTAGGCTTAATTAATCTTTAAACCATAATTAAGTCTAACTTAACTAGACTTAATTAATCCTTGAGCCTGACTTACATTAGGCTTAAATAATCTTTAAACCATAGTTAAGTCTAACCTAATTAGACTTAATTAACCCTTAAGCCTTACTTGTATTAGGCTTAAAGAACCCTTAAACCTTAAATTAAGTCTAACCTTATTAGACTTAATTATCTCTTAAGTCTTACTTACCTTATACTTAAGTAGCTTATAAACCCAAGTAAGTCTAACTCTAATAAGACTTTTAAACATATAACTTAGGTTCAATCTAACTTGAATCCAAGTTAATCTGACCTTAGGTTCAACTCATAATGAACCTAAACCAACTTATAACATAGGTTCAAATAGACATGAACCCAAGTTAACTTAACTATAGGTTCCGATCATATTGAACCTAAATTAAATTTCTAACTTAAGTTCAAACAGACATGAACTCAAGTTAACTCAACTTTAGATTCAACCCACATTGTATCTAAACCAAACTTCTAACTTAGAATAAAACATATATGAACTCAAGTTAACTTAAACCTTTTATATTCAACAAACATGAACCTAACCTTAACTTATACTTAGGTTTAACCCAACTTGAACCTAAGTTAAACCTTTTTGGTTCAACATACATGAACCTAACCTTAACCTATACTTAGGTTCAACTCAACTTGGAATTAAGTTAAACCTTTTAGGTTCAACCTGACATGAACCTAAGTCTAATTTAAACCTAACTTAAGTCTAACCCATATTAGACTTAAGTCAAACCATACTTAGGTTCAACCTGACATGAACCTAAGTCTAATTTAAACTAAACTTAAGTCTAAACCATATTAGACTTAAGTTAAACTTACTTAGGTTCAACCTGACTTGAACCTAAGTCTAACCTAAACCAAACTTAAGTCTAACCCATATTAGACTTAAGTCAAATCATACTTAGGTTTAACATGACATGAACCTAAGTCTAACCTAAACCTAACTTAATTGAACTTAAGTCCAAACCTAAACCTTAGGTTCAACCTAACTTGAATCTGAACCAAAACCTAACTTAAGTTCAACTCATTTTGAAACCTTAGGTTCAACTGACAATGAACCTAACTCAACTCAGCGTGACATAAACCTTAGGTTCAACATACATGAACCTAATCTTAACCTAACTTAAGTTCAACCTACATCGAACTTAAGTCCAAATCTAAACCTTAGGTTCAACTCAACTTGAACCTAAACCAAAACCTATCTTATGTTCAACCTACATTGAACTTAAATCGAAATCTAAACCTTAGGTTCAACAAACAATGAACCTAACTCTACTCAACTGAACATAAATTATAGGTTCAACCCAAATTGAACCTAAATCAACATAAACTTTAGGTTCAACCCAAAGTGAATCTAAATCGACATAAACCTTAGGTTCAACCTAAATTAAATCTAAAATAACATAAAGCTTAGGTTCAACCCAAATTGAACTTAAATCAACAAAATTGAATCTAAATCCGACATTTCAAAGAAAAATCGACATAACCAACCTAATTCTTAAGTTCGACCTAAATTGAACTTAACACGACACAAACCAATATAATCCTGAAGTTCAACCCATATCGAACTTAAATCAACATAAAACGACATAATTCTTAAAGTTCGACCCACATTGAACTTAACTCAACATAAAATTAAAAATCAACATAAAAGCTTAAAATAAAACTTAAATCAACATAAATCGACATAAAACCCAAAATCAACTCCAAATCAACATAAAATCCAACCCAAATCGACATTTAACATAAATAAAAAATTAAACATAACTTGACATAAATCTAAATCAACATTCAACACAAATTGGATACAAAATTTAAACATAAATTGACATAAACCTAAATCAACATTTCAACCAAACTCGGACATTCGACAACTCTGGATCAACAGAGACTTTGACCAGGTGAGCAAAATATTTCGATATGACATTATTTCTGACTTTGTTTTCCTTGCAGGATGAATACATGAAGTTTCGTTTAGATTTTCTTTGCATGTTATAGGGTGTGCTAACTCTGTTTTGCAGGACTTCGACGACAGAACATTGATAACAAAACCCGGACTTTTAGGATAGCCATAAAACCTAAACTTTCTACAAACTACGAAACAAAAATGACATGACAAAAAAGACAACTGAACTTTTAGGTTAGCCATGAAATCTAAAATAAAACGACAAAATCATTAACATTGACCTTGACATGACATCAACATTAACAAAAACATACAACGAAATTTTTATACCACAATAAAATGATGACATGACACAAAACCAAAACAAATACATGACAAAATGACATGAAAAAATAAAATTGAGATGACCACAAAACCAAAACTTAAAATAAAAGGAAATCATAAACAAAATAACAAAAATAAATAAATAATGATATCTTCTTGACATCATAGAAGGTATCACATGACATAATTACGACATCTTCTTATAGGAGATAAAATATATCAAGACAAATCGAGATATTAATCACGATATCTTATGACATTATGACATCATATTAAGACATGACATAAGATGACATGAAATTATGATTCACATTACGACATCACATTATGACATGACACGACATACAAACTATGACATCCCGACATAACACATGACATGATATGATACTAAACCAAAAAAAACAAAAAAATCGACACTTAACACGACACGACAAAATCATTGACGTTGACATCGACATGATATCTAACATAAAACCGACACTTCCAAAACAAATGAAAAATCATAATAACAACAGCCAGACAAAACAATGATAAATCAAACGAAATGACAATAAAACATAACGACGACCAAATGACTTTAACAAACGCAAAACAATGATGAAATTAAAACAAAGAAAACAAACATATAACCAAGATAATATCATCATGACAATATAACAACTTGATAAAACGACACCACGACATCATAACATAACAAAACACAATATGACAAAACAACATCACAACATGACAAAATGACACAATGACATGACATTGCGAGATCACATGACATTACATACAATAATATGACACACATATTAAGATATCTTGACATGACACTCGATATGACATACAAAATGACAAAATGACATTACAACAAAAAAACAAAACACCACAAAGCAACGACATACACCCAATATAAATAAAACTTTCTGGTAGTATCGATTCTTCAGAAACGCACTTCCACGACAACACTTACACTTTTTCTAGGATAAGTGTTAACCTTAATCGGGAGTTTTCCTAGGTAGCATTAATTGCTCAGGATGTAATTAACTATAGGAGCTTGCTCCTATAGGAGATTAAAGAACTCAAGATAGGTATTTCACCTACAAAACCTCTCTGGTTACCCAAGATCTTCATATGATTTTCTTATATGAAAAACTTTAGTAATTACCTAATCTGAAGACTTTTTCAATGAGATTATCATTTGATCTTAATTTTTTGTCAATCTCTATCATGATTAATCCTTCTCAAAATTCTCCAAAGACTTCTGACAATAAGTCTAGGTAGGATAAGAATTAGGGTGATAGATAGAGAAAGAGAGTGGCGACTCCTTGACATTAACATGATACGAGAATTGATAGCGATGCAAGTCGACATAAAAAGATTTTCATCGCCATCAGTAGTGACAGCTCTGACACAGTTTAAAATATAATAAAAAATAATAGCTTCTATGTCAATCGACTTTCCCTGCAGAATACAATAGTTCAAAATAACTCTCTCCATTATAACTTCACTAACATGATTTGAAGGCAACAGCGTAGATGAGATGATGTAATTTCAGGCCTTGGAAGTGGCATTCATCTTTAAGGCTTGAAAATTTACTCTTCTTTCATTTGTAATTTTCCGTAGACCTATTCCATCAGTAAGAAAAGACATAATCTCATCTAATTCTCCTTTCGAAGGGTGATAATTAGCATAATAACAAAACAATTCAGAAAATAATCGATAAAAGGTATTGATTACCATAGAAGAAAAATTCACTTTTGTCCCCGAACCATCACTATATTTTCCTCTACTGCTGGCAAGTTAGCATAAAACTCTCTTACCATAGAAACAATAGCAACAATGGAGAAGCAACAATACTTTTCCCAATTTCTTCGAATAATCATCTCTTTAATATCTCCTCCTGGTTTACTTAAAACATGTTCTGGAATTAACTTACGTGATAAAAGTGCATCGACGTAACGATCTTCCGCTCTAGAACTGACAAATTTGTCTAAATCAAATCTATCCTTTTCTTTCGAGAGCTTCGAATTCAGAGCCATTTCTAAAATTCACAAAAAAATTCACCATAAATCCCAAAATCAAATTAAACTTTCTAACCTAACTTTTAAAGGCAAAATCTATTAAATCCAAGTAATTTCTTATGTTTTTCCTCAAATTTTCACCATGAATAGTGATTTTCAAATTTCTCAGTAATGTGCTCAAAATACATGGTGAAAATAAAATATTTTTGCATAAAAAAAGTGCTCATACCTTAAGGAGTTCAAATCCAACAAATTTCATCAAAATCGGCTCTAAATTGATCCAAATTAGTGATGCCCGAGGCTCTTTTTTTGCAAATTAGAGAGGTTAAAGGTGATGATGGGATTAAAAATTGTAAATTTTAGGTTTTTAACGTCAGAAAACTAGTTTTCGTGAACTGACGCTTATGAGAAGCGATAGCGTTTACCCGCAAAATCTGACATTTAAGCGCCGAAGGTTTGGCGCTTAGCCACCAGTGCTCAGATTTTGACAATTTATGTTAATCACACTAAAATACCTATGTAATCACCTTTAATCACTTTAAATAATTAATTTTACCCCATAATACTTCTAATACTCCAATAGATTCAACACAAATTTCATACACACAAACTTATATTTCATTAATCACAAAACACACTTAATACAAATTAAAAATTTATATCTAAACACCTTGGTTGAAATTTTCCAATACATAGGTTCCCAACACAATTCTTAAACACAAATTTACATCATTAAGATGTAACAAACACAAATTAAAATTCAACAAAACATAAACATGATAATAATCAAAAACACAAAATACTAAACACAGATAACTAAATCACTAGACCAAACTTAATTTAATTCCAATCTCTTGTAGGCGGAATATATACAGAATCACCATTATTTTCATTTGAACCATCTGGAATGTAAATCTGATAAAATGGGCGATGATTAAAAATTCTCACATCTTCTTTTTCTATCCATTTGTTCTTCAGAAACATCATTGTATTCTCTTCTTCTACATGACTTGTATGACTGAATTGAATTTTGAGTTGCCATCCTATGTGCGCTAAATGTGTGTTAGTTTCATTTACTTTGCTTCAATTGAATTCACGTCAGCCTCGATCTTCACAAGCTTTTATGCAATTCCTTGAATACTAACGGCCAGATATCCATTGAATAACTCTTGCGCACTTTCACTAATGAACTTCTTCTTGTCGGCTTCATCTTTCTTCTTAACTTCGCTCTCTCAAGAAGACATTTTTGCACTCAAAATACTCTTCTTAACACTTCAAAATAATAATAAGAACCAGGGCAAGTATTTTTTTAACTTTGGGCCTTTTTATAGACCTGGGAAGTCTTAAAACTGACCCTAGACGTGTTAAAACTCTCTAATAACTCCCAAAACCACTTACCCACGATTTAGACTTCTAGAATTCCCATATTTCACATTTTTGTAACTCTGATGCCTAAGCGCCAGCTTACGGCGCATAACCGCCAGTGCTCATTTTAGCACAGGTCTGCTAAAGTCCAAATCTTCATTCTGACTCCTCTAAGTCATCAAATTAGGTCAAATAAACACCACTATAACATAAAAATTCAAAATTCTACCACATAATCTCAAATCAAACCAAATAAAGCACACAAAGCAAACATAAAGCAAAGCACATCGATAGTTATGGGTTGCCTCCCACAAAGCGCTTGGTTTAACGTCTTCAGCATGACATACCCCGAGCTTATTCTGAGTGACCCAATATCAAAATCTCATCAGATTTAAATTGATCAACTTAGAAATAAGGTTTAAGACTATGACCATTAACTTTAAATATTTTTCCTGTCTTAGGATCTTTAATATCCACAGCTCCATAGGAATAAACTTTCATTACAATAAATGAACCCATCCACCTGGACTTAAGTTTTCTAGCAAATATTTTCAATCTAGCATTATATAACAAAATTTGTTGTCCTGGCTCAAGATTTTTAGTAAGAATCTTTCGATCATGCCATAACTTCATCTTTTCTTTATAAATCTTAGCATTTTCATAAGATTCATTCCTTATCTCTTCAAGCTCATTTAATTGCAATAATCTATTTTCACCAGCATCTTTCAAATTATTATTGAACTCTTTAATATCCCAATATGCTTTATGATTAATTTAAACTGGTAAATGACATGCTTTTCCAAAAATTAGCCTATACAGGGACATTCCTATAGGAGTTCTGTAGGCAGTCCTATAGGCCCACAAAGCATAATCCAGTTTAATTGACCAATCCTTTTTTTTGGATTAACAGTCTTTTCCAAAGTTCTTTTAATTTCACGATTGGATTAACAGTCTTTTCCAGAATTCTTTTGATTTCAACTAAACCACTTGTTTGTGGATGATAAGCAGTAGCGATGTAATGGTCAATATGATATTTCTTTGCATGCTTTTCCATAATCGCATTTCTAAAATGACTTCCTCCATCAGTTATGATCACTCTTGGTATTCTAATTCTGCAATATATATTCTTTCATAAAAACTTTGCAACACTATGAGCATCGCATCGAGTTAAAGCAATAACTTCTATCCATTTAGATACATAGTCTACGACCATCAAAATGTATGTATTTCTGAAAGATGGTATAAATGGTCCCATGAAATCTAATGCCTAAACGTCAAATATTTCAACTTCCAACATATAATTGAGGGGCATCTCATTTCTTCTAGGAATATTGCCTATACGTTAACATCGATAGCAATTTTTAATATAAGCATTAACATCCTTAAAAATTGTAGGCCAATAAAATCCAGGTTGTAAGATTTTATATGCATTTTTATCAACATCAAAATGTCCCCCATAATCAAAGTTATGACAATTTTGAATAATTTCATCAGTTTCTTCTAAAGGCACACATCTTTGAATGATCAGATCCTTTCCTTGTTTATTTAAAAATTGTTCATCCCAAAAGTTCTGGCTTCAGATAAAAATTTCTTCCTCTCTTGGTATGTCAAACCGTAGGTTATAAGATCACTGACAATAAATCTTACAATGTCAGCACACCACGGAACACGCCACTCATTAATAGTGAACATTTTTTTATCAGGAAAAAGTTCATTGATTTCTTCAACATCACAGAGAGATTTTTCAGTTTAAAGCCTGGACATATGATCAGGAATCTGATTATCAGTACCCTTCCTATCTACTATTTCAAAAAAAAATTCTTGCAAAAGAAGAATCCATCTTATAAGTCACATTTTGGCATCCATCTTCTTCATTAAATATTTAATAGCAGAATGATCAGTATGCACCACATATTTTGTTCTAATTAAATATGATATGAATTTATCAAAGGAAAATACTATAGCTAATAACTCTTTCTCAGTTATGGTATAATTAATTTGAGCTTCATTAAGAGTTTTACTAGCTTAGTAAATTACTTTAAAAATTTTATCATATCTCAGACCTAAAACAGCTCCAATAGCATAATCACTTGCATCACACATTAATTCAAAAGGTTTTTCCCATATTGGTGAAACTATAACAGGTGCAATGATTAATTTTTCTTTTAATGTTTCAAAAGTTTTTAAGACTTCATCATCAAAATAAAAAATCACATCTTTTTCCAGTAAACGGCATAAAGGCTTTGAAATTTTTTAAAAGTCTTTAAAATAACGCCGGTAGAATCCAGCATGTCCCAAAAAAACTTCTAATTTCCCTTATTTGTTGGGCAAGGTAAAGTAGAGATAACTTAGTTTTTGTAGGATCTACCTCCATATCATTTTCTGATATATGATGTCCTAAAAACATTCCTCCTGCTACCATAAATTGGAATTTCTCACACTTAATGACCAAATTAGTTTCTTTACAGCATTTCAGAACTCTTGAAACATGTTCTAAACATGATTCAAATGAAATTCTAAACATTGAAAAGTCATCCATAAAAACTTCAATCCCTTTTTCAATTAAATCGCAAAAAATTTCCATGATACATCTCTGAAATATAGCAGTTGCATTACATAAACCCAAGGGCATTCTACTAAGAGTAAATGTACGATAAGAACTGATAAATGTTTTTTTTCCCTTGATCCTCAGAAGCAATTTATCTTTGGTGGTAACCAGTATATCCATTTAGAAAACAAAAGTATTTATGCCCAGCTAGTTCATCCAACATCTGATCTAGAAAGGGTAGTGGAAAATGGTCTTTCCTTATGCCAAGGTTTAATTTTCTATAATCGATGTATATTCACAACCCTTCAACTTATCTTGATGGTATAATTTCATTCTTTTCATTAACGATCACAGTTACTCCTCCTTTCTTATGAACACGGTGAATATGACTAAATCATGCACTATATGAAAAGGGGTAGATAATTCCAGTATACAACCACTTTAAAATTTCTTTCTTAACAACTTCTTTCATGATAGGATTTAGCCACCTTTGAGGATCAGCTCACGGTTTGCAGTTATCTTCTATAAGGATTCTATGCATACAAATTGAAGAATTGATTCCTTTAATATCAACTATTGTCAATCCAAAGGCCTTCTTATATTTCTTTACAATTTCTAGCAAGCTCTCTTCTTCTTTTTCAGTCAATTGAGAGGAAATTATAACTAGCAAAGTTGAGGAATCACCTAAAAAGGCATACTTTAAATGAGTAGGAAGAATCTTTAAATCAAGTTTAGGGAATTTTTCAATTGATGGACTAAAAAATTCATCTTTTTCAGTAATGTCCAATGATTCAAAATTTTCATGAACATAATTTAAATCTTCCTCATGAAAATTTTCAGAATATTATAATTCCTTTTCTTTCTTGTGTTCCAATTCTTCTTTTTCAGGTTTCTTTTCATAATTTAACTTGAAATGACATTCATTCAAATATCTGATAACATCCATCCTAAAACATTAATAATCTTTACCTCTTGTAGGATATTTCATTGATTTAGAAATATTGAATGTAACAGTTTGATCATTGACTCTCATCATTAATTCCTTTTTTTGCACATCTATCATAGCTTTGCCAGTGGTTAGGAAAGGTCTCCCTAAAATTATGGGTATCTCTTTATCTTCCTCCATATCCAACATAATGAAATCAACATGAGGGATAAATTGATCCACTTTCACCAAAACATCTTCTATAACTTCTTTAGCATATGTGATCAAATGATCCGATAATTGCAGAGTTACAGTCGTCAGAGTTATTACTCCTAACCCATTCTTTTAAATATAGATAATGGCATAAGGTTAATGCTTGCACCTAAATCACATAAATCTTTTCCATAAAATATGTCTCCGATTTCACATGGAATTGTGAAACTACCAAGAACTTTAAGCTTTTAAGGAAGCATTTTTTAAATTATTGTACTGCACTCCTCACTAAGTGCAACAGTTTCATTTTCTTCAAACTTCCTTTTTCTGTTGAGAATATCCTTCACAAATTTCACATAGCTTGACATTTGTTCTAAGGCTTCAACAAATGGAATATTAATTGTAAGCTTCTTAAAAATTTTCAAGAACTTTAAAAATTGCTTATCCAGCTTTTGTTGTCGAAGTCTCTGAAGAAATGGAGGTGGTGGATTTTCTAAATCAATCTTAGCTGGAGAAATAGGTCTTTCCAAACCTTTTAGAGCATCCACTTTTGGTTCTTCAATCTCTTCTTTCGCTACTTCAATCTCTTTTTGAACTCTACCTTCCAACTCTCTCCCACTTTTCAATTAAGTAGCATTTACTTGCTCTTTATTGTTGTCTCTTGGATTTACTTCTGTATTACTAGGAAGTGTTCCTTGAGATCTATTATTTAATGAATTGGCAATTTTTCCCAATTGATTCTTAATATTTCTAATTGTAACTCCTTGACTTTGCAATTGATTTCCCATTTGTAACACCACTTCTTAAATAGACAATTTCTTCTCCTTAAATTGTAAAATATTGTTAAAACATGGAGGATATGTTGGTTTATGATTATTATTCCCTTGGATGTTCCAGTGCCCAATGGGTTTACTTGGTTGTTCACCCATTGTTGATTACTACCAACCTGATTATTTATATTACAGTTAATTTTTGGATGGTTCTTCCAACCTGGGTTATAATAATTGGAATATGGGTTATTAGGTTTACTTATGGCATTCAAAGTTTCTAGTGAAGTTTGAAAATCAACTTTTAGCCTAATGAATTTTCTTCAATCATGGAAATTGGCTGAGAAAAATTCATTCCAAATTGGTCTATCTTGCTTGAAATTGCAGTAAATTGATTTGCTAACATCACAAAAGAATCATTTTCATGAATATTGGCTACCTTTTTAGAATTTAACCTTTCAGAAGGCCATTGAAAATTATTAATAGTCATTTCTTCAATTAAAGCATAAGCATCAGCAAACTGTTTAGACATCAATGAACCACCAGCAGCGGCATCGATAATAGATCTAAGAGATCCAACTAATCCATTATAAAAAATCTGAATTATTAACCATTCTGGTATCGAATGATGTGTAAACGTTCTCGGGAGATCATTAAATCATTCACATGCTTCATATATATATTCACCTTTAAACTGACAAAAAGATGTAAAATCATCTCTAAGATTCGCAGTTTTTTATGGTGGAAAATATTTAGCAAGGAATGTTTGTGCTAAATCACCCTAAGTCTGATAGATCTAGGTGCTAATGAATTTAACCATATCTTAGCCTAATCCCTTAGTGAGAAAGGAAAAAGTCTAAGTCTAATAGCATTGTTTGAAACACCATCGTATTTAAAAGTAACACACAACTCTAGAAAACTGGCAAGATGTAAATTAGGATCATCAGTTGGTACACCCCCATACTGATTATTAGATACCATTTGGATAATGGCAAGTATAAGTTCAAAGGAATTAGCAGCTACAGCAGGGTATTGAATACTACTATGAAGTTCATCCACTGTAAGGTTAGCATAATCTCTTAGAGGTCTAAATTCTGGATGAATTTCAACATTCTGATTTTCTTGATTCACCATTTCTTGAATATTTTTAACTTTTTCTGTATGCTTAATATTTTAAATTTTTTTGATAGTTCTCTCTAATTCAGAATCGTCAGGCACAAGTCCTTCAGAACCTGAACTAGGCATACACAAAAATAAAATAAAATAAAATAAAACACACTAACAAAAATAAGGAAAAGTAAAAAATTTGAATTTTTCTTAAACTTTGATTAAATGATATTTTAATTAATTTCCTCATCTACAGCGCCAAAAACATGATCCCCGAATATTTATGCTAACGTTTCACACTTTTTATTTCTTTTCAACTATAATATATCTTCCTTTGCAACGACGCCAAAAACTTGATTCCAAAGTAAATAAGAAATATATTTTTATTATTTTATAATATGGGATTCTACTCAAGTATATGTATCATTTATCAATTAATATAGGACTTTCTGATTAAGCCCCGAGATATCGGACCCATAGGAAAATGTCTAAAATTTTAAAGAAAACAGAAAAACAACTTTTTAATTTTTAAAATGATTTTGTAAAGAATTTTTTAAGATAAAAAGTTTTAAATTTATTTTTCATATTTTCTTTTAAGAATATGTAAAGTGAGCAACTAAAATTAACAAGACTATAAAATGATATATAAAGCAAATGAGAATGAAATATATTTTTCCTCTTTTAATGAATCAATAATAATTATGGAATTTTGTTGTGAAAGTATCTAAATGTGTTGTGGCAAATAAGAGAAAATATATTCTTTACCCTTACATGGTTCTATAAAGAACATTGGTTAATTTGAAGTTTTGAAATCTTGTAGATGGGTTAGGCAGGAAAGATACTAGCTCTCACTCTAGAGTTCCCTCTTCTCCCTCCATCTAGGGGCTAACATCTCATAACAAAATTTAAAACATCAAACCAAATTAGGGGCTTTAGCCTCTCGCTCTAAATTCCTCTAACTTTACTCCCCATTGAAAAACATATCTCCATATTTATTTGCACTCAATCATATAAACTACAATTCTCACCCATACAATTTCATGTGATTCTTTCCAATTGTTGATTGAGACAAAACAGCATTGGTTCTTACAAAAAATTTTAACATCTCAATTAGCCAAATTAAGAAGTAAATGAAGTGCAAGGTAGTGAATCATCACAATTTCATCCAACATTAAACACTTATACTTCACACAACTTCCTTCCATAATTACTTCTTCATTTAAAAGGAAAAAGATATAGAAAACTACTCAGAACTAATGGAGAAAACACAAGCACAATTTGATTTAAAATTAGAAATCATAGTGAAAACACAACAAGTCTTACTTAAAAACCAAATGTGAAAACAAAGATAAAAAATTATCTGAAAATCCTCTCTACAAAACTCTTGAAGTTCCTCTGAAACTTTTGCTTTCTACTAGATAACTCCTCAGAGGTTGGCACCCAACTCTAAGGATTGACTCTCCTAAATTCTAATACAAACTATGATAAAATAAAGTGGAAAACTAAAGAAAGTATGACAAGAAGAAGACTCTCTTTCTTCTTCTCTCCTTTCAACAACTTCAATCTTTTCTTCAACTTCTCCTGCCAATACTTCTCTTCAAAACTCTTCTATTTTTATGATCTTAAGTCTTCATTTTAATAGTTCTTCAAAAGGTGCTTTAGTGTATCTTCAAATTATGTCCAGATTCAATGTATCTACTAAAGGATGCACCTCTTCATTCAAATTTGCCTCCCATAAGAAGTTATGGAAATTTAAACTAAAAGTTGCTTCAAACACCCTTTAAAAATGGTGCCAAATTTGAGTTAATTCATATTTTCTAACTGTGGCGGCTATGCACCAGCCGTTGGCACTTAGTTGCAATAGGCCAATTTTGCACACTTTATATTTTTGCTCCATATTGGCTCCTTTTTTGCTCCTTTCATCATAATAAGTCATTTTAATCATACTTGGAAGAAAAACATAAAAACACCTTCCATTAAAGTGCAATATCATCAAAAATAGGTATTAAAATGAGCATAAAAACACTATATATTTTAGGTGTATCAACAATCATTTACATAAAATTGTTCAATCAATTAGACCCAACCCAAGCTCAAATCCAACCTAGCCCAAATTGACCCAAATTGAATCTATGACCAAATGTGACCAATTCTAGCCAAATGTGACTGGTCTAGGTCCACGTAGCCCAACCTAGTTGATACATGGACCAAGGTTCCTCTAAATTAGGGGATTTCTTTCTAAAATGTATAAACCAATGAGATCTTTGCCAAAATCCAACACCACTCAAATTAATTACCTGGCTAACCTGACAACTAGCTCACCTCCCCTATCCTTGCAGGCCAGCCTAGTCACCGGTGGAACCCAAACCAAGAGGGCCATACACATTGAATATACCCAATTAAACCCAACCAATGTGTCCAGCTCTGATTGGTTTCTTGCGCCATTCAGCCCTCCGCCTCAGTGGCCTATTGCACTCACTAGCCACCCTTGAACTCCACCAGACTACCATGGCTATAAATTGAGCACTCCATGGCCAAAAGGGAGAGTGCTTCTAGCCTTAGGGAAACTCTACCAAATTGCTTCTAGAGCTTCCTGAAGACCTCCTGAGTTCAATCCAGCCACTTTTCATCCTTGATTTCCTCTGCCCTGAACCAATTTTCCTATCTAATTATCACCCGAAACTGGGATAGCATTCCCCACAGCTCCACAGTGCACCAAACTTCAAGTTGATTATCTGTACACCATCCCCACACTAAAAGAAGAAGATCCCTCACAAATGACCCATCAAAGAACCTCTCCAACCCTGAATTTGATCAATGCCTGAAATCAGATCTGGTTGAATTTGTGACTAGGCAATTCGCCACAGCAAGGAACTTCATATGTGAGCTTTTTGGACCTCCTTAAGCTTCTGTAATCATCTGATTGAGGCCTCCCCTCTCAGACCAAGGTATAGAACTCTCCCACCTTTCCGAGCTCATTTGATTCTCCATGCATGTTGGGTCGATTTCAGGCTAGGTTAGCCTTATATATAGGTTCGTCTGGACTAGATGAGTCTTTAGAAACAAACCACACTCAATTTGGTTGATTCTAGCTCAAGTTCTTAAGGCTGAAAGGTGGACGGCTCACTTGATGAACCAGTTGGGGACAATGACATTAAGTAGTTGTATCGCGCGTGTATCGGACAGGTAGCTCAAATCGTGTCGGATGGAGAGATGGAGCAAAACTGTGGAGCCCGATCGGTGCTGAGTTAGATGGAGGCATCTAATAACTCAGTGTCGTGTGTGCTTTCGATGCGCCATAGGTTAACGTGGCACTGAGCTATTTAAGCAAAAAAAATAGGATATTTTTTATTGATTTAATTGAGTCCACCTTAGAAAATTCATAACTTTGTGCAGAAAAATAAAAAAATAAAATAAAAATATCCTCTTGCTCAGCACACAGAGAAGAATAATGTTGAAATGGTTTCATGTTCATTTAATCCATATAGGATTTTTAATTCATTAAATACATTATTGCATGTTTTAAATATATTTTGGCATAGGAATTTCACCATGGCTTGAGTTTTAGGGTTTTTGTTCTCTTTATCATGAGGGATCTTCCTTGATTTTTCCAAGTTCAGGTGGGATCTCTATGTAGAGATCTCTAATTTTCAAGATAATTGGTGTGACTTTTTTAATTTGCTAGAACTTATGAACTCAGATTTATAGATATATATTGATTTAGTTTTATAATGAGTCACACAATTAAATACAAGTATACGTATCACTCAAGTAATACAGTGCTCTAGTGGAGTCCTGGATATCAATCCCACAGGGAGGCTTTAATTTTATGGCGTAGTACAAAAATCACTTTCGAATCACAGCACAATTGCAAGTAAGTTTAATTCTTAAAATAAAGACAAACAGTTGTAGTTACTATTTCTACCAAAGTACGTTCTAAACTTCTAGCAAGTTAAACTAACACAAGACTAAATTTATAACAAAGTTCAGTTGTAAGAAAGATTCTTCCTCCTCTCCAATTATAATATGATGATTATTATAACATAGATCAGTGATGCAAATGTATTGTGCCAAATAGGAGCATTCTTATTCTTTACCCTTCTTCAGCGTATAAAGAACATTGGATAATCCTAAGTTCAGTCCCCAAATCCGTGGTTAGGCTGGGAGGATACTGGCTCTCACTCCAGAGCTCCCACTTCCCTTCCCCTGAAGGCTAGCTCTCGCTTTAGTTTCCAAACATTAGGACCAAATTGAGAATTTCAGACTGTAACTTTGAAATCTCCAATTCTACGCCCATCAAAGTATATTTCCCTATTTATTTGCACTCAATCCCATGAACTACATCTCTCATTCATGAACATTGAATGTGACATTCACTTTTGTTGTGAAACTCATAATCCTTTCGAAACATATGATTCCAAACATGTTTTAACAATTTAATTGGCCAGATCAAAAAGTAAATGAAGTTCAAAGCGAAAAGGTCATCACAAATTCTCCATGATAAATCAACACATCATTTCCATATCACAACATCAACACATCACATGAAAGGAGGAAGACAAAGAAATCTACTCAAGACTCATGAGGAAAAGATGACAAAACATGGATTTTATATATAAAAATAACGTCATACAAAAAAATAAAGAAAAGACAACTAATCTCAAACTCTTCCCCAAGCGAATCTCAAGGAATTCCTTATACTCCTCTTCTTTCTTCACAACAACACACAATTCTCTCTTTAGATAAGTAAGGAAGAAGAAATCTCTCACTTTCTCTCTCCTCTTACACTCCTTAGAAGAGAAAACACAAAACCTAGATTTCCTATACAAATGGAAATACACTCACTCCTCACTCTCTCTACGCTCTAAACTCTCTCCCCCTCTCTAAAATTAGCTCCAAAGAAGTTTAAATTTGGCCATAACTGATTTCCTAAGAGTTTCCTCAAGCAACCCTCCCAAATCTTGCCAAATACAATAAATCTAGTTTGAAATCAGGATAGGGCACCGTTCGGCGTATTTTTCTGCCAATCGGTCGTAACTCTCTGTAAAACAGCGCGGTCCAGCACTGGTGACAGCGTCGTTTAGCGCTATTTCAATAAAATGCACTTTTACCTCTTCTAGTTCCAAATTTGCTCCCTTTCGCTTCCTTTTGCTCCAAAGGCCTAAAATCATTGTACCTGCATGAAATCATGGAAAATACCTTTCTTTAAAGTGTAATATCATCAAAAAAAATGTATGAAATAGATAGTAAAAAGCTATCAAATTTTTAGTAGATCAATAATCGACCTTATTTTGGTAAAATGATTATCATAATTAGTATTTTGATCAGAAAAATATAAGGTAAACTTTCATAGGCTCACTATGACTAGAGGACCATATTCAAAATATTGTTTTAATTTAAATAATTAAAACACACCCTAATTATGATTAACTCATTAAAATAAAAGAAAATGAAAATGGACAAAATATAAATTACAATAACTTAATAAATATTCTCCATTGTAATTAGGATCAGAGGAACTCCTTGTGAAAATTTGAGATTAATTGGAGTTAATTTGATCACTAAACTTGATTTTTTAAGTTAAATGATAATTCTAGAATTAAAATAATTATAATAATTAAAATAGAAGTTGAAAAATTATGAAATTGGTTTTAGGAGTTCCTTGTGACCAGAAAAACTTAATAAAAATAAAATGGTAATTAAAATGAACACTTCATTTTTTGACTTTTTTTTTTAATTTTAAAAATGATTAAAAATAATTAAAAATAATTAAAATTCATTAAAATCTCTAAAATCCCAAAAACACTAAAATGTCACATTTTGTCTCCTAAAAATTTAGGAACAATTAAAATAATTTTCCTAATTTCCTAAGTGAAGATATTAATTTTACTAGGCTAAAATGAATATCCACTAATTTTTTTCACTAAAATATTTCTAATAATTAAAATATAAGCCATAAAAATATGAAACTTATTTCTTTAGGTTATTTGGACTTAGAGAGATTTAATAAAAATATAAAATTTAATTTTTCAATTAAATAATAATTTATATTTAATTAATACTCCAAGAATTAAAATAGTTATAATAATTAAATTGAAATTCAAAACGTCATGAAAATTAGTTCAAGTGGTCCACTAATCAAAGTAAACCACCAGTAGTTTTCTTAAAAACAAAAGTTTTATTTTGATTAAGTTATAGAGTTATCTTTGAAAACCCCTATTTTGTATGTAAATAGTTATATAAATTAAATTAAAATTAGAATGATCACATTTTCTCCTCTAATGTTTTAATTAACCCATGAGTGGGGTAACATAAAAATTTCAAATTCATTTGAGTTCAATTTAATGAATTATGAAGTATCAGAACATTAGGGGAAAAATTGTAGTTTTTGAAGATTTCGCCTTAAATAATGTTTAGGCTTAATTATGAAAATAAATGGGCAAGTAGTGATCCTAATTAACATGTCTTAATGATTGAAACATATAGGGATAAGTGGTAGAAACCCATCTCACTTGTGTCATATTAAAGAATAAATTTGCAATTTCACCAATTACTTTAATTTGGAAGATAATCAAAGTTAAATGATCTTGAGTTTAAGGGTATGGTTTTTGGAAGTTGATAGCTCATTGATTTAATACCCTCAGTTGGTGTTTAAATGAAGATCCAGTAATTTAATAAGAATCATGATCACATAAGTTAAACTTTTTTTAAACATACAAATATTCCTATCAATTCTTAAGAGCCTGACAGTGAACTAGGCTTGATTTAAATCCGAATAATGAGGTTTTGAAAAGAAATTCAATCAACTTTAAGACACTTTTAAGACATTCCAAACCTAACTCCAAAACTTAAAATTGTCTAAGTCTTTTTAATAAACCAATTTTCCCTTAGAGGGTCTTCACTTACATAACTTACAAATGAAATGTCAAATAATTACCCCATTCTTAGGGATGGTTAAGACATCAGTGTGCATTTAGTATAAGGGTATGATAGGGAAGAATCACCAGACAACATAATAAGTTTGAATGAACACAAGACATTTCAAAGGATTGTGAGATGTGTGGGGCTCGGCCCCTGGACCCTCCTCATAATTTTTTGGATATTTTAGAGGACGATAAAACTTATTATGCCTTGCTTGAGAAGTCATCTATACACTTAAACAAATAGGACTCACCAAGTTATGATATAGGATAGGTCCATGATGAACATTTTTATAGGCTTTCTTTGCTTTTCCTACAAGCATGTTTTAATTCCCGCAAAATTATATAAATTTGCATTGCAAGGCTAAATTTTGGGTGAAGGAACGGAAAGAATCGGCATGTAAGCTTTTATATTATTGCAATTTACTTGCATTTAACTTTCTGCATTCTATGATTTTCTGCAAAGACAAGATTGCATGTCAAACAATAAGGTCACCTTGCATTTCAAATCTGAAAATTTTAGGATAGCCATAAAATCAAAACTAGAATTAAAATTAAAATGAAGCAAAGATAAAATTTACTGCTAGAACAGTCAAAATATAAGACAACTCAAAATTTAATCATAAACAAAATAAAAGCACAATTAAAACTATCTTAAAATGTCCCTTTGGATAATCAGGAATCCCTCGGAGGAGACAACCTACGGCTGCTAATTAGCTTTCCCACAGTCTGGATGAAAGTATTGAATTAATTTAGTTGAATTTGGTAAATTATTCTGGATTAAGTGAATTCGAAGAAAATGGTGGTACCGAAATGAGGGAACCGTGGGATCCAAACTGGTATTGCCATAATCAACTTAAATATCCCGCATAATAAGACGTTAAGACACCTCAATTTAAAAATTTATAAAACATAATACTTCTCTCATCTCTTCAATTTGATAATTCTAAAACTATGTCTGCTGCGATGATGAGCTTGGAGAATATATAGTGGGCAGCATGGCCATCTTCAACAACAAAATTTTTTATAAATAAATAACAAGCCATAGGACTTCGAGGTAGTTTGCTTTGTGCAACATAAACCCTCACTTTATCTCTTTAAGTCTTTGCACCTCGTGTAATATAAGCCCTAACTCATCTTAGGATTCTGAGGTTTTCATCGGGTATAATATAAACCTTCCTATCTTCCAAGTTATTCACATGATTGGTATCAAGTGGATGTAAGCCCTAAAAAATAAAATTGGCACGTTGAAACACCAGATAAATTTCTTAAATGAGAGCCAGACAATAGGATAGTTTAGGAAATCACCATTCTTGAAGCTATATTTTACCCTAGCCCTCTCTTCCTTTGGATTCCTATAATAATTATTCTATGCTTAAGCCACTCATCTATTGGATTTCCTATTACCACAATACCTTAAAGAACTCTACATTTTCGAAGTCATGAAAATAATATTTCCTGATCTAAATCAAGAGTTTTCTTAGGTGACCTCGTTTATCTAAGATGTAATTAACTATAAGGGCTTGCCTTTATAGAAAACTTAAAGACCCTATATTAATATAAACCATATCTATTTCTTTTATGTTATATGAGGAATTTTTCAGTTAACATAAATAGTTCGCAGACCAAAAAGATGTCATAGACCATTTAGTTTATTTAATCGAGCATCATTATCAAGTGATGTGTTTACTCTTTGGGGTAGATACATGACTTGTGATGAAGTTCTCATTTATCTAAACTTAGCATATATGAGATTAGTTTGATTCCATATTTTCAAAAAATAAAATGGTAATTTTTTCCAAAAATCTATATATATATATATATATATATATATATATATATATATATATATATATATATATATATATATATATATTAAATCTAAACATTCCAGATGACCGACAATTTTCTAGCAACTCCGCTGGGGATAAGTTTCTCTCTTCATTAAGATCAAGAAATGTTATATTCATACATCGGTAATACGTTCATATTCTTCATGAACCAGATTACCAATCTTCTGCTGACATACTTTACCCATTTATTTCTCGAGAAAGTACGATCAACCCTCCTCGATTCCAGGACCTTCTGTTTAATCATTCTTAAATAGATGGGTTCAAGAGTCCTTAGGTTTCTTCTTGATTTTGTGTGAACCTCCAATTGGTGTGTTGGTGAATGAGTTTTGTCGAAGCAATGTGTGTTGTGAAGGGAATCTCAGACAGGGTCTCACACTTTAATTTGTCCTTGTGCCTCCCAAGTTTGATCTTTCTATCGACAAATCAAACCATTATTGCTTAAATCAAAAAACTCCTTTTAATGAATATATGAAAATCAATGACAAAATAAAATACTAAAATTCAAAGAAAATAAAATAAAATTGTGCCCAATTCACAGAATGACCTTTTTGTAATGATTTCACTATGATTTCAAGGTTTCAGCCTCCGTTAACTTTCAGATTTTTTCTTTCGATTTTAACAATGTCGACCCCTATGGTTTCCTTCTCTTACAACTTGTACACCTTCTATGAGGCTTATCTTGTTGCTTCAATGATCCAGTTCGAGTCCAGCTTCAGTAAGTTTGAAGTCGTGCTTGGAAAAGCCCCGTATGTAGTCGTGAAAGTTGCTACCCCCGAAATTCAAGAATGGTCTGCCGAGTTCGACCTGAACTCCCACAAGGACTTCCCTTCTGCTACAAAGGAGAAGGTTACTACCACCCCCGTCAAGTCAGTCATCTATGTGCCTAGGAGAGTTGTTACCCCTAATTTCAAGACACTCGATGGAACAGGAAACCCTCGTCAAAATATAGCACACTTCAGAGCCAGTTGTTGCAACACAAAAGGAAGTGGAGCTCTATTGTTCTAACAGTTCGACAACATATTGTCTGAGATAGCCTTCGACTGATATGCAGAATTACCCAACGGATCAGTGAAGACCTTTGCAAAAATGGAGAAATTGTTTGTGAAAAGATTCACCAGTGCACAACACCACGTTACTATAACAGATCTCATAATGGAGTGACAGAAACCTAATGAGACTCTTATTGACTACATTCTGAGATGGAGAAACTTAAGCATGAAGTGCAAACCTCAGCTACAGGAGCAGCACGTGATTGAGATATTACTCAAGAGTAACCACGGTCTGGCGGCTTTCATGCTTAAGGGTCTTACTATTAAATCCTTCGAGAAGCTACTCAGTAAGGCCAGCAGTTTACAAAAGGAAGTTAAGCATATGGAGCCTGCCAAAAAAATAGAGAAAACGATATCGGTCAAAGCATATGAAAAGAGATCTGGTGTAGTGGCAATGAGCGACAAAGGGAAACAGTCGATGAGGATTCAAGCTGAGTAGTCATGCAGCAGCACAGTAGATCGCCCCAGTACAGTGAGCCTCCGTAGTACAGTCAATCTTAGCAATATGGTCAACCCCTTCTGCAGCAAAATAGTCAGGCTAGTCTACAACAGAAGTCGTACAGGACGGATGGACGACAGGGTCCGATGATTTCAGAAAGGCTACGCAGGAACTATTCTTCAAAGATGATGTCATAGCAAAGATGTTCTAAAACTTGATGAAGAAGCCTGAGTTTAGATTATCTGAGCTGAAGAAGCCAGAAGACATGAATAAGAAGGGCCATCCCCACTTTTGTCCAAAACACAGGATGCTCGGACACACTATAGAAGGATGTTTCAGTTTTAAGGATTGGCTTGAGAAGAACTATAAAGAATGAAATATAATAATCATGAAAGAAATTTTTTGAAAGAACCTGAAAATGGTTCCATAAATATGACTTCGGCCGAGCCATTTTATCTGATAGATCCATATGCTGACAGAGACTGATGGAGCACAGTTTGGACCAAGTCTTCCAAGAAGATACTGGATCAGATACAAATCACCTCAGAGCAAGCCGCCGCATGAAGTATGCCACCTCCCAGACCAAAGAGGAGATTACACTGAAGATATCGATGTAGTAGGAGATCATAAAGAAGGATGCCTTGAACGAGACAAAGATCGATAGTATGAAGGCTAGGATAGGGGCTATCCCATTAGTTTGGTTATCTCACATTTGGGGGAGAAATCCCTCGAATATTTAACTTTGTATAATTTATTTTATAAAAGAGTGGCAATTTTGGCTATGTTCTTACTATCTCTAGTGATGACATAACTAATCACAACCTATCTAACCTCTATTTTGATTCCTTAAGTGATTCTCAAACCATGCTATCTCCGAATGAAAATGTTGACAAAGAAGAAGAAGATATTGACAACACTGGTTACGACAGTTCGAGAAGCTAGGAGCCAGTCCTTGAGTGCAAAGGAATTATGCTTATAATTAGCTTGGACTTTTTGGATACAGAAACAATACCAAAACAATCAGCTACAAAGATAGGAGAACCTCCGGGTCCAGACGAGGAAGAAATAACAGATGTACATTTAAGAAGTGGAAAAATGCTACCTCCAAGGACAGCTCCAGTGGAGAAAGGAAAACCAATAATTATTCAAGAAGAATTGCCTCAAGCAACAGAAGAAGTATAGATTTGAATCGAGATTGAGAATTGAAATAAAATGGATTACAAGGTACTGGCTCATCTTAGGAAGTTGCCGGCCAAACTAAGCAGTTACGACGCTCTGATCCTGTCAAAGGAGATGAGAGAAAAGCTAGTCAAGGCTCTAATTCATCCAGAAATTTGCTTAACTCAATTGGCTAGCTCATCCTCGGATGGAGTTTGTACTTTAAAGGGACAGTCTGGTGTAACCTTCACCGACGAAGACTTGGTACTCGATACTGCCAATCACAAGCGTCCACTTTACATTTTCTTCATTATCGGCAGTTTCGTACTTTCTAGAATGTTAGTAGATCTTGGAGCGTCGCTTAACATAATGAGTCTACGGATGTTAGTTCACTTGGATATTGACACACGAGAGCTCACTACGGATAAGATGATGTTAAAATGATTCAATTATATAGGAGAAAGAGCCCTCATATCTATAACATTACATATGAAAGTTAGAGATCTAATAACAACCACAAAGTATCATGTCATTGATGCAGATACTTCATTCAACATTCTGCTTGGTCGGTCGTGGCTTCATGAGTACAATATGGTCCCGTCATCGCTTCACCAATGCATCAAGTACTAAAAATATGGACAAGAATACTGCATTAAAGGAGACTTACAGTCTTTCTTAATACACGAAGTAGGCATCCAAGAAGATGCTGCTTACTACGCTCCCCCGAAGAAAACAGTACTTTCAAGAGAAAGTGTGCCAAATGAGACTGAAGATTCAGAAAGATCATGAGAATGGGACCATTCAACTCTGCTTCAATGATCTCCTACCACTTCTTTGCGACGAGTTGGTGGAGGTTCTCTTAGCCCACGCATCCAAGGCCAAGGCCGGGAACGCGGGTGAGGGAGAACGCACCAGATTATTGAACGAATGAAGCCAGCGATCAGCATTGACGTAGTAGGAAGCTTCGAGGAAGATGAATTCAGAAAACAAACTGTGATGATAACCCAAAAGAAGCTTCAGTTCAAGATTTCATTGGAGGATAAAGAGAAATGTGTATATGAATCAATGTACAATCAGATTAACCATTATGTGCAAACCATGATCTTAACTCTGATCCTTCCTCAAAAGATCAAGAGTATGGAGGTCAAGAAAGTTCATAATGGTGGTGTTAAACAGATCAAGTTTTTTTGGGCTTCTTCTTCTACTTTTGAACCTTATGTAATTCTCGAGAAAATAGTTCTAGTGAAATAATGAAATTACCTTTTAGTTACATTTCTCCATGCGTATAAAAATTAATTCAACAAGGATATGTGCCAAAGAAAATGCCAAAAGATAAGTTACAATCGTTTGAAAATTTATGGAATGTAAATGGAAAGAAACTCAATTCAAAAGAGGGTCTCAAGTTCAGAATAATTGGACGGTCGATGACTTAAAATTTTGCATGGTTGTTACTAGCAAGTCAGATGAAGATTGCCTCAACATTCAAGAAGACTTTAAATATGCTACAATAGATGATGCTCTGCCTGAATTCAAAGAAGAAATCAAGACTACAGTAGAAGAATTAAAAGAAATCAACCTCGGGACTGAGGAGCAGCCCCGACCCACTTTCATAAGTTCGCTACTCAACAAAGAAGAGTCTGTAGATTTAATCAAGTTATTATCATAATTCAGAGATTGCTTCGCTTGGAGTTACGACGAAATGCAAGGATTACCTCAAGAAGTTGTAGTTCAACGACTTGGAGTAGATCAAAATACAACACCATTAAAATAAGCTCCTAGAAGAATGTGCCTCGATATAAAACAGCAGGTCATAACCAAGGTGAAGAAGTTGATAGACGCTAACTTTGTGCAAGAGGAGCAATACCCTAGGTGGTTAGCTAATTTTGTACCAGTGAAAAAGAAAAATGGAAAAATAAAAGTATGTGTTGAACTTAAGGATTTAAACAAGTCATGTCCAAAGGATGAGTTTCTGTTGCCAATATCAGACTTAATGGTGGACATTACATCGACATATGAGATTTTCTCATTTATGGATCGATCTTCAGATTATAATCAAATCAAAATAGCTCCAGAAGATGCGACACTTACAGCATTCAAAACTCCGACCTGGATTTACTGCTTCACCGTGATGCCATTTGGACTGAAGAACTCTGGAGCAACACACCAAAGAGCGATAACCAAGATATTTGATGACCTCATACACAATCAAGTTAAATCCTGCATGGATGATTTGGTCATCAAGATCAAAATGAAGAATGACCACCTATACGATTTGAGGATCATATTTCAACGATTAAGGCAATACAATCTCAAGATAAATCCCTTAAAGTGTGCCTTTAGCGTTACCTCTGGAGAATTTCTTGGATTCGTTGTCCATGATCAGGGAATTAAAATTGACTTAGATAAGATTAAAGCTATCTTAGAAATGCCTCCTCTCAAAGCCTTGAAGCAATTACGTTCTTTTCAAGAGAAATTGACATATTTGAGATGCTTTATATATAATATGTCAGGGAGGTGTCAACCCTTTTTGAATTTACTTCAAAAGGATGCTAAATTCATCTAAGGAGAGCCATGCCAATGGGATTTCGAAGACATTAAGCGATACCTAACGATAACTCCTCTTTTAGCAGTCTCTATTGATACACCTAAAGTATAAAGTACTTTTATACACATTTTAATACCTATTTTTTATAATATTGCACTTTAATGGAAGGTATTTTGTGTATTTTTCTTACAGGTATGATTAAATGGATGAAAGTGATTAAAGGAGTGAAAAAGGATCAAATTTGGAGCAAAAAGAAAGGTGCAAAATTGATCTATGGTGGCTAAGCACCCAGACCTAGCGCTTATGCGCCAGATCTTTGCAGCTAAGCAATGAGGCCTCGCGCTTAAGCATGACAGTTACTTTAGATAATTTAAATAACTTTTGCGTCATTTTGAAGGGGTGTTTGAGGCATCCTTTGGTACAAGCGTGGGTAACTTCTTATTGGCGCCAAAATTAATTTAGATTACTTATGAAAGGATGAATCTCTTAGAGGATTCATTGAATCTAAATATAATTTGAAGAGAAGCCAAAACACCTATTGGAAGAATATATAAAGAAGACTTGAAGATCAGAAATTTGTTTTGTTGGAGGGCATTTAGTTTATGTTTAGTGTATAGTATAGTACATCAAGTACTACGCCACTCCACTTCACCATTTTCTACTTACTTTAGTATAGTTTGTATTAGGATTAGAATAGAGATTTGGAGTCCTTAGAGTTGAGCGCCACCCTCTAAGGAAGATTGTAAGGAAAAGCAATGTTTTCAAAAGGAACTTCAAGAGTTTGGTGGAGAGGATTTTCAAATAAGTCTTTTTCTTTATTATTAAATTTAGTTTTTAATTAAGACTTCTTGCATTTTCACTTTGATTTCTACTTTTAAACCAAGTTGTGATTGTATTTTCTCCATGAATTCTGAGTAGTTTTGTTTATCTTTTTCCTTAAAATGATGAAGTAATTAAGTTATGGATGGAAGTTGTGTGATGTATAGGAAATCAATGTTGGAAGAATTTGTGAAGATTCAAAAGCTTGCACTTCATTTACTTCTTGATTTAGTCAATTAAGATGTTAATATATGTTGTGAGAACATGTAAGAATCGGTATAGTATTGTCTCAGTCAACAATTGGTAAAACCACATGAGATTATATGGGTGAGAATGTAGTTCATATGATTGAGTGCAAATAAATAGGGAGATATACTTTAATGGGTGTAGAATTAGAGGACTTTAGAGTGACAGGCTAAAGCCCCCAAGTTGATTTAATGTTTTATGTCTTGATATATGATGTTAACCCCCAGGTGGAGGGAGAAGAGGAAACTCTAAAGTGAGAGCTAGTATCTTTCTTGCCTAGCCCATCTTCATGATTACTAAAGCATTAGATTAACCTGTGTTCTTTATAGCATCTCTAATAACGGTAAATAATATAATTGATCATATTTGGCACAACACATTTTAGATACTTCCATAACATAATTCCATGACTTAGCCTCATCACAAGTGACATATCTAAACGAGCATTCCATCACAAGTGACATATCTATTCCGAAGAGTAGACATATTACTTGAAATTGAAGTTCGATTAAATAAACTAGTAATTTATGACATCCGTTTGGTCTGCAAACCAATTTTATAAGACGACAAGTTTCTCTGCTTAATATAAAGGAATTAAGCATGGTTAATATTACCTGGGTTCTTAAAGTTCCCTATAAGGGCAAGCCCCTATAGTTAATTACATCCTAAATGTCCGAAGACACTTAAGAAAACTCTCGATAAAGATCAGTGGTTTCGCTTTCAGGAATTTCAAAGTTTAAGCATTCAAAGGATTTTATTTTGGAATTTCAAAAGGAATTGGATCAAATTTGGAACATTTTATTTTGGGAATCTAATGGAAAAAAAGGTAGGGGATGTCACGGATCCAAGGAGAACTTGGGTGACTTCCCAACAATCCTATTTGTTTCTTGAATTTGGTAGAATTATTTAATGTTGTAATGTTGCAAATTTTTTAATTAGGACTTATACTCATATGATATAATCATACAAATAGCCTGGAAGATGTGAGGGATTATGTCGTACTAAACGACTACCTCGGAGTCCTAAAATGAGTTAGGGCTTAAATTGCATAATGTAATTATGCAAATTCCTAAAGAGATAAAATGAGGATTTATGTTGCACTAGGCAAACTACCTCAAAATCCTATGGATAGTTGTTTAATTTCTAAGGAATGGTTAAGTTGATGAAGACTTTTTTTGCTGTTGAAGATGGTCGTGCTGCCCACTACGCTCGCTCCGAGCTCCTTGTTATTACAAAAGGTTTAGTTTAAAGAAGTGACAATCAGCGAATGAGAGAAGTGTCATGGTTTAGAGGTTGAGTTTCAAATTCAATGTCTTAAGTTTTATTAAGGGAAATCTTAAAGTTGATTAAGCGGAACCGGTTAAGATCTCATGGTTCTGTCATCCCGGCACCACTATTTTCATCGGATTCACTTAGTCCAAATGAATTTGCTAAACTCAACTAATTTAGTTCCACACTTTCATTTAAACTGTGGGAAATCTCGTTAGCAACATGTGGGTTACATCATCTGAGGGATTTCCGATCATTCAATGAGACGTTTTAATTTTAGTTACAATTGAAGGTTTTGTTTTTTTTTTGTTGGTGATTAAATCTGGGTTCGATCATTTTCATAAATTTATAGAATGCAGGAAAATAAAATATTTAATAAATTGCAGAATGTAAATTGCAATAAACTTAAATGTGTACCTGAAGAGTCTTCTCATTTCCATCGACTGCACTTAAAATGCATGTTAGGATATTTAATATTTAAGGACAAGCACCTAGGTAAGGCTAGGGGAAGATTCTGATCATCTACCAACCCTATGATGTCTAAGTTCAGATCCTAGTTGTCCACCAAGTCCTATGACGTCTAGGTTGAAATCCTGGTTGTCTATCAAGTCCTATGAAGTCTAGGTTGAAATCCTAGTTGTTTTTAAGGATGATTTTCTTCATCAAAGAACAATGAAGTCCAATTGTTCTTCTGAAACAACCCATTAGATTGAGGAAGTGCTCGGGTAGAGCCCTGAACATCTTTTCAAAATTTTTGGATTTATCTTGAGTCCAAATGATCTCATTATCTAGTTGAATTAATCATCCAAAATTTGATGGAAGTTTAAATTTGTTTTAATTTTTCTTACTCTGTGAACTTAGATGTTCTAGTTGTCTTATGAGAGAGGTGACATGCCACTTAACATTTTATTTAGAAGTTATGAAATGTAAGTCTTTAAGGTTAGGTTGGTCCATTAGAGAACTCAACCAGTTAGATTAATAGTTTCTTTAAGATGATTTAATTTAATTTTTAAAATTTTTTAAATCAATCATTGAATGTTCTTGAAGGGCTTTAAATTGATTATCATAATTTAAGATATTTCAATGTTTTGATTAATTGAATATCTAACTTAATTGATTATTTAATTGATTGATTATTTAATTTAATTAATTATCTGATTAATTGATTGTCTAACTTAAGATATTTTTAATTCAATTTTTGTTTAATTGAAAAGTTTATTTAAATGTTTTTAAATTATTATTCTTTATTTAATTAGAGAGATTATTTTAATGTTTTAAATTATTATATATTTTTTTATTAAAGAAGTTATTCAAATACCTTAAATTATTTTTAATTGATTAAAGAAATTATGATTATTTTTTTAAAATTAATTTTGGTATTTCAAATTATTATTATTATTATTATTATTTTTATTCACTTATTTTAAAACTATTTTAATTAATTTTAAGTTAAATTTCTATGTTTAAGATTATTACTTATTATTACTTTATCATTATTTCTCTTTAATCACTTTAGATTAATCGGGTTATTTCATTTTAAGCCCTGAGTTAAATAGATTTAATTAAATCATTGGTTAAAGGTTTAGATGAAGGAATGGTCATCTTCCTATATCATACCCCTAATCCTACCATTAATACATGATTAATCTTCCAAATCTTAAGGATTTTAAGTAATTAGTATTTCTTCTTGATATTGATAGTGATTAGTAAGTTTCTACCATTTCATTCCCTAAGTTTCAATCATCCTAGTAAACAATTAAGATCAAATGTTTCCTCTTTACCCTTGGTTAAGCCTAAATGTTAATTAGGGTTAAGGTTCCTTAATTACCCTTATGCCCTATTAGACTTAATCACCCCATAACTTAAAAAATTAAATCCCAATGACTTTGAAACTTTTATATCACCTCTCTCATATCTCAATTAAGACATCAGAGGAGAAAATGTAATTTTTTGTTTTTTTATTTTTTTTAGAAATATTTTTAATGGAAAATTAGGGTTTTCAAAAAAAATTCAATAACTTAATAAATATTAACTATCTATCCTTAATAAAATTATGGGAGGTTTCTACTGACTAGAGGATCACTTGGACCAATTTTGATGATTTTTTGAATTTTAATTTAATTATAATAATTATTTTAATTTTTAGAGTGTTAATTAAATATAAAATATTTTAAAAGTAGAAAATTAAGTTTTATATTTTTTAAAAAATCTCTCTGAGGTCAGGAAACCCAAAGAAGTAAATTTTACATTTTCTTATTTTTATTTGATTTATTAGAATTATTTTAGTGAAAGGTTAAGAAAATTCATTTTTTAAATGTTAAAAATTATCCTAGGCCTTTAAAATTAATATCTTAACTTGGAGACTTAGGAAAAATATTTTGATGGTTCCCAAGTGATTAGGAGACCAAATGTAACATTTTGGTGAATTTTTATATTTTTATGATTTTTATAATTTTTAATTATTAAATATTTAAAAATAATTAAAAATCAAATTTTTATGAAAAATGCAATTTTATTTTTCTTGGACTCCTCTGATCATAGAGAACTTCCCAAAATTAATTTGGTGAATTTTTTAAATGTATTTTGGGTTTTATGAATTTTTTAAAATTCAAAATTGGTATGTTACTTAGGAAATTTATTTAGTGAATTAAATTAATTCCAGTTCACTTAAAAGTTTTTATGGGGGTTCTTCTTATCCTAAAGAACAGTGGAGAATTGATTTCAATTTATTTTGATTTTTAGTTTGTTCTAATTAATTCAAGATTGGTTTTAGCTCAAGTGAGCAACTAGGGTTAAATTTAGTGTTTTAGTTCATGAAATGATTTTTTCTAAGTTCTTCTGGTCAGAGGAAATCTACCCTAATTTTTCTAGAATTTTCAAAGTAATATACTAATTATTGGAATTAAAATACCAAAACTGGCATAAAAACTTGAAAAATATATATCTTGCCATAGGGACCTTCTCTGAATTTGAAAAAATCAGGGAATATTCCTAATGAGAGAGGAAACAAAAGCCCCATAGTCCCAAGCCATGGTGAATTGTGTGTGTGAGTGGAGAATTGATTTAGGGTTTATTGTATTTAATTAATTTAAAAATAAATACTAAGCAAATAATTTTGATTTTACTTCCACATTATTCTCCTCTGTTCACTGAGTGAGAGGGTATTTTTCTTTTAGTTTTTGGATTTTTCTACACAATTTTTAAGTTCAGGGTAATTAAACAAATCAGAAAATCCTGATTTTCTCACTTAACCCAGTCAGCGCTGACTGGATCCTCGGACCCGTCGAAGTGCCATGCGTCTCTTCGCTATTCGGTGCCTCCATCCACGTCAGTCGACACGCTTCCCACTGTATATGAATCATTTGCTCGACCGGTGCGATCCGACTGCCCTCGTTCATTGTCCCCGACTGGTGTGAGATGATGACCGCACACCTTCTAGGGTTATTTTCTCCCTCAATTCTCAACGGATTTTCACAAAATTTTTTTCTACACCAAGATCTAACCTAGCTCTACACATCCATACGGTTGATCAAGCATTAATTTCATGTTTTCTTCATAAAGTCCCAAAACGAGCTTGGTTTGGGTGTTTTTGATTCATTACCTCAATCCAAGAGGGGTGGCCTCGATTAGATGCTTGTGTCATGTTCATTGGGGTCTGGCGAAGCTCCTGTAAGCAGCACTCGAGGTCCCTTTGAGGTTGGTTCAGAAATCCTCCAAAGGGTGGACGGCTTGAGGTGGAAGTCCACTGTGAAGGCCTTGGAGATGGGGGTTTCTCTGGAAAACTTCTTCTCTACCTCTGGCGAAGGTGTGGGAAGAGTTAATTTGATTTCTATAGAGTTTCAAGGGATGTCCTATTTCCGGCTTGAGATTGAGCTCAGAAATTGGGCTCGGGTAGGGGGAATTAGGGCTAGATTTCAGTGGAGCTGGTCTTCTCTGGGTTCAGGGAAGAGTTTTGGTCACTTGGATAGAGGTTTTGTGAGACTTAATTTCAGCCAAACTTTTGGCCATGGAGGTGAGGAGCTTAAATAGGAGGGGCCATGGCCGAGCTCAAGGGAAGTTAGGGATTGGAATCGACTGCCTAGGTCAAGGGAAGAAGAGCCACAGTGACCATTGGGGTTGGGACAACTCAACAAGGCAAATTTTGATTTTTTGGCTCACATGGAGCTCTCAGCCATGGGATTTTCTGGCGAGCCAAGTGGCCAGCCGGCAGGCATGGGTCACCATCTGACTCAGTGGGGTCAGGGTTTGGAGTTGGTGAGCTCAATTGGGTAATGCCATGTGTAAAGGGTTTGATTTAAGTGGAATGGGGGAAGTGGCTCTTTTGGGCTCAATTTGGTCAAGTCATGTAAATGGGCTTGGTGCACCTCCCCAAGGCTTGATTTGGGCTGAAGTGAATCATTTGGTTTAGCTGACTTTAGGTGGTGAGGTCCCTGTCCATGATGAGATGGCTAATCATGGTTTAGAGTGTGACATTAGAGTGGTTAAAAACTTTTTAAACAAGGTTGGAAAGCAGCCCCCTCCATTTGTCATTAATGGTTTGGTAACATGGGAAAGGCCCTCATTGCTTCATGTGGCTCAGGCATGTCTTGTCATTTAGCTTGGAACAAAGTTCTATGGCTCACATTTGGCTTGGGAGCTTGCATGAGAATGGATTTATGACTTTTGGGTGATTTGATGGAAGAATGTCATGAGGTTATTTTTGGTTGATTCAAATGATGAATTTGGAACTTTAGGGAATGATTTTAATCAAACACATGATGAGGAGAATCACATGTGGGCTTTAGAACAAATTTTGGGCTTTTTTCAAATTGATGAAATGGGCTTTTAAAAATGCTTAAGGGATGGGCCTCCAACATGCATGAAGGGTTTTTTTTTTAATTTTTGAAATTGATTATGCCATGACCAAAAGGGATTGAAATTTATTGAAATTGGTTTAGGGCAAGTTGAAATTTGATTTAAATTTGATTTGGGAATTTTCATGGGTCATGGGGTTCAATTTTGAGAAGATTTGGGTTTTTGGGCCAACATTGGGCTTTTTGGTCAAATGGGTTTAGGTTTGGCCCAAAGTGAATTCATGTCTCCATTAAATGTTAAATAAGGTCCAAAATAATGTTAGGAAAGGTTTCCAACAAAATTTGGGTGAAAATTTTGGATTTTGAACAATGAATTTGAAAGTTTTGGCTATGTGACAATTTTATGCCTAAATAGGGATTTTGGTCAAAAATGGGAATTTGAGTGAGACTTTTGTCAAAATTTGGATCCAATAAATGTTGTGTTTGGTGTAGGAATGTGTTATGAAGAGTTTGGAACAAATTTGGAGTGATTTGGAGTTGAATTGGATTTAATTTGAGTATTTCAAGTGTTCGGTAAAATTAGATCAAATTGGGTTAATTTGGGCTAAGGCTGAGCCAATGTTGGGCTAGATGCAAAATTAAGGTTTCAAAATGTTTATGGGGATGTAAAAATTATTTTTCAACATTGGTTGGGTGGAAATTTTAGGATTTGGGTATGTTTGGGTTCATGGACAATTTAGGGCAAACTTGGGAATTTTGGTTTGAGTAAGGTTTGGGTAAAGCTTGGGTTCAAATTTGGGGAACCTTTAATGTTGATTTTTGTTTTTTGGGATGTTAGGAAGATTTTGGAATTTACTTTGGAGAAAATTGAAGGGTTTTGGGTTTGTTTGGGCAGTTTGAATCATGAAGGTTAATTGGGGAAATTTGGATTTTTTGGGGTTTGGATAATTTTAGAAAAAAAAAGCTTGGGATCAAATTGGAGTTAAATTAACAAAAAAATTTGTTTGTGGGAGTTTTATAAATGTTTGTAATTTTATTTCGAGAAAATTGGAATCAATTTGGTTAACATTGGGTTCAATTGGGTTAAGTTTGGGTTTTAAGGGAAAATTTAGACTTTTTTTATCAAATTGGATTAAATTGACAAAATTGAGGTATGTGATAGTTGAAGAAAATGAAGTGGAGAATATTTTGGAATTTTTAAGATTTTTTGAGATTGTTTAGGATTTTCAAAATTTTTGGCTATGAAGGGTATTTTTATAATTTTGGGGGTATTTTGGAATTTTGAGAATTTTATCAAATTTGGGTAAATTTGGTCAAATTAGATAGTAGGGAATAACTTGAAATTATTTTGAAGGGATTTTGGGAAATTTGGGTAATTTTGGGAATTTGGGCACTTTTTAAGGGTAATTGAGTAATTTGAAGGTCTAGGGCCCCGAGAGTCAAAAATTGAAATTTTGGAAAAAATAAAGATTGATTAGATGTGAGTAAAATGAAACCATTTTGGCTGAGTCATGAAGCCATCTTAAGCTCATAAGATCCATGAGAGGACTCATTTAGGCACTCCATATGTTGTTCCTAACCCTCTTAGCCAAGGACTAAGGGATGAGGCCCATCCATATGAGTCTCCTAAAAGATTCAGGAGGTCAGGTTAAGTGTAAGTGATTTCAGGGTTCAAGCATGTGCAACAATGTGGTGTGTGCAAGCTAGACCTCACCAAGACCAGGCCACTCAGGGTTGTCCTAAGGCTTGACCATCCTATAGGAACTCATCCTTATCTTCCTACAAATTGGTCCTAACCTTCCAAGTAATTGGAGGTTGATAACCATCCATGTAGGATTCTAAAGAGAGTTTATATTTGGTTGAATTTCTAAATGGTGGGTTCCATTTCTAGTCTTCTAGAATAGTCAAGGAGAAGTCCTATGGCTAGATCCTAAGCACTAAGAGGAAAGAAAGACCTCAACAAAAATGAGGTCAACAACATGACCTTCTTCAACAACAAAATTCCTTAGAAATAAATAACAAGCCAAAGAACTTTGAGGTAGTTTTCTTAGTGTAACATAAACCCTCACATTATCTCTTTTAGCCTTCGCACCTCGTGCAATATAAGCTCTAACTCATCTTAGGATTCAGAGGCTGTCATTAGGTATGACATAAATCCTCCTATCTTGGGTTATTCACATGATTGGTATAAAGTGGATGTAAGCCCTAAATAATAAATTGGCAGGATAAAACACTAGATAAGCGTCTCAAATTGAAGACAAACGATAGGATAGTTTGGGAAATCACTAAGATTCATCTCGGAACAATGTATTACATTTGGGTTTCTATAATAACTATTCGAAGCTTGAGCCACTCACCTATTAAAATTTCTATTACCACAATACCTTGAAGAACCTTACCTTTTGGAAGTCATGAAAATAATATTTCCTGATTTAAATCAAGAGTTTTTTTAGGTGACCTCGGTTATCTAAGATGTAATTAACCATAGGGGCTTGCCCTTATAGGAAACTTAAAGACCCCATATTAATATAAACCCTGTCTAATTCATTTATGTTAGATGGGAGAATTTGTCGGTCAACATAAATGGTTCATAGACCAAATAGATTTCATAGAACCTTTATTTTATTTAATTGAGCCTCGTTATCAAGTGACGTGTTTACTTTTTGGGGTAGATACATCACTTGTGATGTAGTGCTCGTTTATTTAAACTATTGCATATATATGATCAGTTTGATTTCATATTTTAAAAAATTAAAATGATATTTTCCAAAAATCTATGCATATTTATATAAATTAAATCTAAACATTCAGGCTACTTACATTGTCTCATTCAAAGTTTAGGTGATGTATATGGGGATGTGATTCATATATTTCAAGTTAGTTAGTTGAACTAGAGGAATGCATCTGAGCGCTTGTGTGATAGAAATATTGCTTAGACATAAAGAAAATTTTTATAAGAAGGTGGTGAGACCTAGAATATCACTAGTGCATAATGTTAGCCTTTAGATTAGAGGTTGTTTGGTTGAAAATATGATGGTTTGAATGGTTTTAATAAATCCTACAAATTCAGAATTATCAAATCATGAGGTACGAGCCAAATTCAGACTAAGATTTAGTTTCAAAGACAATAATCCCTCAAAAATTGATTATAAGTTTAACTCACACATGAAACTCGAATTAAAATAAAAACACTCAGATACGAGCTAAAATTTTGGATTGAATTTATTTGCAACCAACATCATCTCAGCTCAAAGTCAAATCGTTTAACATCTTTGTAATGTTAATTCTGTCAAAGATCATTAAACGGTCAAACATCAACTCGTAAATGATTAAGGCGTCTCTTTTTAATAGTTTAAGTCACTGTAGCTACACCTGCCTTCTAAATTTATTTCACATTTTGTCTTTAAGTGAAAAGCCACTCATAAACCAAAACATCCTTCTATCCACAACTTTTAACTGGATTACTTACATACTTCTAAATAGATTTGAGAATGAATTACTTCATACGATGTATGAGTTCTTATTTCTTCCACCAATGTGAAATGTAATTTCCATTTTGACAATGAAAATTTGATTTTCCATTGGAGGAAGAAATGAAAAATCTCCATCATATGAAATAATTCCTCTCAAAATTTGTTTAGAGGCATGAAAGTAATCTCATAAAAGATGTTGTCAAGATGAGAATACTTTGGATCATTGGTTTTATATTTGTAGAGAAAATGTGAAGAAATTATAATCATAAAAGAGTTGGTGTGGCTATAGTGACAAACAATATTAGAGATAAAATATGGATAAATGTTCACCGATTATTGATCTTTTACTGCCCTAACAAGCTTAGTAGCCTATTAATGTCATGATTTCGAAATTAGCTGTTGTTAGCTCAAAATAAAATAGAGTCAAAATTAAAAATAGTCAATTTTTAGCGGTAATTATTATTTAATTTTAAGAAAAAAATTTATGATGATTTATTTGGAATTTCATATGTCTATTTCTAATATTACCTGCAACTGTAGCTACTTCATCCTTATCACGAGTATATTTGTTTAAGATTTTGTTTCCAACTGCAAAGCCAATAATAGAAGTAAACATTCTAGTCCTCACAACTCCTTGAGCGATTGATTGCATACCTGCAAAATATTTTTTTAAAAGAAGATATTTCATATGATGTAAAAATTAATAACTATATCCTCCTTTATGAAGCATAATTTTCATTATCATAATGAAAAACTCACTTAAAAATCTAATTTGTCAGTTTCAAGATGGAAATTGACATCAAAATCTAGTTTCCATTACTGTAGTTCCCATTTTGGAAATACAAATTAGATTTCAAAGTGAAATTTCATTTTGAAACTAAAAAGTCAGATTGTGAAATTAATTTCTATTACGGTAATGGAAATTATACTTTGCACAAGAGGATGTAGTGAAAACTCTTACATTATATGAAATATTTTCTTCTAAGAACATATTTCTAGATATACAGTAAATTGCATATAAAATTTACGGATCAATAATGCTTATATTAATGATTAGCTTTCCATTTAGAGAATAAAATGTGAAAGAATAATACTCTTGCAATGTTTGGTTTAGCTATGGTGACAGAGAATATTGGATCCAAAAATTCAAAAATATTTAGGATAGATTATCAATCGTCGATAGCCCTAATAAAACATTCACTACTACTACATTGTATTGATTATTGCCATATTTGATCACCTTTTATTACAACTTTGCCATTAGATCTACTACAAGTCAGGTCATTTAAAATTTTCGTAAATTTATTTCTGTCGAAGATAATTAATCATCCAAAAATTGATTTGTGGTCCATTAAGATGGCTCCCTCTAATATTGTATGTCACTGTAACTATACTAGCTCTCGCACAGATATATTTGTGTCATATTTTGTCTCCAAGTGAAAAACCAATTATAAACCCAAGCATCCTCATCTCTGCAATTATTAATTAAATTATTCTCAAACATATGAAGAAATTGATGTATGTGTCCTCACTTCATTATCTAATGAGAAATCTAATTTACATTCCCAAAATAGAAATTCACTTCAAACATTATCTTAATATCATGAACAAATGGTTTAAGTGAATTTCTATTTGTGGAATATACATTAGATTTCTCATTGAATGATGAAGTAACACTCTTACATCATATGAAATATTTTATTCTCATAATTTTTTCATAGGTGTGAAATTAATCTATTAAAAGTCATTCACACGAGAATACTTTGGTGAATAAGTGGCTTTACACTTGTAGAGAAAATGTGAATGTAAATATTAATGTAAGGGTCGATGTAGTTACAGTGACAGCTAAGATTAGAGGTAAAAAATGAATAAATGTTCACCAATTGTTAGTCTTCGACAATCTTAATTGCCTCAGTAGGTTATTAATGTTCTGACTTCAATGCTATCTAAAATGTTGACTCCTCTTAAAATGTGTTGATTATTTTCGGGTTTGATCACCTTTTACAAATCGGCCAATAGATCTACTACAATAAATAAATAAAATGTATTCACTTGAATGCACTTTATAATGTGTTGATTATTTTTAGATTTGACACATGGATATTCATACATAGAGATCATGGATGTACAACTTAAACCATTCGAATGAAAAAGGGATCACCTATGTGTTCTTGAATAGTGTCGAGGCATTTTTTGCAGCTTATTCTCAACTCTCAGTTTACCTATTGTATGGTAGTTTCTGGTGTCTATGCTCGAAACACATAAATTGAGCACAGTTAACTTCTGAAGAAGTGCGATATGATATATACCATTAGGGATTTCAGCCAGATTACTAGATTTTGACTTGACATGGGGAGGTTTATCTGAAAACATTTAGCTCTACCCCATCGATGAGTTATGATCATCTATCTGGATTTGACTCAAACAGATTTGAAGAAATGATCCTTGATTGAACAAGAAATAAATACGCAAGTCAAGTCCAGCATTAAGAGGCGCCAAATCCCGTCGCTCATATATTTTATAATTTAATGAATGCTATTCAAATACAACTTTAGGAAGGCTGCACGTCTCACTCTAAGTTATTTGTAGCTCTCAAAATGATGAAAATCAAAACAGAATATCCCTTGCTATGAGAGTTCTTCAATCAGTTTGCAAGCATGTTGAAGAAGACTAATCCATCTGAAAATTTAGTCCCTGAAGATTTATAGAGGTTGAAAAACTTGGTCTTTATGTTAGGATTTAAAGTAGAGAATACTAATTATTATGTAAACATATGTATGATATATTACAAGAGTATCTTAATGGAGATTCAATACTGATTTTGTAGTTCTTCTATAATCAAACCTCAGAGCAGAAACGTTAGGAGACCGAAGGATGTTCCATTCAAGCGGCCTTTTATTCACCACTTATTTCACGCCTACAGAGACTATACAGTTGAATGTGTACGGGTCCACATATGATGTAGCATCAAAGCATAATAGAAGAAAACAACTCATCGAGTCATCAAGTAGACGGGGAGCCGTGGAAATATGTTGATCGCTCATATCCTGAGTTTGTTATAAGGGCACATAACGTGATGCTTGATTTACCCCCCTTTCTTCTTCCTGGCATTGATAATATTCGGTCCAAGTAACCCTAAAGGGAGGATTGAAATATATTTTCTTTCTCTGATAGATGAGCTGCATTGAGAAATAGGTGTCATGACGTACGACATCTCCATGAAGCATAACTTCATAATGAAAGCAGCATTAATGTGTACAATATGTGATTTATCTGCGTATGGAATGTTATCTGGGTGGAGCACCACAATAAAGTTAGCATATTTGTATTGCATGAATTCATCTAAGGCATACTTGCCACCAACCCCGCTTCTGCCCCCACCCCTGTCACTGACCCTACCTCTGCCTCCTCCGCACCCACCTCCACTCTCACCATTGAAAAATATATATTTATTTTAAAAAATATTTTTTTATATATTTTTCATTAATTCTTCTGAGTCCAGAGAACTCAAAGATATAAATTTCGTATTTTTTTTTATTTTATTTATTGTAACTATTTTAAGCAAAAATTAGAGAAAATACATTTTTGAGCCATTAAAATATATAACTATATTTATAAAATTAGAAAAAATATTTTTAATGGTCCCAAATGACTAGAGAGTAATTTGTGACATTTTGGTATATTTTTTTTATTTTTATGATTTTCCATTAATTTTAATTATTTAAAAATTATAAAATAGCTTTAAAATAGCATATTTATTTTAACCTCAATTTTATTTTTCCTAGGTTCCCATAGATACAAGGAACGCTCCAAATAAAATTTTGAATTTTTTTTTATTTTTATTTTATTTTATAAAAGTATTTTAAGCAAAAATACATATTTACTCATAAAATTGATTTCTATATCAAAAACATTTTTTAATGACCTTGAGATTTTTATAAGAGCCTTATGAAGTGGTGAGCTTTAATTTAGCTCAATTTGAAGATCATTTGAATTATTTTGTATTTTTCTAATTTTTGGTATTTTTATTAGTTTTAAAATAGAAAAAGATGTTTTAAATCTTTAAAATTCCATCTTTATTTGTCCTAAGTTCCTCTAACCACGGTGAACCTACCAATACCATTTTTATAATTTTCTAATTTATATTCTATTTATTATAATTATTTTAAATGGAAAATAGTGATTTATCTTGAAAATTAAGGTTTCTTGTGTCAGAGATGCTTTATAACTTATAAAAAATCAGAGAACATCCCTAAACATGAGAGGAATGAATCCCCAAAAGTTCACATTTTTCTGATCATTATTTAATTATAAATAAGTAAAAAAAATTCTGAGTATTTAATTAATTAAAAATAAATAAAAAAAAAAGAAAATTTTAATTTTTAGTCCATAATTTTCTTCTCTGTTCACTAAGCATTAGTTATTTTTATTTTATTTTTATCATTTATTAAAATAAGTTATGATTTTTTTAAAGTTTCTATAATTAAATAATCAGAAAATAGCCATTTTCTAGTTATCTACGTCGGCACCACGCAATCCTGGTACGCTCTGACCTTCCCACGCGGTCGTCTCCCATTTGGTTCCGCCATCCGCGTCAGCTGCCACGCGGCCCTGTGTTAACGGTTCATCCTTCCGTTTGATGCAAATTGGTTCGTTCATCTGATACACGCGCGATCGAACGGCTCCTGACCTTCATCCCCAACTAGTGTAATCCTGAGCCACTCATTTTCTAACCCTAATTTCTCCTTAGATGCTCAACTAAATTGCAAGGGATTTGTTTTTAAAGCTTCATCTACTCGAGGTGAACCTATTTATACAGTTGATCAAGTATAAAATACAAGTTTGTTTCTCAAAGGCTCAAATCGAGCCCAAAAATGGAGAAAATGGTCTATACCTTGGTCTAAGAGGTGAGGTCTCCATCGAATGCTTGCAGAAGCTTCAGTGGAGTCTAACAAAGGTGCCTGAAGTGTCAATTTTCAATGGGAAAGGGTCTGAGTAAAACTTCTTCCTACATGTGGTGCAGCTTAAGCAGAAGTCTATTGTAGAGAGCCTAATTGATGGGGATTTTAATGATGAGCTTCTTCTCATACTCTGTTGAAGCTCAAGAGCACTTCAGTTTAAGGATTGGTGGAGTTTTATGGGGTGGCAGTGAAAATGTCCTATTTTTTAACTTTGAAATTAGCTAAGACGGGAGAATGAGGCTGGAAAATGGTGAGCATGAGCTTCTCGAGGCTGTGGGAAGATCTGGGAGAACTTTGTCAGAGTTTCCTTAAGGTTTTAGTACACTTCATTGTTTGGCCGTGAGGGGTGCTCCTTTTATAGAGGAAGCCATGGCTTTCATCAGAGCAAGTCATTGTGGCAGGGGTGCCGCTTAGGTGAAGGGAAGAGGAGCTTCAGTGACCAATGGTTTTGGTCGTTTGGTTTTTCTTGGGCTAAGTGTTTTATGGTGGCTAGGGTGGCTGTCCGGCCAGGGTTAGGTCACCACCAAGTTCAGGTGAGCCAGGGAGGCTGATTGGTCAAGTCAATTTGGTTCAACGGTGGCTCCAAGTGGAAATTCAAAGTAGAATCGAGGTTTTGGCTAAGTTGGCTAGACTTGGTTTTTACCCCTTGGTCAAGAGGCTTGGTCCATGGCCAAGGTAGTTAGGGTTGATCTTAAGACGCCCAAGCAGATTTGGGTTGAGTCAAATGGCTGGCTTGGAGAAATCAAGGTTTAAATGTTTCATAAATGAGGTAAAGCCAAATGAAGGAGGAAAAGGGAGAGGTCACCTCCACTAGTCAAATTTGTAAAATTTGACTTTATGAGGCCCATGAATGGCTTCATGAGTCATGACATGCTATGCATAATGCCATGGATAACTTTCATGCAAAAGGAATTTTTAAATTTTATGAGTTTAAAGTGAAAAAGGTCGATATGCCCAATTTGGATAAAGCTTGATGTATCTGCATAATGTGCTTCATGTGATTCCATGGTGGCATGATTTTAATTGTCATGGGATGATAACGGAGGGATTTTATCATGTGGTCTTTGATTTGGTCTTTTAAATTTAATGTCATGGGCTTTTAAAATTATTTATGCAAATGGGCTTTTAAATGTTACGTGAAGGATTTAAATTTTGGAATTAATCATGGGCTAATTAAATGAGCTTGAATTTGATTGAAATTGAGTTTAGGCATGGGGGAGTGTAATGTGGATTTGAAATTTGAGGAATTGAATTGGTCATGGAGCTCAATTTTGGGAATTTTAGATTTTGGGTCAATTTAGGGCTAGTGAGTTTGATCTTGAAATTAGGGTTTGGAATTGGGCTTAATTGGGCTTGGATTTAGTTTCAATTGGATATGAATATAATGAATTTGGGTTTAGGTTTGGAATTGGAGAAACTTGAAATTAATTTGGTGGAAATTGGGGTTGATTTAGGGATTTTAGGCCTTTCGGGGCAATTTGAGAATTTTGGTCAACTTGGTGGATTCGACAGAATTTGAAGATGTTGGGTGGTTCAAATTGATTTTGGGACATTTGTAATGAATTTGGAGATTTTGGGAATTTTTGGGCATAAAGGGCATTTTGGTTATTTTTTACAAATTGGGGGTATTTTGGAAATTTTGAGAATTTTGCGGTGTTTTGAGCAATTTAAGTGGCTTGGAATAGTTTCAAATGATTTTTGGAGAGAATTTGACAATTTGTGTAATTTTTTGGAAAATTAGGGTTCCATGGGCATTTTGTTAATTTTGGGGAAGTTAGGGGTAAAAGGTCCAAATAAATTTTTTGTGGAATTGGGTTCGATGAAGATGTTAATTATAATGCCAGCCTTTTGGGTGCCACAAGACCAAGGGGAATCCCATTTTGGATCCTACATGTGTTGGTCCCAGCCATCTTAGCCAAATGGTTGAGGGTTGGGGGACCACCCACATGAGTTTCCTAAAGAGTGGGGAATCAAGTTAAGCAGGGTTAGTCTTAGGATTCTATGTTGTGAATGCAATCATGGCGAGGTGTGAGTGACAGTGTGTGAAAAACTGACCAAGACCGCACCACCCAAGGCTAACCCTAAGGCCAAGTAATTTTATGGGAACCACTCTTGAGCTCTCTCATGTTTGGTTCTATCCTTTTAAGTGCTAGAGGTTAGAACCAAACATATGGAACTCCAAGAAGAGAAAAGGGGTGTAATGGAATTTCTAATTAGGTGGGGCTCCATCACTAGTCTTCTAGGATAGTCAACAGGAAAATCCTATGGTTAGATCCTAGGTTCTTAAAGAAGAGAGACTAGACCTCAACAAAAGTGAGGTCAACAGTTGGGAGTTTTATGATGTGTGATAATGTCTGTACGCCATGAAAGTTAAATTTGGGAGCTGTGTGAGCTGTGATAATGTTTGTAGGCCGCAATGACCAGAGTTGAGAGCCTCATTAATTGTCATTACACAGTAAGTCGCATTGGCTTAAGTTAGGAGCTTCATGAGCTATGTGTTGTGAGTTGTGTAAGCTATAGTTGGCCATGTATTTTTTAATGATGGGTTGTAGGGAAGGAAAGAGCTTCAAAAGTCTGAATAAAGTCACTATATTCTAGGTATGGCGGTTGAAATCAGTTATGGTAGGGTGCATTATTACACAATATTTAAGAGGCATATTTGCACTGTATGCGAGGCACATCATTACACCATATTCGAGGTGAGTTTAAGCACCAACTTCAAGATGCATTTCTATGTAGGATGCTTGGTTTCACTTTAAGGCTGGTCATTACTCTGCATGGTTCTTTGTTACTCTACAGCGTATGTCGTGACTCTGTAAGGAGCTTTGTAGTAACGAGCAAGGGTTGGCCAACAGTGGTCGATGGTAATTGGTGAGAGGTGGTGATTGGTGGTTGACAAGTGCAAAAGTGGGTGGCGTTTGCTAGACCTTTGGTGTAGAATGTTGAAGCTCATTTTTTTTGTCCTCTAAGCTATGGGCTTCCTCCAATTCAAGATCTAGCTTCCCTTTTATGAAACTGGTAGGGCTCTATTTTATAGAGTTTAAGAGAGACCTCCCTACAAATAAGAAATTAATCTAGACCACTCAATCGAACGACCTTGAGAGATTTAATCAATTAGATGACAATTTATATACATTTAAGGGTTTGTTTGGGACAACTTTCTATCTGTTTTGCTTTTTAGACCGCTGCCACAATTCTGTTTGGGGAACTGAATTCTTGTTGTTTTTTAGAAACATCTATGGTAGAAAGCTATTTTATTCAACATGAACTGTTAAAGTGTGGTGGCTGCCAAAAAGCTACTATATGACTTTTTAAAAATAAAATGTTTTTGTAATAGTCACAATATCTTTTTGAAAAGTTGTCTCTTTTGTAGCAGCTTCACAACTACTTATTCAAACTACTACAACTGCCCCAAAAAGATCATAAGTTTCTTCGCTACGTCAAAATTGAGTGATATCGGGCTCGTTGGATTCGTCTAATGGAGATCGTCAATTCAATTATAAGCTTGTCAATTTTGAATTCATTTGGCCTTCTTATTAGGCACAATAAACTTTCAAAAATGGCTTAACTTCTTGATATGGACTTGATTTGACTTAGATTGAACCAACTTTGGTGTCATTTGTTTGTCTCGTCGAGCTAGCGAGTTTGACAGCAAGTTTGTTGAAATTGAAGTTCTGAATGATCTTTATTTGAAGATTAAATGTTCATTGCTAAAAAAAATACATGGTGATTAATGTCAGGGTTCGAGATCCATGTTCAATGATGAAAATTTATATATACATTTTTTTGGGAAAAGAGTAACTCGTGGCTCTCTACGTATTAATATAAAGAGTGAGTATAAAATTTGGGAGGGGAGGTGAATCCCTTAATCTAGAAAAACAAAAAAGTACAATTAACATACCCCTAAGGGTTTCACCTCCCCACAGTACAACTCACACAAAAAAGATTCAAAGAAAAAGAAGATTTACATGTATATATATAAATAAATGTATATATATATATATATATATATATATATATATATATATATATATATATATATATATTAACAAACTTTCATTATCTGATAAGGATCTCAAGGCCTATATATTATAATAATTTAAAAAATTAATTAAGAAATGAAAATTTTCTATACTAAATATTAAAAGGTTTAAATTTATGTGGAACGTAGGAATGAAGAAAAGGAACGCCAAGTACGACGAAAGAAAAAAAGAAAAGACAGAAAAAATGTACCAACAAAGAATTTGAGAGTTTTTAGATATGAGATTGATGGACTTCATCAAAGTTAAGTTCATACTAAAGTAAAATAAATATTATTGCTTCGTCAAAGTGTACATTGGTTGTATCCTAATGATTATCACTGATGTCAAAATTTGCAGGCTAAACGGGATTCAAACTCTGCAAGTCCACCTTTGCATGCTTCGTGTTGATGTATCTAACTTTAGGATTTGGCGTGCTAGAGTTACACTAATTTTATCATGCCGCTTAAGCAATACAAAATAGGCTGAGATCGTGCTCTGTATGATATTGAATTTGAATTTAGAATGTTATTGTTTAATCGATTTTTTGATGACAGAACTATAATTAACACACTTTAGTGTCATAAATTTATATTAGAACTAATTTATTTAACTTATTAAAGTTAAATAAAAAAATATTTTTAATGTGATGTTGGGTATTTAAGTATTATGCATGCAAATTTGAAATTTTAAAGTCATATATAAATGTATAAGAATTGTTTGATATGTATATAAATGCCCCTGGAAAGAGAAATTCCTATTTGCAAACGATTAGTTACAGATGCAGAAGAATTTTTTTCCATGAAAAATATTCTTTTACAGTATGATACTTTATATATATATATATATATATATATATATATATATATATATATATATATATATATATACCACCCAATTCATATGTACTTAAACATATCTAACACCTAAAATATAACCTTTATATTTATTCCCCCTCGAATCTTTCATCACATAAAAACTATCAATTTTAAATTTAAAAAACTAAAATACATATTTTCATGCATAGATAAACGCATAAGAATTTAGTGATATGAATGACAATTTTTCTAAATTTGTTTTGCTGTGCGAGCTACGCTAGCTCTTTGTTTATGACTTGTAGCCATATCAACGAATTTTTATTCGGTCCGGACCGCGTACGCAGCGCTGCGTCCGGTAGCCATTAAAAACGCGCCACGTCGGCATTTGAAAAAAATACGCGCCACGTCGGCATTTGAAAAAAATAGCTTTTCTATCTCCATTCTGCCGACCCGACCCGACCCGAGGTGAAAAGTGACGAAATTTTTGCCGCTTTATTTCCCCGCCAAATCATAAAGGCATTTTTTGTCTCCATTATCTTTAAGATTCCGACATTTAGGGTTTTCAGCTCACCTACCTTGTCGTGGAGCTGAGGAGCAGAAATTTGAATTTTGATTTTAACCTAAAGCTAAAGAATGCTACCGTTTGCAGAAAAAACTACCGATCAAGTCGACAATGAGTTCGAATCTCAAAATATATTGGACGAACAAGATTCTCAGCTTAGTTTAGCTGCGATAGAAGAAATCCCTCAGGTTGGTAAATTTAGTTGTATGCAATGTTTTATTGGTGTTTCACTGTTTTTAAGTTTTATTAAGGTAGTATGCCAGTAGATTCGGAAGAACAAAGTCGAGTGATCTTTCTTAAAGAGCCATGATATTTTTTTGGTATTATTATGGTTGTATTCAGGTAGTTTCAGGAAAGTATATATGCCAAAGTTTTCTTTCAGCGGTACGTGGTGATATTTTGGTAGTTTTGTCGTGGTATTCTGATAGTTTCTTAAGAGTAACTTAAGTTGGCTTCAGATTTTGGCAATTTGAAGGTAGTATTCTAGTAGTTTGGTGGAGGGTGCGTTTCTTTGTTATTATATTTATTAAAACGCTGGATTAGTACCCTCAAATTACCTAAATAAAACTTAATAAAATTTGTTCTATTTACTGTTTTATTACGGTAGTATGCCCGTAGTTTCAAAAGAGTAACGTCGAGTTTTCTTTCATAGTGGGACATGATGGTATTATGGTAATATTATGGGTGTATCGAGGTAGTTTGAGAAAAGTATATTTGTTAATTTTTTTTTAGCGTTACGTGGTGTTAATTTGGGAATTTTGTGGTGGTATTAAGGCGGTTTCTTAAGAGTAACTTTGCTTCGATTTAGTTGTGGTTTTATTTAGGTAATTTGAAGGCGAGTACTCCACTAGTTTGGGTGTATTATTCGTGATAAAACCCGAAAAACACCAATGCTTTTATAGTTATTATTATGGTGTTACTTGTGGTGCTATCATGATATTATTTTTGTATTATTGGTTGTTAAGTATAGTGATACCGACATTCAAATCTATTTTCAATTGCGGATACCCGAGAGACGAGTGCTTCCAATGATCACGAGTGCTTCCAATGATCACGGCGCTTCCAATGATCCACTTGTAAACATGTTGCTTCAAGTCGTTATCAATAATGAGAAGGAGGCACATGAAAAATATTGTGCCTATGCACACATTGTTGGATTTATCGTGCGAAAGGACCACATTGGTTATTGGCCGAATTCGAGGAGGATCAAGACAAGGGAGTTTGTTTGTGGTAAGGTCGGTATGAAGAGAGAATTGAAGGACAATGTATCGGTGAGGTACGAGCGAGCGGATACGAGGACCGGTTGTCTCCGCCATGATCCGATATGCCGTTGATGTCCGAGGAACCGGTCGGTAAAGAAATTCATAGAAAGTCATAACCATCCGTTGGCGAATGTTGGCGACACTCACCTATTGCGTTCGAGCGAGAAAGATGAGTGACATCGGTGCGGATGTCCTCGGATCGATGTCAAAAGCAGGGATTAGAACCACCGATGCGTTTAGCTTCCTAGCCACAGAAGTTGGTGGAGTGGAGAACCTAGACTGTACGAAGAGGGATGCATATAATCTCTTACAAAGAGAGAGAAGATTACACATTGAACTTGGGGATGCTAATTCCTTACTACAACTATTCACTGCACGGCAAGCCGAGGATCCAATGTTTGCGTGGGACGTCCAAATTGATGAGTCAGGCAGTTTGTTGAATTTCTTATGGAGTGATGGGATGTCCAGACTCGATTATGATTGCTTTGGTGATGTCATAATATTTGACACAAGCTATAGATCGAATAAATACAACCTATGTTGTGCGCCGATTGTCGGTGTGAACCACCATTGGCGGAATGTGCTTTTTGCGATTGGCTTTTTGTCGGATGAAACGATCGAGTCCTTCAAGTGGTTATTCAAAGCCCTTATCCGTATAATGAATAACAAGCACCCAATCACAATATTCACTGACCAAGATCAAGCAATGAGTAGAGCAATCCAAGAGTGCTTGCCGCACACTAGACATAGATTATGTCAATGGCATATATACAAAAAATTATCTTCAAAAGTGCATTGTGGTTCGGGGAAAAACAAGATAAGTACACGATCTCTTTTGTAAATGCATGCGTAGATGTGACTCGAAGTCGAATTCGAAGAAACTTGGGGCGAAATGATTGAGATAGGAGAACTTCGGGAAAATGTATGGTTGGATGAATTGTATAATATAAGGCATCGCCGGTCAACGACATTCAATAAAGACATTTTCGGAATGGGGATCCTATCTACGCGAAGGAGTGAGTCGACTAATAACATCTGTCATAGTTTCTGCAAGCCAACAAGCACGGTAACTGAATGTTTTATGGCCCTTGAACATATTGCTAAAACTTGGCGAAGAAATGAGAAGGATGAAGATTTCCGATGCGAGCAATCTGCTATTGTCCCTGCAGTAAAATGCAGCCCTGTTCTGAGGCAGGTTGCTTTACTTTACACGCGGAATTTATACTCGAAGTTTGAGTCAGAGTTTCTTCATGGTTTGGGTGGACTTGCTTTGGAAGGATTTGCCAACAATGATTCAGAATTTCACATAAGAACCTTCGATAATAGAGACACAGACAAATACTGGATTGTGAAACTAGACAGAGCTAATTTGGATATCGTGTGCAGTTGTAAAAAATTTGAAATGATGGGGTTACTGTGTGCTCACGCTCTAAGGGTTCTTCGACATGATAACGTGTACAAAATTTACGAGAAACACATATTACTTCGATGGTGTACACATGCAAAAAGGGACATATACAAAAGTTTGGAATATCAACATCTTAAGGGGTCTCAAATGTTGCCAATCGTCTCAAGTGGTCTTATATATCGCACACATGTTCATAAATTAGCGTACCAGATAAGTACAAGAACGCAAGGCCATGAAGTTGCTTGAGAAGTTTGTGCTTAGATACACTAAAAAAACTAACACTCGACGCTCAATGAAATATTACATGGGAGAGAACCCCAACAAAAGGCAAAAACAACTAAGAAGAAGACCCCATGTAAAGAGAGAAATGCGAATGACCCGATAAAGGTGCGTCCTAAAGGGATATCTAATTCAAGATTAAAAGGATATTGGGAAAAAAATATGAAATGAAAAAGTAAGTTTAGTTTGCTGAAATATTTTTTATTTCTAAAACTTATACTGTCTCCGTCATAAAGTGTCAAATTTTATGTAGGAACGGATAAAGATGTCGGTCCAAGTGATGCTACAGTTTTCCAAAACGACGCAAACTGGTTTGGAACGTCGGCTCCCTTAAGTCGGAGTAAATTATAATGTGGACGAGGCTATTTATTTACTATTCGATACTGCGATGTTTAAAATTTTTTTATTCATATTACTCAGAGACTGCATCCATCACAAGAGACAGAGACATACACAAGCATGCTTAATGAATCCGGACGATGAATTCTAGATCGCTAAAGAATTGTTCTACCGATGCTAATGAACATATAGGATAATTTGTTTGAACATAGTTTTTGATTTTATTGAATGACGTACGCATTGCTGATGGTTGATTTATTGAGTTACCTTTTTTTGGTCTCCTTGTGTTTTACCCTTTAAGTTGTGTTTTTTATCCCCAATTCGTTGCATCATTGTATTAATCACGGATAATACGATCGAAAAACCATCTGTAATATTACTTAAATACAAGCTGTGCTGAGGCATGATTGGGTAGAAAGCCGTTGTATTGGAATATTCCTTGTTTTATTCGTGGACAACGCCGGTTGTATTTGAATATTCCGCGTTTTACTCCAACTCGTCGACACTACGACCCGAACACAACGCCGATATCATCCCAATACAACGAGATAACTCGCACATCGATCTATCATTGATCTCCATTTATATTGTGAAAATATCGAGAATTTTTGAGATCTGTATTCGCAAACTGTTTCGAAGAAACAGTCCAACGTGTTCAGTCTTTTTTGTAATTGAAAAAAATTTACATACTTACGTAATACTTAAAAGTTTATAATCAAGGAAATAATTTTTAGATAAAATTGCACAATTATTAAAATTTTAAAATCACAACCATCTTAAATTTAATAACACATAATACACTCTAAAAACGATCGGAATATTACTTAGATACAACCGCGCTGAGGCATGATTGGGTAGAAAGCCGTTGTATTGGAATATTCCTTGTTTTATTCGTGGACAACGCCGGTTGTATTGGAATATTCCGCGTTTTACTCCAACTCGTCAGCACTACGACCCGAACACAACGCCGATATCATCCCAATACAGCAGAGATAACTCGCACATCGATCTGTCATTGATCTCCATTTACATTGTGAAAATATCAGGGAATTTTTTGAGCTGTATTCGGCAAACTGTTTCGAAGAAACGATCCAACGAGTTCGATCTTTTTTTGTAATTGAAAAAAATTTACATACTTACGTAATACTTAAAAGTTTATAATCAAGGAAATAATTTTTAGATAAAATTGCACAATTATTAAAATTGTAAAATCACAACCAGCTTATATTTAATAACATATAATACACTCTAAAAACGATCGGAATATTACTTAGATACAACCGCGCCGAGGCATGATTGGGTAGAAAGCCGTTGTATTGGAATATTCCTTGTTTTATTCGTGGACAACGCCGGTTGTATTGGAATATTCCGCGTTTTACTCCAACTCGTCGACACTACAACCCGAACACAACGCCGATATCATCCCAATACAGACAGAGATAACTCGCACATCGATCCGTCATCGATCTCCATTTACATTGTGAAAATATCAAAGAAAATTTACATACTTACGTTGTACTTAAAAGTTTATATCAAAGAAATAAATTTTAGATAAAATTGCACAATTATTAAATTTTTAATATCATCCCAATACACCGTAGATCACTCGCACAACGATTTATCATTGCTCTCGATTGGATCGTGGATATATCGGGGATTTTTTCGAGTTGTATTCAAGCAAACCGTTTCGAAGGATCGATCCAACATATCCAAGTCTTCTTTTGTAATTGAAACGATTTATGCACTAACGTAATACTTAAAAGTTTACAATAAGGGAAATAATATTTAGATAAAATTGCATAATTATCAAAATTTTATTATTACAAATTGGGTAATTCTAATACCAGATAGTACACTCTCAAAACGATGGGAATATTACTAGGATACAACCACGCTCGTTCATGATTGGAGGTAAAGCGGTTGTATTGGAATATTCCGCGTTTTACTCCAACTCGTCGGCACTACGAACGTAATACAACGGAGATATAATCCCAATACACCACGTGAAAAATCGCACGTCGATTTATCATTGATCTCGATTGGATCTTGGATATATCGGGGAATTTTTTGAGTTGTATTCGGCGAACGGTTTCGAAGGAGAAGTCCAACATGTTCGGTCTTCTTTGTAATTGAAACGATTTATACACTAACGCAATACTTAAAATTTACGAATTGCGTAATTCTAATACTTAGATAAGTACACTCTAAAAACGATGGTAATATTACTTAGGACACAACCACGATAGGGCATGATTAGATTAGATCAAAAGTTTACAATTTGAGCCCACGACTACATCATATTGATAAAAAACTCATATTGAAAAACAATACATATTCATGACTCCATTTGCAAAGATCACTGCAGAATCTTCTTTCCACGAGGTCTTCACTTAGCCATCTATTATCAGCTTCCAAAGTTGGTTTTCCACATAACAAATTGTTGCAATGAATAAATGGTAGAACAGACCATTTTTTCCAACTCATTTTATGGAAGATTCTTGAAACCATTTCTCGACACTGATGTACTTTATTCGATATCTCGTTCAAAAGATCGATCCCATGCGCGCGAGATGTCTCTTCACGTAGCAACACTAACCCCGCGGTATATTTGGAAAAAAGATGCCCTTGACTTGCAGCTATCAGGAGATAATGTAAACCAATCTCAATTCTTTCTTGAATCCACATCTCCTCCTAAAATATTGAGATATTTATGCTGATGAACATTGCTTTATAATACATATATAAAGTATAAATGAATATTGAGAATTGTATTATTAAAATGTTAAAAATATTTATCGCTTACCAATCCAAGCAAGAAGAGAGCATTACTATTTTCGCTATCAGCACAACTCTGAAGAAATCTTAAATATCCTTGCTTGTCGTGCCAATTCATGCCCTGATCTCCAAAGACCATGTATTTTCCTACCCTTTTTGATGAAGATGTTGCATGAAATTTTTTACCTATAAAGAGACCAATATTTTGATTAATTATATCATAGTTACATGATTGAAAGAGGTATGGCAAATTAGTAAAAATGATAATTCCATAATAAATTATACTCACGTTTTCCGAAAATTTCTAATATCTCTGATAGGTGATGGAGAGACAGAGATCATTTTCAGCGATATTTCCTCCAAAAGGTGAGTCGGTAGTGAATAAATGCGAGGCTCCTTGTTGTTTAGAAAATGAAGACAAAAATTATAAGGTTAATGTAGAATCGCAACAAAATAACAATGTAATATATAGCCGTTGAATTGTAGGGCGGCTTATCCGGATATCACCCAAAAGAGGAAAGCTTTCTTATAGAGTAGGCTTCTAAAAGAGGAAAGATTGCGATAAATTAAGAGTTTATTTCTAAAAGAGGAAGGATTGTATGGCGGCTTATCCAGGATTGTACTTCGGTATTGTTCGGAGTTTAAGTATAACAATCGTTATCTCCTAATAAAAATACGAATGTAGATTAAGACTATTACCTCGACGAACCGTCATGCGGTGACCATTTCTTCGCTAGTCCCCTTCTTTTTTTTGGTCTTCGATTCCATCGTATCTTCTAATGTTCTTCTCTACTCGATTAGAAAACGCAATACTACGAAAATCTAAAAATTTAAATTTTTGAGGGCTATTAAATGCGTAGCGGGCAAAGTACTCGAGACGTTTCGTTTCCGAGTTGTATTTCCAGGCATTGGAGCGGTATAAATGCGTAGCTTTCCTCGGGCAAAGTACTCGAGACGTTTCGTTTCCGGTTGTATTTCTAGGCATTGGAGCGGTATAAGTGCGTAGCTTTCCTCCGGCAAAGTACTCGAGACGTTTCGTTTCCGGTTGTATTTCGTCGGCATTGGAGCGAGTATTAGGTGCGTAGCTTTCCTCGGCGAGTGGCGCGGAATTTAATTTAAAAATACACTTTTTTCTTTATTCAAAAGAGTATATTTAATAAAAAAAAATGTATTATAAATATTTAATATAAAAAAACTCTTTTTTTGGATCTTATTCAATAACAAAGCAAGACGAGTTGGAGGAACACGACGAATATTCCAATACAACCGGCGTTGTCCATGAATAAAACAAGGAATATTCCAATAAAGCTGCTTTAACTCCAAACATGGCCGAACGCGGTTGTATCTAAGTAATATTCCGATCGTTTTTAGAGTGTATTATGTGTTATTAAATTTACGCTCAATTCGTATTCGGCAAAATGTTTCGAAGATACGATCCACCGTATTCGGTATTTTTTGTAATATATAACATTTACATACTTACGTAATACTTAAGAGTTTATAAGAAACGAAATAATTTTTAGATAAGATTGCATAATTATTAAAATTTTAATATTACAATCAGCTTAAATTTAATAACACATACTACACTCTAAAAACGATGGAAATATTACTTAGATACAACCGCGCTCGGCCATGATCGGAGAGTAAAGCGGTTGTATCAGAATATTCCTCGTTTTATTCCTGGACAACGCCGGTTGTATCGGAATATTCCGCGTGTTCCTCCAACTCGTCGGCACTACTAACCCGAATACGACGCCGATATCATCCCTATACACCGAAATAAATAAGCGATCTTGTAGATGTATTGTAGTATTTTCAGAGTTGTATCTTGTGAACCATTAAAAGTCCCGTCTCTCTACTGTTTTATTTTAGTTGTATTTTTGTATTATTCTCGTTTTATTCCGGAGTTGTGACTTGATTTGGAAGAAACTGCAATAAATACTGTAAAAATTCATCCGATACATCGTAATAAACCGCAAATAAGCCGCAAATCCAAGTCGAGGCACAATGATATAATTTCTCCGATACACCAAAAAAATGACAAAAGAAATGAAGCATTGGAATTTTCCATCAAAACAACCAACATACATAGTATCCGACAACCAACAATAGACTTAAAGCAATAAACCAATTTCAATCACTCGTCGATTCTTTTCGATTGTATTTAATAACGTAAGGAAACCACATGCGAGAGGTCATATGCTAGTTGAGCGCGGATTCTAGGCATTTCGGCTTGCCAGTTCGCTCTCGCTTCCGATCGGTCGGAGTAGCACGGGTTAGTCTTTCAATATATTTGCGAGACAAACATGCCGCGATCCAACGCTGTTCGTCTGTCTGGGAATACCTTTGACGTGAGCCACACCCCATGACGCGGGTTTCCTATTCTTGAAGCATTCCCTGGTTAAGCCTGTAAATAGTTTGATCTACAAAGTGCAATATAACAGTTACTATTTAATCTACACAAGTCAAGGAAATTAAATTACTGTCCACCATATACTCACAAAGTCTTTGCAAAGATCCTTGTGTATGTCGTTGGGTAGAGAATCGTATATTCGCCACTTTTTATTTTTTAGATCGCAAACCAACAACACCCAATGAGAATTATGCACGATAGGAAAAAATATAAAATCCGAGTCGAATACCGCTGTGGGAGTGATGTGTCTCGAGAAATTGATAAGGGTCGCCATCCATTTTATGATAACTCGTAGGAAACGATATTTAGTTAAAATTTTAGTGTCATTCATTAATATGTCGAACAAACTAAACTAAGGGCATTACCCAAAATAATGGGGTAACATAAAGGTATTTCTGGTACTTGTTGGGATGCATCCTCTTCATTTGGTACAAGATGGCGGCGAGGGCATCGACATGATCATTACCGATAAACTCATTAAAAAGCAAGTCGTCCATCATCCCACGATCTAACAACAAGAAGCGTTGGTTTATGATAATATCACTCCCGCATTAAAATCAACCCCATTTAATGTCGGTTATGTATTAAAGATATGTGAAAAACATTATATAAAAGTTGGTGCACGTACGGCTTCTTATAATTTGTCAAAACTCGTTCAATTACATGGCGCCGGTCATCTACGATAAGGTCTCTACCAGGATACGTTGCTAGGTCTTTCAACTCTTGCTGCGGTGCACAAATGAACTCAACTTTAATGTATGATGTTTAAATAGAAGCATATATAAATGAATTTAGTAATATTTATAGAAATACCATTGGGGGAGGCACGGGTAATTTCGGTTGATACAACACTAATGATTTCGAAGTACCCGGGTCGTCTGGGTGCAACTTCCTCGTGGAGTTGGAGTGGTCGAAGACAGAGGTGAGGGTGAGGCTGGGACCGTCCAAAGCCGTGCATCATCCCTTTGTGGTGTCTCTTCGTCGTTGGTATCCTGAATAATCTTCTCGATTAATGCGGATATACGTGAAAGGGGTTTTGTTCCTGGTGAGGAGGGCTCTTTCTCCGTCGGATGATGGTGTTCCTTGCTCTCGAGTGGTTCCCGGTGAGGGGGTCCGCTGGCAGGGGTGTTGTTCTCGGTGAGGGGGTCTCCTGGTCTGTTGTATCCTTCACCGTCCTCCTTCTTTTGAATTGAAAGGATGTGAAAGGTGATTTCACAACCTTCTTCACCCGACTCCGTCGGCGCTTCACCCTCTGCATCAAGCTAGGTATGGATAGTGCTACCTCAACCTGATCATGAACATCGGTTCCAACCTCGCGGTATGACGAGTGTCCTCCTCCTCACCCCTCCGGATTGGGAGGTGCGACCTCCCATGATATTTTCATCCGCATTGGGTGGGACTTCAACAGGTTGTTCTGGTAAAGCAGTAGGGTCTTCAAATTCAGCAGCAGGGTCTCCAAAAGTAGGGTCTCCAAATTCAGCAGTAGGTTGTTCTGGTACAGCCGTAGTGTCTCCCAAAGAATCAAATTCAGCAGCAGGGACTTCTGGGCTGGCCACTGGGTAGAATTCTCTAGCCATTTTGGGTTCTTTGATTGATAAATGTTGCGCAATCCTATCAACCTTTTGGCTCAGCTCAGAGATTTGCACCTGCATCCCCGTCAACCCAACATTTACGGTCTCGAAGTTTCCTTGATATTGCTGGACACATTGTTCCTGGCGTCTGACTAATTCATTCATAACTTCGATATTGCGAGTCATGGTAGCTAGGAGCGAAGAAATGGTGTTATTATCTGCAGCAACTCCACCAACGGAAAATGAAGGTGAAGAGGGGATAGAAGTTCGGTTTGTTGAACTTGGATCGGGTTTGGAAGGCCCTCGTCCGGTTGGCAATCCACATAAGTTCATCGGCAGTGAACATCACCGAATTTGTCTTGCACCTAAATACGGTTTCAACAAGGTATGAAATGTTTTATTAACCATTACACAGCTAGTACTTGGTTAGAAAGTTGGGAGTGACTCACTATTTCGGTGTTTAACCGCTCGAAGAATAGGTCGGCTTGTGACGCGTTCCACTTAAGGTACCTTGGCCACCGCAACATTCTTGGTCCAGCATTGGGAGTCGGCGGAGGCACCGGAGAAGTGTGCTCAAAAAACCAAAGCCGCGTGGAATCAATGTAACATTACCATTACCGATCAATCAATAAAGTAAATATAATGATTAAATAAGATACTAACCGTTAACAAAAACAGAAACCCATTTATGTAGCCAATTGAGCGATTCAGTCTAATTTTAATGGCAACTGCGTTGATCTGCTCTATAAGATATTCACAGAGAGCCGCAGGCCAGTTGTATGAGGAGAATGACTCTAAATTATCACCGTAGGCATCAAGGTCCGAAGGAAAACTGAAATTACTTGATGGAAAAAATAAGTTTGACAACAGATATTTTATGTAGAGGTTCTCAAATGGGATCGAAGTATCCTCTCTGCATACACTAATATTCTCGTCCTTTATGTTAACGAGCGATCATTGTCGCCGATGGACGTAGCTTCCACTTCGGCATTGGTCCTCCGTTTGGCATCCCAATCAAAAGTGCAATTTCATCGAGCAGCAATCTAAGCTCTTTCCCACCTAATTTGAACAACATTTTGTCATGCCTCCAACACTGTAGTATTTGCAGAGTGAGAATATTGTCCTGGGGATACGGAGGCAAATCAAAGAACCGGCGAATATTCGATCGACCGAGATTACTCATGACGAGCTTCGTAGACCGCAGCTCGACCACATCAAGTACCTCCCTCGCAACGGACGACCGACATCTACAATTTCATGTTTCTCGAGTTAAAAAACTCGTAGAAAAAAAAATAAAATAAAAGCCTTAGTTGTATTATTGTAGTTTTAAGAGTTTTTGAGTTTTATTCTAGTTGTTTTTTGATTTTATTTCAATTTTATTTCTACACTCAGTTTTATTTTCGTAATATTTATTGTTTATATGAATATTATTGTGTTCGAATGTTTTGGCTTGCGGTTAGGTTACACATCGGAAGTTTCTCGATTTTATTTGGGTCGTATTCGGATCATATTACAGATATTCGGCTTGTACTTCAGTATTGCTTGGAGTTTAAGTATAATAATGATATCTTCTAATAAAAATACGAAGGTAGATTACGAGTGGTACCTCGACGAACTGTCGTCGGTGACCATTTTGATGCCGATCCCCTTATTCTTTTTCTTGTATTTGGTCTCTCGCGTAGGTCGATCGGATTGTTGCTCCTCATTCGACTCGAACCTCTGTTTCCATCATATCTTCGATTCCACCGCTGTGTTCTCTCGCTTCCATCGACGTAAATTCGAGAAGTTCGGATAACGTTCTTCTCTACTCGACTAGAGAACGAAATACTCGTAAACCCTAGAAATTTTAATTTTGGACCGGTAAAAAGTGGTGCATAGTATTCCTCCGGAAAAGTACTCGACAAGACGTTTCGTTTCCAGTTGTATTTCCTGGGCATTGGCGCCGAATTTCAAAAGGGCAAGACAATTTAAAAAAAATATTTTTTACCATAGTTCTTCTTGAAAAACACGGAATATTCCAAAACACCTGCGTTAACATCCGCACTTCTTCGTACGTCGTTGTATTTAAGAAATATTACAAGAGTTTTATAGCAGTACTATATTCCAATAACCACCAACTCGAACGAATACGACCGTAATCCAACGGCGATATAATCGCAATACAACAGTATTAGATACTCCAATTCATTCTTTTTTTGTAATCGAGAAAAGTTATATACTTATGTAATACGTAAAAGTTTATATTAAAGAAAATAATAATTACAAACAATTGCATAATTATGAAAATTTTAATATTACAATCTGCGTAAATTTAATATCATCAAATACACTCTAAAAACGATCGGAATATTACTTGGATACAACCGAGCTCGGCACGATTGGAGCTAAAGCGGTTGTATTGGAATATTCTTCGTATTATTCATGAAAAACGCCTGATTGTATTGGAATATTCCGATTTTTAATCCAAATTTCGTCGAATACGACCAAAATCCAAAGCGGTTGGTTGGAAAATTTTCATATAAATAAAGTTTTAATAATATCGAATTATAATTTTTTAATAAAAATATTAAATATTTATAACTACATCCTTACATTATTATATATATATATATATATATATATATATATATATATATATATATATATATATATATATATATATATATATAGAATAAGCATAAAAAATGTACTGTTTTTCTTTATTGAAATTAGTATAATTAATAAAAAATCAATTATTATAAATATTTCATATAAAAATACAGTTTTTATGGATCTTTTATTCTACATCTTTTGTTATATTCTTCGTTTTTATTCAATATGCGGATATAAAACGTTACCAAGTATATAACTTTTTTCATTAACAAAACAATACTGATTTCGCGTATTTAACACTGATGTGCTCCGCTTTTATCTCCGTTGGATTTTGGTCGTATTCAGACGAGTTGGATTAAAAATCGGAATATTCAAAGAGAGCCGGCGTTTTTCAGGAATAAAATAAGGAATATTCCAATACAACCGCTTTAACTCCACCCATGCCCGAGCGTGTTTGTATCTAAGTAATATTCCCATAGTTTTTAGCGTGTATTATTTTTTTTAAATTTACGCAGATAGTAATATTCAATTTTTTATAATTATGCAATTATTTGTAATTATTATTTTCTTTAATATAAACTTTTACGTATTACATAAGTATATAACTTTTCTCGATTACAAAACAAGATCGAATTGGAGTATTTAACTCGTTGTATTCAAATTATATCTCCGTCGTATAGCTGTCGTATTCCAACGAGTTGTAGTAGAAACGCGGAATATTCCAATACAACATGTTTTGTTCATGAATAAAACAAGGAATATTCGAATACAACCGCTTTTACTCCACTTATGCCCGATCTGTAGTTAGTATATGAGTGATATTCCTATTGTTTTAGAGTTTATTAACTCCGTATTAAAATTATGCAATTAGTAATATTAAAATTTTGATAATAATGCAATTTTTGAAATTATTATTTTCCCTAATATAAACTTTTAAGTATTACATAAATATATAACTTTTTTCATTAACAAAACAACACTCGAATATCTTTGACTATTTATTCGAAATCGTTTCATCGATACAACTAAAAAAATACCACGATATTTCCATAATGCAAGTAGAGATCTATGATACATCCATCTACGATTTAACCGTGCTGAGTTCCGACTATATCGCCGTTGATACAACTAAAAAAAATACCACTCGACGTCACATCACTAAATACAACCCTAAAATAACATAGGTATCGTTCAAATACAACGAGTTAAGTCGAATCGTTGTATTAGTATAGGAGTGCGGAATATCTCTAATACTACCGTACGGCCGTATTAGAATATTCTGCGTTTTATTCCAACAACTTGGCGGAACGTTATCGAATACGACCGTAAAACAACATAGATATTGTTCAAATACAATAAAGTTAAATCGTAAAGATGGACGTATTAGATATCTCCGGTTATATCGTTGATGTATTCTTGTATTTTCGGAGTTGTATTTTCACGCACCGTTCAATTTTATTTTTGTTATATTTTTGTATTATCGTCTTTTTATTCTAGAGTTGTATTTTTGCCTTCATACTCGTTAACGACAATATTTGATTTTCAAATAAACTCGTAATAAAGCATTTTCTCGATGATGTAATAAACTTGGAAAAAACACTCTTAGAGCATTTCCCGATTTGATCGTTAAACCTCGCTAGAGTAATTTGGAATAAACCGTCATAAACACGGTAAAAATCATCCGATATACTGTACAGAAGCAAAATAAACTACAATACAACACGTTTAAAGTTCGCATTTCTTCTGCAGATCGTTGTATTTGAGAAATATTATAAGTGTTTTATAACTTATATTTTTTGCGGAAAACATAACTCCGTGATAAAACAAATATTATAAGAAAATAAAACACTAGATATTACTAAGACGAACGTAAATATAATCCGCAATACAAGCCAAAATGTTATTAAAATCAAACCAAAACATTGCACAACTCCTACATTAAATTAAAACCGTAGAAAACTTTTACGATTGTCGCTTTCGATGTAAAAAAATAATACTTGAATTACAACTTAAATAAAACTCTAATAATACCAAAAACAAAATTCTCAAATAAAACGAACTTATAAGACAATAAAGCACTAAATTTTACGAATGCGAACGTAAACAATAATTTATATAATCATCTTCAAAATCCATCTTCACTCGCTCTACCCTCATCCAGAATCTCAAGACCTCCGGGAATAAAAATCCAACTCATTACTCGCGTCGTCCCTCCAAAAATCAAATTTCAGCTCCGTAGCACTCATGCAGCAGTAGGTCGACAAAAACCCTAAATGTCGGCATCCCAAATATAATCGAGACAAAAAACGCCTTTATGATTCTAGCGGGAAAATAAAGCGACAAAAATTTCGGCAATTTCTGCTCGGGTCGGTCGTGCAGAATTGAGATAAAAAGCGCTTTTTTTTCAAACGTGCTATAGTGGTGGTCCAGAAATCCACGTGGCGCATTTTTAATTAACACGGACGCTAGCGTACACGTACAGCTGTCCGGACCGAATAAAAATTTCATATCAACACTCAAGGGTTGAATAGGACGAAAATCACTTATTCATGCTCCCAAAATATTAAGTTAAAATCTTCATAATTCAAATAATATATATATATATATATATATATATATATATATATATATATATATATATATATATAGACAGTAATGTTATACACAGTAAAGATTTAAATGTTTTATCTAACAAAAAAAGTTCAATGTTTTATCAAACCAATTCTAATGTGCATGCGTTCCTTGAGTGTTATACACAGTAAAGATTTAAATGCAGCCGAGTTGAGTGCAATAATACTTTTATATATATATATATCACCTGAAAACTATGCCCAAAATCAATATATTTTTAAACAATTCGTTTACTTTTCATGTAACATACAATTTAAAGATTTGGAGATTATATAATATATACAGATAGAGGGAGGGAGGCTGGGTGGGGGTATGGGGGGAGTGTTTGGATGATGGAGATGATGGTCGTTGCACGGAATTCGCCTCACAATCAAGTGAGAAAGAGAGACGAACGTGAATAATTTAATCTGAGGAATAAACTACCAAAAATAACATTTGCATGAAACACTAAATAACAAAAGGAATTGAAGCATGAATTATATTGCAGCACACTTAACAGATAGAATCATTCGGGTCATTGAGGCACTGCATCATGTAGAGAGCATAAACGTTTAGATCAAAAACTGAAAAAATAAATAAATAGGTAAATAAAATCAACAAATACAGTAATATGGATTGATTGGGGGCGTCTGCAGAAAAGATACTCCTTAAGAAACAAGACGTAAATATTTTAATGCAGTTTTACAGATAAAACAAAGTTAAGTTAATACAGTATCTTTAAGTTATTGTTTTTTCCGAAACATATGGAAGACAACAGCACACATTCTATCAATACTCGATTGCTTCGATTCTCCCCGGGAATGAATCTTTTCACTGAAAGGCAATACAAACAATTTATAACTTACAGCGAAGAAGAGTGAACTAGCGTTCGATAAGCAATTAGAGTTGGGTTTCCTTTGAAGGTCCCTTCTTTGCAGCCTCAGCTGCAGCTTTCTCTGATTCAATCTCAGCAACAATGGCGTCGATCTCCGACTCCTCGAGTTGGCGAAGACCATCGTCTTTTGTCATCACAGCAATCTCTATGTTCTTACCCCCACTCTCGACAACCTGAATTAAGGATGAATGGTTCCGAATTTTAGCAACTGAAAGTATTCATCTCATATGCAACATAATAAAACAAATTATTACATACATACTACCCAATGCCTATGTATTTACATATCGCACACCTAAACCTTACTTATTTTACATTTAAACCACCCAAATGTATCATTTCGCATCAAAAAAATACCATTATTTTAACTTTTAAAAGGTAAAATACACTTTTTCATGCATAGGTTAGGAGGGATGCAAGTAAAATTAAAGTTTAGGTGTTAGATATGTACATACATAAGAATTGAATGGTATGTACATAAATCTTCCTTTTTTTTGGAAGATAAACATACAAATCAATGCAAGTGTTGCTTTCATCCATGTTTAAATTTCAGGAAGATTTGCAAACATAACACTCAATTCTTATGTATTTACATATCAAACAACTAAACATCAATTTTTACATATACCACCTTCCATATGCTTGAAGGTTAAATACTGGTATTTTTTTATTTGATATGAAAGATTTGGGTAGCATAAATGTAAAAAATTAAATTCTAGGTGTTAGATATGTAAATACATAAGAATTGGCTTGTATGTATGTAAATGTGGTAGCACATAAACGAAACCCCTGCTTTGGGGCAATCAAAGAGTGAAATGGGTTAACCTCTTAAACCAAGAAAGGCATATATAAATGACATGCAAAGAACACCGCACTGCATCAAAAAAATAGCATAATTTGATGTGCATGGTATTGAGGCGACAAGATTCGCCCCCCATAGGCCAAGAAAAGGCGAACATGGGGAGCATTGGATTAAGGACAGCATGAAGTCAAAGATGACTTCATGATGTGGAAATCAGAATGTGTGTAATGGGTAGGTCTTCATCATGCTGTTGGAACTTTAACTTCTTTTTCACTACATGAAAGTGCGCCCTCACCACTCATTTATAAGAGGAGACAGGTGCTCATTGGCGATAAGGGGCTAATGTAATAAGGAGGCGGGCTAGGCAATAGTTGGGAACATAATCGAGTGAGGCCGCTGTGGATCTTACTTTAAATAAGAAGCATTGGCCTGAATTGGTCCAAGATCATTTTAAAGCAATGGTAGGAGATAAGTGCACCTATCATAGGGCATGGCTAAATAAGAGCAGTGCCAGGAACTTTTTTTAGAGGGGGCATACAGTTTTAGATGTGTTATTTTTTGATTGCTAGGTGATGAGGGGATGATCAGAGGGGAGGCCTTCTGTGGCTAGGTGGAGGAAAGCGAAGTGCACTTGATACGAACAGAGATGAATTTTCAAAGCAAAATTAGTCCAAACAAAATTCTTTATTTCACCAACACAAAACAATACAACTCAAATGCAAAAAAGATAGGCACCTACAATTCAAGAGGCAAGCAATCTCTCCTAAATCCTAAACCTAAAACTCAAGAGAACAATCTCATCATAACATAGTCTAACCCTAAAAATATTAAGCCCAATTTATACCCCACAATAATACTAACAAATGACTAAACTCCCCTTTTAGTCTTGCGCCTAAAATAAGTTTTCAAATTATTTAGCGAGCTCGACGTCAGTGTAACATTACTCTCCTCCCAAAAGGATACATTTGCCCTCAATGTGGAAGAGAAGAAACGATTGTTGAATCAAGTTATATGGCTCCTACATGACATCCTTCTCTGACAATCTTTTTCATTTAATCAGAAATTTATAGTGACACTCATGAATTCTAAATACAAGCTTGTGCATATCCGCCTGCCGCATCAGAATATGTTTGTACCCTCTGACTTCAAGTCAATCTTAAAAGATAGTTCAACACCAAACAACTCGTCCAATAACTCATCAATTATCGAGATAGATAACTTATCAAGTACGGTTTCCTCATTAATTGCCCAATAATCCACACAGAAATGCCAACTCCCATCATTTTTCTTCACAAATGAGACTGGGCTAAAGAAGCTCACACTAGGCTAAAGAAGCTCACACTAGATTCAAAACTGAGCACGCTGGGGAACAAGAGTAGAGAATGCAAACAACATGAAGTATACATTCAAAATTAAAGAAAATCAAAACAATTTAATGAATTACTTTTAAGACATCAAATCTTGAGGATATCACATTTTGGATGATAATAACAACTATTAAAAGAAACAATTGAAATACTAGCTAAACTGGGAAAATCCTAATCAAAGTGTCACTGACGTGTTAACAGCTTCAAGTGTTGGCTCATGTAGAACGCCCATAACTCCTCCAAATTTCTATAATTCATACATTTTATAGAAGTAAAAAACAACGAGTCTTAATTTGATAATGGAGACTTGAAAATCCCAGATTAAAAATAATTTTTTCCAATAAAAAGATGTGGAGAAGAAAGAGTTCAATATCACTACGGAGGCCACCAATACTATTTTCTTGCTGAAGGGGAGCGTGGATCATTAAGAATAAATTAATTTGTTGCCAAGATAAAGTTTTCTCTCACATAGGATCAATATTTTTGTCCCCAATTTGATCGGTTGATCCTACTATTACTACAAATAGAATAAGGCTGTTTTGTTAGGATTGTTCGAGTGCAAGCTTAGAAATTCATAAAGGATGTGCTTCAACCAACAAGATCTATGAGCAAAATTTTGGGGAAGCTAAAATCCGAAGTAGGAGAAGAGATAAGAGGGAAACAACCAATCAATGAGCTGCTTGATATAGCCGTTTGAGCATCCGATTGACAAGTATAGATCAGATGTCAGGAATCAGAGATCTGAATACAAAACTATCGAGAAATTTTTGGAGCACGAGTTCGTGATAGCAAAAATCTTGATTCAGCTCAACAATGTGACCCCATCGCTATCTACACTTAATTTGTGGGTCGGGTCATTGTAGGACCGGCCCCCCCCAGCGCCCCACTGAAACTCCGCACATGTCTACCAAATTATATGCACAAATGCAATTTATATTTAAAAATTGATGCAAAACATCAAGCAAATTATAATGGCCCACTATGAGAGCAAACTCAAGAATCATGGTGCAACCAAGCACTACAATCTCACTATAAGATCAAGATCAAATGCTTAACCTGGAAATAATGCTAAGATGCCATCTTCAAGAAACATCAATGAAAAGCCTTGTTATGGAACTAAAGTAAAAAATAAATAAAATTAGAGCATAGAATTCAAAATTTAGACAAAAAGTTATTAACTCGTTCTTTTTTATATAAAACAATTTAGAATTAATTCCCCTTAATTTTAAGTAGTTGTAGACTTTTCATAATCTCATAAGATTATGATCCACCACCCAATGTGACGAGTGAGTGAAATAAGAGTGGTTCCACTCGACTTCTATATTTGTTTCTTACATTTTTTTTATTATTTTTATTTTGAATTAGAATAAGATGGAGGCACCTAAAAGAATACTCGGATTCAACATCGTTTATTAATTCTAGATTTTAAGATGAAGTGTTGTAAAATAAAGAATACTCGGATTCAACATCGTAGAATAAGCATGTGAGAGCTCTAAAAGACATCAAATAAAATTATTTTTATGAGTAAAATTCAAGATTTAAATATTTGGGATGTCCATGAAGACGCGAATGCTTTATGTGGAAAAATTAACTAATACTTATTAAACAAGTGGTTAAAGATGACTTGGAGAATCAAAAGAAAAAGTTTATAAATAAAAATAGTTGGTGGTGGAATAATAATGAAGCGAAAAAGATAAAATATAAGAAGTTATGTTATAAAAATTGGTTTAAATGTAAAAGCGTAGAGAACTTGGAAAAATATAAAACGTACCATAGAGAAATTAAAAGAATAATCGTCAAGTTAAAAATTCGCTTTTAGTGATCTTTATAACACGTTAGAATACTAAGGACGGTGAAAAATATACGTATAACTAACCAAATAAAGAGAAAAGAAAAGTAAAGATTTAACTCGAGTAAAGTGTATTAAAGATTGAAAATCGAAAAGTGTTTTCTTGAAAACGATATTCAACATAAGTAAGTGAGTTATTTTGATAAACTTTTTAATGAAGATGCGAAAGTAGGATCGACCTTAGTGATCTTAATATCGTTAATAACAATAAAACTTTTCATTTTTACCGTCGCATTAGTAAAAAGAAGTTGATGAGGCTTTAAAGAAAACCAAGGGGAAAGTACGTAGGACCTGATGATGTCCCAATTGAAGTGTGGAAATGTTTAGGTGATTTAGGGGTTTTCTGGCTTACTAAACTTTTTAATATTATTTTAAAAACTAAAAAGATGCATGAGGAGTGGAGAAAGAGCATTTTGGTCCCCATTTTTAAGAATAAAGGAGATGCACAAGAGTGTGCAAATTATAGAGGAATTAAATTGATGTGTCATACTTTAAAATTATGGGAGAGGGTAATTGAACATAGGTTAAGACGTATTACGAATGTTTCTCATAATCAATTTGGGTTTATGCTGAGGTAGTCTACCATGGAAGCTATATATTTATTGAGAGGTTTGATGGAGAAGTACGAGAGATAATAAGGAGGATCTACATTTGATTTTTATTGATTTATAAAAAGCTTATGATAAGGTTCTAGAGATGTTCTTTGGAGAGTCCTCGAGAAGAAAGGTGTTGATATGATTTATATTCAAGTTATTAAAGATATGTATGCTAGTAGCTATTACATGTGTTCGAGCGAAGGAGGATTGACCAAATATTTTACTATTTACGTTGATTTACATCAAGGATCGACTTTAAGCCCATATCTTTTGCTATATTTATGGATGGCCTTACTCGGGCATTTACAAGAGGATGTACCTTGGTGTATGTTTTTTGCCGATGATATCCTCCTCGTGGATAAGACAAAAGAAAAGTCCGGGAAAAACTTGAATTATGGAGGTCTACATTGGAGTCTAAAGGTCTTCGTTTGAGTAGACCTAAAACTGAATACATGGAATGTAATTTTAGTAATAGTAGGTCTAGTGACGTAGTGTAACTTTGGGTGATCAAACTATTAAAAGGTGTGAACGATTTAGATATCTCGGGTCCATTGTTCAAAGCGATGGTGATATTGATGGGGATGTTAATAGTAGAATTCGGGTTGGTTGGTTGAAGTGGAGGAATGCGTCCAGGCCTATTGTGTGATAGAAAAGTACCGCTTAGACTGAAAGGAAAATTTTATAAGATAGTGGTGAGACCTTCAATGCTCTATGGTGCTGAATGTTGGCCTTTAAAAGAGAAACATAATGTTAAGTTAAGCGTTGCCGAAATGAGAATGATTAGGTGGATGAGTGGCTTTACACTTAGAGACAAAATGCGAAATTAATTTATCCGTAATAGGGTTGGTGTTGCACCAGCGACGGATAAAATTAGAGAGAGTCGCCTTAGATGGTTTGGTCACATTAAACGTCGACCACCTGATGATCTGATTAGGAGATTAGATGTTTTAAATACAACTTATGTTAAGAAAGGCAGAGGTAGACCTAGGAAAACTTGGGCTTATTGCATAAAAAATTATCTTAATTTATTAGAATTAAACGAAATTTGACACTAAATAGGACGCAATGGAGAAAAAGGATTCATGTAGCCAACCCAACTTAGTGGGAGTAAGGCTTTGTTGTTGTTGTATTATTTTGAATTAGAGAAGCTTACGTAATTGTATAAATATTATGGGAAATGAATATAATAGAAGTTTAGTTGAGTATTAAAGAGTGAAACACCTCTAGGGTTGAGAGTGGAGAGAGGCTGACTCCCCTCTTTTGGGTTATTATTAATGGAAGATCCAAAAATTCTTGTACTTACTGATCTCTCCTTCAGTTTTCACAATATATTCTCTCATCTTTCAAGCATCATGCTAAACCATTTTCTGACAACCCACAAGCTAAAAAATAGTCCTAAGCCTATCAGCCGTTAGCTACAATTATGATTCTCTTAACTTAGTTTTGGTCACCCTCAACCCTAAATCACAAAAGAATTAACACTACCTACCCCAAAAATGATCACACATTCCCCTAACATTTCTTAATCTTAAAAAGCCCCTTAAATACACCACAAAGCCCTTCCAATAACTCCATATTTCAATCCTAGTTAAATCTATCTAAACTTTGTTTTACATCAATCCTAGTTAATAAAATTCACCGAATACCTCATTTCAGATTTAATGACATTTACCCTGCCATTCCTAAGTGATTATAGGCCAGGATCCTCCACCATTCAATACCTAAGATCTAAATATCCAAAGAGAGCTCTACGGTTGGCCAGGACCATATCCCTTGGTTGAACCCTTGCTTTAGTTTTCCTCCTAGGGTTTAGGGTTCTAGCCTTAGGAGCTTCCCCGACGATCTTAGATTCCTAGCAGTGGACCCACCTTGTTTTAGAACGTTCGAAGCCACTTCGTCACTCTTTTGGAGTCCCGGACGAAATTCCGTACCTCTAGCTCATAGCAGGTTGGAATTGACATTAGGAGTCCAAATTGAGTTCCCATAGAATCACCGGACCTTAAGACAGCCATGTACACGTTTCTTGCACCACTGCGCACAAATTCTTCGTTTTGCGGCCTCGACGTCTTCAAGTTCTCCGCGACGGACCAGAATCGAAAGTCAGAATGTCGAGACGATTAACAGCAAGCTCGAAATTCAAACGGAACCAAATTTAACGTACTTTCGACCCGACTGACGACGAAATTGTCCGAACAACCTCGGATCGCAAAACGGACTGCGTCATGGCGTCCGGAACGTCGATTTTGGTTGGGAAGGATACCAACTTTGATATGGTTTCGTGCGGGATCAAATTTTGTTCGAATCAGCAAAAATTCAAATAAAATATTAACTTAAAATGAAATAAAAAAAAGAATCCTAAACTCCTATTTTCCTTCCCTAATCCCTAATTCCCTAACACACGCACACGCCCGAGCCTTATTTCATTCCTCCCTCTCGGTCACGCCTCCCAGCCGATCAAACCCCGCTCGCCCTGGCTCCCGCGACTCCCTGCGCGACTTCGACCCAGGTCCCCACTGTGCCTCGCCACTTCCCCTGGCTCTGCTCGCAGCAGGTACTTTCGGCATTCCCTGCCGCCACTCCCGCCTCCTGTCGCCACTCTTTTCTGCGACATTTGTCGCCACTCCTCCCGCCTCCTTCCACTCCAGCCGACCTCTCTAGGTAAGTATGCGCGGCCTCTTCTTCTTTGAGCTGGCTATATAAGCCTCTCTTAAGGATAGGGTTAGGGTTGGCTGATCTCCTCTTTAAGGGTGTGCTGCCATTTCTCTCCTCTTGCCTTCTTGTGTGAGTGTGTGTTCTAGGCTTGAGAAAAGGCTTGGCTCTAGCCAAGGAGAAAGGAGTGCTGCATATCTTGCCTTGTTGGTGTTGCTCGGGCCTTGAGCTGCTCGACAGGGGGGTTCGGTTTGCTTGTCGGCCACTCCGACCTCTCTCTCCTTGTCTCTGCTCAACCTAACTGGTAACCCCTCTCCCCTTCCTGTCTTTCTCGGTTGTGCTTGCCGTGGCTTGTAGCTTGCCCTGTTTGGCCCGGTGCTTCCTGTTGGTTGGTTCGGCTAACCGTTCCTTCATTTACTGTTAGCATGCTTGTCCTTTCTTTTTAATATGAAAAAAGGGATCCTCCTCCCTCCTTAGTGGCATGATAGTTCTTTTCTTGTTCGAATGGAGAGGGGAAGGAGGAAAAATGTGCTTAGCTAATGCTTTATCTTGCAAATTTCCCTAATCTCTTGTCTTTTCCTTTCTTAAAAAAAAAAAGAAGAAAATGAAAGGTGTTTATACATAGTATCACATATGCTTTGTTTTTTGTATTGGACATGGATTTATAGCTGAGGATAGCATGCTTTACACTTCATAGTTTGAAATAGCATGCTTTACACTTCTCATTTTACTCCTACAAAATAATGTGCTCCATTTTTGAGGGCTTATGCATGTTATTTCTTGTGGATAGCATGTTTGAGAGCTATTGTGAACTTCTTCTGTTATATGGTTGACTCTTCTAGCTAGTCTTGCACATTGTCTAGTCCTATAAATTTGTGGCTATGTTTAGCATTAAAAAAAGGGGGTTTTCTTTTCAAAAATTTAAAGATGGGGATGACTTTTATGAGACTTGGAGACCTTTAAGTGCTTGGGGATGAAATGAGATATTTCTTTTTAATACATTAAGGCGGGGTGATTTCTTTTGTGATGTCTGGAGTGGTGTATTCCCTCTCCGATTCATATTATTAGTTCTATTTTGATTGGTTATTTTGGGAGGATAAAAAAAAAAGGAAACATGTTTTAGATCTTCTCTTTTCTTTATGCGAAGCATTGAATGTGGTAACTTGGTTTAAATAAGTATATATGCAAATCGAGATTTGTGGCTTATGAGGGACTTACATATATCATTAGATTCATCTATTCGAAGGCTTCGAGCATCGAATACTTTTCCGGAAAGCACCTCTTTTGACTAATGCATATGTGAAGGAATCGAGGTCATCGTCTTGTGCTTGAGCTGCTCGGTTTTGCCCCCTAGCTGGGCCATTTTCTGCCTTTTGAGCCCTGGGCCATTTTTCTGCCCTTTGAGTTGCTCGGTTTTGCCCCATGCTCTGGCCGGTTTGCGCCCCCCCCCCCCCCACCCCACCCCCGTTGTCTCTCGGTTTTGCCCCTCGTTGGGCTGATTCGCCTCTCCGTCGTTTCTCGGTTTTGCCTCAGCTGGCCATTTTTTCCGCCCTTTGAATAGATCGGTTTTGCCCCTGAGTCGGCTATTTTCCTACTCTTTGTAATGCTCGGTTTTGCCCTTTGAATGGACTGGTTTTGCCCCCTTGCTGCTCTCGGTTTTGCCCTTTGAATGGCTGGTTTTGCCCTTTTTGGTGCTCTCGGTTTGACCATTTTGGTGGGCTCAGGTTCCCTTTATGTCGGGTCTGCGCTTTAATCTTTGATGGACTTGTATTATAATGTTTGAGGGGCTCAAATTACAATATTTGTTGGGTTTGTATCTGCGGCATTTGTGACCATCAGCTTTAGCATTTGTATCGAATTTTGTGTTGGCTTTACAGAGTTGTTTTCTCTGGCTGAGTCTAGCTTTCTTTAGCGGTGGCCTAGAGTCTGGGGGCTTTACGTCTGTTTTCGTTCTTTACTGCTGTTACTTGAGAAAAGGGAGTGTTTTCCCTAGCAGTCTTGTCATCATCCTCTCCGATGTTTCTTTAGATTTTTGTAGGTCGTGTAAGGACGGTCGGGAGTCCAGGGTGATTGACTTGTTTTGACTGGTGTTGGAAATCGGTTCACCACTTTTACGAAGATTGTGTTAAGTGAGTCGCTTTCCCCTCTCTCCTTTTATCGATCCATCGTCCAATTATTTTCTCTCTCGCTTCTCGATTTAATGTCCGCACTAACGAGAACCGTGTAGGTGTGCACATATACTCGCTTTTGGTTATATGTGGGCCATCGAAGTGGCCGTAAGTAGGGTGATTGGGGCTAGGACGGTGACGATAATACTTATGTGTGCTTAAAAAAAAAGGTTTAAAATAGTATCCCTTTTGCCAATGCGTAAAATCTCCGTTTGAGTCGCGGCATGGGACCGACGATACTATTCGCCAATTCTTGGCAACACTGTGGCCACCAATACCCTTAAGATTGTTAGTAGTCCCAGTTCGATTAGGGTTATTAGCGCTGATCGTACTACTTTATAAAAATAAAAAAATATATAAATACTTTTGAAACAAAATTTTCACCTACAACAAAATTACTTTCCACCTATAAATTTATATCGTACGCGAACTAAAATGAATGAAAACTAAGTGAAAGTTCACGGTTAATCGCTCGAGTCGAGGTTAGGATCGCCTCTCCGTAGGGTGTCGTCCGGTAGCCTCTTGTCCAAGATTAGGAAGACATCGGATCCAGCTACGAGTCCTCCCGTCACTATGCTTACGGTTCTTTTCGGATGCTCCATGGCTATTCTTACTGGTCACGCGTGAGTTTAGCGGGACATCTGTGAGTTTCTTCTTTCGGTGTTTTTGTGGTTTTCGCTACGACTTTGTTTTGTTTTCGTTCGTGATTTTCTTCGAGGTTTTCCATGGAGGTTCTTTATTTTCTTTCTCAATTTTCTTTGTTTTCTTTCGCGATTTTCTTTGTTCTCCTGTCGTCTTTCTTTTCGATTTATTCTCGGGTTTCACGCTTTGCTTCTCCTACACGTACGGTAGCGCACTTAGTCAGGTTTTCCTTACTACGCTCACTCTTGCTTTGTTTCGGTACTGACGCCTTTCTTGCAGAAAATAAAATTGATAATAATAAACAGGTAACAATATGTCGCGGTAATCAGCTACATTACGACACTTAGAATGATCGTCATTTCTTTTATCTACTACGTTACATGCTTTACTTTTCGACGATATATACCGCTAGCAGTAAGACGTGTTTTACTTTCCTCGATCATTGCTTGCTTAGTATAGCGATGTTTTACTTGTATAACGCACATATTCACGTTAGCGAAGCACGCTTTACTTTTTCGTACATACTCCCGCTAGTAGTAGCATGTTTCATCGCTTACCGTAGAGATATACCGTTTTCTCGTTCTCTTTACTATCGCTTCTCCGTCATTCAGAAGACACACTCACGCTTGCAATGAAAATGATAACAATAATAATAAAAATAAAATGAAACAATTTGCATGTTCACTTTAACCTAAACTTTAAATCTAAAGTGCGATCTTGCTACAACGTGGAGCTTGGAGCACGGTGGGCACGACCATCTTCAACAAAGAAACACCGTGTCGACATCAATGAAAACCACTCCTGAGCCTAAATAACAAGCCTATGAGACTTCGACGTGAGTCCGCCTAATGCGACATAAATCTTCACTTGTTCTTTTAGGCCTTTGCATAGCCTTGTTGTGCGATATAAGCCCTAACTCGCTTATGATCCCGAGGTCGTCGTCTGATACGGCGTAAATCCTCCTACCTTCCAGGTTGTTTGCATAGTCAGATATTATGTAAATGTAATCCCTATAATTAATCGGCAGGATTGAAACTTAAATAAATTCATTTCTAAAATTTAAACATCGAGGTTCTCCTCGAAATCCGTGACGTCCCCTACCTCTCTTTTCTTGGACTCTGGAAATAATTGTTGCACATTGCACATTTCACCTATTGGATTTCTTACTATCACACTTCTTTGAAAACCCTACCCTTGAATTCATGAAGATAGAAACACTGATCTAAATCGAGAGTTCTCTCAGAGTGATTTCGGTCATTCGAGGGTAATCGACTATAGGGACACTCTTATAGGGAGCTCTATGAACCGAGATAATATAAACCCTATTTAATTCTTTTCGTATTAAATAGGGAATTTGTCGATCCACATAAAGCGTTCGCAGACTGTAACGGATGTCATGAATTTTGTGGTTTATTTGATCGAGCGATATTGTCAAGTAGGGTGTCTATTCTTCGAAATAGACACGATACTTACGATATTACACTCGTTCATTTAAACTGCTAAACGAATGAGATTTGTTCATTCTCATTTAAAAATCTTACTTTCAAAATATATATACTCATATTAAATTTAAATCGCATCGCAGCGCTTCAGCGGTCGACACACTACAGCAAATAAAATTATTCCAACCGCTCAAAGATGTCTCCCACATCTTATTAACCCTGCCATAGCAAATGAAAGCTTAGGTTCACCCAAAACTAAGTCATAAATTGTATGTTTTCTACTAGGCTGACAAAAATATTCGTTCGTGAATAGCTTGAGTTCAACTCTTTAAGTAGTTTGTGTTTGAATCTTTCGTTAAGTAAACAAGCCGAACATGAAAAAATTTTTAAAGCCGAATGATAAATGAGCCAAATATGAAGAACCCTTCATTCGATCGTGTTCGACTTATTTTAGCTTGAAAAAGATAATTAATTAAATAAAAATATTATTATTATATTTTTACATTAAACTTTATGATTTGTGTAACAAGAAAATATAAAATTAAAAATAAATTAAATAGTTTTAAATTGAGTTTTTTAATCTAAAGAATTTGAAGTTAATCTCAACCATAGATTTTTCATCTAAAACCCTAAATCCTAATAAAATGATAACTACATAAACCTAAGAAAACCTTGACATTTCCCAACTTTTCTTCTGCTGCTGCCGTCTCATTCATTTCTTTCCTTTCCATCCCGAGATCAGAGAGCTCTCATTGTCTTGTTTCTTTCCTTTCCATCCCGACTTCCCAAGAGCTCCCGCCTCTTATTATGTGGTTATGCATGTGTGACGAGTCAAGCAAAAGTTGAAAAGAGAAAAAGTCTTGCTAGGGTTTCTCGGATTTGTCTCCTCTTGAGACCTATCATTCAAATCAGAGTTGTGATTTGTGAGATTGGATACTTACAAGATTTTGTGTTATTCTATCTTGCTTCCTAATTTTAAACTTCTTCTAATGAGAGCTTCATTCAGTTTTTGTTCTTCTTTCTCTCTTCTTTAATATGCTCTCAACATGATTTTGGATTTAGAATTTTTAACTTTTTAAGCTTTTGGTGATAGCAGATTACTGTGATTTCTCCCTCATTCTATGATTTTTGGATGGAGATGTAATAATTTTACTTTCTATTCAAAGATGAGTTAATTTTTAGAGGAATGGGATTTTTAGAGAAGGGAATGTGTTTTATTATTTATTTTTTTTCACTTGATAATTTTAGCATGGTTCAAATAGTTACCTGAAAGGTCTGTGTGTTCAGACTAGTTGAAAGTTTAAGGTTTGATTTTACTTATAGCAATCATGTTTATACAGTTCATTAGTATCCTAGGGTTTATTGTAGACTTAAAGCTACTCTGACATTTTATTGTCTGATTCTAAATAATGGATTGAAATTCATTATTTTCACTTTTAGGTTTAATGTTTTTTATTCATCTAGGTTTTGTGAGCATTTTTTTGTACATTGAAAGAATTTTTTTTCTTTATTACATGTTTTAATTAGTAATAAGAGAACTTGGGAGTTGAGATTTAGTTGGATAATTCGAGTAGAATATGAGAGGATGGATTTGATGTTCTCAAGCTAAAGCCCTTCGTGGATACATCTTAGCCTATCATTTTGCATATGAGCAATTGTATTTGTTGATGCTTCTCTAAAATATATTGTTCTTATTTTTCTATTGGCAGACACAATTATTTCTTGAAAAAAAATCAGAAGGCGGGAATAGTTTGGTTCTAAACTTTTATGATCAACATTTTGTTGTTGGGGTTATTTCTATAGATGATACCACGGTTTGGCCTAGATTTTTATAAAACATCTTAATTTTGCTCAAGTGATCTGGATTTCTATATGACTGAACTTGTGTAGTAAATTGAAAACTGGAACTGTGAGCATTTGGATCTACTTTCTCTTGGGATTTCTATCTCGGATGGTTGCTCGAACTGAGTTGCTAATATATCAGTACTTTTTAATGGTTTTTATTATTCTCTATTTATTTCTTTATTAGATCTTTCTCCCATTTGGAGGCAGTTTAGTTTACCCAAATGTATAAAATTGGTTGAATTTTCACTTGTCAATAAATAGTCAGTCTCTGAAATGTGGTCGCTTAAGTTGTTTTAAATCTTTTAAAATTTTTTCCTAAAGAAAGCAAGAATTTTTTCCATGTATTAATGGTTTTTTGAGTGTTGGGTGAATCTTGAAGTGCAACTAATGATTTAATTCATTTTTATTATTTAATGTGCAGCCATGTAAAATTTGTATCATTCTCACACTTTATCTCCTAATGAAATTGTCGTTGAAGTCAAAAATAGCAATGAAAATCTGAATGTAGTTTCAAAAGAGCTGAATGTACTGGTTGTTAAAACAAGCATGTTGAAATCCCTGCTAAAAAGTCAAGAAAGAGAAAATCCATGGTTTGGGAGTATTTTGGTGAGACATCAATCACAACCAAAGGATTGCAACGGTTTTTTGGCAATGTATATATCGCCGTACCAAATTTCATAAATTTAATAGTGGTACTACTTCACAACTACTTAGACATATCAAAAAGTAAAAAACAGAGAAAAAAACAAGCATGTCAATTCATTAGAAAAAAAGGCAAAAAGTCTTTAGATTTTGCCTCACAATGCTAATACAGATATTGAGATTCATATTGATTATGACTAGCATCAAATTAGAGAGAGAATTATATAATGATAATCGTGCATGAATACCCATTCATGATTGTTGAGCATTTGCAGTTCAGCATCTTGTTGAAATCTTTAAACCCCAATTATGAGAGGGTGTCTAGAAATATAATTAAAAATGATCGTATGAAGGCTTACGATATTGAAAAAAAGAATTATGAGCAATTCTAAAGAATGTACATAAGATTTTATTCACTTTAAATTGATTGGTTTCAAATAACATAGTTGCTTATATATGTCTGACTCTACATTATATTAACGAATTAACGAATCTTGAAAAATATAAAAAAGAATCATTAATTTTATTAAACTGAAATCACCTCATAGTAGTAGTTGTATTTGTGACACTATAGATGTTTGTTTACTAGATTAGAATCTTCAAGTGCCAACATCATTCTAAATAATGTCACTAATAATGATGTTGTTAGCTCTTAGAGATAATTTTCAGCCGAGAGAAGATACATTTTCAGCATTTTTTCTTACATGTTAAATGTTATGCACATATATTAAACATTATGATTTAAGTGGGTTTGAAAGAGATTAAAAGTATAATTCATCAAATACGAGAGCCTGCCAAATATCTGAAGAAGTTACCAATGAGACTTCAAAAGTTTGTTGAGGTTTCTAAATAGCTAGGGGTTTTAACCTCTAAGAGATTATCTATTGATGTACCTAAAATGCGAAACTCGGCCTATCTAATGCTTGATCTGTTTTTTCTTATCGAATTATTTTCAGCCAATATGCATCTCCATATAGCAATTACAAATAATTGTCATCCAATACAGACGAGGATAAGAATGGGAAAATAAGAAAGTGTCTTCCCTTTTTTTTAGTATGACAAAAGTATCCAGGTTCTTTATACCCAACATCCAATATTTTCTTGCTAACCGTTATGCATGTGAAGAAGTTGTTGAAGGAGTCAATTTTCAAAGGATTAAATTAAAGAAATATCTCTTGTAATGAAAATTAAGTTTGATAAATAATGTATACGGCGGCTGTTTTAAGATTGAAATTTAAGTTTCTCCATTATATGTTTCCAAAAATATACTCATCCATTGAACTCGACTCAAAAATTTAAAAAGTTAAAAAGATACTATTTGGAATATATAATTGATATACACGAGATTTTGCAAGCTCAAGTACATCAAATGTTAGCAGATATTTGAAATTTTCAAGTAATTTAAATTTTCCACAGAATTTTGATTGCATTTTTGGATTTATGGATTTTGTGGTACCGTCAAAGTCCATGATTTATATTTGGTTAATAATGATTAATTTGATTTTTCGAGTAGTGAAAATTTAACACTCAAATACCCATGTTTAACCCAAATGACTAAGGATATTTTATCAATTTCAATAATAGTTGTGGCTTCCGAATCTAGTTTAAGAGTTGATGGGAGAGTTCTTGATTAATATAAAGTTCATTATCTACAAAGACAGTCATAGAACTCATATTTACATCTAGCTGAATCAGAGTTTCCACAACTACTATGAAAATGCCCTTGGTAATATATTTTATCATTAGAGTCTTTTCAAATTTGTTTAATTTTGTCTACATAATTTTATATCCATTTTCTCTAAAAATAAGCAGCAAGAGATAATTGGAAGAAAAAAAACATGTGATTGTAAATTTACCGAAGTACTCATTGAACTGTTCAATGGTGTGACCATGAATTGTTGAATAGCTAGATGTTTTGCACAATAAAAGATGGTTAAAAGGTTAGATGTTTCATTATGACACATTTTAGAATTTAATTTCTCATTATTTGAAGTTTTGAAAAATATACTGAAGTAGGACATTTGTTTATCAATGGCTAGGCGGTTTAGATATTGATGTTAAACTTAACTCTCGATTTGTATGCACGTTTGTCTGAATTTCTCTTAACGTTCATATTTTCCTTGTTTTAGCTGTTAGGATTGGGACCTTTTGTTGGTTTGATTGTTGTTTATCGATTGGAATTGGCATGTGTTGTTTGTGTTTATCTTTGGCTTCTCTCTAAGCAGTTTAGTTTGGAATTGGTATCATGTTGGACTTAATTATAGATTTGTATGTATTTTGTTTAGCATTGATGAATTCCAAAGATGCATGATATTTTAACAAAACTAGGAAATAAATTTTCCTATAGTCAGAATGGAATCAACATGATTTGCTTCAGGTGAATTCTAAGCACATTTTCTCTCTTCGTCTTCTCTGTTGTTGGCGCCTTTTGTAAAACTCAGTGAAATCTTTTTACTAGTGGTTTGTTTATTGTTGGATGGTGGAAGCTTTTAAAGTAATTTTGTTGTTGGAATTTGGAAATATACAAGTACTTTCTAAAAAGTTTGTTTATTGTTAAATAGTGAAAGACTTGAAGCTTTTAAGGTATGTTCTTTACCATTGGATGGTGGAATCATTACCGATTACTTCTAAAGAGGAGCAAGTGTTACTTACAACATTTATAACTTTGTGAGAAAATGCTAGAATTTGGCATAATTAATTGGACTTTTTTTTTCCCGAATCCAAGAGCATTAAATGTATTTTTGAATTGAAAATCTTATTTTGTTTACGTTAATAAGCAAGTTTTTAATTTGCAATCCAAATTTTGAATATGACTGGCTTCTGGCATTTTTTATTTGGAAGATTTGCCTACATAGCACTCAATTCTTGTATTTACATGTCTAACACCTCAACTTTAATGTTTAACTTCTGACATTTACATACATACATAACTAGCTGATCATAATTTATTCGATCAATATTTGGTTGTTAGATCGTTGGAGAAAATCGAAGTTTTGTTGTCCTCTTGAAGAAGTGCTTGAAACAGTGAAAATTTGGAGAATGGTTGAAGACTTGCTAATTATGTTTTCTAGTTGAACTTGTTATAAATGCATTTTGTTTGCCTTTAGATTTAATGGTGTAAATTTTTTGGCGGTCAGGTGGTTACCATTTGAAATCTCTAACGTTTGTTATCTAATTTTATTTTTTTTTAATATGAACAGATATTTCTCTTTGATCATTTATTGATTTTGAAAAGATCTTCATTTTCAGCAATGACGACTTTCAGGATGGCTTGAGGACTCAACTAATTTGGAATTGTTTATATCTTCAGTGATTTCAAAGCTGTATCTTTTTCTTTTTTTTTTTTTTTTTTGAAAATCTAAATGTAGTGTAAATGTGTAAAAAATCCGTATGTTTTAATTTATCTTTTTAGATGTAAACGTTGAAGTATAAAATTTATAATTGGAATTAATTTTAATGAAGTAATACATTTTTATGGAATACTTTTTAATTTGTGATTGTAAATTTGTAATTTTTCACTTATTTTAAAAATTAATACACAATTTCTGATTAAAAGAATTTAATACATATTTGACAATGTAAATGTATTATTTCTCTTAAATGTTTTTAAAAAAAAAATATTTTGCATCTAAAAAAATTTAAGCAAAGATTTTTTCTACCAAAATTTATAATTTTTAAGTAATCTAAAAAAATTAATATTTAAAACAAAATTTTATTTTACTAAGTCTAATTCGAGCCAAGCTCGAGTCGAACACAAATAACTAAAAATGAGTCAAACACGAAGTGTTCATGAGTTGATTCGAGCAAGAGTCGAACACGAACAATGGCATTTTTTAATGAGCTGAACGCGAGTTAGACCTAGGCACACTCATGCTCAGCTCATTTACACCCTATTTGCTACAGTATCTCATAAACACATGCAAATACTGTATATAAGAAAAATGAAGGATGACATAAAATTCAATTTTTCAAATCTGCCTAATGAAGTCTGATGACCATCGCATTTGATTTCACTGAAAACCCTAAATATATTTGTAAGGCCTTTGAATAATTTCTAAGGGCACCAACTTCAATATTTTAACTAAACCCTTAAGAAGGCTTGTCATCACAATCTATACCATGAATAGAAGCATGAATGAAAATCGCTACCTACAAAAACATCATAATTGTCTATAGCACGAAAAGTTGTTAATTTCATACTCAATTTGAGTGGATCGCTCATAGTGAGCCAAAGTAGGTGAACATGATCGAGCCCATGTGGCTGATGTTTGTGAACCAAGTAAAACTCATACAAGTCCCTTGTAAGCAAGATTAGTATTACTAATCCTATCAGACCCAAAAGATGATATAGGTGTGTTCCTGCATGACCCAAAGATCTAGATTACATTAACTAAGGCATGCTTTAATGACTTCATCAAGCCTTTAGTTCATTAATACAGTCTTTGGATGTGCATCAATTAGTAGGGCTTACTTCAAGCTGAAAAGATCAAGGGTTCAATTGAAAAAATCCAATCATAACTTATTTACGGGTTAAACTTTTCAGCCTGCAAGGCTCCAATTAACATCAAAGCATTCAAAAGAAAATGGATTCCTTTTAGAACCCAAGAGAGTGAAGTCTAATTTAACTTAGATGAGCAACCAGAAAAACTCCACTCAACTTGATTAGTAGTAGAAATTTAGACCATATAATTACATAAATGATTTTGATTAGATTAAGGGTTTGTTTAGAATATTTAATTAAATCATTAACCTCGAGTTTAATTCCACTCAAGCGAATTTAAGCTAATTATTCTTTTCAAGCCAAATTCCAAAATCATTACAAATTGGTTGGTATAAATTTACCCCAAATGGTGAGCCTATTGCTATAACCTACAAATCAATGCAATAAACTAATATTTGATAATTGTTAAATGACATTAAGTCAAGTAGGAAACCTAACTCAATTGACTTAATCTAAGAATATAGCCAATCAAACTTCAAGTCTAATTGAGTGAGAGACGGCATGCCCAACTCAGAATTCAACAGTGTTGAATCGAACCCTATCAGAACCTGGCTCAGCCGCAACTAGAAATTACTTGGGTGAACTCAGTCACTAACCAACCCACCCACTAAAGACTACTGTAGATCAATCATATCATTGGAAAGGCACCCATGACAAAACATGGGATCTCAAACTGACTCCATGTGCCACGAAGGCTTGGTCTACCACAACTCTACCTTTTGCTATCAAATTGTGCCAGCTTTGCTCAATTATAAAAGCTTCCAGCCACCTCTAAGTCAATTTGAATTCTACATGCCCCTCCTACATGACAACTGATTCTCACCCAAAGCACTAGAAAAGAAGCTTCCCTACTCAAAAGAAGCAAGGAAACAACAGCCATTGCCATAAGCTTCTACCATGAGGTAGAGGTTAGCATCTATTACAATCTAAATCCCTGGAAAAGCTTATTACTATCCTAGATACAATTTCATCCTTAAAAAATTGCGGAAGCATCAAAGGTATGGTGGAGAGAGAAACTTTTAATAAGTAAAAAATGTTTCGTGAAATCTTTATATTCTCATATCAGTTGAACTTGATTTCATCAATTATATAGGGCATGTACAATGCACAAAAATTTATGATTTCAACCATAGACACTGAGCTAGAGAAGAAACTAGATTCTATGTTTTTCAGTGTTATGGTTATGGGATCCAGGATTTCGGCTACAACACAGAACTTCTCCCAGAATTTGGATGCGCCTGAATATGCTCATTCAGAAAAGTCTACGAGAAAGCACCACAGGAGAAAGAACAAGGTGAATCAAGTCATTGCAAGCATTTTGCACCCTCCACTCAGAAGCACAAAAAATAAATGAAGGTCAGAGCCAAACATTTATATGAGCAGATTTCACAACTCGTTACAACCTATATCAATATGACATCTAGTGTTCGCAAGCCTATTCAGTGATACCTAACTATGACATAAGTGGTGAAGGTATTGAACTCCACTCCCGAAAATATTCGATAGTATGTTGTTATAGTTATTTGTTATAAAATCTTCTAAAGGATCAAACAAAGAGGGAAGCTTTTATTATGATGGTGTGGAAACGGAGGATTTCTTACCTCTGCTATTTTTTAAACAATTAATCGAGTTAATTCATGTGCTTTTAATTTTTTTTTCTGAATAGTGTGTAATAATTTGAACTTTTATGTCGAACAATATTATGTGTTGCGTTTATGTGACATTTGATCATGTTTTGCACAAACTGGAGTACTTTAATTAGTGGTTATTCATGAATAGTTTAGCTTGTTATTTTTATATATTCTGACATAAAATAGTCGAATAAACTCATCAAATGAAAAGAAAATAGTAGAGGGTGCAACAAACAATAATTCTAACTACTACAACATGTCTTATTAATGATTATTATCAGACATATTTATGCAAGACACCACATGTGTCATCCTCGTCTGTGGGTGACAAATGGATTGGTAAGTTGCTCCAACATCAAACAGACAAAATTTATAATATGTTTTGGATATCAGGAAAAAAAATTTAATGTTGGATGAATCGCAGAATAATTATAATTTGTATGGATCGTCCCGATTTACACCCATGGAAGTACTAACAATCATTTTATATATTATGTCGCATAATGAGTTCAATCGTGCTGCTTCCGAACGATTCCAATATTCAACTGAGGCGATAAACAGATATTTCGAGATTAAGGCTAACTTTGTAGTTAGAATGTCAAACAATATTGTCAAACTCATAGATCCTACTTTAAGTCATACATTTATTTGTGTTGCTTCCATGTGATTGCAGCATTCAACTGTAACAAAAAACAGATATTTTAATATTAGGGTTAACACATTGATTAGAATATCAAACAGCATTGTAACTCAACGATACTACTTTTGGTCATACACCAAGAGAAACCTGTAATAATACAAGATATATGTCATTCCTCAAACTGTTTATTGTATTATCTATTTAATTTGGCTGCATATATTATAATAAATTATCGTCATGAAAATTTTAAACAGGATTGTATAAGAGCAATTGATGGAGCACATATCAATACAAGTGTTTGGAACAACGAAGAATTGCATATATCAAATCATGTGGATCTACACTACATAATCACTTAGTAGTTTGTGACTTCAACATATGTTTTACCTTCTTAATAGTTGAATGGGAATGGAATATTAATAGAAGTAACATATTTAAATTTACTACTCGATGAAGTGAATATAAATTTCTAGGACCAATTACAAACAGGTCAATCAAAACCTGCTATTTACAAATCAACCACCCTCTTTCATCATTTTTTCAAATTCTCACTCGAATATCAAAATTCATGGTAAAACCCTAACTCATATTTTTCATTTTTACCAAATTCTCAATAGTGTAATCGTGGCACCGTGATTACACTAGTTAGGTAGTTCAAAACAATCATCTAGATGGTCAATTTGTAAATATAAATGTTTTGAGTGATGCGTATGTAATTATCCCAAATTTCTAATGCCTCTACCAAGTTAATACATTCATGATTGTATATGACGAGTTATTTAAAATGATGTACTAATAATATCATTATTTAAGGAAATATTACATAGTGGCTTCGAGATATCCAATGCAACGAGATTTCTTAAAATCATTCTTTGTGAGGTATCAACTTCCTGATTTTGAGTGCAAAAATGATTGAATGGAGGAATAGATTGTTCAACAAAAGGCACTCATCATTACAGAGTGTTATCATTCGACATATAGAAAAAGTAGGTCATAATCGAAGATATGATGACATATTCTTTAGAAAAGCGGATAAATATAGTTGTTACAATGACATCTCTACAAAATTTTATACGAAGACACCCATTTTGTGATGATATTGATTTTAGAGTCTTAGATTAAAATCCATCAAACATACATGTAGAAGTATTAGAAAATCGGGCAGGACAATCATTGCTAGAGAAAAAATTTGTTGTGAATAAGTTTAACACGCCCGATTGGAACAATTTTTAGAAGATGATCAATTTGATAGACAAGACAAATACTTTAGTGAGTTTATCAAGTATAATACTATTTTGTAGTGTCTTCTGGTTGATGTCTATAATTTGACATAGATTAAGAATTTGTTGATTTCTATTTTCTCTTCCATATTTTGAAATTTTATTTTTAGTACATTTTTTCTTATGTATTTTCTTTCTGATTATGAACTCTAATATTTTTTTATTATATTATTGTATATGTAGTATAATTTGTCGGTTAAAAGCATAACTTGTCATGATCTCAGAAAAAATAAGTTTAAGGTCATCAAGTGCTTTAAGAGTTGTGTTGTCAATGTGTTATGCGATGTTCTAAATACACATCAAGAGAGAAAGGCAATTATAGGTGGAGATTTTATTGTTGTCCTAGAAATAGGACGCGTGAAGATTGCAGGTTTTTAGACCAGGTGATAGTATGAATGAGTTCACTCAAGATAGTAACTAATCAAGAGAAATACTATGGACAAAAGTTATACTAAAAATTTGATCATCTGGACATAAAGGTGGACATTATTATAGCATTGTTTGTTTTGTAGTTTTTAATATTGTTATTTAATGTGTAAAATGATGCCTTAAAACTGATATATGGGAGAAATTGGACTATTGATGTGTTTTTTGTATTGTTAAAGCTATTTTTATTATTCTGTTATAGTTATTTTAAAAATTAGACTCATTCAACTAATATATATATCTATGAAGGCATAATTGTCTTTTTTATCAGAAACAACTGCAGCACATTAGATTATCTAAAAAGTAATTGTTCATCTAGCAATAACTTTCTAACGACCGCTATGAAATTGCTTCCCTAGGATGCAGCTTCACAGTTGTTTCTTCAAAAAAAACATCTTCACAGTTATTTCTTAAAAAACGCAGCAGCCACCTCAAACGCACCATTAGTCAACATCGGAATTTCAAACCTCTTCAAGGCAAGAAGAATACAACAATGACTACAAAAATTTAAATTCCAATTTAATGGCTTAGAATCATACAAATTGTATCGAGGCAAATAGTCACTCTTTGCGATTTACAAAGAATGCGCAACCACTCGATCTCTTAAGAAAATGTCCAAACCGCCCCTCACATTTCAGAAAATTGCAAAAAAAAAATCCAATCAAACCCCAATAAATCTCATGTCCTTCGCAAACCATTGAAGACATGCATCCTCAAATGGACCTCTTTGGAACTACAGCTAACTCAAATCACATTAACTAACCCACACATTAAATATTAATAAAATAATTTAAAATAGTTCAAAAAAAATGCGAGCTTTGGGACGTCTAGGTATAGATCAATGATTAGACACCAAACATTCTCACTGTTCAACTCCAAAAAACCTTCAACCACTCAATCCACTTCCAAATCAAATAAAATCAAACAGCAAAAGACCTACCAATGATCCAACAGAATAGAGCATTTAGAGAACATATTAAAAGGTATGAAGATTGAATATGATGCAATGACATGTATACTGTATCTCAGAGACCCAAAACTCAAATGTGAGCACTGTTAGGATTTTTTAAACCAAAAACTCTTATCACGGATTAATTTGAGATAAAATAGATTAAACTTGATCAAACCCTTGTTGACCGATGAAAGTAAAACAGTAAAACCGACGCTCAGGCCACCCTTATCCTCAAGGTTCAAAATCTTAATCCTATGGGCTTCTCTAAGGACAAAGCAATAAGCCCATATTTTAAATCAAGCGAAAATGTCAATTACATAATTAAGATCCAAAATGATATACAATGGGCTTCCTTACAAACCTCTAGGGTTATAAAACCCATCAACACAAAATGGTCAGCATGCAAACAGTTAACATTCCTAACATACACAAATAAATCAACAACTCAATCCTCGAACATCCCACAAATTAGTGTTACCCAACATGCTCGGCCTTCTTTACTGATACACAAGTCCAAGGTCTCAACTCAACATATCCAATTTAACAAGTTCAGAACATATAAGTCAAATAAACAATTCGCGAGAATAATTTAAACAACTTAGGAAAATAAAATCAATTCCATGATTAGCCCTTTACCATACCCGCGTGGATTATAAATCTCCCTTGGAAGCCACCTTCAAATTAAGATTATAAATCTTGTATTGGCCATTTTAGACGTAAGTATACATTGATAATGTGGAGAAAAAGCTTAAGATAAGGTTCTGAGAGATGTCCTTTGGAGAGTTCTTGCAATGAAAGGTGTTGATGTGACTTATATTTAAGTTATTAAAGATATGTATACTAGAGTTGTTAGTTGTGTTCTAACTAAAGGAGGATTGACCGAATATTTTCCTATTTATGTTGGATTACATCAGTGATCGGCTTTAAACCCATATATTTTTGCTTTAGTTATGGATGGTCTTACTGGATATTTAAAGAATGATGTACCTTGGTGTATGCTTTTTGCTGATGATATCCTTCTCGTGGATAAGACGAGAGTAAAAGCCAAGGAAAAACTTAAATTATGGAGGTCTACATTGGAGTCTATAGGCCTTCGTTTGAGTAGAATTTAAACTGAATACATGGAATGTAATTTTAGTAGGCAATATCTCTAGAGACAAAAGTGTAATTGGGTGATCAAATTATTAAAAGTCGTGAAGGATCTAGATATCTCAGGTCTATTGTTCAAAGCGATGGTGATAAGATGGGGATGTTAATAGTAGAATTCAAGTTCGTTGGTTGAATTGGAGAAATGCATCAGGCCTTTTGTGTGATAGAAAAGTACCGCTTAAAGTGAATAGAAAATTTTATAAGATGGTGGTGAGACCTGCAATGCTCTACGACGCTGAATATTGGCCTTTAAAAGAGAAGCATAATACTAAGTTAAAGTGTTGCTGAGATGAGAATGATTAGATGGATGAGTGGATTTACAATTAGAGACAAATTGCGAAATGAATATATCCATGATAGGGTTGGTGTAGCTCTAGTGTCGGATAAAATTAGAGAGTCGTCTTAGATGGTTAGGTCACATTAAATGTCGACCATCTGATGATCCGATTAGAAGACTAGATGTTTTAGATTCAACTTTTGTTAAGAAAGGCGGAGGTAGACCTAGAAAGACTTGGGCTTATTGTAAAAAAAATTATCTTAATTTATTAGAATTAAATGAAAATATGACACTAAATAGGATGCAATAAAGAAAAAGAATTCATGTAGCCGACCCCACTTAGTGGGATTAAGGCTTTGTTGTTGTTGTTGTTGTTGTTGTTGTTGTTGTACATTGATAATGTGATCGAAAATTAAAGCAAATTTACAAGATCAAACATTAATTTTGAGCAAAGCTCGTGTTAATCTAAAATCCATCCATCTTTATCAATCTAAAGATATGAATCATCACATCCATACAAATCAGCATAAATACAACACCAAGCAACTAAGCGAAAAAATATTTCACAATGAAATCATCAAATCCCAAACTTCGAGTTGAGTTCGTACAAAGCACACACATTGTGAGACTCGCGAGCCTTCTTTACCAATTATAGAAATATAAAAATGAGATTTGCTTACCAAATACATATAAGTCAAATCTTGAGTCATCTTTATCAAATATGAAAAGGTAAAATCATTCACACAAATAAAAAATAAGTACTTATGCTAGGTAAAATACCCCACCAAACATCCATATTCATTTGTAGACCCTTCCCTCAACATGCAAACCCAAGCTTTCAAAAAATGGGGTCTTCTTGTTCTCATAAGCCAAATAATTATCAAAGGAAGTCTACACAAACAATACCTCCTATGCTTGACTTTTTGCTAAGTCAAATACATTCCAACCTAGAGCTTAAGTCAAATCAAAATTTCTAGCCAATAATCCTCATAGATACATCCCAATGTTTTCTTCCAAGTAGATAAACTTTAATATAGCACTGAAGGAACATATTGAGTCATGCCTTGAATATTATTCTACAGCCCCCAAATCATATAGATAAGTATACTCAAAAGTACCTTATGTCTAACATTAGCCTAAGACAATTTTGAAACGGTCACACATTAAACTTCTAAGCCAAACTTAGTATATATCAATCAAGCCTAATAAGTTAAAACTAAATATCACTTAAAAATACCTTCAAACAGCAACCCAAAGCGTAAGCCTTGCAGGTGTGGGCGAGGCTTGCACCTTTCTACAGTGAGGTCCAAACATTTAAGCCTCAAATCGTATGAGGCGACAAAGCAAATTTTATAATTTAAATCAGATCCAACAACCATATAGTGCAAATCAGGGCTAGAGCATCGATTTGAGAGTTTCGTTGTTTCTTCCTATTGCTTCGTCCCAAGCCTTCGAGCATGTATGCATTAGAAAAACCATCTAATCGTTGAAGTCCAGCATCAGAGGCTTTTGCATCTTCTTCGTCTCGAGCCTTCTGCATCACAGGCGTCAAAGTTCAGTCGAAGGCTTCTGCGTCCCGAACCATCATCTTTTGCATCTTCTGTTTCCTGTCTATTGCAGAAGTCTAGCATCTGCATCCAACTTTCCTCGAACCTTTTGCATCCAATGCCTCGAAAAATTGGGTGGTATATATGTAAATGACAGTTTTAAGTATATGTACTTTATAGTTTATTAAATGATTAGATTTATAAATAGTTTTAGATTAATTTTAGGAGGATTTGCTCATTTACATACATACCACCCATTTTTTATTAAAGTATAGGGTGTTAGATATGAAAATTAATAAAAAAGGTGGTATATATGATTTGCCTTAATTTTAATTGATATGCAATTCCCCAAAATTTCAAGTTCATTAGGATTAGCTTTATGAATGTCATTACTCAATATTTATTCATTGATTCATTTGTACGGGTAATTAGGTGTAACTTTCTTTTAATTAGAATGGGTGATGCGTGAGAAGAAAATATACAGCTCAACACTATAAGATTCAAGTTGAAGTGGCAGAAGAAAGTGCAAAAAAAGGATACGTTTATTTGAAATGTAAATTTAGTAATAAGTGGCTTACTAATTGTACGAAGAGGCATACAGAACAGTTGGCTTGTACACATGTAAATGTTGGGGCATAAGAGAAAGTGGTCATATGAAATCGAGGAATGCCTTGAATATTTAAAAAATTGTCACCTCAAAAGAAATAGCGTAAAGAAATATGAAAGAGATGATTAGGTTCTCAATTTGACGATTCTAGCAGTGAAAGCCAATTGCATTCTTTTAATAGAAGAACTCAAGGACAAAGAAATGATTTGTATTGAATGTGGATGAATATGAGAATATTAACTCAAAACAAATTCTTCATTTAACTTTTGCAAAAGAACACAAATAATGTGTGTTTAGATATTACAAGATGTCTTTATGACAATGGAATTTTAATGTGATTAGGTTTATTTCGCTTTGTTGGGAACTATACGAGACGATTGAATCTTCCTAACATGGATGAGTTGCAAACTTGGATGTTAAATGGGTATGTTAAAAAAATAATAATAATTATTAATGAAATGAAAAAGGCATGGGTTGAAATTGAAGTTACAATAATGTTAGATAGTTGATAAAATTAGGCAAAGAAGTATTACAAACTTTCTTAACCACCCTTATGAACAACCTTTTTGAAATCTCATGATATATCAAACTTTATAAAAGATGCACAACTGTTATTTAAAATGATTGATGAGGTTGTTGAAAAAATTGTGGAGAGTTTAACGTTATTACAGATAATACAAGTATCTATAAAACAGCAGAGAGAATGTTAATGGAGAAAATGAAGTGTTGTTCACGTTATTACAGATAATACAAGTATCTATAAAACAGCAGAGAGAATGTTAATGGAGAAAATGAAGTATCTTTATTGGACTCATTATGCTGCCCACCATCTTGATTTAAAACTTGAAAAGTTGGGAAAATTGTCATAAGATAAATCCGTTTTGTTAAAGTAAAAACAGTAAGTAAATTTACTTAGAATCACTCCTAAGATTAAGCTTGATGAAAAAATTCACAAATCCATTTTGCCACAACTTATTTGACTTTTACAAAAATTTAAAGAACTACGACCACCTTTGGAGGTTATATATGCTTACGAAGAATGGGATAAAATTTTTTGGGCAAAAAAACTCAGAAATAAAGCAAGTGAAGATTAATATTATGAGAAATGATTCATTTTGGCGCGATATTATTTGTATTCTAAAGACTACAGAGCCATTAGTGAAAATTTTTCGGATGGTTATGGTAATAGGGCTCCTGCTCTGTGATTTATTTATGAACTTATGAACAAAACAAAGAGAAAAAAGCAAAAAATTTAGAACGACAGAAATCTACTTAAAAAGAAACGAAATATAAAAAATTATTGATATGAAATGGGATCATCAGCTACATCAATATTTACATGATTCTACGTAGTATTTGAAATCTCAATTTCATAATTACAAACTTTCATATATATAAAGAGGTTATGACCAGTTTATATGCATGAATGGACAGAATTGTCCATGAGTCCTAACTATCTTAAAGTCAATGAACAACTTGAAGATTTTCATTTGAATAACAAGATATTTGGATTTAAAGTAACTTGAGCATGTTAAAAGAGACGCTCACCTGGTAAATTTCATTTATAATTTCAAATCAATGAATTTATCATTTATATATAAATTTATTTTCTTAATATATATTACTACTTTCATTTAATCTTATGCTATAACGTTAGAGGGCACAATTTGAAGATAATGCACCCGAAGCATTTGATGTGAACGTTCTTAATCTTACTTGTTCAGCTTCAGCAAGTAAGCATAAATGGAGCATATTCAACGAACTACATAAAAAGAGAAGAAACTGATTGGTTGCTAATAAATGAGCAAGTTATGTAATGTTTGATAAAAAATTAAAAGATAAATACTTGAAGCTACAAAATTAAAGAAATTGTGGTGATGGAACAGATTAGGGGTGTATGCGAGTTAAGCAGTCTCAAACACAACTAGTTAACGAGCTCACGAGTCGAGCTTATTGAACCTTAAGTTCAAGCTCGAGCTTATAACCGAGCTCATATAATATACGAGCACGAATTCGAGTTTCGCGCGACTCAACTCATTAACCAAACAAGCAGCTTGATTAAATAAGGGTAAGCCGCAATTCACAAAGCCCTAAAATATAATTTCGAATCTGCAAAGTGCAGTGCCCTTCCCACTGCCTCTTTCTCTCGGCACCGCAGCACTTCTTGAACCCTCGATCCCCTTCCCCACCGCTCGGCGTCGACATTGATCCTCATCTCCCCACCGCTCAGCGTCGCACGACGTTTGTCTCTCGACTGCTTGGCTTCGGCACGCATCATCAAAGAACGACAATAGCCCTTTGGTAAGAAGAAATAATTGTCCCTCCATCTCCTTGCCTTTTGATTCGCACAAAGAGGCCAGAATCTAGTCTTCCTCTTTTGATTTGAATGAATATGGAAAAAGGCTGTGTTCCTTCCCCGTTTCCTCCGCAACCCTACCACTTGAAGTCGTAGGGAGGAAGTCTCATTCCTCTCAAATATATGGTGTTTGAAATATTAATTTTAAAACAATGAAATTTGTTTAATTTATTTGTTGGTTGGATACTTAAATTTATTTCCGAAATTTTATTGACTACAACTCTTTCTCCTCAAAATAGCAGTACACAAAAATATATTTTACAGATCATGTAGCTTATGATTATCAGAAATATAGCATGCAGGAAGTTATTTCCTAAATTTAGCTGTCTTGTATTGTTTTTTCCTTCATTTATTTTGTTGGCTCAATAATCTATAATAAATTTTGGTCATTCTTGGGAAAATCAGTTATTATTTCTTTTTTGAAAATTATTGAAATCCATGTGACTGAATTATAATTAATATTTTCTACTATGTTTTAATGGAATATCTTCTATTTTATCCTTCACAAGTTATAAATAGGTCTCAAGGGGCGTATAAAATAAATTAACCATAAAGTAGCTAAATTAAATCCCAGTGTTCATTTATTCCTATATGTGCGCTATTCAATGTTGACCTCGTGCACTTTGCAAGTCTTAAAAATTACTATTGGGGGTGAGTTTTCAAGTACGACGTGAGTTCTATTTTTTTATTTATTTAAAGAAAACCTATATGCATATATTTATAATTTGGTTATGATGCAAGTTTTTCTTTTATGGGTGTTTCTTTCCCTATATGTTTACATTTATAATTTGGTTATGATGCATATTTTAATCAAGTTAGTTGATACACTTTACAATTAGCATGTAAACATATGATAAGATGTGTTTTTATTTTAACTTCAATGAAGATATTAAATTGCGTTGTTTACATTGTTTATTGCTTTAGTTAGCTAATAAATATGGAGAATGAAATATTAGATAAATCAACTCAACTTCATGTAGATGGAGTCAATTCTTACTATTAGAATTGAAGATGAGAGTATCACTGAAAAGCACAATAATGATACTGATGGAGAGAATGTTGGTGATAGGGAGAATAATAGTGATGAGGGTAATGAGAATGATGATAAGGAGGGTGATGAAATTGAAAGTGAATTTGAGAGGAAAAAAAAAAGAAGATAACATCAAATGTATGCGACGAGTTTAAAGAAAAAATTCTTTCTGATGATTCAGAGAAATGAGGAATACAATGATTGCAAAAAAAAACTTGTTATTGGAAGTCCTGGCGCAATAACTGAATTTAGGAGATTTGGAGCGAACTACAGTTAAATTTTAACTAAAAGGAAGCAGAAGATATTACATTATCAATCAGTAGACAACAAAGAAGGAAGCAATGCTCATCAAGCTTTGAAAGAGGTATTTTGATAACCTTCAAATATGATCATAGCAAAGTTTGAGAAACTATTGTGTTATATATTGATAAATGAGAAGTCTTTTCTCGATTACCGGAGAATTTAATTTTAATTGGTTTTAAAGTCCATTTCATCGTATTTTACAAAATATTCAAGGGCAACTGCTCACACTAATGTCATGTTGGTGTTTTAAGAAGAAAAAGAAGCTAAATAACACATTAAAAAATATCAATAGAAGAAGTTTCACAACGGATTTATGGATATTCAAAAGCCAAAAAATATCATATATAGTTGTCACGGCACATTATGTTGATTCAAATTGGATATGACAAAAGCGTGTTCTCAATTTTCTACATTTTCCACGTGCCACATGATATTTGAAATAATTGACAAATTTTATAAAGTTTTTGTTGAATGTGGAGTTGAGAACAAGATATCTACAATATCGGTACATAAAACCTTTAATAATAAAAGAGCAATCAAGTTATTGAATAATAGTTTCAGAGTTAAGAAGAAGTTATTCATTGGGGGTAAGCTTTTTCAAATTTGTTGCTGTACACATATTTTAAATGTAATGGTGAAATATGATATTAACTGTATTGAATATATAGTTGACATGATTCGGAACATAATAAATTCTTTGAATTCTTTTGAATTCAGATTGATGAGATTTGCTAATGTTGCGCAACAACTAGAATTGTTTGCATGAAAATTAGTAATGAATTGTCCTACAAGATGGAAATCAACTTATTACATGTTGATTGTTGCATTACAGTTAAAAGAAGCATTCTTTTTATATGGAGAAAACGATATGGAGTATGCGACTTGCTCACTGAGGATGATTGGAATAACATTTAAAAAATTTGTGATATTATCGCTTTCTTCAATGAAGCAACTAACATAATTTCAGGAACAGAGTGTCCAGCTTCTAACTTATTTCTTTCATGAATTTGCACAATCATATGTTATATAAAAAATAAATTTTCTTTGATTCTTTCACTAGAGAAATGATCAGAAAGATGAAAAGAATTTTGGCAAGTATTGGGGGTAAATGTACTTTGCTTTGGAACAATCGTGAATCATACAATGAAGTCTGCAATGATTGATTTGCATATCCAAAAATCTACAATAGTGATGAAAATATGAGAAATATCTCGCATATTCAAAATTTGTTGCATGAATTTTATGAAAAGTATGATTATTCTGTAAAGCATGAGATTGATGGTATTGGTCACATTTCGAGCTAAATAATCAAACACAAATAATGTCAACAAGGATGCAGAGCAAACAAAATAATTGAGGCAAAAAAATATAGTGGGTATGATTTGGTTGGATAAATAGATGAGAAGACAATTAAGAGGCCAATAAAGTCAGACTTGGATAACTATTTAGAAGATAATTAAGAGGCCAATAAAGTCAGAATTGGATAACTATTTAGAAGATGGCTTAGAGATTTTTTCCAAAGGTGCAAAATTTGATGTTATTAAGTGGTTGAAAAATAACCAAATGAAAAATAGAATATTATCAAAAATGGTTGTAAGCATCCTATGTATATAAATTAGTACAGTTGTTTCTGAGTCGACATTTAGTATAGAAGAGAGAATAGTTGACATATATCACTCCAAATTTGATGTAGAAACCGCACAATCTCTTATTTGTGGATTGAATTGGATTCATTCTCATTATGGATTAAAGAGGAGAATCACTGTATTTTTCTTATCACAAAAATGCTTATTGTTCTACAAGTCATTATAGTTATAGAGTTTCATACTGTAATAATAATATAAAATACTATTATATGATTTTACAATAAGAAGACAATAACAAAGAGATAGAGATTCTCTTACCTATAAGTTGAAAGAAGAGATAGAACTCTCATTAAAATAGAAAAATATCATCCATTTCTTTAATTTATGATGATATATGAGACTTCATTTTGATTTTTGTTTACAGGATCAAAGAAAATGAGAGTTCCTAAGTTGATCACATATAGTTGTTTATGTTTTTTGGGAAAAAGATAATTATTTTCATTATGATTTATTCTTTTTGATATATTTTGTTGTTACTAATAACAAAATAATGATATTATTATCTCAGGTTTTAGTTACTTATATAATTCATGATTTAAATATCGCTTAACATGTCAAATTTTGAAGATGATGGTATTGCAATCTACTACAGAATTTTATGATCTATTTCGCTTTATTTTGATTTTAATATATTTTATTTTAGAACAAACAATATATTTTGCAATCTACTAGGGATATAATTTTATGATATATTTGACTTTATTTTGGTTTAAATATATTTTGAATTTGGACAAGTGATATATTTTGCAATCTACTAGGGAAAGAATTTCATGACTTGATGAATTTTTAGTCTTTTTGCTTAATTTCAATTTTCATCCTCTGATTGTTTCAAGTCCAAAAAGATATCTTTTTTTTCGGGTGGGGCGGGGTTATGTTATAAGATTACATGAATTTGCACCAGCACAGGAATATGGATAAATCATTTCGTCTTTTGCTGCTTCTTCTCAGGTCATTGATTTGCCAACATTGTGAGACCAATTCAAACTCCTAACCGAATTAAAAAAAAAAATTAAATGAAGACTAATAGGGATCATTAATGCAGACATTTCGCATCTTATTATCACCGTGCATTTTTATATTTGCTTCGTTTCTCAACTTGACCATCTGAGCTTGGATCAACATTACTGGTTATATTGGTAGATATATGTGGAATTACATCTTTATTGAAATTCTGCACGCTTGTAACTAATTATTCTGTGCAAGTGATATGCTGTTTTCATCTTTTGAATCATCTTACTCTATATTTTTTTTGTTGTGTATCCTACGTTTTCATACAAGTTTTACAGGTCAAAGTTGCAAATGTGGAGTGGATTAAGGTTGCTTCTTAAGAAGATATAAGCCTCATGGTATTATGAATGTTTTTGTGGGCAAAGTTGTCTGCATCACTTACATATGCTGCCTCATCTTTTGGTAGGAAAGGACTATTAGAGCTTTTAAACTTCTAGCGGGAACTAATGAGTGATATATCTTCGAGTCCTCCCAGGTACATGGACCCATGGTTTTCTTCTGAATTACTTTTATTGATATTTTAATTCATCAATGCTTTTCAACTCATTTTATATTCATTGATCAGTTTTAAAGAAAAACGTTACAAACTTTAGTAACCAAATTGTATGCTTTTGTTCCTTGTCTGCTTCCCAGGAACCATCCATCTTGCACCCTGGAAAGATGGAATGGATCAGTACTCCACAGATTCCACATCGAATGTTGTGTTTTTGGAAGCCAGGTTCACTTATACTGCTATAGGAGTCTGGAAGTCATTAGTTTTTTGTCTATTTGAGCCGCAAGAAATTGGACATAAATGTACTTATTTTATTTTTTTTCTATGCAATTTCTTATTGAATAAAAATGTAACTTCTGAGAAAATGTTTGTTGTGTCTTGGCAGTCTAATTAAATTATAAAGTTGTAATAGGTGTTTAGACTTCGTTTTAATTTTTAGAAGTTTATTGTTCTTTATGACAGAACCAAAGAAATCTGCAAGGACTCGTTATTATATTTTCACGAAAGATTTTGTTAGCCTATTTATAATGTTTTGGCAGATTCACATGCATACCGGTCAATTCCTCTGTATTTACATATCTATAACCTAAACTTCTGAGAAATTGTTTGTTGTACCCTTTGCAAGAAAATGTGTATTTCACCTTTTAAAAAGTTGAAAGTGTGGTATCTTTGGTGTGACATTAAAGATTTGGGTGATCTAAATGTAAAAAAGTAAAGTTTGGGTGCTAGATATATAAATGAATGGGAATTGGATGGTATGTATGTAATGTCTTTTATTTAAATAACTTCATTTTGAGGTTATGAAGAATTTTTTCTGAAAAAAGGAATTTTATTTATTTTTCAGTCGCAATATAAATTTACAACCCTTTTCAGTTGCTTGATTTAAACCAATATTAAAATTATTAGGTGCAATAAAGCTTATAAACGAGTCGAGCTCAAGTTTACGAGCCAAGCTAGAGCCTAATATAATGAATAGAATTGCAAAAAGCTGAACAACTAAGGACTAAGAACTTTCACAACAAATGAATTGAGTTCAACAATGTTATCTTCGAATTGTGCCCACCAACATTCTAGCAAAAGATTAAATGAAAATAAAAATATAAATTTAAAAAAACAACTTTACAAATAAATGATAAACTCATCGATTTAAAATTATTAATAAATGAGATTTACATTATGAGTGTGTCTTTTAGCATGCTTGGGTTGCTCTAAATTCAAATGTTTCATTCTTAAAAAAAAATCTTCAAGTTGATCATTGACTTATTATCCATGCATGCTTACAAACCAATCTTAGCCTCTTTATCCACATGAAAATTTTTGTCACTATGAAATTGAGAATTCAAAAAATATGTAGCATCAAGTAAATGTTGATTTAGCTAGTAATCCTATTTCTCATCAATGATTTCTCATATTCCTTTGTAAGTTGCTTCTTGTCCTAAGTTTTTTGTTATTTTCTTCTTTGATTTGATCATAGCATCATAAAAAAATACCACAGAAGAATCTCTCTCAACATCAATGATTCATCAAATTTGCACTAAAGGCCCTGTAGTTTTCAAAGCTTGACAAATATTCCGCCAAAAAGAATCATTTCTCATAATAATCTTTGTCGCTTGCTTTCTTTTTTAGTTTTTTTATCCAAAAACTTTTATCTCATTCTTCAGAAGGAAATTTTATCTCATTTTTAAATAACAATCGAGCAACTTTTACAAAATTTGTTATATCAACAAATTTCAAAAATATTGTTTCATAAGGGTTGTTAATAAGAAAATTTATAATACTTTTTTGCCTAATATCTGACCAACCATCTTATATTATTATAAGTTCTATTTTAACACATGTCTTCTTCATTTCATCAATCATTTTTTGTTATTGTTCTAACATCCTCATCCAACATCCACGCTTGCAGCTCATACATCCTAGGAAGTTTCAATCTTGGCCAAATAATTCCCAATAGAGTAAAGCATTTTGTTCCATGAAAACCTAAACACATTAAAAGAAATTCCATTATCATAAAAGCATCTTGCAATATTTAAACACACATTATTTATATGTACTTTTGAAGAAGCTAAAGGAGGAACTGGTTAAGAGTTGATATTCATGTCTTCATCCACATTCACTACAAATCAGTTGATTGGCATGCAAATGACTTTCACTACTAGAACTGTCAAATTGAGAAACTAAATAAGAACTATTCTCAATCATCTATTTCATATTTCTTTGCACTGTTTCTTTTGAGGTGACATAATTTTTAAAATATTCAAGACACTCATTGACTTCATCTGGCCACTCTCACATGTTCCAATATTTACATTTGTGAAAGCCAAATGTTCTTAAACCTCATTGCACCACCAGTAATTCGCTTAATACAAAATTTTATATTTTAAATAAAAATATCCTTTTTTTGCATCTTCTCCTATCACTTAAACTTGAGTATCATAGTGTCGAGCTTGATCTTTTCTTCTTACACCATCACACATTCTAAGTTTAAGAAAAAAAAAGTTACACCTAATAACCTATATAAATAAATCAATGATCAAATAATGAGTAAATGACATTCATAAAACCAATCTGAATGAACTTTAAATTTTGAGAAATTTCATATTTGCAATTAAAATTAAGCGGGATCATACCACCCAATTCTTATAAATTTTAGTATCTAAAACCCAAACTTTAATAGAATTGGGTGGCATGAATGTAAATGAGTAAATCCTCCTAAATTTAATTTGAACCTATTTATAAATCTAAGAATTTAATAAACAAAAAGTACATAAAATGGCATTTACATACATGCCACCCAACTTTTCGAGGCTCTAGATGCAGAAGACTACGAACGGAAATCGACACAGATGCTAGACTTTTATTGTAGACGAAACGCAGAAGACGCAGAAGATGACGACTTGGGACGCAAAAGACTTTAACTAGGCTTCGATAGTCGCAACGTAGAAGGCTCGGAACAAAGAAGTTGCTGAAGCCTTACACATTGGACTGCGACGATCAGACAGTTCTTCGACATAGATGTGCTCGAAGGCTTGGGACGAAGATGGGGGAAGAAGCAATGAGCTCTCAGAACGACGCTCCAGGCTTGATTTGTGCGATACGACAACTACATCTAATTTAAATTATGAAATTTGTTTTCACGCCTCATACGACTCAAGGCTTAAACATCTAGAGACACACGCATCATTGTAGAAAGGCGTAAGCATCGCCCGAACCAATGAAGCTTACACTTTGCGTCGTTGTTTAAAGGTGTTTTTAAGTGATCACTGGTGTTTAACTTATGAGGCTTGATTGATCTATACTAAGTTTGGCTTAAAAGTTTAATGTGTGCCAATGTCAAGATTGTCTTAGACTAATGTTAGACATAAGACATTTTTTAGCATACAGAAAGATATGTTTTGGGTGCTATAGAACAATCTTCAAAGCTTAACTCAAGATGATCCTCAAGGATTATTATTAAATTTTACTGACAAGACAATGAAATCTCCATCTCTTCATCATTATCTTCTTCTTTAGACAATTATAGAATGACATACTATATTATTATTATTACAATATTAAACTATATAACTACAATGAATTATAAAAAAATAAGAATGTGTTAAGAAAAATACCTTGATTCTTCCTTTAAATCAATAATGAAAACAAATCCAATTCGATCTACAAATAAGTGTTTGCACAGTTTCTACATCAAATTTGGAGCAATGTAACAATTATACTCTCTCCTGCACTAAATGTCAACTTACAAGCAACAGTACTAATTAGTATAGATAGGATGTTTACCGTCATTCTTGATAATATTTTATATTTCATATTATTATATTTCCACTGCTTAATAACATCAAATTTTAAACCTTTGGGAACAAATCTCTAAGTCAACTTCAAAATAGCTATGTAAGTGTGGCCTCTTACTTGTTTTCTCATTTATGTATGCAGTAAAATCAAGCCAGCCACTATACTTTTTTGCCTGACTTTTGTTTGCTCCTGCATCATTGTTGACAATATTTGCATTTGATGTTTTAGCTCAAAATGTCACCAACACCATAAATCTCATACTCAACAAAATAAACATACTATTCATACAACTCATACAACAAACTTCAAATATATGAGTTATTTCTAATACTTTCATTACTATTGTAAATTTTTGGATAAGCAAATTCAATCACTGCAAATATTATTCTAGAATCCACGATTGCTTCGAAACTCATTAGCAGATTGTATTCACCACAATAGTAGTCAAATTTTTCCTTCATCTTTCTAGTCATTTCTCGAATGAAATAATCAGAGAAAATTGATATCTCATCTACCACATTCTAGAATATGCAAATTTGTGAAAGAAATAATTTAGAAGTTGGATACTATGTATCTAAAATTATGTTACTTGCCTCATTGAAGAAACCAAGGATATCAAAAGCATTTTCAATGTTATTAGTGGGGTACACAATTTCTATTTCTACATATGAGAAGAATGCTTCATTTAACTGTAAGGCAACAGGCAACATGCAACATGAAACAGGTAGAATTCCATCTTATATGACAATCCATCACTAATTTTCAGACATTTATAGTTGGCGAACAACATCAACAAATCTCATCAACCTGGCTTCAGAAGAATTCACAAAACTTATTATGACCTGAATTATATCAACCACAGATTTAATATATTTAATATCATCTTTAACCATCAAATTCAAAATATGTGCACAACAAGGACATGAAAAATCTTATCCCAAAAAAATAATTTCTTCACTTTGAAACTATCCTTCAGTAACTTGAATTCTATATCTTTAGTAAGGCATTATCAATTGATAATATAAAAACTTTATTCTCAAATCACCAATCAATAAGAGCTTTATAAAATGTGTCAACTATTCCAGGATGCCGTGTGTGGAGGTGACAACAAAGGAAAAATGAGAACACGCTTTTGTAATCTCCAATTTAAAACAACATAATTCACAGTGATACTTCTCCAAAACTGTAATCATGACCCAACATTTTTTTTTGCAGTGCCTCAATATTCTTTGGTGAACGGGCTGAATTCTGTAATGTTGTTGGTTTTGGCAGCAATATTTACAAGATTCTCTTTTTCATGTCTTCTTTTGACTGTAAATTTTCCATATAATTTCCAATAAGTTTCCTTCACATGACCAGGTTTCTTACCATGATCGCACGACGACCATCCTTTTCTTGGGCTTATTAAGAAGAGTTCTGAGTGTACAAAGCTAACCCTTCAACAAATGATGTTCTATGATTGTCTGTCAACATTAATTTCTTTTTATTTTTCCCCCTTCAAACTTCTGCATATACCTCTAGGATGGTAAGAAGGGGTTTAATTCTCATGATTCTCTCCTTGACTTCATCTAATAAGACTTTATTGAGGCCAAGAAAAAATTTTATGGTCCTTTTTTGTTCAATAATCATCTTATACAAGTCAAGGCAAGGTCAACAAAGCATTTCCAAGGTTATATCTCATACATGTCAAGTTGCGACCAACCGCATGTGAGTGTTAAAATATTGAGTAATATTCAATTATCCTTGTCGTAAATCATGTAGTCTGATTTCAATCTCAAAAAGCTCTTAAAAATTTTCAGTAATAGAATAAGTTTCACATGCAGTCATATCTCCTTGGATGTGCAATATAGCATGAAATTTTCTCCAATCTTCATTGTCATAAAATTTATCAACCGTGATTAATCAAATTTGCGTCAATTTTCTAGGCTCGAAATTACAATCTGTCATTTTTTAGTTGCAATTTCGCTTGTATCTTGTGAGATGTCAATTTTTCACTCAACCATAGATGTACATGAAGATGGATCGTGGCCATTAAAGAAAATTCTGGCTATGCAGTTTATGATTAGTGACTAGGTTAAGAGTTATCATGTATGATAGGGACTGAAGATGTAGGCTCAAATCTAGAGGTAGCTTCCGGGGAAAAATTTTTTTGAGGTCATGCCGAGTTTAACCATTATAAGATTGTGAAGCTCGAGTCAAGAAGACCTGCTGCTGGGAAGAAAACGAGGACCATTAGTTCAACTGCTCGACTAAACGAGCGAACAAGAACTTGAGAGAGGTGTGCAACTCTCAGTTTCTATGAGTTCAGCACTAGACAAGGGTAATCAAACCTGTTACAAGTCGGTGACACGAGAGGTTGCAATTATGGCAAGCTGAATCATTCCACGGTCAAATCGTTGCCTGCAGAAGTTCTACAGCATATTCAAACAGAAGAGATGGACTGCAAGAATGAGAGTGAAGAACAAATCGATGCTTGTGAGAAGTTTACCTACCACTTGCAAGAGGGGAGAAATGAGAACCCCCGAAATATTTGCTGGATGACGAGAATGCGATCTATTCGAACAAAAAAAAGGATGACGAAGCCACAGCTCTTACATAAAAGAGGATACGGAGTGTGGTTCTGCATGCAGGAGCAACTGAGCAACTATTCAGATGACAACTTCTGCTGCGAAAATAGAAGGGACAAGCGTTGTTACCTCTCATGTGAACAAATCAGAGCTTCTGCTGTGAAAACACGAGGAACGAAGCTACTACCTCTCACGAACGAATTAGGGCTATGATATCATGAGAAATTTCTAAGAAAGATTTCTATTTCTTACATAATAATGAATTACATCCTACAATAACTATAGAGTCTAGAGCATATCAGTCCACAAATTAGGAAACTGGAATTCGTTTAAATTAGGAATCCCACAAAACAAACAAATCAGAAAAACTGAAAATATCTAATAAAGAAAGCAAACAATTCTAAGTGAAGGAAATAGAATCCTTCCTAATATAGTATATAAAGCAAATTGAACGTGAGGTTAGCCAATTGTACACACGAGGACCAATAGTTGAAAGTTCATGTAAAGGAAAAATTGATGTAAAGGCCTAACAATGAGTTAAACAACTCAAATTACTTAAAAGACAAAATTAAATACTTACCAAACATATTTCATCCAATTTTTTAAACATAAATACAAAAAAAAATTTAAATAATAAATAATGTCAAATAGGCTCTTAGTAATTTCACAGTTCAATATGAAACAAAAAAATATAAAGCGCAATCCTCCTTATAGTCAATATGCACACAAAAAGGCATACAATAATCCAACCAAGATAAGCATGTTAAACAAAAAATTCCCAAACAAAGCATGTAATTGGACATTTTTTATGTAATAAAATTTCTTCTTCCAACTTGAGTTTTGTGTGCACAAATTAGATGGTTTATAACTTCCAGTGCAATATGATTATCTAATTAAGGAGGAAGTCATCTCCTAGAACCAATAAGACTATGATTTATTACTTCAATAACCTTTTTCCCCTATGTAACATCTTCTACATAAATTGTTATTAGCTTGTAAGTGTTTTTTATTTTAATCCAATTTGGAATGACTAAAATTCTGATGTGGTGACTAAACTACATATAGGGTTCAAATTTCTCATTCTTTTTTCAAATTTTATAAATAATTACACCAAATTGTTAGATTATTTAATGGGTTGTGACCTATGCATCTTAGATTCTCTCAAAAGAATTAAATACATCGATTCATTCTTTTGGAAATAAGACCACTAAACATGATCTTCATGCGTCAGTCACGAATTATTGACTTTCAATAATACAAAAAAATAGAAGTAATAGATGATATGAATCCTAGAATTGATACAAGATTTCAAAGAAGGTTGGTTTTTCTGGACATTTTTTGGGCATCCAGCAGAATAAGAAAATGATGAGAATAAACAAGGAGGTAAAAGTTGAGTTTAGTAGTATCATCAACGGCAGTATTCCAATAACAATAAGTTATATGTCAATTGTCAATCTAAATTTATAACACTTTATTTATCATAAGCAAGCAGTTACACATCTTGGCAAACACATCTGAACAACTAAAAATCAGGAAAAAGTTGCTGCGCTTTTCAAGGTTAATGTTTCCAGGAAGTTTGCATGGGAGAATTATTTCTTCAACTTCGTAACATCAAAATACAAAGAAAAAAAAGTTCCTTTCGTTGAATTTTTTGGCCCAAACAACACTTTGAAATAATAGCTACCCGTGCAGTCTTGTCATTTCAATAGGTGATAGGAACGAGAAAGATACACAATTAACTTCCTTTCACCCCTCCATAGAAGCTTTGCGGTTTTTACTAGTATGATGACTAACTAAAGTCTCGACACGATTTAAAATGAAAGATGATTAATGCAACTGCTTCAATGATCTTCTAAGAAAAAAAGTACACCGCCGATGCATTTCACTCTAGAAGTGAAATGCTAAAGTACAGTCCTAAAAATTCACTTTCCCTGTAGAATCGTAAATGCATGTGGGCCCTTGGCTTAGTAAAGTACAGTTGCACAAGGCTTGTATAAAAGAAGGGATGATCATAATTCCTCCGGGAATGTGGGCAATATAGGCCTGCCATGATCACGGGTTGAGATTGCTTAAAAAACGTTTGAAATGTCTATCAAGTTGGCTGTAGCTGGGCCACAAAGCTCAACTGGCAATAGAACATTTCTAATCACCCAAATGAGAATAGATCCCTAAATGAAGGATAATGATGGTTTTCCGGATGGGACTTGAAACAAGGATTGATTAGCAGACCAAAAAAGATGGTGACAAACTATTCAATCCCCTCCCAGCTTCTTTCAATTCCCCAACATTGACACATCCAGGTCCCTATGGAAAGCAAAACATCCTAATCAAAGCATCAGTTTGTTATAACACATTACTCTTATATGGACAAGCAGCAAAGGCTATTAAACCATTCCATTTCTTAAATTGAAAATTGCATCCACAACTTGTGCTAGATTTTTGCACAAAAGAGAAAACAATGCATTATGGCACAAATGGGTGATACATTAAGCATGACAATGTAAGTAAACTTTCAAAATCATGATATTAATTCAAACATAGTGATAATATATGAAATAAGTTATATGTATTCATGAAGGATGGGACGGAGGAATGCCAACAGTTCAAAAAAAGAAAAATGAGTAATAACCATGAAACTCAAGATTTTCACAACAGCCTTCACAAAAGAATCCTATTCTAAAAAACTCGTAAATGCCAGCATATTAATGAGACACAAACACTATCAATGTTCCATTTGATGTTGCTTCTGAATTCTGATGATCCAATATATATTCAAAATTCAAAGTCTTCTATTTTTTATTAATCATTCCATCAACTAGCCTCATCAAAGAATCCAAACCAAGCACCATTTTCTCACTTTCTCTTCCACACATAATAGTCTTTTTTTTGTCACAAGATGCTAAAAATTTGTCACCCTATGAACAGCTGGCTCATATATAAATAAATCAATTGGAATCTTAGTGAGGCTTAAGGATAGATGATAGACCACTAGGGATGGTACCATTTCAACAATACAAGAAAAAATGCTGAAAAAAATATCATAAATAATGATTTTCTTGACATCGTCTATCTTCCATCAATCCACTTACTCAATGATGAGCTTTCTCAATCTTAAAGAAAAGACATCAGCCATTTTTTAGGACAGACCTTCAAGTTAAAACAATGAAATTCTCTACTATCATAATCAGTCTTACCATGTTCAATTATGGAAAATGATAGAGAAAAGCAACTAATGCTGAATTACCAACATTTCATGGCTTTAATAGCTCCTATGAGGGCAAATAAACTTCCACACTTCTGCTTACCAACCTCAAAAAGAAACCATTTCCATTAAAATGTCCACATTAAACATTGATTAAACAATTTCTACCATGCACCTAACTTCTTGATAAAATTTTCATAGCGATAATAGAACCATGACCCAACATGGAGCGAGGCTTTTATGACACACCACTTCACACAATGTGTTTTTGCAGTAGTGGTGAGCCGAATTGAGTGCACCTAATCCTAGTCTAGCTAAAAAGGGAATAAACACAAAGCAATAGATACTTATATAGTGCGTTACTGAAAAATCAGCAAGGCCACGAGTGTAACTTAAAAGAAAGCGAACACTCAAATTCCCCATGCCCATATACGAGCTTACAAGAGCATCTTCAATCGCAGTGCTCAAGGTTGTTCAAGTTTCCATACTCTCTTCTGGCTTTCAAGCCAAGGAACCATGGTTGAGTAAACTAAGTAATCAGGAAATAAAACTTCGATCACGAGGAGAAAAACAACGTCAACTAACCTCGAGCAGCGCCCGGATAGCCAGCTTGACTGTCTCCTGGCCCGATGTCTCCTTGTAGTTCTTCTCGAGAAACTCTCTCATAGAATTTGAGTTCCTCCCGGTGGCGTTGGCTTTCCAAGCCGAGAAAGTTCCAGAGGGATCTGTCTGGTAAAGCGACGGAGCCCCGGTGTAGGGATCGAAGCCAACGATGAGCGTGGAGAGGCCAAATGGCCTAACGCCGCCGCTCTGAGTGTACTTCTGCTGCAGGCCAGCGATGTATCGGGTGATGTACTCGACGGTGACCGGATCCTCAAGTGTGAGACGGTGGCTTTGGCATTCGATCCTGGCGCGATTGATGAGGACTCGCGCATCGGCTTTGAGACCCGCACATGCTAGGGCAATGTGGCTGTCGAGGCTCGCGATCTTCTTCATAGTTCTGAAAGAAAGAGAGTCCCAAAGAAATGCAGAGCTTCAGAAAAGAATGAACGGAAAAACACAAGAAGAATGGGAGATAGAACTGAAACCTGGAGTCCTGCAACTTTGGCGTAGCCTTCTTCTCGACTCCAAGGACGATGGTATCAATACCACGGACGCCAACGGCGGCGTTTCCCTTGCGGACGGCCTCGAGAGCGTACTCCACCTGGAAGAGATGGCCATCTGGTGAGAAGACGGTGATCGCGCGGTCGTAGCGGGCCATGGCGTCGTCCGGGTACTAACACCGATTGGTTTTATGCTTGTTTGTTCTGATCTCCTCGTAGAGAACACTTTGCTGGCTGCGGTTTTCCTCCGTGTAACCCCCTTACGTCGCAGCCTGGACTTTGGCGGCTGCCATCGGCAGTGCTTGGGGAAGAAGATACATGCCAAGTATGAATCATATGCACGAAGGATGCTCAGTTTTGTTCAGCCAACTGATTCCAAGTCGTTTGATTAATTCAAGAGTCGTGATTTTTCGTTATCAGGATGCACTGGAATTGATCCCATTAATAACTCTAATTTAAATATTTTTAACTCAAATGATAAAGAATGGATTATCATTTAATCATTAATTTGGGTCTCAAAATCACTGAATTATTATTTTCTTAAGTCATGTTCCTCACATTAGGATCATTCAAACTTCATTATCTTGCAAACCATAACAATTTGATTAAGTACAATTTTGATTTTTTTATAAAAAATGAAGTAAATTAGTTTCTACCCTTTAATTCTTTGTGTTTCAATCACCTTAGAGAGCTATTTATGATTAATATTACCCTTTTTCCCTTTTATTTAATCTAAATTTTAATTAAGGTGTGAAATTCCAAAATTATCATTTTTCACTAAGGCTTTCTACTACATAATCATTTTATTTTAAATCCAAAGGCTTTAAAACTTTGTTGTGACCCTAAACATAAGAAGATAATTCATATTTTTTTTATTTTTTATTTAATTTTTAATAATTATTTTAGCCCAAAAAATAAGAATTTTCAATGGTAATTAATTTATCTAATTAAATCATTATTTCGTCTTTAGGAATTTTTAGGCGGTTCACCTAAATCAGATGACCATTTGGAATAATTTTCATGAATTTTTGTATTACATTTAAATTTTTATAATATTTATTTTATTTTGATGAATAAATAAATAAATAATATATTTCATTTCAAAAATTTATTTTATATATTTTTATTGATCTCTCTGACTTTAGAGAACTCGGAAAAAATTTATTTTATGTTTATTTTATTTTATTTTTTGTGATTATTTTATCCAAAATAGAGAAAATCCATTTAAATACTTAAAAATATATTTTTACATTTTAAAATTTAGAAAAGCATTTTCTAGTTGTTTTTATAATTAGGATGAGATTTATGACATTTTGAAGGGTTTTTACATGCCCCAGTCCCCACTGTGATACTGAAACTTAAGGTGTGTTTGGGGCAATTGCAACCTTTCAGCTTTTTAGCTGCAGTTGTGCTGCCCCACAAAGCTACTGTGAGGAAGCTGCTGCATTAAAGATGACTTTTTGTTTGTTGCAGCTGTGTGAAAACAGCTGTAGGGCAGTTGTTTCTGGAAAAATAATCATCTTGTCTCTGTTTAGTAAATTTGTTTGTAACAGAACCGTGACACTCATGTATTTGATACTTCGAAAGTAGAAATTCAGTTCAAAACAGTACAAAAAAATTAGATGCACAACTCACTTAACAGTGAGTACCAAGAGTGTAAGAAAAACTACAAAAAATATTAAAATACATTTAATAAAATAATTAAATTATTTTTAGCATGCAGACTGTGTATCTTGTGCCACAACATCCTCTAGTGACACTGTTCAATCCCAATCACCACCTGCAGTGGAATCTGACGTATTGTCCACCCATCAAAAGAAGTCACACTTCTCGGCCATACTCTTGAGGCACCTGTGTGTGTGAGAAATACACTTCTCTTCTCATCAGAATGCCACAGGTGGTACCACTGAAAAATATCAATGGCATGGAAGGGCATTATGCATATTTGCTAATAATTGTGATGCCAGCAAAAAGAGAAACATGGCTCATATCATTGCCTCGTTCTTTCTACTTCTCAGCCTCATTTCACAGTGTGTGTGTGAGAGAAATACACTTCTCTCTCATCAGATTACCACAGACAGTATCACTGGTTCAGTAGCATGGAATGGTATTATGCATATTTGCTATTAGCTGTGAGGCCACTAGTATATTTAAATAGCTGAATATGAAAATATACATATTTGCAACTAGTTGTGATGCCCAAAAACAAAGGAAACATTGCTCACTTAACTGTCTCATTCTTCCTTCTTATATGACTCATTTCACAGTCTGTGTGTGAGAGAGAAATACAATTTTCTTCTCATCAGAATGCCATAGGTGGGACCACTAGAAAATATCAATGGCATGGTCTGGTTTTACGCATATTTGCTACTAATTGTGAGGTAAAAAAAAAAACATGGCTCGCATCACTGTCTCATTTTTTCTACTTCTCTACCTCATTTCACAGTGTGTGTGTGTATTTGTGTGAATATACTTCTTTTATCATTAGAATGCCTCGGGTGATACCACTAGTAAATTTCATTAGCTTTGAATAAAATTAGACATATTTGTAACTACATGTGATGGCAAAAAAAAACAATGAACATGCCTCACATCACTACCTTATTCTTTCTACTACTCTGCCTCATTTCACAATGTGTGTGTGGGGGAGTAATATAATTCTATTTTCATCAGATTGTCACATGTACCATCACTAGTAAATTTCAGTGGCATGGATGGGTATTATGCATTTTTGTTATTAGCTGTGAGGCCAAACCAAAAAAGTAAAAAAATGTCTCACATTACTCACTCATTATATCCACTTTTCTGTCTCATTTCACAGTGTGTGTGTGTGTGCGTTAGAAATATACTCTTATTCTCATCAGAATGCCACAAGTGGTAATGCTAGTAAATTTAAGTGGCTCTGAATCAAATTAGACATATTTGTTACTAGTTGTGAGGCCAAAAAATAAGAAAAAGATAGCTCACATCAATGTCTCATTCTTTCTACTTCTCTGCCTCATTTCGTAGTTTGTGTAAATGCCCTAGGTGATATCACTAGAAAATTTCAGTGGCATGGAATGGTGTATACATTTTTACTACTAGCAGTGAGGCCAAAAATAAAAGAACACTAGGGAAAGATCCACCACACCAAAGCCATCACCGTATAGAGACAGCAAACCAACCAAATACAACTAAATCTACAAAGTGCAGAGCAATGAACCCCGACGAATATACGTGTGCTAATGATTTAAGTATGAAAATTATGATATTTTAATATGGGATACTACACAAGTATGTGTATCGTTTATCAAGTAATATAGGACTTTCTGATTAAACCTCGAGATATCGAACCCAGTGGGAAATGTAAAAACTTTTTAAAGAAATAAGAAAATTATATTTTTACTTTTTAAATTACTTTTGAAAGTATGTTTTGATTTGTAAAGTTCAAAAATTGTTTTTTGTATTTTTGATAAAAAACTAAGCAGGAAATGAAAATTATCAGAACTTTAAAACACGATATAAAATACTAGGAAATAAAATATATTTTTTTCTCTTATAAAACAGTAATAATTATTAAAGTATTGTTGAGGAAGTATTTAAATGTGCTGTGACAAATATGAGCAAATTTATTCTTTACTCTTATTTGGTTCTATAAAGAACATTGGTTAATTTGAAATTTTAAAAATTTGAACATGGTTAGGCAGGGAAGATACCAGCTCTCACTCTAGAGTTCCCTCGATTCCCTCCACTGGGGGCTAACTTCTCATAACAAAATTTAAAATATCAAACCAAATTAGGGGGCTTTAGCCTGTCACTCTAAAGACCTCTAATTTTACTCCCCATTAAAAAAATATCTCCTAATATATTTGCATTCAATTATATGGATTACAATTCTCACCCATATAATTGCATGTGATTTTTACCAATTGTTGTTTGAGACAATACCGCATTGGATCTTACATAATCTCACAACAAATTTTAACATCTTAACTGGCCAAACTAAGAAGTAAATTAAGTTCATGGAATTAAAACTTCACAACTTATTCCAACTTTAACCACTTATACATTCCACAACAATCCTACATAATTTAATTACTTCTTCATTTAAGAAAGAAAAAGATAAAGAAAACCACTCAGATCTCATGGAGAAAACACAAGCATACATTGATTTGAAAATAGAAATCATAAAGTAAACACAACAAAAAAAACTAAATATAAAAAATAGAAGTAAACACTTATCTGAAAATCCTCTCCACAAGACTTCGGAAGTTCTTTTGAAACTTGACTTTCCACAGGACAACACTACAGAGGTTGGCACCCAACTCTGTTGACTCCAACTCTGACTTTAAACTTCAATAAGAACTAGATAAATGGATGAAAGAAAATTGGTGGAAAGAATGTTTCACACCAACCCTTTCTCCTCTAAAACTAAACTAACTAACTCTAAAAGACTATATTCAATAAAAGACTAAAAGTAAAACTCTTTTAAACTAAAAGATAACACTGAAAACTAGAAGAGTAAACCCACACACACACACTAGACTCTCATGACATAATTTTAATAATAATCCAAAAGGTGTCTTGGTGTCTCTTTAAATTATGTCTCGATTCAATGTATCCACCAAAAGATGCATCCATTCATTCAAATTTACTGCCCATGGGAAGTTAAGGAAGTCACTACCAAAAGTTGCTTCAAGCACCCCTTGAAATTGGCGCCAAAAATGAAGAAAATTTGATTTTTAACTCTGGTGCCTAAGCGCCGACTAGGCAGCGCTTAGCCGCCAAAGTCCAATTTTCATTTTTTTCATTTTATTGCTCCAAATTTGATCCAATTTTGCTCCTTTCATCATAATCACTCATTTTCATCATACCTGCAAGAAAAACACAAAATACCTTCCATTAAAGTGCAATATCATAAAAAAAAGGTATACAAATGTGCATAAAAACACTATATATTTTAGGTGTATCAAAATCCCCCAAACTTAAAATGTTACTTGTCCTCAAGTGACTCTTAATCTCATAGAAAATTTTAGCATGCAAATTATGTAATGAGTTTCTTAGGAAGATAACAAAATTTTGTTCTAGAAATGAAATAGTCCAATTTAGTAAAAATTTCAGTAATTAAGACCAACTTAAAGTTTAGAAAGTTCTTAGGTAAAGGATAATGTAAAATATAGGTTTCTATCTAATTCAGAAATACTTGTAGATTTTTCAAAATATAGGATTCACAGATTTATTTTTCTTACTTAAAAATTTTTATTTTGAAAATAATTTTATTTACTATATTATAACCTTAAGCTTTAGATTTTCTCAGGTCTTATATCTTAAAATTTAGATATGGAATCAATTTTTGATTTGACCTTTAAATCCTCAAGCTTCTCCTTCCTTTTTACATACTTTTTTTTACATTTTTTTGTTACTTTTTTTTCTTTCTTTCTTTTTTTTTATAAGGCAAGGATTATTATATCTGGATAGCCATTTAATGATTTTGAATTCCACCATTCCATTTAAAATAAAGGTCTGATATACATCGTTCACTAAAAAATCATAATAATAGTATTTGAAAATTACTCTTCAATAAAAGAAATTTAACCTTTGAAGAATAAAAGTTAAATCTTCTATTTATCCAAAAATACAACATTTCTTACTAAAGATAGTTGAACTATATTTAACACTTCTTTACTAAGAAAATTTTAACTTTAAATTTTTTTTATTAGTATAAATTTTAACTAAATTCTCTTATTCATTTCTATATTCAAAATTTTGTTTCCCTAATATAAATTCATATACATAATTGTTTTCAATCAAAAAGCAAATTAATTTTAAGTATTCTTGAGAGCAAATAAAATTTTAGGTTTTTGAAAAATTTTCTGGTTTTAAAATTCCTCCCTAAACTTTAATTTTTAGTTAGGATAAAACATTTAAGCATAAGAAATGATACATGGGTGAGAATTAAAAACTAACATAACATGCTTGCGGGAATCTTAATATCCTAAATATGCAAGTATAATAATTTAAAAATAGGAGTAAAAAAGAAATCAAATTTAAAATTTTTTAGTTTTTCATTAAATAGAATTTTCAAAATTTCAAAGGACTTCTACAATAGTGGAGGTTTTCAAAGCAAATACACACCAACTGAAAATAACTGAAATCACACCAATACTAGATAACAAATGGTAGTAGTAGATTTTGAAAAGTTTTAAACATGTAGTTTTTAAATAATAGTTTTTAATAATGTTCCATATTCTCCTAACAGTTTTGGAATTAAAGTATACACTATAAAAACTCTGACACAACATACACATTAAAACATTTACTACTACACATATATCACACAAACCAACATATAGAATATCAACCAAACAAAGATTAATCTGAATGTGCATGAAAAAATAGTAGTCCAACTATAATCAGCATATTAACAGAGTTCACACCACAAACACAACATCAAAATAAAACATAAGACTCAACATACATCAGTACATCAACAGAAACTCAGTAACACAAAAAAAATCAAAATAAATCTACTACTCATCCTCATCATCATCATCATCTTGCTCGTTCCAATCACTGATGGCACATAAGGTATAAAGAATGGATGAGGGGGCATCTCAGCACTCATATCACCTATCTATTGAAATAATGCTGATAATTCTCCTCATATTCATCATGTTTTACAATATATCTTTCCATATTATCCATTTTACCATCCATGCCTCTAATATGCTCACGAGTGAGACTCACCTTCTTCAAAATCTTTCTTAACAAACTAGTTTATGAATCACTAGATGATGAAGCTCTCGAAGTAGTAGCACGGGACGTAGAAGCAGCAGAAGCAGTAGAAGCCTTACCAAATCCTCCTCTCTAGCCAAACTCTGAATGTACAGTGTAAGCTCCAACTTTTACACTGGTAATTAGTTTCAAAGGCTGAAGGACCTCTTCCCAAGTTTCAAATTTCACACCAGACTGCTCACATAATGAATGAATCAGAGAAGGAAATCTCATACCTGCAGTAGTGGTAGATCTGGCAAAATTCAAAACATAATCATAAATGATTGCTTCAATATCTATAGGCGAATGCAATAGTTCAACACAGCTCTCCCTTGTAACTTCACTAGTATGGCTTGAAGGCAACAGCTTAGATGAGATAAAATAATGCCATGCTTTAGAACTGGCATTTAACTTAGAGGCCTGGAAATTGATCTTCTATCATTAGTTATCTTCCATAATCCTCTTTCATCAGTCAGAAATGCCATTATCTCATCTAACTCTCCCTCAGTAGGATGATAGAATAAAAAAAAAACTTATCAGGAGGCAGGCGATAAAAGACATTGATTACCGCAGATGTAAAATGTACTTCTTGCCTTCTCACCATCACCAAATTTTCTTCTGTTGCAGGTAAGTTCACATAAAACTCTCCGACCACAGAAACAACAGCAACAACGGAGAAGCAATAAAAATTCTCACAATTTCTTCTAGAAATCATCTCCTCAAAAACTTCTCCTAGCTTACTGAACACACGCTCAGGAATCAATTTACGTAACTGTAGTGCGTCGATATATCGTTCCTCAGCCTTTGCACTAACAAACTTATCAAAATCAAATCTCATCTTTTCTCTTGAGTGCTTTGACTTTGGATCCATCTCAAAAAATTCACGAAAAAAATTCACCATAAATTTTGAAATCAAACTAAACTTGCTAAATTAACTTCCAAAAGTAACCACTAAATCCAAGCAATTTCTCATTCTTCTCCTCAAATTTTCACCATGAATAGTGATTTTAGGATTTTCTAAAATGTACTCAAAATACATGGTGAAAATAAAAAATGTTTTACTTAGGAGTAGTGCTCATACCTTAAGGAATCCAAATTTAACAATTTTTGTTGAGATCGCCTCTCAAATGATCCCATATATTGATGCCCTAGGCTCCCTTTTCGCGAAAATTAGAGATTGAAGACGATAGGTAATTAAAAATGGCAATTTTAGGTTTTTAACTGCTGAAAATCAATTTTCGCGAACCGGCGCCTAAGCGCGAGGCCTTTGACGCTTAGCCGCAAAATCTGGCGCTTAAGTACCAGTGACTTAAGGGTGGTTTGTTTTTGCACAAACTCCACGCGGCGTACACTTAGCGTAAGTTTAATTTTTGTAACAAGTATATAATATATTCTTTAATCGCAGAGTTACCCTTTAATACAAGTATATGTATCGCTCAAGTAATACAGGACTCTAGTGGGGTCCTGGATATCGATCCCACAGGGAATATTTTAGAGGCTACAGACTAGGATTATAGAAATCAATTCAGAATCAGAACTAATCAAAATTGCCTATCTGTCACTAATACACAATCGAAAATAATATGAAGTTTAAATTAAACTAGTTCTACTAACAGATAACTAATTCTACTAAAGTGAAGTTCAAATATATAAGCAAGAATCTTTCTCCTTTGTTAAGATATTTAAGTGAATAGATAATTAGAATTAATTTAAAATGGTGTTGTCCCAAATAGGAGCATATGTATCCTTTACCCTTTGGTCTAGGAATAAAGAACATTGACTAATCCTATGCTTGGATACTGAATCTGCGGCTAGGCTGGGAGGATACCGGCTCTCACTTCGGAGCTCCCACTTTCCCCTCGCTTGAGGGCTAACATCTATACTTCAGCACCCAAACAATAGGACTGAATTGAGGATTTTAGCCTGTCACTCTAAAATCTCCAATTCTACGCCCGATGAATATTATTTTCTTATTTATTTGTACCCTACTTTCAAGGACTTTGACCTCCCTGAATCTCGAATGTAATCTTTACTATAGTTGTTAAACTCAACATATTTTAACTATTCAATTGGCCAAACTGAAAGTAAATTAAGAATTAAGTAAAAGATTATCACAATTTCTTTTAAACTTTTATGGCACGCTAATTCAATTTATCATTTCACAAAAAATATCAAAACTAGGAGAAAGACAGAAAAACTACTCATATTTCATGGAGAGGATACAATAAAACTTGGATTTCATATATAAAAGTAAAGTTCTACAAACTAAAGTAAATAAACACAACTTATCTTAAATTCCTCCCCAAGCAAACTCCTCAAAGTTTCTCTGAATCTCTTCCTTTCTTTACAGTACACAGAATTCTCCTTCGAAACAGCAATGCAGAAGAGATCTCTCACTTCCCTTCCACTCTTACAATCCTTCGAAGAATTCCTCACCAATATCTCTATCTGAACTCACTATTTAATACTCACTAAATAACAATAATGGACACTAGTGGACTCTCTATTTGACACTAAGTAACTATTAGAAAACTCTAATAGGACTTTTTACGGACTCTTAATGACTTTTAAAGGACTTCAAAAGGACACTTTTTCGGCCTAGAATTGTTCTTTTTAAAGTTTTTAAAGATTCTCCAAGGGTTTTCGAAGCATCCCTTCGAAAATCGTCCACATTCGACGTATTTTATGAAAGAACCGTCGATCCCGCTGTCGGCGGCCTCGAGCTCCACCGTTGGTGGCCTTCTAGAAACACAACCTTGAACCGGCCCAGCTGTCGGCGGCCTCCCTTGAAATATATTCTAAACTCTCTGGGAAATCACGCCGTCGGCACCATCAACCTCGCCGTCGGCGCCCTAGGTCAAATTTTTATAATTTAGTCCTTTTTGCTCCAAATTCACTCATTTTTGCATATTTTCGCTTCATTGTCCTTAAATCTTCATACCTGCAGAAAAATACCAAAAATACCCATCTTTAATGTTCAATATCATCAAAATCAGTATAAAATAAGCATGAAAATCTTAACATTTTTTCCTTGGGTCAGCCGGCACTCTGGCGCTTAGCCGCTAGTGCCCAGATTTTCACAATTAAGAAAATGCACTAAACCACTTAGTTAATCACCCTTAATCTTCTAAAAATAATTGTCTCTTCCCCATAAATCTCCCAATACTCCAATTTCAAATTTTAATATCCATTGATTCCAATCAAGTTTCACACAAACACAAACTTATATTCATTAAAAACAAACCACACTTACTACAAACTAAAAATTTTTATCCAAACACTTTGGATGAAATTCCCTAAATACAAACGAAATCAATAATTATAAAGATAGGTTTACATCACTAAGATGTAATAATCAAACCTTAAAGTGTAACAAAACACAATCATAAAACTTTAAACACTTAAAGCATCAAACATAAGATACTAAAAAAGAACCACAAGATCAAACTAACATTTAATTCCACTCTCCAGTATGAGGAATATATCCAGAACCACTATTATTTCCATTTGACCCTTTTAGAATATAAATTTGATAGAACGGGCAATGATTGAACACTCTTACATCTTCTTCTTCTAACCACTTGTTCTTTAGGAACATCGCCTTATCCACTTCTTCCATGTGACTTGTATGACTGAATTGCATCTTGAGTTGCCATCTCATATGCTCCAAATATGCATTAGTTTCATTAATCTTGGCTTAGATTGAAGTAACTCGGGCTTCGATCTTTGCAATCTTTTCTACAATTCCCTGAATACTAACAACAAGAAATCCATTGAATAACTCTTTAGCACAGTCACTAATAAACTTACTCTTGTCAGAAACTTCTTTCTTCTTGATCTCATTCTCCTAGGAAGACATGATGCACTCAAAACACTCTTCTTAACACTCAGAAATGAAAATAGGACTTGGGGCAAGTGTTTCTCTTAATCTAGGGCCTTTTATAGATTTTAGAAGTGCATAATCCCACCCTTAAACGTTTAAAAACTCCAAAATAACTTCAAAACCCACTTCCCCATGATCTAGGCTTCTAGAACCTCATTTATCACATGTTTCATAACTCCGACGCCTAAGCACCAACTAGGCAGCGCTTAGCTGCCAGTGCTCAATTTAGCACAGGTCTGCTAAATGTCCAAAATTTCATTCCGACTCCTCTAAGTCATCAAAATAAGGTCAAATAAACACTACTATAACATAAAAAAATCCAAAATACTACTACCAAAACATAAAAACAAACCAAACAAAGCACACAAAGCAAACATAAAGCAAAGCACACTGATAACTATGAGTTGCCTCCCACAAAGCGCTTGGTTTAATGTCTTCGACTCGACATACCCGTAACTCATTCTGAGTGACCCAATATCAGATTCTCATCGGATTTAATTTGATCGACTGAAAAATAAGGTTTATGCCTATGATCGTTAACTTTAAATATTTTTCCAGTCTTAGGATCTTGAATATCCACAGCTCCATAGGAATAAACTTTTATTACAATAAATGGACCCATCCACCTGGACTTAAGTTTTCTAGAAAAAATTCTCAATCTGGCATTATACAGTAAAACTGTCTGTCCTGGCATAAGATTTTTAGTAAGAATCTTCCGATCATGCCATAACTTCATATTTTCTTTATAAATCTTAACATTTTCATAAGATTCATTCCTTATCTCTTTAAGTTCAATCAATTGTAATAATCTCTTCTCAGCAATATCTTTCAAATTATAATTGAACTCTTTAATAGCCCAATATGCTTTATGTTCAAGTTCAATAGGCAAATGACAAGTTTTTCAAAAAATCAGCCTATATGGGGACATTCCTATGGGGTTCCAGAAGGCGATCCTATAGGCCCAAAAGCATAAACCAGTTTGATTGACCAATCATTTCGTTTGGATTAACAGTCTTTTCCAATATTCTTTTAATTTCATGATTGGATAATTCAACCAAACCACTTGTTCGAGAATGATAAGCGATAGCTAATGCGATGATTTATATGATATTTCTTTGCTAACTTCTCAATAATCACATTTTTAAAATGACTTCCCCCATCAGTTATGATTACTCTTGGTATTCCAAATCTGTAAAATATATTATTTCTTAAAAACTTTGCAACACTTTGAGCATCACATCGAGTTAAAGCAATAGCTTCAATCCATTTGGAAACATAATCTACTGCTATCAAAATATAAATATTTCCAAAATATTGTGTAAATTGACCCATGAAATCTAATCCCCAAACATCAAATATTTCAACTTTCAACATATAATTGAGAGGCATCTCATTTCTTCTAGAAATATTGCCTACACGCTGACATCTATCACAATTTTTAATATAAGTATTCACACCCTTAAAAGTTGTAGGTCAATAAAATCCAGATTGTAAGATTTTATATGCAGTTCTTTCAACTCCAAAATGTCCCCCATAATCAGATTCATGACATTTTTAAATAATTTCCTAAGTCTCTTCCAAAGGTACACATCTTTGAATTATAAGACCCTTTCCTTGTTTATATAAAATTGGGTCATCCCAAAAATAAGTCTTAGCATCAGACATAAATTTCTTCTTTTTCTGGTATGTCAAACCATAGGGTATAATATTACTGACAATAAAGTTTACAATGTCAGCATACCGCGGAATACACCACTCATTAACAGTGAATAATTTTTCATCAGGAAAATGTTCATTAATTTCTTCAGCATCACAGAGAGATTTTTCATTTTCAAGCCTGAACAAATGATCATCAATTTGATTATCAGAACACTTCCTATCAACTATCTCAAAATCAAATTCATGCAAAAGAAGAATCCATCTAATCAATCTCTACTTCGCATCTTTCTTCTTCATTAAATATTTGATAGCAGAATGATCAGTATGCACCACACATTTAGTTCCAGTTAAATATGATTGAAATTTATTAAAGAAAAATAACTCTTTCTCAGTAGTGGTATAATTAATTTGAGCTTCATTAAGAGTTTTACTAGCATAATAAATAATTTTAAAAATTTTATCATATTATTGACCCAAAACAGCACCAATAGCATAATCACTAGCATCACACATTAATTCAAAAGATTTTTTCCAATTTGGTGAAATTATAACAAGTGAAATGATTAATTTTTCTTTTAATGTTTCAAAAGATTTTAGGCAATCATCATTAAAATAAAAAATTGCATCTTTCTCCAGTAAACGACATAAAGGTTTTGTAATCTTTGAAAAGTCTTTAATGTAACGCCTGTAGAATCCAACATGTCCCAGAAAACTTCTAATTCCCCTTACATTGGTCGGGCAAGGTAAATTAGAGATAACTTGAATTTTTCTAGGATCTACCTCCAAACCTTTTTCTGAAATCCGATGTCCCAATACAATTCCTCCTGCTACCATAAATTGACATTTTTCCCAGTTAAGGACTAAATTAGTTTCTTTACAGCGTTTTAGAACTTTAGACAAATGTTCTAAACATGATTCAAATGAAATTCCAAACACTAAAAAGTCATCCATAAAAACTTCAATCCCTTTTTCAATTAAATCATAGAAAATAGCCATCATACATCTTTGAAATGTAGCAGGGGCATTACATAAACAAAAGGGCATTCTTCTAAAAGCAAATGTACCATAAGGACTAGTAAACGTAGTTTTCTCTTGATCCTTAGGAGCAATTTGAATTTGGTAGTAACCAGTATATCCATCCAGAAAATAAAAGTATTTATGCCCAGCCAGTCTATCCAGCATATGATCCAGAAATGGGAGTGGAAAATGATATTTCCTAGTGGCAAGATTTATTTTTTTATAATCAATGCATATTCTCCGCCTTGTAACTTGTCTTATTGGAATCATTTCATTCTTTTCATTAACAGTCACAGTTACTCCTCCTTTTTTAGGAACACAGTGAATAGGACTAACCCATGTACTATCTGAAATAGGGTAGATAATTCCAGCATCCAACCACTTCAAAATATCTTTCTTAACAACATCTTTCATGATAGGATTTAATCTCCTTTGAGGATCAGCCCGAGGATTGCAATTATCATCCATAAGAATTTTGTGCATACAAATTGAAGGACTGATTCCTTTAATATCAGCAATTGTCCATCCAAAGGCTTTCTTGTACTTCTTCAAAATTTCAAGCAAACTCACTTCTTCTTTTTCAGTCAATTGAGATGAAATTATAACAGGCAAGGTTGAGGATTCACCCAGAAAAACATACATCAAATGATCAGGAAGCAATTTTAACTCAAGTTTAGGAGGTTTTTCAATTGATGGACCATAAGATTCATCTTTTTCAGTCATATCCAACAATTCAAAATTTTCATTAACATAATTTAATTCTTCCTTTTGAAAATCTTCAGAATGATGTAACTCCTCTTCTTGCTTATGTTCCAATTCTTCTCTTTCAGATTTTTCTTCATAAGTTGACTTGAAATGACATTCACTCAAATATCTGATAACATCCCTCCTAAAACATTCATCATCTTTACCTCTTGCAGGATATTTCATCGATTTCAAAATATTGAATGTAACAGTTTGATCATTAACCCTCATCGTTAATTCCCCTTTTTGTACATCTATCATTGCTCAGCGTGTGGTTAGGAAAGGTCTTCCCAAAATGATGGGTATCTCTTTATCTTCCTCTAAATCAAGCACAATCAAATCAACAGGAAAGATAAATTGATCCACTTTAACCAAAACATCTTCTATAACTCCTTTTGGATATTTGATCGAACAATCTGCTAATTGTAGAGTTACAGTAGTTGGGGTTATTTCTCCTAATCTCAGTCTTTTGAATATTGATAGAGGCATAAGGTTAATGCTTGCACCCAAATCACATAAAGCTTTTCCGTAGAATCTGTCTCTGATTGCACATGGAATTGTGAAACTACCAAGATCTTTAAGCTTTTCAGAAAACTTCTTCTGAATTAATGCACTACACTCCTTACTAAGTGTAACTGTCTCATTATCTTCAAACTTCCTCTTTTTGTTGAGAATATCCTTCATAAATTTCACATAGCTCGGATTTGTTCTAAGGCTTCAGTAAATGGAATATTAATGGTAAGCTTTTTAAATATCTCCAAGAATTTTGAAAATTGCTTATCCAACTTTTGTTGACGAAGTCTCTGAGGAAATAGAGGCGGTGGCTTTTCAAAATAAACATTAGGTGGAGAAATTGGTCTTTCTAAACCTTTCAGACGTCCTCTTTTGGTTCTTCAATCTCTTCTTTCTCTACTTCAATTTTTTTCTGAACTCTACCTTCCAACTCTCTTCCACTTCTCAGTTGAACTGTTTATACATGCTCTTTATTCTTATCTCTTGGATTCACTTCAGTATTACTTGGAAGCATTCCTTGGGATCTATTACTTAATAAATTTACAATTTGCCCCAATTGATTTTCAATATTTTTGATGGTTGCTCCTTGAATTTGCAATTGATTTCCCATATGTGACACCACTTCTTCAATAGACAACTTCTTCTCCTTTAATTGTAAAGCATTGTTAAAACCTAGAGGATAGGTTAGTCTATAATTATTATTTCCTTAGTTGTTCCAGTTCCCCAATGGGTTTACTTGGTGGTTCCCTCATTATTGATTAATACCACCCTGATTATTGGTATTCCAGTTAAAGTTTGGATGATTTTTCCAACCTGGGTTATAATAATTGGAATATGGGTTATTAAGCTTGCTTATAGCATTCAAAGTTTCTGGTAAAGAATAAGAATCAACCATTTGGCCTAATGAATTTTCTTCAATGATGCAATTTGGTTGAGAAAAATTCATCCTAAATTGGTCTATCTTCCTTGAAATTGCAGCAACTTGATTTGCTAACATTGAAAAAGCATCATTGTCATGAACACTGGCTACCCTTTTAGAATTTAACCTTTCAGAAGGCCATTTAAAATTATTAGTAGCCATTTCTTCAATTAAAGCACAAGCATCAAAAAACTGCTTAGACATTAATGATCCACCAACATCAGCATCGATAATTGATTTAAGAGATCCAACTAATCCATTGTAAAAGGTTTGAATTATTAACAAATATGGTATCAAATTATGTGGACATTTCCTGAGGAGATCTTTAAATCTTTCATATGCTTCATATATTGATTCACCTTCAAATTGATAAAAAGATGTAATATCATTTCTCAACTTCACAGTCTTCGATGATGGAAAATATTTAGCAAGGAATTTTTGTTCTAAATCACCCCAAGTTCTGATAGATCCAGGTGCTAACGAATTTAACCATATCTTAGCCTTATGCCTTAGTGAGAAATGAAAAAGTCTGAGTCTAATAACATCATCTGAAACACCATCATATTTAAAAGTAGCACGCAACTGTAGAAAACTGGAAAGATGCAAATTAGGATCTTCAGTTGTTGCTCCCCCAAACTGATTATTAGACACCATTTGGATAATAGCAGGTTTAAGCTCAAAGGAATTAGCAGCTACCATGAAGTTCATCCACTGTAGGGTTAGCATAATCTCCTAAAGGTCTAAATTCTTGATGGATGCCAATATTTTTATTTTGATGATTTGTCATTTCTTGAATATTTTTATCTTTTTCTATATTTTTAATTTTTTTTGATTTTTTTGATAGTTTTTTCTAATTCAGAATCGTAAGACACAAGTCCCTCAGAACCTGAACTACACATACAGCAATAAAATAAAAGAAAACACAACAAAAACAAAGAAAAGTAAAAATTTAAATTTTTCTTAAATTTCTTTAAAAATGCATTTTTATTAATTTCCCCGGCAACAGCACCAAAAACTTAATCCCCGCTGAATATACGTGTGCTAATGATTTAGATATGAAAATTATGATTTTATAATATGGGATACTACGCAAGTATACATATCATTTATCAAGTAATATAGGACTTTCTGATTAAGCCCCGAGATATCGAACCCACAGGGAAATGTAAAATTTTTTTAAAGAAATAAGAAAATTATAATTTTACTTTTTAAATTACTTTTGAAAGTATGTTTTGATTTGTAAAGTTCGAAAATTGTTTTTGGTATTTTTAATAAAAAGCTAAGCAGGAAATGAAAATTATCAGAATTTTAAAACATGATATAAAATACTAGGAAATAAAATATATTTTTCTTTCTCTTGTAAAGAAGTAATAATTATGAAAGTATTGTTGTGGAAGTATTTAAATGTGTACAACAAATAGGAGCAAATTTATTCTTTACCCTTACTTGGTTCTACAAAGAACATTGGTTAATTTGAAATTTTAAAAATTTGAACATGGTTAGGCAGGGAAGATACCAGCTCTCACTCTAGAGTTCCCTCGATTCCCTCCACCTGGGGGCTAACTTCTCATAAAAAAATTTAAAATATCAAACTAAATTAGGCGGCTTTAGCCTGTCACTCTAAAGTCCTCTAATTTTACTCCCCATTAAAAAATATCTCCTAGTATATTTGCATTCAATTATATGGACTACAATTCTCACCCATATAATTGCACGTGATTTTTACTAATTGTTGTTTGAGACAATACCACATTGGATCTTACATAATCTCACAACAAATTTTAACATCTTAACTGACCAAATTATGAAGTAAATTAAAGTCATGGAATTAAATCTTCACAACTTATTCCAACTTTAAACACTTATACATTCCACAACAATTCTACATAATTTAATTACTTTTTCATTTAAGAAAGAAAAAGATAAAGAAAACTACTCAGATCTCTTGGAAAAAAACAAGCACACATTGATTTGAAAATAAAAATCATAAATAAAACACAACAAGAAAAACTAAATATAAAAAATAGAAGTAAACACTTATCTGAAAATCATCTCCACAAGACTCTAGAAGTTCCTTCTAAACTTGACTTTCCACAGGACAACTCTGTTGACTCCAACTCTGACTTTAAACTTCAATAAGAACTAGATAAATGGATGAAAGAAAATTGGTGGAAAGAAGGCTTCACACAAACCCTTTCTCCTCTAAAACTAAACTAACTAACTCTAAAAGACTATATTCAATAAAAGATTGAAAGTAAAACTTTTTAAACTAAAAGATAAAACTGAAAACTAGAAGAGTAGACACACACACACACACTAGACTCTCATGAAATAATTTTAATAATAATCTAAAAGGTGCTTTGGTGTCTCTTCAAATTATGTCTCGATTCAATGTATCCACCAAAAGATGCATCCCTTCATTCAAATTTGCCGCCTATGGGAAGTTAAGGAAGTCACCACCAAAAGTTGCTTCAAACACCCCTTGAAATTGGCGCCAAAAATGAAGAAAATTCGATTTTTAACTGTGGCGCCTAAGCGCCGACCAGGCGACGCTTAGCCGCCAAAGTCCAATTTTCATTTTTTTTCATTTTTTTGCTCCAAATTTGATCCAATTTTGTTCCTTTCATCATAATCACTCATTTTCATCATACCTGCAAGAAAAACACAAAATACCTTCCATTAAGGTGCAATATCATCAAAAATAAGTTTAAAAATGTGCATAAAAACACTATATATTTTAGGTGTACCAAGCAATGATGAACAAAAATATCTCAAAAAAAAGGGTGAGGGGATACCGCAGTAATGTGCACTCCAGCACCTGGTTAGGGTAGAGGAAGAAGAAGCTCCGCTGAAAATAGAAAAAAGCATAAAAAAAAGTTTGGGGTCGAATAATGGGTTTGCGCCTAAAAATATGGAGAATGAACGTGGGCCCAGGGGTCAATCCTGCGGCCTGCTTTTCGCTTCGTGATGGCAGTGCTGCGACATAAAAACCAACCCAAATGATGAAATGTCGTAGCAGGGTTTCATGATCTGACTGTCAGATAACCATTACAGTGCGTAAATCCTCCCTCCATTATTCACTTTGGTTTACAGTCATTTGCTCAGTTTCTCCTATGTTTTAGAATAATTTGGATATGTTTGTATGCTCTTTGATTCAGGGTTACTAAATCCTAACCCTAGTTTAAATTTAGGGCTTTTGTGAAATGTTTTAGCTATTGTAGCAAAAAAATAAACTATGACCTAGTAAATTTGAAGTTCATTTTCACGATGATGTAAATTCTCTATTCTAAAATTGATTCTAAAATTTATTATCTTCCAGATATTTTATCTTATGTTTTTGGTTTTCTTGAAATTTCGTATAACTTTTTCTAATAGTGGTACCTTCAATAACAATAAGTAATGTTGGGCATATTTGGATATATATAGTATCTATTACAGTTTTAATATGTAATTTAATTAGAGAAAATTGAACAATGTGACAATTATGCACAATTTTGTAGGCCGTGATTTTGAATTAAAGATAATTTCCTACTAAAACTAGCTAGCCCTTATGAAAGATATTTGTTTTGCTGTAAATTATGAAAAATAATTAAGGGTCACAAATTTCATGCACATGAACGAAATCTTATCCAATTGAAAGTTTTATGCTATGTATTAATACTGAATAATTTAACTTTGCATTCAAACATTGTTTAATGACTACAAGTATAGGAGTAAAGGTAAAGAAGTGAAAGAAATGTGAAAAATAAGAAGTCACTATGGTAAATAAATATGCTTATACTAGGAATCAACAAATCATGAAAATTTCAAGTCTGACACAATGAAGAAATAAAATTGTGATAGGTGAATAATTTATTTTCCTGATACTATAAATTCCATATTATAAAATTTATTTTATGGATTCTCTACTATTGTGGTTGTTGAAGTGAAAATTAAACTTCTATTAAGCTTTTATATATGAATATATGACATCAACTTATGTTAGTCTTTTTCATCATATTTATTATCATTGTATTGCTGAAGATAAATCCAACCCAATCTTCAAGCTTGAAAGGCATTAGACATCATTTTGATTTTTGTGACTACAACTAACAATGTGTGATATTTACCACTCTTAAAGGATAGAATTATGGAAGAATCTTTTACAGGTGTCCAAGAAATCGAACAGAGAATGGTTGTGACTATTTTAGATGGATAGATGAAGCAGATAATGGATTATATGATTTAGAGTATGTTGAAAGAGCATCAAATGAGAAGACGTAGAATAGTTTGTTGAAAGCGCATGATTATGACTTAAAGTTCCTCTTTAAAATAACAATCGTGTTATATTTTTAAACAATTTTTATGTTGTTCTTAGAATTTGTACTCATTTGATGTAGAATGTTGAAAGAGCGTTATCGCTATCTGTTGAAGTTACATTTTTTTAAGATTTCTAAGTACTTTCAAGTATGAACTTTTGTAAATCAAATTGTGTTATAATGTAATTAAAAATATGTTGTTGCTCTATGCATCTTGATGTATTTGAAAACTCTTTATAAGATTTTGAAATGATTTGTTTGTGTTATCTTACTTTTCTTAAAGTCAGATGTCTGTATATGCATAAGTTTTTATGATATGTTTAGGTTATAGATGTGTAATAAGGGTTTTACTTATTTTTATAACTAGAATAAATTATGATCATTCAGTCATAAGCTTACATGCCTCTCATCCTTCAAATGGCTTCTTCTAACAATATTTAGATCTCAAGCCATGTAGTACTCACTTTTAAGGGAAAGATCCTTCTTGGCGACTTCCTATTTGTAGAGAACTCGAGCTTTGAGTTTATTACCATGGCGGCGTCTTGGGATTTATATTATCTCTTTGACTCTTCAGAAAAATCCATTACAATTAAAATGTGTTTGCAAGAGAAGCATATACTTCCTTGGCCACTACAAAGGGTTGTCCTCCCTTTTTCTTTTTCTTGACTTTGCTTATGAGAGCAAGTTCTATTACATTTTTTCATTTTTATGCAATCACAATTTAACTTTAATGTTGATTTCTTAATATCAACTTAGTATATTCAAACTCAAAGTCAAACTTGATTATGAACCGTATTCAAAACTATCTCTTAATTTGGATGCATAAGTTAGTTTATCCTAGCAACGTAGTTGCTGCATTAATTTGGTTTCCAACTCAACAAATTCATACAAGTAGTTCTATGGTGGCCCCATAGTCCGCTTCGTTAGCTTTATTAATGTGTCTTCTTGTCATGGTATTGCTCTCAAAAAAAGTTTTTTAATCTACTTTTTTTGGTTTGCCTCTTAACCTTGACGTAATAGGCACTCCAACGTATGTGATATTTGTTAGCACCACTGATCTTTTCTTGTAAGAGTTGATATAGGACACTTTTAAGCCAGTTTATGCCTAAAAATGAAACAAATAATTTAATACCACATAATTAACTTTAAAAAATAAACGAGCTAACAACCTAGAACATACTAACAATCATGAACATAAGAATGCAATAAATGGTGCTCTTTGGAACCAATAAATGTCGCTGCATGAATGCATTACAAACCTCTAATTTTTCACACTCTACAAATACTTTCTCTGATATTGATATCTACTTCTTGTCTTTCATGGCTCCCTTTAATCTCAGCTTTGTAACATGTTGACAGTCTTACTCTTAGTTGATTTTTTTAGTCAATATTTCTCTCAAGTTATTCTCTACAAATGGAACTAACTCATTCTTTCATTTGTTTGCCTTTAGCTTTCTCTTCACCCCAACTTCCATAAGTTTTGTATGAATCATGCAAATTAAATCAACTAGTGCCTCGCTTTTAGCTTTGCTAACCTAAGAATTAAATGACTAAGTCATATTATTTATATTATAATGATTCTTAATCTCATTAAAGAAATCACTTCTAGCCAAATTGTAAGGTAAATCATATTAATATGCATACACTAGTGGGGAGCTATAGCTTTACTCATTCATAATATCATCAAATTTTTGTTTAGTATAATAGTTAGCTGCATTCCAAACTAATCTCTTAACTTTATCAATGTCATTACAATGAAACATTTTTCTTAAATTCTTCCAAAAAAGATGCATACTTACTATGTGTTATATATTTGAAAATACAATTTTAATTAATTCTCTAAACTTCTTCTGCATGTCAGATATGTAAGCTATCTTATATTGATCAAACGCAATCAGATCGGCCAATTATTCAAAAAAACCATTGTCATGTCCTATTTGACTCTATTTTAGCAACAACAAAGGCTACGAGAAACAATCAATTATTTTCATCCAATGAAGTTGCTGATATAAGACACTTAGGCACTTGGATTTCAAATGTTAGACATCAACACAAATCAAATGTCCACACTATATTAGAAATGCATCAATGAAGGCTTTAAAACAAATAAAAAATCTTTTAAAAGATAATTCTTACTTAACAAAATATGTGAAATATGAGATCGAGATTTTTGACTCATAAGCTCTACTTTAATGCATGTACCCACTTATAATTATCATCAATGGATTTGAAAATGTTACTCCTTACTTCCTGATGTGAGTGAAATATGTTGTCGGTCGCCAAATTGAAAGTTGTTGGTTGCTTTAAAAATATGTTTAATTTAATATATATATAATTTTGGAAAGTAACATTTTAATTTTGAAAATAAAATACCGAATTGGTCTCGTATATATACAATAGTTTAAATAATCGAGCATAACACCATGAGCCATGCATCTATCTCGGGGAATAGACACACTACTCAATAGCAAGCTCGATTAAATAAACTAAAGAATTTATGACATCCGTTTTTATCTGCGAAAACTTTATGTTGACCAACAGGTTCCTCTATCTAATATAAAAGATTAGATAGGGTTTAAATTAAGTTGGGTTCTTAAAGTTTCCTATCAGGGCAAGCCCCTATAGTTAATTACATCTTACATAACCAAAGTCACCTAAGAACACTCTTGATTTAGATCAGAGGTATTGTCTTCAAAGTTTAGGGCTTTCAAGGTTGGACATGAAAAATCTAAGTGGGAAGGATCAAAGAGGAACAATTATTATGGAATCCAATGGAAGGAAATGTAGGGGATGTCACAGATCCTAAGGAGAATATTGGTGACTTCGTATACTATCCTATGATTTAGCTTAGATTTCAAAGAGATATTATTTAATGTTTCAGCCTACTAAGTTTATCATTTAGGGCTTACATTCACATGATCTTGATCATATAAATAGCCTTTAAAGATAGGATGACTTACGTACTTGAAATCCTAAGATGAGCAATGACTTATACTGCTCAGCATGACTGTTTCAGAGCCTAAATATAAGGTGAGGATTTATGTCACAACAGACGGATTACCTCAAAATCATACGACATGTTGTGTAATTCTAAGGAAAGATTTGTTTCCTCTCTCAAAGTTGTCCTTCTGTAGGTCCTCGTCATGTTGCCTGACCCACTTTTAATATGTTTGCAATTTATGTTTATAGCAACGGCACCAAAAACTTGATCCCTCTTTAAATATAGATATATGATTTAATGTATAATGTGGATTCTACGCAAGTATACGTATCGTATCAAGTAATACAGGGCTCTAGTGGAGTCCTGGTTATCGATCCCACAGGGAAGTTTTTAACAGATTTGTTATCAGCTAAATTTAAAGAAATTACTTACTAATAAAGTGAACGGAAATTCAAAGTAACTATAATAAACTAAAGTAAACTAATGCTTGAAATAAGTTAATTTAAATAATTTAGAAAAAGTATCATTCTCCTTGTTTTTAGAAAATTAAGTGAATGATGAATTTAAATAGGATTTTAATTGTATTGTGACAAATAGGAGCATTCCTATTCTTTACCCTTTGGTCCAGGTGCAAAGAACATTTACTAATCCTATGTTTGATTACTGAATCTGCAGCTAGGCTGGGAGGATACTCGCTGCCACTTCAGAGCTCCCACGTTCCCCTCACCTGAGGGCTAACATCTACACTTCAGCTCTCAAACAATAGGACCAAATTGAATATTTTAGTCTGTCACACTAAAATGTTCGATTCTACGTCCGATAATTAATATTTCCCTATTTATTTGCACCCGCCTTCCAAGGCTTTTGACTTCCCGAATATTGGATGTAATTTTTACTATAGTTGATAATTCAACATATTTTAACTACTCAATTGGCCAGATTGAAAGTAAATTAAGTTTTAAGTAAAAATTATCACAATTTATTTATATTATATTAGGTGTTTCTATTTAATTTCATCCATTCGCATAATTTTCATAAACAAGGAGAAAGACTAAGAAAACTACTCAGAATGCATGGGAATAAAACAAAGCATGGATTTCATTTAAAGTTAACAACAATAAACAAAGATACTTATCTTAATTTCCTTCCTAGCGTGACTCTTGAAGTTCCTTTGACTTTTCCTTCTAGTACAGCAACTAAATAGCACTCAATTAAACTAATGAACTCACTAAACTCACTCAAACTCACACACAAATGACACTTAAGACACTAGAAAGAGACACAAAAGACACACACAAATGACTAAAATTTGTTCTCTATTTATAGAGGTAGGCAAAGGTCCAAGGGGTGCTTAAACAACTCTTCATAAAGTGTCCAGGTTCAATGTATATGCATTTTGAACTGTCTCGCCGTCGGCGGGAAACGACCTCGCCGTCAGCGGGGCTTCTAGAAGGTCTTCTAACCGCGCCATCTCGCTGTCGGCAGGCTCGGGCTCACTGTCGGCGAGGTAGTTATAATTCCTTCAGAAATTCTCCTCACGATCTCTCCGTCGGCGGTCTCGATCTCGCCGTTGGCGACTTAGTTCAATTTGCATGAATTTCCTCCTTTTTGATCCAAATTTGCTCCATTTCATGCTTTTTGCTTCCATCACTTATAAATCTTCATTCCTGCAATAAAATAAAGGAAATACCTTTCTTTAAAGTGCAATTTCATCAAAAATAGATATGAATTTCTTAATGTATTTTTCTGTGATCAAAATCCCCTAAACTTAATTATTACTTGTCCTCAAGTAATTTTAATACTAAATAAAAATAATGATTTCTATAATAGAATTTTTCAATTCAGATAATATAAATTAAATTTAAATAACATTATAATATAGTTAAATATAAATATTTCTAAGTAATTAAATTAACTTTATAGAGATAAGATTATTTAGTTATCAGGTCTAAGATTTCTAGCTTTCTATTTAATTCAGGAATGACTATATTAAAAATAGTAAATTACTTAAGATATTTAGATGATAGGAAATTCAAGAAAACTCTATTTAGTAAAATACTAATCCACAAATATAAGTTTAGAAATATAATTAAGTTTTACCCTTTAGGTTGAATCCATTGAAGCCAATTTTTGATAAGACATATCTTCAAGCTTCTCCTCACTTTATGTTTTTCTTTTCTTTTCTTTTCTTTTTGGATTGATTTTCAATCCTTCTTTTTCTTTTTCTTTTTTTTTAAGTGAGGATTACTGTATCTGGATAGCCTGTTAATAATTTTGAACTTCAATTTCTCTTCCTAAATTTGAAACTTAAAATATTTCTTTGCTTATATATATTTCATAGCTTTTACTTTATTGAGTTTCTATCCTTTCTTTTTCACTTAAATACTTAAGAATTTTTAATTTCAAAATATAGTTTTCCTTACTTTAAATAGTTTACTATATTCTTATTCCTTTTAACCAAATATCTTATTCCATTAATTAATTGGATTACTAGAAATATTTTCTTTAACTTTATATAATAATTAAATAAAGTAACTCATATTTATTGAATTGAAAATTACTATAGAAAATCATTTAATAATAATTTTTGAAAATAGAATTTGAGAACAATTTTAATAATTAAATTTGTATTTTTACCTTCCCCCAAACTTAAATTTTTCTATCTATACTACATAGTGAAAAAGGGAAAGTATATATTAAAATTCATCATACCTTTGGGCTTTAGGTATTTCTTTTCTTTGAAATTTTTGCGAGCTTTTTTATTACTTACAGAACTCGTATCGTTAGTATTCTTCCACATATAATATTTAAAAGAAAGTGCGGGGATGAAATTTTAAAATAAGTATCAAACATAACAAAAGAAAACTTAATCTATTACTACACATACATTTAAAACTTAAACAATATATTAAAAGAAAGACTAACATCCTATATATAACAAAATGTAACTAATTTAACACATAAGAAATCTAACATCAAAAACATAAACAAACATATCAACATCCATAGTCTCTAGAAAGTACGAAATAATCACATCCAAAATAATAAAGTTTCCCAAAACAACAACAAATCTAAACAAACCAAACAAACTAAACAAAAGCTCTAATCCTCTGCATCAAAATCCCAAGCTATGTCATCTCCCTGATCTCCAGGCTGAGAAGGCTGAGCAGGCTGGTACTGTGAATAACGGGGGCACTCAGGAAAGACAACATCTAAATCACCACTCCTATATCGACGTTCAGCTTCATAGTATGCAATCTCGTACTCTGAATGTCGCTGGAGATATTCGTTATCATAATCGTGTCTTCTCTCCAAGCCTCCGATCCTTTGATCTATAAGCTCAAATCTTCTCTCCATATTTTCTCCAAATAACTCAAAACTCTTTCTACTCGTAGTTAATTCATTCATCAGATCTTGAAGGGTAGGAGTGGTTTACTGAGGGGGTGGTTCATAACTAGTAGAGGGTATATCTCTACTTGAAGAAGGTACATAATCCCTTGTTCCAGATCTCCATCCTTCATAGGATTCATATTTCTTTATATTAGCCTGAGTAAGGGGTTTCATAGGTTCAATCCATTCCTCATCATCTCTTGCCTCTACCCCGGATAATTGGCAAAGTGCATAGATAAGACCAGGATGTCCTAGTCCTCCTCCACTTTCATTTCTAGCAGTGGATAATATGTTTTTATATATAACATTTCCCACATTAATACTCTTCTGGTTCTAAATACAAAAATTTAGAACTGCTCTATCTCTTGTTACCTCACTATGGTGGTAGGTAGGTAACAAAGTAGAACAAATAAAATAATGCCGGGCTTTAGATGTTGCATTTAGCATAGAGAGAGGGAAGTTTACCCGTTCCCGCTGCTTTATCTTCCAGACTCCTTTCCCATCAGTGAGAAAGTCGATCACCTCTTCCAGTGGTCCTTCCATAGTTCCAAAAGTTTCATATTCACTGGTCTAGGTGTCTCGTACTTCATAATAAGCGTTTATCCTAGCAGCGTTGAAATCTACAAAAAATCCTCTAACATTGACCAGTGCATTTTTAGCCTGTGTTAAATTTGCACAAAATTCCTTTACTACTTCTACAGCTGCTCTGTTGGTAACGAAACAGAAATTTTCCCATCCTCGCTCCTGGATGATTCTCTCAACTTCTCCTCCTGGATTCTTGAAAACTCGATCTTGAATGCATTTTCTTGCTTGTATGTTTTGAAAATATCGCGTTTGTGCCCTTGCATTAATGAATCGGGTTTCGTCATAATCTATTCGTCGCTTTTGTCGTGGAGCCATTTCTCGATTTGTGAAATTTGAAAAAATCTTAACTAAACTCTAAAATATTACTAAGAAGGCTTCCTACAACAACTAAAATCCATTTAAATCAATTTCCATGAAGTTCTTCCAAGTATTTTCTCTACATTTCGAAAATTTTCAAAATTCTCCAATGTAGAAGAAATCTATGGTGAAAATAAAAAATTTTTGCATAGGAGTGAAGCTCTTACCAAGGGAAGATGAAATCCGGTGTCAAAAAGTGTTGAAATCGCCTCAAATCCGAGATCTCTCAAGCCCTAGGTCGGTTTTTTCAAAAATTTGAGGAAAGGGATGATGAGTAGTGTCGGTTGACCGGTCAAATATATGTCTTTTCGCGTTCTCGCTGTCAGCGAGATTTTTCTCGCCGTCGGCGAGCTAATTAATTTCATAAGGCAAAAGTTTCGGGAAAAATCCGCCGTCGGCGAGCTCGGTTTCGCTGTCAGCGGGTTTTCTCGCTGTCAGCGAGATAATTCTCGCCGTCGGCGAGCTCCCAAAAATTTTAAATTTTTGAAATTCGTCAATCATTTTCAACCTCGAATTGCCCTTAATCAATCTTCCGATCACTTAATTTAATAATAATACGAAGATTAGATACTTATACTCACAAAAAATCACACAACACAAACAATATAACTTTATATATGAAATCCATGAGATTTACAAATTTCACACTAATAACTTAACACATACTTAACTTAAATGTTCAAATCCATAATACTCAGCATCGTAATCCACACCACAACACTCTAAATGCTGAGACATAACAATTTACATAAAATCTCATCAAATCTGAGATGATCAAATTAAAGTTCGACTCATAATAAACCTAACTCCAAATCAAACACACACATATATATAAATATAACATAAATATAGAAATCTTTCCTACTCTTCAGTGTCTGAACTGACATCTTCTCTGATATTTCCGATGCAACGCAGGTGCACAAATAAATTGTAGAAAGGCCTGAAAGGGAATTCTGCAGTAGATTCTTCATTAATCCATCCTTTCGTCTTAGTAAATGAATAAAGCTGGCCTCCGGATGTCCGAGTATGATCAAAGTGCTCCTTCATTCTCCAATCAATATGATCAAACATATCAGAGATGTTGTCAATGGAATTCATCACATTTTGCAATTCTTTCTCCAATCCTTTAATCTTCTTCAGAATGAAATTAGTCCTATCAAATAGGTTCAATTTTGTGATGATTCTAATAAAAAATTGAGTAGTAAGATTTGTTTTAATAATATAGACTCACTAATATGTAGATATTTTTAAAAATAAAAGACTATTATGGGTTGCCTCCCATAAAGCGCTTGGTTTAACGTCGTCAGCCCGACCTAATTTAGTTAGTGTTCAGGTTGACTAAGCATTAAAACCTCTTTAAAATTTGGTCTTCTATTTTCGAAATATGGTTTTAATCTATGTCCATTTACTTTAAATCTATGTCTTGTTTTTGGATCTTCAATTTCTATAGTTCCATATGAAAATATTTGAGTTATGGTGAAAGGTCCTAACCATCGAGATTTCAATTTCCCGGGAAATAATTTCAATCTAGTATTATAAAGCAAAACTTCTTGTCCTGGTTCAAAATTTCTCTGATTAATCTTCCGATCATGCCAAAATTTCATTCTTTCTTTATAAATTCTATCATTATCATATGATTCGTTTCTTAGTTCTTCCATTTCATTTAATTGCAACAATCTCTTCTCACCAGCTTCTTTCATATTATAATTAAATTGTTTAATCGCCCAATATGCTTTATGTTCTAATTCAACTGGTAAGTGGCAAGTTTTCCATATATAAGCCTATAAGGAGTCATTCCAATCGGAGTTTTATAAGCGATCCCGTATGCCCATAATGCGGTGTCTAGTCTTATAGACCGACTCGATCTATTAGGATTTACGAGACTTTTCTAATATACGTTTAATCTCTCGATTTGAAACTTCGACTAATCCACTTAGTTTGTGGATGATAAGCGATTGATATCTTATGCATAATATTATATTTTTCTACTAGTTTGTGAATATATTTGTTTCTAAAATGAGTTCTTCCGTCAGTGATAATCACTCTCGGCATTCCAAATCTAGTAAAAATATTTTTCATTAAAAATTTTGAAACACTTTTAGCATCACACCTAGATAAAGCTAGTGCTTCAATCCATTTGGAAACATAATCAAAAGCTACTAATATATATGAGTTTCCAAATGACGGAATAAAAGGTCCCATGAAATCTAATCCCCAAACATCAAAAATTTCAACTTCTAATATAAAATTCAGAGGCATTTCATTTTTTCTCGATATGTTTCCTACTCTTTGGCATTTATCGCAGATTTTTATATATCTATATACATCTCTAAATAGAGTAGGCCAGTAGAATCCAGATTGTAAAATTTTATATGCAGTTTTATATGTCCCAAAATGTCCTCCAAAATCAGAATCATGACATTTTTGAATAATTGGTTCAATTTCTTCATAAGGCACACATCTTCTAATAATTAGATCCTTACATTGCTTATATAAGTATGGTTCATCCCAAAAGTATGATTTAGTATCGTGAATGAATTTTTTCTGTTGTTGCAAAGTTAACATAGGTGGTAAAATGTCACTTACAATATAATTTACTATATCGAGCATACCAAGGTATTTTCAACTCATTAATATTATAAAGTTGTTCATCGGAAAAGCGTCTAAAATTTCATTATCGGTATTAGATAATTCATGATTTTCTAATCTTGATAAATGATCAACAATTTGATTATCGGTTCCCTTTTTGTTAATTATCTCAAAGTCAAATTCTTGCATTAATAATATCCATCCGATTAATCTTGGTTTAGAATCTTTCTTTTGCATTAAATATTTTATAGCAGAATGATCGGTATGCACAATACATTTAGTTCCTATTAGATAATGCCAAAATTTATTAAAAGCATATACAATCGCTAATAATTCTCTTTCGATAATCGTATAATTTATTTCGGCATCATTTAGAGTTTTACTAGCATAATATATATCTTTGAAAATCTTATCATATCTTTGCCCAAGAACTCGCTCCTATAGCATAATCACTAGCATCACACATAAGCTCAAATGGTTTCTCCCAGTTAGGTGAAACTATTATAGGTGCTTATAATTAATTTATCTTTTAATAATTCGAAAGCATTCAAGCATTCAGTTGTAAATTCAAATTTCTTGTCCTTTTCAAGAAGTTGGCATAGAGGTTTAGTAATTTTTGAAAAATCTTTAATATAGCGCCTGTAAAATCCAGCATGTCCAAGAAAACTTCTTACCCCTTTTACCGTAGTTGGAGGTGGTAATTTAGTTATTACTTGAATTTTTGCAGGGTCTACTTCCATGCCTTTTTCCGAAATTTTATGCCCTAATACAATGCCGCCTGTAACCATAAATTGACATTTCTCCCAATTAAGAACTAAATTAGTTTTCTCACATACTTCAAATACTTTTTCAAGATGATTTAATCATGTGTCAAATGTTGTTCCAAATATAGAGAAATCATCCATAAATACTTCTATTCTATTATCAATTAATTTACTAAATATAGACATCATACATCTTTGGAATGTTGCAGGTGCATTACATAATCCAAAAGACATTCTTTGAAAAGTGAAAGTTCCATAAGGACTAGTAAATGTAGTTTTATCTTGATCCTCAGGAGCAATTTGTATTTGTTGATAACCGGTATATCCATCTAAGAAACAAAAATATTTATGTCCGGCTAATCTATCTAACATCTGGTCTAGAAATGGTAAAGGGAAGTGATCTTTTCTAGTGGCTGTGTTTAATTTCCTATAATCAATACATATTCGCCATCCAAGTAACTTGTCTTATAGGAATAAGATCATTATTTTCATTAGCTTTGACGATCACCCCTCCTTTTTAGGTACACGAGTGAATTGGGCTTACCCAAGTACTGTCAGAAATAGGATATATAATATCATTATCTAACCATTTTAAAATTTCTTTCTTAACTACTTCTTTCATTATCGGATTTAATCTCCTTTGTGGATCTGCTTTAGGTTTATGTTCATTATCTAAAATAATTCTGTGCATACAGATTGAAGGACTAATTCCTTTAATATCTGCTAAAGTCCAACAAAAAATTTTCTTATATTTTTTTAATGTATCTAAAAGTTTTTGTTCTTGAGATTCATTTAATTCAGATGAAATAATAACTGGTAGAGTTGAAGAATTACCTAAGTAAGCATACTTTAAATGATTAGGTAACATTTTTAACTCAAGTTCGGGAGGTTTAATAATTGATGGAACTATATTTTTTTCGGTATTTTACGTGTTATCCAAAAAATCATATTTCTCTTGAATATAATCTAATTCTTCATTTATCTCAGATTTTTCAATTAATTCAATATTTTCTTTTTCTAATTTTTCTTCATAATATTCTTTAAAATGTTCTTTTTTTAAATGATCGAGTACTTCCATTCGAAAACACTCATCATCTTTTTCTAGCGCGAGGATATTTCATTGATTTAGCAATATTAAAAGTTACTTTTTGGTCATTTACTCTCATAGTTAATTCTCCTTTCCGAACATCAATCATAGCTTTTCCAGTGGCTAAAAATGGTCTTCCTAAAATGATAGGAATTTCTTTATCTTCTTCCATATCTAGAACCATAAAATCTACAGGGAAGATAAATTTATCTACTTTTACTAATACATCTTCAATAACTCCCTTAGGATATGTACCAGAACGATCAGCTAACTGAAGAGTTACTGAAGTAGGTGAAATTTCTCCCAATCCTAATCTCTTAAAAATTGATAGAGGCATTAGATTGATGCTTGCTCCTAAGTCACACAAAGCTTTTCCATAGAATTTATCTCCAATAGCGCAAGGTATAGTGAAACTACCAGGATCTTTTAATTTTTCAGGAAGTTTTTTCTGAATAATAGCACTACACTCTTCACTAAGTGCAACCATTTCATTATCGGTAAATTTTCTTTTTTTATTTAGAATATCTTTCATAAATTTTACATAGTTTGGCATCTGTTCTAAAGCTTCTACGAAAGGAATATTTATCGTTAATTTCTTCAAAATTCCAAGGAATTTAACAAATTGTTCATCTTTTTTATGTTGAATTAGTCTTTGAGGAAATGTTGGTGGAGGTTTTTCAACAGAAATTTTCATAGGTATTAAAGGATTTTCTAAATTTGGATCTTGTTGATTCTTTTCCTTTTCAATTTCCACTTCCTCTTTTTGACTTTCAAGTTCTTTCTGAATTCGAGGTTCTAATTCTTTTCCACTTCGTAATTGTATCGCTTTAATTTGTTCATTTCCTTTGTCTTTGGGATTTACTTCCACATTACTAGGAAATGTTCCAGGTATTCTATTATTAAGTGCAGTAGCGATATGTCCAAGTTGAGTTTCAATATTTTTGATAGCTGTTCCTTGATTTTGTAATTGATTTCCTTGTATTTGTAATTGATTTCCTTGATTTTGTAAATGTTGACCCATATTTAATATTAATTCTTCTATAGATAATTTCTTATCTTTAAATTGAGGGTTATTATTATTAAATCCAGGTGGATAATTAGGTTTATAATTAGGATTTCCTTGATTAGATGGATTTCCTAATTATTGTGTCATACTATTCATCCATGGTTGATTAGTTGTATTATTATTCCAATTAAAATTAGGATGATTTTTCCATCCAGGATTATAATAATTTGCATAATGATTATTGGGTCTGTTGTTAATTGCATTAATTGTTTCATATTGAGATTGGGATTCTATAAGTTGTCCAGATGAATTTTCTTCTGATATAGTTGGAGAGTAATTCATTCCAAAATGATCTAATTTTTTAGATATAGCGACAATTTGTGAAGCTAACATATATATTGCATCATTTTCATGAATGCTAGCTATTTTTTTCGGATTCATTCTATCAGCAGGCCATTGAAAATTATTAGTTGTCATTTCTTCAATTAGTGCATAGGCTTCATCAAATGGTTTTGACATTAATGATCCTCCAGCAGTAGCATCGATGATTGATCTTAAAGATCCTACTAATCAATTATAGAAAGTTTGGATAATTAACCAATCTGGTAACACATGATGTGGGCATTTCCTAAGAAGTTCTTTAAATCTCTCCCAAGATTCATATATTGACTCTCCATCAAACTGACTAAAAGAAGTTATATCATTTCTAAGCTTAGCAGTTTTAGATGGCGAAAAATATTTGGATAGAAATTTTTGTGATAATTCTCCCCAAGTTTTAATAGATCCAAGTGCTTAATGAATTTAACCACATTTTAGCCTTATCCCTTAAAGAAAAAGGAAAAAGTCTAAGTCTAATAGCATCGTTAGATACTCCTTCATATTTGAAAGTAGCACATAGTTCTAAAAAACTAGCAAGATGTAAATTAGGATCTTCAGTAGGTGAACCACTAAATTGATTATTTTGTACCATTTGGGTAATTGCAGGTTTAAGTTCGAATGAATTATCAGCTACATCAGGGTTTTGAATAGTTAAATGAATTTCATCTAATGTAGGGTTGGCATAATCTCGTAATGGTCTTAGTTGATTGATATTTTCATTTTCAGGTATATTTGCCATTTGTGTTAAATTTATAATTTCTCTTTTTTGTTTTCTAATTCTTTTAATTGTACGCTCTAATTCTAAATCGTAAGGTATTAAATTTTCGTTTCCAAATTTTTGCATACAATTTTAAAAAATAATTTTTAGATTAGTCCATTACTTTAGTAAATAATTTCTTTACTTCCCCGGCAACGGCGCCAAAAACTTGACCCACTTTTAATATGCTTGCAATTTATGTTTACAATTTACTTGATCCCGCTTTAAATATAGATATATGATTTAATGTATAATGTGGATTCTACGCAAGTATACGTATCGTATCAAGTAATACAGGGCTCTAGTGGAGTCCTGGTTATCGATCCCACAGGGAAGTTTTTAACAGATTTGTTATCGGCTAAATTTAAAGGAATTACTTACTAATAAAGTGAACGGAAATTCAAAGTAACTATAATAAACTAAAGTAAACTAATGCTTGAAATAAGTTGATTTAAATAATTTAGAAAAAGTATAATTCTCCTTGTTTTTAGAAAATAAAGTGAATGATGAATTTAAATATGATTTTAATTGTATTGTGACAAATAGGAGCATTCCTATTCTTTACCCTTTGGTCCAGGTGCAAAGAACATTGACTAATCCTATGTTTGATTACTGAATCTGCGGCTAGGCTGAGAGGATACTGGCTGCCACTTCAGAGCTCCCACGTTCCCCTCACCTGAGGGCTAACATCTACACTTCAGCTCTCAAACAATAGGACCAAATTGAATATTTTAGTCTGTCACACTAAAATGTTCAATTCTACGTCCGATAATTAATATTTTCCTATTTATTTGCACCCGCCTTCCAAGGCTTTTGACTTCCCTGAATATTGGATGTAATTTTTACTATAGTTGATAATTCAACATATTTTAACTACTCAATTGGCCAGATTGAAAGTAAATTAAGTTTTAAGTAAAAATTATTACAATTTATTTATATTATATTAGGTGTTTCTATTTAATTTCATCCATCCGCATAATTTTCATAAACAAGGAGAAAGACTAAGAAAACTACTCAGAATGCATGTGAATAAAACAAAGCATGGATTTCATTTAAAGTTAACAACAATAAACAAAGATACTTATCTTAATTTTCTCCCCAAGCAGACTCCTTGAAGTTCTTTTGACTTTTCCTTCTAGTACAGCAACTAAATAGCACTCAATTAAACTAATGAACTCACTAAACTCACTCAAACTCACACACAAATGACACTTAAGACACTAGAAAGAGACACAAAAGACACACACAAATGACTAAAATTCATTCTCTATTTATAGAGGTGGGCAAAGGTCTAAGGGGTGCTTAAACACCTCTTCAAAAAGTGTCCAGGTTCAATGTATATGCATTTTGAACTGTCTCGCCGTCGGCGGGAAACGGCCTCGCCGTCAGCGGGGCTTCTAGAAGGTCTTCTAACCGCGCCATCTCGCTGTCGGCGGGCTCGGGCTCGCTGTCAGCGAGGTAGTTATAATTCCTTCAGAAATTCTCCTCACGATCTCACCGTCGGCGGTCTCGATCGCGCCGTCGGCGACTTAGTTCAATTTGCATGAATTTCCTCCTTTTTGATCCAAATTTGCTCCATTTCATGCTTTTTGCTTCCATCACTTATAAATCTTCATTCCTACAATAAAATAAAGGAAATACCTTTCTTTAAAGTGCAATTTCATCAAAAATAGATATGAATTTCTTAATGTATTTTTCTGTGATCATTGCCCATGGCATATGCTCCAAGCTCCTCGTTGAAGAAGAAGCACCAAAGATTAAGGTTCAAAAGGTTTTACTATGTATGTTTCAGTATTTCAGGTTTTGTTGTTATTGTTGTTATTTTTGTTTTGCACATAAAGTAAATAAATGCAGGTAAGAAAATGTGATAAAGTAAATAAAAGAACTACAGTGAATAAAAATAAAAATGTGTACCTGTGCGTCTGCTAAAGTTGCATGGATAGTTTCATAAAGCATAATAAAGTTTACAGGAAATTTAAATAAATTGCAGAAAAAGAAAACAAGAATTCTAGTGTACAAAGGTATCAAAATGAGTCATAACAAAAACACAAACAGGCAAAGCAAAACCCATAGTCACATATGGAAGATCAAGGCTAGGTATAAGACATCGGTAAAGGTGGGGGCTCAGAGCTGAACTGTGTACTTCCCGACCTTGAGTAAGAGCTACCAATCCAAAAATCTACAGAGGGCAATCCTTAAGCTTGATCCAAATGACTTTACGTGGACCTTTATAAGTTTTCATCAAAATTCTTTAGTTTTCATGCAAAAGCTATTGTTTAGTTATTCATGCAGATCTTATTTTAACAAGAACGTTGGGGGAAACAATCCCACTAAGAGTTGGCGAATAGTTTCGTCGGTCCTTTCCTCTCCCCTCATTGAAGGTCCTTGAGGTTGGAGATACTATTATAAGAATTCCCATATCGTCTCCCTCGTTTAACACACATTAGCATATCGTCATTACCCTAGCTGCCTAGACCTCAGACTTATGCTAGTCTAATGATTCATATGTGGCAAAAAAATATCCCCAGTTGCTCACAAGGACTTAAATACCTTAGAGAAGACTCAAGTCCTTTAGCATTGGGTTTTAAATGTAGGATAAGTAGCTTAGGGTATTTCTACTGATTTAGGTGAATTAATGGGTCCCGAGGCATAACTTGGTGGGTCCCTAATGTTTTAAGAATGATTTTCTTCATAAAAGTACAATAAAATCAACTGTCTTTCAAAATAACAAAAGACTGTAAAAGTGGTCGGGGCGTAACCCTAAACAACTTTTAAAATCCTTTAAATTGTTTTGAGTTCTTCTGAACTTGTTATGTTGTTGAGTCATTCATCCAGGATTAAGTTAGCACTTAGTAGTGATGTTTTAACCCGTGCTCAATAAACCTTAATGTTTTAATTATCCCATAAGTGGGGTAACAAAGTATTCACTTGATATTCTATTTAAGAATTATGTGGGCGGACACCCTTAAAGGAAGTTTGAATTATTAAGAACTCTCGCTCTTTCGATTAGAATTTGGCTTGTAGTATGTTGAGAGTTTTTATAATTGCCTAAGTTTCATTTTCTAAACCTCAATAAGTGAATTAAATTGAGCCTAGCTTACTACCAGGCCCTTAAGATTTCATGGATAAATTCAACTTTTTGTGCAGGTCTTGAATTAGGTGGATTTAACTTCTATTAAAAGATTGCATTGATCGTTTGATCACCGATTAGGGGCTTCAGATTAGTGAGTTATTATCTTTTTAACATAAGCTTGCTACTCTAGGATCATCCAATCAGAACAACTTCCAAGTCACAATAATTCAGGAAATTACTATTTTACCCTTATTACATAAAAAGTGGTGAATTGGTTTATACCTTTTAATCCCTTGTGTTTAAATCATCTAAAAAAGTTAGTTAAGACCAGCATTACCCATCTAACATTTAATTTAACCTAGATTTTTAGTTAGATTTCAAAATACCATAGTTACCATTTTGCCCTTAAGGCTTTTCACTTTATAATTCTTTAAATTTAACTCAAATGACTTTAAAATTTTCTTGTTACCCTATTCATTGGTCAATTAAAACATCAGAGGAGAAAGTATATTTTTCTAATTTTTATTGACTTTTTAATAAATATTTTAACCTAAAAATAAAGATTTTCAATAATAATTAATTTAGTTGATCAAAATAAATCTTCTGTCCTTAGAAAAATTATTGAAGGTTCACCTAAGTCAGAGGACCAAGAATAATTTTAGTGACTTTTTTGAATTTTATTTTAATTACTATAATTATTTATACAATTTAATTTTAAAAATTAATTTTTATATTTTTCTTTAATTCCTCTGAGTTCAAAGAACTTGGAGATATAAATTCTATAGTTTTTTTTAATTTTTATTTCATTTATTATAGTTATTTTAATGCAAAATTAAGAATATACATTTTTTAGGCATTTAAAAATACGTAGTTATATTTAGAAAATTTGGATAAATACTTTAAATGGTTCCAAGTGACCAAGGAGCAAATTGTGAGCATTTTGGTGCATTTTTGTATTTTTTTTAATTTTTTTTACATTTTAATTATTTTTAAATTCAAAATTAGCTCAAAAATGAAATATTTATTTTAACACTAATTTTATTTTTCTTGAGTGTCCCTGGTCACAAGGAACATCCTAAAACAACTTTTCATAATTTTCTTAATTATTTTTTATTTATTATAATTAATTTTAATGCCAAAATCCCATTTACCTAAAAAATAGATTTTGATATCAAATATATTCTAAAATGGGTTTCAAATTTTTACAGAAGTCTTTATCGTTGATACACCTAAAATATATAGTATTTTTGTACACATTTTTATACCTATTTTTAATGATATTGCACTTTAATGAAATACCTTTTGTGTATTTTTTCTTGCATGTATGATTAAATGGATGAATACTATGAAAGGAGTGAAAAAGTATCAAAAGTGGAGCAAAAATGAAGAAAATTGAAGAAGTGATCTATGGCGGCTAAGCACCTGAACCCGCGCTTACGTGCCAAGGCCCTGCAGCTATGCGCCTAGAGTTGGAGCTTACACACCAGATGAACTGTGGCTAAGCGCTGGAACCTCGCGTTTAAGTGCGACAGTTACAAAAGATGAGTTATTTAGTTTTCGACGTTATTTTGATGAGGTTTTTGAGGCCTCTCCTGGTGAGAACGTGCGTAACTTCCTATTGGTGCAAAATTCCATTCAAAATTCTCTTGAATGGATCATCTTTTGGAAGATACGTTGAATCTGGACACAAAGAGATACGAAGGCACCTGTTGAAAAAGTATTAAAAGAGGACTTGAAGATCATTTAAAGGAGGGTCAAGTGTGTGTGTTTAGAGAGTAGAGAGAGTCTAGATAGAGTGTTGTAAGAGAGTTTTTAGCGTGGTTGTTGTAGAGTGTGTAAGTAATGTAAGATAGAGTTCTATCATTAACTACTAGTCCACTTCACCACTTCTACTTAAATTTAGTTTGTATTAGGATTAGATTAGAGATCTGGAATCTTCAGAGTTGGGCGCCAACCTTTAAGGAGTCTTGTAAGGAAAAGCAAAGTTTCAAAGGAACTTTAAGAGTGATTATGGAGAGGAATTAAAGATAAGTCTTTATCATTGTTATTACATTTGGTTTTTAATTAAGACTTCTTGTATTTTCACTATGATTTCTTCTTTAAAACCATGTTGTGATTGTATTTTCTCCATGAATTCTGAGTAGTTTTCTTTATCTTTTCCTTAATATGATGAAGTAATAAAGTTATGGTAGTATGTTGTGGGAAGTATAGGATTTGAATGTTGGAAGAAGTTGTGATGATTCAAAACCTTACACTTCATTTACTTCTTGATTTGGCCAATTAAGATGTTAAAATATGTTGTGAGAACATGTAAGAACCAGTATGGTATTGTCTCAGTCAACAATTGGAAAGAATCATATGAGATTATATGGATGAGAATGTAATTCATATAGTTGAGTACAAATAAATATAAAGATATACTTTGATGGGTGTAAAATTAGAGGACTTTAGAGTGATAGGCTAAAAGCCCCAATTCAATTTATTGTTTTATGATTTGATACGAGATGTTAGCCCCCAGGTGGAGGGAATCGAGGAAACTCTAGAATGAGAGCAAGTATCTTTCTTGCCTAACCCGTCTTAAAGATTTACGAAACAATAGATTAACCTATGTTCTTTATAGCATCTCTAGTAAGAGTACAGAAAATAATTGCTCCTATTTAGCACAATACATTTATTATACTTCCAAAATAAAATTTCATAATTTGTTACTGATTCATAAGAAGGAAAAAATTATTTTATTTGTTTTTGCTTACATCTTATAAAAGTTTAGTTAGAGTTGTTGTTTACTTTTATTTTAAATTATAAAAATTAATAAAAAGAATCAAATTTTATTTCCTAGAATTTTATCTTTAGTTTGAGTAAAATCTTTCTTAAAAAGTTAAAAGTCAATTTTTCTAATTTCATTGTTTTTCACTGTCCCTGTGGGTTCGATATCTCGAGGCTTAATCAGAAAGCCTTTTAATACTTGACAACGATATGTATAATTGCGTAGAATCCTATATTATAATATCATTAAAGAAAAGTATCATTTCATATATAAAACGTAAGCATAAACAATTGTACAAACCAAGTTTTTGGGACCGTTGCCGAGGAAAGAAATAAATAAAGAAAATTTTCAAAAAGAAAAATTAATTTTAATCTTATTTAAACTTGTTAGATTTGTTTTAGGAAGTTATTTTTATTTTAATTGTGTTTTATAATTTTGTATGCATAGTCAGGTTCTGAAGGACTTGTACCTTACAAATCTGAATTATAAAGAAATATAAGAAAAATCAAGGAAATTAAAAATACATAAAAAGATAAAAATATTCAAGAAATGACAAATCAAAATAATTATAATGTAGAAATCCATCAAGAATTTAGGCATTTAAAAGATTATGCTAACCCTACAGTAGATGAATTTCGTGGTAGTATTCAAAACCCTGCTGTAGCTGCTAATTCATTTGAATTTAAACATGTTATTATCCAAATGATATCTAATAATCAGTTTGGGGGAGCACCAACTGAGGATTCAAATTTACATCTTGCAAATTTTTTAGAATTATGTGCTACATTTAAATATGATGGTGTTTCAGATGATGCTATTAGACTTAGATTTTTGTCCTTTCTCATTAAAGGATAAAGCTAAGATGTGGTTAAATTCGTTAGCACCTAGATCTATCAGAACTTAGAGTGATTTAGTGACCCGACCCGCAATTACGCAGTAATTTAAGTTCCCAAAAGATGACAAAAAACTTAACCCAATTTATAAATTGCTGCTAGCATGCAAAATCGAAATGTTGTAAAATTTAGAAAACAGTTTACACACCAGGGGTACTATGCAAGTATAAATATCATTTCAAGTAATATATTGCTTTCTTTTAAAACCCCAGTATCGATCCCACAGAGAAGAGAGGTAAGAAATCCTTTAGGCTAATTCAAGTCTAATACTATCAGGACTTAGTTTGGTATGTTGATTAAAGCGTTTTTTTGTTCTAACAACTATTCCTAAATGAAAATCTTAAATACAAAGATAATTTATCTGGATAATTTGGTTTTGGAGAATTTTGAGATATTAAAGACTACCCTTCTCTTGCAATGACCTAAATAATGCGTAGGAATAAAATGCTTAGAATTTAATGTAGTAGTGACAAATAGAAGCATACATATTCTTTACCCTTTGGTCCAGGCATAAAGAACATTGGCTAATCAAATGGTTGGTGCAGGATGTGTTATTAGTAGTTCTGAGTAGATTCTAGGCTCTCACTTCTAGATTATCCACTGTGCCCTCTCTATAGGACCTACCAATGACCATTTTTCCTCTCTTTAGACCAATTTGAGGAATCTAGCCTGTCACTCTAGAAACATCAATTGTACGCCCACCAAATTTTATCTCCCTATTCATTTGCACTCCCCCTCAGACGATTGCCACTGCTCTTTCCAAAGTGAAATGTGGTACTCACTAGTTAATAAATCATAGCCCACAATCAGGTCTATAAGTTTTTTCCACAATTTTTAACATTGCAAGTGATCAATTTGCAAAGTAAATTAAAATCCGTTGAAAATACCATCACATTAATAATAAAAACAATTATAACATGCATTCAAGAATCCTAAACATAAATCAAAATTAATGCAAAGGAAAAGTAAATGAAACTAATGTCATAAGCAGTAAAAGGATTAATATAATTATGTAATAAATTAAATGTCAACAAGGAACATATGTCTTTATTATTCTATTAGTTTTATGCAACTTTTTGTCACCTACAAGCATCTAATAGAAATAAATCATTAAATTATATTTCCTTAAAAGTTGCATTTCCGCCTGACTATTTTACAAGCCAACCGGTCAATGTGAGTGCACTCATGTTGCGAGATTACCACTCCCCCAAGTCTTATTTTCACTTACAACAAATTTTAACATAACCTATTGCCACATAAGTTATGTAAATGAAGCAAAAAAATATTACTCAACACATTAAAATAAAAATAATTCTATCATAAAACAAATTTTCATACACATACCACTACTTCATATTAAAAGAAAAGAGTAAAGAAAATTACTTATGAAGCAGGGATAAAACACAGTAGAAAACTTCGTTAAAATAAAAGAAAATCTACTAGAAAATGTTTACAACAATTACAAGATAATGGAAAACACAATACTTAGCTTTTTCCCCTGAAAGAAAGAAGAAAATCTCTCCACAAAAGTCTCCTGCCAATCCACGCGCCGCTCGTACAATCCTTACATATATCTCTCAAAATCCCTCACAAATCTCTCCAGAAAATGTAGAAATCTACATCTCCATATTTATGCCAAACTCTACAAACTCACACCCTTTGGACATTATGTAAAATAACCCCAAAACGACTCTCCTAGCCTGTACAATTAATCCCTATTTATAGAGCTTCAAAAAAGATCAGGTGTTGCTTCAGGCACCTCTTCAAAATTCATCCAAATTCAACAAATTTTCTAGAAAATAACTGCGACACCTAGGGCGCCAGTTCTGGCGCCTAGGCACCAGTTAATTTTGTCTAAAAGACACACCCTTTTACTTCAAGAGACACATCTCTTCATTCAAATGTGTCTAGATTCAATGATTAACTCAGTTGGGGCATGCAAGTTATCAAAAAACTTCACGAACATCCTAGAATGACTAAAAACCATCCAAAACTGTCCAAAAACCATCTCCAACCGTTTTTGACGCCTAAGCGCCAGTTTCTGGCGCATAGGTGCCATTTTCTCAGCTTCACTATTTTGCTCCGTTTGGCTCCGTTTCGCTCCATTTCAGTTGTGTTTTACTCCTAACATTTAGACCTACAAAATAAGTATGAAAACAACATTTCTTTAAAGTGTAATTTCATTCAAAAACATGTGATAAATGTAAAATATATTAAGTATAGAAAGTCATATCGATATATGTCAGAACATAATTTTCTCTCTTGCTCATTTTTTGCTCCAAATTATACCATTTTTGCTTCATTTTCTCCAAAATTCCTTTTGTTATACCGAAAACCAAAAACATGTAAAATACCTGCCTTTAATGTGTAATATCATTAAAATATGCATATAAAATGATCACAAAATGTACATTAAAAATAGGTAATATTTAGGTGGATCATTTAGCACAAAAGTTTCTTGCTAAATATTTTCCACCATCAAAGATTGCTAAGCTTAGAAATGATATTACAACTTTTTTCCATTCTAAAGGGAAATCTATTTATGAAGCATCGGAACATTTTAAAGATCTCCTAATAAAGTTTCCACATCATTCGATACTAGATTGCTTAATAATTCAAACTTTTTATAATGGATTTGTTAGATCTCTTAGATCTATTATTGATGCTGCTGATGCTAATTCATTAATGTCTAAACAGTTTAATGATGCTTATGCTTTAATTAAAGAAATCACTATAATAATTTTCAATGGCCTTCTGAGAGGGTAAATCCTAAAAAGATAGCCAATATTCTTGAATCTAATGCTTTTGCAATATTAGCAAATCAAGTTGCTGCAATTTCAAGGAAGCTAGACCAATTTGGAATGAATTTTTCTCAACCAATTTCAATGATTGAAGAAAATTCATCAGTCTAAATAGTAGATTCTCAAACATCATTAGAAACTTTGAGTGTTATAAACAAGTCTAATAACCCATTTTCTAATTATTATAACCTAGGTTGGAAGAATCATCCAAACTTTAAATGGAATAATAATAATCAAGGTGGTAATAATCAACAATGGGGGAACACTCAAGTAAACCCACTGGGAAATTGGAAAAACCAAGGGAATAATAATTATAGACTTACTTATCCTTCAGGTTTTAACAGTGCTTCACAATTTAAGGAGAAGAAGTTGTTTATATAACAAGTGGTATTACAAATGGGAAATCAATTGGAAAGTCAAGGAGCTACAATTAGAAATATTAAGAACCAATTGGGACAGATTGCCAATTCATTAAGTAATAGATCTCAAGGAACACTTCCTAGTAATATAGAGGTAAATCGAAGAGATAAAAATAAAGAGCATGTGAAATCTATTTAATTAAGAAGTGAAAGAGAGTTGGAAGGTAGAGTTCAAAAAGAAATAGAAGTACAAAAAGAAGAGATTGAAGAACCAAAAGATGACGCTTAGAAAGATTTGGAAAGACTTATTTCTCCATTAAAAATTGATTTATAAAAACCTCCACCACCATTTCCTCAGAGATTTTGACAACGAAAGTTGGATAAGTAAGTTTCAAAGTTCTTGGAAATTTTTAAGAAACATACAATAAATATTCCATTTGCTGAAGCCTTAGAACAAATGCCAAGCTATGTGAAGTTTATGAAGGATATTCTAAACAAAAAAGGAAGTTTGAAGATAACGAGATTGTTGCACTTAGTGAAGAATGCAGTGCAATAATTCAAGAGAAGCTTTCTGAAAAGCTTAAAGATTATGGTAGCTTCGCAATTTCATGTGCAATCGGAGACAGATTTTATGGGAAAGATTTATGTGATTTAGGTGCAAGCATTAACCTTATGCCATTATCTATATTTAAAAGACAAGGATTAGGAGAAATAACCCCGACTACTGTACTCTGCAGTTAGTAGATCATTGGATAACTTATCATAAAGGAGTTATAGAAGATGTTTTAGTAAAAGTTGATCAATTTATCTTTCATGTTGATTTCATTGTTCTCGATATGGAGGAAGATAAGGAGATACCCATTATTTTGGGGAGACCATTCCTAGCTAAGAAAGAGCAATGATAGATGTGCAGAAATGGGAATTAACTATATGTGTCAATGATCAAATTGTCACATTTAATCTTTTAAAATCAATGAAATATCCTGCAAAAAGTGAAGATGATAAATGTTTCAGGATGGATGTAACGAAGTATTTGAATGAATGCAATTTTAAAGCAAATTATGAAAAAAATTTTGAAAGAGAAAAGTTGGAACACGAGCAAGTAGAGAAAACACAATATTCTAATGAATTTAATGAGAAAGATATAAATTATGTTCAAGAAAGTTTTGAAGTTTTGGATATATCAAAGAAAGATGAATCTTTTTTTCCATCAATTGAAAAACCTTCTGAACTAGAATTGAAGTTACTTCCAGAACATTTAAAATACGCCTTTTTAGGTGATTCCTCAACTTTGTTTATTATAATTTCTTTAAAATTAAATAATGAAGAAGGAGAGAGTTTGCTTGAAACTTTAAAGAAATATAAGAAAGCCTTGTCGGCATATTTTTAGGTTGTGTTTTGAAAAGGGGTCGCCTACAGAAGTTGTCGGCGAATTTTTTAGATTTTAAATTTAATTTAAATATATGTATATAATTTAGAAAGTAGCATTTGATTTTTGAAAATAATTTTTTAAGTTTGAAAGTTTTAAGATATGAAATCAAACCGATCTCACATCCCAAATAGTTTATATAAACGAGCACAGTATCACGAACCGTGTATTAGTCCCGAAGAATAGACACACTGCTTGATGATGGGGCTCGATTAAATAAACTAGAAGATTTGTGACATCCGTTTGGTCTGTGAACCAATTTTTTAAGCCGACAAGTTCCTGCTTAATATAAAGGAATTAAGGAGGGTTTATATTACCTGGGTTCTTAAAGTTCCCTATAAGGGCAAGCCCCTATAGTTAATTACTTCTTAAATGACGGGAATCATTTAAGAAAATTCTCGATAATGATTAGTGGTTTTGCTCTCAAGAATTTCAAAGTTTAAAGTTTTCAAAGGATTGGATTTTGGGAGATTTCAATAGGGAATGGATCAAATTCAGAACAATTTATTTTGGAAATCCAAAGGAAGAAAAGTAGGAGAAACTGAGGATCCAAGAGGAATCTTAGCAACTTTCCAAACTATCCTATTGTTTGGCTTCAATTCGAGAATCTACTTAATGTTTCAATCCTGCCAATTTTAATTAATTAGGACTTATATTTATATGGCATAATCATACAAATAGGCCTGAAAGATGTGAGGGTTTATGTCGTGCCAAACGACTACCTCGGAGTCCTAAGACCGGTTAGGGCTTAATTTTCATGACATGATCATGCAAATGCCTAACGAAGAGTTGAGGATTTATGTTGCACTAGGCAAACTACCTCGAAGTCTTATGGCTTGGTTATTTAATTCTAAGAAAGGTTTAGCTGATGTAGATTCAAGTTTTGCTGATGACGATGGCCGTGCTGCCCACTATGCTCCAAGCTCCTTGTCGTTGCAGAGGTTTAGTTTTAGAAGGTGAAAATCAAGAGATGAGAGAAGTGTTTTGGTTTAGAAATCTTAAAGTCCGAATATTTTTAATATTTTAATTAAAAAAATCTTAAAGTTGTTTAAACAGAACCGATTAAGATCTCACGGATCCGTCATCCCGGCACCGTTATTTTCATCGAATTCACTTAGTCCAGATGAATTTGCTAAACTCAACTGAATGAGTTCCACACTTTCATTTAGACCATGGGAAATCCTGTTAGCAACACGTGGGTTACATCATCCGAGGTATTCCCGATCATTCGACGAGACGTTTTAATTTAGTTGTAGTTGTAGTTTTGTTGTTCTGTTTGTGATTAAATTTTGAGTTGTTTTATATTCTGGAATGTTGTGGCAGTGAATTTTATCTTGTGGTGACTTTTAATTTAGTTTTGGTTTCAGTTTTGGGGACAATCCTAAAGGTTTTACTTTTCATGCAACAATCTTGTTTAACATGCAAGAAAAAGTAAAATGCAGTGCATGTAAGTAATTTGCAATAAAGTAAATCGCAATAAAATAAAAGCGTACCTGGAGGGTCTTCCCGTCATCCCAAGCTGCACTTAAAACACATGTTAAGGCATTTAAATATTTCAACAAGTACCTAGGTAAGGCTAAGGGAAGGTTTTGGTTGTCTACCAAAGTCCTAATCCTATTGCTAGTTAATTCCTATGACGTCTAGGTTCTTGTATTTTTGTTTAAGGATGATTTTCTTCATCAAAGAACAATTAAATTCAATCGTTCTTCTAAAACATCTCATCATGTTGAGAAAGTGCTTAGGACGAGTCCTAAACATCTTTTCAATATTTCCGAGACTCTTTTGAGTCCAAGTAAATTTAATTGCACAGGTGAATTAATCATCCAAGAGTTTAGTTAAGCTTTGTCTCTTGCTCAGTGAACTTGGGCATTCGATTACCTGATGAATGAAATGACATTTCACTTAATACTCCATTTAAGAGCTGTAATAATTAAAGCCTTTAAGGGGAAAATTGGTTTGTTGAGAATCTTAATTTGAGGTTAGAGTCAAAGGTTTAAAGTGATTTAGTTGAATTATGAGGTTTTAATTAATAATTTTAAGTTTGGAATAGTGTTCAAATCATTTTGGTTTAAATCTTTATACTTTAAGTGATCTTAATATTTTAAATTTGTTTTACTTTTATTATTGAATGATGTTAACTTTGATTTAATTTAAATTTGATTTAATTTAATTTAATTTAATTTAATTTAATTTAATTTAATTTAATTTAAATATTTTTTTAATTTAACTTAACTTAATTGTTAAAATGTTAATTTAATTTAATTTTTAATTTTAATTTAATTTTTACTTTATTTAATTTAATTTAATTTAATTTAATTTAATTGTTAAATTATTTAATATTTTGAACTTTTCTTTAATTTAAGGGTTATTATTATTTTTTTTTTAATTTTACTTAGTTAGGATTATCATTTTAATCTTAATTAAAAGTTAAATATTATTGAAGTGATTTATTTAGGGATTTTTATTAAAGAATTAATATCCTCTCACGTTATATCCCTATTTTTAATAATTCAAATTTTCATTAATCTTCCAAAATTTAAATTTGTTTAAATAATTAAAGTTTCATTTTTGGTTTATTAAAAGTGATTAATGGGTTCCTACCCTTTTAATTTCCCAAAGTTTCAATCATCCAAGAAAGATAAAATCAAATATTTTACCTTCCATTTTAATTAAACCTAAAATTTTAATAAAGGGGGTTAAATCCTTTAATTACCTTTATGCCCTTTTAGGCTTATTTATTTCATAACTCACTAAATTGAGTTCAAATGAACTTGAAATTTTTATCTCACTTCACTCATATGCCAATTAATACATTGGAGGAGAAAATGTGATTTTTCTGAATTTAATTTATTTATATAATTATTTTTAGTGAAAAATAGGGGATTTCAAGGAAAATTCAACAACATGACGAAGAAAAGGTTTCTACTCTTAAGAAAATTATGGAATGTTCCTAATGACTAGAGGACCCCTTAGACCAATTTTGGTGATTTTTTAAATTATATTTTATTTATTATAATTATTTTAAGTTTTGAAGTGTTAATTAATTATAAAATAAAATTAAAGTTGAAAAATGGATTTTATATTTTTCCTAAATCTCTCTGACCTCAAATAGTTTAGAGAAATAAATTTTATAATTTTCTGATTTTTCTTTGATTTATTGGAATTAATTTAGTGAAAAGGTTGGAAAATACATTTTTTAATATTAAAAATTGTTTTAAGCATTTAAAATTCAATATCTTTACTTTAAGACTTGGGAAAAATATTTAGTTTGTTCCTAAGTGATTAGGAGTCAAAATGTGATATTTTATGATTTTTAATATTTTTATGATTTTTATTATTTTTAATTATTAAAATATTAAATATATCATCAAAAATGAAAAATTTTAGAAAATTCCAATTTTAATTTTTATAGACTCCTTTGATATCAGAGAGGTCCCAAAACCAATTTGGTGAATTTTTGAAATGTATTTTTGGGGTTATAAATTTTTAAAGTTTAATTTTAATCATGTGGCTTAATTAATTCATTTAGTGGGACTAATCATTTCCAATTGACTTCAAATTTTTATGCAAAGTTCTCTGTATCCTAAAGATCAATGGAGAATTGATTTCAAGTTATTTTGATGTGTGGTTAACCCTAATTAATTAAAGTTCAATTTTGAGTATTTAGGCAAATTAGGGTTATTCTTAATGAAATAAGCCTAACCATAATTATCCTAGTGTCCTCTAATCCTTAGAAACTTCCCCAAATTTTCCTGGAATAGATTGAACAATATGCTAATTATTGGAATTAAAATACCAAAAACAGTGACATGAACTTGAAAAATACATAACTTTCCATGGAAATGGCCTTTGTCCTTGAAAAATTCAGGGAATGTTCCCAGATCAGAGGCTTCAAAAGCCCTATGGTCTCATGCCATGGTGAATTGTCTATGCAAATGGAGAATCAAAATACTGAAATGAGTAAATAATTAATTAAAAATAAAATACTCATCAAAATAACTTGATTTCTTTTCCACATTATTCTCCTCTTTCACTGAGCAAGAGGGTATTTTTAGTTTATTTTTATGATTTTTCTACACAAAGATATGGATTTTCTAAGTTCTGGGTATTTAAATAAATAAAAAAAATCCATATTTTCCTACTTATCCACGCGGCGCCGCATCAACCTAGGCAGCTCCGAAAGCCCACGCATCGCGCTCCCATTCGACGTCGCCATCTGACTCAGTGCTCCCGCGGTTCATGTAACGTTCTTCGATCCGGCGCGATCTGGACCGTCCACTCGATACACGCTCGATCGGACGGCGCCTAGTCATCATCTACGACTGGTGTGCACCCGTGACCGTCCAAACTAAAACCCTAAGAACTCTCTCATTTCTCAATGGATTTTCATGTTCTTATGCTCTATGGATTCATCTTGAAGAGATGAACACATCCATACGGTTTACATGCTATGAAATTAAGTAAATCAAAATGGAGAATCACTAGAAGCTCGGGAGGAAGGAATGATCCATACCTTTGCTCTGAGAAGTGTAGCTTGAATCAGACAGTTGTGTCACCTTCGATTTCACCTAAGGAAGCTCCAGATGAAGTCTCTGGCTCTGGGGAATTGTCTAGGTATGAAAGTGTCCACAGCCGATTTCAAAGCTTGGAGGCTAGAGCAACTGGGTGGCCTGGAGAGGGGGCTTTCACTGGGGAACTCCTTCTCTTGGTCCTGTGCAGGTGTGGGTGAGTTTAATTTGGATTTGGTGGAGGTTTGGGAGATGTCCTGTTTTTGGGCTTGAATTTGAACTCAGAAATTGAGCTCAAGCTGGGGGAAATTGGGGCTGGAATCTAATGGGGATCAAGTGCTCTAGGTGAAGAGAAGGTCCTGGAGCAATTTTGGCAGAGTTTTGTTTAGGTCTGGTTCATCACCTCCTTTGGCCGAAAGGGTGGTGGGTTTAAATAGACATGGCTGGAGGGCTTCCCAGGGGGGTTTGATGATTGGGATCAGCTGTTCTATACAAGAGAAGAACAGCCGTGGTGTTCAATTGGACTGGGATAACTCAGCAAGGAAGAATTGAAAAATTTGGCTCACATGGAGCTCTCGGCATGGCGTTTTCCGGCGACTTAGGCCGCTGGCCGGCAGGGTTAGGTCACCATCTTGATAAGAAGGGTCAGGGGTTGGCAATGGTGCAGTCAATTAGCCATGGACATGTGTAAAGAGTTTAGCTTTAAGTGGTATGGGGAGAGGGGTGATTTTGGATCCAAATGGGTCAAGTCATGCCAATGGGTTGGGTTCACCTCTCCAAGCTCTGGTTTGGGCTGAGGGAGATCAGGTGAGTCAGCTAGCTTAGTGGGGAAAAGTCACCATCTAAGCATATTTAAGTTTAAACATGGTTTAGGGGAAACATGGGAGTGCTTAATCACTTTAAGGGAATCAAGAAAGAGGCTCCTCCTTTTGCCCAATATGGCATGGTCACATGAACATTACTCACATGGCTTGCATGGGGCTTAATGATGGCTTCATGGCTTCATTTGGGCTTGGGGCAAGGCTTGGCTCAATTTCATGAAAATGGATTTTGGAAACTTTGGCATTTTAGTGGGAAATTCTCATGAAGCTTGATTTGGAATTATTTGGTTATTGATTTTAGAATTTAGGGATGATATCAATTAAAGATATGATGATGGGAATTTCACATAGGCCTTGGAATAAGTTTTGGGCTTTTGGATTTGGTAAAAATGGGCTTTTAGGATGGTTTAAGAAAGTGGGCCTTTAGGTTTGAAAATAAATTGATGGATGGAAATTTTTGTGAAGGATTGGGCCAAACAAGTGTTGGGTTTAGTTTAGGGATGTGTCATGAACATTTTAGAAAAGGTTCGGTGTCATTTAAAGTGGAATTGGTTTTAATTTGGGTTTTTTTTGGTAAAGGGGCCAAAGTGGGTCAAATTGGGCTAACTTGGGCTAAGGTTGGGCTAAGGTTGGATTTGATGTAAAATTAATGTTGAGAAATGCTTATGGGAGTATCACAAAGAATTTTCAACTTTGGTCGGGCTTTGATTATGGGATTGGGGCCCATTTGTGTTAGGTTTGGGTTTAGGCCAAAAATGGAGATTTTGGTTTTGGGTTAGGTTTGGGTGGAGTTTAGGTTCAAATTTGGGGTAAATCTTGTTAGTTTTTTGCTTGTGGGGATGTTAGGAAGGTTTTAGAAAAGATTTGGGGTTAATTGGAGTTGAATTGGGTTGGTTTGGTCTAAGTTTAGGTCATGGGCCAGAATTAGGCTTTAGGCTTCAAATTGGAATTGAATCTAAATGTCAATCAAATTGGGCATGGATTTGGTCTAAATTGACATTGGGGATATTTAATTGAAGTTTTGAATTGAATTGGGTCAAAGTTGGGATCAATTGGGTTGATTTGGTTTGACATTGGGTCCATTTGGGTTAAAAATGGGTCAAATTGGGGGTTTTGATAAAAGTAGGTTAAATTGACAAAATTAGCCTAGGTGTAGTTAAAAAAATGAAATTGGGAATATTTGGGATTTTCTGGAATTTTCTAGGAATTTATTGATTTTTTGTTAAGAAGGGCATTTTGGGTATTTGGAGGGTATTGGGGGGTATTTTTGGAAATTTTTGGTATATTTGGCCATGGATGATTAATTTGAGTGGGGGGAAATGTTTTGGACTGATTTTGATGAATTTTGGGTAATTTAGGCAATTTTGCAAATTTTGAGCAGCTTTAAGGGTATTTGGTAGGTTTGGCGGGTTTAGGGCCCCGGGGGTCAAAAATTGAAGTTTTGGGAAAAACAAAGATTAATCAAGTTTAAGTATAATTGAATCACTTTGGTTGAGCCATGAAGCCATATCAAACCCATAAGAGCCATGAGAGGACCATTTGAGGCATTCACTATGTTGTTCCTAACCCTCTTAGCCAAGGGCTCAGGGGTCAAGGTCCATCCATATGAATTACCTACATGGGTCAGGAAGTCAAATTGGGTATAGGTGTGGTTTTAGGGTTTTGGAATGTGTGTGAGAGTACAATGTGTGTACAAGTCAACCCTCACCAGACCAGGCCACCCAGGGTAGTCCTAAGGCCACAGAGTCCTATAGGAAGCTCATCCTTTAAACCTTCACATATTGATTTTAACCCTCCAAGTGGTTTAGGGGTTTATAATCAAGCATGTGGGGTTTGAAGGGATTTAAGAAGTGTTTTGAGTTTCTAAGTGGTGGGTCCTATTTCTAGTCCTCTAGGATAGTTAAGGGAAAAGCCTAAGGCTAGACCCTAAGTACTAAGGAGAGAGAAGAGAAAGGACCTCATCAAAAATGAGGTCAACAAATGGACCCCGAATAGGTGTGGTGTGCTAACCAAGCACACCGCGCGTATTGGCGTTGACCGAAGAGATCAATAAAACCAACACAGACGTCTAAGTGACACACTTAGAACATAGTAGAAACAAATTTCCGCTGGGGAGTATCGAGTATATCTCCAAGACTGGAGATCCCTGAACTCTCGCTGGGGAAGAGGAAAAGGAGATGAATTCCAGATCATAAGATCTGGGGAAATTTGATTTAGATTTCGTTTTATTTTCTATTTCAAGTTTTAATGTGTGAGTTTGAACTTTGGTTTGAGTTTCAATTTTGGTCGAAATTTGATTTAAGATTGATTTCAAGGTGGATTTCATGAAAATTCTGGATTTGAAGTAAGAACTGGAACCTAGGTTCCAACCTCGGGACTTAAAAGAGAACTAGAATTTAGGCTCTAGTCTCGAAGAAGAAAGTTAGAATTTAGGCTCTAACCTCGGATAAAAAAAATCAGAATTTAGGTACTAATTGAAAGGGGATTAGGACTGGAATTTAAGTACCAGCCTCGAAGAGAGAATCAGAATTTAGGTACCAACCTCGCAAAGGATGAGAATCAGAATTTAGGTACTGATCTCGAAAGAGTGAGAGTTGAAATTTAAGTATCAATCCTGGAAGAGAATCGAAATTTAGGTATCGATCTTGAAAGATGAGAATCAGAATTTAGGTGCTGATCCCAGAATGAGAATTGGAATTTGGTACCAGTCTCGGAAGTTTAGAATTGAAATTTGGTATCAATTCAGAAGAGAGTCGGAATTTGGTACCGACCTTGAAAGGAGAGAACTGAAATTTGGTACCAGTCTCGGAAGTGTAGAATTGAAATTTGGTATCAATTCGGAAGAGAGTCGGAATTTGGTACCGACCTCGAAAGGAGAGAACTGGAATTTGGTACCAGCCTTGAAAGTGAGAATTGAAATTTGGTATCAATTCGAAAGAGAGTCAGAATTTGGTACCGACCTCGAAAGGAGAGAACTGGAATTTGGTACCAGTCTCGGAAGTGTAGAATTGAAATTTGGTATCAATTCGAAAGAGAGTCGGAATTTGGTACCGACCTCGAAAGGAGAGAAATGGAATTTGGTACCAGTCTCGGAAGTTTAGAATTGAAAATTGGTATTAATACGAGAGAGAGTAGGAATTTGGTACCGACCTCGAAAGGAGAGAACTGGAATTTGGTACCAGTCTCGGAAGTGAGAATTGAAATTTAGTATCAATTTGAAAGAGAGTCGAAATTTGGTACCGACCTTGAAAGGAGAGAACTAGAATTTGGTACCAGTCTCGAAAGTTTAGAATTGAAATTTGGTATTAATTCGAAAGAGAGTCGGAATTTGTTACCGACCTCGAAAGGAGAGAACTGGAATTTGGTACCAGTCTCGGAAGTGAGAATTGAAATTTGGTATCAATTCGTAAGAGAGTCGGAATTTGGTACCGACCTCGAAAGGAGAGAACTGGAATTTGGTACCAGTCTCGGAAGTTTAGAATTGAAATTTGGTATCAATTCGAAAGAGAGTCGGAATTTAGTACCGACCTTGAAAGGAGAGAACTGGGATTTGGTACCAATCTTGGAAGTTTAGAATTGAAATTTGGTATCAATTCGGAAGAGAGTCGGAATTTGGTGCCGACCTCGAAAGGAGAGAACTGGAATTTGGTACCAGTCTCGGAAGTTTAATGAGAAATGGAAACTGGTTCCAATATCGAAGATTTATCTGTATGAAGAGGGACCAATTCCCATGCCATCAGAACCAAATCAAACAAAGTTCGTGGCTCCGTGTCAATAGAACTAGTCGATCCTCTAACACGCAGAGAAAAGATTTAAAAAGAACTGGTAAGTGTACCAAGTTGAGAAGACTCGACCTGGTGACAAGTTGAGGAAAAGATTTGAATTTTAGAAGGGTTTCAAACAGATTTCGTTTTGAAGAATAATTGAAGTATTCAGATCGAAGGATTCAAATTGAAGGATTCAGATCAAAGGATTCAGATTGAGATTTAATTTCATTTTGTTCGTTTTGGTGATTCAATTTCAAAAATATTTGGAGTTCGTGTCAGTTTAGAATTCATTTTGACATTTAGACTTTTTTTTAAAGAGTTCTCGTTTATTTTCATTTTTCCTTTTGTTCTTTGCTCGAATTTCTTTCAATTTAATGGCTTTTTCCAATCAATTTGCACAAAAAGAGGTGAAGGCAAAACATGACATGGTCACTTTCATTCCAATATTATTGAAAATACATCATACATCTTGATCCAAAACATGATGATATTTTCTTTGAGAATTTAATATCTCATACAATCCATATAAATCCAAAAAGGATTGTGTAAGATTCTTCAAGTTTCTTCTAAAAGCAGCTGTCAAAATCTATGACTGAATAGTGAGATACATGGACAATAACATCACCTTCCAAGTCATCCTTAGCAGAAATGCCATATGGATGTGCATTGGAGGTGTGCTATCTCCCATGTAACTCACAGCTCGTAAGGCCAGAGATTCTCTAACTCTGGATCTGGATGGAAGTGGAAAGGCATTTTTCTGTCGTCCATCCTTCTGAAAGTAACAGAGATCCGCTCAACAGGCATTTCTGGAATGCAATGCTTTACGATGTCCGCTCCATTCCTATTTAACACCATGACAGAACCTACCGGTAGTGGTATCTCTACTGGCCCTCGGAACTCACCGGGGCCTGCTATCCGGAGGTCAGATCCGAACATGATATTGCACTGTTGACAAATGACACTCTGCAGAAAGTTCTAACGAAATCATGATGGTCTATATGTGGAGGTATGCAGTCGCCCTCCATGTAGATGTTAATGATGCAGCTGTTGGGTATGCAATCTGCAGGCAACACCCTCCATGTTATCAACCTCTTTACCATTCTTTTAATAACATTCGGCATCGGATCCACCTCACTGCGACGGAGTATCCCTGGTGGATTTCCTTTTCTGTCTACCGCGAAGTTGTAGCAACATCCGCACTGGATCGTAACTCTTCCTTTCCCCGACATCCATCTTCGGGGTTCTGAATAGGTCTTTTCCTTCAGACGACCAGCTCGGCCCATTTTCTGAAGTTCAAGTATACAGTCTACAATTTGTTGTTGTTCGTAGTCTGAGAACACATCTGTATGCAGCTCGAGGCCTTCTAAGATATTGATCCTCTTCCCTCGAATTCTCTCAAAGTATTCGAAAGTTTTCTTTTCAATATTCTGCATTCTTTCCAACTCATACTCTGGAATTATCTGCAATCGTTGAGGTCTAGTAACGTATTGGGGAATGTATGGCTCCACCCCGGCACGCTCTCTTGCATGTCTTGGCTCCTCGGGGATAGTCTCTGTCGGGACATCCTCCGGGGTTGCTTTCGCAACAAGACTCTTCAGAACTGGTGCGTCTGTCTGGCGTCGTGGTACTATCTCTATTTCTATTTTCCTTGGGATTTCTTTCATCCTTTCTGCTGTACTTGGAATTGACTTCCTCCTTTCTGGTTCCTAACGAACCAATCTCTTCGAAGCATTTGTACTGATGGTAGCGACTGTATCATCACGCTGATCTACGGCCAGCTTAGTCAGCATCTTGCGAATGCGACGGTTCTTGTTCCTTCGCTGAGTGGCTGTGAGAGTAGTTCTCTTTACCCCTTGGATTTCTGTGGGCATGACACTGACAAGCCTGCCCTCTGCTGTAGCAACAACGGACATAACTTTCTTATCTTCTTTTGTTGCATGAGCGGCGTTTGCTTTTCTCTTTTTGCTGGTAGATGGTTGATTTGAGCCACCCAATTTCATTCATCGTATGGCTGCACGAGTTCTTCCCGATCAATCGGGGTCCAATCATTTTCTTCATATTGTAGCCCGGCTGGTGTGAAGTCAGAGTCAATCTCGATCACAGCTCCATCCCTCACCCTCTTTTCATGAAGTGCTAGACTCAAGCCATTCTTACAGTTCAGAAACAACCGCCCGTTCGACATTTCCCTGCGAAAAATAAGGAAAGGATCAGGGGCTGTACTAAGAACAATAAAAGTAGAAAAATATGTTTATTAATGAAGAGCTTTTATTTGTTTATTTTAAATTTAAATAGGAGTAGGAAAAGATGAAGAAAGATCTAGAGTGAGGCTCGATTTGAATGGAAGGATAAATACTTTATTATCATACTTTCACATGTTTTCTTTTAACACATTTTTTTAATGATTTTCTTTATCATCCACTTTCTTTATTTATATTTTTGGGTTCGGACCTAGTCATAAGTAATTACTGTGCTCGTGCTTCTAGGAATGAGGATTCATCCTTCGAAACATCAGGTTGCGTAATACTTCTTGAGATATCGTCCATTAATTGGAAGCATAGGTCGCTCTCCACGGTAACTTACAAGCTGGTAGGAACCTCCTGAGTAAACTGTCTCGACCACAAATGGCCCTTCCCAAGTCGGTTCAAATTTACCACCTATCTTGCGATGTCCAAGAATAGGTCTTCTGAGAACTAGAACCAAGTCACCGACTTTGAATGTCCTAGGACGAACTAATTTATCATGGGCCTGGATCATCTTGGCTTGATATAGTTCCAAATTCTGCTGTGCTGAAAGTCTTTTCCCTTCCAGGCTTCCCAATTCTTCTAGTCGTAGTCTAGCATTCTCTTCTGTAGTGATCTTGTTCGCAACTGCAATTCTGAGTGATGGAAGTTGAGCCTCTAAGGGTAGAACGGCCTCGGACCCGTACACTAAGCGTAAGGCGTAGACTGGGTGGGCGTTCTGAAAGTCGTCCTGTAGGCCCATAAGGCTTCTAACAACTTTTTGTGCCAATTTCTCTTGTTGTCGTCCAAAGTTTTCTTTAGGATTTGGACGAGAGTTTTATTAAAAGCCTCGGCCAGGCTGTTCGCTCTTGGGTAGTAGATTGTTGAATAGCGCAAGTCGATCCCATGTCTTCTGACAAAATTGTTGATCTTCCTGCTTCTGAATGCAGACCCGTTATCTGAGATAATTCTGCGCGGTACCACAAAACGATAGACGACACGTGATGTGTTTTCACTTCTCTGAGCGGTACTGCTTTTGTCCACTTGGAAAAGTAATCTGTAGCTGCAAGAATGAAGTGATGTCCTTTTGAAGAAGGCGGTTCTATCGGACCCACAATATCTGTGCCCCAACACTCAAATGGCCACGACGCGATTGTCGGATGTAGCACATTTAGAGGTTGATGTAGAACCACTCCATGCACTTGGCATTGGTGACAACTTTTGGCAATCTTCATGCAGTCAGTCATCATTGAGGGCCAGTAGTACCCTAGCCTTTTAATCTTCATTTTCATTTTCGGACCCGACTGATGAGCGCCGCAAAGTCCTGAGTGTACCTCTTTAACAATTTCACGAGTCTCGGACCCGCTCAGGCATCTTAGCCACATCTGATCAAAAGACCTTCTGTATATTGTATCGTTTATTAATGCGTAAGACAGAGTTCTTTTCTTGATTTGATGGGCTAACGACTTATCGTCCGGTAGGTTTCCCGTTTGCAAGTAGTCTATCAGTGGTCGCCTCCAATCTTACGTATTTTCACGTTCTTGCAGGCAATTGTTTCTTCTGCTTTCTCGCTGATTTGTGTATTGTATCCATATCGAGCTGTGATAGGACCTGTCGTCCTTGAACCGACACTTCAACTGACTCATCCTGCAAGCAGACAAATTCCTTTGCAAGGCGGGCTAACGCATCTGCGAGAGCATTTTCTCTTCTGGGAATCTTGTAGATTGTTACATTTGGAATTTGCTCCAACAGTTTCATGGTGTACTGAAAGTACTGCTCGAGTTTTGGCTTTAGAATTCTGTATTGTCCGGCGACCTGTTGAATGATCAACTGAGAATCTCCGTAGATGTTGATGTCTGTTATCCCCATCTGAATGGTTAATTCCAGTCTGGTTATGAGGGCTTCGTATTCTACTTCATTATTTGTACACGGTTCTGTTAAGTGGTAGGAATACCTTAACATCCACCGCTCCGGCGTTATAAAGATTAGTCTGATTCCTGTCTTACCGGGCATTATCGTTTGCGATTCTTTATCTTTCTACGCTGAAGATTCTCCGTCAAAGTACAGTTCCTAACGCTGATCATCGAGGTCTTCTAGGCTCATTATCTGCTCGTTTGGTAGGTCGTCATTAAGAGGCGATTCTGCCGGTAAAGGGTGTGCGGCAAGGAAGTCTGCCAGGAATTGTCCCTTTACGGCACAAAGTGGAACGAAAGTTATATCGAATTACAATAGTATCATCGACCACCTGATAAGTCTGCCAGAAAGTGTCGGACGGGTCATCAAATATTGCAATGGATTGAACTTCGAAATAGGTTGATTTTATGAGAAAGCATGTAATGCCTGAGCTTTTGAGCGGCGAAGATCAGGGCCAAACAATACTTCTCAATAGGAGGATACTTTACTTCCGTTGGAATTAGATGACGACTTAAGTAGTAGAGAGCATTTTCTTTTCCCTCTTCATTGACACAAGCTAGCGAGGCTCCGAGAGAGTCGTCTAAAGCCTGCAGTATAAAGTATCAACGGTCTACCCGAGACTGGGGCTACTAAGACAGGAGGTGTCATTAAATACTGTTTAATGTCCTCGAAGGCCCGTTGCATTTCTCTTCCCAAATGAATTTGACATCCTTTTTAATTAATGCTGAGAAGGGCTGACACCTACCTGACAAATTCGAGATAAAGCGTCGAAGATATGCCAACTTCCCTTGAAAGGATCGTAGTTGTTTCAAAGTTTTGGGGGGTGGCATTTCTAAGATAGCTTTAATCTTCTCCGGGTCGATTTCAATCCCACGATGTCGAACAACAAATCCTAAGAATTTCCCTGAGGTGACGCCGAAGGCACATTTCAAGGGATTCATCTTAAGGTTATATTGTCTTAATCGCTCGAAAACAATTCTCAAATCATACAAGTGATCCTCTTTTAATTTGCTTTTGATGACCACATCATCTATGTAGCACTCGACTTGGTTGTGAATGAGATCATCAAAAATCCTCGTCATTGCTCTTTGATAAGTTGCTCCTGCGTTCTTTAATCCAAACGGCATCACTGTGTAGCAGTATACCTCGATCGGCGTTCTGAAGGCTGTGAGCTTTTCATCTTCTGGTGCCATCTTTATCTGGTTGTATGTTGATGATCCATCCATGAATGAGAAGATTTCATGTGTTGAGGCGATTTCGATCATTAATTCTGGAATCAGTAGCGGAAACTTGTCCTTTGGACATGCTTTGTTCAAATCTCTGAAATCCACGCAGATTCTGATATGACCATTCTTCTTTTTAACTGGTACCACATTGGCTAACCAAGTTAGATATTGTTCTTCACGGACAAATTTAGCGTCTATTAGCTTCTTAACTTCTGCAACTACTTGTTGTTCAATCTCTAGACGCATTCTTCTCGGAGCTTGTCTAACTGGAACAACAGTGGGATCCACTCCTAACTTGTGAACTGCGACCTCTGGAGCTAATCCTGGAATTTCATCATAACTCCAAGCAAAACAGTCCTTGAATTCCATCAATAGCTTGATTATCTCTTCGGAGTCTTCTTTATTGAGTAAGGAGCTAACAAATGTTCGCCTAGGCTCTTCGTTAGTGCATAAGTTAACTTCCATTAACTCGTATATTGTAGATTTAATTTCTTCTTTGAATTCTGCGTAGCATCTCCGATTGGTAGATCTTCGAGATCATCTGAGGCTTCCAAGCAGTCTTCATTAAGCTCGCAAGTGACAACCAAGCAAAATCCTGTATCATCGACTGATCCTACTGTGCCGAATCCGAGACCATGTTTTGAATTGGGAAGTCGACTGGCATTGCTCCATAACTTTTCAAAATGTTGTGATTGACCTTTTGTCCATCGTCGAGGTAAGACACCACGTTGAATTAAATTTTGAACACAGGGAGAGTACCACTCAAAAGGCAGTTCCATTAATTCAGAAGAAGTAACATCTTCAAATTGTACATCATTTTCAGTATTAGAAGAAGAAGCACCACGGTAAAACTTGATTGGCTTAGCATCACCACCATGCACTTCCTTGACCATCATACCCTCGATCTTATTAGAATGGATCGGGGTCAGGGTCATAGTATGTACATAATGGTTAATCTTCTCGTACATTGATTTGTATTCTTCATTCTTTTCATCTTCGAGAGAGATCTTGAACTGGGGTTTCTTTTGATTTACTGTTGCTGCTTCTTTCTTGATTTCTTCTTCTTCGGAACTGGTCTCCCAATCCACGTCGATGACTGGTTTCTTCTGTTCAACTGTTCTAATGTCTCTTTCACGACCTCGTCCCCGGCCTCGAACTCGGGTGCGAGTTCTGGAGAAACTTTCGCCATCTCGCCATAAGGGAGTGGTGAGTAACTGTTGGACTAGAATTTCCGGCTCTTTATCTTCTTGCACTTCTTTTGCTTCAGTTAGTATGACATTTCTGGAGAAGATTGTTTTCTTTGGAGTCGCGTAATAGGTTGCATCTTCGTGAATTCCGGTTTCATGCACGGAGAATGGTTGCAAGTCACCTTTGATACACTGTTCTTCTCCTTCGTAATATTTTATGCACTGGTGCAGAGACGACAGTACCATCCGGTTTTCATGGATCCATGGCCAACCCAGTAGAGCGTTGAATGATGTCTCAGAAACAATTATGTGGAATTTTGAGGTTGTCTTTGCTAAATCACCTGTCTTCATTAACAGTGTTATCGATCCAAGAGCTCTTTCTCCCTTCTGATTGAACCCTCTTAATAACATCTTGTCTGCTTCAAGCTCACGAGCATCAATTTCCAAATATGCTAATGTTCGAAGGCTCATTATGTTGATTGATGCTCCTGGATCAACCAACACTCTGAAGAGCGTAAACTTTCCAATAGTGACTGAAATATACAACGGTCGATTGTGATCAGCCGTTCCGAGTAGTAAATCATTGTCCGTGAAGGTAACACCTCGCTGTTCTTTTAACGAGCAAACCTCATCGAAGGAATTACCAGCCATTTGAGCTAAACAAATCTCTGGATCAAGTAGAGCCTTGATCAGAGCTTCCCTCATCTCCTTTGACAGGATCAGAGCGTCGTATATGCTTAGTTTGGCTGGTAGCTTCCTAAGATGGGCTAGTACGTTATAATCCACTTTATTACCGTGTTCCTCGATTTCTTCCTGAATGGGCAATTCCTCTGCTGGGGTTGGCTCTTCCTGAGCAACCACCTGCTTTCCTTTATCCTTTAGACCCATTCTCGAAGGTAGAACTTTTCCGCTTCTTAAATTGACTTCAGTGATTTCTTTTAAATTTGATGCTGGATCCGCCGGTGTATCCTCTTGAATTGGAATTACTGGCTCTTCTGGAGTTGCTTCAGAATCTAACGGCTCTAATTCTATCGCAATCGGAGCTCCTCAAAATTCACAAATAGACTCGTCGCTTGTAGAGCTTTCGTAGCCACTTTTGTGAATGTCCTCTCCTTTGTCAGGATTGTCGAGGTTTCGTATGATTTGAGAATTGTTATTCGTATTTAAATTGATATCCGGGTTTGGTCAGTTATCGCTAGTTACGTAATCGTTAGAAACAGTCAAAACATAGCCAACGCCATAACTCTTATCATTATAAGATCCCGCCGGGGCGAGCAAATAATCATACAGAGTCAGAGGTTTGAGGGATTTCTCCCCCGAATCGGAAACAACCATCCTAGGATAAGCAGCCCCTACTCTACTCTTTGGAGCCTCGGTCTTCTCTTCTTTCACGATCTTCTCCTCCTGGGGTGGTTCTTCAATTGCAAGTGATAGTGCCGGCTCGGCAGGTTTCAAACTCTGAATCGAAGCATGCACCGAATCGGTCTGGATGCGATCCAAAATTTTCTTCGAAGACTTTGTCCAAGCGGTACTCCATCCATCATTGGGTTGTGTAAGGGTCTATCAGAACAATGGGATCCGTTGAAATAACATTGACGGAACCTCCTTTTTGGGGTTCCTTCATGTATTCCTTCGGGATCGTTATGTTCCCTTTCCGGAGATTGTCGTCAAGCCAACTCTTGAAAGTGATGCAATCCTCTATCTTGTGCCCGAGCATCCGGTGGTAAGGGCAATAGTTTGGATGATCTTTCTTATTGACTTCTTCCTGCCTCTTGGGCTCTGGTAGCTGAAAATCTGGTGTTTTTATTAAACTGCGGAACATCTTCGCCACTGCTTCAGTTTTGAATGGATATTCCTTGTTCAGAAAATCTTTCAGGGTATGCTGTGGACGAGGCGATTGTTCATAATGCTGAGGCGATCGATAGCTCGGTCGAGGCTGTCGATAACCCTACCGAGGTTGTTGGTAAGTACGTTGCGGTGGTTAATAGCTAGGTCGTGGCCGCTCCGTCGTATCTGCACCGACCGCTTGCCCTTATCTACTGCTGCGACGATTCCGGATTTCTTTTCAAATGCTTTTACGGGCTTCTGCTTATCGTTCTTGTTCACGAAACTTAGCTGCTTTGCTTCCTCTTGCAAGCTCCCGGCCTTGCTAAGCAACTTCTCGAAAGTCTTGATTGTAAATCCTTAAAGAGAAGTGCTATCGGGCCATGGATACTCTTAAGCAATATGTCGACTGCATGCTGTTCCTGAAGTTGTGGTTCACACTTCATGCTTAAATTTCTCCTTCGAAGTATGTAATCCACTAAAGTCTAGTTCGGTTTCTAGTGCTCCGGCACTAGATCACCGATGGTGATATGGTGCCTAGCCCAGGCGAACCGCTTAACGAACAGGTTTTCTAACTCTGAAAAGGTCATAACTGAACCATTTGGCAGCTCTGCGTAATAGTCGAAGGCAATCACTGACAAACTGCTGACAAACTGACGAAAGAATAAAGCGTCACTCCCACCGGCATTGCAGCAACTAGCACTAAAATGTGCGACATGCTGCCGGGGGTTTCCCGTTCCATCAAAAGTCTTAAACAGAGGTGGTACGAAGCCTTTTGGGTATTGGACTACATCAAATTCTTCGGGGTAAGGTCTACCCGTCTGAATAGATGCTCCACTCTTAGATTGTGCTAGGGCTTCTCGCACCTGCTGTTCTACCATGTTTTTAATGTCCTTTTCGGGAATCATGCTCTGTGCAGAATCCTTCTTTGGTGGCTCATCTCCGTTGACGGATGTGATCTCTTTTCCTCCATCTGCAATATGGATGATCTCTGGTGGTGTTTCTTTCTGAGGTTGCACCTGACTCTGGAGAGTGGCCAAACAGCAGCCATCTCTTCCATCCTCTTTGCCATCTGGGAAATTGTATCATCTTTTCCCGAAGCTGTGCTCTCATCACTTCCAATTCATCTCTTTTCGCAGCTGCCGGAGCATCTTGGGAGGCTGACGACGCTCGTGTTTCAACCATGTTGATCGCGACATACTCCTCATCCATAAATTCTGATGAATCAACTTCACTTTCCAACTTTTCTCCTTTTTCTTTCGCCAACCGTCGGATATCCGTCCTTAGCTTTCCTATAGCATCCTCGAGGGGTCTCTTCCAGACGGTCTCGCGGTTGTCGTGTGATGGCTGTTGAACTTCTTTTTCGGGAGTTACTTTTATCGCGAGTAGCACTTCCTTCGATTCGGGCTCTTTGACGAGGCTTTTCTTCTCAGGACGTTGTGTTGGTCTCGGCTCAGTAATAATAGGTCGCCACACCATCCTTCTTGTAGCAGAAGGCCTAGAACCAGACGGTCTGTCGGCTATATGCTGGTAGGTGATGTCCTCCCTAATATGATGGCCCGATACAACAACAGGTGAACTAGCTCTCATTTTCTTCTTTGGTTTCTCTATGGCAGTGACAGGCTCTACTCGTGGTCCGAGGCGAGATCTAGCTGGCATTCGTCCCATTCTTCTTAGGATTTCTGATACGGGGCATCTTTCTTTCTTTGCCAATCTTTCTATTACGGCCTGTAGCCGAGCGAATGGCGTAGTCTTAAACATTTTTCTTTTGCAGTTACTATAGTATGCTGGTAGGGGTGGTGTAGCGACAATCCTTCGGACGTCTTCTTCATCCGATGCAGCAGGGGTGAAACCTACTTCCTTCCAACAGAGGTGTATACTCAGGCAGTTCTTCTCTTTCCTCAGGAATTTCTTCTAGAAAAGAGACTTCAGCAGCTTTGGCTTTCTCGATCTTGGCGATCTTTCTGCTTCTATTCCTCCTTTGAGTCCGAGTTAGGGGTGCAACTCTTGAACTGGACCCAATCTCGAAAATAGGTGGTATTGTAGCAAAATCTGTACCCTCCACGGTGACAGGCTCATCACAGACTTGGATTTCCTTCCCTTTCAGTTTGGCAGAAGCCGGGGTAGGTGCAGAGATGACTAGACTAGTGGGGGTAGAGACAACAGTCCTCCTACGAATAGCAGTACTTCTTTCAGTTGGAACCCTTTGCAGGGTGGAAATTCTTGAGCCGACTTCAAGTTGAACTCAATTACAGGCTCTTCAGTTTCTGGCACTTTGTCCATTAGTGCGAAGAGAGTGACATCAGTGAACTTGATATCTGTGTTGTTGAATCCTTGTCCAAAACGGATGATCCCATTGTCAGGCAGCTCATCCTTATAGACGGCGAAGTCCATTCCATTGGTGAAGGAGAAAATTAACTTTGGCGCAGTCAATTTCTGCAGGGTAGATTTCGAGTGTCAGTCTCGAATTATGCTTCCTTTTGTCTCAAAACTTAGGACGAAAAAGAAAGAGTCCGAACACATTTTCATTTATCTTAATGTATTTGAGATTTAAAAGAGTTCATTTATTAAAAGATTGTTTATTAGAGGATTTGTTTATTAGGAACGAAATGATTAAAGGATGGAGGTTTATAGAAAAGAAAGGGATCCGGTTCGGGATTGAAAAGGGAGAGAAATTCTCGTAAAACTTCTCAACCTGAAGGACCGCTTCTAAGCTAACACCTATTGGGGGTCCACCCCACCTCAGAAAAGAGGTAAAAGGATTTTGGAACCTCTCTGTTTAGGGGTATCTAAATAGTGGCTCCTAAATCCGAGAGAAGTTGACTATATTCGTTCAAGATAGAAATGAACGTGGTATGTCAACGAAAAGAATGGTAGTTTGCTCCACTAGGGACATGGATACACTACCGATTTATGAAATCAAAACCATCTGATCAAAATAGAGAGATGAACTATTCCCCAGCGGAGTCGTCCGAAGCTGTCGGCATATTTTTAGGTTGTATTTTGAAAAGGGGTTGCCTACAGAAGTTGTCGGTGAATTTTTTAGATTTTAAATTTAATTTAAATATATGTCTATAATTTAGAAAGTAGCATTTGATTTTTGAAAATAATTTTTTAAGTTTGAAAGTTTTAAGATATGAAATCAAACCGATCTCACATCCCAAATAGTTTATATAAACGAGCACCGTATCACAAACCATGTATCTATCCCGAAGAATAGACACACTGCTTGATGATGGGGTTCGATTAAATAAACTAGAAGATTTGTGACATCTGTTTGGTCTGCGAACCAATTTTATAAGCCGACACGTTCCCCTGCTTAATATAAAGGAATTAAGCAGGGTTTATATTACTCGGGTTCTTAAAGTTCCCTATAAGGGCAAGCCCCTATAGTTAATTACATCTTAAATGACGGTAATCATTTAAGAAAACTCTCGATAATGATCAGTGGTTTTGCTCTCAAGAATTTCAAAGTTTAAATTTTTCAAAGGATTAGATTTTGAGAGATTTCAATAGGGAATGGATCAAATTCGGAACAATTTATTTTGGGAATCCAAAGGAAGAAAAGTAGGAGAAGCTGAGGATCCAAGAGGAATCTTAGCAACTTTCCAAACTATCCTATTGTTTGGCTTCAATTCGAGAATCTACTTAATGTTTCAATCCTGCCAATTTTAATTAATTAGGACTTATATTTATATGGCATAATCATACAAATAGCCTGGAAGATGTGAGGGTTTAGGTCGTGCCAAACGACTACGTCGGAGTCCTAAGACCGGTTAGGGCTTAATTTACATGACATGATCATGCAAATGCCTAACGAAGAGTTGAGGATTTATGTTGCACTAGGCAAACTACCTCGAAGTCTTATGGCTTGGTTATTTAATTCTAAGAAAGGTTTAGCTGATGTAGATTCAAGTTTTGCTGATGACGATGGCCGTGCTGCCCACTATGCTCCAAGCTCCTTGTCGTTGCAGAGGTTTAGTTTTAGAAGGTGAAAATCAGGAGATGAGAGAAGTGTTTTGGTTTAAAAATCTTAAAGTCTAAATATTTTTAATATTTTAATTAAAACAAATCTTAATGTTGTTTAAACAGAACCGATTAAGATCCCACGGTTCCGTCATCCCGACACCGTTATTTTCATCGAATTCACTTAGTCAAGATGAATTTGCTAAACTCAACTGAATGAGTTCCACACTTTCATTTAGACCTTGGGAAATCCCGTTAGCAACACGTGGGTTACATCATCCGAGGTATTCCCGATCATTCGACGTGACGTTTTAATTTAGTTGTAGTTGTAGTTTTGTTGTTCTGTTTGTGATTAAATTTTGAGTTGTTTTATATTTTGGAATGTTGTGGCGGTGAATTTTATCTTGTGGTGACTTTTAATTTAGTTTTGGTTTCAGTTTTGGGGACTATCCTAAAGGTTTTGGTTTTCATGCAACAGTCTTGTTTAACATGCAAGAAAAAGTAAAATGCAGTGCATGTAAGTAATTTGCAATAAAATAAATCACAATAAAATAAAAGCGTACCTGGAGGGTCTTCCCGTCATCCCAAGCTGCACTTAAAACACATGTTAAGGCATTTAAATATTTCAACAAGTACCTAAGTAAGGCTAAGGGAAGTTTTTGGTTGTCTACCAAAGTCCTAATCCTATTGCTAGTCAATTCCTATGACGTCTAGGTTTTTGTATTTTTGTTTAAGGATGATTTTCTTCATCAAAGAACAATTAAATTCAATCGTTCTTCTAAAACATATCATCATGTTGAGAAAGTGCTTAGGACGAGTCCTAAACATCTTTTCAATATTTTCGAGACTCTTTTGAGTCCAAGTAAATTTAATTGCACAGGTGAATTAATCATCCAAGAGTTTAGTTAAGCTTTGTCTCTTGCTCAGTGAACTTGGGCATTCGATTACCTGATGAATGAAATGACATCTCACTTAATACTCCATTTAAGAGTTATAATAATTAAAGCCTTTAAGGGGCAAATTGGTTTGTTGAGAATCTTAATTTGAGGTTTGAGTCAAAGGTTTAACGTGATTTAGTTGAATTATGAGGTTTTAATTAATAATTTTAAGTTTGGAATAGTGTTCAAATCATTTTGGTTTAAATCTTTATACTTTAAGTGATCTTAATATTTTAAATTTGTTTTGCTTTTATTATTGAATGATGTTAACTTTGATTTAATTTAAATTTGATTTAATTTAAATTAATTTAATTTAAATATTTTTTTAATTTAACTTAACTTAATTGTTAAAATGTTAATTTAATTTAATTTTAATTTTAATTTAATTTTTACTTAATTTAATTTAATTTAATTTAATTTAATTTAACTTAATTATTAAATTATTTAATATTTTGAACTTTTCTTTAATTTAAGGGTTATTATTATTATTTTTTAATTTTACTTAGTTTGGATTATCATTTTAATCTTAATTAAAAGTTAAATATTATTGAAGTGATTTATTTAGGGATTTTTATTAAAAAATTAATATCCTCTCAAGTTATATCCCTATTTTTAATAATTCAAATTTTCATTAATCTTCCAAAATTTAAATTTGTTTAAATAATTAAAGTTTCATTTTTTGTTTATTAAAAGTGATTAATGGGTTCCTACCCTTTTAATTTCCCAAAGTTTCAATCATCCAAGAAAGATAAAATCAAATATTTTACCTTCCATTTTAATTAAACCTAAAATTTTAATAAAGGGGGTTAAATCCTTTAATTACCTTTATGCCCTTTTAGGCTTATTTATTTCATAACTCACTAAATTGTGTTCAAATGAACTTGAAATTTTTATCTCACTTCACTCATATGTCAATTAAGACATTAGAGGAGAAAATGTGATTTTTCTGAATTTAATTTATTTATATAATTATTTTTATTGAAAAATAGGGGATTTCAAGGAAAATTCAACAACATGACCAAGGAAAGGTTTCTACTCTTAAGAAAATTATGGGATTTTTCTAATGACTAGAGGACACTTGGACCAATTTTGGTGATTTTTTAAATTATATTTTATTTATTATAATTATTTTGAGTTTTGGAGTGTTAATTAATTATAAAATAAAATTAAAGTTGAAAACTGGATTTTATATTTTTCCTAAATATCTCTGACCTCAAGGAGTTCAAAGAAATAAATTTTACAATTTTTTGATTTTTCTTTGATTTATTGAATTTAATTTAGTGAAAAGGTTGGAAAATACATTTTTTAATATTAAAAATTGTTTTAAGCATTTAAAATTCAATATCTTTACTTTGAGACTTGGGAAAAATATTTGGTTTATTTTTAAGTAATTAGGAGTCAAAATGTGATATTTTAGTTTTTTTAATATTTTTATGATTTTTATTATTTTTAATTATTAAAATATTAAATATATCATAAAAAATGAAAAATTTTAGAAAATTCCAATTTTAATTTTTATAAACTCCTCTGATATGAGAGAAGTGCCAAAACTAATTTGGTGAACTTTTGAAATGTATTTTTGGGGTTATGAATTTTTAAAGTTTAATTTTAATCATGTGGCTTAATTAATTCATTTAGTGGGGATAACCATTTCCAATTGACTTCAAATTTTTATGCAAGGTTCTCTGTATCCTAAAGATCAATGGATAGTTGATTTCAAGTTATTTTGATGTGTGGTTAACCCTAATTAATTAAAGTTCAATTTTGAGTATTTAGGCTAATTAGGGTTATTCGTAATGAATTAAGCCTAACCATAATTATCCTAGGTTCTTCTGATCCTAAGAAACTTTCTCAAATTTTTCTGGAATTTATTGAACAATATGCTAATTATTAGAATTAAAATACCTAAAACAACGACATAAACTTGAAAAATACATAACTTTCCATAGAGATGGCCTCTAACCTTGAAAAATTCAGGGAATGTTCCCAAGATCAGAGGCTTCAAAAGCCCTATGGTCTCATGCCATGGTGAATTGTCTATGCAAATGGAGAATCAAAATACTGAAATGAGTAAATAATTAATTAAAAATAAAATACTCATCAAAATAACTTGATTTCTTTTCCACATTATTCTCCTCTATTCACTTAGCAAGACAGTATTTTTAGTTTATTTTTATGATTTTTCTACACAAAGATATGGATTTTCTAAGTTCTGGGTATTTAAATAAATAAAAAAAAATCCATATTTTCCTACTTATCCACGCGACGCCTCGTCAACCTAGGCAGCTCCGAAATCCCACGTGTCGCGCTCCCATTCGACGCCGCCATCTGACTCAGTGCTCCAGGGGCCCGCGGTTCATGTAACGTTCTTCGATCCGACGCGATCTGGACCGTCCACTCGATACACTCTCGATCGGACGGCGCTTGGTCATCGTCTACGACTGGTGTGCACCCGTAACCGTCCACACTAAAACCCTAAGAACTCTCTCATTTCTCAACAAATTTTCGTGTTCTTATGCTCTATGGATTTGTCTTGAAGAGACGAACACATCCATACGGTTTACATGCTATGAAATTAAGTAAATCAAAATGGAGAATCACTAGAAGCTCGGGAGGAAGGAATGATCCATACCTTTGCTCTGAGAAGTGTAACTTCAATTAGAGAGTTGTGTCACCTTCGATTGCACCTAAGGCTCTAGATAAAGTCTCTGGCTCTAGGGAATTGTCTAGATATGAAAGTGTCCATAGCCGATTTCAAAGCTTGGAGGCTAGAGCAACTGGGTGGCCTGGAGAGGGGGCTTTCACTGGGGAACTCCTTCTCTTGGTCCTGTGCAGGTGTGGGTGAGTTTAATTTGGATTTGGTGGAGGTTTGGGAGATGTTCTGTTTTTGGTCTTGAATTTGAACTCAGAAATTGAGCTCAGCTGGGGGAAATTGGGGCTTGAATCCAATGGGGATCAAGTGCTCTAGGTGAGGAGAAGGTCCTGGAGCAATTTTGGAAGAGTTTTGTTTAGGTCTGGTTCATCACCTCCTTTGGCCGAGAGGGTTGTGGGTTTAAATTGACATGGCTGGAGGGCTTCCCAGGGGGGTTTGATGCTTGGGATCAACTGCTCTATACAAGAGAAGAACAACCATGGTGTTCAATTGGACTGGGACAACTCAGCAAGGAAGAATTAAAAATTTTGGCTCACATGGAGCTCTCGACCATGGCGTTTTCCGGTGACCCAGGAGGCTGGCCGGCAGGGTTAGGTCACCATCTTGATCAGAAGGGTCAGGGGTTGGCAATGGTGCAGTCAATTAGCCATAGACATGTGTAAAGAGTTTAGCTTTAAGTGGTATGGGGAGAGGGGTGATTTTGGATCCAAATGGGTCAAGTCATGCAAATGGGTTGGGTTCACCTCTCCAAAGCTCCGGTTTGGGCTGAGGGAGATCGAGCTGAGTCAGCTAGCTTAGTGGGGAAAAGTCACCATCTAAGCATATTTAAGTTTAAACATGGTTTAGGGGAAACATGGGAGTGCTTAATCACTTTAAGGGAATCAAGAAAGAGGCTCCTCCTTTTGCCCAATATGGCTTGTTCACATGAACATCACTCACATGGCTTGCATGGGGCTTAAGGATGGCTTCATGGCTTCATTTGGGCTTGGCTCAATTTCATGAAAATGGATTTTGGAAACTTTGGCATTTTAGTGGGAAATTCTCATGAAGCTTGATTTGGAATTATTTGGTTATTGATTTTAGAATTTAGGGATGATATCAATTAAAAATATGATGATGGGAATTTCACATATGCCTTGGAATAAGTTTTGGGCTTTTAGATTTGGTAAAAATGGGCTTTTAGGATGGTTTAAGAAAGTGGGCCTTTAGGTTTGAAAACAAATTGATGGATGGAAATTTTTGTGAAGGATTGGGGCAAACAAGTGTTGGGTTTAGTTTAGGGATGTGTCATGAACATTTTAGAAAAGGTTTGGTGTCATTTAAAGTGGAATTGGTTTTAATTTGGGCTTTTTTTGGTAAAGTGGCCAAAGTGGGTCAAATTGGGCTAACTTGGGCTAAGGTTGGGCTAAGGTTGGATTTGATGTAAAATTAATGTTGAGAAATGCTTATGGGAGTATCACAAAGAGTTTTCAACTTTGGTTGGGCTTTGATTTTGGGATTTGGGCCCATTTGGGTTAGGTTTGGGTTTAGGAAAAAAATGGAGATTTTGGTTTTGGGTTCGGTTTGGGTGGAGTTTAGGTTCAATTTTGGGGTAAATCTTGTTAGTGTTTTGCTTGTGGGGATGTTAGGAAGGTTTTAGAAAAGATTTGGGATTAATTGGAGTTGAACTGGGTTGGTTTGGGCAAAGTTTAGGTCATGGGCCAAAATTGGGCTTTATGCTTCAAATTGGAATTGGATCCAAATTTGAATCAAATTGGGCTTGGATTTGGTCAAAATTGACATTGGGGATATTTAATTGAAGTTTAGAATTGAATTAGGTCAAAGTTGGGATCAATTGGGTTGATTTGGTTTGACATTTGGGTCCATTTGGATTAAAAATGGGTCAAATTGGGGGTTTTGATAAAAGTGGGTTAAATTGACAAAATTGGCCTATGGTGTAGTTGAATATTTGGGAAATTTGGAATTTATGGATTTTTTTGTTAAGAAGGGCATTTTGGGTATTTGGAGGGTATTGGGGGTGTATTTTTGGAAATTTTGGTATATTTGGCCATGGATGATTAATTTGAGTGGGGGGAAATGTTTAGGACTGATTTTGATGAATTTTGGGTAATTTAGGCAATTTTGCAAATTTTGAGCAGCTTCAAGGGTATTTGGTAGGTTTGGCGGGTTTAGGGCCCCGGGGGTCAAAAATTGAAGTTTTGGGAAAATAAAGATTGATCAAGTTTGAGTAGAATGGAATCACTTTGGTTGAGCCATGAAGCCATATCAAACCCATAAGAGCCATGAGAGGACCATTTGAGGCATTCACTATGTTGTTCCTAACCCTCTTAGCCAAAGGCTTAAGGGTCAAGGTCCATCCATATGAATTACCTACATGGGTCAGGAAGTCAAATTGGGTATAAGTGTGGTTTTAGGGTTTTGGAATGTGTGTGAGAGTACAGTGTGTGTACAAGTCAACCCTCACCAGACCAGGCCACCCAGGGTAGTCCTAAGGCCACGGAGTCCTATAGGAAGCTCATCATTTAAACCTTCACATATTGATTTTAACCCTCCAAGTGGTTTAGGGGTTTATAATCAAACATGTGGGGTTTGAAGGGAGTTAAGAAGTGGTTTGAGTTTCTAAGTGGTGGGTCCCATTTCTAGTCCTCTAGGATAGTCAAGGGAAAAGCCTAAGGCTAGACCCTAAGTACTAAGGAGAGAGAAGAGAAAAGACCTCATCAAAAATGAGGTCAACAAGCATTTGGGTGGACCATAGCTGATATTAAAGAAATCATTCCTTCAATTTGTATGCATAGAACCCTTATGGAAGAATACTGTGAACCCAGGGCTGATCCTCAAAGGAGACTAAATCCTATTATGAATGAAGTTGTTAAGAAATAAATTTTAAAGTGGTTAGATGCTAAAATTATCTACCATATTTTAGATAGTGCATGGGTTAGCCCTATTCACTGTGTTCCTAAGAAAGGGGGAGTAACTGTCATAGTTAATGAAAAGAATGAATTAATACCAACAAGACAAGTTACATGATGATGAATATATATTGATTATAGAAAATTAAATCTTGCTAGTAGGAAAGATCATTTTCCACTTCCCTTTCTTGAGCAAATGTTGATAGACTAGCTGGGTATAAATACATTTATTTTCTGGATGGATATACTGGTTATCACAATATACAAATTGCATCTAAGGATCAAGAGAAAACAACATTTACCAGTCCCTATGGTACATTTGCTTTTAGAAGAATGCCTTTGGTTTATGTAATGCCCCCGTTACATTTTAAAGATGTATGATGATAATTTTCTGTGATTTAATTGAAAAAGTAATTGAAGTGTTTATGGATAATTTTTCAGTGTTTGGAATTTCATTTGAATCATGTTTAAAATATTTATCTAAAATTCTCAAAAGCTGTGAAGAAACAAATTAGTCCTTAATTAAGAAAAATTCTAATTTATGGTAGCAAGAGGAATTGTGTTGGGACATCATATTTTAGAAAAAGGTATGGAGGTAAATCCTACAAAAATTCAAGTAATCACTAATTTACCTTGCCTAATGAATGTAAGGGAGATTAGGAGTTTTTTAGGACATGCTGGAATCTACATGCATTGTATTAAAGACTTTTAAAAATTGCTAAGCATTTATGCCATTTATTGGAAAAAGATGTAATTTTAATTTTGATGAAGAATGCCTGAGAACGTTTGATTTATTAAAATAATTAATCACTGCACCAGTTATTATTTCACCATATTGGGAAAAACCTTTTGAATTAATGTCTGATGCAAGTGATTATGCTATTGGAGCTATTTTGGGACAAAAATATGATAAAATTTTCAAAGTAATTTACTGTGCTAATGGAACTCTTAATGAAGCTCAAATTAATTATTCCATAACTGAGAAAGAGTTATTAGCTATAGTATTTGGTTTTGATAAATTCAGTTCATATTTAATTGAACTAAATATGTGGTGCATACTGTCCATTCTGCTATTAAATATTTAATGAAAAAGAAGGATTTTAAACCAAGACTGATAAGATGTATTCTTCTTTTGCAAGAATTTGACTTTGAGATAGTAGATAGGAAGAGTGTTGATAATCAAATTGTTGATCATCTGTAGCTTGAAAATGAAAAATCTCTCTGTTATGAAGAAGAAATTAATGAGCATTTTCCTGATGAAAAATAGTTCACTATAAATGAGTGGCGTGTTCCATGGTATACCGACATTGAAAACTTTATTGTTAGTGACATTTTAACCTATTGTTTGAAATACCAATAGAGGAAGAAATTTTTATCTCAAGATAAGACTTATTTTTGGGATGACCCATTATTATATAAACAATGAAAGGATCTAATTATTCGAAGATGTGTGCCATTAGAAGAAACTTATGAAATTAATCAAAAATGTAATGATTCTGATTTTGGGGGACATTTTGGTCTTAATAAAACTGCATATAAAATTCTATAATCTGGATTTTGTTAGCCTATAATTTTTAAGGATGTTAACGCTTATATTAAAAATTGTGATCGATGTCATCATGCATGCAATATTTCTAGAAAAAATGAAATGCCCGTTAATTACTTGTTGGAAGTTGAAATATTTGATTTTTGGGATTAGATTTCATGGGACCATTTATACCATCTTTCGGAAATTTAAACATATTGTTAGCAGTAGATTATGTATCCAAATGGATAGAAGATGTTGCTTGACCTCGATGTGATGCTCAAAAAGGTGCAAAATTTTTAAGAAAGTACATATTTTATAGGTTTGGAATGCCAAGAGTAATTTTAACTGATGGAAGAAGTCATTTTAGAAATGCAATTATGGAGAAACTAGTAAAGAAATATCATATAATCCATAAAATTGCTACTGTTTATCATCCTCAGACAAGTGGTTTGGTGGAATTATCTAATCATGAAATTAAAAGGAATTTTGGAAAAATTTGTTAATCCAAACAGAAAGGATTGGTCAATTAAACTGGATTTTTCTTTGTAGGCTTATAGGACTGCATATAGGACTCCTATAGAAATGCCCCCATAGAGGCCAATTTTTGGGAAAGCTTGTCATTTACCAGTTGAACTTGAGCATAAAGCATATTGCCTATTAAAGAGTTCAATTATAATTTGAAGGATATTGGAGAGAAAAGATTATTGCAATTAAATGAGCTTAAAGAGATAAAGAATGAATCATATGAATGTGCTAAGATATTTAAAGAAAAGATGAAAATGTGGCATGATCGGAAGATTCTAAATAAAAATATTAAGTCAGGACAACAAGTTTTACTATATAATGCCAGATTAAGATTATTTACTGGAAATTTTAAGTCCAGGTGGATGGGACCATTTATTGTAATAAAATTTTATCCTTTTAGAGCTGTGAAAATTAAAGATACTGAAACTGAGAAAATATTCAAAGTAAATGGTCATAGACTGAAACATTATTTCTCAGTTGATTAACTTAAACTTGATGAAAATTTGATGTCGTGTCACCTAGAATAAGCATTGTGTATGTCAGGCTGACGACGTTAAACTAAGAGCTTTGTGGGAGGCAACCCATAGTTATTGGTGTGCTTTGCTTTAAGTTTGTTTTGTGTGCTTTGTTTGGTTTATAGTAAGATTTATATGGTAGTATTTTGATTATATTATATTAGTGGAGATTAATGAGACCTTAATTGATAATTTGGATGAGTTAAAACGAGTATTCAAACATTTAGTAAACTTAAGCTAAAATGGGCACTAGCGGCTAAGCGTAAGCAGTTGGGACTTAGGCGCCGGAGTTATTAAAAAAGTGAAAAATATGTTTCTAGATGCCATTATCATGGGTAAGTTGCAAGGCACATTTATGGAAGGTTTGTGAACGTGAGAGGATGGTTTTAGGTCATCTAAACTCTATAAAAAGGGACCAAATTAAAGGAATTACATCTCATTCCAAATTTCTATCCTAAGAGTCTTACAGAAGAGTTTAAATTAGAGAAATGTCTTCTTGGGAGAGTGAAATGAAGAAGAAGGAGGTTGCAAACAAGAAGACGTTTATTTCTGAAAATGTACAAGAGTTATATAACGGATTTCTAGCCGTTAGTATTCAAGGAAATTTCAAAAAAGATTGTAAAGATCGAGGCTTATGTTGAATCAATTGAAGCAATGGTAAATGAGACTAATGCACACTTAGCACATATTGGATGATAATAGAAAATCCAATTTAGTCGTACTAGTCATGTTAAAGAATAAGATAAAGTGATGTCTTTGAAGAACAAGTTGATAGAAGAAGATTCATCAAGAGTTTTCAACCATCGCCCGTTCTATCAAATTTATATACCAAATGGTTCAGATGGAACTAATGGAGGGTATATTCCACCTAATGGAGATCAGAATTAAGTTCTATATTATGTTATATGTTAATTATGTGTGTATGTGTTAAATAAATTGTGTTAAGAGTTAGTGTTTAATGTTTTATGTTTGTTAAGTGTTATAAATGTTTTTGTATTTTTAGTTTGTGTTTAGTATTTTGTTTAAGTGTTAAAAATGAATAGAAAAGATGAGATCTTATCCAAGGATATTGGATTAAAGACTTATAATATGAATTTGTAATTTGCATGTGTTTTATAAAGAAAAATTTTGTGTTTTATGTAAAACTTGTGTTGAATTGTTTTTAATTCTATAGAAATGTAATTCTTGAGATAAGAAGATTATAAGGTGATAATATACTTATAAAAAAAATTTGGGTTGATTGAGCGAAAATATGTATTTAACGAAAAAATAAAAAACTGCGAGTTAGCGGCTGAGAGCCAAACCCCAGCGTTTACGCGCCAGAGCTCTGCCGCTAAGCGCCGTACTTTCGCTCTTAGGCGCTGGTTCACTAAATTCGGTTTTCCAGTTTTAAAAACCCGAAAAGCCACAAAATTTTGCACCCCGTCATCTTTAACCTTCGGCATTCGCTATATAGGAGGCTAAGGCATTACCAAAGTTTGTGATTCTTGAGCCGTTTCAAGTGAAAATTGTTAGATTTGATCTTCTTGAGGTAAGAGCACTACTTATAAGCAAAATTTTTTTAATTTCACCATATATTTCGAGTACATATTGGAGAATTCCAAAAATCACTATTCATGATAAAAATTTGAGAAAAAGCTTTGGAAATTACTTGAATTTAATGATTTAAGCCTTTAGGAGTTAAGTTTAATGATTTTATGTTGAATGTAGGATTTATAGTGATTTTTATACAAATTTTAGAAATGGAATCGAAGAGGAGCAAGTCAAAAGTCACTTTCGACACTGACAAGTTCATTAGCTCCAAAGCTCAAGATCGTTAAGCGTTACACTCACAAAAACTAATTCAAGAACGTGGTTTTGATAATCCTGGTGGAGTTATTAAAGATATGATAGTTAGTCGCCTGTAGGATTTATTTAATTTTTGGGACGATTTTGAAGAGGTTTTTGATGCATCTCTTGGTGAGAACATGGTTAACTTCCTATTGGCACCAAATTTCATTCAAAATACTCTTAAATGGATGCATCTTTTGGAAGATTTGTTGAATCCAGACACAATTTGAAGAGATACGAAGGCACCTGTTGAAAAAGTATTAAAAGAGTACTTGAAGATCATTTAAAGAGAGGGTCAAGTGTGTGTGTGTGTGTGTGTGTGTGCTTTGAGAGTAGAGAGAGTCTAGTTAGAGTGTTGTAAGAGTGCTTTTAGTGTGGTTGTTGTAGAGTGTGTAAGGAATGTAAGAGAGAGTTCTATCATTAACTACAACTCCACTTCACCACTTATACTAAAAATTAGTTTGTATTAGGATTAGATTAGAGATCTGGAGTCTTCAGAGTTGGGCGCCAACCTCTAAGGAGTCTTGTAAGGAAAAACAAAGTTTTAAAGGAACTTCAAGAGTGATTGTAGAGAGGATTTACAGATAAGTATTTATCTTTGTTATTAAATTTGGTTTTTAATTAAGACTTCTTATGTTTTCACTATGATTTCTTCTTTTAAACTAAGTTGTGATTGTATTTTCTCCAGTTTTCTTTATCTTTTTTCTTAATATGATGAAGTAATAAAGTTATGGAAGTATGTTGTGGGAAGTATAAGATTTCAATATTGGAAGAAGTTGTGATGATTTAAAACCATACACTTCATTTACTTCTTGAGTTGGTTAATTAAGATGTTAAAATATGTTGTGAGAACATGTAAGAACCGGTATGATATTGTCTCAGCCAACAATTGGAAAGAATCACATGAGATTATATGGATGAGAAAAGAATTCATATAGTTGAGTGCAAATAAATAGAGAGATATACTCTGATAGGTGTAGAATTAGAGGACTTTAGAGTGACAGTCTAAAGGCCTCAATTTGATTTATTGTTTTATGTTTTGGTACTAGATGTTAGCCTCTAAGTGGAGGGAATCGAGGAAACTCTATAGTGAGAGCTAGTATCTTTCCTGCTTAACCTGTCTTCAAGATTTATGAAACAATAAATTAACCTATGTTCTTTATAGCATCTCTAGTAAGGGTAAAGAATATAATTGCTCCTATTTGACACAATACATTTAGTATACTTCCACAACAAAATTTCATAATTTGTTACTGATTCATAAGAAGAAAAAAGTTATTTTATTTTCATTTGCTTAAATCTTATAAAAGTTTAGTTAGAGTTGTTTACTTTTATTTCTAATTCTAAAAATTAACAAAAATAATCAAATTTTATTTCCTAGAATTTTATCTTTAGTTTGAGTAAGATCTTTCTTAAAAAGTAAAAAGTTAATTTTTCTATTTTCATTGTTTATCACTGTCACTGTGGGTTTGATATCTCTGGGCTTAATCAGAAAGTTCTTCATTTCTTGATAAAGAAACATATACTTGCATAGAATCCCATATTATAATATCTTTAAAGAGAAGTATCATTTTATATATATAATATAAGCATAAATATCAGAAGGGATCAACCGTGAACCAATTCTTGTAATTTTTTGAGTTTTATTTTATTTTCTTAATTTTTATGAGTTTTAGTGATTTAATTACATAAGATAATAAACTTGATTATTTAAACTCATTTTACATTTTTTCTAGGGTCCTCTGATCACAGTGAACCTACCAAAGCAAGTCTCACTTTTTTCTAATTTATATTTTAATTTATATGATCATTTAATCATAATAAAGGCATCTAACATGAAAAATTAAGGCTTTAAACCTTAGGTGTGTCCTATGACTTTGGAATAATCAAAGGATACTCCTAGTCACATGAAGATTAAAACCTCCAAATTTCAAACCATGATGAAAAATATGTAATTAAATAAAATTAAAACAAGCTCTAGAGTATTTAATTAACTGAAAATAAAATATATGATAAATAATTTTAATTTTTGGTTCATAATTATTTCTTCTGTTTACTGAGCACAGTGGTATTTTTCTTTTATTTTTATGAATTTTCAACACAAAGTTTTGAATTTTAAAAGTTTCTAAATTATTCTAAATAAAAAATGACCTATTTTTCTACTTATCCATGTCAGCGCCATGCAATCCTAGAACGTCTCAGAAGCTCAGCATGGCACGCTCCCATTCAATGTCACCTTTCGCGTCAATGCTGATTCGGCCAACGATTTATGCTCCATCTCTTCGTCTGGCTTGATTTGGAGATTTTAATCGATATTAAGTCGTTTATGTAAATAAAGCTTAATGGTTTAATTAGATCTAATTAAGGTTAAATCTAATTAGATTTTAAATTCTAACTAAGAGGAATTTATATAAGTCTTAAAGGGCTTAATTATGTTTAATTAGAGTTAGACCTAGTTAGGATTTAAAGATTGATTAAGCCTAATTTTGGTAGAGCTTAAAGTGTTTAATTAGGGTTAGACCTAATTAGGATTTAGGTTTACTTAAATCTAATGTAATTAAGGCTTATGGAGATTTGATTAAGTCTAATAGATTTTAAACTTAGTTGGGATTTAGGATAACCTTGATCAAATTTTAGGATTAAATTAAGTTTAACAAATTGTACTTAAGACTTAACTTAAGTGCATGTCAAAATCAAAGACATTTAAATCATAGAGTCTCAATTATATTTTTAGGTTGAATTGTAAATTTTTGAATTCACAAATTAAACCCTAGAGATGTAAATTGTCATTTTAAACCCTTAAAAAGATTTGAAAATTGGTTTTTAGTCAATAAATTAACCCTTAAGGATTTTCTAACTAAATCTAATTTTAATTTCCAACTTTATATTTTTTTTATAATTATTTTCAAAAATAATTACAAATTTTGGTGAAAATAGGTTAATTTCATCTTTGGAATTTTTCTTAACCTTGGAAAAACCTGGGAATATTTCCAAGGATAGAAGAATTAATCCCTATAATATTTGTCATTTTTGGATTTATAATTAATTTTTAATAATTAAATTGCTCTATAGAGTAATTAATTAATTAAAATTAAATATGAATTATTATTTATTAATTTTATTTTTGTTATTTTCTCCTTGATCTGCTGAGTTCAGGGATATTTTTGTTTTATTTTTATAATTTTTCTTTGAAGAGTTATGATTTTTTAAAGACTTTAGGAATATCCTGAATTAAATTAAATAGAAAAATCCTAATTTTCTATTTATCCAGCAAGGCGCTAGCTCGATTCTTGACATCTCTGAAAGCTTACGCGGAGTATTTTTATTGGCGTCACTTTACACTGGTGGATGAGGTGTCCCACGATTTAGTCTGTTTCATATGGACGGATCAACTGTTCATCAAAATCTAAGCCATCCATTGTCAATGCACATAAATGGACGACATCGATTCATCGTCCCTAGGAGATGATTAGCCAAGAACCGTTCGTGTTTGGGGCATAAGATCTCACTGTATCCTACACCAAATTACATGATTTTTGTTCCTAAAGCTTCATCGAAGCAAGACAAACACATCCATACGATTATGTAGCAATGGTGTAATGGTTTTCTTCACAATGTTCCAAACCTGAGCACATTTATAGGATTTAGGGCACATACTTGGTCTCAAGAGTTGAGGTCTCAATTGAGCTTGACATAAACAACCGTCTGATCCTTAAGAAGCTCCTCCTTAGCTCAATTTGGACTGAAATCGGGCTAGGGTATATCCTTGCTGAAATGGTGTCACAATTTCAGCTTGGAATAGGTTGGAGCCTATGAGAGAGGCCAATTTCGATTGGAATCTTCATTGTCAGGCTCAAGGAAGCTTTTAGGATGTTTAGGTAAAGGTTTCAGGGAAGTTTATATCAACCCAAAATAGTGTCCAGGTTTTCTAGTCTAAAATTAGAGCTACCTGTAGAGTTTTAGAGGTTGAAATTATTGGGGATTAATTACTTAGGAGATGAGCGTTAATTTTGTTATTGAATGTGTTAGGGTTTAAGGGATCTCTGTATGGTGTTCTCTTCCATGTGAGCTCTCGAGCATGGCTTTAAATAGCCATTGGAGGCCATGGCCAAGCTTCATCTTGATTGTAGGAGGCATGAGGAGGCTCAGGGAGGTTTAAGGTGGCTAAAATGATTGAGTTTTGGCTGTGGATACGAGCCTTTCCCATTTCTATGGTGTGCTCATCATAAGCTCAATCATGGTGAAGAGGAAAGCTAGGGCAAGGCTTTTCCCACATTGGATGGGTAGTGAGGTGGATAAACAGCTCAAGAGTTAGGTGACTTATCCAATCCACCTATGCTAAAAGGATATGAGGTGGAACTCATGTGGGCTGCCATGTATCGCACCACTTCATGATTACTTGGAAAAGTAAAAAATGGTGGCTCCATGTGTTTCAAATAAGGTTAATTGGTATACCTCATGTTACTGAGTGGCTTTAGGTCATGGGTAAACCCATTAAGAATGAGCCTTAGACCATGGATAGGCTTAGATTTCATTCATGGGTTTAAACCTCATACATAAGCTTGGGTTATGGTTTTATAATTTAAAACTAGACTTAATGAATTTTAATTTAATCTTTTTGATTAACTAAATAAGTAATTAATTATGAAAATGAATAATTTGACCATAAGACATTAAGTTGACCAAGAATGATGTAGAGCTGATGATACGCCTAAAAAATGACTATTTTTTCACATACATTTAAATGCTTATTTTAAATGATATTGCACTTTAAAGAAAGATATTTTGTACATTTTTGGCTTTAGGTACAAGAAATGGACTTTCAGAGAAAAATGAAGGAAAAAAGTGCAAAAAAGTGCAATTTAGAGCCAAAACGAGAAAGAAAGAACATTCTGACCTGACATATTTCGATATGTCTTTCTATGCTTAATTTCCTTTATACTTCTCGCGTATTTTAGAATGAAATTACACTTCAAAGAAAGGTTGCTTTCATATTTATATTTTAGGTATATCTGTTAGAAGTGAAATGCAACTGAAATGGGGCTAAACAGTGCCAAACGGAGCAAAACAGTTGCCGGGTGGCTCCGATGGCGCCAAAACTGGTGCCAACGGTGCCAAAGACACTAAAATTTGGCGCCAACGGTGCTAGAGGTGGTTATTTGCTCATATACATTGAATTTAGATAAAAATTTGAAAGGGTGCTTAAGGGAACTCTTGGAAATTCATCCCTACACTATAAAATAGTGCTTTTATGTCAGAAAAAGTTGTGTATGTTAGGAAAAATGAGAGGAATGTTTAGGGATCTTAGAATAGGAGTAGAAATGTAGATTTATACCTTTTCTGGAGAGATTAGAGAGGGTATTTTTAGAGAATCTGTAAGGAATTGTACTAGCATTTCATGGATCAGTGGGAGACTTTATGGGAGAGATCTTCATCTTTCTTTCAAGCGGAAAATGCTAAGTATTGTGTTCATTATCTTATGATTTTGTAAACACTTATTTAATGGATTTACTTTGATGTAATGAAGTTTTTCATTGTGTTTTCTTTGTGCTTTGTAAGTAGTTTTTATGTACTCTTTCTTCTTGTTACGAAATAGTGGCATGAGTATGTTATGTCGTTGTTTTTCTTTTACTTTTCTTTTGCAATGAGTAGGATTTATGTTTAGGAGTTTAGGATGTATGTTAAAATACATTTTAATTACAAATGTGATTTTTTTGTACTTGAACTTCATTTACATTACAAAAAGAGCCTATTGTAGTGTTAAGATTTGTTGTAATTGCACTAAGATCCAAGAGTGCGGTGTAATTCTCAACAACGTAGAACCACATTTAATTTCATGGATGAGAATGTAGTCCATGGGATTGAGTGCAAATAAATACGGAAATATACTTTGATGGGTGTAGAATTGGAGATTTTAGGGTGACAGATTTAAATCAACAATTCAGTTCAGATTTTTAGAAACTAAAGCAAGATTGTTAGCCCTCAGGTGAGGTAGAAGTGGGAGTTATGGAGTGAGAGCTAGTATCCTCTCAGCCTAACTGCAGATTTAGATTTAAAACAACTGAATTAGCCAATGTTCTTTATCGCTCATGCAGAGGATTAAAGGATATTATTTCTCCTATTTGAGACATATAATAACTAATGTATTCGAATGCACTTTTAGGGAAATATTTGTTAATGGGTATAAATTGGTTGTTTCTAGGGTGACAGGCTTGATTCATATCAATTTGAATTAAGGTTTTGTAGCTTAAAACTGAGATTCTGTCACATCTGTGGCATACGCTATGGGACGCTAGGGTGACAAGATAGTTAGTTATGGCAGGGGAATCAGGATGTTAAGGAATCTACTTTAAGTTAATCAATGTTCTTTATGTGCTCAAAAGAGAGTAAAGAAGAGATTTTCTCCTATTATCATTTGCTATATTGAATTATATGTATCCCTTTCCTAAACATTATATAAATCACTGCACAAGAATAGTAGTTTTTACATTTCAAAATTCTCCAAACCAATTTATCCAGAAAAGATTATCTTTAGAATTAATATTTATATTTAGGAGTACTTGATTGAAAAACCACTTAAATCGACCTTTCAAATTAAGGATTGACAGTAGTAAACTAGAACTTTGATTAAGGACCTCTTACATCGCTTCCTTGTGGGATCGATAAATGGGACTCTACTAGAGCCCTGTATTACTTATACGATATGTATACTTGCGTAGAACCTTAAGTGTGTGCAAGTACATACAGACATAAGACACACAGAGAAACAACATAGTTCAGGAGCACATCAAGTTGACAAATTGACCTGTGTTGACCAATTGACTTGTGTTGACCAATTGACCAAGGTTGACCAATTGGGTCCACAGTTGACCAAATGATCAATGTAGGGACCATTGGGTCTAGGATTGACCAAATGGTCAATGTGGTGACCAAATCAAAGTTTTTAATCACTGATTTGATCAACCTAGGGTGTTATCATAATTTGGGTTCAAAAGGGGCACATTAGGGACTTGAATTAATTTTTAGGGTTTTGGGGATCCCTAATGGGTTAAAAGGGTCAATGTCAGTAGATCTCCTCTCCAAGATGAATTTGAGGATCATGATGGTTTTAGGTCTTGTAGAATAATTCCTGGGATCCTGAGCTAATGTGGATGGTTTAAAACATGTCCTAATCATAGATTTCAATCTTGGTTAGATCTTTACAAAAGTGAGGTCAACAGATTACTACATAAATAATCAATGAGATCCATCTGAAAACATGCATCTTCATTTCCCTCAGAAGGATATTTTATAGATTTTAACACATTAAAAGTAACCTTTTAATCATTCAACCTCGTAGTTAAATCACTTTTTTGCACATCTATCATAGTTCGGTGGTGTCTAGGAAAGGTCTACCTAAAATAATAGAAATTTCTTTATCTTCCTTCATAACTAATATGATGAATTTAATAGGGAAGATGAATTTGTCCACATTTACAAGAACATCCTCTATAACCCCCCCCCCCTTGGATAAGTGATCAAACGATCAACAAGTTGAAGGATCACAGTGGTAGGAGACACCTTTCTTAATCCTAATCTCTTAAAAATAGATAGCGACATAAGATTAATACTGGCTCTGAGATCACATAATGCTTTCTCGTAAATTTTTTTCTCCAACTGCACAAGGTATAGTAAATCTCCCAGGATCCTTAAACTTTTGAGGAAGCTTCTTCTGTGTCATAGCATTGCATTCCTCGCTAAGTGCTACTGTCTCATAATCTTAAAATACTTCTTCTTATTATTAAGAATCTATTTCATGAAATTTACATTACTAGGAATTTGTTCTAATGCCATAGCAAAAGGTGTGTTAATCATTAGTTATTTAAACACTTCCAAGAATCTAGAATTTTTTTGTCCAGTTTTTGCTTATGGAGTCTCTGAGGAAATAGTGGTGGTGGTCTTTCTATGTTAATCTTAGTAAGTGAGATTGGTTTATCTAAGTCTTTAGAAATATCTTCCGCAAGGTCTTTCAGGTTATATAGTCTCTTTTTATAACTCAGGGTATTTACGAACAACACCCTTCAATTCTGTTCCACCCCTTAACTTTACAACTTTAACATGCTCAATGTTCTTTTTCTTAGGGTTAATCGCAATGTTACTAGGAAGAGTTCATTGGGGCCAACTACTAAGCGAGTTTGCAATTTGCCCAAACTAGTTCTCTATATTCCTAACAACAGTACCTTAGCTTTGTAATTGATTCTTCATCTGCAAAAAAACTTCTTCCAACGACAACTTCCTCACCTTAAATTTTGAGTTAGAGTTAAAATTTGGAGGATAAGAAGATCTTGGGTTCAAACCATCCAGATTATTCCAATTACCAAAAGGATTTGCTTGATTATTCCTCCATTATTGGTTTCCCCTACATGATTGTGTTTAAGTTAAAGTTAGGGTGGTTCTTCTAATCAAAGTTATAGAAATTGAAATAAGGGTTACTATGTCTATTTTTTATTTCTCTTATGGTCTCAAAAGATGAATTGTTAGCTTCAATCATTGGCCCGAATTAATTTTCCTCAAATACTAGTGGTCATTGAGGCCGATTAATCCAAAACTAGTCTAATTTTTAGAAATTGCGGCTACATGAGAAGTTCAAATTGAAAGCACACCAGTGTCGTGTACACTTGCTACTTTCTAGAGTTCATTATTTCAGAAGGCCATTGGAAATTTTTTGTAGCCATCTTCTCTATTAGAGAATAAGCCTCATCAAATGGCTTTGACATAAGCAATCCATCAGCTGCAGCATCAATAATTGACCTAAAGGATTCTAATAAGCCATTGTAAAGGTCTAAATTATCAGTCAATCAGGCAGTACATGATGGGGCACTTCCTAAGAAGTCCCTTAAATCATTCCCATAATTTATAAATTGAATCACCTTCATGCTGGCAAAATAAGTAATATCATTCCTTAGTTTAGTCATTTTTTAAGGTGGAAAATATTTATCTATGAATTTCTGGGCCAAGTCACTCTACATCCTTATTGATCAGAGTGCTAATGAATTTAATCACATTTTGGCTTTATCCTTAAAGAACAAAGTAAAAAATCCTAATCCTAATAACATCATTGGATATGCCATTATAGCAGAATGTAGCACAATGTTATAAAAAACTAGCTAAATGTAAGTTTGGATCCTCAGACAGGGTTCCCCCAAACTGGTTTTTCTACACCATTTAGATGATAGCAGGCTTCAGTTTGAATGTGTTAGCTTCTACGACAGGGTTAAGTGAATTTCATTTTTCGTAGGATTAGCATAGTCCCTTAATGGTCAATGTGCATGTGTATTGGTTCATGGTTTTCTGGATTATTTTGCTGGTTATTCTCCCTTCTACAAGTTTCTGAAGTGTTTTCTGTATCTAATTTTTCTAGCAGTTCTCTTTGGCTCTGAATCGTATGGTTCAAGTCTTGTTGGTCCTGAATTACACATACATAAACTAAAGAAACTGCTATGTGAGATTCAAACACACAAACAAGTTAACACACAAAGAACTCAAAAACAACACAGAAATATTTTTGGATTTTTCTTTTTAAAAAAGCAGGCACACAATTAAACACAAGCAGTTAACACTATGGTCTTCCTAATCTAAGACCTGTAGGTTCAACTAAAATTCTCCTTAGTTAAATACACCGTCGAATCCCTGACAATGATGCTAAAAACTTGATACCGCTTCCAGGTGCTTCTATACTCTGGGGGCTCACAAAAGTGCACGTGTTATATCAATAATATTGGACTTTTGAGTCCAAAATGTCGATCTCACAGGGAATGAGAGAATTTAAAACTTATAAAAAGTTTTAGCCTACTGATTTAGTTCCTAGCCATAAATTTAAATTGTGTTTAAAGTCTTAAAAATGATCCTATAGTATCAAGAGCAATTATAAGTTCAAATCCTACACAACTAGCTTTAATTTCTTCGGTTATATTGATGAAAATCAAGTTATAATGACACCCTCCCCTGTAATGATGTAAGCGGAGTATAAGAAATGTAATTGTAAATTGTAAATGCAGCTAGTGACAAATAGGAGCAATTCTCCTCTTTTCCCTCTCCTGAGTGCATAAAGAAGATTAGTTAAATGTCTTTAATTCTTTAAATGCAATTTTGAACCCATTAAATAATATCTCCCTAAAATTTGCATCTCCTTACAAAGTACTTTCACCATACTCCATAGTACAATGTGACTAACCTAGTTGATTCTACCATAGCTCTCCCAAGTCATTATGGTTCACCACACATTTTAATATTTAACTTAACCAGAATGAAAGTAAATGAAGATATGAAGATTACTCATCACGTTAAGTAATTAAAAATAATTTTAAAAACATTTTACACTCCTAATCCTCCTACTTAATCATCACAAGGTAAGGTAAAAAGGTTCTACTCATAAAGCATGGAGAACAAACCACAAAGCTTCATTGAAAATAAGAGAATTCACTATATGACATGTTTAAATTGATACAACAAATAAATATACAATCACTTATCTTCCTCTCCTTTACAAAAACTTGAAGATGCTTCACCAAATGTTTTCCTTTTTACTGCTCCTGAAGTCTTTCCCTACCCTCAACTCAAGAAGAAGATGGAGGAACAAGACTCTACATCACACACACAGCCTTCTCCTGACTTTAACACTCAATTCTCTTAAAAATACTTAACGCCACCCTAACTTTACATCCTCCTTTCATAAGTTCTGATCTTCCTTTTATAGAATCCTCCCCAGTAGCATAAAAGTCCCTTTCAGATATTTGGACAACTCCCAGGATAAGTGATCGAACTGCATAAAACTGTCCTAGGCCGTTGTTGGCTCCTAGGTGATAGTCTCTCTGTTTGCAGAACAAGGTTGGGCACCTAGAACCAATATCGTGGTGCCTAGGTGATCAGTAGTTGGTTCCTAGGCACCAACCTCTCGGGTTGCTAGGCTGAGACTGGCTCCTAAGTGCCTTGGGATCTGGTGCTTAGGCGCCAGTCTCCTGTAAACTCTTTTTCTCCAAGTCTTGTCTACTTTCCTCCACATCAAACACATGTACCTACAAGAAAAACATTAAAATACTTTTCTTTAAAGTGCAATTTCATCTATAAAAATGTGTAAAACATAAATGAGTTTAAGTGTTCTTTTCTACACATCGGGTTAGCAGTTTTATTGTGCTTTTTTCGAGATGTTTTCCATCTAATTTTTGAGCTTTCATGGTTTTATATTATTGTTGAATTTTGGATTCCATTTATTTATAGTATGACCAATTAAAATGTTTATATCCTTCATGATCTATGACTTCTACCCGTTGTGCAATGGAACAAATATGTTAAGCACAAATCCTGATAGAATAAGCATATTCTGCCTAGATTTTACAACTTTGATAGGGGATTGAAGGACCCATGAGAAACGCCATTTGGTTAAATAAAGCATAACTTCATGGGTTTCTATTTTTTCTTTTGACCTGCGCATAGGCAAACGAAGAAATTTATTCCAGGTATCTCGTTTCTAGAGTTTATAAATACAATTACATGCTATATACCATGCAAACCCATTTCCTTGCACTTCATGTTTTTCATTTTAATTTTTCATATGTACTTTTAAATTCTTTTGATACACTTAAAATATATAGTATTTTTATCCACATTTTTATGCTTATTTTTTATGTATTGCAGTTTAATGTAAGGTATTTTGTGAGTTTTTTTTACAGGTATGATTAAATGGATAATTTTGATGAAAAGAAGGAAAAAGGATTAAATTTGGAACAAAAATGAAGAAAATTGAAGAAGTGATCTGTGGCAGCTAAGCGTCAGAAGCAGCACTTACGCGCCAAGGTCCCGCGGCTATGCACCATAGTTTGAAGCTTACGCACCAGCAGGCTCGCGATTAAGTGTCGGTACCACGCACTTACGCACGACAGTTAAAAAAGATGAGTTATTTTAATTTAAGCACCATTTTGAAGAGTTTTTCGAAGCACCTCCTGGTGAGAACGTGGGTAACTACCTATTTGTGCCAAATTCAATTTAAATTGCTCTTGAATGGATGCATCTCTTGGAAGATACGTTGAATCGAGACATAATTTGAAAAGATACGTTGAATCTTTCCTGCCTAACCTGTTTTCAAGATTTTTAGAGCAGTAAATTAACCTATGTTCTTTATAACCTCTCTATTAAGGGTAAATAATATTATTGCTCCTATTTGGCACAACTCTTTTTTAGATATTTCTACAATAAATATTTTCCATAACTTGTTACTGATTCCTAAAAAGGAAAAAGATATTTTCATTTGCATAAGTTTTCATCTTACAAAGTTTAATTAAAGTAGTTGCTTACTTTCATTTCAAATTATAAAATTAATAAAAAGAATCGAATTATATTTTCTAAAATATTATCTTTAGTTTGAGTAAGTTCTTTTCTAAAAGTAAAAAGTTGATTTTCCATTTCTAATTAGAAGGAATTTTTCTTTATTAATTACTTTCCCTGTGGGTTCGATATCTTAGGGCATAATCAAAAAGTCCTATATTACTTGATAAACGATACATATACTTGCGTAGTATCAACATTATAAAATCATTAAAAAGGAGTATTAATATATATATATATATATATCGTAAGCATAAATATCGACCGATCAAGTTTTTGGCGTCGTTGCAGGGAAAAGAAATTTAATAGATAAAATAATTTTAAGAATAATTTTGCTTTTTATTTTTTAAAAAGTCTTATTTAAACTTGTTAAATTTATTTTAGGAAGTTGTTTTTATTTTATTGTATCCGATCAGATTCTGAAGAATTTATGCCTTACGATTCTAAATTAGAAAGAACTATAAGAAAAATCAGAAAATTTTAAAATACAGAAAAAGAAAAAAAATATTCAGGAAATGACAAATCAAGATAATCAAAATGCTGAAATCCATCAAGAAAACAGACCTTTAAGAGATTATGCTAACCCTATAGTAGAATTTCATGGAAGTATTCAAAATCCTGTTGTAGTTGCTAATTCATTTGAACTTAAACCTGCTATTATCCAAATGGTATCTGATAACAGTTTGGGGGAGCACCAACTGAAGATCCAAATTTACATCTTGCGAATTTTTTAGAATTGTGTGCTACTTCTAAATATGATGGTGTTTCAGATGATGCTATTAGATTTTGAATTTTTCCTTTTTCATTAAGGGAAAAAGCTAAGATGTGGTTAAATTCCTTAGCACCTGGATCTTTCAAAACTTGGGGTGACTTAGCAAAAAAATATCTTGCTAAATACTTTCCACCATCAAAGACTACTAAGCTTAGAAATGATATTACATCTTTTTGTCAATTTGAAAGGGAATCAATTTATGTAGCATGAGAACGTTTTAAAGATCTTCTAAGAAAGTGTACACATCATTTGATACGAGACTGGTTATTAATTCAAAATTTTTATAATGGATTACTTGCATTTCTTAGATCTATTATCGATGTGCTACTGGTAATTCATTGATGTTTAAACAGTTTAATGATGCTTATGATTTAATTGAAGAAATAGATACAAATAAATTTTAATGGCCTTTTGAGAGGGTAAATCCTAAAAAGGTAGCCAGTATTCATGATTCTGATGCTTTTGCAATGTTAGCAAATCAAGTTGTTGTAATTTCAAGGAAGATAGACCAATTTGGAATGAATTTTTCTCAACCAATTTCAATGATTGAAGAAAATTCATTAGGACAAATGGTAGATTCTCAATCATCATTAGAAACTTTGAATGATATAAACAAGCCTAATAACCCATATTCCATTTTTTATAACCCAGGTTGGAAGAACCATCCAAACTTTAACTGGAATACCAATAATCAAGGTAGCAGTTCTAAAAAATGGAGGAACACACAAGTAAATCCATTGGGGAATTGGAGCAATCAAGGGAATAGTAATTATATGCGTATTTATCTTCTAGGTTTTAACAGTTTTTCATAATTTAAGGAGAAGAAGTTGTCTATAGAAGAAATGGTACTATAGATGGGAAATCAATTGCAAAGTCAATGAGCTACAATTAAAAATTTTGAGAATCAATTGAGACAGATAGCCAATTCATTAAGTAATAGATTCCAAAGAACTCTTCCTAGTAATACTGAGATAAATCCAAGAGACAAAAATGAAGAGCAAGTAAAAACTATTCAATTAAGAAGTGGAAGAGAGTTGGAAGGTAGAGTTCAAAAAGAGATTAAAGTAGAGAAAGAAGTGATTGAAGAACCAAAAGAGGATGCTTAGAAAGGTTTGAAAAGATTTATTTCTCTGCATAACATTGATTTAGAAAAACCTCCACCACCATTTCCTCAGAAACTTCAAAAACAAAAGTTGGATAAGAAATTTTCAAAGTTCTTGGAGATTTTTAAGAAACTTACAATTAATATTCCATTTGCTGAAGCCTTAGAACAAATGACAAGCTATGTGAAGTTTATGAAGGATATTCTAAACAGAAAAAGAAGTTTGAAGACATTGAGACTGTTCCACTTAGTGAAGAATACATTATAAAAATTCAGAAGAAGCTTCCTGAAAAGCTTAAAGATCCTGGTAGCTTAACAATTCCATGTGCAATCATAGATAGATTTTATGGAAAAGCCTTATGTGATTTAGGTTCAAGCATTAACCTTATGCCATTATCAATAATTTAAAGACTGGGATTAGGAGAAATAACTCCTATTACTATAACTCTACAGTTAGCAGATCATTCGATCACATATCCTAAAGTAGTTATAGAAGATGTTTTAGTAAAGGTGGATCAATATATCTTTCATTTTGATTTCATTGTGCTTGATATGGAAGAAGATAAGGAGATACATATTATTTTGGGGAGACTTTTCCTAGCTACATGAAGAGCAATGATAGATGTGCAAAAAGGGGAATTAACTATGCGTGTTAATTATCAAACTGTGATATTGAATATTTCAAAATCAAGGAAATATCCTGCCAGAAGTAAAGATGATGAATGTTTCATGATGAATGTTATAAAATATTTGAGTGAATGTCATTTCAAAACAAATTATGAAGAAAAATTTGAAAGTAAACAGTTGGAACACGAGCAAAAAAGAGGAAACACAATATTCTAACAATCTTATTGAGGAAGATTTAAATTATGTTTAAGAATGTTTTGAAGTTTTGGACATTTTTGACCTCATTTTTGGTGAGGTCTTTTCTCTCCTTAGTGCTTCTTAGGATCTAGCCATAAGGTTTCTCATTGACTATCCTAGAGGACTAGAATTGAGACCCACCCTTTAGCAATTCAGCTACTTCTTGACTCCTCTTGGGATCCCACTTGGATGGTTGCAAACCTCTAAATCACCTTGGAAGGTTAAAATCACCATATGGGAAATCAATAGTGAGTTCCTATATGATTTTTTGGATTTAGGGTGACCCTGGGTGCCCTGAGCTTCTCTTGCACACACACACACTCCTAAGCCATTTTACCCTTTAACCCTAAACTTTGAACTTTGCCCCTTTCACCCTTTAAGAAACTCACATAATTGAACTGAAGCCACTGATCTTTGATTAAGATGGCTAAGGTCAATATGTGAAGAATCATAAAGTGGTTACCATTTGGCTAAGCTTGGTCCCAAAGTGGTTAGACTTGGTTGAGATACATAAGCCTACCCCTATAGCCATGAGCCTACCCCAAAACTCTCCAAAAACTTCCAAAAATTACTCAAAATTCCCAAAATTCCTAAAAATCATTTCAAAACAACCCCTACCTTTTAAATTCACTAAAATACCCCAATACCCTCCAAATAACCTCTTGATACCCTAAAATACCCTTTTGGCCCAAAATTCCAAAAATTCCAAAAATTCCCAGAAAATTCCAAAAAATCCCAAATATTCCTAATTTCATTTTGTTCAACTACACCGTGGCCTTATTTTTTCAATTTAGCCCACTTTTACCAAAATTCCTAATTTGACCCAATCCTAACTCAAATGGACCCAATGTCAAGCCAAACTAGCCCAATTGATCCCAATTTTGATCAAATTCAATCCTAAACTTCAATTCAATATTACTAATACCAATTTCAACCAAAAACAAGCCCAATTTGGTTCACAATTGAATTCAATACCCAAGATCCCAACTTTTGCCCTAAATTACCCATAAACCCAAACATACCCAAATCCAATCCAATTCAACTCCAAATTCCTTCAAAATTGTTCCAAAACTTGCCTAACACATCTCTATACCAAAACCAACATTCATTTGATCAATATTTTGGCCTAAAACCCTTTTTTAAATTAACTTGGGCCAAAAAGCCCAATTTTGGCCCATAAGCCCAAACCCTCTTCAAATTGAATCCTATGGCCCATGGAAAATTTCCAAACCTATTTTCAATCAAATTTCAACATATCCAAACCCAATTTCAATCAATTCCAATTCAATTTGGTCATTCCATAATTAATTTCAAAATTCCAAATCTTCACATGCATATGAAAGGCCCATCCCCCATATGCATATTTAAAGCCCATGAAATCAAATTTTAAAAGCCCAAAATTGAGCCCACATGTCATAATTTCCTATTAATATCATCCCATGGCATTTTAATCATCACACCATGGCATTACATGAAGCATTCCATATATGTACATGACTCTTTACCTAAATTAAGTATTATGGCATTATTTCCAAAATTCATAAAAAACCATTAATTCCTTTTGCATGAAACCATCTCATGGCCTCATACATAGCATGGCATGATCCATGGACTCTTCCATGACATGCCAAAGTCAATATTTGCCAAATTTGGCAAGGGGAAGTGACCTCTCCTTCACCCCTTTCACTTCCATTTTCCCTTCTTCCAAACCATCAAATCCAACTCCCAAACTCCCAAACCAGCCACCAAACCTCACCCAAACCTCCTTAAGGACCTTGAGATCAGCTCAAACCACTTTAGACAAAGACTTAGCCAAGGGACCAAGGGGCTAACCCAAGTTTAGCCCATTTAACCCAAACTCTAAATATCCACTAAATCTCCACCCTAAAGCCATCAAATACTCAAATTGATTCCACCACTCAACCTCTCTGGCATCACTTGACTTTTGCCTGACCTGACCTTGGTTGGCCAGCCATCCCAGTCGCCGGAAAACACCAGGCTGAGAGTCTTAGGTGGATTAAAAAATTCAAAATCAATTTGCTGAGCTATCCCATTCCAATTGGACTCCATGGATCTTCTTCTTCTCCCCTAGGCAGCTGATCCCAGGCCTTAATTGCCCCTGGAAAGCTCTCCAGCCCTGTCTATTTAAACACCACACCTCTCGGCCATGAAGAAGACTGAACCTAACCTTAGGGAAACTCTGCCAAAATCACTCCAAAACTCCTCCTAGCCAAGAGAAGCTCATCCCAACTGTTCTCCTGCCCTGAATTCCCCCAGCTGAGCCCAATTTCTCAGCTAAAAATCAGGCCAGAAACAGGACACTCCCTAATTCTTCACCAAATCCAAATTAACTCCTCTCACACCTTCACCAGAGGTAGAGAAGGAGTTCCCCGATGAAAGCCCCCTCTCCAGGGCCACCCGGTTGTTCCAGCCTCCAAGCTTTGTGATCGGGCCTGGTGGAAATCAAGTATAGGCATTTCACCACAGCTCCAGGCTTCATCCCTAGCCTCCTTGGACTCCAACGAACGTGCCGAGCATCTTTGATTGAGGCTTCACCTCTCAGAGCCAAGGTATGGACTCTTCCTTCCTCCCGAGCTTCTGTGAATTCTCCATTTAGTTTGGCTTAATTTCATGGCATGTTAACCATATGGATGTGTTCGTCTTCTCAAGACGAATCCATAGAGCATAAGAAATCGAAAATCCATTGAGAATTGAGGGAGATATTAGGGTTAGAAGGTCGACGGTCACGGGTGCACACCAGTCGGAGATGATGATCGGCTGCCGTCAGATTGCCCGTGTATCGAACGAATGGCTCAGATGGTGTCGGACAAGGAGATGGAACGTGAACCGCAGACCGTGTGGCAGCTGAGTCCGATGGCAGAGCTGAACCAGAAGACGACGCGTGGAATTTGATCCGCCGTAGGTTGACGCGGCGCCGACGTGGATAAGTAGGAAAATAGGATTTTCTAATTTAATTAAATAACTAGAACTTAAAAAATTCATATCTTTGCATAGAAAAATCACAAAAATAAAAGAAAAATACCCTCTTCATCAGTGAACAGAGGAGAATAATGTGAAAAAAGAATTGAGTTAATTTGATGAGTTTTTATTTTTAATTAATTATTTACTCATTTTGGTATTTCAATTCTCCATTTGCATAAACATTTCACCATGGCATGAGACCAAAGGGCATTTGAAGCCTCTGACTTGGGGAACATTCCCTGACTTATGACAAGTTATGTATTTTTTAAGTTCATGACACTATTTTTGATATTTTAATTCCAAAAATTAGCATGTTGCTTAGAAAATTCTAAGAAAATTTGGTGAAGTTCCTTAGGACTAGAGGACCCTAGGATAGTTATGATTTGAGTTAATTCATTAAGGATAATCCTAATTGGACTAATCACTCTAAATTGAACTTTAACTAATTAGAGTTAATCACACATTAAAATGACTTGAAAATAATTCTATACCGATCTTTAGGATCAGGGGAACCTCACATAAAAATTTGAAGTCAATTGGAAATGTTTAACCCTATTAAATGGATCAATTAAGCCACATAATCAAAATTAAAATTTAAAAATTCATAACTCCAAAATACATTTCAAAAATTCACCAAATTGATTTTGGGACTTCTCTAATATCGGAGGAGTCTAAAAAAAATAAAATTGGAATTTTCTAAAAATTTTCATTTTTAAGCATATTTTAATATTTTAATAATTAAAAAATAATAAAAAATCACAAAAATAATAAAAATCATAAAAATGTCATATTTGGTCCCCTAATCACTTAGGAACCAATCAAATATTTTTCCTAAGTCTCTAGATTAAGATATTTAATTTCAAAGCCTTAAAACAATTTTTGAATTAAAAAAATGTATTTTCTAGTCTTCCCATTAAATTAATTCTAATAAATCAAAGAAAAATCATAAAAATATAAAATTTATTTCTCTGACTTTCTTTAGGTTAGAGAGATTTTTTTGAAAAAAATATAAAATCCATTTTTCAACTTTTATTTTATTTTATAATTAATTAACACTCCAAAACTTAAAATAATTATAATAAATAAAATATAACTAAAAAAATCACCAAAATTGGTCCAAGTGGTCCTATGGTCATTAGGAACATCCCATAATTTTCTTAAGGAGAGAAACTTTACCTTGGTCATGTTGGTGAATTTTCTTTGAAAACCCCTATTTTCCATTAAAAATAATTATATAAATAAATTAAATTCAGAAAAATCACATTTTCTCCTCTAATGTCTTAATTGAATGTGAGTGAAATGGCATAAAAATTTTAAGTTCATTTAAGCTTAATTTAATGAGTTATAAAATAAATAAGCTTAAAGGGGCTAAAGGTAATTAAAAGATTTTAACCCCTAAATAAAACTTTAGGTTTAATCAAAATGGGGGTAAAATATTTGATTTTAATTTTCTCTTAGATGATTGAAACTTTGGGAAATCAAAGGGTAGGAACCCATTAATCACTTTAATAAACCAAAAATGAAACTTTAATTAATTAAATAATTTAAATTTAGGAAGATTAATTAAAATTGGATTATTAAAATGGGGATATAATTTAAGAGGACACTAATTCTTTAATTTAAAAATCCCTAAATAAATCACTTAATAATATTTAACCCTTAAACTTAAGTGGATAAGTGGAATTAATAATTAAATGATTAAAAGTAAATAATTCTTAATTTAATTAAAACCTACATCATTAAATAATTAAATAATTGATTAAAGCCTAAAATGTTAAATAATTAAAAAGTAAATTAAAATATTTGAAACTAATTTAAATTCATTTCAAAACAAAATTAAATCAAATTTGCAAATTTTAAATAATTTTAAGACAACTTACCTTAAAACATAATGTAAAAATTAAATTAATTAATATAATTAATCTAAATTAAATCATCAAAATTTAATAAATAATTTGAACACCTCTTTTGACCTAAGTTAATCTAAAAAATTGAATTAACATAAAATATTGATATCATTTATAAAAGGTTTAACTTAAATGAATCAAACACCGTTCCAAACTTAAAATCATTGATTAGAATTTCATAATTAAATCACATTAAAGTAAATCATCAACATTAACTCCAAATCATTAAAATCTTTAACAAATTAACTTGCCCCTGAAAGCGTTAAATTATTATAACTATTAAATGAAGCGTTAAGTGAAATGTCACTTCACTCATAGGATAATCAAACATCCTAGTTCACTGAGCAAGGGAACAAAACTTAACTAAACCCTTGGATGATTAATTCACCTGCGTAATTAAATTCACTTGGACTCAAAACTGTCCCAGAGGTATTGAAAAGGTTTTTAGGATTTGTTCTAAGCACTTCCTCAATAAGATGGGTAGTTTTAAAGAACAATTGAACTTAATTGTTCTTTGGTGAAGAAAATCATCCTTAACCAAAATCAAGAACCTAGACGTCATAGGAATGACTAGCTATGGATTAGGATTCCGTAGACAACCAAAACCTTTCCTTTAGTCTTTACCTAGGTACTTGTTGAAATATTTAAATGCTTTAATATGTGTTTTAAAGTGAAGCTTGGAATGACGGGAAGACCCTCCAGGTACGCTTTTATGTTATTGCAATTTACTTTATTGCATTTTCTTTACCTAAACTGCGCTTTACTTTTCTTGCATGTTAAACAAGACTGTTGCTTGAAAAAACCAAAACCTTTAGGATAGTCCTGAACTGAAACCAATACTAAATTAAAAGTCACTACAAGATAAAATCCACCGCCACAACATTCAAAATATAAAACAACTCAAAATTTAATCACAAACAAAACAACAAAACTACAACTTTAACTAAATTAAAACGTCTTGTTGGATGATCGGGAATACCTCGGATGATGTAATCTACGTGTTGCTAACGGGATTTCCCACGGTCTAAATGAAAGTGTGGAACTCATTCAGTTGAGTTTAGCAAATTCATCTGGACTAAGTGAATCCGATAAAAATAACGATGCCGGAAGGATGGAACCGTGGGATCTTAACCGGTGTTGTTATAATCAAATTTAAGATTTCCTTAATAAAACATTAAAGACATTTGGATTTTAAGATTTCTCTGAACCAAAACACTTCTCTCATCCTTTGATTTATGACTTCTAAAACTAAACCTCTGCAACAACAAGGAACTTGGAGCATAGTAGGCAGTACTGTCATCGTCATCAGCAAAACTCGGGTCTACATCAGCAAAACCTTTCTTAGTGTTAAATAACCAAGCCATAGGATTTTGAGGTAGTTTTTCTAGTGCAACATAAATCCTCAACTTTTCGTTAGGCATTTGCATGATCATGTTATGTAAATTAAGCCCTAACCGGTCTTAGGACTCCGAGGTAGTTGTTCGGTACGACATGAACCCTCACATCTTTGAGGTTACTTGTGTGATTATATCATACAAGCACAAGTCCTAATTAAATAAAATTGGCAGGATTGCAACATTAAATAAACTCCCAAATTGAAGCCAAACAATAGGATAGTTTGGAAAGTTGCCAAGATTCTTCTTGGATCCTCAGCTTCTCCTACTTCTCTTCCTTTGGATTCTTGAAATAAACTGTTCCAAATTTGAGCTAACCCCTTTTGAAATTCCAAAATTCAATCCTTTGAAAACCTTAAACTTTGAAATTCTTGAGAGAAAAACCACTGATCATTATCGAGAGTTTTCTTAAATGATTCCCGTCATTTAAGATGTAATTAACTATAGGGGCTTGCCCTTATAGGGAACTTTAAGAACCCAGGTAATATAAACCCTGTTTAATTCCTTTATATTAAGTAGGTGAACTTGTCGGCTTATAAAATTGATTTGCAGGCCATACAGATGTCACAAATCTTCTAGTTTATTTAATCGAGCCCCATCATCAAGCAGTGCGTCTATTCCTAGGAACAGATACACGGTTTGTGATACGGCGCTCGTTTATATAAACTATTTGGGATGTGAGATCGGTTTGATTTCATATCTTAAAAATTTTCAAACTTAAAATTATTTTCAAAATCAAATACTACTTTTCAAATTATATATTTAAATTAAATTTAAAATTCACCGACAATTTCTGTAGGCGACCCCTTTTTAAAATCCAACACATAACCTAAAAATATGCCGACAGACATAATGAAGAAACATGAATCTTTTTATCCATCAATTGAAAAACCTCCTGAACTTGTATTGAAGTTACTTCTTGAACATTTAAAATATACCTTTTTAGGCGATTCCTCACTTTTTCCTGTTATAATTTTCTCGAAATTAACTACAGAAGAAGAAGAGAGTTTGCTGGAAATTCTAAAGAATTATAAGCAAGCCTTTGGATGGACCATTGCTGATATTAATGGAATCAGTCCTTGAATTTGTATGCACAGAATCCTTATGGAAGAAAATTGCAAACTCAAGCTGATCCTCAAAGGAGATTAAATCCTACTATGAAAGAAGTTGTTAAGAAAGAAAGTTTAAAGTGGTTGGAAGCTGAAATCATCTATCCTATTGACCCGACCCACAATTACGTAGATAATTTAAACTTATAAAAGATATGTGAACTTGACCCTAAAATAAGCGGCTAGTATGCAAGATTTAAATAATTTTTAGATAATATTAAACACATCAGGAGTACTACGTAAGTATATGTATTGTTTAAAGTAATATAGGATTTTCTTTTTAAAACCCCATAAATTGATCCCATGGGGAAATTAGTGTGAATTAAAAGAAAACTTTAATTATACCATAAATAAAAAGAAGTGCTAATTCTTAATAACTATACAAGAGAAAAATTAAAACTTATTAAACTTTCAGAATTATGCAAGTAAATAACTAAGCACACAAATAAAGTACTTAATGTAAGATACATTCTCCTTACAAATATTTATGTAATAAGTAGATGAATTCAATTTTTTTAGAACTTATAAATGTTGTATTGTGAAAAATAGGAGCATAAATATTCTTTACTCTTTGGTTCAAGCACAAAGAACATTGGCTAGTCTAAAGGTTGGTGCAGAATGTGTTATTAGTAGTGCTGAGTAGATTCTAGGCTCTCACTTCTAGATTACCCACTGTGCCCTCTCTATAGGACCTACCAGTGACCCATTTTCCTCGCTTTAAACCAAATTGATTGAATTTAGCCTGTCACTCTAAAAACATTCAATTCTATGCCCATCAAATTTTGTCTCCCTATCTATTTGCATTTCCCTTCAGATGATAACAACAGATCTTCTAAAGGGAAATGTGATACTTACAAGTTAAGAAATCTTAGCCCACGGTCAGGTCTATAAGATTTCTCCACAGATTTTAATAATACAATTGGCCAAATTGTAAAGTAAAAGAAGTTTAGGTAAAATATCATTACAATTTTAGGTAAGAAAAAGAAAAAGTTTTTAAACAAAATCCAAATATCTTGATTTACTTACATTATATTTTTAAATTGAAAGAGAAGAAAACTACTCAGAAAGCATTGGATTAACATAATAAAACATATTTATAAACATTAAAACCAAAGCACACAACTAGTGTTAAGTTAAAAATACTTATCTGGAATGTTCACCAAAGCAATCCTCTAAAGTTCTCTGACTTCTCTGACTCTTTCACACTCTTTACAGAAACTTTAAACTTCAGGGAACCACAAGCACTCACTAAACTCTTACAAACTTGAACTTTAAGTGAAAGAAACTAAGTATTAATTAAGAATGACTCTAAAATGACTCTCCTACATTGTAGAATTAATTCCTATTTATAGAGCTTCAAAGATAACCAAGGGTTGCTTCAGACAACTCTTCAAAATTCGGCCACATTCAATGAAACTTCTAGAAAGCAACTGTCGCACTTAGGTCCCAGCTCAAATGCTTCAATTACCCGCCTTTTTGCTCCAAGGGACACATCTATTCATTAAAATGTGTACAGTTTCATTGTATAACTCATTTAAAAAGTACTCTATCATCTGGGGCCTTATAGAATTCTTTGGAACCGCCAAAATTCAAAAATTAATTACTCAAACCGTCTTTGGCGCCTAGGCACCAGACTGAGTTTCTTCAATTTTCTTCATAAAGCCCCAATTTTGCTCCATTTTGCTTCTTTTTAAACTTAAACTTATCTTCTTATACCTACAACAAAAAACATAAAAATACCTTTCATTAAAGCATAATATCCTTAAAAATATGAGAATAATTTATCCATAAAAATGGTTAATTTTAAGGTAGATCAATTCCCCCAAACTTAAACGTTACTTGTCCTCAAGTGACACTAATCTTAAAAAAAATAAACAAAATATGTGAATGAGTTTCTTTAAGAGATTTCAAAATTTTGTTCTAGAAATGTAGTAGTCTAATTTAGAAAAAATTCTAGTAATTGAGAACAATTTAAAGTTTAGAAAATTTTTAAGTAAAGGTGAATGGAAAATATGAGATCCTACTTTTTTCATAAATAGTTGTAGATTTTTCAATATATAGGGTTTAGGCATATTTATTTTCTTTACTTAAAAATCCTTACTAAAAATAATATTTCTAACTATATTATATTTATATGCTTCAAGGTTTTCTCAAGTCTTATACCTTTAGAAAGATCAGGTGTGAAACCAATTTTTGATTGTGCCCTTAAATCCTTAAGCTTCTACTTCCTTTTTCACATACTTATTTTTAAATTTTCTTTCTTTTTATTTTATTTTATCTTAACATAAGGCAAGAATTACTATATCTGGATAGGCCTTTAATGATTTTGAATTCTACCCTTCCCTTTCCTAAAGCATATGGTAAATATATATCTTTAACTTGGAAATATAATAAAAGTTTTAAAAATTATTTTCAATAAAAGAAAATTACATAATATAAATAAAAGTCTAGTTCTTCTATTTTTTTCCAATAACACAACTATTCTTACTAAAGATAATCACAAAATATTTATCATTTCATCACTAAGAAATTTTTATATTTAAATTTTTCATCATTACTAAAAATTTAACTAAATTTTCTTACACATTTCTATATTCAAAATTTTATTCTCCTAATGTAACTTTATTCATTTGATTATTGTTTAAATCAAATTTATTTTAGCACATTTGAGAACACATAAAACTTAAATTTTTAAAAATTGGTTTTAATTCTCCCCCCAAACTTAATTTTTAAGTCGTATTGTAATATAAAGTTTCTAATAAGCTTAAAGAAGGAAAAAAATTAAAAGTATTTTAAGCAGAAGAATAATTGCAAGTATAGAAAGTATTACAACAAAGTAACAGTCTGAATTGTATTTAAAAACTGACACTCTTTTCTAGCACTGAAACAATACTAAATAAACACCAGAGTAAACAGTCACAGTGATAAATAATATAAATTCTCAAACATCCCTACATAGTCATCATAGTCTAAACATAGAAAATAAAAGATACAGGAAATAAAAACAACAACATATAAGGATAATTACTACATCATAGTAAGAAGTCTAGTCATCAGCCTCAGTCTCCTCTTCATCATCATCATCATCATCATCAAATTGAATATCCACATCCATAGATTTTGGGTCTGAATATGGTGAAAATCTTGGGCAAGTAGGGAAATTCACAATCTAATCTCCCTTAAGAAACTTCACCATTGCTTCATCATAATCAGCATCATAATCGCTTTTCCTATGAACATAATTCGTCATATGATCAAAGTTCTTATCCATATCATCCATACGACACTGCATCAGAAACATTTCACTTTGATGCTCTTGATATCTTTAACTCAAAACTTCCCATAATCCAGGTGGAGGCTTAGTAGCAGTGAATGTAGATGGTCTAGAAGTAGAAGGAATTGAAGTAGAAGGTACACTAGGAACTCTACCTCTAGATCATCCAAAAAAATTAATATTAGCCTTCCCAATAGGTTTTAAAGGCTTCAACTACTTTTCAGAATGATCATATTTCACACCAGATTGCTTGCACAATAAGAAAATAAGAGATAGAAAGCCTAGCCAAGAAATACTACTAGCTCTGGCAGAAGAACTAATAGTATCAAAAATAATTGTCCCAACATCAATTGGATTCATCTCTTGTATACAATAATTCAGAACAGCTCATTCTTTTGTAACCTCATTTAAATGGTTCGAGAGAATGAGACGAGCAAAAATGAAATAATGCCAAGCTTTGGAAGTAGCATTGAGTGAGGCAGAAAAAAATTTACCTTCTTAGCATTTATGACCTTCCACGCTCCAAATCCATCAGTCAAATAATGGATATTGCTATCAAGCTCAGCCTCAAATGGAGTATATTCTAACTAGAAACAGTCAATAACATTAGGCAGACCGTATAGTATGTTAATCCTCTCCGGAGTGAACTCAACGTCCTTAGCTCGAACAAATAATTCATTATCAACTATCGCAGTAACATTCGCATAGAATTTACGAATGACAGTAATAACTGCAACAACAGTAAAATAGCAGAATTCTCCCAGTTGCATGCTACAATAACATTCTCAATTGCTCTACCAGAGTGATAAAAACCTCTCTTTGCAATAAACTTTGTGGTGGAGGTAAACTCATTATAACGCATATGTGTGTTAAGGCTAAAAAATTTGGATCTATCAAAATCTTCTCTCTCCTTTCATCTCTTAGTTTTAGGAGCCATTTAAAAAAATCAAGAGAAATTCTAATTAAATTCTAAAATTAAAATTATAGATTTCTTCCAAGATTTTTGAAGTTAAATGCATCTTAAATCCATGGATTTTTCACTAAGAAATCAAAATTTTATGAAATTTTTGGCTCTTTTCCAAAGTTTGAGAAATCCATGGTAGATTTACAAAACAACTAAGCTAAAGAAAAGATCTAACTCAAGATGATGAGATCTGGTGTTTTCAAGCCTTGAAACTTCACAAATCAAGCTCTAGAAGAAACCTAGGACTGGTTTTCGCTAAAAAGAGAATGAAGAAGGAGCTTAGGCATCAAAAATGGCTTCGGCCGGTTTAAATTGCGAATTTAGCCGGTTCAGGTGAACCGGCGTTTAAGCGCTAGACTTGCAAAATTTTTCATTCTTCCAAGTTCTCATTTTTTTAAATATCCTAAGCAAGTCTAACACCTATAAGTCCAATATTTCTTAGCAAACTCAATTAATTCCTCTAATTTTATCAACGAAAAGGAATTCCAATGCTAGATCAAATTTTAACATTCTAACACAAGATTTACACAAATCACTTGAATTTCATTCCAGGTATTCAATATTGAGTTCAACAACCACAAAAAATACAAACACACACATCGACATAAGATTTAACGTACAAACAAGATTCACAAGTACACAATTATCATATATATCAAAATTCAAATAGATAACACATATAATCACACCATTAGATAACACCCTTCATCTTTTCAATACTTCTCTAATTGTGATCAGAACCTTCATTCTCCCCATCACAAGGTAGATTGCTGCGAACAAAGGAGTGAAAGAAAGGGACACGAGGAAATTCCATGGTTGTTTTCTCATCAATCCAATTGTTCTTGGCATACATTGTTACCTGATAATCTTCAAAAGCAGCCATATGATCATATTGATGCTTCATTTGCCATTCCATATGCTCGTATTGATGGAACATCTCATGCATCCTATTGCTTAGAAGTAGCAACTCCTCTTCAATCTTCTCAAAATGTTGTTCATCCTCTCCAAACTCATTGTTAAATATTCATTGAAATAAGTTTATGAATCCTTGTGCACAAACTTATCTTTTCTCTCCAAACTATGATTTCTATTCTCCATGGAATCTAATAATTCTTAGTCTCTCTCTAGAATTCAGCTTTTCTGGTTAATAAATGGAGGGGATACTCATTGGGGACGAAGATAGGTCATTTTATAAATAAAGAATTGGTCAAAACTGTAAATTAGCGGTTTTTAGCACGTCTAGTAACTGTGGCGCTTAGGCGCCAATTCTGGAACCTAGGCACCAGTATAACAGGTGTCTGGAGCGTAGGCGCCAGTATCCAAAAAAATATTGTTTCGTCTCACGTCAAATTTTTAAAGGTTTCAAGCATATTTAAATCTTCATAAGGGGTTAAATAATTGGTATAAATCAAAATATTGATCACATCCTAAAACAATCAACTTAAAATCAAATCAAGTGAACAGAAATATGGATTGCCTCTCATAAAATGCTTAGTTTAACGTCGTCAGCCTGACATATTCATAAGTTTTACTCAGACTGAATCAGTTCGATTGATTCTTTATAATACGACACATTTTCTCCAATATATGGTTTCAATCTTTGCCCATTTACTTTAAATAAATTATCAGTCTTTGGATCTCTTATATCCACTGCTCCATAAGGATAAACTTTTCCACAATATAAGGCCCTATCCATTTGGACTTTAATTTTCCAAAAAATAATTTCAATCAGGTATTGTATAATAAAACTTCTTGTTTAGGTTCAAAATTCTTTTTTAAAATCTTCTTATCATGTAAATTCTTCAGCTTTTCATTATAAATTCTAGATTCTCATAAGACTCATTTCTTATTCCATCAAGCTCATTTAATTGTAACAATGTCTTTTCTACAACATCTTTCAAATTATAATTAAATTTTTTTATTGGCCATTAAGCTTTATATTCTAATTCAACAGGTAGATGACATGGTTTTCTATATATGAGCCTATATGGTGACATTCCTATAAGAGTTTTATAAGCAGCCCTATAAGCCCATAATGTCGAATCAAGTTTGTAAACCCAATCAGATCTTTTAGGATTTACAGTTTTCTCTAAAATTTTTTTAATTTCTCAATTTGAGACTTCTGCCATTCCACTAATTTGAGAGTGATAAGCTGTAGCAATTTTATGCTTAATTCTATATTTTCTAAATAATTTTTGAATCATAAAATTCTTAAATTGGCTTCCCCCATCAGTAATAATAAATCTTTGTATTCCAAATTTAGTAAAAATCTTTTTGATTAAAAATTTTGAAACACCTTTAGCATCACAATGAGATAAAGCTACAGCTTCAATCCATTTAGAAATATAATCAACAGCTAGTAATATATACATTTTTCCAGAAGATGGTACAAATGGTCCCATAAAATCCAAACCAAATAAATAAAAAATTTCAACTTTTAAGGTGAAATTCAGAGGCATTTCATCTCTTGTAGAAATATTTTCTATTCTCTGACATTGATCATAGAATTTAACATATTTGTTAACATCTTTAAATAATGTTGGCCAATAGAATCCATATTGTAAAATTTTAAATGTAGTTTTATCAATACCAAAATGTCCTCCAAATTCTGATTTATGGCATTTGTGAATAATTTCATTAGTTTCATTATTAGGTACACATCTTTGAGTAACAAAATCATTACATTGTTTAAATAAATAAGGATCATCCTATAAATAAAAGCTTGAATTATGTATGAATTTCTTTTTCTGATGGCTAGTTAATCCATATGGTAAAATATTACTAGCTAATAGTTAACCATATCAACATACCATGGAACTTGCCACCCAGAAATAACATAAAGTTGTTTGTCAGGAAAATAATCATTTATGTCTTCTTCAAAATTTTTATAATTTTTAATTTTAAACAAATGGCCAGTAATTTGATTATCAGTACATTTTCTATCCACTATTTGAAAATTGAATTCTTGTAAGAGAAGAACCCATCTAATTAACCTCGGTTTAGTATCCTTTTTTTACATTAAGTACTTAATAGCGGAATGATCAGTATGGACTATACATTTTGCTCCAAGTAAATATGGTCTAAATTTATTAAAATCATAACTATTGCCAATAGCTCTTTTTCAGTAGTAGTAAAATTAATTTGAGCTTCATTAAGGGTTCTACTGGCATAGTATATAACTTTAAAAGTTTTATCATATTTTTGACCTAAAACAACTCTAATAGCATAGTCACTAGCATCATCCATCAATTCAAATGATTTTTCCCAATTAGGTGAAACAATAACATGTGATGTAATTAATCTTTCTTTTAATAGCTCAAAAGCTTTTAAACAATTTTCATTAAAATCAAATTTAATGTCTTTTTCCAAAAGATGGCATAATGGTTTTGTAATTTTAGAAAAATCCTTAATATATCTCCTATAAAATCCAGCACGTCCAAGAAAAATTTTCACAGCCATACCTAAAGTAGGAGGTTGTAATCAAGCAATAATTTGAATTTTTTGCATGATCTACTTCCATATCATTTTTAGAAATTTTATGTCCCAAAACAATTCCTTCTTTAACCATAAATTGACATTTTTCCCAGTTCAGAACCAAATTTGTTTCTTCACAACGTTTTAATTCTTTAGTTACATGATCTAAACAAGAATCAAAAGAGGTTCCAAACAGAGGAAAATCATCCATAAAATTTTAATTCCTTTCTCAATTAAGTCACATAAAATAGACATAATACATCTTTGGAAAGTTGTAGGTGCATTACATAATCCAAAAGGCATTTTTCTGAAAGCAAAGTTCCATACGGACTAGTAAATGTAGTCTTTTCTTGATCTTCTGGAGTTATCAGAATTTGATGGTAACCAGAATATCCATCTAGAAAATAAAAATATGAATGTCCAACTAATCTATCCAACATTTGATCCAAGAAAGGTAAAGGGAAATGATCATTCCTAATAGCAGCATTCAATTTTCTATAATTTATACATATTCGCCATCCAGTGACTTTTCTTGTTTGCATTAATTCATTATTTTCGTTAACAGTAACAGTCACTCCCCCTTTCTTTGGAACACAGTGAATCAGACTGACCCAAGAACTATCAGATAAAGAATAAATAATTACAGCATCTAACCATTTTAATATTTCTTTCTTTACTACCTCTTTCATTATTGGATTTAATCTTCTATGAGGTTCAACACTTGGTTTATAATCTTCTTCCATTAGAATTCGATGCATAAAGATCGAAGTACTTATTCCTTTTATATTTGTTATTGTCCAACCAAATGATTTTTTATAATTTTTTAAAGTTTCTAACAACTTATTTGCCTGATCTTTAGTTAATTCAGAGGATACTATTACAGGTAAAGTTGATGAATTCCCTAAGAAAGCATACTTTAAATGAGTAGGTAATACCTTTAACTCAAGTTCAGGAGCCTTTTCAATAGAAGGTATTATAGACTCATTATTTTCAGTAATATGTAAAATTTCCCAATTTTCGTGAATATAATTACAATCTTCAGAATCACTTTCATATGTATCATGTTTTTCTTCATGATCTTTTAATTATTTAACTTTTTCTTTAGAAATAACTTCACAATTTTCTTGATAATGCTTTGCTATTATATAATCAAAATGTCCATCCTATAACACTTTTCGTTAAGAGGATACCTCATGGATTTAAGAACATTAAGTGTTACTTCCTGATCATTAACTCATATGGTTAACTCCCATTATCACACATCAATCATAGCTCGCCCAGTAGCAAGAAAAGGTCTTCCTAAAATAATAGGAATCTCTTTTTCTTCTTCCATATCAAGCATAATAAAGTCTACATGGATGAAAAATTTATCCACTTTAACTAATACATCTTCAATAAAACCTTGAGGATAAGTGATAGATCGATCAGCCAGTTCCAGGGTTACAGTAGTAGGAGAAATCTCTCCTTGGATAAAATCATGAGATTAATACTAGCTCCTAAATCACATAAGGCCTTACCGTAAAATTTTTCTCCAGTAGCACATGGTATATTAAAACTTCCAGGGTCTTTAAGCTTCTGAGTAAGCTTCTTCTGAATTATTGCACTGTACTCTTCACTCAGTGCAACAATTTCAAAAGCTTTGAATTTCTTTTTTTATTCAAGATATCTTTAATGAATTTAGCATAACTAGGCATTTGTTCCAAAGCTTCAACAAATGGGATATTGATTGTAAGCTTTTTGAATATTTCAAAGAATCTTGAAAATTGTTGATCAAGCTTCTGTTGTCTAAGTCTTTGAGGAAAATGAGGTGGTATTCTTTCTACATCATTACTATTTGGAGAAACGGATTTTTCTTCTTTTTCAGAAACAGTTTCTTTAGGTTTCTCTATTTCTTCTAACTCTTTCTCATTTTCAACTTCATTTCAAGTTCCTTCCTTCAATTCCTTTCCACTTCTCAGTTGAACAGCTTTAATTTGTTCTTGCACATTATCTTTAGGATTTATTTCCACATTATTAGGGAGCGTTCCTTGAGGTCTATTACTAATTGTATTAGTAATTTGCCCCATTTGATTCTCAATATTTCTTATCGCAACATTTTGACTTTGTAACTGATTACCCATTTGTCAAATTAATTCTTCTATAGACATCTTCTTTTCCTTAAATTGCTGATTAAAATAGGAGAATAAGGAGGTCGATAGTTTGAATTTCTTTTATTATTCCAATTTCCAGTTAGATTTATCTGGTTATTTCCCCATTGAGGATTTCCATTATTCCAACTAAAATTTGGGTGATTCTTCTAAATTGAATTATAGTAATTAGAATAAGGGTTATTAGTTTTGCTAGCTATGGCTTGTAATGTTTCTAAAGATTGAGAATCATTCATATTTCCTAAATTTCCATTATTCACTTGAGGTGTTTAGAACAAATTCATAGCTTTGTTATCCAATTTCTCAGATATTGCAACTACTTGAGAAGCTAAAATAAAATAAGCATCATTATCATGAATATTAGCCACTCTTTTAGGATTTACTCTTTCAAAAGGCCATTGAAAATTATTAGATGACATTTCTTCAATTAAAGCATAAGCTTCATCAAATGATTTTGCCATTAAAGAACCTCCAGCAGCAGCATCAATTATAGATCTAAGGGAACCTACTAATCCATTATAAAATGTTTGAATGATTAACCAATCTGGTAATGCATGGTGTGGACACTTCTTAAGGAGTTATTTAAATCGTTCCCAAGCATCATAAATTGTTTCTCCCTCATATTGAGTAAACGAAGTTATATCATTTCTATGTTTAGCAGTTTTAGAAGGAAGAAAATATTTAACCAGGAATTTTTGTGTCATTTTTCCCCAAATTTTAATAGATCCTGTAGCTAATGAATTTAACCACATCTTAGCTTCTTCCCTTAAAGAAAAAGGAAAATGTCTAAGTCTAATAGCATCATCTGATACACCGTCATATTTGAAAATAGCACAATGTTCTTCAAAACTTGCAAGATGTAAATTTGGATCCTCTTTTGGTGATCCCCCAAATTGATTATTTTGCAACATTTGTATTATTACAGGTTTAACTTCAAATGAGCTTGCAGCTACAGCAAGAATTTGTATACTTAAATGAATTTCATCTGTTGTAGGGTTAGCATACTCCCTTAAAGGTTTTCATAAATTTTGATGCTCATTATCTTCAATTGCAATTTCAGGATTATTTTGAGGTATGTTCACCATTTCTTAAATATTATGAAGTTCTTTCTCTTTTCTAATTTTTCTTATAGTTCGTTCGAATTGAGAATCATAAGGTACTATCCCTTCAGATCCTGAACTACGCATACAAAAATAAAAAGAGTTACTGAAACTAAAATAACACTATATATATATATATATATATATATATATATATATATATATATATATATATATATATATATATATATAGATAGTTCTTTTTTATTTTTTTTATATTTTTATTTTTTTCTAAAAAAAATTTCTCTTAATTTAAGATTAATCTCCCCGGCAACGGTGCCAAAAACTTGACCCGACTCGCAATTATGCAGATAATTTAAACTTATAAAAGATATGTAAACTTAACACTAAAATATGTGGCTAGTGTGCAAGAATTAAATAATTTTTAGATAATGATAAACACACTAGGGGTACTACGTAAGTATACGTATTGTTTCAACTAATATGATTTTCTTTTTAAAACCCCAGATATCGATCTCATGGGTAAATTAGTGTGAATTAAAAGAAAATTTTAATTATACCGTAAATAAAAAGAAGTGTTAATTCTTAATAACTAAATAAGAGTAAAATTAAAACTTATTAAACTTTTAGAATTATGCAAGTAAATGTCTAAACACACGAATAAAATATTTAATTTAAGATACTTTTTCCTTACAAATGTTTATGTAATAAGTAGATGAATTCAATTTGTTTAGAACTTATAAATGTTATATTATGACAAATAGGAGCATAAATATTTTTTATCCTTTGGTTCAGGCATAAAAAAATTAGCTAATCTAAAGGTTGGTGCAGGATGTGTTATTAGTAGTGCTGAGTAGATTCTAGGCTCTCACTTCTAGATTACCCACTGTATCCTCTCTATAGGACCTACCAGTGACCCGTTTTCCTCACTTTAAATCAAATTGATAGAATTTAGCCTGTCACTCTAAAAACATTCAATTCTATGCCCATTAAATCTTATTTCCCTATCTATTTGCATTTCTCTTCAGATGATAACAATATATCTTCTAAAGGGAAATGTGATACTTACAAGTTAAGAAATCTTAGCCCACGGTCAGGTCTATAAGGTTTCTCCACATATTTTAACAATACAATTGGCCAATTTGTAAAGTAAAAGAAGTTTAGATAAAATATCATCACAATTCTAGGTAAGAAAAAGAAAAAAATTTTTAAACAAAAATCCAAACTTCTTAATTTAATTACATTGTATTGGTAAAGAGAAAGAGAAGAAAACTACTCAAAAAGCATTAGACTAACACTACAAAACATATTTATAAACAATAAAACCAAAACACACAACTTAAGAGTTAAGTTACAAATACTTATATGGAATGTTCACCAAAGCAATCCTGTAAAGTTCTCTGACTTCTCTGACTCTTTCACACTCTTTACAAAAACTTTAAACTTCAGGGAACCACAAGCACTCACTAAATTCTTACCAACTCGAACTTTAAGTGAAAGAAACTAAGTATTAATTAAGAATGACTCTAAAACGACTCTCCTCCACTGTAAAATTACTTTCTATTTATAGAATTTCAAAAATGACCAAGGGTTGCTTCAGACATCTCTTCAAAATTCAGCCACTTTCAACGAATCTTCTAGAAAGTAACTGTCACGCCTAGGCGCCAGCTCCAATGCTTCAATTACCCAGCTTTTTGCTTCAAAGGACACATCTCTTCATTAAAATGTGTCTAGATTCATTGTATAACTCATATAAAACGTGCTCAATCATCTGGGGTCTTCTAGAATACTTTGGAACCACCAAATTTAAAAATTAACTGCTCTAACTTTCTCTGGCGCCTAGGCGACAGACTGAGTTTATTCATTTTTCTTCATAAAGCCCCTTTTTGTTCCATTTTGCTTATTATTGTACTTATACTCATCTTCTTATACCTACAACCAAAAACATAAAAATATCTTTCATTAAAGAATAATATCCTTAAAATATGAGAATAATTTATCCATAAAAATGGTTAATTTTAAGGTAGATCACATATTTCAGATAGTGCATGGTTTAGTCCTATTCACTGTGTTCCTAGGAAATGAGGAGTAACTGTAACTGTTAATGAAAAGAAGGAATTAATACCAACAAGATAAGTTACAGGTTGGTGAATATGCATTGATTATAGAAAATTAAATCTTGCCACCAGGAAAGATCATTTTCCACTTACTTTTCTTGATCAAATATTGGATAGACTAGCTGGGCATAAATACTTTTATTTTCTAGATGGATATACTGGATATCACTAAATACAAATTGCTTACGAGGATCAAGAGAAAACTACATTTACCAGTCCTTATGGTATATTTGCCTTTAGAAGAACGTCCTTTGTTTTATGTAATGCCCCTGCTACATTTCAAAGATGTCTGATGGTAATTTTCTGTGATTTAAATGAAAAAGGAATTGAAGTTTTTATGGATGATTTTTTCTGTGTTTGGAATTTCATTTGAATCATGCTTAGAACATTTATCTAAGGTTCTGAAACGCTGTGAAGAAATAAATTTAGTCCTTAATTGGGAAAAATGTCAATTTATGGTAGCAGGAGGAATTGTTTTGGGACATCAAATTTCATAAAGAGGTATGGAATGAGACCCTGCAAAAATTTAAGTAATCACTAATTTACCTTGCCCAACAAATGTAAGGGAGATTAAGACTTTTTTGGACATGTTGAATTCTATATGTGTTATATTAAAGACTTTTCAAAAATTGATAAGCCTCTATGCCAGTTATTGGAAAAAAGATGTCATTTTTTATTTTAATGAAAATTGCCTAAAAGCTTTTGAGTTATTAAGAGAAAAATTAATCACTACATCAGTTATTGTTTCACTAGATTGGGAAAAACCTTTTGAGTTAATGTGTGATGCAAGTGATTATGTTATTGGAGCTATTTTAGGACAAAAACGTGATAAAATTTTCAAAGTGATCAACTATGCTAGTAGAACTCTGAATGAAGCTCAAATCAATTATATCACAACTGAAAAAGAGTTAATAGTGATAGTATATGATTTTTATAAATTCAGATCATATTTGATTAAAACTAAATATGTGATGCATATTGATCATTCTGCTATTAAATATTTAGTAAAAAGAAGGATGCTAAACCAAGACTGATAAGATGGATTCTTCTTTTACAAGAATTTAACTTTGAATGGTAGATAGAAAAGGTGTTGATAATCAAATTGCTGATCATCTGTCAAGGCTTGATAATGAAAAATCTCTCTTTTCTTATGAAGAAATTAATGAACATTCTCCTGATGAAAAATTATTCACTATTAATGGGTGGAGTGTTCTATGGTATGCAGATATTGTGAACTTTATTGTTAGTTACATTTTACCTTATGGATTGACATACTAACAGAGGAAGAAATTTTTATCTGAAGCTACGACTTATTTGTGGGACGATTTTTTTTATATAAACAAGAAAATGATCTTATTATTCGAAGATTTGTGCCTTTATAAGAAACTTATGAAATTATTCAGAAATGTCATGATTCTGATTTTGGGGGACATTTAGTGTTAATAAAACTGCATATAAAATTCTACAATCTGGATTTTATTAGCCTACAATTATTAAGGATGTTAATGCTTATATTAAAAATTATGATCGATGTCAACATGTAGCCAATATTTCTACCCCTCAATTAAATGTTGGAAGTTGAAATATTTGACATTTGGGGATTTGATTTTATGGGACTATTTATACCATCTTTCAGAAATTTATATGTATTGATCGTAGTAGACTATGTATCTAAATAGACAGCAGTTGTTGCTTTACCTCGATGTGATGCTTGAAGTGTTGCAAAGCTTTTAAGAAAGAATATATTTTGTAGATTTGGAATGCCAAGAGTAATTATAACTGATGGGAGAAGTCATTTTAAAAATGCAATTATGGAAAATTAGTAAAGAAATATCATATCATCCATAAAATTGTTATTGCTTATCATCCTCAAACAGGTAGTTTGGTTGAATTATCCAATCGTGAAATTGAAAGAATTTTGGAAAAATCTGTTAATCCAAACAGGAAGGATTGTTCAATCAAACTATATTTTGCTTTGTGGGCTTATAGGACTGTTTACAGGAATCCTATAGGAATTTCCCCATATTGACTAATTTTGGGAAAGCCTGTCAATTACCAGTTGAACTTGATCAATTATAATTTGAAGGATGTAAGTGAGAAAAGATTTTTGCAATTAAATAAGCTTGAAAATATAATGAATGAATCATATGAAAGTGCTAAGATATATAAAGAAAAGATGAAAATGTGGCATGATCGGAAGATTCTGATAAAAATATTGATCCAGGACAACAAGTTTTGCTATATAATGCCAGATTGAGATTATTTGTTTGAAAACTTAAGTCCAGGTGAATGACCAATTTATTGTAGTGAAAGTTTATCTCTATGGAGCTGTGGATATTAAAGATCCTAAAACTGAGAAAATGGTCATAACTGAAACCTTATTTCTTAGTTGAACAACTTAAACCTGATGAGAATTTGATGTTGGGTCACCCAAATTAAGGACTGGGTACGTCGGGCTGACAATGTTAAACCAAGCGCTTTGTGGGAGGCAAACCATAGTTATCGGTGTGCTTTGCTTTAAGTTTGTTTCGTGTGTTTTATTTGGTTTGAAGTGAATGCAATATGGTAGTATTTTGCCTTTATTATGTTAGTGGAGATTAATGTGACCTTAATTGACCATTTGGAGGAGTTAAAATGAGTTTTCAAATGTTTAGCAGACCTGCACTAAAATGAGCACTGGCGATTAAGCACTAACAGTTGGCGCCTAGGCGTCAGAGTTATAAAAAAATGTAAAAAATGAGTTTCTAGAAGCCATTATCATGGGGAAGTTGCATGTCACGATATTTGGTGGTTTGCTGACATGGAAGGACGATTTTAAACAATTTAAAGTCTATAAATAGAGATCATATTAAAGGGAATTCATCCCACTCCAAATTTCTATCCCAAAAGCCTTAAGAAAGAGTTTAAGTGAGAAAAATGTCTTCTTGGGAGAATGAAATGAAGAACAAGGAGGATGCCAACAAGATGAAGTTTGTTTCTGAGAGTGCTCAAGAGTTATATAATGGATTTCTGGTCGTTAGTATTCAAGGAATAACAGAGAAGATTGTAAAGATCGATGCTAATGTTGCATCAATGGAAGCAAAGCTAAATGATACAAATACACATTTAGCATATACTGGATGGAAATTAAAAATGCAATTTAGTCATATAAGTTATGTTGAAGAAGCGGTCAAGGCGATGTATTTGAAAAATAATTAGATAGAAGAGGATTCTATCAAGTGTCTTCATCATCGTTCGCTCTATCAAATCTATATACCAAATCGTTCAGATAGAACTAATGGAGATACTGGTTATGTTCCACCTAATGGAGATTGGAATTAAGTTCTATAGTGTTTTTTGTGTTATTTATTTGTGTTGAGTGATTAATTAATTATGTTAAGTGTTTGATGTTTTATGTATGTTGTGTGTTATTTGTTATATGTTTTTATGTTAGTGTTTTGTTTGAGTGTTTTATTGTGAGTAAGAAAAGGATAAGATCTTATCCAAGTATCTTGGATTAAAGACTTGTGGTGTGTACTTGTAATTTATTTGAGTTTAGTTAAGTAAAAGTTTGCATTTGTGTAAAACTTGTTTTGAATCATTCTTAATCTAAAAGAAGTGTAGTTCTGGAGATAAGAAGATTATAAGGTGATGAGATACTTATTAATCAATTTAGGGTTGATTAGAGGAGCGAGAATATTTATTAAACGAAAAAATAAAAAACTACAAGTTGGCGGCAAAGCGCCAAACCCCCGCGCTTACGTGCCAGAGCACCGCGACTAAACACCGTACTTTCGCGCTTAGGCGCCAGTTCACAAAAATTGATATTCATGTTTAAAAACCCAAAAAATCACAAAATTTTCACCACCGTCATCTTCTTCCTTTGGCATTTCGCGATTTGGAGGGCTAGGGCATTATCACATTTGTTAAGCTTAAGCCGTTTCAAGTGAAATTTGTTAAATTCTATATTCTTGAGGTAAGGGCACTACTCCTAAGTAAAAATTTTTTATTTTCACCATATGTTTTGAGTATATTTTGGAGAAATCTGAAAATCACTATTCATAGTGAAATTTGAGAAAAAGCTTGAAGAATTACTTGGATTTAGTAAATTAAGCCTTTAGGAGTTGAGTTTAATGATTTTAGGTTGAATATGGAATATAGTGATTTTTATGCAAATTTTAGAAATGGCACCAAAGAGGAGCAAAGCGAGAGCCACGTTTGATTCTGACAAGTTTGTCAGTTTGAAAGCTCAAGATCATTGCATGCAAGCATTACAGTCACGTAAATTGATCTAGGAGTGAGGATTCGATAAACCAGGCGGAGAAATAGAAGATATAATTGTGAATGGCCTCTAAGATAAGTTCTGTTGTTTTACTGCTGTAGCTGTTACTTATGCTGTGCGGGAGTTCTATGTTAATCTTCCAGAGTCAGAGGACAACTTCATTTTCGTGCTAGGGCAGCTAATACATTTTTCTTATGAGCTAATTAACGGATTTTACCTACTGCCGCCTAGTATGTTTTGTTTTTTATTCAAGTTACAATCCTACTGAGGAAGAGTTAGTGAGATTATTTATGCTTTGACTGATGGGAGGGTTTTGTGGAAAATTACAAATAAGAGAAGAGTTAACTTTCCTGCATAAAAGTTAAATGCTAACTCCAAAACATGACATTACTTTATATCATCCAAGCTGCTTCCTACTAATCATCTAAGCGAAGTGACTAGAGAGAGAGCCACTTGAACTACTGTATTCAGCAGAGGAAGACGATAGACATTGGGAAGATTATTTATGATTAGATTTGGAATTCTGCTAGAGCTACCACCACTGCAGGTATGGGTTTTGATTCACTTATACATTCATTATGTGAGCAGGGTGGTGTTAGATATGAAAATTAAGAAGAGATTCTTCAACCTCTTAAGCCTATTACCAGTTCAAATTTGAAGGCTTATCGTCGAGCATTTAATATTTGGCAGGAGAGGAGGATTTTCTAGGGGTTCTAGTGCATCTGCTTCTGCTGCTTCTACATCTCGTGCTTCTACATCCCAAGCATCTTCAGGTCAGTTTACTGTTTCACAGACTGAGCTTTTGAATAGGATAATAGATAATGTTAACTTTACTGTGGATCGGGTGCATGATTTAGAGGGGAAAGTCGATCATATGGGAGATTATCTTCAGAGACATGGTATGAGAGGAATTATCACAGTTATATGGATGGACTGATCAGAGGTGATTTTAGTGATGTGTTACCTACTCATCCCCAGTTTACCCCATATGTGCCTACTCGTACATGGAATGAAGGAGATGATGATGAGGAAGAAGATGATTAGGATTGTTATTTTATTATGAGTTATGTTATGTGATGTGACGTATGTGTGGACTATTTCTATTTTCATTGTTGTTGTGTTATTATCATTTGTGGATGTTATGGAGGATTACTTTCGTCTTTCATTTTGTTGCAATAATTGTTGAAACACTTTAGTTTGTGTTTATTTTAGTTGTGGATGTTGTGTGTCAATAATATGTGATGTGATTGTTTGTGGTAGTAAATGTGATGGTGATTTGTTAGTGTATTTTGTTTTGTTAATTTATAACTTTTTCCAAAAACTATTTAAGAAGGTTTTTAAATGCTATTAAAATCCACTAATTAAAATTCATGCTTGAATTTTCAATTTACTGCATATATAAGTGTTAGTTATGAATTTTTTTTAAACGTGTGAATTTACTTTTATATCCTCCACTACTTTAGAAGTCTTTTGAATTTTTTTTATAAAATGAAATTTTTTTTTAAGATTTGAATTTAGTCATTTCCATTCATGTTTTTAATACCGCATATTTATGATATTAAAAATTCCTGCAAGTTGAATATTTATAGTTTTCTATTCCTACTCATGTATGTTGTTACTATGCTTAAATGTTTCATTATAATGAAAAATTTAAAGTTTCGAGGGAATGAGAAACAATTTTACAAAAAACAAAAAAATTATTTGTTCTCAAATGTACTAAAAATTTAATTTTGAATGAAAAATAATTATGTGTATGAAGTTATATTAGGGAAATAAAAGTTTGCATATAGAAATGAGTAAGAGAATTTTGAAAAATAATTATGTGTATGAAGTTATATTAGGGAAATAAAAGTTTGCATATAGAAATGAGTAAGAGAATTTAGTTAAAATCTATAGTAATGATGAAAATTTTAAAGTTAAAATTTTCTTAATAATGAAATGATGAATATTTTGTAACTATCATTAGTAAGAAAAGTTATATTTTTGGAAAAATAGAAGGATTAGACTTTTATTTTAATGCTTAAATTTCTTTTATTGGAAATAATTTTCAAAACTTTTATTATATTTCTAAGTTAAAAGACATATATCTACCTTATTTTTTAGGAAAGGAAGGGTGTAATTCAAAATCATTAAAGGTCAATCCAGATACATTAATTCTTGACTTATAAAAAAAGAAAGAAAACAAAAAAAGAAAAGAAGAAAAAGAAAAGAAAAGAAAGAAAAAAACTAGTATGTGAAAAGAAATGAAGCTTGAGGATTTAAGGGCCTAATCAAAAATTAGCTCCACACCTGATCTTTTTAGAGTATAAGATTTGATTAAATTCTTGAAGTTTCTAAATATAAAAAGTGAGTATAATTATTTTTAGTAAAGATTTTTAAGTAAAGAAAATAAAATGCCTAATCCCTATATTTTGAAAATTTTATATGTATTTCTGGCTAAGATAGGAACTAGTATTTTTCATTAACCTTTACCTAAGAGATTTCTAAACTTTGAATTGGTCTCATTTACTAAAAATTTTTCTAAATTGGACTACTAAATTTCTAAAACAAAATTTTAAAAACTCTTAAAGAAACTCATCCACATAATTTGAATATATGATTTTTTTATATAATTAAGTGTCACTTGAGGACAAGTAACATTTCAAGTTTAGGAGATTTTGATACACCTAAAATATATAGTATTTTTATGCACATTTTATGCCTATTTTTTATGATATTTCACTTTAATGGAAGGTATTTTGTGTGTTTTTCTTACATGTATGATTAAATGGATAATTGTGATGAAAAGAAGGAAAAATGATCAAATTTGGAACAAATATGAAGAAAATTGAACAAGTGATCTGTGGCGGCTAAGCGCCAGAACCTGAGCTTACATGCCAACGCCCCGCGGCTATGCGCCACAGTTTGGAACTTACACGCCAATAGGCTCGCGACTAAGCGTCGGTACCTACGACAGTTAAAAATTCAAAATGCTTATGTGCGACAGTTAAAAAAGAGGAGTTATTTTAATTTAAGCGCCATTTTGAAGAGGTTTTCGAAGCACCTCTTGGTGAGAACGTGGGTAACTACCTATTGGCGCCAAACTCAATTCAAATTGCTCTTGAATGGATGCATCTCTTGGAAGATACATTGAATCGGGACACAATTTGAAGAGATACGAAGACACCTTTTGGAAAAGTATTAAAAGAGGACTTGAAGATCAGATAAATGATTATTGTTGGAGGGTGTGGTTAGTGTTTAAGAGTGAGCTTTATGTTAGAGAGTTATTTTAGAACACACTTCTCCACTTCACCATCTTTACTTCATTTTAAATAGTTTGTATTAGAAGTAGAATTGAGATTTGGAGTCTACTGAGTTGGGCGCCAACCTCTTAAGAGTATTGTAAGGGAAAGTCAAGTTTTCAAAAGAACTTCAAGATTTTTGTGGAGAGGATTTACAGATAAGTCTGTATCTTTGTATTACATTTGGTTTTTAATTAAGGCTTCTTGTGTTTTCACTATGATTTCTACTTTTAAATCAAGTTGTGATTGTATTTTCTCCATGAATTATGAATAGTTTTCTTCATATTTTTCATTGAAGTGATGAAGTAATTAAGTTATGGAAGTATGTTGTGTGAAGTATAGAATTTCAATGTTGGAAGAAGTTGTGATGATTCAAAACCTTATATTTTATTTACTGCTTGATTTGACCAATTAAGATGTTAAATTATGTTGTGAGAATATGTAAGATCCAGTGCAGTATTGTCTCAGCTAACAATTTGAAAGAATCACATGAGATTTTATGGGAATGTAATCCATATGGTTGAATGCAAATAAATAAGGAGATATACTTTGATGGGTGTAGAATTAGAGGACTTTAGAGTTACAGACTAAAGCTCCTAATTCGGTTTCTTGTTTTATGTTTTGATACGAGATGTTAGCCCCCAGGTGGATGGAATCGAGAAAACTCTAGAGTGAGAGCTAGTATCTTTCCTACCTAACCCGTCTTCAATATTTTTAGAACAGTAAATTAACATATATTTTTATAGCATCTCTAGTAAGGGTAAAAAATATTATTGCTTTTATTTAGCACAACACATTTTTAGATACTTTCACAACAAATATTTTTCATAAATTGTTACTGATTCATAAAAAGGAAAAAGATATTTTCAAATTATAAAATTAGTTGCTTACTTTCATTTCAAAAGATAATTTAATTAAAGTAATTGCTTACTTTCATTTTCAAATTATAAATTTAACAAAAAGAATAAAAGTATATTTCCTAAAATATTATCTTTGGTTTGAGTAAGTTCTTTTCTAAAAGTAAAATGCTGGTTTTTTTGTTTTTAATCAGAATGAATTTTTCTTTATTAATTATGTTCTCTGTGAGTTCGATATCTCGGGGCTTAATTAGAAAGTCCTGTATTACTTGATAAACGATACGTATACTTGCATAGTATCCACATTATAAAATCATTAAAAAGAAGTATTGACACACACACACACACACACACACACATAGGGGTGTAAATGAACCGAACACGAACGAACAGAGCTAGTGTTCGTGTTTGAAATGTTCGAACACATCACTGTTCGTGTTTGGTTCGTTTGCTTATCGAACGAACACGAACTTCCTGGCGAACCGAACACGAACTGTTCGCGAACAACGAGCTTTTTGACGACCTCTAGCTTTGATAGGATACTTCCTCAAAATAAAGAAAATTGATTAGGTATTCCGTACACATCAGGTAACCCATACTTCCTCAAAATGAAGCAAACTGAATAAGGCGTTTAGGGTTTTGATTAGGGTTTTATTTTAATATATAGTATAGTATATTAATTATAATATTATAAATAATATTATTATTGTTATGAATAATTTATCATATATTATAATTTATAGAAGTTTAATTATTTAAAATATGATAAATTTATATAATATATAATTATTTTTAAAATATCATAAAATTTATATATATATTATTTTAAATTATTTTATATTTCGAACAATAACGAACCGAACACGAACGAACACATCACTGTTCGTGTTTGGTTCGTTTAACAAACCGAACGAAAAAAATTGTTCATGTTCGTCTCGTTTGCTTATCGAACGAATCGAACACGAACTTTTTGGCGAACCGAACACGAACTGTTCGCGAACAACGAGCTTTTTTGACAGCCCTACACACACACACACACACACACACACACACACACACACATATATATATATATATATATATATATATATATATATATATATATATATATATATATATATATATATCGTAAGCATAAATATCGACTGATCATCTTTATGTAGGGTTTGTTTCAAAAATAAGGTGTCTGCACAAGTTCTGGGGCACTTGATGCATGGAATCACTTGACGGGGACTTGGAGCGAGGACTTGGAGCAGTTGCTCATGTCCCATAACTTAATTCTGAATTTCATATTGATGTGTAGAATTAAGAACGTACATGTATATACGGATACTGGTTGCTTTTTTTAGTTTCTGGGATATGTTGTCAACCCAACGACCACCAACCAGTTCAGTTGTTTGTTCACTTGGCTTCTTTAGCTTATATTGCATGGCACCTTTTCGTTTTCTCTTGATTGTGGTTTGTTTGAGAATCGTGCGAAATATAATTTAGACTCTTTAAAGGCCTAAATATTCTCTTTCTATAAAATCCTAATAATAGATGATTAAGATAAATCAAAATTTAAGATTAAAATATTACAACTATTTAAAAACAACATTTTACTTTTTTACATGGCATTTGTGCTAGTTTTGAAATGTGTTGTATTGCGTGGCTATAACTCAAGTCTTGCTAATAGGGTCTCTACCACATTAGAATCACTCTAGATAATTGCATCATATATGTATGTCCCGAGGAGAAGCCCCATGCCTTTTCAACCTGATCGGCCAAGCAAAAGATTTATATCTAAGTGGTCGTCTAACGCGATTAGGGTGTTAAAGGCTTCCCCGACCCAGACAAATAAGTTCTTTGTGGGAGTATTTTTAACTTTATATCTGGACCTATCTTTTCTCACATTTCCTGAGGCATCTTTGCCACTTTTTTGGCAAATGTAAGTCTCATTTATATGGATTCTACCTTTAGAGGTTCATAAGGCTTTATAATCCTTTTCTTTTGACGTTAGGGCTACCGAGACCTCCTTGAATGACGTAATTCATGGATTGCTGATAAGGTACCTCTGGTCGGGCTGAGACGAATACCTTCACAACCAGTTAGACTTAAGGTCCTAATAACTTGGGATGACATATCAATGTTATCCTAACCCTACTATCTCCTCTTCTAAGCCCCTTTAAGCCCTGTTGATATCGCCCCGACGACCCTGATTGCTGATAGGCCGTCAAACGTTTAAAATACAGTGATTCACTCCTTGCCTTTATGGCCCAGTGAGCTTTGAAATACAGGGATCTTCCTGCTTATTCGATCGGTTATTTCCTAGCTAGGCCTCGCTCGTCGACGTGCCGCCCTCTATTTATGGATACAAGGGATTCACTCTCCGCTATGTGGGTCGGCTTTGGTTCCAGAGACGGCAAGAGGCTCCTTGTTGAGATAACCACGTCCTTTTGACATATATATTTCACTATTTACCATAAAAAATATAAGCAGTACCCATATTACAATATTATTGAATATCCCCGATAATGTAACCGATCGAAGGGATACGTCCCTTTAACCTGCATATATTTTTTTAAAATTTATTTGTCTATTTCCTCATATATTCTCATCATAATTCATTTCTTCTCTGGATCATTTTTGATGATGTTTGAAAGATTTGTTTAGAAAAGAGAAATCATACAACGATTTAAAAGAATAAAAAACAAGTTTATTTATCTTCCACTTTTAAAAAGTGAATTTACATACATAGCATCCAAAACATTGCTATTTATAAATCTAACAAATCTAACACCCTAGTTCCTCCATTTTTGAAATTCTCACTCAAATAACAAAATTCATCATAAAATCCCAAACCATGTTTTTCATTTTTCCTTGAAATTCAATGGTTTGATCATTGAATGTGTAAAAAAATCCGTACAGAAACATTATTACATTGATGCTAGATTACTTAACAATGTTTCATTTGCTATACAGGTAATTTTCCCTTCTAAAAAATATTCAAAATGGGTTATTTATTAATTTAAAATAGTATTAATTGAGTGAGGTTTAAGTTGTTTACCAAATACATTGGTTCTTTACAGCCCTACATCCAAGTGAAAAAAAAATATCTAACTTTGATAACAGTTACTGAATAATCTCTTGAACAAGATTTTTATTTTTACTTTCCTGAAAAGAACTTGAACATACAAACCTTGCAAGTAAGACATTATTTTCTGTATTGTTTTGCCAAGTTGAGAACTACGATTAGAGACCATTCAGGAAAGCTTTACAGTAAATAGTTTGTTGAACGAGTTCCACAAAGTGATAAAGAGAATAGAACAAATGCAAGCTAAATTTTCACTGATGACATTTACTTTACCAGTATGGTATTTGAACCTAAGTAATGAATTATAAATTAACATGATAAGAAAAAACATTTGACACTGTAATATCATAACAAAATGCTCAAGAATTATAAATCAATCCAATAACAAGTCCAAGGGCATCACACTGAAACAAAAGGTTCAATTCAGTAATTGGTAGCTTGGCTTGTTTTGATGTATAATTACTAGTATTTGAGATTTAAAGCCGTTCAAATTATATATATATATATATATATATATATATATATATATATATATATATATATATATATATATATATATATATATATATCAAAATACAAGATTTGAGCAACTCAATCAAGATAGTTTATTGTTGACTGATTTGAATGATTTTATCAAACTAAAATGCATTATTTTATAAGCATTGAATATACAGAAAAGCATTAAATTGTAAAATTATGATGTAGAAAGCAATTTTTTCTTCCAAATTATAATGGATATTAATTTCTTTTTTTAAGGATAAGATGAAAATTTTCACATAACTAAATAATTGCCAAACAACATCTTCCATTATAAGAAATTCTCCATTCCTCGCAAATCTTTATAATAGAAATACAATTAACATTACAAACTACAAAGAAACTTCACAATTTCATGACTGGAGCTTTCAAACTGGATAAACAACTGCAATCCAGACTCAATAAAACACCAAACAACAAAGAAAGAAACCCAAAGCTGTACAAAGCAGCCAAACTTGAATATTAGCCAATCTTTTTGCATGCAGTAGCATTGCAGGTGAAGTGAGGGCAAGAAGCAAAAAGAGCGTCATTTTTTCACTTGCTTAGTAGCCTTCATCTCAGCAGCAGCTGATTTGACAAATGACTTCGCCAAAGTCTTCGGTTTAACAGAATTCTTAGGATTGAGTGCATTACGAATCTTAAACACAGCCATAGCAGTTCCTAACGCATGACCTGCAGCGCCAAGCCCTTCATGCGTTATGTCCGCAGCTTGTTCTCCATATCTGTAACACCAACAGCATTAAATCAGCAAGCTAAAAAGCAAAATTTTCAAATAAGACTACCATTTGTGAAGTTTAAAGATACAAAAAAGGGATACTTACACACATAACATCTCACACCTAAACTTCATATTTACACAAGCATTTTCGTGTTTTAAACCTCTGCTTGAAAATGTGATGTAAATAAAAGTTTAGGTGTGAGATATGCAAAACATAGGATCTGAGATGTGTAAATTTCCATACAAAAATTACAATTATCTCCAAATAAATGGAGTATTCAAATGTATTTTTCAAAGAAATACTAGAGAAACTATAAGTTCTTAAGAAAACATACTTTACAACAACAACAATAAAACCTTTATCCCACTAAGTGGGGTCAGCTACATGAATCCTTTTTCTCCATTGTGTCCTATTATTTAGTGTCTATATAAGGAAATACTAGATAAAATATAGGTTCTTAAGAAAACCTAACATTCTTTAATGACGTAAAGATTAGATGCAGGGAAAGTTGTAATTATTTAACATTGCTAATTTGAAGTGGAAACAAAGGCATACCTGTGGGATACAAGCCCTGTTGTCACAACTGATGATGTCTGCAACACATTCCTACCCATCACTTCAACGGCATCAGAAACCTTACCTGAATAGGTAGAGAGAAACAGTACTTTAGATACTATTTTAATTTTAATACTTCAAAAAACAACATCAAAATCCAAAAGAAAGCCTAATACAAAAGACTAATGACATTAAAAGTGAAATATCTTGCCGTGATAAGATTACTAGAAAGAAAAGGTGCCAAGAGGCGTTAATAACAAAATTTGCGCAACATAAGCAGGCTCAGGGACTTCAAAAAATATAAAAAGATTTCTCAAAATATAGAATTCTCCTTTTGTTCAATTTTAATAAAACATTGGTGCAAAAATAACATTAATCCGCATAAAAAATTTCATAAGATAAATATACATTCTACCCCATTCTGATGTATTTACATATCTAGCACCCAAACTTTAACATAAATGCCATTTTACCTATTACATGAAAAAGTGAATTTTACTTTTTAGTCGCTTAAATGGTGGCATTTTTCATGCAATCAGTGATATTTGGATGGTATACATGTAAGAAAACTATGTAGCTATTAGATATATAAATACATGAGCTTTGAGTGATATGTATGTAAATGCTCGAAAATGAAAATAAAAATAAAAACAAAGAGATTCATGTCTCCAGCTCTCAGACCCATAATTATCCTTTAGTTCATCATTCAACCCTCCAAAACCCAGTGGGGAGGTTAGTGAACTACAAAAAACAGCAATCTCCCCGGGCAAAACACCCTCATTTTGTAAAATAATCTCTGTTCATTAGCAACGGAAAGTGTCTGAAACTCAACCGCAATAACATCAAACAAAGGAAGGCTATGCAAAATAGAAACATACCAAATCCTTCCAGAGTAGCAAGGGCAATCTCCCCGGGAACAAGTCCAAAGAATTTCTTTCCTGGCTTCGAATTTACAATAGAGCCCGTGATAAATCCAGATACATTAACGATACCATTAAGAACTCCGGATACCACTTTCTCAGACATCTTTGTGACCGCCTTAACCCTGTTAAAATTAGCACAGAACTGTTAAATAAGCAAAAAAAACATTCAACTTTCAGTTTACTAACAAATTTGCACAGAATGTCAGTTTGGGCGCACAGAAAAGTAGCAAAAATTTGTTCTTTGGACATTATTTTGTTAAGACCATGAAACAAATATGCCGATGTTTAAAATAATTTTTAACACGAAATCAAAAACCTAATATATCAACATCAAAATATTTTATATAGGACTAAACCTAAATCTCTTGCGTCAATTTTGTGCAATAACGGAAAAATCCATCTGACTAAATATCAAAATATTTTGAAGGCTCTATATAGATAAAAACATGACGAATTTGTACAAAATGAATAAACTAAATCAATATAATCAAGGAAAAACTCAAACCTTCTCATTCTTTTCAAAGCATCCTTGCTAACCTCCGTCGGCTGAGAGCAGGGACCCGTTCTACGCTTCATCAGTTCCTCACCCCACTTGAGCCTATCAACTGTAACATCCCCACACCATAAAATTCCTCTTATAAGCTGTCCAGATCCTTTAGCAATTGCCTTCGCAACCGACCCACTATAGTCCTCCACATTGGGGGCAAGCGTCGTCCAATAAACCTCTGATCTCTTTTCAATCATCTCTTTCTTCGGTCCGACAGCCATAACCTCTGCCGGCGTCACCTCTTTTGCTACCGACCCATCCAACGCCGATGATGACGCTTTAGGCCCCTTCTGCACAGAAAAGCTGCTATAGGCTTCTAAAACACCGTCTAACTTCTTCAGCAACTTCCCCTGCCCCTTCGAAGCAAAAGTCAAACCATAGTTCAGAACCCCATCTGCATCATCCTGCTCAGCGCTCTCGGTCTTAGGGACGTGGAGCGAGAAGAAGTAGTGCGAGTCGTCGAGCTTGACAGAGGCTTCGTCGTGTGCAAGCGGCCACTGGACGCCAGAATCGTCATGGCCATCTCCGGCACCGACGCGGGCGAGGACAGCAACTATACTCTCGCCCTGAAGGAGGCGAACGACAGTGAACTCACCGGAGGCGAGTTCAACGCTTTGATTGCGATCAATGAGGTGGAGGATGGCGCCAGGGATGCGGAGAAAGATCTCTTCTACCGGCGGCGGGAGTGTGGGAGCGGTGGCGTCGGAATCGTGGAATAGATTTGCCAAATCCTTCATGTCTACAGTGGGGTAGATGGATGAGGATTTAGGATCGGAAGAAAAGGAAGACGATGGTTGATCAAGAGAGGGATAGAGAGAAGAGGGCGAGTGTTTAGAGTTAGGGTTTGAGAGAAAAGCAGAGTCGAGCTCGGGATTGGAATCGAGTACTTTAGGATAAAGCTGTTGGGGTTTTGCTTGATTCTGAGAAGACATGGAAGAACTGGTAGTGGGGTATTAGATTCCTCTATATATAACTGGTAGGTGGGATAAGTGCAGTGCAGGTGACTTCGCGCAGAAGAAAAAAAAAATGGAGCTTTGGGGGAGATGGAAGCGAGACGAGGGGGTGACGCGTTACGTGTCGATTGGGAGACGGAGGCGGGAGCGGTAACTGCCAGCGGTGGTGCAGATATCGGCCACGTATCGGACGCGTAGTGTCTGTAAAATTATTTAAAATGGCTGTGGAGAAGATAAAATTAGCCATAACGCACCATATGGGTTGCACTGGTCCTTTTCCTGGTCTGCAGTTCGGTCCTCGGGAGGAAATCCTAAAGGTTCTTTGTAAGTTAACGAATTAACAGAGAATTTATGATATATCAATACATTATAAAATGGTTCGTGTTTGTTTTGTCAAGAAAATATATCAAAAAATTTATTATATATTAAAACAGCCTTATTTAACCACAAACAATATTAATTTTATTCAAAATATATGCATCTTCCTCACATCTTTTGAATAAGATGTTAAATTTTGGAGAAAAATAGGTTGAATTCTGAATAGATTCGATTGCCTTTTCTATTGCTTTCATGCATAATATATTTTAGGTTACATAATAATACATATTCTCAATCTAAATATTCATCCAAAAGGGAAATAAATCATAATAAGACATTATAAATAATTTAATAAGGAAGCTCCTAATTATAGAAAACTCTTAAATTAGCTGTCTGATTTTGTGCTTCCTGATTGACATGTTCTCACATCCCCTCTCAAATTAATGTTGACTGATCAAGAAGATCAATTCGCTACCGAAATCGATAACATCATCACGACTAAAAATCCTCAAGTAGTGAGCTCTGAGGCCTGAGAGTGTCGAAGCCAGAGAGTATCGAAGCCCTAAGAGTGTCGAAGGCTGGAGAATCGATAGTGTGTGTTTCATCAATTACAAGACAATTTGATAGTCAACTCTGGCGCATATAGGGGTTTAAACGAACCGAACACGAAAGAATAGAACTAGTGTTCGTGTTTGAAATATTCGAACACATCACTGTTCGTGTTTGGTTCGTTTAACAAACCGAACAAACAAAAAAATGTTTTTGTTCGTCTCGTTTACTTATCGAACGAATCGAACAAGAACTTCATGGCGAACCGAACACAAACTTCATGACGAACCGAACACAAACTATTCGCGAACAATGAGCTTTTTTGACATTCCTAGCTTTGATAGCATACTTCCTCAATATGAAGAAAATTGATTAGGTATTCTGTACACATCAGGTATTCCATACTTCCTCAAAATGAAACAATCCGAATAAGGCGTTTAGGGTTTTGTTTAGGATTTTATTTTAATATAAAGTATAGTATATTAATTATATTATTATAATATTTATATTAATATAATTAATACTATAATATTATTATTGTTATTAATAATTTATCATATATTATAGTTTATAGAAATTTAATTATTTAAAATATGATAAATTTATATAATTATTTTAAAATATCATAAATTTTTTATATATAATTATATAAAATTATTTTATATTTCGAACAATAACGAACCGAACACGAACGAACACATCACTGTTCGTGTTTGGTTCGTTTAACAAACCGAACAAAAAAATTGTTCATGTCCGCCCCGTTTGCTTATCGAATGAATCGAACATGAACTTCTTGGCGAACCGAACACAAACTGTTCTCGAACAACGAGCTTTTTTGACAGCCCTAGGCGCATACTTATCCATTGGAGCTTTAAAATAGGAGTAAGAACCAGACTTTGTCACGTTGATTGTTCGTCATCCAACGAAGTCCGGGAATAATCTCTCCTCGAAGAGGGAGAAGATGTCCATGCTATTTCACGTTGCGATAACTTCAGTGTTCGCCAACAGTTAGGCACTCCGATGAGATTTCTGGCCGGATCAGAATACAAACCAGCAGGGAGGGTCTCGGACCAAGAGGCTGCTCTGACGAGTGGAGGAGGCTCACCATAGGAGCTTTACTGCTGGAAGTTTCGCCGACAATGATCGCACCAGGGACGACCCCAATGTGATGGGTTGTCGCTGTGTCGAGGAAATTAAATTATAGTGATATGAATAGGATGATTTTCAGATATATTTTTCTGAGGTTTGGATTGAGATGGCTGAAGAGGCTGGCTTGCCCTTGACGTGACTTCAGACATTTTAAAGACGAAGTCCGGAGGAATTGCTCGTGCTGACTTGCCCTATAGTACGAGTAGATAAAGCCGAACGAGCAGATGCGACAATCCAAAGGACCGAAAACCGCGAAGTATTAACAGGGTGGGAAGACCAGATAGGTTTCGGAGGCATCGGTTCTGGAGGTGCGACGGTACAGATTTTCGCGCGACTGAGCAGGGAGTTTGCGCGGCGAGATGAGCCCGACAAGACTCTCGAAGGTTTTTTGTGGAAGAGGTGGAAGATGGACAACCGATTCCAGCCTTCGAAGACGACAAAGATTCGGACCCGAAATATTCGACCTAGCTTTGTGCTCTAGCGGCAGAGGAGTTCGCTGATTGCGACAGAAGAGGAAACTGATGGACCGGGGTTTCGATCATGAGCAATCAAAGGAGGGATCCGGGATCCCGCTAGAAGTTCGCGTGAGAGAGGGCTAGGGCCGGAGAGATCTGGACGCCAGTGTTGAGGAAGGCCGGCGACACATTGTCGGCGAGTATCGAACAACCCATGCGAAGAACTAGCCGAGGAGAGTAAAGGCAGAAGTCCTTGAGAGAGAAATCTCGGGTAGGGGCTTTAGCAGCAGAGGAGGACGTCGCCGGCAAGGACCGAAGGGCCGGTGAGCTTCGAGCGCTAAGAAGAGTGGCACGACAAAGTGATGGGAGCTAGGGCTATGATTGCAGCACGGATGGCCTACAACAGTATAGTTCTGACTGCAGTTTAGAGTGCTAACATTAGGGAAAAACCGGTGGAGACAAGCATGTGAGGAAGGGGCTTGACTTGAGGAATTTCGGCCGCCTGCGGGGAATTGGCTTGCCGTGACAAGAGGTTTCCTACTGCAAATTGAGGTGATTGAGGGCCTCCAATTTTAGGATTCACTTGCAGGAAATATCCGAATAACAAGAAAAAAAATATGAAGGGACGAAGAGGATTCGATGGCGGATGAAGCGGGCTGAAGGAGCCGGAGTCAAACATGTCGCTAACAAAGAAGACGAAGGAGAATGAAGATACCTTCGAACGATTCCAAGGCGGAGGGGGAATCAAGGCAAGACATACTTCCTCCCTTCCCACAAGAAGGCCGGCGGGAAGGGAGTCTTCATGGTCCTCCAATGATTACCGGTGATTCGCGGTTAAATTTGGCTCTGATACTAGGTTGAATTTTGGAGAAAAATAGGCTGAATTCTGAATATGCTCAATTGCCTTTTCTATTGCTTTTATTCCATAAAATAATAATCTTACCAATTTTAAATATTCTGCATAATATATTTTAGGTAACCTAATAATACATATTCCTAATCTAAATATTCAACTAAAAAGGAAATAAATCATAATAAAGACATTGAAAATAATTTAAATAAGGAAGCTCATAATTATAGAAAACTCTTAAATTAGCTGTCTGATTTTCGTCATTCCTGATTGACATGTTTTCACATAGAATTCAACTCTCGCTTGAAAATGGGTCAAAGATATATTGAACCGGAATCGAACGAGGGTTGAATAAGGATTCAATGTTAATCGAATATGATTCAAACTATTTTTGAATATAATTCAAATATGTTGGATAGATTTTGTTGACTATTATAGTAGTTAATATAATAAAATACAATAAAAAGAAGGTAGTCTTAATAAATGCATTTCTTTTAAGATGTGATGTATAAAAGAGATGCAGTATCCTTAGTTTATCACTCAATAATTGTTTCTGACGGTAATTCAATATAGTTGGATTATTATCTCTTTAAAAGAAACATGCTTCATGGTTTATAATCTTTCACATACTCTATGTTAGAGCATCAACAAACTTTCGTTATCCGGCACTAATCTCAATGCGTGGCATGAATCTTAGTATAACTTTTTTATCAAAAAATATTCAAGCTTTAATTAAAAGTTTTGCAAAACTTCAATTCCAACAAACTTATAGTCAAACTGACTGGCTCAACGAGACAGAACCAATGATACCAAAATTGATCTAATCTGAGTCAAATTAAACACAGTTTAAATTGTTTGATCAGCTATTAGAAGCTTCCAGTGCATAATTAGAATGTCAAAGAGTGTCCATATCTGGTATACTTATAGTCAAACCGAGTGTCTCGACAAAACAAATCCAATGAGACAAAGATTGCTCAATTCTAACATCATTATGGCACTTAAAGGTCCACTGGACATCATCTGATCAAGAGAACTACTGTGGGTCGTCCGATCAAATGATCTCGATTCATTATTTATTTGTAATATGAGCTATATAAGTTGTCATACCCCCTCTTGAGAAGGGGGCCTAGACTTAGCTAGAGCCAAAAGAAGATCGAAGCTTAGAGAAGAAACAGAAGCTCGACATCATTTCTGTGCCAAAGATCTAGCTGAGTCCTTCGACTCTTACAGGTGCCGACGACCGTTGACCGCTACTTGTAAGTCAACATTGAACATAATTGGTTGTCGTCCGCTCCTTGTAACGAAGTCCTTTGTTGAGTCACAACATGCATGGTGAAATCCCAGCGTACACTATGGAATAATGAAGCACTAATGCGAGACTTATATTTTTGCAAGAATTTATGAACTCAAATTTATATATTTATAATGATTTTGTAAAGTCCAAGCACTCAACACAATTCTAAGTATCGTATCAAGTAATACAAAGCTCTAATGGAGTCCTGGTTATCGATCCCACAGGGAAGTACGAAGTATAAGAAAGTGTTTCACAATATATATAATATAGCATTGAAATCCGATATTCAAATTGCACTGAATGTTTAATACTTACTTCTACTACCACTATGCAAAAAACAGTAACAATTAATTAAACTACAATTACTTCTAACAACTTTCAAAACAGAATTAACTAACAAACACACTAAACTATGTATTTGAAAGGTTTTTGATATATGAGAAAAATATCTTTCCTCTTGCAATGAGAATGCAATGTGTGGATTGATATGAAACAATTATCTATGTTATTGTGCCAAATAGAAGCATAGATGTTCTTTACCCTTAAAAAAGTACCCCCTCTTCTTAGCATGAAAAGAACATTGACATATCCTAAGTTTAGTCACTAAATATAAGGCTAGGCTGGGAGGATACCGGCTCTCACTACAGAGCTCCCACTCACCCTTCACCTGAAGGCTAACCTTCGAGTTTAGTCACTAATATTAGGACCAATTTGAGGATTTCAGCCTGTCACCCTGAAATCTCCACATTGAAGTCCATCAAAACACATTTGCACTCAATTCCCATGAACTATGCAATTCATCCATGAAAATTGAATGGACTCTTCATTATTGTTGTAGGACATTAAATCCTTTCAGAATTAATGTTCAACAACATATTTTAACGTTTCAATTGACCAAATCGAAAAGTAAATTAATTTCGAAATGAAAAACCATCACAATTTCTTCAATACATTAAAAGCACATCAAATCCACATCAATCCATACCACATCTCTATGCAAGAAGAAATACAAAGGAGACTACTCAAAATTCATGAAGAAGATACAATAAAGCATGAAATCTATATATAAAAGAAAAGTCATACAAACCACAAAAAAATACAACTTATCTCTTTCTCTTCCCCAATGTAATTCCTTTGAAGTTCCTTTGAATCATTTTCTCTCTTCTTTACAACACTTAATTCCCTCTTTAGAATGGAAAGGAAGAAGCAATCTCTCACTCTACTTCTTCTCCTTCACGCCTTAGAGAAGAATTCCTCTCAAATCCTCACTTCTACACACTCTTCTCCTAAACCCTAACACTTAACACACACTAAAACCACTAAGAGAGAGTAAGAGAAATCAAGAAAGCCCCCCTATTTTCTTCCAAAAACAGTTACTTATAAGTTATGGACTAAATCCCAAGAGTTTCCTTAAGCATCCCTCCAAAAAGTAGCCAAAACTCTTCAAATTTGAATTCCACCGACTTTGGGCGCCGGCAGCGCTCTATTGTCCCAATATTTTCTGGAGTCTCTGGAAAATGGCGTTGGCGGCGCCATAACATGTTTTCCTCATTTTTGCTCCTTTTTGCTCATTTTTTCTCCTAATTCGTTCATTTTTGCTTCTTTTCGCTCCAATCATCTAAAATCATCATACCTGCAACAAATCATGAAAAATACCTTTCTTTAAAGTGCAATATCACCAAAAATGAGTAAAATTATATAGTAAAAACCGTATATATTTTTGGTGCATCAAAATCCCCCAAACTTTAACTATTACTTGTCCTCAAGTAATCCTTTTACTACATAAAATATAACTCTAAGCAATGTACTTTTCAACTGTAGGACACTAAAATTTTTTACTCAAAAAAATATATTGGTTAGATTTTCAGAAAGAAATTTAGTAACTCAGGTCAACACTATAGGTATAAGAATATTCAGCAATTAAGTCTAAGAGTTCTAGTCTTCTATTTATTCCAAGATAAACTATAATTTGTCACATTAGGAGTGCCTTGAAAGACTATGTGAAAAAGAAGTTCATGCAAACTTCATTAGAATGTAGGCTAATACTTTAAATATAAATTCAGAAATGAAATCAAGTTATCCCTTTAGGGTGACTCAAGTGAAGCCAATTTTTGATTAGACATCTCCTCAAGCTTCTCCTCATAAATATTTTCTTTCTTTTTCTTTTCTTTTCTTTTTCTTCCTTCTTTTCGGGATTGTTTTTCAATCCTTCTTTTCTTTTCTTTCCTTTTTTCCTTTTTTTTTTAATGAGGATTACTATATCTGGATAGCCTTTAATGATTTTGAACTTCACTTTCCTCTTTCTAAAGTTCAAACTTGAGACACCTTCTTACTTTATAGTTAAGTATGAGCTTTATTATTCATCATAAAGTCACAATCTTTTCTTAACACACAATACTTCAAGTCCCTTAGCATTTCAAAAATACAGTTTTCTTTACTTTAAATAGTTAACTATAACCAAATCCTTTCATACCAAATATCTTACTTTTATAAAATTAACCTTTATTACTAAAAATTGTCATCCTATCCTTCTATAATATTCAACTGAAATAAAAAAGTTTTAGTTACTTACAGTGAGGTTCAACTGCCAGAAGTTATGCTAATAATTTTTGAAAATATAATAATTGAGAACAAATAAAAGATAATATTTCTCTACCCTCCCCCAAACTTAAATTTTTCAGTAAATTTGAAATAAGAGAGAGTAGAAGAAAACTAACATTTCTGTGCTGGGATCTTGAAATCTTCAACAACTATCTGGTATTAGTCAAAATTTACAACTAGCAGGCATGAAACAATTAGTAGCAGTGATATAACAATTTTAAATATTTTCATGGGTAAAAAGAAATTAACTTTAAACATTTAAACATCCAACAAAACACTATAATATTAAACAAACTATCACAATACTACACAGTCCAGCTAATAATTTCAATGTTTCAGTACAACATAACAGTACACCAACAGGGTTACACATTACATGAAAAATAAATAACTACAACATCTTAACAATACAACAACAGGGTTACACATCACATGAAACAAATAGCTACTACATCATAACAGTACAACACAACACAACAAGAACAGCAAAAATAGAAATAAACAAACTATCAATCTCTAACACCAGGATCAGCAGGGTCATTAGCAGGGTCAGGTCTATATGGTGTATAACTAGGGCAAGTAGGAAATATCAGATTAGACACCCCCCTCATAAATCTGACCTGAGCATCATAATAAGCAATATCGAACTCAACTCTCCTCTGCAGATAATCATCATTCACATCACTCCTCGCCTCAAACACATCCATCCTACCATGGAGTATATCCACACTAGCACTCTGTAATCTCAGCTTCTCCATAGTATCAGATAAGGTAGGCGGCTCAGATGTAGATGGAACATCATAACTCGTAGTAGGAATATCAGTACTCCTACGCTCAACTCGGGCTCTCACATGAGACTCGTAAGTACGAATAATAGTCTTTGTAATTGGTCTCAACGGTATAGACACTTCTCAGAACTACTGAACTCCACTCCAGACTGAACACACTGGGCATGAACTAAAGCAGGACGTCCTAATCCTCCAATGGTCTCGCCTTTAGTAATAGTCTGAATCTTCTTGTAAACAATATCTCCAATATCAATCATTTTCATCTTCTGAATACAGTAGTTCAGAATCGCTCTATCCCTTTGTCGGCATATTTTTTAGGTTTTAATTTAAATATATAAATAATTTAGAAAGTGTTATTTGATTTTGAAAATAATTTTAAGTTTGAAAATTTAGAGATATGAAATCAAACCGATCTCACATCCCAAATAGTTTATATAAACGAGCACTACACCATAAACCGTGTATCTATCCCGAAGAATAGACACACTGCTTGATGATGAGGCTCGATTAAATAAACTAGAAGATTTGTGACATCTGTTTGGTCTGCGAACCAATTTTATAGGCCGACAAGTTCCCCTGCTTAATATAAAAGAATTAAGCAAGGTTTATATTACCTGGGTTCTTAAAGTTCCCTGTAAGGGCAAGCCGCTATAGTTAATTACATCTTAAATGACAGGAATCATTAAAGAAAACTCTCAATAATGATCAGTGGTTTTGCTCTCAAGAATTTCAAAGTTTAAGGTTTTCAAACAATTGAATTTTGGAAATTTAAATAGGGAATAACTCAAATTTGGAACAGTTTATTTTAAGAGTCCAATGGAAGAGAGGTAGGAGAAGCTGAGGATCCAAGAAGAATCTTGGCAACTTCCCAAACTATCCTATTGTTTGGCTTCAATTTGGGAGTTTATTTAATGTTTCAATCCTGGCAATTTTAATTAATTAGGACTTATATTTGTATGACATGATCATACAAATAGCACTGGAAGATGTGAGGGTTTGTGTCGTACCAAACAACTACCTCAGAATCCTAAGACCGGTTAGGGCTTAATTTACATAACATGATTATGCAAATGCCTAACAAAAAGTTGAGGATTTATGTTGCACTAGGCAAACTACCTCGAAATCCTATGTCTTGGTTATTTAAAACTAGGAAAGGTTTTGCTGATGTAGATTCCAGTTTTGTCGACGACGATGGCGAGCGCCGCCCATCGTGCTCCAAGCTCCTTGTTGTTGCAGAGGTTTAGTTTTAGAAAGTGAAAATCAGGAGATGAGAGAAGTGTTTTGGTTTAGAAAAGTTTTAAAGTTCAAATGTCTTTAGTGTTTTATTAGGAGAATCTTAAAGTTGATTATAACAACACCGGTTAAGATCCCACGGTTCCATCATTCCGGCACCGTTATTTTTATCGGATTCACTTAGTCCAGATGAATTTGCTAAACTCAACTGAATGAGTTACACACTTTCATTTAGACCGTGGGAAATCCCGTTAACAACACGTGGGTTACATCATCCGAGGTATTTCCGATCATCCAACAAGACGTTTTAATTTAGTTATAGTTATAGTTTTGTGTTCTGTTTGTGATTAAATTTTGAGTTGTTTTATATTTTGAAATGTTGTGGCGGTGAATTTTATCTTGTTGTGATTTTTAATTTAATTTTGTGTTTCAGTTTTGTGGCTACCCTAAAGGTTTCAGTTTTCATGCAGGGTGTCAATCTTGTTTAACATGCATGAAAAGTAAAGCGCAGTACATGTAAGTAACTTGCAATAAAATAAAAGCGTACCTAGAGGGTCTTCCCGTCATTCCAAGCTACACTTAAAACACATGTTAAGAGCATTTAAATTTTTATTACAAACTCCTAGGTAAAGCTAAGGGAAGGTTCTGGTTGTCTACAAAAGTCCTAATCCTATAGCTAGTCAATTTCCTATGACGTCTAGGTTCTTTTGTTTTATGGATGATTTTCTTCATCAAAGAACAATTAAGTTCAGTTGTTCTTTGAAAACTACCCATCATATTGAGAAAGTGTTTAGGACGAGTCCTAAACATCTTTTCAATATTTTTGGGATTATTTTTGAGTCCAAATGAGTTTTATTGCACAGGTGAATTAATCATCCAAAAATTTAGTTTAGTTTGTTTCTTGCTCAGTGAATTAGGATGTTTGATTATCCTATGAGTAAAGTGACATTTCACTTAATGCTCCATTTAAGAGTTATGATAACAAAAGCCTCTATTAATGATTTTAATGATTTAAAATTGGAATTGATGATTTAAAGTGGTTTAATTTAGTTATGAAATTATAATAATTTTAAGTTTGGAATAGTATTCAAGTTGTTTTAAATTTAGTTTAAATCTTTAAACTTTTTTTTATCTTAATGTTTCAGATTAATTTTGGTGTTTTAAATTTACTTAGAAGTGTTTGAATTATTCATATATTTTTGATGGTTTGATTTAGGTTAATTATGATATTTTAGGTTAGTTTTGATTAGCTTAATTTGTTTTATATGCTTAATTATGAATTGTTTTAATATTATTTAATATTTCAAATTTGCTTTAAGTTTGTTATTAAGTGATATTGAATTAATTTTTAAATTTATTTTAATTTAATTATTAAATCACTTAGTATTTTAAATATTAATTTAATTAAGGGTTATTTTCTTTTAATTTTAAATTTATTAATTCCAATTATTATTTTAAGTTTAATTAAGAATTAGATCTTATTGAAGTGATTTATTTAGGGATTTTAAATTAAAGAATTAATATCTTCTTAGGTCAAATCCCTAATCTTAATAATCCAAATTTTAATATAATCTTCAAAAATTTAAATTATTTAATTAATTAAAATTTACTTTTAAATGTTTTTTAAAGTAATTAGTGGGTTTCTACCTCCTAATTGCCTAGATTTCAATCATCTATGAGAAAATTTAAGATCAGATATTTTACCCTCCCTTTGATTAGACCTACATATTAATTAGGATTAAATTTTTTTTAATTACCTTTATGCCCTTTTAAGCTTATTTATTTCATAACTCACTAAATTGAGCTCAAATGAACTTAAAATTTTTTTGTCACTTCACTCATATGTCAATTAAGACATTAGAGGAGAAAATATGATTTTTCTGAATTTAATTTAATTTATATATTTACTTTTATGAAAAATATGGGTTTTCAATAAAAATTCCACAACATGACCAAAGTAAGGTTTCTGTCCTTAAGAAAATTATGGGATGTTCCTAATGACCAGAAGACCACTTGGACCAATTTTGGTGATTTTTTGAATTATATTTTATTTATTATAATTATTTTGACTTTTAGAATGTTAATTAATTATAAAATAAAATTAAAGTTGAAAAATAGATTTTATATTTTTCACAAATCTCTCTGACCTCAAGAAGTTCAGAGAAATAAATTTTAAAATTTTTTGATTTTCCTTTGATTTATTAGAATTAATTTAGTGAAAATGTAGGGAAATTCATTTTTTAATATTAAAAATTATTTGAAGCCTTTAAAATTCAATATCTTAACCTAGAGACTTAGGAAAAATATTTGGTTTATTCCTAAGTGATTAAGAAGCAAAATATGACATTTTTTGTGATTTTTATTATTTTTATGATTTTTATTATTTTTAATTATTTAAAATATTAAAATAAGGTAGAAAATGAAGATTTTTGAAAAATTCCAATTTTAATTTTCTTAGACTCCTCTGATATCAGAGAGCCCACAAAACCAATTTGGTGAATTTTTAAAATCTATTTTTAGAGTTATGAAATTTTAAAGTTTAATTTTGGTAATGTAACTTAATTAATCCATTTAGTGGGGTTAAACATTTCTAATTGATTCCAAATTTTTATGTGAGGTCCCTCTGATCCTAAAGATCAGTTTAGAATTATTTTAAGTTCTTTTGATGTATGGTTAACCATAATTAATTAATGTTAAATTTTGAGTAATTCGGCCAATTAGGGTTATTCTTAATGAATTAACTCAAAAAATAATTATCCTAGGGTCTTCTGGTCCTAAGAAACCTCCCCAAATTTTTTTAAAATTTGCTAAGCAATATGCTAATTAATGGAATTAAAATACCAAAAACAGTGACACAAACTTGAAAAATCAATAACTTGCCATAGAGATGGCTTCTGGCCTTAGAAAATTCAGGGAATGTTCCCAAGATCAGAGGCTTCAAAAACCCTATGGTCTCATGCCATGGTGAATTGTCTATGAAAATGGAGAATTAAAATACTGAAATGAGTAAATAATTAATTAAAAATAAATTACTCATCAAATTAACTCAATTCTTTTTTCACATTATTCTCCCCTGTTCACTGAGCAAGAGGGTATTTTTAGTTTATTTTTGTGATTTTTCTATGCAAAGATATGGATTTTTCAATTTCTGGGTATGTAAATAAATATAAAATAGCCTATATATCTATTTATCCAGCGCAGCGCTGACTCAACCTCGGCGGATCCGAAAGCCCATGTGGCGCGCTCCCATTCGACGCCGCCATCTGACTTGGATGCCACGCGACCCGCGGTCTCGCTCCATCCTTCGATCCAGCGCAATCTGGACCGTCCACTCGATACACGCGCGATCGGATGGCGCCTAGTCATCGTCTACGACTGGTGTGCACCCGTGAGCGTCCACACTAAAACCCTAAGATCTCACTTATTTCTCAATTGATTTTCGTGTTCTTATACTCTATGGATTCTTCTTGAAGAGACGAACACATCCATAAAGTTTATAGGCTATGAAATTAAGTCAAACGAAATGGAGAATCGCTGGAAGCTCTCGGGGAGGAGGAGTGTCCATACCTTGGTTAAGGCGGTGAGGCCTCAACTGAATGTGCTCGGCGCGTTCGTTGGAGTTGGAGGAGCCTGGGGATGAAGCCTCTGGCCTTGTCGAATTGTCTAGGTACAGCTTCCACCAAGCCCGATTCCAAAGCTTGGCCGATAGAGAGAATGGCTGGCCTGGTGAGGGGGCTTCCACTGGGGAACTCCTTCTCTTGGTCCTGTGCAGGTGTGGGTGAGTTTAATTTGATTTTTGTGGAGGTTTGAGAGATGTCCTGTTCTGGCCTGATAATTGAGCTCCAAAATTGAGCTCAATCAATGGGATTTAGGGCAGGATAACAGTGGGGAAGGATTGCTCTTGGCTAGGGGAAGCTCTGTGAGAAGTTTGGAGGGATTCTATGAAGGTTGATTTCAGCCAACCTTTTGGCCGAGAGTGGGTGGCTTGTTTAAATAGCCATGGCCAGGGCCTACCAGGGGGTTGGCTTGGATCAACTGCTCTGGTGAAGAGAAGAACAGCTGCAGTGGCCATTGGGCATGGGAAAACTCAGCTAGTTCAAATTGAATTTTTGAATCCATTTAGACCTCTCGGCCATGGTTTTTTCCGGCGACTTGGTGGCTGGCCGGCCAGAGTCAGGTCACCATCCTGATCAGGAGGGTCAGGGCTTGAAGTTTGTGGGTTTAATTGGCCAATGCCAAGTGTAAAGAGGTTTGATTTAAGTGGTAAGGGGGAAGGGTCATTTTGGCTTGATTTGGTCCAAGGCATGGTTTAGGGTAGGTGCACCTCCCCAAGGCTTGACTTTGGGCTGAGGGAGAATCATCTGGGTCAGCTAGGAAGGGGTGGTGAAGTCCCCATCCAAGGTGATGTGGCTAAACTTGGTTTAGAGTGTAGCATAAATGGGGTTAAAAGGGCTTAATGAAGGCTTAGGAAAGGCTCCCCTCTTCTTGCCATGAATGACTACGTGAGGTGTCAAAACTCTCATGGCTTTATATGGCTTGTAAATGGCTCACATTTGGCTTGCATTTGACTTGGAAAAGGTTGGCTTCTTTCATGAAAAAGGGTTTTGGCATTTTTGTTGAATTTAGGGGAAATTAGCACATGACTTAGTTTAGAAAAGTTTAATGGTGAATTTGAAACTTAGGGAGTGATTTAAATCAAAGGGATGATGAGGTGAAAGTGTCATGTAGGCTTTGGATTGACTTTGGGCCTTTTGGATTTGGTGAAAATGGGCATTTAGAATGATTTAAGAAAGTGGGCCTTTAGGTTTGAAAACAAATTGATGGATGGAAATTTTTTGAAGGATTGGGCCAAACAAATGTTGGGTTTAGTTTAGGGATGTGTCATGAGTGATTTCAAACAAAATTGAGGTGATTTGGAGTTGAATTGGGTTTGGCTTGGGACTTTTTGGTAAAGGGGCCAAAGTGGATCAAATTGGGCTAACTTGGGCTAAGGTTGGGCTAATGTTAGATTTGATGTAAAATTAATGTTTAGAAATGTTTATGGGAGTGTTACAAAGAGTTTTCAACTTTGGTTGGGCTTTGATTTTGGGATCTGGGCCCATTTGGGTTCATGGTAGGTTTAGGCCAAAATTGGGGATTTCGGTTTTGGGTTAGGTTTGGGTGGAGTTTGGGCTCAAATTTGGGGCAAATCTTGTTAGTGTTTTGTTTTTGGGGATGTTAGGAAGGTTTAGGAAAAGATTTGGGGTTAATTGGAGTTGAGTTGGGTTAGTTTGGGCTAAGTTTAGGTCGTGGGCCAAAATTGGGCTTTAAGCTTCAAATTGGAATTGGATCCAAATGTTAATCAAATTGGGCTTGTATTTGGTCTAAATTGATATTGAGGATATTGAATTGAAGTTTATAATTGTATTGGATTAACATTGAGGTCAATTGGGTTGATTTGGTTTGACATTGGGCTTACTTTGGTTAAAAATGGGCTAAATTTGAGGTTTTGGTAAAATTGGGTTAAATTGACAAAATTGGCCTAAGGTGTAGTTGAAAAAAATGAAATTAGGAATATTTGGGATTTTCTGGAATTTTTTTGGAATTTTTTGGAATTTATGGATTTTTTGGTTAAAAAGGGCATTTTAGGTATTTGGGGGTATTTTTGGAAATTTTGGTATATTTGGCTAAGGATGATCAATTGAAATGGTGGGAAATGTTTAGGATTGGTTTTGAGTAATTTTGGGTAATTTAGGTAATTTCTTGCAAATTTTGGGTAGCTTCAAGGACGTTTGGTATGTTTGGTGGGTGTAGGATCCCCGGGGTCAAAAATTAAAATTTTGAAAAAAAAAGAAGATTGATCAAGTTTGGGTAGAATGGAATCACTTTGGTTGAACCATGAAGCCATATCAAGCCCATAAGAGCCATGAGAGGACTCATTTGAGGCATTTACTATGTTGTTCCTAACCCTCTTAGCCAAGGGTCTAGGGGTTAAGGTCCATCCATATGAGTTACCTACATGAGTCAGGAAGTCAAGCTAGGTATGAATGGTTTTAGGATTGGAATGTGTGTGAAAGTGTAATGTGTGCAGGTCAACCCTCACCAGACCAGGCCACCCAGGGTAGTCCTAAGGCCAAAGAGTCCTACAGGGAACTCATCCTTTAAACCTCCACATTTGATCTTAACCCTCCAAGTGGCTTAGGGGTTTACAATCATGGGTGGGTGCCATCTCTAATCCTCTAGGATAGTCAAAGGGAAAACCTAAGGCTAGATCCTAAGTACTAGGGAGAGAGAGAAGAGAGAAGAGAGAAGACCTCATAAAAAATGAGGTCAACAAATGGACCCCCAATAGGTGTGGTGTGCTAACTAAGCACATCGCACGTATTGGCTTTGACCGAAGAGATCAACAAAACCAACACTGACGTCTAAGTGACACACTTAGAACAGAGTAGAAACAAATTTCCGCTGGGGAGTATCGAGTATATCTCAAAGACTGGAGATCCCTGAACTCTCGTTGGGGAAAAGAGAAGGAGGTGAATTCCAGATCATAAGATATGGAGAAATTTGATTTAGATTTTATTTCGTTTTCTATTCCGAGTTTTTTTTAATGTGTGAGTTTAGATTTCGATTTGTTCTGAGTTTCAATTTTGATTGAGGTTTAATTTAAAATCAATTTAAGGAAATCTGGATTTGAAATGAGAATTGGAACCTAGGTTCCAACCTCGGGATTGCGAAGAGAACTGGAATTTAGGTACCAGCCTCGGAGTAAGAATCGGAGTTTAAGTATCGATTGAAAAGGATGAGAATCAGAATTTAGGTACTGATCTCGAAATAAGATCTGGAATTTGGTACCAGTCTCGCAGGTTTAAAGAGAACTAGAATCTGGTTCCAGTCTCGAAGGTTTAAAGAGAACTGAAATCTGGTTCCAGTCTCGAAGGTTTAAAGAGAACTAGAATCTGGTTCCAGTCTTGAAGGTTTAAAGAGAACTGTAATCTGGTTCCAGTCTCGAAGGTTTAAAGAGAACTTAAATTTGGTTCCAGTCTTGAAGGTTTAAAGAGAACATGAATCTGGTTCTAGTCTTAAAAGTTTAAAGAGAACTGGAACCTGGTTCCAGTCTCGAAGGTTCAAGGAGAACTGGAACCTGGTTCCAGTCTCGAAGGTTCAAAGAAAACTGGAATCTGGTTCCAGTCTCGAAGGTTCAAAGAGAACTGGAATCTGGTTCCAGTCTCCAAGGTTTAAAGAGAACTGGAATCTGGTTCCAGTCTTGAAGGTTTAAAAGGTTGAAATTTGCTGTGGAGATTTAAGTTTAGCGGAAGATTTGGAATGAGACATGAAAGTGTTTCACGTCCCACGAGGATCGATCAAAGTCTGATTATTTGGCGAAGGATATGAATCCATGCCATCAGAACCAAATCGAAAATTTTCATGGTTTTGTGTCAGTAGATTCAGTCGACATTCTCAAAGAGGGAAGGAAATATAGAGAGTCAAAAAGAGATTTGAGAATAGCCGAAGGCTGGGGATTTCATATTCAGGAATTTGTCTTAGTCGCTTGTTGTGATTTGATTTTAGCTTGATTTTCAATTTAGGGTTCACATTTATTTGGGGTTCGTTTTGACATTCAGATTTTTAAAAGAGTTCTCATTTATTTTTATTTTCCCTTTGTTCTTTGTTCGAAGTTCATTTAACTTAATGGCGTTTCCCAGTCAATTTGCACAAAAAGAGGTGAAGGCAAAACATGACATGGTCGTTTCATTCCAATCTCGTCGAAAATACATCATACATCTTGCTCCAAAACATGATGATATTTTCCTTGAGAATTTAATATCTCATACAATCCATATATATCCAAAACGGATTGTGTAAGATTCTTCAAGTTTCTTTCAAAAGCAGCTGTCAAAATCCATGTCTGAATAGTGAGATACATGGACAATAACATCACCTTCCAAGTCATCCTTGGCAGGAATGTCGTATGGATGTGCATTGGAGGTGTGATATTTCCCATGTAAATCACAGCTCGTAGGGCCGGAGACTCTCTAACTCTGGATCTGGCTGAAAGTGGAAAGACATTTTTCTGTCATCCATTCTCCTGAAAGTGACGGAGATTCGTTCCACAGGCACTCCTGGAATGCAATGTTTTGCGATGTCTGCTCCGTTTCCTTTCAACACCAGGACGGAACCTACCGGTAGTGGTATCTCCACCGGCCCTCGGAACTCACCGGGGCCTGCAATCCGGAGGTCAGATCCGAATATGATGTTACATTGGTTGACAAAAGACACTGTGCAGAAAGGTCTGACGAAGTCATGATGGTCTATGTGTGGAGGTATGCAGTCGCCCTCCTTGTAGATGTTAATGATGCAGCTGTTGGGTATGTGTTGACCTCATTTTTGGTGAGGTCTTCTCTTCTTCTCTTTAGTACTTAGGATCTAGCCTTAGGCTTTTCCTTTGACTATCCTAGAGGATTAGAATTGGGACCCACCACTTAGAAATTCAAACCACTTCTTAACTCCCTGCAAACTCCACAAACTTGATTGTAGACCCCTAATCACTTAGAGGGTTGAGATCAAATGTGGAAGTTTAAAGGATAAGTTCCCATAGGACTCTTTGGCCTTAGGACTGCCCTGGGTGGCCTGGTCTAGTGAGGGGCTGACTTACACACACACTACACCTATACACTAAACTTTCACACACCTCTTAAAAACCACACCCATACCCAATTTGACCTCCTAACTCATGCAGGTGATTCACATGGATGGTCTTTAACCTCTAAGCCCTTGGCTAAGAGGGTTAGGAACAACATAGTGGGTGCCTCAAATGAGTCCCTTCATGGCTCATGGGGGCTTGATGTGGCTTCATGGCTCAACCAAAATGATTTCATTCCACTTACATTCACCCAAGCTTCAATTTTCCAAATTTTCAATTTTTGACCCCGGGACGCTACACCCGCCTAGCCTACCCAAAACCCTTGAAACCACCCAAAATTTGCAAAATCACCTAAATTCCTCAAAATCAATCCTAAACATTCCCACATTACTCAAATTGATCATACATAGCCAAAAATACCAAAAATTCCAAAAAAAACCTCCCAATACCCTCCAAATACCCAAAATACCCCTCTTAGCCAAAAAATCCAAAAATTCAGAAAATTCCCAGAAAATTCCAGAAAATCCCAAATATTCCCAATTTCATTTTGTCCAACTATACCATGGGCCAATTTTGTCAATTTACCCCCCTTTTATCAAAACCCCCAATTTGACCCATTTTAACCCAAAGTAAACCCAATGTCAAACTAAACCTACCCAATTGACCCAAATTCTGGTCCAATTCAATTCTAAACTTCAATTCAACATCCCCAACACCAATCTAGATCAAATCCAAGTCCAATTTGATTGACATTTGGATCCAATTTCACTTTTGGCCTTAAAGCCCAATTTGGACCCATGACCCAAACTTAGCCCAAACTCATCCAATTCAACTCCAATTAACCCCAAATCTTTTCTAAACCTTCCTTAACATCCCCATAAACAAAACACTAACATGATTTGCCCAAAATTTAGACCCAAACCCCACTCAAATTCAACCCAAAATCAAAAAGCCCAATTTTGACCTAAACCCAAACCTAACCCAAATAGGCCCAAACCCCAAAATCAAAACCCAACCAAAGCCAAAACCTCTTTGAAACACTCCCAAAAACATTTCCCAACATTTATTTTACATCAATTTCAACTCTAGCCCAACATTGGCCCAAGTTAGCCCAACTTGACCTACATTGGCCCACTTACCAAATAAACCCAAATTCAAACCAATTCAAGTCCAAATCACACCAAATTGACTCCAAACCACTCATGACACATCCCTAAACCAAACTCAACAATTATTTGGCCCAAAATATTTACAAAATTTCCATCCATAAATTCATTTTTAAACTTAAAGGCCCATTCCTTAAACCATTTTAAAAGCCCATCCTTTACCACATCCAAAGGCCCAAAATTGGTCCCAAAGCCCATATGACATTTCCCCTCATCATACTTTCAATTAAACTCAATACCTAAGTCCTAAATTCATCATCAAATCATTCGAAATCAAGTTTCATACAAATTTCCATCAAATTACCAAAAAATTCCTAAAATCCATTTTCATGAAATTGACCAAGCTTTCCCCAAGCCAAAGACAAGCCATGCAAGCCATGGACAAGCCACATGAAGCCATGGAGAGTTTGACATGTGATCAAGCCATTAGTGGAAAAAGGAGGACCCCTTTCCTAATCCTTCTTAAGCTTTTTTTTACCTTAAGCATGTCACACTCTAAACCATGCTTTGCCACCTAATCCTCGATGGAGACTCCACCACACATGGGAGATCGACCCACCCGACCTCCTCGACCCAAAACCGAGTCTTGGGGAGGTGCACCCAACCCATTTGCATGGGTTGACCAAAATAAGCTAAAATGGCCCCTTCCCCTTTCTACTTTGATTCAACCACTTTACACATGTCAAACCTCAATTGAATGCACCAAACCCCAGCCCTGACCCACCTGAACAAGATGGTGACCAATGCCTGGCCGGCCGGCCACCCAGTCGCCGGAAAACACCATGCCCGAAACCTTGGGAGAGGCCAAGCTTTGGAATTCTACCTTGCTGAGCTGCCTCACTCCAAATGGCCACCATGGCTGTTCTTCACATGCCAAGAGCAGCTCGATCCCAGCTCTCAACTCCCCCGGGAGAGCCTCCAACCATGCCTATTTAAACCCCTCACCCTCTCGGCCAAAGGAGGTGCTGAACCTAACCTTAAGGAAACTCTGCCAAAATCATTCCAGATCACTCTCCACACATAGAGCACTTGATCCCCACTGAATTCCGACCCAATTCCCTCCAATCGAGCTCGATTTCGAGCTCAAACTTTAGCCCAAAAACCGGGACACTTCTTCACAGGTGAGCCAATCCCCAAATCGATTGGTCCTACACCTTCACCGGACCAAGAGGAGAAGTTTCCCACTGAAAGCCCCATCTCCAGGCCACCCAGTTGCTCCAGCCTCCAAGCTTTGTGATCGGCTGTGGTCACTTTCATAACTAGACAATTCACCAGGCCAAGGGACTTCATCTGGAGCTTACTTGGACCCAATCAAAGGTGACACAACTCTCGCATCGAAGCTTCACTTCTCCGAGCAAAGGTATGAACTCATTCTTCTTCCCGAGCTTACGGAGATTCTCCATTTCATTTGAATAAATTTCAATGCATGTTTATCGTATGGATGTGTTCGTCTCTTCAAGACGAATCCATAGAGCATAAGAACACGAAAATCCGTTGAGAATCGAGTGAGAAATTAGGGTTAGAAGGTTGACGGTCACGGGTGCACACCGGCCGTAGACGATGACTGGGAGCCGTTGGATCGCGCGTGTATCGAGCGGACGGTTCGCATTGCGCCGGACCGGGGAATGATACGTGAACCGTGGGTCCCGGGACGGCCGACTCGGATGGCGGCGCCCAATCACGACGCGACACGTACCCCTTCGGAGCCGCCAAGGTTGACACGGCGCCGCGTGGATAAGTAGAAAATTAGGGATTTTTCGATTTATTTAAATACCGTAACTTCAAAAATCCATATCTTTGTGTAGAAAAATCACAAAAATAAAATAAAAATACCCTCTTGCTCAGATGAACGGAGGAGAATAATGTGGAAAAGAAATTAATTAATTTTGCCTAGTACTTTATTTTTAATTAATTATTTACTCCTTGCATTGTTTTAGTTCTCCATGCATTCATACAATTCACCATGGCATGAGACCATAGGGCTTTTGAAGCCTCTGAACTTGGGAACATTCCCTGAATTTTCCAAGGTCAGAGGCCATCTCTGTGAAAAGTTATTGATTTTTCAAATGCATGTGGCTGTTTTGAATATTTTAATTCCAAAAATTAGCATGTTGTGAAATAAATTCTAGGAAAATTTGGTGATGTTCCTTATGACCAGAGAACCCTAGGAAAAATAGGACTTGAGTTAATTCACTCAAAATAACCCTAATTGGCTTAAACACCCAAAATAGACCCCTAATTAATGAGAACTAACTATACATCAAATTGACTTGAAATCAATTCTCCACTGACCTTTAGGATCAGAGGAACCCACCACAAAAGTTTGAAGTCAATTGGACTTGGTTAGCCTTACTAAATGGGTTGATTAAGCCATTTAGTCATTTTAAACTTTAAAAATTCATAACTTTCAAAATACCTTTAAAAAATTCACCAAATTGGTTTTGGAGCCTCTCTGATATTAGGGGAATTTAAGAAAATTAAAATTTCAATTTTCTAAAAAAGTTAATTTTTTAGTATTATTTTAATATTTTAATAATTAAAAAATAATAAAAATCACAAAAATAATAAAATTCACCAAAATGTCATATTTTGAAATTTAATCACTTAGGAACAAACCCCATATTTTTCTCAGGTCTATTTAATGAGATATTAAATTTTAAAGCCCTAGGGTAATTTTAAAATTAAAAAAATGTATTTTCTAGCATTTTCACTAAAATAATTATAATAAATCAAAGAAAAATCAGAAAATTGTAAAATTTGGTTCTCTGGAATCCTTGATATCAGAGAGAATTTTAAAAATTATAAAATTCATTTTTCAACTTATATTCTATTTTTAAATTAATTAATACTCCAGAACTTAAAATAATTCTAATAAATAAAATATAATTCAAAAAATCACAAAAATTGGTCTAAGTGGTCCTCTGGTCATTAGGAATGTCCCATAATTTTTTTAAGGATAGAAACTTTCCCTTGGTCATATTATTAAATTTTCCTTGGAAATCCTTATTTTCCACCAAAAATAATTATATAAATAAATTAAATACAGAAAAATCACATTTTCTCCTCTAATGTCTTTATTGACATATGAGTGAAGTCACATAAAAATTTCAAATTCATTTGAGCTCAATTTAGTGAGTTATGAAATTATTAGGCTTGAAGGGCAAAATGGTAATTAAAATTTTAACCCTTAATTAAAACTTTAGGCTTAATAAAATTAATAAGTAAAATATTTGATTTTAATCTGATTTGGATGATTGAAATTTAGATAATTAAAGGGTAGAAACCTACTAAACAATTTAAAATAATTGAAATAAACCTTAATTAAATAATTGATTAAATTTGGAAGAATAATAAAATTGGAATTATTAAAATAGGGATATTATTAGGAAGAGATTCATTCTTTAATCTAAGGATCCCTAAATTAATCATCTCAATAATATTTAACTCTTAATTAAAAAGGTAATTCAAATTTAAGTCTTAAAATGTTAAAAGATTCAATCATTTAAATTGAATTAAAGGTAAATTATTAAACTCTTTTTAAAGTTTCAATTAAAATTAAAATTAAAAATAAAATTAAATTAAAAAATTAAATTAAATTAAATTAAATCAAAAAAAATATAATAATAATAAAACTAAATTAAATTAAATTGAATAAATAAATTAAATTAAATTAAATAATTAAATTAAATTAAGTTAAGTTAAATAAATAAATTAAATTAAAAAAAAAATAATAAAAAAATATTAAATTAAATTAAATTAAATTAAAACAAATTAAATTAAATTAAATTAAAACAAATTAAATTAAATTAAATAAATTAAATTAAATCAAGTTAAATTAAATTAAATTAATTCACATCAAGTTAAACTAAATTGGATTAAATCAGAATTAAATTAAAATTAAAACTAAATTAAATTAAATTAAATTAAATTAAATTAAAGTTAAATTAAATTGAATTAAAAGACATCACCTAAGACATGAAGAATTCAAAATAAATCTAAAACAACTTGAACACTATTCCAAACTTAAATCCATTAACTAAAATTAAATCACAACTCACTGAACATCCATTTGCCCTCGAAAGCTCGTGATGTCATAACTCTTAAAAGGAGTGTTAAAAGAAGTGTTATTTCACTCATAGGATATTCAAATGTCCTAGTTCACCGAGCAAGACAACAAAACTTAAACTCTCGGACGATTAATTCATTTGTGTAATTAAATTCATTTGGACTTAAAACAATCCTAGAAATATCGAAAAGATGTTTAAGATTCTTCTTAAGCACTTCCTCAATATGATAGGATATTTATAAGAACAATTGAACTTAGTTGTTCTTTGATGAAGAAAATCGTCCTCAAACTAAAATACAAGAACCTAGACGTCATAGGAAATGACTAGCTATAGGATTAGGAACTTGGTAGAAAACCATAACCCTTCCCTTAGCTTTACCTAGGAATTTACTTTAAATGCTTAAATATTCTAACTGTGTTTTAAGTGCAGCTTGGGATGACGGGAAGACCCTCCAGTACGCTTTTATTTTATTGCAAATTACTTTATCGCAACTTATTTAATCGCATCGCACTTACTTTTCTTGCATGATAAACAACCGTTGCATGAAAACTTACACCTTTAGGACATGAAACCAAAACCGAAACCCATAACTAAATTAAAAGACACTACAAGATAAAATTCACCGCCACAACATTTCAAAATATAAGACAACTCAAAATTTAATCACAAACGAACAACAAAACTACAACTACAACTAAATTAAAACGTCTCATCGAATGATCTGGAATACCTCGGATGATGTAACCCACGTGTTGCTAACGGGATTTCCCACTGGTCTAAATGAAAGTACGGAACTCATTCGATTGAGTTTAGCAAATTCATCTCGGACTAAGTGAATTCGATGAAAATAACGGTGTCGGGATGACGGAACCGCGGGATCTTAATCGGTTCCGTTTAATCAACTCTAAGACCCGTTTTAATTAAAATATTAAAGACACATGGAAATTAAGACTTTCTCTAAAACCAAACACTTCTCTCATCTCCCGATTTATGACTTCTAAAACTAAACCTCTGCAACAACAAGGAGCTCTGAGCATGGTGGGCAAGCACGGCCATCGTCATCGCAAAACTCGAGTCTACTTCAAGCAAAACTTTCCTTAGAATTAAATAACCAAGCCGTAGGACTTCGAGGTAGTTTGCCTAGTGCAACATAAATCCTCAACTCTTCGTTAGGCATTTGCATGATCATATCATGTAAATTAAGCCCTAACCGGTCTTAGGATTTCCGAGGTAGTCGTCCGATACGACATAAACCCTCACATCTTCGAGGCTATTTGTATGATTTTATCATACAAATATAAGTCCTAACTAATTAAAATCGGCAAGATCAAAACATTAAATAAGCATTAGGACTTTCCTAAATTCAAACCAAACAATAGGATAGTCGGGAAATTACCGAAGCTCGCTTCGAATCTGTGATTTCTCCTACCCTTCTTCCTTTGAATTCCCAAACAAAATGTTTCAAATTTGATCCATCCCCAATTGAAATTCCAAAACTCAATCCTCGAAAACTTAAACCTTGAAATTCTTGAGAGCAGAACTACCGATTATTATCGAGAGTTTTCTTAGGTGATTCCCGTCGCTTAAGATGTAATTAACTATAGGGGCTCGCCCTTATAGAGGAATTTTAAGAACCTGAGTAATATAAACCCCGTTTAATGTTTTCATATTAAACAGGGGAACTTGTCGGCTTATAAAATTGGTTCGCAGTACCAAACGGATGTCACAAATCTTCTAGTTTATTTAATCGAGCCCCATCATCAAACAATGTGTCTATTCTTCGGGATAGATACATGGTTTGTGATGTGGTGCTCGTTTACATAAACTATTCGGGATGTGAGATCAGTCTGATTTCATAAAATTTCCAAATTTAAAATTATTTTCAAAAATCAAATACTACTTTTCAAATTACTTATTTAAATTAAATTAAAATTCGCCGACAATTTCTGTAGGCGACCCCCTTTTCCAAATAAAACACCATAACCTAAAAATAAGCCGCACAATTTCTGGCGACTCCGCTGGGGAATAGTTCCTCTCTCCATTTTAATCAAATAGTTCTGCTTTCAAAAATCGGTAGTGTATCTATGACCCTAATGGATCAAACTACCCTTCTTTCCGTTGGAATATTATGTTCATTTCTACCTTGAACGAGTATGGCCAACATTCTCTCGGATTTAGGAGCCACTCGTTGTAGACACCCCTAAACGAGAGAGGTTCTGAGATCCTTTTACCTCATTTCTGAGGTGGGGTGGACCCCCAATAAGTGTTAGTTTAGGAGTAATCCTTTGAGTCGAGAAGTCTTGCATAAGACTTTCTTTTCCTTTCTAATTCTGAATCAGATTCATTACCTTCTCTACACCTTCGAACATTCCGTTCTAAATAAACAAACCCTCTAATGAATGACTCTTTTAATAAACATACATAATGTGTTCGGACTCTTTTAGATTCCTTTCTTTTCGTCCTGATGAGAAGAAGCATAACTCGGACCGACAATCGGAATCTACTTTACGAAATGGAAGCCCCAAAGCCGATTTTCTCCTTCACCAACGGACTGGACTTCATCTGTTTACAAGGATGAGTCGCCCGACAATGGGATCATCCGGTTTGGACAAGGATTCGAGAACACAAATGTCAAGATCACCGACGTTACCCTTTTCGCACCGATGACAAAGTGCCGAAAATGAGAAACCCATGATCGAGTTCAACCTTAAGTCAACTCAAGAGTTTCCTCCTCCGCAAAGGGTTCCAGCTCGAGAGGAATACCGCCGTCCATGGGAGGACCGTTATCTCTACCCCCACCGGTCTAGTCGTCTCCGCACCTACCCCGGCTCCCGCCAACCGAAGGGGAAGGAAGTTCAAATTTGTAATGAGCATGTTACCGCGGAGGGTACGGATTTCCGTGCAAGACCTTCTCGTTTTGAAATTGGGTCCGACTCAAGGGTTCCACCCCTAACACGGACTCGGAGGAGAAACAGAGGCGGGAAGATCGCCGTGAAGGCCGTAGCCGCTGAAGTCGCTTTCCTAGAAGAAATTCCCGAGTACACACCACTACCCGAATACATACCATTGTCCGAGTATACACCCCTTTTGGAAGGAAGTAGATTCCATCCCCTTTCCGCCGCAGCTCGACGAGGAAAATGTCCGGCAGGATTGCCTCTACATTACCTCGGCCCGCATACTATAACGACAACGAGAAGAAAGAGGGCCGTGGTTACACCACTTGCTCGACTACGGACCGTGATCGAAAGGTTAGCAAAGAAAGAAAAATGCCCCGTATCGGAAATTTTAAGAAGGATAGGGCGGGTGCCAGCCAAATCCCGTCTCGGGCCGCGAGTAGAATCTGCTATCGCTGCAGAAGAGCCTAATAAGAAGATGAAGGCTAGTCCACCTGTTGTTGTTTCAGGTTTACAGATCAGGGAGGATACCACCTTCCAGACATTCGACCGACGGACCATCCGGTCCCAGGCCTTCGTCGCTGGAAGGATGGTATGGCGTCCCACTACCGGCCAATTAAGACCGAAACAACGACCAGAAAAGGAAAGTCTCGTCAGGAGACTTGAGTCTGAAGAAAGTGCTACCGCAGTAAAGGGGACTCATGAGAAAGAAACTCAACAATTATCACATGACAACTGCAAGGATATACAGAAGACGCTATGGAAAAGTTAAGAACTGATATTCGTCGACTAGCAAGGGAAAGAGAAGAGAAGTTCGGAGACGAAGTTGACTCGTCAGAATTCATGGATGATGAGTATGCAGAAATTAACATGGTAGAAACACGAGCTTCGTCGCCTTCACAAGGTGCTCCCGCAAGCCGCGAGAAGAGAGGAGCCGAAGTAATGAGAAGGCAGCTTCAAGAGAAAGATGATACGATTGCCTAAATGGCAAAAATGATGGAAGAGATGGCTGTAGCCCTAGCCACTCTCCAGAGTCAGGTTCAACCCCAAAGGGAAACACCCCCGGAAGTTATTCACATTGTAGACGGAGGAAAGGAGATTACATCCGTCAACGGGGATGATCAATTAAAGAAGGATACAACACAAAGTATGATTCCGGAAAAGGATATCAAGAACATGGTGGAACAGCAGGTGCGAGAAGCCTTGGCACAATCAAAGAGCGGGACATCCATTCGGACGGGTAGACCTTACCCCGAAGAATTCGACGTTGTCCAATATCCGAAAGGCTTTGTACCACCTCTTTTCAAGACCTTTGATGGAACCGGAAACCCTCGGCAGCATGTTGCACATTTTCGTGCCAGTTGTTGCAATGCCGGCGGAAGTGATGCTTTACTCTTCCGACAATTTGTCGACGCACTCGTCGTGGATCGCCTTTGATTGGTATGCGGAATTACCAAACGGCTCGGTGAAGACATTTTCAGAATTAGAAAACCTCTTCATCAAGCGATTTGCCGGAGCTCAGCACCACATCACTATAGGTGATTTAGTGGTAGAGAAGCAGAAGCCGAATGAAACCTTGGTGGACTACATACTTCGATGGAGGAACCTAAGTATGAAGTGTGAGCCACAGTTACAAGAACGAAGATGCGATCGACATTTTACTAAAAAGCATCCATGGCCCGATAAAGCACTTCTCCTCAAGGGATTTACTATCAAGACTTTCGAGAAGTTGTTAAGCAAGGCCGGAAGCTTGCAAGAGGAGGCGAAGCAATTAAGTTTCACCGATAAAACAGACAAACAGAAGCCCGTGAAAACTTTTGAAAAGAAGTCCGGGGTCGTCGCGGTAGTCGATAAAGGCAAGCAACCGATACAAATATCGTCAGAACGGCCGCAGAGAAACTCAACGAGATTACCAGCAACCCCGACCCGACTATCGACCATCTCAACAATATGAACAACCGCCTCGTCCACAACGTACGTTTAGGGAGTTCCTGAGCAGGGAGTATCCATTCAAGAATGAGGCAGTGCCGAAAATGTTCCGCAGCCTAATGAAGACTCCAGATTTCCAACTGCCAGAGCCTAAAAGACCAGAAGAAGTCGACAAGAAAGGTGATCCCAACTTTTGCCCTTACCACCGGATGCTTGGGCACAAGATAGAAGATTGTATTACCTTCAAAAGTTGGCTCAACGACAATCTTCGGAAAGGGAATATAAAGATCCCGAAAGAATACATGAAGGAACCCCAGAAAGGAGGTTCCGTCAATGTTATCTCGACGGATTTCATTGTTCCAATAGATCCCTATGCGACTGATGATGGATGGACTACCGCTTGGACAAAGTCTTCGAAGAAGGTTTTGGATCACATCCAAACCGCTTTGGCCCGAGCTTCAATTCAGAGTTTGAAACCTGTCAAGTCGGCGCTATCACTTGCGATAGAAGAACCGCCTCAACAAGAGATGACTGAAGAAAAGAAGAAAATTGACGACGAAGAGAAGACCGAGGCACCTAAGGCTAGACTAGGGGCCGCTTATCCTAGGATAGTTGTTTCCGATTCGGGGAGAAATCCCTCGAACCTCTCGACTCGTATGATTATTTGCTCACTTCGGTGGGATCTTATAATGATGAGGGTTATGGCGTTGGCTACGTTTTCGATCGTTTCTAACGATTACGTAACTAGCGACAATCAACCTAATCCGGACGTCGATTCCGATACAAATAACAATTCTCAAATCATACACAATCTCGACGATCACAATGATGAAGAAGACATCCACCGAGAAGGCTACGAGTTCAACAAGCAACGAATCTATTTGCGAGTTTCGAGGAGCTCCAGATCACGATAGAGTTAGAGCCTTCGGACTCCGAAGTCGATCCCGAAGAACTTGTCGTTCCAATTCGAAGGAGACACCAAGCAAACTCAATGCTAAACTTAGAAGAAATCACGAAGTCAACTTAAGAAGTGGAAGAGTTCTACCTCCGAGAATGGGTCCAAAAGACAAAGGAAAGCGGTGGTTGTTCGAGAAGAACCAACCCCGGCGAAGAAATACCCATTCGAGAAGAAAACGAGGCACATGAAAACAAAGTGGACTACAACGTGCTAGCCCATCTCAGGAAATTACCAGCCAAACTGAGCATCTACGACGCTCTCATCTTATCAAAGGAGATGAGAGAAGCTCTGATCAAGGCCTTACTTGATCCAGAAATTTGCTTAGCTCAAATGGTCGGAGATTCCTTAGATGAGGTTTGCTCGTTAAAGGAACAACGAGGTGTTACCTTCACGGACAATGACCTACTACTTGGGACGACGGACCACAACCGACCCTTGTACATTTCGATTATAATTGGGAAGTTTACACTCTCCGCAGTATTGGTGGATCCAGGAGCATCAATCAATATAATGAATCTTCGAACGCTAAGCATACTTGGAAATTGATGCTCGTGAGCTCGAAGCGGACAAAATGTTATTAATAGGATTCAACCGTAAAGGAGAAAGAGCCCTCGGATCAATAACACTGCTAATGAAGACCGGTGACTTAGCAAAGACAACCGCGAAATTTCACATAATTGATTCGAAACGTCGTTCAACGCTCTATCGGGCCGACCATGGATACATGAAAACCGGATGGTACCATCATCTCTACATCAATGCATCAAGTACTACGATGGAGGGGAACGAGGCATCAAAGGTGACTTACAACCGTTCTCCGTACATGAAATCGGAATCCATGAAGATGCAGCTTATTATGCACCTCCGAAGAAAACAATCTTCTCCAGAGATACCATAACAAATGAAGCAAAAGAAATTTGGGACAACGAAGAACCTGAAGTTCTAGTCCAACAGTCACTCACCACTCCCTTACGGCGAGATGGTGAAGGTTTCTCCACAACTCGCATCCGAGGACGAGGCCGGGGACGAGGTCGTGGCAGAGACGTTAGGACGACTGGACAGAGGAAACCAGCCATCAATGTTGACTGGGAAGATAGTTCTGAAGAAGAAAAAGAAATCAAACAAGAAGCAACGACGATAAGTCGGAAGAAGCCGCAATTCAGAATCCCTCTCGAAGATGAAAGAAACGAAGAATATAAATCGATGTACGAGAAGATTAACCACTACGTACATACTATGACCCCGACCCCGATCCATTCTAATAAGATCGAGGGTATGGAGGTCAAAGAGGTACGTAGCGGTGGTGCAAAGCCCATCAAATTCTACCGTGGTGCTCCTTCCTCCAAAACCGAAAATAATGTACATTTGAAGATGCTACTTCATCGGAATTAATGGAATTGCCTTTTGAATGGTACTCTCCCTCGTGTTCAAAATTTAATTCAGGCGTGGTTTCTTACCTCGACAATGGACAAAAGGTCGATCACAACATTTTGAAAAATTATGGAATAACTCCGGTCGTCCACCCAATTCAAAACATGGTCTCGGGTTCGGCACGGTAGGATCGGCTGACGATACCGAATTTTGCATGGTTGTCACTCGCGAGTCTAATGAAAACTGCATGGAAACTACGGAAGAACTCGAAGATTTACAAATTGGAGATGCTCCACCGTAGTTCGAAGAGGAGATCAAATCTACAATAGATGAGTTAACTGAAGTTAACTTAGGTACTAGCGAAGAACCTAGACCTACCTTTGTTAGCTCCTTACTCAATAAAGAAGACTCCGAAGAAATAATTAAGTTATTAATGGAATTTAAAGATTGTTTCGCTTGGAGCTACGATGAGATGCCAGGTTTAGCTCTAGAGGTCGCAGTCCATAAGCTAGGGGTGGATCCCCGCTTCGTTCCGTCGTACAAGGTCCCGAAGAATGCGTCTAGAAATCGAACAACAAGTCATAGCTGAAGTTAAAAAGCTAATAGACGCTAAATTTGTCCGTGAAGAACAATACCCGACTTGGTTAGCCAATGTGGTACCAGATCGAGAAGAAGAATGGTCGTATCGAATTTGTGTGGATTTCGGAGATTTAAACAAGGCATGTCCGAAAGATGAATTTCCTCTACCGATCCTGTAATTAATGATCGACATTGCTTCAACACATGAAATATTCTCATTCATGGATGGATCTTCGGGATACAATCAAATAAAAATGGCTCCAGAAGATGAAAAACTTACAACGATTCGAACGCCGATCGGAGTATATTGCTACACAAAGTGATGCCATTCGGATCGAAGAACGCAGAGCAACCTACCGCAGAGTGATGACAAGAATTTTTGATGATCTCATCCACAATCAAGTCGAATGCTACGTGGACGATGTGGTCATCAAGAGAAAAGTAAAGGAAAACCACTCGTATGATTCGAGAATTGTTTTCGAACGATTAAGACAATTTAACCTTAAGATGAATCCTTTAAAATGCGCCTTCGGCGTCACCTCCGGAAATTCTTAGGATTCGTTGTCCGACATCGCGGAATTGAAATCGACCCGGAAAAGATTAAAGCTATCTTAGAAATGCCACCTCCCGTAACCTTAAAACAACTACGATCTTTTCAAGGGAAGCCGGCATATCTTCGACGCTTTATCTCGAACTTGTCAGGTAGGTGTCAGCCTTTCTCGGCACTAGTTAAAAAGGACGCCAAATTTATTTGGGAAGAGAAATGCCGTAGGGCCTTCGAGGACATTAAACAATATTTAATGACACCTCCTATCTTAGCAGCCCCAGTCTCGTGTAGACCGCTAATACTTTATACCGCGGCTTTAGACGACTTTCTCGGAGCCTCGTTAGCCTGTGTCAATGATGAGGGTAAAGAAAATGCTCTTTACTACCTAAGCCGTCGTTTACTTCCGACGGAAATAAGGTATCCCGCAATTGAAAAGCATTGTTTGGCCCTGATCTTCGTCGCTTAAAAGCTCAGGCATTACATGCTTTCTCATAAGGTCAACCTGATTTCGAAATTTAATCCATTGCAATACTTGATGACCCGCCCAACGCTTTCCTGCGACTCGCCGGATGGTCAATGATATTATTGCAATTTGATATAACTTTCGTGCCTCTTCGTGCCGTAAAAGGACAAGTCCTAGCAGACTTCCTCGCAAAGACACCCTTTGCCGGCAGAATCGCCTCTCAATGACGACTTGCCAGATGAACAAATAATGAACCTAGAAGACCCTGATGATCGACATTGGGAATTATATTTCGACGGAGCATCTTCAGCACATAAAGACGAAGAATCGAAAGTGATAGTGCCCGGTAAGGCAGGGATCGGACTAATCTTTATAACACTGGAGCGGGTGATGTTAAGATACTCCTACCACTTGACAGAGCCGTGCACAAATAACGAAGCGAATACGAAGCCCTCATAACAGGACCGGAATTAACTATTCAAATGGGGATAACGTACATCAACATCTACGGGTATTCGCAATTAATCATTCAACAAATCGCCGGACAAGATAGAATTTTAAAACCAAGACTCGAGCAATACTTCCGAGATGCCATACAAGTTGTTGAAAGATTCCAAATGTGACAATCTACAAAATTCCTAGAAAAGAAAACATTTTAGCGGATGCGCTAGCCCGTCTCGCAAAAGAATTTTCCTGTTTGCAAGATGAATCAGTGGAAGTGTCGGTTCACGGACGTCAGGTCCTATCACAGCTCGACATAGACACAATACACAAATCAGAAAAGGAAAAAGGATCAATTGCAGACAGATGATGTAAAAACACGGAAGATTGGCGACAACCATTAATAGACTACCTGCAAACAGGAGAACTACCAGACGATAGGTCGTTAGCCCACAAGATCAAGAAAAGAACTCCGTCCTACGCATTAATAAACAATACATTATACGAAGGTCTTTTCGATCAAATGCGGCTAAGGTACCTAAGCGGGTCCGAGGCCCGTGAAATTGTTAAAGAGGTACATTCAGGACTCCGTGGCGCTCACCGACCGAGTCCGAAGATGAAAATGAAAATTAAAAGACTAGGGTACTACCGGCCCTCGATGATGACCGATCGCATGAAAATCGCCAAGAGCCGTCACCGCTGCCAAGTGCACGGAGTGGTTCTACACCAACCTCCAAATGTGCTACATCCGACGACTGCGTCGTGGCCATTCGAATGTCGGGGCATGGATATAGTGGGTCCAATAGAACCACCGTCGTCAAAAGGACATCGCTTCATTCTTGCGGCTACGGATTACTTTTCCAAGTGGGCGTGCAGCTCCACTCGTAGAAGTGAAAGCACATCACGTGCTACAATTTTTCAAGAACTAAGTTGTCTCACCGTTTCGGGGTGCCGCGCGAATCATCTCGGATAATGGGTCGGCATTCGAAGCACGTAAATCAACAATTTTGTCGAGAGACATGGAATCGACCGGCGATATTCAACAATTTACTACCCAAGAGCAAACGGCCTCGCTGAGGCTTTTAACAAAACTCTCGTTCAAATTTTAAAGAAAACCTTGAACGATAATAAGAGAAATTGGCACGAGAAGTTGTTAGAAGCCTTATGGGCCTACCGGACAACCTTCAGAACTCCTACTCAAGCTACACCTTATGCTCTACTGTATGGGTCCGAGGCAGATGTTACCTTTAGAGGTCCAGCCTTCCTTCACTCGAGATTGCAGCTTGCAAACAAAATCACGACGAAGAGAATGCCAAATTACGACTAGAAGAATTGGAAAGCCCGGAAGGGAAAAGACTTGCGACAAGCAGCAGAATTTAGAACTATACCAAGCTAAGATGGTTCAAGCCCATGACAGACTGGTTCGCCCAAGAACCTTCAAAGTTGGTGACTTAGTTCTCGTTCTCAAGAGACCTATTCTTGCACACCGCAAGATAGGAGGAAAATTTGAACCCACTTGGGAGGGACCGTTTGTAGTTGAGGCAAGCCTACTCGGAGGCTCCTACCGAGCTAGTGAATTGCCAAGGAGAACGACATATGCTTCCGATCAATGGACGATACTTGAAAAAGTATTACGCTACCTGATGTTTCGAAGGAATGAATTTTCCATCCCTAGAAGCACGGGTGAAGTAATTACTTATGTCTGGGTCCGAACCCAAAATAATAAAAATGTGCTAAAATAAATAAAATCATGATAATAAAGTTTTCCTTGTTTTCTCTCTTCCAAATCAAAATCTCTTTCCTGATCTTTTCCCACTTCATTCTTGTTGAATTTAAAAATAATAATAAAAAACTGTCTTTAATAAACATTTTCTTAATGTTCTTGTTCTTAGTACAGCCCCTGATCCTTTTCCTTGTCTTTTCGCAGGGAAATGTCGAACGGGCGGTTGGTCCCGAACTTTAGAAATGGCGTAAGCCTTGCACTCGACGAAAAGAGGGTGAAAGATGGAGCGATAATAGAGATTGACTCGGACTTCGCTCCAGCAGGCTCGGCAAGACGAGGAAAGTGACCGGGTCCCGATTGACCGAGAGGAACCGCCCGCCGACAAGTAATGAAAGTGGGTGGCCCAAGCCACCAATCCAAAGAAGAAGAAAAGAAAAATAAACACCGAAGAAGACAAGAGGATCAAATCCGTAGTCGCTACGACAGAGGGCGTACTCGTCACGCCACGCCCACGTAAACTCGGGAAGTACGAAGAGCTACTCTCACAAGAACTCAACGAAGAAATAAAAATCGCCGTATCCGCAAGATGTTAACTAAATTAGCAGCGGACCAGCGCGACGAGGCCGTTGCTAGCACGCGCACATACACTTCGAGGATACCGGTTCGCCGAGAACCCGAAGAAAGGAGACCAGGCTCCTGGGATGACGAAGAAACCAGAGAAATCTCAAGAAGAACAGAAAAAAGAAGGCTACTACGCCACCAGATAAAGTCACCAGTAGTGCATGACCTTGTTGCAGAAGCAACCCCGGAGGATGTCCCGACGGACATCACCCCCGAGGAGCCGAGGTATGCAAGAGAGCGTGAAGGGATTGAGCCATATATCCCACAGTACGTCACTGTGCCTCGTCATTTGCAAATTATTCCGGAATACGAGTTAGAAAGGATACGTAATGTCCGTAAGAAAACTTTTGAATACTTCGAGAGAATCGAGGCGGGAGGATCAATATACTAGAAGGCCTCGAGCTACATACGTACGTGTTCTCGAATACGAGCAACAACAAATCGTGGACTGCATCCGAGATTTGAAAAAGATGGGCCGAGCAGGTCGCTTAAGAGAAAACACTTACTCAGAACCCCGGAGATGGATGCCAGGGAAGGGGAGAATTACAATACAATGTGGATGCTGCTACAACTTCGCAGAAGACAGAAGGGAAACCCACCAGTGGATACTCCGTCATGGCCAGTGGATCCAATGCCATTAGTCATTAAAAGGATGGTAAAAAGAATGATAACATGGAGGGTATCGCCAGCAGTATCGCATACCCAACAGGTTGCATCATTAACATTTACAAGAAGGGTGACTGCATTCCCCCGCACATAGATCATCACGACTTTGTTAGACCTTTCTGCACAGTTTCTTTTCTGAATGAGTGTAATATCATGTTCGGATCTGACCTCCGGATAGCAGGCCCAGGTGAGTTCCGAGGGCCAGTAAAGATACCATTACCGGTAGGTTCCGTCATGATACTGAAGGGCAACGGAGCAGATGTCGCTAAACATTGCATACCAGGAGTACCAGTGAAGCGGATCTCGCTTACTTTCAGAAGGATGGACGACAGAAAGCACCTTACCACTTCCAGCCGTACCCGGAGCTAGAGAGTCTCCGACCTTACGAGCCGTGAGTTGCATGGAAAATATCACACCTCCAACGTACATCCATACGGCATCCTTGCCAAAGATGGCTTGGAAGGTGATGTTATCGACCATGTACCTCACTATTCGTACATGGATTTTTGACGGATACCTTTTTGGATGGATCGACAAAGATCATACATAATCCGTTTTGAGTCTACATGGATTGTATGAGATGTATTCCGGATCGAGTTGTATGATGTATCTTCAACATGATTGGAATGAAAGTGACCATGTCACAATTTTGGCCTTCACCTCTTTTGTGCAAATTGACTGGGAAACGCCATTAAAGTTAAACGAACTTCGAACAAAGAACAGAAAAGAAAAGAAAAAATAATAATAAAAATAAAATAAGATATAAAAAAAAGAGAAAATAAAAATATAAATAATAAATGAGAATTATTTTTTTTTTCCATTAAAAATCCAAACATAAAAATAACTTCAAAATCCACGTGAACGCTAAATAAAATTCACATGAACATTTGGAAAGTTAAAGGACAAACAAAATGAAAATGAATCTCAAATCGGATCCCACTCTAAATTCATCTTTTCAAACATTTTCAAATCAACCCCAAATCGAGATTTATCTCAAGAAGCTTTGAAATTCTCTCGTCGGACAACTCTTCCTCACAGGAGACCCACACTTCAATTTCGTAACCCTAAACCTTTTTCGTCACATCAAAATCATTTCGACTTTTGTGGCCTACCTTTTCTTCCTCGTATGGAGATCGACTAGGTCTATCGACACGGAGCCACGAACTTTGTTCGATTTGGTTCTGATGACATGGACTCGGATCCCTCTTCACATAAATAAACTTCCGAGATTGGAATCCATTTCCAATTCTCTTTAAAACTTTGAGATTGGAACCAGTTTCCAATTCTCTTTAAACCTTTGAAATTGGAATCCATTTCCAATTCTCATTAAACTTCCGAGATTGGAACCAGCTTCCATTTCTCTTTAAACCTTCGAGATCGGGAACCGCTTCCATTTCTCTTTAGACCTTCGAGATTGAAACCGCTTTCCATTTCTCTTTAAACCTTCGAGATTGGAACCGCTTCCATTTCTCTTTAAACCTTCGAGATTGGAACCAGCTTCCATTTCTCTTTAAACCTTCGAGATCGGGAACCGCTTCCATTTCTCTTTGAACCTTCGAGATTGGAACCGGCTCCATTTCTCTTGAACCTTTGAGATTGGAACCGCTTTCCATTTCTCTTTGAAACTTCGAGATTGGAACCAGCTTCCATTTCTCTTTAAACCTTCGAGATTGGAACCGCTTCCATTTCTCTTTAAACCTTCGAGATCGGAACCGGCTTCCATTTCTCTTAAACCTTCGAGACTGGAACCCGATTCCAGTTCTCTTTAAACCTTCGAGATTGGAACCAGTTTCCATTTCTCTTTAAACATTCGATATTGGAACCAGATTCCAGTTCTCTTTAAACATACGAGACTGGAACCGGCTTCCATTTCTCTTTGAACCTTTGAGATTGGAACCGGCTTCCATTTCTCTTTAAACCTTCGAGATTGGAACCAGCTTCCATTTCTCTTAAACCTTCGAGATTGGAACCAGTTTCCATTTCTCTTTAGACCTTTGAGATTGGAAACCGCTTCCATTTCTCTTTAAACCTTCGAGATTGGAACCAGCTTCCAATTCTCATTAAACCTTCGAGATCGGAACCAGCTTCCATTTCTCTTTAGACCTTCGAGATTGGAACCGCTTCCATTTCTCTTTAGACCTTCGAGATTGGAACCGGCTTCCATTTCTCTTTAAACCTTCTGGACTAGAACCCGATTCCAGCTCTCTTTAAACCTTCGAGATTGGAACCAGCTTCCATTTCTCTTTAAACCTTCGAGATTGGAACCAGCTTCCATTTCTCTTTAAACCTTCGAGATTGGAACCAGCTTCCATTTCTCTTGAACCTTCGAGATTGGAACCAGCTTCCATTTTCCATTTCTCTTTAAACCTTCGAGATCGGAACCGGCTTCCATTTCTCTTTAAACCTTCGAGATTGGAACCAGCTTCCATTTCTCTTTAAACCTTCGAGATCGGAACCAGCTTCCATTTCTCTTTAGACCTTCGAGATTGGAACCAGCTTCCATTTCTCTTTAAACCTTCGAGATCGGAACCAGCTTCCATTTCTCTTTAAACCTTCGAGATTGGAACCGGCTTCCATTTCTCTTTAGACCTTCGAGATTGGAACCGCTTCCATTTCTCTTTAGACCTTTGAGATTGGAAACCGCTTCCATTTCTCTTTAAACCTTCGAGATTGGAACCGGCTTCCAATTCTCATTAAACCTTCGAGATCGGAACCGCTTCCATTTCTCTTTAGACCTTCGAGATCGGAACCGCTTCCATTTCTCTTTAGACCTTCGAGATCGGAACCAGTTTCCATTTCTCTTTAAACCTTCGGGACTAGAACCCGATTCCAGTTCTCTTTAAACCTTTGAGATTGGAACCAGTTTCCATTTCTCTTTAAACCTTCGAGACTGGAACCAGATTCCAGTTCTCTTTAAACCTTCGAGATTGGAACTCCGTTTCAATTCTCATTAAACTTTCGAGATCGCGACTCTAAATTCTGATTCTCATCCTTTTCAATCGACACTTAAACTCCGATTCTCATTCCGAGGCTGGTACCTAAATTCCAGTTTTCTTTGCAATCCCGAGATTGGAACTTAGGTTTCAATTCTCATTTCAAATCCAAATTTCAAATTCAAATTTCCTCAAATTGATTTTAAACCCAAACCTCAATCTAAATTGAAACTCAAAATCTAAACTTACACATCAAAACTTAAACTAAAACAAAACGAAAATCTAAATTGAATTCCCCGCATCATGTGATTTGGGATTCACCTCCTTTTCCTTTCCCTGCCGAGAGTTCGTGAATCTCCAGTCTTAGAGATATACTTGACACTCTCCAGTGAAATTTCTTCCACTTCGTCCTAAGTTTGTCACTTGGACATCTGTGTTGGTTTTGTTGATCGCTTCAGTCAACGCCAATACGCGCGGTGTGCTTGGTTAGCACACCACACCTATTGGGGGTCCATTTGTTGAACTCATTTTCGGTGAGGTCTTCTCTTCTTCTCTTTAAGTATTTCAGATCTAGCCTTAGGCTTTTCCTTCGACTATCCTAGAGGATTAGAATTGAGACCCACCACTTAGAAATTCAAACCACTTCTTAACTCCCCGCAAACTCCACAAACTTGATTGTAGACCCCTAATCACTTAGAGGGTCGAGATCAAATGTGGAAGTTTAAAGGATAAGTTCCTATGTGACTCTTCGCCTTAGGATCGCCTGCGTGGCCTCGGTCTCAGTGAGGGGCTGACTTACACACACACTACACCTATACACTACACTTTCACACACCTCTTAAAAACCACACCCATACCCAATTTGACCTCCTAACTCATGCAGTGTGATTCACATGGATGGTCTTTAACCCCTAAGCCCTCGCGCAAGAGGGTTGTGGAACAACATAGCAGGTGCCTCAAATTAGTCCCTTCATGGCTCATGGGGGCTTGATGTGGCTTCATGGCTCAACCAAAATGATTTCATTCCACTTACATTCACCCAAGCTTCAATTTTCCAAATTTTCAATTTTTGACCCCGGGACGCTACACCCGCCTAGCCTACCCAAAACCCTTGAAACCACCCAAAATTTGCAAAATCACCTAAATTCCTCAAAATCAATCCTAAACATTCCCACATTACTCAAATTGATCATTCATAGCCAAAAATACCAAAAATTCCAAAAAAAACCTCCCAATACCCTCCAAATACCCAAAATACCCCTCTTAGCCAAAAAATCCAAAAATTCAGAAAATTCCCAGAAAATTCCAGAAAATCCCAAATATTCCCAATTTCATTTTGTCCAACTACACCATGGGCCAATTTTGTCAATTTACCCCACTTTTATCAAAACCCCCAATTTGACCCATTTTAACCCAAAGTAAACCCAATGTCAAACTAAACCTACCCAATTGACCCAAATTCTGGTCCAATTCAATTCTAAAATTCAATTTAATATCCCCAACACCAATATAGATCAAATCCAAGTCCAATTTGATTGACATTTGGATCCAATTTCACTTTTGGCCTTAAAGCCCAATTTGGACCCATGACCCAAACTTAGCCCAAACTCATCCAATTCAACTCCAATTAACCCCAAATCTTTTCTAAACCTTCTTTAACATCCCCATAAACAAAACACTAACATGATTTGCCCAAAATTTAGACCTAAACCCCACTCAAATTCAACCCAAAATCAAAAAAGCCCAATTTTGACCTAAACCCAAACCTAACCCAAATAGGCCCAAACCCCAAAATCAAAACCCAACCAAAGCCAAAACCTCTTTGAAACACTCCCAAAAACATTTCCCAACATTTATTTTACATCAATTTCAACTCTAGCCCAACATTGGCCCAAGTTAGCCCAATTTGACCTACATTGGCCCACTTACCAAATAAACCCAAATTCAAACCAATTCAAGTCCAAATCACACCAAATTGACTCCAAACCACTCATGACACATCCCTAAACCAAACTCAACAATTATTTGGCCCAAACTCTTTACAAAATTTCCATCCATAAATTCATTTTTAAACTTAAAGGCCCATTCCTTAAACCATTTTAAAAGCCCATCCTTTACCACATCCAAAGGCCCAAAATTGGTCCCAAAGCCCATATGACATTTCCCCTCATCATACTTTCAATTAAACTCAATACCTAAGTCCTAAATTCATCATCAAATCATTCCAAATCAAGTTTCATACAAATTTCCATCAAATTACCAAAAAATTCCTAAAATCCATTTTCATGAAATTGACCAAGCTTTCCCCAAGCCAAAGACAAGCCATGCAAGCCATGGACAAGCCACATGAAGCCATGGAGAGTTTGACATGTGATCAAGCCATTAGTGGAAAAAGGAGGACCCCCTTTCCTAATCCTTCTTAAGCTTTTTTTTACCTTAAGCATGTCACACTCTAAACCATGCTTTGCCACCTAATCCTTGATGGAGACTCCACCACACATGGGAGATCGACCCACCCGACCTCCTCAGCCCAAAACCAGGTCTGGGGAGGTGCACCCAACCCATTTGCATGGGTTGACCAAAATAAGCTAAAATGGCCCCTTCCCCTTTCTACTTTGATTCAACCACTTTACACATGTCAAACCTCAATCGAATGCACCAAACCCCAGCCCCGACCCACCCGAACAAGATGGTGACCAATGCTCGGCCGGCCGGCCACCCGCCGCCGAAACACCATGCCCGAAACCTCGGGAGAGGCCAAGCTTTGGAATTCTACCTTCGCCGAGCCGCCTCACTCCAAATGGCCACCATGGCTCGTTCTTCACATGCCAAGAGCAGCCGATCCCAGCCCTCAACTCCCCCGGGAGAGCCTCCACCATGCCTATTTAAACCCCTCACCCTCTCGGCCAAAGGAGGTGCCGAACCTAACCTTAAGGAAACTCGCCAAAATCATTCCGCATCACTCTCCACACATAGTAGCACTTGATCCCCACCGAATTCCAGCCCCAATTCCCTCCAACTCGAGCTCAATTTCGAGCTCAAACTTTAGCCCAAAACCAGGACACTTCTTCACAAGCGAGCCAATCCCCAAATCGATTGGTCCTACACCTTCACCGGACCAAGAGGAGAAGTTTCCCACCGAAAGCCCCATCTCCAAAGCCACCCGGCTTGCTCCAGCTCTCCAAGCTTTGTGATCTGCCGTGGTCACTTTCATAACTAGACAATTCACCGTGCCAAGGGACTTCATCCGGAGCTTACTTCGACCCAATCGAAGGTGACACAACTCTCGCATCGAAGCTTCACTTCTCCGAGCAAAGGTATGAACTCATTCTTCTTCCCGAGCTTACGAGATTCTCCATTTCATTCGAATAAATTTCAATGCATGTTTACCAGTATGGATGTGTTCGTCTCTTCAAGACGAATCCATAGAGCATAAGAACACGAAAATCCGTCGAGAATCGAGCGAGAAATTAGTGGTTAGAAGGTTAACGGTCACGGTGCACACCCGCCGTAGATGATGACCGGGAGCCATTGGATCGCGCGTGTATCGAGCGGACGGCTCGGATTGCGCCGACCGGGAATGATACGTGAACCGCGGGTCCCGGACGGCCGACTCAGATGGCGGCGCCCAATCACAGCGCGACACGTACCCCCTTCGGAGCTGCCAAGGTTCACGGCGCCGCGTGGATAAGTAGAAAATTAGGGATTTTTCTGATTTATTTAAATACCAAAACTTCAAAAATCCATATCTTTGTGTAGAAAAATCACAAAAATAAAATAAAAATACCCTCTCGCTCAGATGAATGCAGGAGAATAATGTGGAAAAGAAATTAATTAATTTTGCCTAGTACTTTATTTTTAATTAATTATTTACTCCCTGCATTGTTTTAATTCTCCATGCATTCATACAATTCACCATGGCATGAGACCATAGGGCTTTTGAAGCCTCTGAACTTGGGAACATTCCCTGAATTTTCCAAGGTCGGAGGCCATCTCTCGTGAAAAGTTATTGATTTTTCAAATGCATGTGGCCGTTTTGAATATTTTAATTCCAAAAATTAGCATGTTGTGAAATAAATTCTAGGAAAATTTGGTGATGTTCCTTATGGCCAGAGAACCCTAGGAAAAATAGGACTTGAGTTAATTCACTCAAAATAACCCTAATTCGGCTTAAACACCCAAAATAGACTCCCTAATTAATTAGAACTAACTATACATCAAATTGACTTGAAATCAATTCTCCACTGACCTTTAGGATCAGAGGAACCCACCACAAAAGTTTGAAGTCAATTGGACTTGGTTAGCCTTACTAAATGGGTCGATTAAGCCATTTAGTCATTTTAAACTTTAAAAATTCATAACTTTCAAAATACCTTTCAAAAATTCACCAAATTGGTTTTGGAGCCTCTCTGATATTAGGGGAATTTAAGAAAATTAAAATTTCAATTTTCTAAAAAAGTTAATTTTTTAGTATTATTTTAATATTTTAATAATTAAAAAATAATAAAAATCACAAAAATAATAAAATTCACCAAAATGTCATATTTTGAAATTTAATCACTTAGGAACAAACCCCATATTTTTCTCAGGTCTATTTAATGAGATATTAAATTTTAAAGCCCTAGGGTAATTTTAAAATTAAAAAATGTATTTTCTAGCATTTTCACTAAAATAATTATAATAAATCAAAGAAAAATCAGAAAATTGTAAAATTTGGTTCTCTCGAATCCTTGATATCAGAGAGAATTTTAAAAATTATAAAATTCATTTTTCAACATATATTCTATTTTTAAATTAATTAATACTCCATAACTTAAAATAATTCTAATAAATAAATTATAATTCAAAAAATCACAAAAATTGGTCCAAGTGGTCCTCTGGTCATTAGGAATGTGCCATAATTTTCTTAAGGACAGAAACTTTCCCTTGGTCATATTATTAAATTTTCCTGGAAATCCTTATTTTCCACCAAAAATAATTATATAAATAAATTAAATACAGAAAAATCACATTTTCTCCTCTAATGTCTTTATTGACATATGAGTGAAGTCACATAAAAATTTCAAATTCATTTGAGCTCAATTTAGTGAGTTATGAAATTATTAAGCTTGAAGGGCAAAATGGTAATTAAAATTTTAACCCTTAATTAAAACTTTAGGCTTAATAAAATTAATAAGTAAAATATTTGATTTTAATCTGATTTGGATGATTGAAATTTAGATAATTAAAGGGTAGAAACCTACTAAACAATTTAAAATAATTGAAATAAACCTTAATTAAATAATTGATTAAATTTAGAAGAATAATAAAATTCGAATTATTAAAATAGTGGATATTATTAGGAAGAGATTCATTCTTTAATCTAAGGATCCCTAAATTAATCATCTCAATAATATTTAATTCTTAATTAAAAAGGTAATTCAAATTTAAGTCTTAAAATGTTAAAAGATTCAATCATTTAAATCAATTAAAGGTAAATTATTAAACTCTTTTAAAGTTTCAATTAAAATTAAAATTAAAAATAAAATTAAATTAAAAAATTAAATTAAATTAAATTAAATCAAAAAAAATATAATAATAATAAAACTAAATTAAATTAAATTGAATAAATTAAATTAAATTAAATTAAATAATTAAATTAAATTAAGTTAAGTTAAATAAATAAATTAAATTAAAAAAATAATAAAAAAATATTAAATTAAATTAAATTAAATTAAAACAAATTAAATTAAATTAAATTAAAACAAATTAAATTAAATTAAATAAATTAAATTAAATCAAGTTAAATTAAATTAAATTAATTCACATCAAGTTAAACTAAATCGATTAAATCGTAATTAAATTAAAATTAAAACTAAACTAAATTAAATTAAATTAAATTAAATTAAAGTTAAATTAAATTGAATTAAAAGACTTCACCTAAGACATGAAGAATTCAAAATAAATCTAAAACAACTTGAACACTATTCCAAACTTAAATCCATTAACTAAAATTAAATCACAACTCACTAACATCCATTTGCCCTCGAAAGCTCGTGATGTCATAACTCTTAAAAGGAGTGTTAAAAGAAGTGTTATTTCACTCATAGGATATTCAAATGTCCTAGTTCACCGAGCAAGACAACAAAACTTAAACTCTCGGACGATTAATTCATTTGTGTAATTAAATTCATTTCGACTTAAAACAATCCTAGAAATATCGAAAAGATGTTTAAGATTCGTCTTAAGCACTTCCTCAATATGATAGGATATTTATAAGAACAATTGAACTTAGTTGTTCTTCGATGAAGAAAATCGTCCTCAAACTAAAATACAAGAACCTAGACGTCATAGGAAATGACTAGCTATAGGATTAGGAACTTGGTAGAAAACCATAACCCTTCCCTTACCTTTACCTAGGAATTTACTTTAAATGCTTAAATATTCTAACCGTGTTTTAAGTGCAACTTGGGATGACGGGAAGACCCTCCGTGTACGCTTTTATTTTATTGCAAATTACTTTATTGCAACTTATTTAATCGCATCGCACTTACTTTTCTTGCATGATAAACAACCGTTGCATGAAAACTTACACCTTTAGGATGTAAACCAAAACCGAAACCCATAACTAAATTAAAAGACACTACAAGATAAAATTCACCGCCACAACATTTCAAAATATAAGACAACTCAAAATTTAATCACAAACGTAATAACAAAACTACAACTACAACTAAATTAAAACGTCTCATCGAATGATCGGGAATACCTCGGATGATGTAACCCACGTGTTGCTAACGGGATTTCCCACTGTCCGAATGAAAGTGTGGAACTCATTCGACTGAGTTTAGCAAATTCATCCGGACTAAGTGAATTCGATGAAAATAATCTGTGCCGGGATGACGGAACCGCGGGATCTTAATCGGTTCCGTTTAATCAACTCTAAGACCCGTTTTAATTAAAATATTAAAGACACATGGAAATTAAGACTTTCTCTAAAACCAAACACTTCTCTCATCTCCCGATTTATGACTTCTAAAACTAAACCTCTCGCAACAACAAGGAGCTCGGAGCATGGTGGGCAAGACGGCCATCGTCATCGCAAGAAACCCGAGTCTACTTCAAAGAAAACTTTCCTTAGAATTAAATAACCAAGCCGTAGGACTTCGAGGTAGTTTTCCTAGTGCAACATAAATCCTCAACTCTTCGTTAGAGCATTTGCATGATCATATCATGTAAATTAAGCCCTAACCGGTCTTAGGATTTCCGAGGTAGTCGTCCGATACGACATAAACCCTCACATCTTCGAGGCTATTTGTATGATTTTATCATACAAATATAAGTCCTAACTAATTAAAATCGGCAAGATCAAAACATTAAATAAGCATTAGGACTTTCCTAAATTCAAACCAAACAATAGGATAGTCGGGAAATTACCGAAGCTCGCTTCGAATCTGTGATTTCTCCTACCCTTCTTCCTTTGAATTCCCAAAACAAAATGTTTCAAATTTGATCCATCCCCAATCGAAATTCCAAAACTCAATCCCTTGAAAACTTAAACCTCGAAATTCTTAAGAGCAGTAACTACCGATTATTATCGAGAGTTTTCTTAGGTGATTCCCGTCACTTAAGATGTAATTAACTATAGGGGCTTGCCCTTATAGTGGAATTTTAAGAACCTGTGTAATATAAACCCCGTTTAATGTTTTCATATTAAACATGTGGAACTTGTCGGCTTATAAAATTGGTTCGCAGTACCAAACGGATGTCACAAATCTTCTAGTTTATTTAATCGAGCTCCATCATCAAACAATGTGTCTATTCTTCGGGATAGAAACATGGTTTGTGATGTGGTGCTCGTTTACATAAACTATTCGGGATGTGAGATCGACTTGATTTCATAAAATTTCCAAATTTAAAATTATTTTCAAAAATCAAATACTACTTTTCAAATTACTTATTTAAATTAAATTAAAATTCGCCGACAATTTCTGTAGGCGACCCCCTTTTTCAAAATAAAACACATAACCTAAAAATAAGCCGCACAGTATGCAATCTGCAGGCAATACCCTCCATGTTATCATCCATTTTACCATTCTCTTGATAATATTCGTCATCAGATCCACCTCACTACGACGGAGTATTCCTGGTGGATTTCCCTTTCTGTCTATCGCGAAGTTGTAGCAACATCCGCATTGGATTGTAATTCTTCCTTTTCCTGGCATTCATCTTCGGGGTTCTGATTTATAAAAAAATACCTATTTCTTTATGTCTTAATTCTTATCAATTTCTAAGGATATTATGCTTTAATTAAAGGTATTTTTTTATGTTTTTGGATGTAGATGATGTAAAAAGGTCCAAAAAGAAAAAAGGAGCAAAAAGGAGCAAAAAGGAGCAAAAAGGAGCAAAATACAAAAAGTATAAAAAAATATGGCCTGGCGCCTAGGCGCCAGAAGTTGGTGCCTAAGCGCCAGACTCGATACAGAAACTATCAAGTTTTTGACAACGTTTGAACGGTTATTTTGACGGAGGGAGCGATTATTGGACATTCTAGAAGACTGGCAGTTGTTCCTTGATAATAGGACAAGTGATACATTGCATTTGGACGCTCCAAAAAAGTTTTAATCGCGAAGAGGTGCGAGCCAAAGTGAAGAGGTGCGAAGAACTGGACGCGGTGTCCGGCGCCTAGGCGCCAGACAGACCTTCTAGAAGATTCATTGAATGTGGACATTTTTTGAAGAGGTGCCTCAAGGCAACCCTTCAAGCCTATAAATAGGAGTCCATTTCTTCAGAAAAACGTGCCCCCATTGTAATCCCTTTCTCTCATCCACTTTAGGATCTCTCATCCTTAGAGAGAGAAATAGAGAGAGAAATTTAGGGCCACTTTTGTTTAGTTTAGTGAATTTATTTTCAAGTTGTTGCATCTGGAGTTCATTACACTGTGGAGTCAGTGGAATCAGAAGATCCGTAGAAGGAATATTTGAGATAAGTATTTTATATTTGATTCAAAGTTTATTTATTATGTTTTGCTGTTTATATTCAATGTGTTCCGAGTAGTTAGTTTACTTTATTCCTTCAATTATGAAGAGATAAATAAGATAATAAAAGATTCGATGGAGAATTGAAATTCAAAATGTTTTTAAAACATTGTGATGACATTAATACCTGATCTTACTTTACTTTTTAAATTGGCCATTTAAATTGTTAAAACTCGTTGAAGAGTTTTGAGACCTAGAAGGAGAAAAACTCTTAACTTGTAAGTGTCACATGAATCCTTGGGTAGTCGAAGGCCATGTGCGGGCTATTAAAGGTGAAGTGCAAATAAATAAAAAGATAAGATTTAAAGAGGGTAGAATTGATAAGTTTTTAGAGTGACAGACTAAATTCTTATAATTTGATTTATAGATTAGGAAAGGGTCACTAGTAGGGCTGAGCATAGCCACCCTTGGACATCTAGTAGTGTGAGTCTAGATTAACCCATTCTACTAACAATACATCCGGACCTGATCTGTAAATTAGTCAATGTTCTTTGCGCCTGGATCAAAGGGTAAAGAATAGGAATGCTTCTATTTGGCACAATACCATAAATCAAATTCTCCAACGAATATTAAATTATCTTAAAAATCTTAGATTAATTGAAGGGAAGAAAGTTGTTTATTTTATATAGTTTTCATAAAATCATTGTCTTATTATTGTTTTCTTTATTTGCATCTTATAAATTAATAGTAATTTATAGTTAGATTAAAATATAAAAAGATTTTTGAAATACAATATTTAGAAAATTTATTACTATAATTTTTCCCCGTGGGATCGATACTGGGGTCTTTGTTTGAAAGCCCTATATTACTTGAAACGATACGTATACTTGCGTAGTACCCAACAAAGTATATAAAATATTTTCTTTTTAAAATTATATTTTGCTATATAAACATATATTTAAAAAGTTTTATTTGATACACATCTATATAGCAAGTTATTCCAGGTCAAGTGTTTCGCGCCTTCGCCAGAAATTAAATTTTCTAGCAGTGGTAACAAATTCTTGTATTTGGAAGTACAAAAATCGGGTCAAGTTTTTGGCGCCGTTGTCGGGGAAGAAATAGAATAGTTATAAATTTTTTTTAATATTATATTTCCAAATATATATATATATATATATATATATATATATATATATATAAAGATATATATATATATATATATATATATATATATATATATATAAATATATATATATATATATATAAATTTTATTCCTTGTTTTATGCGAAGATTTGGTTCTGAAGGATTAATACCTTTAGATTCTGAATTAGAAAGAACAATTAGAAAAATTAAAAAGGGAAAACAAATTCAAAAATTTCAAGAAATGACTACTTTACAAAATCCAATTGAACTTAATGATCAAAATGTTTATAAACCATTAAGGGATTATGCTAACCCTACAATTGATGAACTTCATAGTAGTATTCAAATACCCACTATAGATGTTAATTCTTTTGAACTTAAACCGTCTATTATTCAATTGGTGCAAAACAATCAATTTGGTGGAACACCAAATGAGGATCCAAATTTACTCCTTATTAGTTTTTTAGAACTTTGTGCTACCTTTAAATATAATGTTTCTGATGATACTATTAGACTTAGACTCTTTCCTTTTTCTTTAAGAGATAAAGCAAAGATGTGGTTAAACTTATTAGCGACTGGTTCTATTAAAACATGGCCGAAATGACGCAAAAATTCCTTGCTAAATATTTTCCTCCTTCTAAAACTCGCTAAATTAAGAAATGATATTACTTCGTTTAGTCAATTTGACGGGGAGACAATATATGAAACTTGGGAAAGATTTAAAGAACTATTAAGAAAATGTCCTCATCATGCTTTACCCGATCGGTTAATTATTCAAACATTTTATAATGGATTAATTGGATCTTTAAAATCAATTATCGATGCCGTCTGCTGAGGTTCTTTAATGTCTAAATCATTCGAAGAAGCTTATACTTTAATCGAAGAAATGACTAATAACAATTTTCAATGGCCTTCCGAAAGGATTAATCCTAAAAAGATGGCAAGTATTTACGATAATGAAGCCTTTTCTATCTTAGCTTCACAAGTAGCAAGCAATGTCTAAGAAATTAGATAATTTTGCAATTAATATTTCACATAATAACTTGCTAATATTGAAGATTCTCAAACTATTGAAACTTTACAAGCTATTGCAAGTAAAAATAATCCTTATTCAAATTATTATAATCCTGGGTGGAAAAATTATCCTAATTTTAACTGGAATAATTCACAACAACAATGGGGTAATGATCAATCTCATCCCACTGGAAATTAGAATAATCAAGTTAATCTAAATTATAAACCTCCTGGATTTAATAATCAACAGAAAAAGTTATCAATAGAAGAATTAATTTTACAAATGAATAATCAATTACAAAATCAAAATACTGCTATTCGTAATATTGAAAATCAAATGGGGAAAATTGCTACTTTAATTAATAACGATACTCGTAGGAACACTTCCTAGTAATGTTGAAATTAATCCAAAGGAAACCGGAAAAGAACATGAAAAAGTTAAAGCCGTGCAACTTAGAAGTGGAAAGGAATTAAAAGAAAGAATGCGTAATGAAATTGAAAAAGAGATTAAGGTTGAAGAGATTGAAAAACCTAAAGAAACTCTCTCTCCCAGTCAAGATCAGACTGTTATACCTGTTAATGTGGAAGTTGAAAAACCATCACCACCTTTTCCTCAAAGACTTAAACAACAAAAATTAAATCATCAATTTTCTAAGTTCTTTGAAATTTTTAAGAAACTTACTATTAACATACCTTTTGCTGAAGCTTTGGAACAAATGCCAACTTGCGCAAAATTTATGAAGGATATTTTAAGCAAAAAAAATGAAAATTTGAAGCTTTTGAAACTGTTGCATTAAGTGAAGAATGCAGTGCAATAGTTCAAAAGAAATTACCTGAAAAGCTTAAGGATCCTGGAAGTTTCACTATACCCTGTGCTATTGGAGAAAAATTTTGTGGAAAAGCTTTATGTGATTTAGGAGCAAGTATTAATCTCATGCCATTTTCTTTCTTTCGAAGATCGGATTTAGGAGATATTACTCCCACCACTGTAACCCTTCAGCTAGCTGATAGATCTATCACTTATCCTAAAGGAGTTATAGAGGATGTCCTTGTTAAAGTGGATAAATTTATCTTCCCTGTAGATTTCATAGTACTTCGATATGGAAGAAGATAAAGAGATACCTATTATTTTAGGGAGACCATTTCTAGCTACCGAACGAGCTATGATCGATGTGCAAAAGGGAGAACTAAACATGAGAGTTAATGATCAAGAAATTAAATTCAATGTTCTTAATACAAAGAAGTACCTTGATAAAGAGAAATATTATCGAATGGATATAATTGATTATTTAATTGAAAAACATTATCAAGAAATATTTAAAGTCATTTCTGAAAAAAAATTTGAATTTTTAACTGATGAAAATGAAGTAGTAGAAGAAGAAGTGACTCATTTTATTAAAGATAATTGGGAAACTTTAGACATAACTCAAAATGATATACTTTTACAATCAATTAAAAGAGCCCCTGATCTAGAATTAAAAATGTTACCTTCACATTTAAAATATGCGTTTCTTAGAAATTCGTTAACTTTACCTGTTATTATTTCTTCCGAACCGAGTAGAGATCAAGAAGAAAAACTACTAGTGTGTGTTAAAGAATTATAAGAAAGCTTTTGGTTGGACTATTGCTGATATAAGAGGAATAAGCCCTTCCATTTCGCATGCATAGAATCTTAATGGAAGAAAATTTTAAACCTACTATAGAATCACAAAGAAGATTAAATCCTATCATGAAAGAGGTTGTTAAAAAGAAATTATTAAGTGGTTAGATGTCGGTATTATTTATCCTATTTCGGATAAGTCAATATGTAAGTCCTATTCATTGTGTTCCGAAGAAAGGAGGTGTAACTGTCATTGTTAATGATAAAAATGAACTAATTCCTACAAGACAAGTTACTGGATGGCGAATTTGTATTGACTATAGGAAATTAAATAAAGCCACTAGAAAGGATCATTTTCCTTTACCTTTCTTGGATCAAATGCTTGATAAATTAACTGGACACCCATATTTCTATTTTCTGGATGGATATTCTGGTTATCATCAATTACTTATTGCTCCTTAGGACCAAGAAAAGACAACATTTACAAGTCCTTATGGAACATTTGCTTTTAGAAGAATGCCTTTTGGTTTATGTAATGCACCTGAAACTTTTCAAAGATGTATGATGTCAATATTTTGTGATTTGATTGACAAAGGAATTGAAATATTCATGGACGATTTTTTAGTTTTTGGAACTTCTTTTGAATCTTGTTTGGAAAACATAGCCAAAGTTCTAAAAAGATGTGAAGAAACAAATTTAGTTCTTAACTGGGAAAAATGTCAATTCATGGTCACAGAAGGCATTGTACTTGGTCACAAAGTTTCACAAAAAGGGATGGATGTAAATCAAGCAAAAGTGAAAATTATTGCTGAATTGCAACCACCTGCTACTGTTACTCATGTGAGAAGTTTTCTAGGTCATGCTAGATTTTATAGAAGATACATAAAGGTTTTTTCTAAAATTGCTAAACCTCTTTGTTATTTATTGGAAAAAAAATGCAAAATTTGAATTTAATAAAGAATGTATTAATGCTTTTAATATTCTAAAAGAAAAATTAATAACCGCACCTATCATTGTTGCACCTAATTGGAATAAATCTTTTCGATTAATGTGCGATGCAAGTGATTTTGCAATCGGAGCCGTATTAGGACAAAAATATGAGAAAATTTTCAGAGTTGTATATTATGCTAGTAAAAATCTCACCGAAACACAAAGAAATTACACTACCACCGAGAAAGAGCTTCTAGCTATAGTATATGCCTTTGATAAATTTAGACCTTATCTTCTTGGTACTAAATGCATAGCTCATACCGATCATTCTGCTATTAAATATCTATTATCTAAGAAGGATTCTAAACCTAGACTTATAAGATGGGTTTTACTTCTACAAGAATTTGATTTTCAAATAGTAGATAGAAAAGGAACTCGAAAACCAAATTGCCGATCATTTGTCTAGAATTAAAAATGATATTTTTTCGAAGAAAATATAAATGAGAAATTTCCCGATGAATCTTTATATGTTATTCAAGAATGCAAAACACCTCGGTATGCCGATATTGTTAATTATTTAGTTAGCAATATTTTGCCTTATGACTTGGATAACAAATTTATTAAGAAATTTAAATATGATGCTAATTCTTATATTTGGGAAGAACCTCATTTATTTAAAATTGGTAAAGATTCTATGATTCGAAGATGTGCACCTTATGAGGAAACTTTTGCTATTATTCAAAAATGTCATGATTCTGATTTTAGAGGACACTTTGGCATAGATAAAACTGCATTTAAAATTTTAAATTCTGGATTTTATTGGCCTACCTTATTTAAAGATGTGAGACATTATGTGAAAACATGTGATCGATGTCAAAGGATGGGAAATCTATCTAGGAAGAATGAAATGCCTTTAAACTATATATTGGAAGTCGAAATTTTCGATATATGGGGTTTAGACTTTATGGGACCATTTGTTCCATCATCCGGAAAAATTTATATTTTCTTAAGCAACTGATTATGTTTCAAAGTTGATTGAAGTCGTTGCTTTACCAATCCGTGATTCCAAAAGTGTTTCTAAATTTTTAAAGAAAATGATATTTTCAAGATTTAGAATGCCTAAGGTAATTATCACCGATGGTGGAAGTCATTTCGTGAATATAAGAATTCAATCATTACTACAAAAATTTGGAATCAAACATAGAATTGCAATCGCTTATCATCCACAAACAAGTGGAATGGTCAAGTATCAAACAGAGAAATTAAAAGAATTTTAGAGAAGACTGTTAATCCTAAAAGAACCAATTGGGTTGATAGACTTGATTATGCATTATGGGCCTATAGAACAGCTTATAAGACACCAATCGGAATGTCACCTTATCGATTAATTTATGGTAAACATTGTCACTTACCCGTGAACTCGAACATAAAGCTTATCGGCGATAAAGGAGTTTTATTTTAATTTGAATAAAGCAAGAGAAAAGCGATTATTGCAATTAAATGAGATGGAAGAAATAAGAAATGAAGCATATGAAAATGCGAGGATTTATAAAGAGAAAATGAAGATGTTGCATGATAAGAAAATTTCGAGAAAAATTTTTGAACCCGGACAAGAAGTATTACCGTTTAACTCTCGTTTAAAACTTTTTCTCGGAAAATTAAGATCTAAATGGATCGGACCCTATATAGTCGAGAAAGTATACCATTATGGAGCCGTGAATATTAAAGATCCCAAAACAGGAAAATTTTTTAAAGTAAATGGATTAAGATTGAAGCCTTATTTGGGAGATATTAAAAATATTTATAAAGAGGCTTATGAATTGAGTCAACCTGATTTAAGATTTACTTAAGTCGGGCTGACGATGTTAAACCAAGCGCTTTGTGGGAGGCAACCCATAATTTTCTTTTGTTATGAGTGTTTTTGTGTTTTAATGTAAGGTTATGCCTCAATCTTGATTAATTTTATATTACTTTAGAAAAATTTGATGCTCATAAGTCTTTGTTGACTTAGGCTGAAAATTATTTTGAAGTATGTAAGATTTAGAAACCGGATCACTCTATTCCGAATATGAGTAAAAAGGAGATCAAGTTAACCTTCATTATGATTGTTTACAATGTGAGTTATTGAGTCTAAATTACTCTTACCAGTATAACTTACCTATCTTGGAGAACGAAATTTTGAAATTTGACGATTAGGCAAAACGGAGTTGAACATAGTTCCGGCGCCTAGGCGCCATAATTCGGCACCTAAGCGCCGAATCAAACTATGTATCAATAGGTCCGGCACCTAGGCGCCAGATTTTGCGCCTAAGCGCCACAGTTACTGGGTCATGCAAAAACAAAAAATTTTCAGTTTTTCACACGATTTTCACCTTTAAATCAACCTATCTTCTTTCCTAACCATCAAGCAATCAAAATTACGTCTCTTGCACTTCATTCTTGAGAGATTTGAGAAATTTTTGAAGAATATGGAAGGAAGAAATCATGGAGAAGAAGCTAGGGACAAGGTCTCAAAGGATCCTCAACTCTACTTTAATGGTTTCATCGCTGTAAGTTTAGAGAAAATTTCTAGTCGTTTGGATAAGTTTCAAGCGGAGTTTAAAAGCATTGGAGATCGCCTTCATGAGATGTTTCATCAAATTGAACATCTAGAATGGCAAATGAAACTTCAATTTGATCATTTTGCGGCTTATCAAGATGCTCAAGTTGAAATGTATGCGAAGAACAAGTGGATTGATGAAAAGACGACTACGGATTTCCCGAGAGCGTTAGTGTTCTTTCCAAGTGGAATACACAATTTCCTTTGTGAAGATTACAATATTTTGGTAATGAGATAGTTATTATATGGTTTGTTGAGTCGTTGTATCGATTTAGAGAATCGATTATTTTTGTTTGTGTATTTGCTTTCATGTTCAATGTGTGTTGTTTTTGCTTAGAAATTGTTGTGTTTGAGTGTGTATTAGGAACTTGAATCAAGTATAATACTTATCCGGAATGTATCGAGTCAATATTGAAGATTATAAATGGAATTTAGTGAGTTTGATTTAAACCTTATGTTTGATTGGTGGATTAAAATTTAATTTTTATAAATTTTTGAAAAATGTCGTGGAAGTTAGAAATCGAAGCCCTACTCGATATGAGTAATCGGAAGTTGAATTTATGAATTTTGGTGGAAAATTAAATTTAAAAATAATTTTTTGTGAAAGGCGAGTCCGGCGCCTAGGCGCCGTACCCGGCGCCTAAGCGCCCGTTCGGCCTCGAACCCGAAAATTTACTTCAATAACCCCCAAAAGCCATTTTTGACGCCTAAGCTTCATCTTCTTCCTCATTTTCGTGAAAATACACCTTTGAGATCCATTTTGAGGTCAAAACATCAAGGATTTGAGCGCGAAACCACTTGATTTCTTCGTCTCAAGGTCAGATCTACAATTTAAACCATTTATTTTCGATTTTCACCATAGATTTCCCTAGTTTTGCTAAGAACCAAAATTTTGAAAAAAAATTTTGATTTTTAGTGATTTCTTTGGATTTTTAAACTTATTTTAAGTTTTATAAACTTAAAAAGAGTTTAAATCTTTGATTCCTAAATTTGTTCTTGTTTTCTTTCACGTTTAGATGGCTCCAAAATCTAAACGCGGGAAGACACGAGATTACTTTGATAGCAACAAATTTTCTACTGCGGCTGCGCATTTTTGCTTCCACAAATTTGTGACGTCCAGAAAGTTCATTTTAGAATGAAGTTTCTATCATCCAGGAGAAATGATTGAAAACACTATCGTTGCACATAATTGGCAACGATTCTGTTATTTCACTGCTGTTGCTGTTATCCCTATTGTTCGAGAGTTTTATGCAAATTTTCTGGATGCCGAAGATTATGAAATCTTTTTAGAGGTATCGGAGTAGGATTTAGTCTTGAAAGAATCAATATATTTTATGGTCTGCCACCAACTATTCAATGCCATTATTCTGGATTGTCACCATCTGAGGGAGATTTAGATATGATCATTGTTTATTTGACTGACGGTACTGGATCTTGGAAGATCAGGAACGGAAAAAGGGTAAACTTCAAATCCTATAAATTAAATGGTATTTCTAAAGCATGACACTATTTTATTTCTACAAGATTGTTACCTTCCAACCACCTGAGTGAAGTGACTAGAGATCGAGCGATCTTAAACTACCGCATTCGTGAAAGGAAACCTATTGATGCTCGGCAGTATTATTTATGATTCTTCGGATTCTACCGCGAGATCCAAGACTTCCGTCGGATCGGGATTCCCATCTCTCGATTTATTCATTATGTGTTAGTAATGGAGTCACTCGCCGATATTTCCGAGGAGAAGTTAAAGTCTTACCAAGCCAATCGGGCGAGAGAGTGTTAGTATCTATGATCGTCTTCGAGGGAAGAGATCGACCGCTCCTTCTACTTCGCACATACTCCGTGTAGACCTTCTACTTCTCGACCGTCTACTTCCGCCGAGCCACCATCGAGTTTCGGGAATCAATGCATGATCAGCTTTTAGAGCAAGCAGCAGGAGTTATTTCAAACTCACCGCAGGATTGATACTATTGATAGGAAACTCGATCATTTATCTGATTATACCCAGAGGAAGAGTAGTTATGATGCTGAGTATGATGAAGCCCTAGTCAAATTTCTGAAGGGTGAACATGATGTTAGTTTCCTTACTTTTCCTAGTTTCACACCAATTGTTGATCCTAAGGACGTAGAATTTTCCTTCGGTGATGATGATGATGATGAGGTTACAGCTAATGACTAGTAGTTATAGATCTTTATGATGAGCTACTCTGTTAGTTTGTTTTATTTGGATTGTTTGTTTAGTTTTGTGTTTGATGTATGTTGATTTGTTTAAATATCCGTGTGGATTGATTAATGTTAAGATTCCGTTGTTAAAATATTCTTAGTATATTGTGTTGAGATCTGAAGTTAGAGTTAATTTATGATATGTTTGTTTTAGTCTACTGTTTAGTAATTAGTAATTTTGCTCTGCTTTAATTTTGTTTCAAATTTATTATCATCATAAAAATTAGCCTGCTTACTTTTATACATGCTTCAATTTTATCTTAATTATTCATAAAAGCATGAGTAGAAGTTAATTTTTCTTTTTAAGATTGTTTTTACATACTTATAAAAATTCTTATGATTTACTTTCTCTCATACTTTCAAATTATCATAGTATACTAAAACTTAAGTTTGAGGGAAAAGAAAATACATTCAAATTTAAATTTTATTTGTCCTTAAAGAGCTAATATTTTCATAAAAATAAAAACTTTTTAACATAACGTAAGGAATGAAGAATTTATTTGAGATTACTTTTATTTTTGAAATTATAAACAATTTAGTGAAATTAATCAAAATTTTAATAACTTTCATTGATTTTAAGAATAGAATTATTTAACTTAAAGAAGAATAAGATTAATAAATTTTTCTATTCATGATAGAAATAATAGAATTTTATAAATATTAAGTAATAAAAAATTATCACTTCAAAAAGAAAAGATTGGAAATCTTTTTAAATTCTTATTCATGTTATAATAATTAAGTGGAAATGTATAAGTTTTGAAAATATAAGTTAAGGATAATGAAGTTCAAAACCATTAACAAAGTTATCCAGTATATAGTAATCCTCTCTATATATATATATAAAAAAAAGAGAAGAGATGAGAAGCTTGAAGAAATGCCTAATCAAAAATTGGCTTCACTTGAATTATCTTATAAAAAGAAAATTAGTTACATATTTTACTTAATTTTTATACATGAATATTTATTTAGAAAAGATTTTTCAAGATCTTTTTCTTGTAAATAATCTATGAGATCTTAATATAATAGACTTCTATTATTTTCAAAATGGATGAAAAGTTTGAAATCTTATGATTTGGTAGTTAAATATTCTTTAAATTCTTAAAATTAAACCTAGTTAGTGAAATTGGGTTAATAATTTACTAAAAACTTTATAAAATCAAAAACTATAAGGAATCTTAAATATTTATCTTTTATTTCAAAGGTTATACATTTTATATAGTAGAAAGAGTTACTTCGAGGACAAGTAACATTTAAGTTTGGGGGATTTTGATCTATAAAAAAATACCTATTTCTTTATGTCTTAATTCTTATCAATTTCTAAGGATATTATGCTTTAATGAAAGGTATTTTTTTGTGTTTTTGGATGTAGATGATGTAAAAAGGTCCAAAAAGGAAAAATGAACAAAAAGGAGCAAAAAGGAGCAAAAATGGAGCAAAATACAAAAAAGTATAAAAAATATGGCTTGGCGCCTAGGCGCCAGAAGTTAGCGCCTAAGCGCCAGAGTCGATACAAAAATTGTCAAGTTTTTGACAATTTTTGAACGGTTATTTTGACGGAGTGAGCGGTTTTTGGACATTCTAGAAGACTGACAGTTGTTCCTTGATAATAGGACATGTGATACATTGCATTTGAACGCTCCAAATCAAGATTCCAGCGCCTAGGCGCCGACAGACCTTCTAGAAGATTCATTGAATGTGGACATGTTTTGAAGAGGTGCCTCAAGGCAACCCTTGAAGCCTATAAATAGGAGTCCATTTCTTCAGAAAAACGTGCCCCCATTGTAACCCCTTTCTCTCATCCACTTTAGGATCTCTCATCCTTAGAGAGAGAAATAGAGAGAGAAATTTAGGGACACTTTTGTTTAGTTTAGTGAGTTTATTTTCAAGTTGTTGCATCTGGAGTTCATTACTCCGTGGAGTCGTAGGAATCAAAAGATCCGTAGAAGGAATATTTCGAGATAAGTATTTTATATTCGATTAAAAGTTTATTTATTATGTTTTGTCGTTTATATTCAATGTGTTCCGAGTAGCTAGTTTACTTTATTCCTTTAATTATGAAGAGATAAATAAGATAATAAAAGATTCGATGGAGAATCGAAATTCAAAATGTTTTCAAAACATTGTGATGACATTAATACTCGATCTTACTTTACTTTTTAAATCGGCCATTTAAATCGTTAAAACCTATTGAAGAGTTTTGAGACCTAGAAGGAGAAAAACTCTTAACTTGTAAGTGTCACATGAATCCTCGGGTAGTCGAAGGCCATGTGCGGGCTATTCAAGGTGAAGTGCAAATAAATAGGAAGATAAGATTTAAAGGGCGTAGAATTGATAAGTTTTTAGAGTGACAGTACTAAATTCTTATAATTTGATTTATAGATTAGGAAAGGGTCACTAGTAGGGCCGAGCATAGCCACCCTTGGACATCTAGTAGTGTGAGTCTAGATTAACCCATTCTACTAACAATACATCCGGACTCGATTCGTAAATTAGCCAATGTTCTTTGCGCCTGGATCAAAGGGTAAAGAATACGAATGCTTCTATTTGGCACAATACCATAAATCAAATTATCCAACGAATATTAAATTATCTTAAAAATCTTAGATTAATTGAAGGGAAGAATGTTGTTTATTTTATATAGTTTTCATAAAATCATTGTCTTATTATTGTTTTCTTTATTTACATCTAGTAAATTAATAAGTAATTTATAGTTAGATTAAAATATAAAAAGATTTTTGAAATACAATATTTAGAAAATTTATTACTATAATTTTTCCCCGTGGATCGATATCGGGGTCTTTGTTTCAAAGCCCTATATTACTTGAAACGATACGTATACTTGCAGTAGTACCCAAAAAGTATATAAAATATTTTCTTTTAAAATTATATTTTGCTATATAAACATATATTTAAAAAGTTTTATTTGGTACACATCTATATAGCAAGTTATTCTGTGTCAAGTAGCTTCAGTGCCTTCGCTAGAAATTAAATTTTCTAAGCAAGGGTAACAAATTCTTGTATTTGAAAGTACAAAAATCGGTCAGTTCCAAATAAGTCTTTTCCTTAGAGCGACCAACTCGGCCCATTTTCCGAAGCTCAAGCACGTCAGCCTATAATTTGCTCGTTGTTTGTAGTCCGAAAACACATCCGTATGCAGCTCGAGGCCTTCCAAGATGTTGACCCTCTTGCCTCGAATTCTTTCAAAGTATTCAAAAGTTTTCTTTTCAACATTCTGCATTCTTTCCAACTCATATTCCAGAATTATTTGCAATCGGCGAGGTCTAGTAACGTACTGGGGAATGTATGGTTCAACCCCGGCACGCTCTCCTACATCTCTTGGCTCTTCGGGGATAGTTTCTGTCGGGACATCCTCCGGGCCGCTTTCGCAACAAGACTGCTTCGTAACTCGTGCATCTGCTTGGCGTCGAGGCGCTGATTCTATTTCCACTCTTCTTGGAATTTCCTTTATATGTTCTGCTTTCCTTAGAGTTGATCTTCTCCTTTCCGGTTCCTGACGAACCAATTTCTTCGGAGTATTTGCACTGACGACGCAGCAACTGTCTCTTCATGTTGATCTGCTGCTAACTTGGTTAACATCTTGTGAATGCGACGATTCTTATTCCTCCACTGGGTGGCAGTGAGAGTAGCTCTCCTTACCCCTTGGACTTCTGCGGACATGGCGCTGACAAGCCTGCCCTCTGCTGTAGCAACAACTGACTTGACTTTCTTATCTTCTCTTGTTGCATGAGCGGCATTTGCTTTTCTCTTCTTGCTGGTGGACTGCTGACTTGGGCCACCCAATTTCATCACCGTCCGATCGTGGAACTCTTCCCGATCAATCGGGGTCCAATCATTTTCTTCATATTGTAGCCCGGCTGGTGTGAAGTCAGAGTTAATCTCGATCACGGCTCCATCCTTCACCATCTTTTCATTAAGTGCTAGACTCACGCCATTTCTAAAGTTCAGAACCAACCGCCCGTTCGACATTTCCCTGCAAAAAAATAAGGAAAGGATCAGGGGCTGTACTAAGAACAAGAACAATAAGAAAAACATTTATTAATGAAAAATTCTTATTTATCTCTTTTAATTTTTAAAGAAGGTAGGAAGAGATGAGGGAAATATCAGGAATGAATTGATTTAAAAGGAAAGATTGACATTTTATTATTACAATTTCACACATTTTTTTCTTTTTAACACATCTTTTGTTAATGATTTTCTTTTTTTTCATCCATTTTTTTGTTTTGGGTTCAGACCCAGTCGCAAATGATTACTCTACCCGTGCTTCTAGGAATGAGACCTCATTTTTAAGGTTCATCCTTCAAAACATCATGTTGCGTAATACTTCTTCAAATATCATCCATTGATTGGAAGCATAGGTCGTTCTCCACGGCAATTCACCAGTTGATAGGAACCTCCTGAGTAGACTGTTTCGACCACGAATGGCCCTTCCCATGTTGGTTCAAATTTACCTCCTATCTTGCTGTGTACAAGAATAGGTCTTCTGAGAACTAGAACCAAGTCACCGACTTTAAATGTCCTCGGACGGACTAGTTTATCGTGGGCTCGGATCATCTTGGCTTCGATACAGCTCCAAATTCTCACCGTGCTGAAAGTCTTTTTCTTCCAAGATTTCCAATTCTTCTAATCGTAATTTGGCATTTTCTTCTGTAGTGATCTTTTCTGCAACTGCAATTCTGAGTGAGGGAAGCTGTACCTCCAAGGGTAAGACGGCCTCGGACCCGTACACTAAAGCGTAAGGCGTAGACTGAGTAGGAGTTCTAAAAGTCGTCCTGTAGGCCCATAAGGCTTCTAACAACTTCTTGTGCCAATTTCTTTTGTTATCGTCCAAGGTTTTCTTTAGGATTTAGACAAGTGTTTTATTAAAAGCCTCGGCCAAGCCGTTTGCTCTTGGGTAATAGATTGTTGAATAGCGCTAATCAATCCCGTGTCTTCTGACAAAATTATTGATCTTCGTACTCTTGAATGAGGACCCATTATCTGAAATGATTCTGATTGGTACTCCGAAATGGTAGACAACTTGATTCTTAAAGAACTGCAACACATGATGTGCCTTTGCTTCTCTGAGCGGAACTGCTTCTGCCCATTTGGAAAAGTAATCTGTAGCTGCAAGAATGAAGCGATGTCCTCTTGAAGAAGGCGGATCTATCGGACCCACGATATTTGTGCCCCAACACTCAAATGGCCACGACGCGATTGTTGGATGTAGCACATTTGGAGGTTGATGTAGAACCACTCCATGCACTTGACACTGGTGACAACTTTTGGCAACCTTCATGCAGTCGGTCATCATCGAGGGCCAGTAGTACCCTAGTCTTTTAATTTTCATCTTCATTTTCGGACCTGACTGATGAGCGCCACAAAGTCCTGAGTGTACTTCTTTGACAATTTTGCGAGCCTCAGACCCGCTCAGGCATCTTAGCCACATCTGATCAAAAGACCTTCTGTATAATGTATTGTTTATTAATGCGTAAGACAGAGTTCTTTTCTTGATTTAATGGGCTATCGACTTATCGTCTAGTAGGTTTCCTATTTGCAAGTAGTCTATTAATGGCTGCCGCCAATCTTCTGTATTTTCTGTTACTGCTGTAATTATTTCTTCTTCTTTTCCTGACCCGTGTATTGTATCCATGTCGAGCTGTGATAGGACTTGTCATCCTTGAACTGACATTTCAACTGATTCATCCTGTAGATAGGCAAATTCTTTTGCAAGTCGGGCTAACGCATATGCGAGAGCATTTTCGCTCCTGGGAATCTTGTAGATCGTTACATTCGGAATCTGCTCCAACAATTTCATGGCATACTGAAAGTACTGCTCGAGTCTTGGTTTTAGAATTCTGTATTGTCCTGCGACCTGTTGAATTATCAACTGAGAATCCCCAAAGATGCCGATATCCGTTATCCTCATCCGAACGGTTAATTCCAATCCTGTTATAAGGGCTTCGTATTCTCGCCTCGTTGTTCGTACACGGTTCGTTAAGTGGTAGGAGTACCTTAACATCCCCCGCTCCGTGTTATAAAGATTAGTCCGATTCCCGCCTTACCGGCACTATCGTTTGCGATTCTTTATCTTTTCGTGCTAAGATGCTCTGTCGAAGTACAGTTCCCAACGTCGATCATCAGGGTCTTCTAGGCTCATTATCTGCTCGTCAGACAAGTCGTCGTCGAGAGGCGAATCCGCCGGTAAAGGGTGTGCTGCAAGGAAGTCTGCCAGGACTTTTCCCTTTACGGCACGAAGATGAACGAAAGTTATATCGAATTTCAATAGTATCATTGACCACCTAGCAAGTCTACCGGAAAGTGTCAGTCGGGTCATCAAATATTGCAATAGATTAAACTTCAAAATAAGGTTGACCTTATGAGAAAGCATGTAGTGCCCGAGCTTTCGTGCGGCGAAGATCGTGGCCAAACAATGCTTCTCAATAGGAGGATACTTTACTTCCGTCGGAATTAGACGACGGCTTAAGTAGTAGAGAGTATTTTCTTTTCCCTCATCATTGACCTGGGCTAACAGGGCTCCAAGAGAGTCATCTAAAGCCGCTGTATAAAGTATCAACGGTCGTCCTGAGACTGGGGCTGCTAAGATAGGAGGTGTCATCAGGTATCGTTTGATGTCATTGAAGGCATGTTAACATTTGGAGTCCCAAGTAAACTTGGCATCCTTCTTAACCAAAGAAGAAAAAGGCTGACACCTTCCTGATAAATTCGAGATAAAGCGTCGAAGATATGCCAATTTCCCTTGAAAGGACCGTAGTTGTTTCAAGGTTTTAGGAGGTGGCATTTCTAAGATAGCTATAATCTTCTCCAGATCGATTTCAATTCCACGATGTCGGACGACAAATCCTAAGAATTTCGCAGAGGTGACGTCGAAGGCACATTTCAGGGGATTAATCTTAAGGTTAAATTGTCTTAATCGCTCGAAAATAATTCTCAAATCATACAAGTGATCTTCCTTTAATTTGCTCTTGATGACTACATCATCCACGTAACACTCGACTTCGTTGTGAATGAGATCATCAAAAATCCTCGTCATTGCTCTTTGGTAGGTTGCTCCCGCATTCTTCAATCCGAAATGGCATCACCGTGTAAGCAAGATACTCCGATCGGCGTTTCGAAGGCCGTGAGCTTTTCATCTTCCGGTGCCATCTTTATCCGGTTGTATCCCGAAGATCCATTCATGAAAGAATAGATTTCATGTGTTGAAGCGATGTCGATCATCAATTCTGGAATTGGTAGCGGGAATTCATCCTTTGGACATGCTTTGTTCAAATCTCTGAAATCCACACAGATTCTAATCTGACCATTCTTCTTTCTGACCGGTACCACATTGGCTAACCAAGTCGGGTATTGCTCTTCACGGACAAATTTAGCGTCTATTAGCTTCTTAACTTCAGCTATTACTTGTTGTTCAATCTCCAGACACATTCTTCTCGGAGCTTGTCTGACTGGAATGACAGTGGGATCTACTCCTAACTTGTGAACGACAACCTCTGGAGCTAATCCTGGCATTTCATCGTAACTCCAAGCAAAACAGTCCTTGAATACCATTAGTAGCTTGAACATGTTTTCAGAGTCTTCTTTGTTGAGTAAGGAGCTAACGAAGGTCGGCCTAGGCTCTTCACTAGTACCTAAGTTAACTTCCATTAACTCGTCTATTGTAGATTTAATTTCTTCTTCGAATTCTGGCGGAGCATCACTGATTGTTAGATCTTTGAGATATTCTGAAGCATCCAAGCAGTCTTCATTAGGCTTGCAAGTGACAACCAAGCAAAATCCCGTATCGTCACTTGATCCTACCGTGCCGAATTCGAGACCATGTTTTGAATTGGGAGGCCGGCTGGCATTATTCCATAATTTTTTAAAATGTTGTGATTGAAATTTTGTCCATCATCGAGGTAAGACACTACGTTGAATTAAATTTTGAACGCAGGGAGAGTACCACTAAAAAGACAGTTCAATTAATTCAGAAGAAGTAACATCTTCAAATTGTACATCTTTTTCAGTATTGGAAGAAGAAGCACCACGGTAAAATTTGATCGATTTAGTACCACCACGTACTTCCTTGACCACCATACCCTCGATCTTATTAGGGTGGATCGGGGTCAGGGTCATAGTATGTACATAATGGTCAATCTTCTCGTACATTGATTTATATTCTTCATTCCTTTCATCTTCGAGAGAGATCTTGAACTGGGGTTTCTTTTGATTTACTGTTGCCGCTTCTTTCTTGATTTCTTCTTCTTCAGCACTGTTCTCCCAATCAACGTCAATGATTGGTTTCTTCTGTCCAACTATTCCAACGTCTCTTCCATGACCTCATCCCGGCCTCGACCTCGGGTGCGAGTTCTGGAGAAACCATCACCATCTCGCCGTAAGGGAGTGGTGAGTAACTGTTGGACTAGAATTTCAGGCTCTTCCTCGTCTTGCACTTCTTTTGCTTTACTTGGTATGACATTTCTGGAGAAGATTGTTTTCTTCGGAGGTGCGTAATAGGCTGCATCTTCATGAATTCCAATCTCGTGTATGGAGAATGGTTGCAAGTCACCTTTGATACATTGTTCTCCTCCTTCGTAATACTTTATGCACTGGTGCAGAGACGACGGTACCATCCAGTTTTCATGGATCCATGGCCGACCCAGTAGAGCGTTGAATGATGTCTCAGAATCAATTATATGGAATTTTGCGGTTGTCTTTGCTAAATCACCGGTCTTCATCAGTAGTGCTATTGATCCAAAAGATCTTTCTCCTTTCTGATTGAAGCCTCTCAATAACATCTTGTCTGCTTCAAGCTCACGAGCATCAATTTCCAAATATGCTAGCGTCCGAAGACTCATTATGTTGATTGATGCTTCTGGATTAACCAACACCCTAGAGAGCGTAAACTTTCTAATAGTGACTGAAATGTACAACGGTCGGTTGTGATCTGCTGTTCCAAGTAGTGGATCATTGTCCGTGAAGGTAACACCTCGCTGTTCTTTTAACGAGCAAACCTCGTCAAAGGAACTACCGGCCATTTGAGCTAAACAAATCTCTGGATAAAGTAGAGCCATGATCAGAGCTTCCCTCTTCTCCTTTGACAAGATCAGAGCATCGTATATGCATAGTGATCACTGAAAAATTTATTAAGAAATTCATACCTATTTTTGATGAAATTGCACTTTAAAGAAAGGTATTTTCTTTATTTTGTTGCAGGAATGGAGAATTTAGGTGATAAAAGCAAAAATTATAAAAAGGAGATGATTTGGAGCAAAAAGGAAGAAAATAATGCAATTTGGGCTGAGTCGCCGACGGCGAGATCGAGCCCGCCGACGGCGAGGGTACGAGGAAGAAATTCTGAAGGATTTATAACTCGTCTCGCCGACGACGAGCCCGAGCCCGCCGACGCCGAGATAGCGCGGTTCAAAGACTTTTTAGAAGCCTCGCCGACAAGCCGAGGTAGTTCGTCGCCGACGGCGAGCTAGTTCAAATGGCACAGATACATTGAACCTGGATACTTTTGGAAGAGATGCTTACACACCTCTTGGACCTTTGCTTACCTCTATATATAGAGGCCGAAAATCAGTCTTTTGTGTGCAGTTTTTGAGTCTTTTGTGTGTTCTAAGTAGTCTTTAGAGTCTTTAGTGAGTTTAGTGAGTAATTAGTGAGTCGTGCTGTACTGGAAGGAAGAGTCAAAGGAACTACGAGGAGTCTGCTTGGGGATAAATCAAGATAAGTATTTGTATTTATTGTTTTTAACTTTAAATGAAATCCATGCTTAGTTTAGTTCCCATGCATTCTGAGTAGTTTATTTAGTCTTTCTCCCTGTTTATGAAATTATGTGACTTGATGAAATTAAAATAGAGATACTTTTATATATTAATAAATTGTGATAATTTTTACTTAAAACTTAATTTACTTTTCAAACTGGCCATTTTATTTGTTAAAATGTGTTGATTTACAACTATAGTAAAAATTACATCTGATCTTCGGGGAATTCAAAAGCCTTGGAAGGAAGGTGCAAATAAATAGGGAAATAATATCACTGGCGTAGAATTAAGCATTTTAGTGTGACGTACTAAAATATTCAATTTGGTCCTATTGTTTGAGAGCTGAAGTGTAGATGTTAGCCCTCGAAGCGAGGGGAACGTGGGAGCTCAAGTGGCAATCGGTATCCTCCCGCCCAGCCGCAGATTCGATAATCAAACATAAGATTAGTCAATATTCTTTACACTGGACCAAAGGGTAAAGAATAGGAATGCTCCTATTTGTCACAATACCTTAAAATTATCTATTTAAATTCATCAATTACTTAAATTTCTAAACAAGGGGAAAGATACTTTTTCTGAATAGTTAAGACTTATTTAGCAATTAGTTAATTTCTTGCACTTTCAATACGTATTAATCTTCTACTTAGTTAAGTTACCTAATTAAAATACTTAGTTTACTTTATTGCGCTTAAATTTAGAATTCCAAATTTTCGTATACTATTTTAAAATTATTATTATTATTATTTTAAAATTAGTTGTTATTTAATTTTCTCTTTCCTCGTGGGATCGATAACCAAGACTCCACTAGAGCCCTGTATTACTTGATACGATACGTATACTTGCGTAGCATCCACAACATAAATAATTACAATTCTATACATATAATATAGCGGGGTCAAGTTTTTTGGCGTCGTTGCAATTAAATTAAAAATATCATAATATAAAATTGTGGGTCAAGTTTTTGGAGCCGTTGCCGGGGAAAGAAAGAAAAATTTACTAGAGTAACGGACTATTTTAAAATAATCATAATAAATAATTTAATATCTATTCAAAAATTGTATGCGCAAATTTGGAAATGAAAATTTAATACCTTACGATTCTGAATTAGAGCGTACAATTAAAAGAATTAGAAAACAAAAGAAACAAATTATAAATTTAACACAAATGGAAAATATTCCTAAAATTCAAAATATGAACCAACAAAGACCATTAAGAGATTATGCCAACCCTACATCAGATGAAATTCATTTAACTATTCAAAACCCCGATGTAGTCGCTAATTCATTTGAACTTAAACCCGCAATTATCCAAATGGTACAAAACAATCAATTTAGTGGTTCACCTATCGAAGATCCTAACTTACATCTTGCTAGTTTTCTAGAACTTTGTGCTACTTTTAAATATCAAGGAGTATCTGACGATGCTATAAGACTTAGACTTTTTCCTTTTTCATTAAGGGATAAGGCTAAAATGTGGTTGAATTCGAAACTTGGGGAGAATTATCAGAAAAATTTCTATCCAAATATTTTCCACCATCTAAACTGCTAAGTTTAGAAATGATATAACTTCTTTTTGTCGATTAGATGGAGAATCAATATATGAAGCTTCGGGAGAGATTTAAGGAACTTCTTAGGAAATGCCCACATCATGCGCTACCGCATTGGCCGATTATTCAAACCTTTTATAATGGATTAGTAGAATCTTTAAGATCAATCATCGATCGTCGTCACTGGAGGTTCATTAATGTCTAAACCATTTGATGAAGCTTATGCACTAATCGAAGAAATGGCAACAAATAATTTCCAATGGCTCGCTGATAGAGTAAATCCGAAAAAGATAGCCGACATTCATGAAAACGATGCAATATCTATGTTAGCTTCTCAAATTGCTGCTATATCTAAGAAATTAGATCATTTTGGAATTAACTACTCTCCTACTTTAGAAGAAAACTCATCTGGACAAATCATAGAATCTCAATCTAATTATGAAACTTTAAATGCTATTAATAATAGAACTAATAACCCTTATTCAAACTATTATAATCCTGGTTGGAAAACTCATCCAAATTTTAATTGGAATAACACATCTAATCAACAATGGATGAATCAACCTAATCAAGCAAATCCAAACTATAAACCTAATTACCTACCTGGATTTAATAACAATAACCCTCAATTCAAAGATAAGAAATTATCTATGGATGAATTAATTTTGAATATGGGTCATCAACTACAAAATCAAGGAAATCAACTACAAATTCAAGGAAATCAATTACAAATTCAAGGAACATCTATTAAAAATATCGAAACTCAACTTGGACATATTGCTACTCTGCGCTAAATAATAGAATACACCGGAACTTTTCCTAGTAATGTGGAAATAAATCCTAAAGATCAAGGAAAAGAACAAATTAAAGCAATACAACTAAGGAGTGGAAAAGAATTAGAACCTCAAATTCAAAAAGAACTTGAAAGCCGAAAAGTGGAAGTGGAAATTGAAAAGGAAACACTTCAACAAGATTCAAACTTAGAACATCCTTTAATACCTATGAAAATTTCTGTTGAAAAACCTCCACCACCATTTCCTCAACGACTAGCTCAACATAAAAAAGATAAACAATTTGCTAAATTCCTTGAAATATTAAAGAAATTAACAATCAATATACCTTTTGTCGAAGCTTTAGATCAGATGCCAAATTATGTAAAATTTATGAAAGATATTCTAAATAAGAAAAGAAAATTCACTGATAATGAAACAGTCTCACTTAGTGAAGAGTGTAGTGCTATTATTCGAAGAAGCTTCCGAAAAATTGAAAGATCTCGGTAGTTTCACTATACCCTGCTTGCTATAGGAGAAAAATTTTATGGAAAAGCTTTGTGTGACTTAGGAGCAAGCATCAATCTAATGCCTCTATCAATTTTTAAGAGATTAGGATTAGGAAAAATTACACTACTTCAGTAACCCTTCAATTAGCTCGATCGTTCGGTTACACATCCTAAGGGAGTTATTGAAGATGTGTTAGTAAAAGTGGATAAATTTATCTTCCCAGTAGATTTTATTGTTTTAGATATGGAGGAAGATAAAGAAATTCCTATCATTTTAGGAAGACCATTTTTAGCTACTAGAAAGCTATGATTGATGTTCAGAAAGGAGAATTAACTATGAGAGTAAATGACCAAAAAGTTACATTTAATATTGAAAAATCAATAAAATATCCTACGCTAGAAAAAGATGATGAATGTTTTCGGATGGAAATACTTGAACATTTACAACGCGAACATTTTAAGGAATATTACGAAGATAAATTAGAAAAAGAAAACACTGAATTAATTGAAGATAATAATGAAGAACTAGATTATATTCAGGAAAGATTTGAATTTTTGGATAATACTGAAAACACTGACAAGAATATAGTTCCATCAATTATTAAACCTCCCGAACTTGAGCTAAAAATATTACCCGATCATTTGAAATATGCTTATTTAAGTAATTCTTCAACTTTACCGAGTTATTATTTCATCTGCATTAAACGAATCTCAAGAACAAAAACTTTTAGAAACTTTAAAAAAATATAAGAAAACTTTTGGTTGGACTTTAGCGAGATATTAAAGGAATTAGTCCTTCAATACGTATGCATAGAATTATTTTAGATGATGAACATAAACCTAAAGCGGATCCCGAAAGGAGATTAAACCCGATAATGAAAGAAGTAGTTAAGAAAGAAATTTTAAAATGGTTAGATAATGGTATTATATATCCTATTTCGACGATGCTTAGGTAAGTCCAATTCAGCTGTGTTCTAAGAAGGGAGGAGTGACCGTCACTGCCAATGAAAATAACGATCTTATTCCTATAAGACGAGTTGCTTGGTTGGCGTATATGTATTGATTATAGGAAATTAAATACCGCCACCAGGAAAGATCACTTCCCTTTACCATTTCTAGACCGGATGTTAGATAGATTAGCTGGACATAAGTATTTTTGTTTTCTAGATGGATACACCGGTTATCATCGAAATACAAATTGCTCCCGAGGATCAAGAGAAAACTACATTTACTAGTCCTTATGGAACTTTCGCTTTTCGAAGAATGCCTTTTGGATTATGTAATGCACCGACAACATTCCGGAGATGTATGATGTCATATTTAGTAAGTTAATTGACAATGGAATAGAAGTATTTATGGATGATTTCTCCGTATTTGGAACATCATTTGACACATGCTTAACTCATCTTGAAAAAGTATTAGAAGTATGTGAGAAAACAAATTTAGTTCTAAATTGGGAGAAATGTCGATTTATGGTTGCGGGCGGCATTGTATTAGGGCATAAAATTTCGGAAAAAGGCATGGAAGTGGACCACGCAAAAATTCAAGTTATAGCTAAATTACCACCTCCAACTACGGTAAAAGGGGTAAGAAGTTTTCTTGGACATGCTTGGATTCTACGAACGCTATATAAAAGATTTTTCAAAAATTACTAAACCTACATGCCAACTTCTCGAAAAGGACAAGAAATTTGAATTTACAATCGAATGCTGAATGCTTTTGAACTCTTAAAAGAAAAATTAATTACGAGCACCTATAATAGTTTCACCTAGCTGGGAGAAACCATTTGAGCTTATGTGTGATGCTAGTGATTATCTTGTAGGAGCGATTCTTGGGCGAAGATATGAAAAGATTTTTAAAGTTATATACTATGCTAGTAAAACTCTAAATAATGCTTTGAAATAAATTATACGATTACTGAAAGAGAATTATTAGCGGTAGTATATGGTTTTAATAAATTTAGACCTTATCGATTGGAACAAAATGTATCGTGCATACGATCATTCTGCTATCAAATATTTAATGCAAAAGAAAGATTCCGAACCAAGATTAATTAGATGGATGCTATTAATGCAAGAATTCGATTTTGAGATCGTTAATAAGAAAGGAGCTGATAATCAAATTGCGGATCATTTATCGAGATTAGAAAATCATGAATTATATGATATTGAAAATGAAATTATAGACGATTTTCACGATGAACAACTATATAATATCGATGAGTGGAAAATACCATGGTATGCTTGATATAGTAAACTATATAGTTAGTAATATTTTACCACCTATGCTAACTTTACAACAACGAGAAAAAATTCATCCATGATACGAAAACCTATTTTTGGGATGAACCATATTTATATAAACGATGTAAGGATTTAATTATTAGAAGATGTGTACCTTATGAAGAAAGCTGAACCAATTATTCAAAAATGTCATGATTCGATTTTGGAGGACATTTCGGGATCGATAAAGCTGCTTATAAGATTCTACGATACGGATTTTACTTGGCTCTACTCTATTTAGAGATGTATACAAATATATTAAAACTTGCGATAAATGTCGAAAGAGTAGGAAATATATCTAGAAAAAATGAAATGCCTCTAAACTTTATATTAGAAGTTGAAATTTTTGATGTTTGGGGATTAGATTTTATGGGACCTTTTATTCCTTCGTTTGGAAACTCATATATATTAGTAGGCATTGATTATGTTTCCAAATGGATTGAGGCACAAGCTTTACCTAGGTGTGATGCTAAGAGTGTTTTAAAATTTCGATGAAAAATATTTTTACTAGATTTGGAATGCCGAGAGTGATTATCACTGACGGAGGAACTCATTTTAGAAATAAATACATTCACAAACTAGTAGAAAAATATAATATTACTCATAAGATATCCATTGCTTATCATCCACAGACTAGCGGATTAGCTGAAGTATCTAATTGTGAGATTAAACGTATTTTAGAAAAATCTGTAAACCCAAATATGTTAGATTGGTCTATTAGATTAGACAATTGCATTATGGGCTTATAGAATTCGCTTATAAAACTCCGATTGGAATGACTCCTTACGAGCTTATATATGGAAAAACATGCCACTTACCGGTTGAATTAGAACATAAAGCATATTGGGCGATTAAAGAATTTAATTATAATATGAAGGAAGGCTTGGTGAGAAAAGATTATCGCAATTAAATGAATTGGAAGAATTAAGAAATGAATCATATGATAATGATCGAATTTATAAAGAAAAGATGAAATTATGGCATGATCGGAAGATTAATCGGAGAAATTTTGAACCGGGACAGGAAGTTTTGTTATATAATACTAGATTGAAATTTTTTCTGGAAAATTGAAGTCTCGATGGTTAGGACCTTTCACCATAACTCAAATATTTTCATACGGAACTATAGAAATCGAAGATCCAAAAACTGGACATAAATTTAAAGTTAATGGACATAGATTAAAACCATATTTCGAAGGTATAAGACCTAACTATAAAGAGGTTTTAATGCTTAGTCGACTCGATTAATAATTGAAATTAGGTCGGGCCGACGACGTTAAACCAAGCGCTTTATGGGAGGCAACCCATATTAGTCATCTATTTTTATTGTATCTTAATAGTTAGTCTATATTATTGAAACTTTACTACTCAATTATTATTAAGAATCATCACATATTCGAACCATTATGATGAGAAAAGAAATTATTCGATTTAGAGCGAAATTGGACATTATTTTGGAATCTCGCCGACGGCGAGGTCGATACTCGCCGACAGCGAGGTTCGCGCCTAAATTAGATTCAATTTATTTATCGAGCTCGCTGACAGCGAGAAACGTCCCCGCTGACAACGAGAACATAGGAGGCAGTTTTTATAACTAAGTCGCCGACGGCGAGAAACTTCTCGCCGACAGCGAGGAAGTTATAAAGATGAGATATTTATAATTTGAATGCCAATTTGGACGGTTTCAACACCAATTCCTTTGTGAAAACCCATTCTTAAATCATTCTAGATCTCGCCTTCTTCACTAGAATTCATTCCATTCACCATAATGGCCTCCAAATTCTTAGATTCCTCTAATTCGGAGTGTTTAACCGGAGGAAATTTGTGAGTGCGGAAGCGCAACGGATCTTCGACAAGGTTTTGATAAAGAAAAGAGTTATCAAGGAATGGGGATTTGTCAATCGAGGATTAGAGAATTCCACTACGAAGATAGAAGAAACGATCGCGCGGCGGCTACTTGGGAGGTATTTTGTTACACTACGTCCGTCTGTTGTTATTCCGGTTGTGAAAGAGTTCTACTCTAACTTACATGCGATCAACAATGGGAATGTCTACGTCCGAGGAAGATGGGTGACGTTTACTCCATCAAGAGTAAATGAATTTTTCTCATAGAAAACACCCCGGTATGTCACTATTCAAATTTTGTGCCTTCTCGATATAATATGAATGAGATATTTCGATATCCGATCGATGAACCGGAAGATTGGGAAATGCGTGAAGCGGGTATGTTAGTTTCTCCGCATCACTTTTGAATCCTCGTCTCAAAGCACCGGCACTTTTTCATCTCATCTAAATTGTTACCTACTATGAGGGTAAACAAGGTTTCGAAGGAATGCGCTATATTGAATTATTGTATTCAAAATGGATCGCCTATTGATGTTGGATCAATAATTATTAAGTATGCATTGGGTTTAATTGTGCATGGGTCAGTTCACGGACTAGGACACCCATCTACTATTTTTGCATTATGCGATCGAGTATCGGGTTTCTTATGAAGCTTCGGGAAAAGGTTCTGTTACCTTGGAAGCCGCTTGATCCTACAGATATGTTCCCTACTTTGGACAATAATGAAGACATTACATTTATCTCTGATAGAGCTTCACAGAATAATCCTATAGCAAGGCCTATTTCAGATAAAACAGAGTTACTTATGAAGAAAATTAAAGGAATGGAGAAAGAACTGCAGAATGTGAGAGATTTAATCGACAATATATCTGATTTATTTGATCACATTGACTGGAGGATGAAGGAACACTTTGATCATTCTGGACACCTGGAAGCTAGCTTTCTTCATTTACTGAGACAGAAGGGTTGGATCACTGAAGAATCTGCTCGGAATTTCCCTTCAGGCCTTTCTATAACTTATTTGTGCATCATCGTCATATCGGAAATATCAGAGAAGATGAAGATTCTGACATTAAAGAGTAGTAGTAAAGATTTCCATAGTATGTTTATGTTTATGTTATTTGATTTGATCTAGATTTTATTATGTGTGGAGTGATGATTTGAATATCTCAAACCTAATTGAGATATGCGTCATAGTTTTGTATCAGCATTTAGTGTGTCGTGGATTGGTTTGCGATGCTGATTAGTAGTAAGGATTGGAGAATTGAAGTTTGATTATAGAGTTTAAAATTATGTTAGTTTGTACATCTCATGGATTTCAATATTAAAGTTAATTTGTTGTGTTGTGTGAATTTGTTTGTGTATAAGTAGCTAATCTTCATATTAAATTAATAAATGATGTGATCGAAAATATAATATAAGGCAAATCAAGGAGGGGATGACAATATAGTTTGGGACTTCAATATAGAAGATTAGGACTTTATTTGTTTTTGTTTGTTTGATGTTAAGTTATTTTGGAAACTTTTATATGTTTGTAATATTCAGTACTTTATGTTGTGAGACATTGGATGTTTGTTAGATTATTTGCTTGAATTGTTATAGTAGTTTAGTTTTTGTTTTTGTGTTAGTTAATTGCATTTGTTTTTATGTTAAATAGGATGTTAGTTTTCTTTAGTATGTTTTTTATTTTATTCTGTATTGTTTTAAGTTGTAAAATTGTTAATGTGTTAGTTAAATTGTTTTAATATGTTAGTAATTCATATGTGTAGTGTAGAGTTAATTTTAATTGTTGTATTTAATACTTATCTCGCATTTTATCCCTCGCATTTTCTTTAAATTGTTATATATATATGGAGAATACTAACAAGTACAGTGTACAATGAAAAAATAAAAAATCTGCAAAAATTTCAAAGAAAAAAGAAATACCTAAACTTCAAAGGTATGATTTATTTACTTTCCCTTTTTCATTATTTAGAGTAGATATAAAAATTTAAGTTTGGGGGGAGTAAAATACAAATTTAGTTATTAACTTGTTCTCAATTTCTATTTTCAAATTATTATAAAATGATTTTTATAGCAAATTTTTCAATTTAATTAATATGAATTATTTTATTTAATTATTATAAAAAAAGTTAAATAAAATATTTCTAGTGCTTTAATTAATTAAATAGAATAAAAATATTTGCTTAAAGGGAATAAGAATATAGTAAACTAATTTTAGTAAGGAAAACTATATTCTAAAATTAAAATTCTTAAATATTCAAGTGAAAAAGAAAAGATTGAAAATCAACGAAGTAAAAACTATGAAGTATATATAAGCTAAGAAATATTTCTAAGTTTCAAATTTAGGAAGATGAAAATGAAGTTCAAAATTATTAACAGACTCTCCAGATACAGTAACCCTCATTAGAAAAAAAGAAAAAGAAAAAGAAAAAGAAAAAGAAAAAGAAAAAGAAAAAGAAAAAAATGAGGAGAAGCTTGAGGAGATGCCTTATCAAAAATTGGCTTCATTTGAATTAACCTAAAGGAAAAAACTTAGATATTTCCAAACTTATGTTTATGGATTAGAATTTTTACCTAATAGTGTTTTCTTGAATTTCTTATCATATGAATATCTTAAGTAGTTATTCTTTTAAATATAGTCATTCCTGAAATGAATAGTAAGCTAGAAATCTTAGACCTAATAACTAAATAATTTATTTCTATAAGATTAATTAAATTACATGAATTATTTTTATTTAACTTTATTATGATATTAATTAATCTAATTCATAGTTTATTTAAATTGAAAAATCTTACTATAGAAATCATTATTTTTATGTAGTACTAAAATTACTTGAGGACAAGTAATAAGTAAGTTTGGGGGATTTTGATCACTGAAAAATTTATTAAGAAATTCATACCTATTTTTGATGAAATTGCACTTTAAAGAAAGGTATTTTCCTTATTTTGTTGCAGGAATGGAGAATTTAGGTGATAAAAGCAAAAATTATAAAAAGGAGCGGATTTGGAGCAAAAAGGAAGAAAATAATGCAATTTAGGCTGAGTCGCCGACGGCGAGATCGAGCTCGCCGACGGCGAGAGTACGAGGAAGAAATTCGAAGGATTTATAACGTGTCTCGCCGACAACGAGCCCGAGCCCGCCGAGCGCCGAGATAGCGCGGTTCAAAGACTTTTAGAAGCCTCGCCGACAGCGAGGTAGTTCGTCGCCGACGGCGAGCTAGTTCAAATGGCACGAGATACATTGAACCCGGACACTTTTGAAGAGATGCTTACACACCTCTTGGACCTTTGCTTACCTCTATATATGAGGCCGAAAATCGATCTTTTGTGTGCGAGTTTTTGAGTCTTTTGTGTGTTCTAAGTAGTCTTTAGAGTCTTTAGTGAGTTTAGTGAGTAATTAGTGAGTCGTGCTGTACTGGAAGGAAGAGTCAAAGGAACTACGAGGAGTCTGCTTGGGGATAAATCAAGATAAGTATTTGTATTTATTGTTTTTAACTTTAAATGAAATCCATGCTTAGTTTAGTTCCCATGCATTCTGAGTAGTTTATTTAGTCTTTCTCCTCGTTTATGAAATTAAGTGACTTGATGAAATTAAAATAGAGATACTTTTATATATTAATAAATTGTGATAATTTTTACTTAAAACTTAATTTACTTTTCAAACTGGCCATTTGATTTGTTAAAATGTGTTGATTTACAACTATAGTAAAAATTACATCTGATCTTCGGGGAATTCAAAAGTCTTGGAAGGAAGGTGAAAATAAATAGGGAAATAATATCACTGGGCGTTGAATTAAGTATTTTAGTGTGACAGACTAAAATATTCAATTTGGTCCTATTGTTTGAGAGCTGAAGTGTAGATGTTAGCCCTCAGGCGAGGGGAATGTGGGAGCTCTGAAGTGGCAGTCGGTATCCTCCCAGCCTAGCCGCAGATTCGGTAATCAAACATAGGATTAGTCAATATTCTTTACACCTGGACCAAAGGGTAAAGAATAGGAATTCTCCTATTTGTCACAATACCTTAAAATTATCTATTTAAATTCATCAATCACTTAAATTTCTAAACAAGGGGAAAGATACTTTTTCTGAATAGTTAAGACTTATTTAACAATTAGTTAATTTCCTGCACTTTCAATACGTATTAATCTTTTACTTAGTTAAGTTACCTAATTAAAATACTTAGTTTACTTTATTGCGCTTAAATTTAGAATTCCAAATTTTCGTATACTATTTTAAAATTATTATTATTATTATTTTAAAATTAGTTGTTATTTAATTTTCTCTTTCCCTGTGGGATCGATAACCAGGACTCCACTAGAGCCCTGTATTACTTGATACGATACGTATACTTGCGTAGCATCCACAACATAAATAATTACAATTCTATACATATAATATAGAGGGGTCAAGTTTTTTGGCGTCGTTGCAATTAAATTAAAAATATCATAATATAAAATTGTGGGTCACATAGTTTGGCCGGTAGCTTCCTAAGATGGGCTAGCATGTTATAGTCCACTTTATTAACATGTTCCTCGGTTTCTTCCCGAATAGGCAATTCCTCTACTGGGTTGGCTCCTCCCGAGCAACCACCTGCTTTCCTTTATCCTTTGGACCCATTCTCGGAGGTAGAATTTTTCCGCTTCTTAGGTTAACTTCAGTTACTTGTTCCGAGTCTGGTACTAGATCTGCCGATGTTTCCCCTTGAATTGGAATGACTGGCTCTTCTGGAGTTGCTTCAGAATCGATAACTCTAATTCTATTGCGATTGGAGCTCCTCGAAATTCACAAATGGACTCGTTACTTGTTGAGCTTTCGTAGCCTCCTTTGTGAACATCTTCTTCGTCGTGATCATCGAGGTCGTGTATGATTTGAGAATCGTTATTTGTATTGGAATCGAGATCCTGATTAGGTCGGTTGTCGCTAGTTACGTAATCGTTAGAAACAGTCAAAACGTAGCCAACGCCATAACTCTTATCATTATAAGATCCCACCGGGGCGAGCAAATAATCATACAGAGTCAGAGATTCGAGGATTTCTCCCCTGAATCAGAAACAAGCATTCTAGGATAAGCAGCCCCTAGTTTACCATTCGGAGCCTCAGTTTTCTTCTCTCCCACGATCTTCTCCTCCTTCCGAGGAAGTTCTTCAATCGCAAGCGATAGTGCCGGCTCAGCAGGTTTCAAACTCTGAGTCGAAGCGCGTACCGAAGTGGTCTGGATGTGATCCAAAATTTTCTTTGAAGACTTTGTCCAAACGGTACTCCATCCATCATCGGTCGTATACGGGTTTATCAGAACAATAAGATCCGTCGAGATTACATTGATGAAACCTCCTACGAATAGCAGTACTTCTTTCGAGTGGAACCCTTTGCAGGGGAGGGAATTCTTGAGTCGACTTCAAGTTGAACTCAATTACGGGCTCCTCAGTTTCTGGTACTTTGTCCATTAGTGTGAAGAGAGTGACGTCAGCGAACTTGATATCTGTATTACCGAATCCTTGTCCGAAACAGATGATCCCATTGTCAGGCAGCTCATCCTTATAGACGACGAAGTCCATTCCATTGGTGAAGGAGAAAATTAACTTTGGCACAGTCATTTTCTTCAGTGTAGATTCCGAATGTCAGTCCCGAATTATGCTTTCTTTCGTCACAAAACTTAGAACGAAAAAGAAAGAGTCCGAACACATTCCCGTTTATCTTAGTGTATTTGTGATTTTTAAGAGAATTCGTTTATTAGAAGGTTGTTTATTAGAGGATTTGTTTGTTAGGAACAAAATGATTAAAGGTATAGAAAAGGTAAAGGAATCGATTCAGAATTGGAAAGGAAGAGAAAGTCTCGTAAGACTTCTCAACCCGAGGGACCGCTCCTAAGCTAACATCTGTTGGGGGTCCACCCAACCTCAAAAAAGAGGTAAAAGGATTTCAGAACCTCTCTGTTTAGGGGTGTCTAAACAGTGTCTCCTAAATCCAAGAGAAGTTGGCTATACCCGTTCAAGATAGAAATGAACGTGGAATGCCAACGGAAAGAATGATAGTTTGCTCCACTAGGGACATGGATACACTACCGATTTATGAAAGCAAAACCATCTGATCAAAATGGAGAGAGGAACCAGTCCCCAGCAGAGTCGCCAGAAGTTGTCGGCATATTTTTTAGGTTTTAATTTAAATATATATATAATTTAGAAAGTAGCATTTGATTTTGAAAATAATTTTAAGTTTGAAAATTTAGAGATATGAAATCAAACCAATCTCACATCCCAAATAGTTTATATAAACGAGCACTACACCACAAACCGTGTATCTATCCCGAAGAATAGACACACTGCTTGATGATGAGGCTCGATTAAATAAACTAGAAGATTTGTGACATCCGTTTGGTCTGTGAACCAATTTTATAGGTCGACAAGTTCTCCTGCTTAATATAAAGGAATTAAGCAAGGTTTATATTACCTGGGTTCTTAAAGTTCCCTATAAGGGCAAGACCCTATAGTTAATTACATCTTAAATGATGGGAATCATTTAAGAAAACTCTCGATAATGATCAGTAGTTTTGCTCTCAAGAATTTCAAAGTTTAAGGTTTTCAAACAATTGGATTTTGGAAATTTCAATAGGGAATAGCTCAAATTTGGAACAGTTTATTTTAAGAGTCCAATGGAAGAGAGGTAGGAGAAGCTGAGGATCCAAGAAGAATCTTAGCAACTTCCCAAACTATCCTATTGTTTGGCTTCAATTTGGGAGTTTATTTAATGTTTCAATCCTGCCAATTTTAATTAATTAGGACTTATATTTGTATGACATGATCATACAAATAGCCTGGAAGATGTGAGGGTTTGTGTCGTACCAAACAACTACCTCGGAATCCTAAGACCGGTTAGGGCTTAATTTACATAACATGATTATGCAAATGCCTAACAAAAAGTTGAGGATTTATGTTGCACTAGGCAAACTACCTCGAAATCCTATGGCTTGGTTATTTAAAACTAGGAAAGGTTTTGCTGATGTAGATTCCAGTTTTGCTGACGACGATGGCCGTGCTGCCCACCGTGCTCCAAGCTCCTTGTTGTTGCAGAGGTTTAGTTTTAGAAAGTGAAAATCAGGAGATGAGAGAAGTGTTTTGGTTTAGAAAAGTTTTAAAGTCCAAATGTCTTTAGTGTTTTATTAGGGGAATCTTAAAGTTGATTATAACAACACCGGTTAAGATCCCACAGTTCCATCATTCCGGCACCGTTATTTTTATCGGATTCACTTAGTCCAGAAGAATTTGCTAAACTCAACTGAATGAGTTCCACACTTTCATTTAGACCATGGGAAATCCCGTTAGCAACACGTAGGTTACATCATCCGAGGTATTCCCGATCATCCAACAAGACGTTTTAATTTAGTTATAGTTATAGTTTTGTGTTCTGTTTGTGATTAAATTTTGAGTTGTTTTATATTTTGAAATGTTGTGGCGGTGAATTTTATCTTGTTGTGATTTTTAATTTAGTTTTGGGTTTCAGTTTTGTGGCTACCCTAAAGGTTTCAGTTTTCATGCAGGGTGTCAATCTTGTTTAACATGCAAGAAAAGTAAAGCGCAGTACATGTAAGTAACTTGCAATAAAATAAAAGCGTACCTGGAGGGTCTTCCCGTCATTCCAAGCTACACTTAAAACACATGTTAAGAGCATTTAAATGTTTATTACAAACTCCTAGGTAAAGCTAAGGGAAGGTTCTGGTTGTCTACCAAAGTCCTAATCCTATAGCTAGTCAATTTCTTATGACGTCTAAGTTCTTTTGTTTTATGGATGGTTTTCTTCATCAAAGAACAATAAAGTTCAGTTGTTTTTCTAAAACTACCCATCATATTGAAAAAGTGTTTAGGACGAGTCCTAAACATCTTTTCAATATTTTTGGGATTATTTTTGAGTCCAAATGAGTTTTATTGCACAGGTGAATTAATCATCCAAAAATTTAGTTTAGTTTGTTTCTTGCTCAGTGAATTAGGATGTTTGATTATCCTATGAGTAAAGTGACATTTCACTTAATGCTCCATTTAAGAGTTATGATAACAAAAACCTTTAAGGGCAAATTAGTTTATTAAAGATTTTAATGATTTAAAATTGGAATTGATGATTTAAAGTGGTTTAATTTAGTTATGAAATTATAATAATTTTAAGTTTGGAATAGTGTTCAAGTTATTTTAAATTAGTTTAGATCTTTAAACTTTTTTTTTATCGTAATGTTTTAGATTAATTTTGGTGTTTTAAATTTACTTAGAAGTGTTTGAATTATTGATATATTTTTGATAGTTTGATTTAGGTTAATTATGATATTTTAGGTTAGTTTTGATTAGCTTAATTTGTTTTATATACTTAATTATGAATTGTTTTAATATTATTTAATATTTCAAATTTGCTTTAAGTTTGTTATTAAGTGATGTTGAATTAATTTTTAAATTTAATTTAATTTAATTATTAAATCACTTAGTATTTTAAATATTAATTTAATTAAGGGTTATTTTCTTTTAATTTTTAATTTATTAATTCCAATTATTATTTTAAGTTCAATTAAGAATTAGATCTTATTGAAGTGATTTATTTAGGGATTTTAAATTAAAGAATTAATATCTTCTTAGGTCAAATCCCTAATCTTAATAATCCAAATTTTAATATAATCTTCCAAAATTTAAATTATTTAATTAATTAAAATTTACTTTTAAATGTTTTTTAAAGTAATTAGTGGGTTTCTACCTCCTAATTGTCTAGATTTCAATCATCTATGAGAAAATTTAAGATCAGATATTTTACCCTCCCTCTGATTAGACCTAAATATTAATTAGGATTAAATTTTTTTTAATTACCTTTATGCCCTTTTAAGCTTATTTATTTCATAACTCACTAAATTGAGCTCAAATGAACTTGAAATTTTTATGTCACTTCACTCATATGTCAATTAAGACATTAGAGGAGAAAATGTGATTTTTCTGAATTTAATTTAATTTATATATTTACTTTTATGAAAAATATGGGTTTTCAATAAAAATTCCACAACATGACCAAGGTAAGGTTTCTGTCCTTAAAAAAATTATGGGATGTTTCTAATGACCATAAGACCTCTTGGACCAATTTTGGTGATTTTTTGAATTATATTTTATTTATTATAATTATTTTGAATTTTAGAATGTTAATTAATTATAAAATAAAATTAAAGTTGAAAAATGGATTTTATATTTTTCACAAATCTCTCTAACCTCAAGGAGTTCAAAGAAATAAATTTTATAATTTTCCAATTTTTCTTTGATTTATTAGAATTAATTTTGTGAAAATGTAGGGAAATTCATTTTTTAATATTAAAAATTGTTTTAAGCCTTTAAAATTCAATATCTTAACCTAGAGACTTAGGAAAAATATTTGGTTTATTCCTAAGTGATTAGGAAGCAAAATATGACATTTTTGTGATTTTTATTATTTTTATGATTTTTATTATTTTTAATTATTTAAAATATTAATATAAGGTAGAAAATGAAGATATTTGAAAAATTCTAATTTTAATTTTCTTAGACTCCTCTGATATCAGAGAGCCCACAAAACCAATTTGGTTAATTTTTAAAATGTATTTTTAGAGTTATGAATTTTTAAAGTTTAATTTTGGTCATGTGACTTAATTAATCCACTTAGTGGGGTTAAACATTTCCAATTGATTCCAAATTTTTATGTGAGGTCTCTCTGATCCTAAAGATCAGTGGAGAATTATTTTCAAGTTCTTTTTATGTATGGTTAACCATAATTAATTAAAGTTCTGTTTTGAGTAATTAGACCAATTAGGGTTATTCTTAATGAATTAACTCAAAAAATAATTATCCTAGGGTCTTCTGGTCCTAAGAAAACTCCCCAAAATTTTTTAAAATTTTCTAAGCAATATGCTAATTAATGGAATTAAAATACCAAAAACAGTGACATAAACTTGAAAAATCAATAACTTGCCATAGAGATGGCCTCTGGCCTTGGAAAATTTAGAGAATGTTCCCAAGATCAGAGGCTTCAAAAACCCTATGGTCTCATGCCATGGTGAATTCTCTATGCAAATGGAGAATTAAAATACTGAAATGAGTAAATAATTAATTAAAAATAAATTACTCATCAAATTAACTCAATTCTTTTTTCACATTATTCTCCTCTGTTCACTGAGCAAGAGGGTATTTTTAGTTTATTTTTGTGATTTTTCTATGCAAAGATATGGATTTTTCAATTTATGGGTATTTAAATAAATATAAAATAGCCTATTTATCTATTTATCCAGTGCGGCGCTGACTCAACCTCGGCGGATCCAAAAGCCCACGCGGCGCACTCCCATTCGACGCCACCATCTGACTCGGATGCCACGCGACCCGCGGTCTCGCTCCATCCTTCGATCCGGCGCAATCTGGACCGTCCACTCGATACACGCATGATAGGACGACGCCTGGTCATCATCTACGACTGGTGTGCACCCGTGACCGTCCACACTAAATCCCTAAGATCTCTCTCATTTCTCAATGAATTTTCGTGTTCTTATACTCTATGGATTCGTCTTGAAGAGACGAACACATCCATACAGTTTATAGGCTATGAAATTAAGTCAAACGAAATGGAAAATCGCTGGAAGCTCTCGGGGAGGAGAAGTGTCCATACCTTGGTTCAGGAGGTGAGGCCTCAACTGATTGTGCTCGGCGCGTTCGTTGGAGTTTGAGGAGCCTGGGGATGAAGCTTCTGGCCTTGTCGAATTGTCTAGGTACAACTTCCACCATGCCCGATTCCAAAGCTTGGCCAATAGAGAGAATGGCTGGCCTGGTGAGGGGGTCTTCCACTGGGGAACTCCTTCTCTTGGTCCTGTGCAGGTGTGGGTGAGTTTAATTTGATTTTTGTGGAGGTTTGAGAAATGTCCTGTTCTGGCCTGAGAATTGAGCTCCAAAATTGAGCTTAATCAATGGGATTTAGGGCAGGAGAACAGTGGGGATGGATTGCTCTTGGTTAGGGGAAGCTCTGTGAGAAGTTTGGAGGGATTCTATGAAGGTTGATTTCAGCCAATGTTTTGGCCGAGAGGGGGTGGCTTGTTTAAATAGCCATGGCCAGGGCCTCCCAGGGGGTTTGATGGCTTGGATCAACTGCTCTGGTGAAGAGAAGAACAGCTGCACTGGCCATTAGGCATGGGACAACTCAGCTAGTTCAAATTGAATTTTTGAATCCATTTAGACCTCTCGACCATGGTGTTTTCCGGTGACTTGGTGGCTGGCCGGCCAGGTTCAGGTCACCATCCTGATCAGGAGGGTCAGGGCTTGAAGTTTGTGGGTTCAATTGGCCAATGCCAAGTGTAAAGAGGTTTGATTTAACCGGTAAGGGGGAAGGGTCATTTTGGCTTGATTTGGTCCAAGGCATGGTTTAGGCTAGGTGCACCTCCCCAAGGCTTGACTTTGGCCTGAGGGAGAATCATTTGGGTCAGCTAGGAAGGGGTGGTGAAGTCCCCATCCAAGGTGATGTGGCTAAAATTGGTTTAGAGTGTAGCATAAATGGAGTTAAAAGGGCTTAATGAAGTCTTAGGAAAGGCTTCCCTCTTCTTGCCATAAATGACTAGGTGAGGTGTCAAAACTCTCATGGCTTCATATGGCTTGTAAATGGCTCACATTTGGCTTGGAAAAGGTTGGCTTGTTTCATGAAAAAGGGTTTTGGCATCTTTTATGAATTTAGGGGAAATTGTCACATGGATTAGTTTAGAAAAGTTTAATGATGAATTTGAAACTTAGGGAGTGATTTAAATCAAAGGGATGATGAGGTGAAAGTGTCATGTAGGCTTTGGATTGACTTTGGGCCTTTTAGATTTGGTGAAAATGGGCTTTTAGAATGATTTAAGAAAGTGGGCCTTTAGGTTTGAAAACAAATTGATGGATGGAAATTTTGTGAAGGATTGAGCCAAACAAATGTTGGGTTTAGTTTAGGGATGTGTCATGAGTGATTTCAATCAAATTTGAGGTGATTTGGAGTTGAATTGGGTTTGACTTGGGACTTTTTGGTAAATGGGCCAAAGTGGATCAAATTGGGCTAACTTGGGCTAAGGTTGGGCTAATGTTAGATTTGATGTAAAATTAATGTTGAGAAATGTTTATGGGAGTGTTACAAAGAGTTTTCAACTTTGGTTGGGCTTTGATTTTGGGATTTGGGCCCATTTGGGTTCATGGTGGGTTTAGGCCAAAATTGGGGATTTTGGTTTTGGGTTAGGTTTGGGTGGAGTTTGGGCTCAAATTTGGGGCAAATGTTGTTAGTCTATTGTTTTTGGGGATGTTAGGAAGGTTTAGCAAAAGATTTGGGGTTAATTGGAGTTGAGTTGGGTTAGTTTGGGCTAAGTTTAGGTCATGGGCCAAAATTTGGCTTTAAGCTTCAAATTAGAATTGGATCCAAATGTTAATCAAATTGGGCTTGGATTTGGTCTAAATTGATATTGGGGATATTTAATTGAAGTTTAGAATTGGATTGGATTAAGATTGAGGTCTATTGGGTTGATTTGGTTTGACATTGGACTTACTTTAGTTAAAAATGGGCCAAATTGGGGGTTTTGGTAAAAGTGGGTTAAATTGACAAAATTGGCCTATGGTGTAGTTGAACAAAAGTAAATTGGGAATATTTGGGATTTTCTGAAATTTTCTAGGAATTTTTGAAATTTATGGATTTTTTGGTTAAAAAGGGCATTTTGGGTATTTTGGAGGGTATTGGGGGGTATTTTTGGAAAATTTGGTATATTTGGCTAAGGATGATCAATTTGAATGGTGGGAAATGTTTAAGATTTGTTTTGAGAAATTTTGGGTAATTTAGGTAATTTCTTACAAATTTTGGGTAGCTTCAAGGACGTTTGGTAGGTTTGGTGGGTGTAGGGTCCCTGGGGTCAAAAATTGAAATTTTGAAAAAAAAAGAAGATTGATCAAGTTTGAGTAGAATGGAATCACTTTGGTTGAGCCATGAAGCCATATCAATCCCATAAGAGCCATGAGAGGACTCATTTGAGGTATTTACTATGTTGTTCCTAACCCTCTTAGCCAAGGGCCTAGGGGTTAAGGTTCATCCATATGAATTACCTACATGAGTCAGGAAGTCAAGCTAGGTATGAATGGTTTTAGGATTGGAATGTGTGCAGGTCAACCCTCACCAGACCAGGCCACCCAGGGTAGTCCTAAGGCCAAAGAGTCTTATAGGGAACTCATTCTTTAAACCTCCACATTTGATCTTAACCCTCCAAGTGACTTAGGGGTTTACAATCATGCATGTGGGGTTTAAAGGGAGTTAAGAGGTGTTTTAATTTCTAAATGGTGGGTGCCATCTCTAATCCTCTAGGATAGTCAAAGGGAAAACCTAAGGCTAGATCCTAAGTACTAGGGAGAGAGAGAAGAGAGAAGACCTCATCAAAAATGAGGTCAACACCCTTATAACTTTGCTGTGGTGATAAGATGGTAATAGTCTCGCAGAGATAAAATAATGCCAAACTTTTGATGCAATATTCAATCTGGAAGCGGGGAAGTTAATCAACTGTTTTTGACTTACTTTCCATTCCCCTCGCCCATCCGTCAGAAAAGCAATCACTTCTCTCATATTCTCCCCTCGAGTGTCAAAGTTTTTGTATTCACAAACAAATGGTTCCCGAGTCTGATAGAAAGCATTGATACACTGAGGAGTAAACTCAACCATTTTTCCTCTAACTAGCACATACTCAGTCTCAGTCCAGGGTACATTTGAATAGAATTCTCTAACAACTCCCATAACAACATTCACAGTAAAATAACAAAATCGTTCCCAGTTTCGTTCTACAATTAACTGTTCTACAGATCCACCAGGACTATCAAAAGCTTGATCCTGGATACACTTCTTATAGTAAAGGTAAGAGTTAAAGTGAAATTGGGCTTTAATATTAACAAAATTTCCTCATCAAAATCCAATTTCCTCTTTCCTTTACTCATCCTTGGAGCCATGTGAATTTCTAAAATTTGCAAGAAATTCCAATAAATCCCAAATTCACAATGTAAGAAACTCCAAATACTGTACTAAACAAGTAAGAACAAATTTCATCATGGAAATTTCAAAATATCTTTAAAACTCCAAAAATTCCAACCTAAGCAATGTTCCATGGTGAAAATCAAACATTTTTAACTTAAAGTGAAGCTCTTACCAAGAGAAGTGTGGATCCGACCTTGAAAAGCTTTGAAATCTCCTTAAATCCGAGATCTAGCAAGCCCTAGATCTTTAAAATCGCGAAAATAGAGGAGGAAGACGAAAGAAATGGAAAATTTTGCGGGTCCCACGGTAAAAATTGCGAAAACAAGGGTTTTTGGCCTTTTATTGGGTTCGGGCGCCTGCGACGCCAGTCCAAACTTTTTTCTGGGTCCGAAATTTTTTTCGTAATTTCGATCGTTTCGACATCCACAATGATGTTTAAAAATTCAATAAGCATTTACTTCATCTCATAAGCAATAATTAACACAATTCTTTACACAAACAATACACAACAGACTTATATATATATATAATCCAAATTACAATATAAACACCAAATATGTTCATTCAAACCAAACCAACAACTCTTAGATGTTTAGTGCTGCAAGTACTCTACGATAGGCAAACACTAAAATCTAAGCACACAATGAAAGTAAGCATATCCAAATCCAAGTTCAAATTACAATGCAAAGCAAATACTACACACACCAAGCATACTTAAGAAAAGTAAACTAAACACACAACAAGCATAAGTAGAATCCATTAATTACTCCACATCAGTTTCAAAACTATCCTCTCCTCTAATGTCTCCAATCGATTGCTGATGCACGAACAAATTATAAAATGGATGAATTGGAAATTTGTCAGATGATTCCTCAACAATCACCGCGTTCTTCTTCATCAAGTTAATCAAGCCCATCTCAATTCGACCAGTGTGATCAAATTGTTCCTTCATTCTCCAATCTATATGATCGAATAAATCAGAAATGTTATTGATTGCACTCATAACGTTCTGTACCTGTTTCTCTAACTGTTTGATCCTCTTCAATATAATTCTGGAACCTTCAGGAAAATAGGGTTGAATCTGTTGTGAAGTTTGTGTTGGTTGATCAGCAAGTAAATTCATGTCATCTTCATCTCCCACTGTCTGGTAGTCATAAGGATTAGTTGGATCAAAAGACCTCCATGGAAGAAGAACCTTTTCCCAACTCTCATAAGGAACTTGCGATTGACTACATAACAGAAATATGGTGGACCGGTGTCCAAGCCTATATTTAGATCCATCAACAATTAATCCTAAAACTGATTTCACAATGATATTGCCAATGTCAATCGGCCTCCCAGTTTGAATACAAAAATTCAAAATGGCACTTTCCTTGGTTACCTTACTAATCTTCAATGTTGGAAATAATTTTACCGAAATATAGTGTCATTGCTTTGACACTGGATTTAGAGATGCATATGGGAAACTGATGTATCCATTCTCTCTAATTTCCCAAACCTCATTCTCATCCGTCAAATATCGATACACATCATTCATATTATCGCTCATGCATTGAAATTAGAATAATGTCAAATAGGTACATTCTCGATCATAAAGAGATCATCAATTCATGCAGTAGTGAATTGCATAAATCTACCACGCACAAGTACGAACTCTTGGTTGATCCCGTGAAGATTTGCATAGAATTCTTTCACGATAGAACAACAACGGCAGTGCTAGTGTAGGAAAGCACTTCCCAATGTCTCTCCTTAATTATCTCTTCGATTCTAGTAGTAGGATTATCCATACCTCGATTTATGAAGCCTCTTTCCTTGATAATCCTCCTCTTCATCATTACTTTGTTGAACAAACTCTGCGCCTCAAAACTTATGAACTTCCTTCGGTTGAAAATGTGAGATCGAGGGGTTTCAATGGAGTAGGAATCTAGGGGATGCGAATTGGGAATGATAGTTTTCGTTCTTCTGGAGTTAGGAAGTCTAAAATGGAGTTTAGGGAGTTATAAGGACGAAGATCCCGCTCAAAACCGCCAAAACTTGCATTTTGAAACTTCAAAAACCGTCAACAGGTTTTGGGCGCCGGCGGTGCTCGATAGGGCGACGACGGCACTAAGACCTGTAAGTTCAGTGTTATGTCTGTGATAGAGCGCCAGCGGCGCCAGTGGCAAAAAATTCTCACTTAACTTCGTTTGGCCCAAAATATTTCAACATCTCAATTTGACCCAACATTTATCAATTTTTAAAGTATTTAAGAGTAATTAGGATTCAAAAATAACTATCTAAAAAGCATAACTACATTGAAAAAGAAAACACACCACAAAGATACATATGAGTTGCTGATCCACTAAACAAATACCTATTTTTATGCCTTATTTATGATTCAATTCTTAAGGATATTATGCTTTAATGAAAGATATTTTTATGTTTTTGGATGTAGGTGATAAAAAAAGAATTCAAGTAGGAAAAGGAGCAAAAAGGAGCAAAAATAGAGCTTAAAGAGAAAAGTTGCCAAAATTTTAGGTCTGGCACCCAGGCGCCAGAATCCGGCGCCCAGGCGCCAGAATCCGGCGCCTAAGCATCAGTTCGATACAGAAACAGATAAGATTTTTTACAACTTTGGGCAGTTAATTTGACTGTGTTAAGTGGTTATCAGACTTTCTAGAAGACTGAAAGTTACTCCTAATACATAGGACATGTGATACAATGCATCTGGACACAGGAAAATAGTTTTAAACGTGAAGAGGTGTGATCCAATGTGAAGAGGTACGGAGACTTGGTCACGGACTCCGGTGCCCAGGCGCCAGATTCTGGCACCTAGGCGCCACAGTTACCTTCTAGAAGATACATTGTATTTGGAAAAATTTTAAAGAGGTGCCTTAAACAACCCCTGGTTAAATTCGAAGCTCTATAAATAGGAGTCAATTCTACAGAGAAAAGTGCACCCTAAAGCCCTTCTAGCTTTCTCTCTAGTCCCCAATCACTCTAGAGTTCTCTTACACTTTTAGGAAGCCACTTTCTTTACTATTTAGTGAATTTATTTTGAGTATTACTACTCAATTCCTTCAGTAGATGACCAGAGAAAAATGTATTGGGAAATTCAGATCAAAATGATATTAACTTTTGATGTAATTGCACTTTAAGAAAGATATTTTCTATGTTTTATTACAGGTATGAAGATTTATAGGAAATGGAGCAAAAAGATGGAAAAAGGAGCGAATCTAGAATGAAAAAGACTAAAAGAGATGAAAATTAAACTAGCCCGCAGACGGCAAGGAATAGGCCGCCGACAGCGTGTTTTTCCCGAGAGCATTTAAATATATTATAAAGAAGCCCGCCGACGGCAAGATCGAGCCCGCCGACAGTGAGCCTGAGCAGTTAGCCTACGTTCTAGAAGTCCGCCAACGGCGAGAAGGTCGGTTCAAGCAAAGATACATTGAATCTAGATGCTTTTTGAAGAGGTGCTTAAGCAACCATTGGAAATCTTTCTTCCTCTTTAAATAGTGACGATTTTAGGCCAAAGGTGTGTCTTTTTGGTCTCTGTGAAGTGTCTTCTTTCTGTCCTTGATGTGTCATTAAGTAGTGTATTTAGTGTGTGAGTATATTCTAGAGAGCATATTAGTGAGTTTAATTGAGTGTGTTGTACAAGAAGGAAAAGTCAGAGGAACATCAAGGAGTCTGCTTGGGGAGAAAAGTCAAGATAAGTTTGTTTATTGTTTTATAACTTTAATTTTATATGAAATCCAAGATTTGTGTTATTTTTCCTATGCATTATGAGTAGTCTTCTCTGTCTTTCTCCTAGTTTTTGAGATTTTGTGAAATGGAAAATTGAATTAGTTATGCCTAAAATATTAAATAAAAATTGTGATAATCTTTTACTTAGATCTTAATTTACTTTTAATTTGGCCAATTGAACTGTTAAAAAATGTTGATTTTACAACTAAAGTAAAGATTACATCCAAAATTCAGGGAAAGTAAAGGCCTTGAAAAGAGGGTGCAAATAAATAGGGAAATATTATTATCAGGTGTAAAATTGGATATTTTAGAGTGACAGACTAAAATCTTCAATTCAGTCCTATAGTTTGGGTTCTGAAGTGTAGATGTTAGCCCTCAAGTGAGGGGAACGTGGGAGCTCTAAAGTGAGAGCCGGTATCCTCCCAGCCTAGCTGCAGATTCAGAAACCAAGCATAGGATTAGTCAATATTCTTTATGCCTGGACCAAAGAGTAAAGAATAGGAATGCTCCTATTTGGCACAATACAATTCTAACTACTTTGATTATCCTTTCACTTAATTCTCTTAAACAAGGGGAAAGATACTTTTCTAATTTACAATCTTCCATTCAAAAATAGAGCTTAGTATAAGTGTTCTTTATTTCTGTATACTAGATAGTAACTGCATCTGCTAAAAATTAGTTCATAATCTCTAACTTCTCTGTGGGATCGATATCCAGGACTCCATTATAGCCCTATATTACTTGAACGATATGTATACTTGCGTTGATAAAAGGGATAACTTTGTTATTATTCAATATTATTTTTTTAAACATTTATATAATTGTATGCTTTCGCCACCGCCACGTCCCGGTCAAGTTTTTGGCGCCGTTGCTGGGGATGTAGAGTAATTATTAAGGTAAATAATAAATAATTATTAAAATAATTACTAGAGTAATGGGCTATTTAAATTTTACTTAAGTTTTGTATGCGTAAATTTGGAACCAAAAAATTAATACCTTACGATTCAGAATTAGAACGCACTATTAAAATAATTAGAAAACATAAAAGAGAAATTATAAATTTAAATCAAATGGCAAATAATCCAGCAATCAAAAATACAAATCAACCAAGACCTTTAAGAGATTACACAAACCCTACATTAGATGAAGTTCACTTAACTATTCAAAATCCTGATGTAGCGGCTAATTCATTCGAGCTTAAACCTGCAATTATCCAAATGGTACAGAAAAATCAATTTAGTGGTTCACCAAACAAAGATTCTAATTTACATCTCGCTAGTTTTTTAAAACTTTATGCTACTTTTAAATATGATGGAGTATCTAATGATGTTGTTAGACTTAGGCTTTTTCTTTTTTCTTTAAGGGATAAGGATAAGATGTGGTTAAATTCGTTAGCACCTAGATCTATTAGAACTTGGGGAGAATTATCATAAAAATTTCTATCCGTATACTTTCCTCCTTCAAAAACTACAAAGCTGATAAATGATATAACCTCTTTTAGTCAGTTTGATGGAGAATCGATATATGAAGCTCGGGAGAGATTTAAGGATCTTCTTAGGAAATGCATTACCAGATTGGTTAATCATTCAAACTTTTTATAATGGATTAGTAGGATCTCTTAGATCTATCATTGATGCTACCGCTGGTGGTTCATTAATGTCGAAACCATTTGATGAAGCTTAATCATTAATTAAAGAAATGGCTACCAACAATTTTCAATGGCCTTCTGAAAGGTTAAATCCTAAAAAAATAGCTAGTATCCATGATTCTGATGCAATATCTATATTAGCTTCTCAAATTACTGCTATATCTAAGAAGTTAGATCATTTTGGAATGAATTATTCTCCTACTATAATAGAAGAAAACTCATCTGGACAGTTTGTGGATGCTCAACCTTCTTATGAAACTTTAAATGCTATTAATAATAGACCCAATAATCCTTATGCAAATTATTACAACCCTTGTTGGAAAAATCATTCAAATTTTAATTGAAATAACAATTGTACTAATCAAAAATATATGAACAACTCAGTAAACCCATTAAGAAATTCATCTAACCAAGGAAATTCTAATTACAAACCTTCTTATCCACCTGGGTTTAATAATAACTCTCAATTTAAGGAAAAGAAGTTATCTATGGAAGAATTGATATTAAATATGGGTCAACATTTGCAGAATCAAGGAAATCAGCTACAAATTCAAGGGAAACAATTACAAAATCAAGGAATTGCAATTAAAAATATTGAAACTCAACTTGGGCATATCGCTACTGTGCTTAATAATAGAATTCTTGGAACTTTTCCTAGTAATGTGGAAATAAATCCTAAAGACCAAGGAAAAGAATACATCAAAGAGATACAGTTACGAAGTGGAAAAGAGTTAGAAACAAAAATACAAAAAGAAACAGAAATTGAAAAAGAGAAAGTGGAAACTGAAAAAGAAAATGATCAACAAGATCAATATTTAGAATGTCCAATAATACCTATGAAATTTTTTGTAGAAAAACCAGCACCACCATTTTCTCAGCGATTAAAGCAACATAATAAGGATAAGCAATTTTCTAAATTCCTTGAAATCCTGAAGAAATTAACAGTGAACATTCCATTTGTAGAACCATTAGAACAAATGCCCAATTATGTGAAATTTATGAAAGATATTTTAAACAAGAAGAGAAAATTTACAGACAATGAAACTGTAGTACTTAGTGAAGAGTGTAGTGCAATTATTCAGAAAAAGCTTCATGAGAAATTAAAAGATCCTAGTAGTTTCACTATACCTTGTGCTATTGGAGAAAAATTTTATGGAAAAGCTTTATGTGACTTGGGAGCCAGCATTAATCTTATGCCTCTATCAATTTTTAAAAGATTAAGATTGGGAGAAATCTCACCTACTTTAGTAACTCTTCAGTTAGCTGATCGTTCAGTGACTTATCCTAAAGGATTTATTGAAGATGTGTAAGTAAAAGTGGATAAATTTATCTTTCCTGTGGATTTTATTGTTTTAGATATGAAGGAAGATAGAGAAATACCCATAATTTTAGGAAGACCCTTCTTATTTACTGGAAGAGCTATGATTGATGTTCAAAAAAGAGAATTAACTATGAGAGTAAACGATCAAAAAGTAACTTTCAACATAGCAAAATCAATGAAATATCCTGCTACTGAAAGAGATAATGAATGTTTTTGAATAGAAATTCTTGAACATCTGTGAAATAAGCATTTTAAAGAATACTTTGAAGATAAACAAGAAATAGAAAATATAGAATTATTCGAAGAAGCAGAAAATGAAGAATTAGATTATATATAAGAAAGATTTAAGATGTTAGATATTACGGAAAATGCTGAAAAGAATATAGTTCCGTCGATTACGAAACCTCCTGAACTTGAGTTAAAAGTTTTACCTACCCATTTAAAGTATGCATTTTTGGGAAATTATTTAACTTTACCGGTCATTATATCGGCTGAGTTAAATGAATTACAAGAGCAAAAACTTCTGGATACACTAAAAAAGTATAAGAAAGCTTTTGGTTGGACCTTAGCAGATATTAAAGGAATTAGTGCTTCAATCTGTATGCACATAATTATTTTGGATAATGAACATAAACCAAAAGTTGATCCCCAAAGGAGATTAAACCCGATGATGAAAGACGTAGTCAAGAAAGAAATATTAAAATGGTTAGACAATAGTATTATATATCCTATTTTGGACAGTGCTTGGGTAAGCCAAATTCATTGTGTTCCTAAGAAAGGAGGGGTGACTGTTAAAGCTAATGAAAATAATGATTTAATACCTATCAGACAAGTTACTGGATGGCGAATATGTATTGATTATAGAAAATTAAATGCAGCCACCAGGAAAGATTACTTCCTTTTACCATTCCTAGACCAAATGTTAGATAAACTTGCTGGGCATAAATACTTTTGTTTTTTAGACGGATATACTGGCTACCATCAAATTCCTATTGCTTCTGAGGATCAAGAGAAAACTACATTTACTAGTCATTATGGAATGTTTGCTTTTCGAAGGATGCCCTTTAGACTATGTAATGCACTTGCAATATTCCAGAGATGTATGATGTCTATATTTAGTAAATTAATTGATCATGGAATAGACGTATTTATGGATGATTTCTCTGTATTTGAAACATCATTTGACACATGCTTGGATCATCTTGAAAAAGTCTTGGAGCTATGTGAAAAAACTAATTTGGTTATAATTTGGGAGAAATGTCAATTTATGGTTGTAGGAGGAATTGTATTAGGGCATAACATTTCGAAAAATGGCATGGAAGTAGACTCTACAAAAATTCAAGTTATAGCAAAATTACCACATCCTACTACAGTGAGAGGGGTAAGAAATTTTCTTGGACATGTCGATTTTTATAGACGCTACATAAAAGATTTTTCAAAAATTACCAAACTTCTATGCCAACTTTTAGAAAATGACAAGAAATTTGAATTCACTAAAGAATGCTTAAATGCTTTTGAATTATTAAAGGATAAATTAATCACAACACCTATAATAGTTTCACCTGATTGGGAGAAACCATTTGAACTTATGTGTGATGATAGTGATTATGCTATAGGAGCTGTTCTTGGACAAAGATACGATAAAATTTTTAAAGTCATATACTATGTTAGTAAAGCTCTTAATAATGCTGAAATTAACTATACAGTTACAGAAAAAGAATTATTAGCAATTGTATATCTTTTGATAAATTTAGATCTTATTTAATTGGAACTAAATGTATTATGCATATTCATCACTCTGCTATTAAATATTTGATTCAAAAAAAGGATACCAAACCAAGATTAATCAGATGGATATTACTAATGTAAGAATTTGATTTTGAAGTAATTAATAGAAAGGGAACTGATAATCAAATTGCAGATCATTTGTCAAGATTAGAATATTGCGAATTATTTGATACTGACACTGAAATTACAGACAGTTTCCCTGACGAACACCTTTATAATATAAATGAGTGGAAAATACATTGGTATGCTGATATAGTTAATTATATTGTAAGTGATATTTTACCACCCATGCTAACTCTGCAACAACAGAAAAAATTCATGCATGATGCTAAAACATATTTTTGGGATGAACCATATTTATATAAGCAATGTAAGGATCTAATTATTAGAAGATGTGTGCCTTATGAAGAAACTGAACATATTATTCAAAAATGTCACGATTCTAAGTTTGGAGGACATTTCGGGACTGATAAAAATGAATATAAAATATTATAATCTAGATTTTATTGGCTTACTCTATTTAGATATGTTTATAGATATATCAAAACTTGTGATAAATGCTAAAGAGTAGGTAATATATCTAGAAGAAACGAAATGCCTATGAATTTTATATTAGAAGTTGAAATTTTTGATGTTTGGGGATTAGATTTCATGGGACCATTTATTCCTTCATTTGGAAACTCATATATATTAGTTGCTGTTGATTATGTTTTTAAATGGATTGAAGTACAGGCCTTACCTCATTTTGATGCTAAGAGTATTTCAAAATTTTTAATGAAAAATATTTTCACAAGATACGGAATGCCGAGAGTGATTATCACTGACGGAGGATCCCATTTTAGGAATAAATATATTCACAAATTGGCAGAAAAATTTAATATTATTCATAAAATATCGACTGCCTATCATCCACAGACCAGTGGATTAGCTGAAGTTTATAATCTAGAAATTAAACGAATTTTAGAAAAGACTGTAAACTCTAGTAGATTAGATTGGTCTACAAGACTAGATACTGCATTAGAGGCATACAGGACTACTTATAAAACCCCGATTGGAATAACTCCTTACAGACTTATTTATGGAAAGACTTGCCACTTACCAGTTGAATTAGAGCATAAAGCGTATTGGGCGATTAAAGAATTTAATTATAATTTGAAAGATGCTGGTGAGAAGAGATTGTTGCAGATGAATGAATTAGAAGAATTAAGGAATGAATCCTATAATAATGATAGAATTTATAAAGAGAAAATGAAGATATGGCATGATCAGAAAATTAACCAAAAGAATTTTGAACCAGGACAAGAAGTATTGTTGTACAATAAAAGGATAAAATTATTTCCTGGGAAATTGAAATCTCGATGGTTAGGACCTTTCACTATAACTCAAATATTTACATACAGAGCTGTTGAAACTAAAGATCCAAAAACTGGAAATAGATTTAAAGTAAATGGACACAGATTAAAACCATATTTTGAGGGTAAAAGACCAAAATTTAAAGAAATTTTTATGCTCAGTCAACCTGATTAACACTCTGAATAGGTCGGGCTGATGAAACCAAGCGCTTTATGAGAGACAACCCATAGTTATCTTTATTTATTTATAATGATTATGTATTTGTTTGATTTTGTTGTTAGTTTGTGGTAAGATTGAATTCTACTACTCGTATTTACCCTCATGATCATCACGATAATTATATGCATAGAAAGATTTGGAACGCATTCGGACCAGAGTGAAACTGTGCAATTTTTGTCTTGGACATTGACGGTGAGATCGATCCCACTGACGGCGAGTTCTGCCTGCCAAATTCAGTTTATATTTTTAAGAATCCCACCGACTGCGAGATCGTTGCCGCCGACGACGAGATCGGTGAATGAACTGTTTAGGGAGTTATTTTGACGGTTTCTAGCGATTCTAAGTGTTTTAATTCATTAAAAAATCATAGAAATCGAATTCTAAAACTATCTACTTCCTAAAAACGAATTGAAACTCCACCAAAACTCATCGTTATGGCATCCAATCACCTTGAAATCCCTAGATCTCGAGTGTTCAATCGATGAACATTTATCAGTTGCGAGGCCTAGCGAATCATCAATAAGGTGATGATGAAAAAGAAATTGATCAAGAAACGAGGATTCGTGAATAGAGGAGTAGAGAATTTGACAACGCCTATCGAGGAGATGATTGTGCGACGATGTGGGGAAGTATTGTGCTATACCATGTTGACCTCATTTTTGATGAGGTCTTTTCTCTTCTCTCTTCTGAGTACTTAGGATCTAGCCATAGGGCTGCTCCTTGACTATCTTAGAGGACTAGAAATGGGACCCATCACTTAGAAATTCAAACACTTCTTGGCTCCCTTCAAACCCCACAAGTTTGATTGTAAACCCCTAAGCCACTTGGAGGGTTAAAATCAAATGTGAAGGTTTAAAGGATGAGTTTCCTATAGGACTCTTTGGCCTTAGGATTACCCTGGGTGGCCTGGTCTGGTGAGGGTAAGCTTGCACACACCACACTCCCACACACACACATTTCAAATCCTAAAACTACCTTTAACCAATTTGACTCCTTGACTCATGTAGGTAACTCATATGGGTGGACCTTAACCCCTAAGCCCCTGGCTAAGAGGGTTAGGAACAACATATTGAGTGCCTAAAATGAGTCCTCTCATGGCTCCTGTGAGCTTAATATGGATTCATGACTCAATTTAGACCAAACCCAAACCCAATTTCATCAACATATGGATTCAATTTCAATTTGAAGCTTAAAGCCCAATTTTGGCCCATGACCTAAACTTAGCCTAAACCAACCCAACTTAACCCCAATTAGCCCCAAATCTTTTCCTAATCCTTCCTAACATCCACACAAACAAAACACTAACTTGATTTAACCAAAATTTGAATCCAAACTTCACTCAAATCTAACCCAAATAAAAAATCCCCAATTTGGCCTAAAGCCCACCATGAATCCAAATAGGCCCAAATCCCAAAACCAAAGCCCAACCAACGTTGAAAATTCTTTGTCACACCCCCATAAAAATTTTTCAACATTAATTTTACATCAAACCCAACATAAGCCCAAAATTAGCCTAAGTTAGCCCAATTTGCCCCACTTTGACCCTATCGTTAAGGAAACCCAAATTGAACCCATTTCAACTCCAAATGACACCAAACCTTTTCCAAATCACTCATGATACATCTCTAAACTAAACCCAACATTTATTTGGCATTGTCCTTCACAAAACTTTCATCCAAAAGCCCATTTTTTAAAATCTAAAAGCCCACTTTCCTAAAGACTTTAAAAGCCCATTTGCATCAAATTTAAAAGGCCCAAAACTTATTCTAAAGCTCATGTGAAATTCCCATCATTGAAATCATCCCTAAGTCCTAAATAAATAATCAAATAATTCCAAATCAAGCCTCATGTCAATTTTCCCTAAATCCATCAAAAATTCCAAAATCCATTTTCATGAAATTGAGCTAAGCCATGGGCAAGCCATAGGCTAGCCATGAAGCCATCCTTAAGCCCCATGCAAGCCATGTGAGTGGTGTTCATGTGACCATACCATATTGGGCAAAAGGAGGGAGTCCTTTAATGATTCCCTTAAGAGTGATTAAACATTTTCATGCTTCCCCTAAACCATGCTTAAACTTAAATATGCTTAGATGGTGACTTCTCCCCACTAAGCTAGCTGACTTACCTGATTCCTTTCAGCCCAAATTAGACCTTGGTGGGTGCACCAAGCTCATTTCCATGGGTTGACCAAACCAAGTCCAAAAGAGCCCCTTCCCCATTCCATTTTGAATCAAGCTCTTTACACATGGCTAACCCCCATTGTTTGCACAAAACTCAATCTCTGGACTCACTGAGTCAAGATGGTGACCTGACCTTGCCGGCTAGCCACCTGGGTCTCCGGAAAAAGCCATGGCCGAGAGCTCCATGTGAGCCAAACTCCCAAATTCTCCCTGGCTGAGCTGCCCCATGCCCAATGGCCACTGTGGCTGTTCTTCCCTTGACCAAGGCAGCTGGTCCCAAGCCCTAACTCCCCCTGGGAAGCCCTCCAACCAGCTCTATTTAAACTCCACCCCCTCTCAGCCAAAGAATGTGATGAACCAGAGCTTAACAAAACACTGCCAAAATTGCTCAAGACCTAGAGCAATTGATTCCCAGTGTCCCTTTACCCTAATCCCCATTAACAGAGCTCAATTTCTCAGTCAAAAATCCACCCAAAAACCAGGAAAACTCTAAAACCTCCACCAAAATCAAATTAAACTCACCCACACCTGCACAAGACCTAGAGAAGGAGTTCCCCAGTGAAAGCCCCCTCACCAGGCCAGCCATCCTCTCTATCGGCCAAGCTTTGAAATCGGCCTTGATCACTTTTGTACCTAGGAAATTCCCCAGAGCCAGAGACTTCATCTGGAGCTTCCTTGGGTGCAATCGAAGGTGCCACAACACTCTGATTGAAGCTTCACTTCTCAGAGCCAAGGTATGGATCACTTCTCCCTCCCGAGCTTCTGTGAATTCTCCATTTCTTTTGAATCGATTTCATAACATATAAATCATATGGATGTGTTCGTCTCCTCAAGACGAATCCATAGAGCGTAAGAAGACGAAAATCTGTTGATAAATGAGAGAGATCTTAGGGTTTTAGTGTGGACGGCTCACGGGACACACTAGGCGGAGACGATGATCGGCCGCCGTTGCCTCGAGCGTGTATCGAATGGACGGTGCAGATCGCATCGGATGAGTGAACGGGACATGAACTACTGGCCACCGGAACGCTGAGTCAGATGGTGGCGTCGAATAGGAAAGCGACACGTGGGCTTTTGGAGTTGCCGAGGATGAGTCGGCGCCGCATGGATAAGTAGATAAATAGGGTATTTTTTATTTATTTAATTACCCATAAATTCAAAAATCCATAACTTTGCATAGAAAAATCATAAAAATAAACTAAAAAATACTCTCTTGCTCAGTGAATAGAGGAGAATAATGTGGAAAAAGAATTGAGTTAATTTGATGAGTATTTTATTTTTAATTAATTATTTACTGATTTCAATGTTTTAATTCTCCATTTGTATAGATAATTCACCATGGCATGAGATCATAGGGCTTTCGTAGCCTCTGATCTTGGGAACATTCCCTGAATTTTCCAAGGTCAGAGGCCACCTCTATGGCAAGTTATTGATTTTCCAAATTTTTGTGCCTGTTTTGATATTTTAATTCCAGTAATTAGTATGTATCTTAGGACCAGAGGACCCTAGGAAAATTATGGTTTGAGTTAATTCATTAAGAATAACCCTAATTGGCCTAAATACTCAAAATTAAATCTTAATTAATTAGGATTAACCACATATCAAAATAACTTGAAAATAATTCTCCACTGATCTTTTAGATCAGAGGAACCTTACATAAAAATTTGAGATCAATTGGAGGTGATTAGACCCACTAAATAGACTAATTAAGTTACATGACCAAAATTAAACTTTAAAAATTCATAACTCTAAAAATACATTTAAAAAATTCACCAAAGTGGTTTTGGGGCTTCTCTGATGTTAGGGGAGTCTAGGAAAATTAAAATTAAAATTTTCTAAAAATCTTCATTTCTAATCATATTTTAATATTTTAATAATTAAAAAAATAATAAAAATGATAAAAATATTAAAAATCATAAAAATGTCATATTTTAACTCCTAATCACTTAGCAACAAACCAAATATTTTTCCTAAGCCTCTAGGTTAAGATATTAAATTTTAAAGACTTAAAACAATTTTTATTATTAAAAAAATGAATTTCCTTACATTTTCACTAAATTAATTCTAATAAATCAAAGAAAATTCAGAAAAATATAAAATTTTTTTTCTCTGAACTCTTTGAGGTCAGAGAGATTTATGAAAAATGTAAAATCTATTTTTCAACTTTAATTTTATTTTATAATTAATTAACACTCCAAAAATCAACATAATTATAATAAATAAAATATAATTTGAAAAATCAGCAAAATTGGTCCAACTGGTCCTCTAGTCAGTGGGAACATCCCATAATTTTCCTAAGGACAGAAACCTTACCTTGGTCATGTTGTTAAATTTTTATTGAAAACCCATATTTTTCATAAAAATAAATATATAAATTAAATTAAATTCAGAAAAATCACATTTTCTCCTCTAATGTTATAATTGACATGTGAGTGAAGTGACATAAAAATTTTGTTCTCATTTAAGCTCAATTTGATGAGTTATGAAATAGTTAGGCTTAAAAGGGCATAATAGTAATTAAGAATTTTAACCTTTAATTAAAACTTTAGGTTTAATCAAAATGGAGGGTAAAATATTTGATCTTAAATTTCATTAGTTGATTGAAACCTATAGAATTAAGGGGTAGAAACCCATTAATCATCTTGAAAATATTTAAAGTAAATTTTAATTAATTAAACAATTTGAATTTTGGAAGAATAAGTTAAAATTTGGATTATTAAGATTAGGGATATGATTTAAGAAGATATCAGTTCTTTAATTTAAAATGCCTAAATGAATCACTTTAATAATATTCAACTCTTAATCAAACTCAAAAATGATAGTTGAAATTAACAATTAAATAATTAAAAGGAAAATAAACCTTAATTAAATTAAAAGCTTAAAACATTAAGTAATTTAACAATCAAATTGAAATAAATTTAAAACATTAAAATTAATTTGAAATCACTTAAAAAAGCAAATCTAAAACAAACTTGAAACATCAAAATCAACCTTAAAAATAATTCATAATTAAAAAGGCAAACCAATTAAAAATTAACCTAAAATATTTCAATTAAATTAAAATTAAATCATTAAAAATCTAAATCGAATAATCTAAACACCTCTTTCAACCCAAATTAATCTAATACATTGAGATCATTTAAAATGTAAAGATTTAATTAAATTAACACAATTTGAACACTATTCCAAACTTAAAATTATTAAGATTTCATAACTAAACTAAACCACTTTAAATCATCAATTCCAATTTTAAATTATTAAAATCTTTAATAAACTGATTTGCCCTTAAAGGCTTTAGTTATCATAACTCTTAAATGAAGCATTAAGTGAAATGTCACTTCACTCATAGGATAATCAAACATCCTAATTCACTGAGCAAGAAGCAAAATTTAATTGAATTCTTGGATGATTAATTCACCAGTACAATAAAATTCATTTAGACTCAAAGTAATCTCAGAAGTATTGAAAAGATGTTTAGGATTTGTCCTAAGCACTTTCTCAATATGATGAGATGTTTTAGAAGAACAACCGAACTTAATTGTTCTTTGATGAAGAAAATCATCCTTAACAAAACACAAAAGAACCTAGCCGTCATAGGGATTGACTAGCAATAGGATTAGGACTTTAGTAGATAATCAAAACCTTCCCTTAGCTTTACTTAGGTATTTTTCTTGCAAATTATATAAATGCCTTAACATGTGTTTAAAGTGTAGCTTGAAATGACGGGAAGACCCTCGAGGTACGCTTTTATTTTATTGCAATTTACTTACCTGCACTGTACTTTACTTTTCTTGCATGTTAAACAAGATTGACACCTTGCATGAAAACTGAAACCTTTAGGAGAGCCACAAAACTAAAACCCAAAACTAAATTAAAAGTCACAACAAGATAAAATTCATCGCCACAACATTCAAAATATAAATCAACTCAAAATTTAATCACAAACAGAATAACAAAACAAAATTGTAACTATAACAAAATTAAAACGTCTTGTTGGATGATCGGGAATACCTCAGATGATATAACATACGTATTGCTAACGAGATTTCCCACAGTCTAAATGAAAGTGTGGAACTCATTCAGTTGAGTTTAGCAAATTCATCTGGACTAAGTGAATCCGATAAAAATAACGGTGCCGGAATGATGGAACCGTGGGATCTTAACCTGTGTCGTTATAATCAACTTTAAGATTCCCCTAATAAAACATTAAAGACATTTGGACTTTAAGATTTCTCTAAACCAAAACACTTCTCTCATCTCCCGATTGTCACCTTCTAAAACCAAACCTCCGCAACGACAAGGAGCTTGGAGCATAGTGGGCAAGACGACCATCGTCGTCGCAGAAACCGGAATCTACATCGACAAAACCTTTCCTAGTTTTAAATAACCAAGCTATAGGGTTTCGAGGTAGTGTGCCTAGTGCAACATAAATCCTCAGCTTTTTGTTAGGCATTTGCATAATCATGTTATGCAAATTAAGCCCTAACCGGTCTTAGGACTCCGAGGTAGTCATTTGGTACGACACAAACCCTCACATCTTCCAGGCTATTTGTATGATCATGTCGTACGAATATAAGTCCTAATTAATTAAAATTGACAGGATTATAACATTAAATAAACTCCCAAATTGAAGCCAAACAATAGGATAGTTTGGGAAGTTGCCAAGATTCCTCTTGGATCCTCAGCTTCTCCTACTTCTCTTCCATTGGACTCTTAAAATAAACTGTTCCAAATTTGAGCTAATCCCTTTTGAAATTCCCAAAATCAAATCCTTCGAAAACCTTAAACTTTGAAATTCTTGAGAGCAAAACCACTGATCATTATCGAGAGTTTTCTTAAATGATTTTATAGGGAACTTTAAGAACCCAGGTAATATAAACCCTACTTAATTCCTTTATATTAAGCACGGGAACTTGTCAGCTTATAAAATTGGTTCGCAGACCAAACAGATGTCACAAATCTTCCAGTTTATTTAATCGAGCCCCATCATCAAACAGTGTGTCTATTCTTCGGGATAGATACACGGTTTGTGATGCGGTGCTCGTTTATATAAACTATTTGGGATGTGAGATCAGTTTGATTTCATATCTTAAAATTTTCAAACTTAAAATTATTTTCATAATCAAATGCTACTTTCTAAATTATATATATATATTTTTAAAATTAAATTTAAAATCTAAAATTCGCCGACAATTTCTATAGGCAATCCCTTTTCAAAATACAACACTCAACCTAAAAATATGCCGATAATTTCTGACTCCGCTGGGGAATAGTTCCTCTCTCCATTTTGATCAGATGGTCTTGCTTTCATAAATCGGTAGTGAGTCCATACCCCTTTTGGACCAAACTACCATTCTTTCCATTGGCATACCACGTTCATTTCTGTTTTGAACGGGTATAGCCAACTCCTTTTGGATTTTGGAGCCACTATTTAGACACTTCTAAAAAGAGAGGTTTCGAAATCCTTTTACCTCTTTCTGAGGTGGGGTGGACCTCCAATAGGTGTTAGCCTAGGAGCAGTCTTTTGAGTTGAGAAGTCTTACGAGACTTTCTCTTCCTTTCCAATTCTGAATCGGGTCCTTTACCTTTCCTTTAACCTTCCTCCATTAATCGTTTTGTTCCTAAAAAACAAATCCTCTAATAAACAACCTTTTAATAAGCGAAATCTTTTAAATCACAAATATACTAAGATAAACTAAAGTGTGTTTGGACTCTTTCTTTTCCGTCTTAAGTTTTACGACAAAAGGAAGCATAATTCGGGAGTGACGTTCTGAATTTGCCCTGCAGAAAATGACTGCACCAAAGTTAATTTTCTCCTTCACTAATGGAATGGACTTCGCTGTCTATAAAGATGAACTGCTCGACAATGGATTCATCCGTTTTGGACAAGGATTCGACACTACAGATATTAAGTTCGCTGACATCACCCTCTTCACACTAATGGATAAAGTGTCAGAAACTGAGGAGCCCGTGATTGAGTTTAACCTGAAATTGACTCAAGCATTCCCTCCCCTGCAAAGGGTCCCAGCTGAAAGAAGTACTGCTGTTCGTAGGAGAACTATTGTCTCTACCCCCACTGGTCTAGTCATCTCTGCACCTACCCCGGCTCCTGTCAAATTGAAGGGGAAGGAAATCCAAGTCTGTGATGAGCCTGTCACCGTAGAGGGTACAGATTTTGCTACAATACCTTCTATCTTCGAGATAGGGTCCAGTTCAAGAGTTGCACCCCTAACTCGAACTCAGAGAAGAAATAGGAGCAGAAAGATCGCCAAGATCGAGAAGGCTAAGGCTGCTGAAGTTGCTTTTCTGGAAGAGATTCCTGAGGAAGAAGAAGAACTACCTGAAATTTCACCCTTGTTGGAAGGAAGTAGGTTTCACCCTCTCTCTGCTGCATCGGATGAGGAAGATGTCCGGAGGATCGCCGCTGCATTACCCCGACCTGCATACTATAGTGACTGTAAGAGGAAGAGGGCCAAGACTACGCCGTTTACCCGACTACGAGCCGTGGTAGAGAAGTTAGCAAAGAAAGAAAGATGCCCCGTATCAGAAATCCTAAGAAGAATGGGACGAGTGCCAGTCAAATCCCGCCTCGGACCGCGAGTGAACCCCGTTACTGCCCCGGAGAGCCCAAGGAAGAAAGTGTGAGCTAGTTCGCCTGTTGTCTTATCGGGACACCATATTAGGGAGGACACCACCTACCGACGCACGTACCGACAGACCATCTAGTCCTAGGCCTTTTACTGCAAGAAGGATGGTGTGGCGACCTATTATTGCTGAACCGATACAAGCACAGTGTTCTGGAAAGAAGAGTTTCGTCAGGAAGCCTGAATCTGAAGAAAGTGCTACTGCATTAAAAGAAACTCCCGAGAAAGAAGTCCAACAGTCATCATATGACAACCGTGAAACCATTTCGAAGAGGCCATAAGAGGATACCATAGGCAAGCTAAGAACTGAAATCCAACGGTTGGCAAAGGAAAGAGGAGAAAAATTAGAAACTGAAGTAGATTCATCAGAGTTTATGGATGAAGATTATGCTGAGATCAACATGGTTGAGACACAAGCATCGTCAGCTTCGCAAGATGCTCCGACAGCAGCGGAAAAAGATGAACCAGAAGTGATGATAGCACAACTTCAAGAGAAGGATAACACAATTTCCCAAATGGAAAAAAGGATGGAAGAGATGGCTGCCGCTTTAGCCACTCTCCAGAGTCAGGTGCAACCTCAGAAAGAAACACCCCCAGAGATCATCCATGTTATGGACGGAGGAAAGGAGATCACATCTGTTAACGGAAATGAGCAACCGAAGAAAGATTCTGCACAAAGCATGATTCTCGAAAAGGATATCAAGAACATGGTAGAACAGCAGGTGCGAGAAGCCTTGGCCCAGTTCAAGAGTGGGGCATCTATTCAGACAGGTAGACCTCACCCCGAAGAATTTGATGCCGTCCAATACCCAAAAGGCTTCGTACCACCTCTTTTCAAGACTTTTGATGGAACGGGAAACCCCCAGCAGCATGTTGCACATTTTCGTGCTAGTTGCTGCAATGCTGGTGGGAGCGATGCTTTACACTTTTGACGGCTTGTCGGCACTCGTCGTAGATCGCCTTCGATTGGTATGCCGAATTGCCAAATGGCTCAGTTAAGACCTTTTCAGAATTGAAAAACCTCTTCGTTAAGCGGTTTGCCGGAGCTCGGCACCACATCACTTAGGTGATTTAGTGGTGGAGCAACAGAAACCGAACGAAACTTTGGTGGATTACATACTTCGATGGAGAAACTTAAGCATGAAGTGTGAACCACAACTTCAAGAGCAGCATGCGATCGGTATTTTGCTGAAAAGTATCCATGGCCCGATAGCAGTTCTCCTCAAAGAATTTACAATCAAGACTTTCGAGAAGTTACTTAGCAAGGCCGGGAGCTTGCAAGAGGAGGCAAAGCAGCTGAGTTTTGTCGACAAGACTGATAAACAGAAGCCTGTAAAAGCCTTTGAAAAGAAATCCGGGATCGTCGCGGTAGTAGATAAAGGCAAGCAGCCAGTGCAGATACAGCCAGAGCAACCACAGCCTAGTTATCAACCACCGCAACGGACTTACCAACAACCACAACAGATTTATCAACAACCTCAGCAGGACTATCAACAGCCTCGACCGAGCCACCAGCCATGGCAGATAGTCAACCACTACATCGTTCGTCACGTCCCCGGAGGAACTTCGAACAAGGAATATCCATTCAAGACGGAAGCAAGTAGCTAAGATGTTTCGCAGTTTGATGAAGACACCTGATTTTCAATTACCAGAGCCCAAAAGCCGAAGAAGTTAACAAGAAAGATCATCCGAACTACTGCCCTTACCACCGGATGATCGAACACAAGATTGAAGACTGCTTCACTTTTAAGAATTGGCTCGAAGGTAATCTCCGAAGAGGGAACATAACGATCCCGAAAGACTACATGAAAGAACACCAAAAAGGAGCTTCCATCAATGTAATTTCAACGGATCCTATTGTTCCGATAAACCCATACACGACCGATGATGGATGGAATACCATCTGGACAAAGTCTTCAAAGAGAATCTTGGATCATATCCAGAACGCTTTGGTGCACGCTTCAACTCAGAGTTTGAAACCTGTCGAGCCGGTGCTATCGCTTGCAATTGAAGAACCACCCCAGAAGGAGGAGAAGATCGTGGAAGAAAAGAAGACCGAGGCTCCAAAGGGTAGACTAGGGGTTGCTTATCCTAGGATGGTTGTTTCCGATTCGGGGGAGAAATCCCTCGGACCTCTGACTCTGTATGATTATTTGCTCGCCCCAGCGGGATCTTATAATGATAAGAGTTTTGGTGTTGGCTACGTTTTGACTGTTTCTAACGATTACGTAACTAACAACAACCAACCTAATCCGGATCTCGATTTCGATACGATAAACGATTCTCAAATCATACTAAACCTCGATGACCATGGCGAAGGAGAAGATGCTCACAAAGATGGCTATGAAAGCTCAACAAGCATTGAATCTATTTGTGAATTCTGAGGAGTTCCAATCACTATAGAATTGGAGTTATCAGATTTCGAAGCAATTCTAGAAAAGCCAGTCGTTCCGATTCAAGAGGAGACACCGGTAGAGTCACCACTAGATTCAGATTAAGTAGCTGAAGTCAACCTAAGAAGTAGAAAAGTTCTACCTTCGAGAATGGGTCCAAAGGATAAAGGAAAGTAGGTGGTTGCTCAGGAGGAGCCAACCCCAATAGAAGAATTACCCGTTCGGGAAGAAATCAAGGAACATGGTAATAAAGTGGATTATAACGTGCTAGCCCATCTTAGGAAGCTACCAGCTAAACTGAGCATCTACGACGCTCTGATCCTGTCAAAGGAGATGAGGGAAACTCTTATCAAGGCCTTACTTGATCTTGAGATTTGTTTAGCTCAAATGACCGGTACATTCTTAGACGAGGTTTGCTCGTTGAAAGAACAGCGAGGTGTTACCTTCACAGACAATGATCTACTACTTGGAACAGCTAATCACAACTGACCGTTGTACATTTCAGTCACTATTGGAAAGTTCACGCTTTCCAGAGTGTTGTTTAACCCGGGAGCATCAATCAACATAATGAATCTTCGGACGTTGGCATATTTCAAAATTGATGCTCGCGAGCTTGAAGTAGATAAGATGTTATTAAGAGGGTTCAATCAGAAGGGAGAGAGAGCTCTTGGATCGATAACACTATTAATGAAGACTGGTGATTTAGCAAAGACAACTGCAAAATTCCACATAATTGCTTCTGAGACATCGTTCAACGCTCTACTGGGTCGGCCATGGATCCATGAAAATCGGATGGTACCGTCGTCTCTGCACCAGTGCATAAAATATTATGAAGGAGGAGAACAGTGTATCAAAGGTGATTTGCAACCATTCTCTGTACACGAGATTGGAATTCATGAAGATGCAGCATAGTACGCGCCTCTGAAGAAAACAATCTTCTCTAGAAATACTGTACCAAATGAAGCAAAAGAAGTTCGGGATGACGAAGAGCCTGAAATTCTAGTCCAACAGTTACTCACCACTCCCTTACGGTGAGATGGTGAAGGTTTCTCCAGAACTCGCACCCGAGGTCGAGGCCGGGGACGAGGTCGAGGAAGAGATGTTGGAATAGTTGGACAGAAGAAACAGGTCATCGACGTTGATTGGGAGAACAGTACCGAAGAAGAAGAAATCAAGAAAGAAGCAACAACAATAAATCAAAAGAAACCCCAGTTCAAGATCTCTCTCGAAGACGAAAAGAATGAAGAATACAAATCAATGTACGAGAAGATTAACCACTATGTGCATACTATGACCCTGACCCCGATCCATTCTAATAAGGTCGAGGGTATGGTGGTCAAAGAAGTACATGGCGGCGGTACTAAACCAATCAAATTCTACCGTAGTGCTCCTTCTTCCAAAACTGAAAATGATGTACAATTTGAAGATGTTACTTCTTCCGAATTAATGGAACTGCCTTTTGAGTGGTATTATCCCTGTGTTGAGAATTTAATTCAACTTGGTGTCTTACCTAAACAATGGACAAAAGGTCGATCACAACACTTTGAAAAATTATTGAATAATGCCGGCCGGCCTCCCAATTCAAAACATGGTCTCGGATTCAGCACAGTGGGATCAGTTGATGATTCAGAGTTTTGCTTGGTTTTCACTTGCGAGCCTAATGAAGTCTGCTTAAAAACCTCAGATGATCTCGAAGATCTACAAATCAGAGATGCTCCGCCAGAATTCAAAGAAGAAATTAAATCTACAATAGACGAGTTAATGGAAGTTAACTTAGGTACTAGCGAAGAGCCTAGGCCAACCTTTGTTAGCTCCTTACTCAATAAAGAAGACTCCGAAGAAATGATCAAGCTGCTAATGGAATTTAAGGACTGCTTTGCTTGGAGTTACGACGAAATGCCAGGATTAGCTCCAGAGGTGGCAGTTCACAGGCTAGGAGTGGATCCCACTTCCGTGCCAGTCAGACAAGCTTTGAGAAGAATGCGTCTAGAAATTGAACAAGAAGTTGTAGCTGAAGTTAAGAAGCTAATAGACGCTAAATTCATCCGTGAAGAACAATATCCAACTTGGTTAGCCAACGTGGTACCAGTCAGAAAGAAGAATGGACAGATCAGAATCTGCGCAGACTTCATAGATTTAAACAAAGCATGTCCGTAGGATGAATTCCCTCTACCAATTCCAGAACTGATGATCGACATCGCTTCGACACATGAAATCTTCTCTTTCATGGATGGATCATCAGGATACAACCAGATAAAGATGGCACTGGAAGATGAAATGCTCACAGCCTTCAGAACGCCTATCGGAATATACTGCTACACAGTGATGCCTTTTGGATTAAAGAAAGCAGGAGCAACATACCAAAGAGCTATGATGAGAATTTTTTATGATCTCATTCACAACCAAGTTGAATGCTATGTGGATGATGTAGTCATCAAAAGCACTGAAGGAAGATCACCTGTATGATTTGAGAATTGTTTTCGAGCGATTAAGACAATATAACCTTAAGATGAATCCCTTGAAATGCGCCTTCGGTGTCACCTCTGGGAAATTCTTAGAATTTGTTGTCCGACATCGTGGAATCGAAATCGATCCGGAGAAGATTAAAGCTATCTTAGAAAAGCTACCTCCCAAAACCTTGAAACAATTACGATCCTTTCAAGGGAAATTGGCATATCTTCGATGCTTTATTTTGAATTTGTCAGGAAGGTGTCAGCCTTTTTCTGCTTTGGTTAAGAAGGATGCCAAGTTTGCTTGGGACTCCAAATGTCAACATGCCTTCGATGACATCAAATAATATTTAATGACACCTCCAGTCTTAGCAGCCCCAGTCTCGGGTAGACCGTTGATACTTTATACCGCAGCTTTAGACGACTCCCTGGGAGCCCTGCTAGCCCAGGTCAATGATGAGGGGAAAGAAAACGCCCTCTACTACTTAAGTTGTCGTCTAATTCTAATGGAAGTAAAGTATCCCCCGATCGAGAAGCATTGTTTGGCCCTTATCTTCACCGCCCAAAAGCTCAGGCATTACATGCTTACTCATAAGGTCAACCTTATCTCAAAAGTTAATCCATTGCAATATTTGATGACTCGACCGACGCTTTCCAGTAGTATTTGATTTTAAAAATAGTTTTAAGTTTAAAAATTTTAAGATATGAAATCAAACCGATCTCACATCCCAAATAGTTTATATAAGCGAGCACCGCATCACAAATCGTGTATCTATCCCGAAGAATAGACACACTGCTTGATGATGGGGCTCGGTTAAATAAACTAGAAGATTTGTGATATCCGTTTGGTCTGCGAACCAATTTTATAAGCCGACAAGTTCCCCTGCTTAATATAAATGAATTAAGCAGGGTTTATATTACCCAGGTTCTTAAAGTTCCCTATAAGGGCAAGCCCCTATAATTAATTACATCTTAAATGACGGGAATCATTTAAGAAAACTCTCGATAATGATTAGTGGTTTTGCTCTCAAGAATTTCAAAGTTTTAAAGGATTGAATTTTGGGAATTTCAATAGGGAATGGATCAAATTTGGAACAGTTATTTTCAGGAGTCCAAAGGAAGAGAAGTAGGAGAAGCTGAGGATCCAAGAAGAATCTTGGCAACTTCCCAAACTATCCTATGGTTTGGCTTAGATTTGGGAGTTTATTTAATGTTTCGATCCTGCCAATTTTAATTAATTAGGACTTATATTTGTATGACATGATCATACAAACTACCTGGAAGATATGAGGGTTTATGTCGTACCGAACGACTACCTCGGAGTCCTAAGACCGGTTAGGGCTTAATTTACATGACATGATCATGCAAATTCCTAACGAAGTGTTGAGGATTTATGTTGCACTAGGCAAACTACCTCGAAGTCCTATGGCTTGGTTATTTAATTCTAAGAAAGTTTTGCTGAAGTAGATCCAAGTTTTGCTGATGACGATGGCCGAGCTGCCCACCATGCTCCGAGCTCCTTATTGTTGCAAAGGTTTAGTTTTAGAAGTCATAAATCAGGAGATGAGAGAAGTTTTTTGGTTTAGAGAAAATCTTAAAGTCTAAATGTTTTTAATGTTTTAATTAAAACAAATCTTAAAGTTGGTTAAACAGAACCGATTAAGATCCTACGGTTCCGTCATCCCGACACCGTTATTTTCATCGAATTCACTTAGTCCAGATGAATTTGCTAAACTCAACTGAATGAGTTCCACACTTCCATTTAGACCGTGGGAAATCTCGTTAGCAACACGTGGGTTACATCATCCGAGATATTCCTGATCATTCGACGAGACGTTTTAACTTAGTTGCAATTGTAGTTTTGTTGTTCTGTTTGTGATTAAATTTTGGGTTGTTTTATATTTTGGAATGTTGTGGCGGTGAATTTTATCTTGCAATGACTTTTAATTTAGTTTTGGTTTCAATTCAGGGACTATCCTAAAGGTTCTGGTTTTCATGCAACAGTCTTATTTAACATGCAAGAAAAGTAAAGTACAGTGCATGTAAGTAAATTGCAATAAAGTAAATTGCAATAAAATAAAAGCATACCTGGAGGGTCTTCTCGTCATCCCAAGCTGCACTTAAAACACATGTTAAGGCATTTAAACATATTTTTGCAAGAAATACCTAGGTAAAGCTAAGGGAAAGGGTTTTGGTTATCTACCAGAATCCTAATCCTATAACTAGTCATCTCCTATGACGTCTAGGTTGTTGGTTTGGTTTAAGGATGATTTTCTTCATCAAAGAACAATTAAATTCAGTTGTTCTTCTAAAACATCCCATCATATTGAGGAAGTGTTTAGGACAAGTCCTAAACATCTTTTCAACACTTCTGGGATTATTTTGAGTCCAAGTAAATTTAGTTGCACATATGAATTAATCATCAAGGAGTTTAGTTAAACTTTGTTTCTTTCTCGGTGAACTCGGGTATTTGATTACTCGATGAATGAAGTGACATCTCACTTAATACTCTATTTAAGAGTTATAATAATTAAAGCCTTTAAGGGCAAGTTGGTTTATTGAGAATTTTAATCATCCTTAATTTAAAGTTTGAGTTAATGGTTTAAAGTGTTTTAATTTAATTATGAGGTTTTAATTAATAATTTTAAGTTTGGAATAGTGTTCAAATTATTTTAGATTTAATTTAAATCTTTACACTTTCAATTATCTTAGTATTTCAGATTGATGTTCATGTTTTAAATTTACTTAGATAGAAAGAGGTATTGAAATTATTGGTATGTTTTGATTTAACTCTTAATGATTTCATTTAGGTTTGTTGTTAAATGGTTTTTAATTTAATTTTAATTTAATTAAATGAAATTTAAATTTAATTTAATTTAAATTTTATTTAATTTTAATTTAATATTAATTTAATTTAAATTTAATTAAGTTTAAATTTAATTTAATTTAATTTTATTTAATTTTAATTTTATTTTAACTTTAATTTTAATTTATTTTAATTTAATTTTAATTTTAATTTTAATTTTAGTTTCAATATTTTAAATTTAATTTAATTTAATTTTAGTTTTAATTGTTAATTTGGATTATTAATTTAATTTTTAATTAAGAATTAAATATTGTTAAACTGACTTATTTAGGGATTTTTAAATTAAAGAATAAATATCCTCTTAATAATATCCCTATTTTAATAATCCTAATTTTAAATATATTCTTTCCAAAATTTAAATTATTTAATTAATTAAAGTTTCATTTTGATATTTTTAAAGTGTTTAATGGGTTTCTACCCCTTAATTTCCCTAAGTTTCAATCATCTAAGAGAAAGTTAAAATCAAATATTTTACCCCCCATTTTGATTAAACCTAAAGTTTTAATTACCTTTATGCCCTTTTAAGCTTATTTATTTCATAACTCACTAAATTGAGCTCAAATGAATTTGAAATTTTTATGTCACCTCACTCACATGTCAATTAAGATATTAGAGGAGAAAATGTGATTTTTCTGAATTTAATTTATTTATATAATTATTTTTAGTAGGAAATAAGGGTTTTCAAAGAAAATTCAACAACATGACCAAGGAAAGGTTTCTGTCTTTAAGAAAATTATCGGAAGTTCATAATGACTAGAGGACCACTTGGACTAAATTTTGTGATTTTTTAAATTATATTTTATTTATTATAATTATTTTGAATTTTAGAGTGTTAATTAATTTTAAAATAAAATAAAAGTTGAAAAATAAATTTTATATTTTTCTTAAATTTCTCTGACTAAAGGAGTCTAGAGAAACAAATTTTATAATTTTTTGATTTTTCTTTGATTTATTAGAATTATTTTAGTGAAAAAGGTTGAAAATTCATTTTTTTAATATTAAAATTACATTAAGCCTTTAAAATTCAATATCTTATCCTAGGGACTTAGGAAAAATATTCGGTTTGTTCCTAAATGATTAGGAGTCAAAATGTGATATTTTTATGATTTTTAATATTTTTTTGATTTTATTATTTTTTAATTACTAAAATATTAAAATATTATGAAAAATCAACTTTTTTAGAAAATTCCAATTTTAATTTTCCTGAACGCCCTTGATATTAGAGAAGCTCCAAAACCATTTTTGTGAATTTTTGAAAAGTAGTTTTGGAGTTATGAATTTTTAAAGTTCTATTTTGCTTATGAGGCTTAATCAATCCATTTGGTGGGGTTAATCAAGTCCAATTGATTTCAAAATTTTATGTAAGGTTCCTCTGACTCTAAAGAGTAATGGAGAATTATTTTCAAGTCAATTTGATGTGTGGTTAACCCTAATTAATTTAAATTCAATTTTAGGGGTTTAGGCTAATTAAGGTTATTATGAATGAATTAACTCAAAATATATTTTTCATAGGGTCCTTGGTCCTAAGAAACATCACCAAATTTTCCTGGAATTTATTTTACAACATGCTAATTATTGGAATTAAAATACCTAAAACAGTGACATGAACTTGAAAAATCAATAACTTTTCACGGAGATGGCCTCTGACCTTGAAAAATTCAGGGAATGTTCCCAAGATCGGAGGCTTCAAAAGCCCTATGGTCTCATGCCATGGTGAATTGTCTATACAAATGGAGAATCAAAACATTAAAAATAGTAAATAAATTATTAAAAATAAAATACTCATCCAATTAATTTGATTTCTTTTCCACATTATTCTCCTCTATTCACTGAGCAAGAGGGTATTTTTATTTTATTTTTCTGATTTTTCTATGCAAAGATATGAATTTTTGAAGTTCAGGGCATTTAAATAATTCAAAAATACCCTAATTTTCTACTTATCCATGCGGCGCCGCATCAACCTCGGCAGCTCCGAAAGCCCACGCGTCGCGCTGTGATTTGGCACCGCCATCTGACTCAGCTCTCCAGGGGCCCGCGGTTCACGTACCATTGCGCTGTCCGGCTTGATCTCGATCGTCTGCTCGATACACACGTGATCCAACGACTCCTGGTCATCGTCTACGACTGGTGTGCACCCGTGACCGTCCACACTCAAACCCTAATATCTCTCTCGATTCTCAATGGATTTTCGAGTTCTTATACTCTATCGATTCGTCTTGAAGAGACGAACACATCCATATGGTTTATAAGCTATGAAATCAACCCAAACAAAATGGAGAATTGCTGGAAGCTCGGGAGGAAGAATGAGTTCATACCTTTGCTTAGAGAAGTGAAGCTTCAATCTGAGAGTTGTGTCACCTTTGATTGAGTCCAGGCAAGCTCCAGATGAAGTCTCTGGCTCTAAGGAATTATCTAGGTATGAAAGTGACCAAGGTCGATCACAAAGCTTGGAGGCTGGAAGCAATGGCTGGCCTGGTGAAGGGGCTTTTGTCAGGGAACTTCTCCTCTTGGTCCGGTGAAGGTGTAGAGTCAATCAATTTGAAGATTGGCTCACTGTGGTGAAGTGTCCTATTTTTTGGGTGGATTTTCAACTCGAAATCGAGCTCGCAGAGAGGGTTTTAGGGCTGGATTTCAGTGGGGATCAAGTTCTCTATGTCTGGAGAGGGATCTGGAATGATTTTGGCAGAGTTTTGGTAAGGTTTGGTTCAACACCTGCTTTGGCCGAGAGGTAGTGATGTTTAAATAGAGGTGGCTGGAGGGCTTCCCGTGGGCAATCGGAGGTCGGGATCAGCCTGCTCGGGGGAGGAGAAGAACAGCCATGCGGTGTCCATTTGGGCTGGGACGACCAGCTAGTGGGTTTGAATTTTTGAAGCCAAATAAGGCTCTCGGTCCGGTGTTTTCCGGCGGCCGTGGTGGTCGGCCGGCCGGCATGGGTCACCATCCGACTCGGTGGGGTCGAGGTCGGAAGTTGGTGCAAGCAATGAGTATTGGCCATGTGTAAAGGAGTTGGATCAAAGTGGAAGGGGGAGAAGGTTATTTTGGGTTCAAATGGGTCAACCCATGGTTTTGGGCTTGGTGCACCACCCAAGGCCTGGATTTAGGCTGAAAAGGTTCATTTGGGTCGCTCGAGAGGAAATGGTATAGTCTCCATCGAAGGATTAGGTGGCTAACTTGGTTTAGTGTGTATCATGGATGGGGTTAAAAAGGCTTAAGGAAGGCTTAAGAAAGGGGCTCCTCAATTTTCCATTTATGGGATGGTCACATGTCAAACTTCTCATGGCTTTACATGGGGCTTAAGGATGGCTTCATGGCTCCATGTGGCTTGGGAATGGCTTAACCAAGTTTCATGAAAATGGGTTTTAGGGATTTTTGGCATTTAGGGGTGATTTGGCATTAGGCTTGATTTGGAATCATTTGATCATGGATTTAAAACTTAGGGGTTGATTTTGGTTAAAAGGATGACAAATGAAAATGTCATGTGGGCTTTAGGATAGATATTGGGCTTTTGAAATGGTTTTGGATGGGCTTTTTAAAGTGGTTTAAGGAAGTGGGCTTTTGGATTTAAAGAAAATTTAGGATAAAAATTTTGTAAAGGTTCATGACAAATAAATGTTGGGTTTAGTTTAGGGATGTGTCATGAGTGGTTTGGAATTAATTTGGTGTGATTTGGAGTAGAATTGGGTTGAATTTGGGCTTTTTTGGTAAAGGGGCCAAGGTGGGCCAAATTGAGCTAACTTGGGCTAAGGTTGGGCTAAATTTGGATTTGATGTAAAATTAATATTGAGAAATGTTTATGGGAGTGTCACAAAGAGTTTTCAACTTTGGTTGGGCTTTGATTTTGGGATTTGGGCCATTTGGGTTAGGTTTGGGCTTAGATTAATTTAAGGGATTTTGGTTTTGGGTTAGGTTTGGGTGGAGTTTAGGTTCAAATTTTGGGCAAATCAAGTTAGTGTTTTGTTTATGGGGGTGTTAGGAAGGCTTTAGAAAAGATTTGGAGCCAATTGGAGTTGAATTGGGCTAGCTTTGGGCTAGGTTTAGGTCATGGGCCAAAATTGGGCCTTAGGCTTCAAATTGAAATTGGGCTCAAATGTAAATCAAATTGGACTTGGATTTGGTCTAAATTGTTATTTAGGATATTGAATTGAAGTTTAGAATTGAATTGGACCAGAATTGAGGTCAATTGGGGTGGTTTGGTTTGACATTGGGACTTGGGTTAAAAATGGGTCAAATTGGGGGTTTTGGTAAAAGTGGGGTAAATTGGCAAAATTGGCCCATGGTGTAGTTGAACAAAATGAAATTGGGAATATTTGGGATTTTCTGGAATTTTCTGGGAATCTTTAGAATTTTTGGATTTTTGGGGTAAAAGGGTATTTTGGTAATTTTGGGGGGGTTTAGGGGCTTTTTTTGGAAATTTTGGTATTTTTGGCCAAAGATGGTCAATTTGAATGGCGGGAAGTGTTTAGGATTTATTTTGAGGGATCTTGGATAATTTAGGCAATTTTGTAAATTTTGGGTCATTTCAAGGTTATTTGGTAGGTTTGGTGGGTCCGGGACCCCGGGGGTCAAAAATTGAAATTTTGAAAGAAGGAAGATTGATCAAATGTGAATGAAATGAGATTACTTTGGTTGAGCCATGAAGCCATATTAAGCCCATATGAGCCATGAGAGGACTCATTTGAGGCATTCACTATGTTGTTCCTAACCCTCTTAGCCATGGGCTTAGGGGTTAAGGACCATCCATATGAATTACCTACATGAGTCAGGAAGTCAAGTTGGGTGAGAGTGTGGTTTTAAGACTTGGAATGTGTGTGAGAGTGTAGTGTATGTGCAAGTCGACCCTCACTGCGACCGGGCCATCCGTGGTATTCCTAAGGCCGAAAAGTCCTATAGGGAACTCAACCTTTAAACCTCCACATTTGATTTCAACCCTACAGGTGATTAGGGGTCTACAATCAAGCTTCGTGGGGGTTGCGGGGAGTTAAGAAGTGTTTGAATTTCTAAATGGTGGGTTCCATTTCTAGTCCTCTAAGATTAGTCAAAGGAAAAACCTAAGGCTAGATCCTAAGTACTAAAGAGAGAAGCAAAAGACCTCATCAAAAAAGGAGGTCAACAAATGGACCCCCAATAGGTGTGGTGTGCTAACCAAGCACACCGCGTGTATTGGCATTGACCGAAGAGATCAACAAAACCAACATAGATGTCCAAGTGACAAACTTAGGACGAAGTAGAAGAATTTCCGCTGGGGAGTATCAGGTATATTTCCAAGATCGGAGATTCCTGAACTCTTCTGGAGAATGGAAAAGGAGGTGAGCTCCAAATCACAAGATCTGGGGAATTCGATTTAGATTTCATTTTACTTTTAAATTTCAAGTTTCAATGTGTGAGTTTGGATTTAGATTTGTTCTGAGTTTTAATTTCGATTGAAGTTTAATTTAAAAATCAATTTAAGGAAATTTTGAATTTGAAATTTAGATTTGAAATGAGTATTGAAACCTGGGTTTCAATATCAAGATTGCGAAGAGAACTGGAATTTAAGTACCAGCCTCGGAGTGAGAATCAGAGTTTAAGTATCGACGAAAAAAAAGATGAGAATCAGAATTTAGGTACTGATCTCAAGAGAGTGAGATTTGAAAGTTAAGTATCAAACCTGAAAGCGAATCGAAATTTAGGTATCGATCTCGAATGAGAGTCGGAATTTAGGTACCGACCTCGAAGGAAGAGAATTGGAATTTAGGTACCAGTCTCGGAAATTTAGAATTGAAATTTAGGTATCAATTCGAAAGAGAATCGAAATTTAGGTATCGATCTCGAATGAGAGTCAGAATTTAGGTACCGAACTCGAAGGAAGAGAACTGGAATTTAGGTACCAGTCTCGGAATTTAGAATTGAAATTTAGGTATCAATTTGAAAGAGAATCGAAATTTAGGTATCGATCTCAAATGAGAGTCCGAATTTAGGTACCGACCTCGAAGGAAGAGAACTGGAATTTAGGTACCAGTCTCAGAATTTAGAATTGAAATTTAGGTATCAATTCGAAAGAGAATCGAAATTTTGGTATCGATCTCGAAGGGAGAGAACTGGAACTTAGGTACCAGTCTCAGAATTTAGAATTGAAATTTAGGTATCAATTCGAAAGCGAATCAAATTTAGGTATCGATCTCGAAGGAAGAGAACTGGAATTTACGTACCAGTCTCGGAAATTTAGAATTGAAATTTAGGTATCAATTCGAAAGAGAATCAAAATTTAGGTATCGATCTCGAAGGGAGAGAACTAGAATTTAGGTACCAGTCTCAGAATTTAGAATTGAAATTTAGGTATCAATTAGAAAGAGAATCGAAATTTAGGTATCGATCTCAAATGAGAGTCAGAATTCAGGTACCGACCTCGAAGGAAGAGAATTGGAATTTAGGTACCAGTCTCGGAATTTAGAATTGAAATTTAGGTATCAATTTGAAAGAGAATCAAAATTTAGGTATCGATCTCGAATGAGAGTCGGAATTTAGGTACCGACCTCGAAGGAAGAGAACTGAAATTTAGGTACCGACTTCGAAGGAAGAGAACTGAAATTTAGGTACCAGTCTCGAAATTTAGAATTGAAATTTAGGTATCAATTCGAAAGAGAATCGAAATTTAGGTATCGATCTCGAATGAGAGTATGAATTTAGGTACCGACCTCGAAGGAAGAGAACTGGAATTTAGGTACCAGTCTCGGAATTTAGAATTGAAATTTAGGTATCAATTTGAAAGAGAATCGAAATTTAGGTATCGATCTTGAATGAGAGTCAGAATTTAGGTACCGACCTAGAAGGAAGAGAACTGGAATTTAGGTACCAGTCTCAGAATTTAGAATTGAAATTTAGGTATCAATTCGAAAGAGAATCGAAATTTAGGTATCGATCTCGAAGGGAGAGAACTGGAATTTAGGTACCAGTCTCGGAATTTAATGAGAAATGGAAACTGGTTCCAATCTCGAAGATTTATCTGTATGAAGAGGGACCCAATCCCATGCCATCAGAACCAAATCGAACAAAGTTCATGGCTCCGTGTCAATAGAACTAGTCGATCCTCTAAGACACAGAAGAAAGAGAATTGAAAGGAGCTGGTAAGTGTACCAAGCTAAAAAGACTTGACTTAGCAATAAGTCGAGGAAAATATTCAAATTTCAAAAGAGTTTCAAACAGATTTCGATTGAGAGAAGAACTGAAAGGTTCGAATCAGAGGATTCAGATCGGAATTCAATTTGAGATTTAGATTCATTTTGTTTGTCCTGTAACGATCCCATTTTATTATATATATATATATATATATATATATATATATATATATATATATATATATATATATACATATATGTATGTATGTATGTATATATATATATATGTATGTATGTATATATATATATATATATGTATGTATGTATATATATATATGTATGTATGTATGTATATATATATATGTATGTATGTATGTATATATATATATATATATGTATGTATGTATATATATATATATATATATATATATATATATATATATATATATATATATATATATATATATATATATATATATGTCGTTTATTTAGTGTTCATGTGAATTTGAAGTTCATTTTAATATTCGGATTTTTAGGAAAAATTCTCATTTATTTTATTTTCTTTTCACGTTCTTCGTTCAAAGTTCATTTAACTCTAATGGTGTTTCCTAGTCAATTTACACAAAAAGAGGTGAAGGCAAAATATGACGTAGTCATTTTCATTCCAATTTGCTGAAAGTACATCATAGAACTTGATCTAGTCATGATGACATTTTCCTCGGAAATTTTATGTCTCATACAATCCATGTACATACAAAACGGATTGTGTAAGATTCTTGTTGATCCATTCAAAAGCGTCTGTCAAAAATCCATTTCTGAATAGTAAGAAACATGGGCAATAACATCACCTTCCAAGCCATCCTTGGCAGGAATGCCGCATGGATGTGCATTGGAGGTGTGCTATTTCCCATGTAACTCACGACTCGTAAGGCCGGAGACTCTCCACTCGGATCGCAGTCGAAAGTGGTAAGGCATTTTTCTGTCATCCATTCTTCTAAAAGTAACTAAGATCTGCTCCACAGGCACTCATGGAATGCAATGCTTCGCAACGTCTGCTCCGTTTCCTTTTAACACCAGGATGGAACCTACCGGTAGTGGTATCTCTACCGGCCCTCGAAACTCACTGGGGCCTGCAATCCGGAGGTTACCGAACGTGATGTTGCACTGGTTGATGAATGATACTGTGCAGAAGGGTCTAACAAAGTCATGATGGTCTATATGTGGAGGTATGCAGTCGCCTTCCTTATAGATGTTAATAATGCAGCTGTTGGGTATGCAATCTGCAAGCAATGCCCTCCATGTTATCATCCTTTTCAACATTCTCTTGATGATTCTTGGCATCAGATCCACCTCACTGTGACGAAGTATCCCTGGTGGATTTCCTTTTCTATCTGTGGCAAAATTATATTAACATCCGCATTGGATTGTAACTCTTCCCTTTCCTGGCATCCATCTTTGGGGTTCTGAATATGTCTTTTCTCTCAGGCGGCCAGCTCGACCCATTTTCTGTAATTCAAGGATGCAATCCACAATTTGTTGTTGCTCATAATCTGAGAAAACATCTATATGCAGCTCGAGGCCTTCCAAGATGTTGACCCTCTTGTTTCCAATTCTTTCAAAGTATTCAAAGGTTTTCTTCTCAACTAGTTACATTTTCTCCAGCTCGTATTCCGGGATTATCTGAAGTCCTCGGTGTCTAGTAACATACTGCGGGATGTATGGCTCAACCCCAGCACGTTCTTCTGCATGTCTCGGCTCCTCGGGGATAGTCTCCGTAGGGACATCCTCCGGGGTTGCTTTCGCAATAAGACTCTTCGGATCAGGTACATATGCTCGGCGTCGAGGTACCGACTCTATTTCTGCTTTTCTTGGTATTTCTTTTATCTGTTCCGACCTTCTTGGAGTTGACTTTCTTCTTTCTGGTTCCTGACGAACCAGTCTCCTTGGAGCATTTGCACTAACGGGATCTACTGTCTGTTTATATTGATCTTCTGCCAACTTGGTCAACATTTTGGGAATGCGACGATTCTTATTTCTTCGTTGGGTAGCAGTGAGAGTAGCTCTCCTTACCCATTGAATTTCTGCGGGTGCGGGGCTGACAAGCCTACCCTCTGCTGTGGCAACCACGGACTTAATTTTCCTATCTTCTCCGGTTGCATGCATGGTGTTTGCTTTTCTTTTCTTGTTGCGGGATTGGTGGCTCGGGCCACCCATTTTCATCACTGTCTGGCTGTGAAGTTCTTCTCGATCAACTGGGATCCAATCATTTTCTTCGTATTATAAGCCGGCTGGTGTAAGTCTGAATCAATCTCTATCACTGCTCCATCCCTCACCCTCTTTTCATCAAGTGCTAGACTCACGTCATCTCTAAAGTTTAGAACCAACCGCCCGTTCGGTATTTCCCTGCGAAAAAATAAGGAAAGGATCAGGGGCTGTACTAAGAACAAGAAAAATAAGAAAAGCACTTAAAAATTCTTATTCACTTCTTTTAAATTTAAAGGAAGTAGGAAGAGATGAGAAAATATCAGGAATGAATGGATTTAAAAGGAAAGATTGACATTTATTATTATGATTTCCCATGTTCTCTTTTTAACATTTTCGTTGATGAGATTTTTTTTTATCATCCATTTTATTTTGTTTTGGGTTCGGACCCAGTCACAAAGTGATTACTTCACCCGTGCTTCTAGGGATAAGATTCTACTTTAGAGGCCACCCTTCGAAACATCAGGTTGCGTAATACTTCTTTAAATACCGTCCATTGATTGGAAGCATGGGTCCTTCTCTACGGCAATTCACAAGCTGGTAGGAACCTCCCGAGTAGACTGTCTTGACCACGAACGGGCCTTCCCATGTTGGTTCAAATTTATCACCTATCTTACGATGTGCAAGAATAGGTCTTCTGAGAACCAAAACCAAGTCACCGACTTTGAAAGTTCTTGGGCGGACCAGTTTATCATGGGCCTGGATCATCTTGGCTTGATACAGTCCCAAATTCTGCTGCGCGGAAAGTCTTTTCCCTTCCAAGCTTTCCAATTCCTCCAGTCGTAGTCTGGCATTTTCTTCTGTAGTGATCTTTTCTGCAAGCCGCAATTCGGAGTGACGGAAGCCGAACTTCCGAGGGCAAGACGGCCTCGGACCCGTACACTAAAGCGTAAGGCGTAGACTGAGTAGGAGTCCTAAAAGTCGTCCTGTAGGCTCATAAGGCTTCTAACAACTTCTCGTGCCAATTTCTCTTCTTGTCATCCAAAGTTTTCTTTAAAATTTGAACGAGAGTTTTATTAAAAGGCTCGGCCAAGCCGTTTGCTCTTGGGTAGTAGATCGTTGAGTATCGCCAATCGATCCCATGTATTCTGACAAAATTGTTGATCTTTGTACTTTTGAATGCAGACCCATTATCTGAAATGATCCTGCGTGGTACCCCAAAACGGTAGACAACTTGGTTCTTGAAAAAGCGTGAAGACGTGGTGTGCCTTCACTTCTCTGAGTGGTATAGCTTCTGCCCATTTAGAAAAGTAGTCTGTAGCTGCAAGAATGAAGCGATGTCCTCTTGAAGAAGGTGGTTCTATCGGACCCACTATATCTGTGCCCCAACACTCAAATGGCCATGACGCGATTGTCGGATGTAGCACATTTGGGGGTTGGTGTAAAACCACTCCGTGCACTTAACACTGGTGACAACTTTTGGCAACTATCATACAGTCGGTCATCATTGAAGGCCAGTAGTACCTTAGTCTTTTAATCTTCATTTTCATTTTCGGACCCGACTGATGAGCGCCACAAAGTCCTGAATGTACTTCTTTAACGATTTCACGAGCCTCGGACCCGCTCAGGCATCTTAGCCACATATGATCGAAAGATCCTGTATAATGTATTGTTTATTAATGCGTAATACAGAGTTCTTTTCTTAATTTGATGGGCTAATGACTTATCGTCCGGTAGGTTTCCTGTCTGCAAGTAGTTTATTAATGGCTGCCGCCAATCTTCTGTATTTTCTATCACTGCTGCAATTGTTTCTTCTGCTTTTTCTGATTTGTGTATCTTATCCATGTCGAGCTGTGATAGGACCTATGTCCTTGAACTGACACTTCAACTGACTCATCCTGCAAGCAGGCAAATTCCTTTGCAAGGCGGGCTAACGCATCGGCGAGAGCATTTTCTTTTCTGGGAATCTTGTAGATTGTTACGTTTGGAATTTGTTCTAACAATTTCATGGCGTCATCGAAAGTATCGCTCGAGTCTTGGCTTTAAAATTCTGTACTGTCCGACGACCTGTTGAATGATCAACTGAGAATCTCCGTAGATGTTGATGTCCGTTATTCCCATCTGAATGGTTAATTCTAATCCGGTTATAAGGGCTTCGTATTCTGCCTCGTTGTTTGTACATGGTTCTGTTAAGTGGTAGGAGTATTTTAACATCCCCCGCTCCGGTGTTATAAAGATTAGTCCGATTCCTACCTTACCGGGCATTATAGTTTGCAATTCTTTGTTCTTCTGTGCTGAGGACGCACCGTCGAAGTATAGTTCTCAACGTCGATCATCAGGGTCTTCCAGGCTCATTATCTGCTCGTCAGGCAAATCGTCGTCGAGAGGCGAATCCGCCGGTAAAGGGTGTGCTGCGAGGAAGTCTGCTAGGACTTGTCCCTTTACGGCGCGAAGAGGAACGAAAGTTATGTCAAATTGCAATAGTATCATCGACCACCTGGCAAGTCTGCCAGAAAGCGTCGGTTGGGTCATCAAGTATTGCAATGGATTAACTCTTAAAATAAGATTGACCTTATGAGAAAGCATGTAATGCCTGAGCTTCTGTGCGGCGAAGATCAAAGCCAAGCAGTGCTTCTCAATAGGAGGATACTTTTCTTCCGTCGAAATTAGACGACGGCTTAAGTAGTAGAGAGCATTTTCTTTTCCCTCATCATTGACCTGGGCTAGCAGGGCTCCAAGGGAGTCGTCTAAAGCCGCGGTATAAAGTATCAACGGTCTACCTGAGACTGGGGCTATTAAGACAGGAGGTGTCATTAAATATTGCTTAACGTCCTTGAAAGCCCGCTGGCATTTCTCATCCCAAACGAATTTGGCATCCTTTTTAACTAATACCGAGAAGGGCTGACACCTACCTGACAAGTTCGAGATAAAGCGTCGAAGATATGCCAACTTCCCTTGAAAGGATCGTAGTTGTTTCAAAGTTTTGGGAGGAGGCATTTCTAAAATAGCTTTAATCTTTTCTGGATCGATTTCAAACCCGCGATGTCAGACAACAAATCCTAAGAATTTCCCTGAGGTGACGCCGAAAGCGCATTCTAAGGGATTCATCTTAAGGTTGTATTGTCTTAGTCACTCGAAAACAATTCTCAAATCATACAAGTGATCTTCCTTCAGTTTACTTTTGATGACCACATCATCCACGTAGCACTCGACTTGGTTGTGAATGAGATCATCAAAAATCTTCGTCATCGCTCTTTGGTATGTTGCTCCTGCGTTCTTTAGTCCGAATGGCATTATCGTGTAGCAATACACTCCAATCGGCGTTCTGAATGCCGTGAGCTTTTCGTCTTCTGGTGCCATCTTTATCTGGTTGTATCCTGATGATCCATCCATGAAAGAGAAGATTTCATGCGTCGAAGCGATGTCGATCATCAGTTCTGGGATTGGTAGTGGAAATTCATCCTTTGGACATGCTTTATTCAAATCTCTAAAATCCACGCAAATTGTGATCTGACCATTCTTCTTTCTGACTAGTACCACGTTGGCTAACCAAGTAGGGTATTGTTCTTCACAGACAAACTTAGCGTCTATTAGCTTCTTAACTTCGGCTATTACTTGTTACTCAATTTCTAGACGCATTCTTCTGGGGGCTTGTCTGACTGGAACAACAGTGGGATCTACTCCTAACTTGTGAACTGCGACTTCTGGAGCTAATCCTGGCATTTCATCGTAACTCCAAGCAAAACAGTCCTTGAATTCCATTAGTAGCTTGATTATGTCTTCAGAGTCTTCTTTATTGAGTAAGGAGCTAACAAAGGTAGGCCTAGGCTCTTCGCTAGTACCTAAGTTAACTTCCGTTAACTCGTCTACTGTAGATTCGATTTCTTCCTCGAATTCTGGTGGAGCGTCGCCGCTTGGTAGATCCTCAAGATCTTCTAAAGCTTCCAAGCACTCTTTATTAGGTTCGCAAGTGACAACCAAGCAAAATCCCGTATCATCAACTGATCCTACTGTGCCGAATCCGAGACCATGTTTTGATTTGGGAGGCCGACCGGTATTATTCCATAATTTTTCAAAGTGTTGTGATCGGCCTTTTGTCCATTGTCGAGGTAAGACACCACGTTGAATTAAATTTTGAACACAGGGAGAGTACCACTCAAAAGGTAATTCCATTAATTCAGATGAAGTAACATCTTCAAATTGTACATCTTTTTCAGTATTGGAAGAAGAAGCACCACGGTAAAACTTGATTGGTTTAGTACCACCACCATGCACTTCCTTGACCACCATACCCTCGATCTTATTAGAATTGATCGGGGTCAGGGTCATAGTATGTACATGATGGTTAATCTTCTCGTACATTGATTTGTATTCTTCATTCTTTTCATCTTCGAGAGAGATCTTGAACTGGGGTTTCTTTTGACTTATTGTCGCTGCTTCTTTCTCAATTTCTTCTTCTTCTTCGGAACTGTTCTCCCAATCAACATCGATGACCAGTTTCTTCTGTCCAACTGTTCCAACATTTCTTCCACGTCCTCGTCCCCGGCCTCGACCTCGAGTGCGAGTTCTAGAGAAATCTTCACCATCTCGCCGTAAGGGAGTGGTGAGTAACTATTGGAATAGAACTTCAGGTTCTTCATCATCTTGAATTTTCATTTGGTATGGTATTTTTGGAAAAGATTGTTTTCTTCAGAGGCGCGTAGTAGGCCGCATCTTCATGAATTCCAATTTCATGCAAGGAGAACGGTTGCAAATCACCTTTGATGCACTGTTCCCCTCCTTCGTAATACTTTATGCACTGGTGCAGAGACGACGGTACCATCCGGTTTTCATGGATCCACGGTCGACCTAGTAGAGCGTTGAACGATGTCTCAGAATCAATTATGTGGAATTTTGCGGTTGTCTTTGCTAAATCACCGGTCTTCATTAGTAGTGTTATCGATCCAAGAGCTCTTTCTCCTTTTTGATTGAAGCCTCTTAATAGCATCTTGTCTGCTTCAAGCTCGCGATCATCAATTTCCAAATATGCTAGTGTCCGAAGATTCATTATGTTGATTGATGCTCCCGGATCAACTAACACTCTGGAGAGCGTAAACTTTCCAATAGTGACTGAAATGTATAATGGTAGGTTGTGATCAGTTGTTCCCAGTAATAGATCATTGTCCGTGAAAGTAACACAAAAAGTTCTTTTAACGAGCAAACCTCATTGAAGGAATTACCGGCCATTTGAGCTAAACAAATCTCTTGATCAAGTAAAGCCTTGATCAGAGCCTTCGTATATGCTTAGTTTGGCTGGTAGCTTCCTAAGATGGGCTAGCACGTTGTAGTCCACTTTATTACCATGTTCCTCGGTTTCTTCCCGAATGGGCAATTCTTCCGCTGGGGTTGGCTCTTCCTGAGCAACCACCTGCTTTCCTTTATCCTTTGGACCCATTCTCGGGGGTAGAACTTTTTCGCTTCTTAGATTAACTTCAGCAATCTCTTCTGAATCTGGTGCTGGATCTGCCGGTGTCTCCTTTTGAATCGGAACAACTGGCTCTTCTGAAGTTGCTTCGGTGTCTGATAACTCCAATTCTATTGCGATTGGAGCTCCTCAAAATTCATGAATGGACTCGTTGCTTGTCGAGCTTTCGTAGCCTCCTTTGTGAACATCTTCTTCGTCGTGGTCGTCGAGGTTGTGTATGATTTGAGAATCGTTATTTGTATTGGAATCGAGATCCGGATTAAGCCGGTTGTTGCTAGTTACATAATCGTTAGAACAGTCAAAACGTAGCCAACGCCATAACCCTTATCATTATAAGATCCCGCCGGGGTGAGCAAATAATCATACAGAGTTAGAGGTTCGAGGGATTTCTCCCCCGAATTGGAAACAACCATCCTAGGATAAGCAGCCCCTAGTCTACCCTTCGGAGCCTCGGTTTTCTTCTCTTCTACGATTTTCTCTTCCTTCTGGGCCGGTTCTTCAATCGCAACTGATAGTGCCAGCTCGACAGGTTTCAAACTCTGAGTTGAAGCTAAGCGGTCTGGATGTGATCCAAAATTTTCTTCGATGATCTTGTCCAGACAGTACTCCATCCATCATCAGTCGTGTATGGGTTTATCTGAACAATGGGATCCATGGAAATAACGTTGACAGAACCTCCTTTCTTGGTTCCTTGATGTATTCCTTTAGGATCGTTATGTTCCCTCTTCGGAGATTGTCATCAAGCCAACCTTTGAAAGTGATGCAATCCTCTATCATGTGTCCGAGCATCTGGTGGTAAGTGACCCGACCGCCGCGCTTAACGCAGTAATGTTTGCTTCCAAAAGATAGCCAAAAAGCTTCGACTCGATTTATAAATAGTGGCAAGTGTATAAAATTAATATTATATAATTTAGTAATATTTTTACACACTAGGGGTACTACGCAAGTATATGTATCGTTTCAAGTAATATAGGGTTTTTAAACAAAGACCCCTGCATCGATCCCACAGGGAAGATTTATAGAAATAAATTTTCTATAAAGTGAAATCGAAATAAAATAGTAAAAATATTTTTATTTTGATTATAAATTACTATTAATTTACTAGATGCAATCAAAGAAAAAATTAATAAGAAAATGATTTTATAGACTCTATATAAATAAACAACTTTCTTTCCTTCAATTAATCTAAGATTTTTAAGATAATTTAACATTCGTTGGAGAATTTAATTTATGGTATTGTGCCAAATAGAAGCATTCTTATTCTTTACCCTTTGATCCAGGTGCAAAGAACATTGACTAATTTACAGAATAGGTCCGGATGTATTGTTAGTAGAATGGGTTAATCTAGGCTCACACTTCTAGATGTCCAAGGGTGGCTATGGTCGGCCCTACTAGTGACCCTTTCCTAGTCTATAAATCAAATTATAAGAACTTATCAATTCTACGCCCTTTAAATATTATCTTCCTATTTATTTGCACTTCACCATGAATAGCCCGCTCATGGCCTACGACTACCCAAGGATTCATGTGACATTTACAAGTTAAGAGTTCTTCTCCTTCAAAGTTTCTAAACTCTTCAATAGGTTTTAACAATTCAAACGGCCAATTTAAAAAGTAAAGTAAGATCAGGTATTAATGTCATCACAATGTTTTGAAAATATTTTGAATTTTAATTCTCCATCGAATCTTTATATTATCTTATCTATCTCTTCATAATTGAAGTAAGAAAGTAACTAACTACTCAGAACACATTGAAAATAAATAACAAAACATGATAATTAAACTTTGAATCAAATGTAAAAATATACTTATCTCAAATATTTCTTCTACAGATCTTCTGATTCCTACTGACTCCACAGTGTAATGAACTCCAGATGCAATAACATTAAAATAAACTCACTAAACTAAATAAAAGTGGCCCTAAATTTCTCTCTCTAGTTCTCTCTCTAAGGATGAGAGATCCTAAAGTAGATAAGAGAAAGGGGTACAATGGGAGGGGCACGTTTTCTGAAGAATTGGACCTCTATTTATAGGTTTCAAGAGTTGCCTTGAGGCACCTCTTCAAAACATGTCCACATTCAATGAATTTCCTAGAAGGTCGGTCTGACGCCTAGGCGCCCGACACCGCGTCGAGTTCTTCACACCTCTTCACTTTGGCTCGCACCTCTTCGCGATTAAAACCGTTTTGGAGTGTCCAAATGCAATGTATCACATGTCCTATTATCAAGGAACAACTGCCAGCCTTCTAGAATGTCCAATAACCGCTCACTCCGTCAAAATAACTGATCAAACATTGTCAAAAACTTGACAGTTTTCGTATCGAGTCTGGCGCTTAGGCGCCATGCCATATATTTTTTTATACTTTTGGTATTTTGCTCCATTTTTGCTCCTTTTTTGCTCCTTTTTCCTTCTTAGAGCTTTTTACATCACCTACATCCAAAAACACAAAAAATACCTTTCATTAAAGCATAATATCCTTAGAAATTAATAATAATTAAGACATGAAGAAATAGGTATTTTTTTATAGATCAAAATCCCCCAAACTTAAATGTTACTTGTCCTCAAGTAACCCTTTTTACTACATAAAATATAACTTTTGGAAATAAAAGATAAATATTTAAGATTCCTTATAATTTTTGATTTTATAAAGTCTTTAGTAAATTATTAACCCAATTTCACTAACTAGGTTTAATTTTAAGAATTTAAAGAATATTTAACTACCAAATCATAAGATTTCAAACTTTTCATTCATTTTGAAAATAATAGAAGTCTATTATATTAAGCTTTCATAGATTATTTACAAGAAAAAGATTTTCTTGAAAAATCTTTTCTAAATAAATATTTATGCATAAAAATTAAGTAAAGTATGTAATTAGTTTTCTTCCTATAAGATAATTCAAGTGAAGTCAATTTTTGATTAGACATTTCCTCAAGCTACTCCTCTCTATCTCTTTCTTTTTTTTTCTCTTTTCTTTATAGAGAGGATTACTATATCTGGATAGCCTGTTAATAGTTTTGAACTTCACTATCCTTAACTTATATTTTCAAAACTTATACATCTCCATTTAATTATTATAACATAAATAAAAATTAAAAAAGAATTCCAATCTTTTCTTTTTCAAGTGATAATTTTTTATTACTTAATATTTCAAAATTCTATTATTTCTATCATGAATAGAAAAATTCTTCTTCTCATTCTTCTTTAAGTTAAATAATTATATTCTTAAAATCAATCAAAGTTAGTAAAATTTTGGTTAATTTCACTAAATTGTTTATAATTTCAAAAATAATAGTGATCTCAAATAAATTCTTCATTCCTTAAGTTATGTTAAAAAGTTTCTATTTTTTAAGAAAGTATTAGCTCTTTAAGGACAAATAAAATTTAATTTTGAATGGATTTTCCCTTCCCCCAAACTTATGTTTTGGTATACTATGATAATTTGAAAGTATGAGAGAAAGAAAATCATAAGTATTTTTAGTAAGTATGTAAAAAAAACAATCTTAAAAAGAAAAATTAACTTCTAAACATGCTTTTATGAATAATTAAGATAAAATTGAAGCATGTATATAGAAAAGTAAGCAGGCTAATTTTATGATGATATTAAATTTGAAACAGAATTAAAACAGAGCAAAATAATTAAGTACTAAACATTAAACTAAAACAACATATAAACTAATTCTAAATTCAGTCTCAACACAACAGAATCCTAATACTAAACAGTCAACATACATCAAATACAAAACTAACAAACAATCCAAATAAAACAAACTAACAGAGTAACACATCAAAGAAATCGATAACAACTAATCACTAGCTGTAGCCTCATCATCATCTTCATCACCAAAGGAAAATTCTTCATCCTTAGGATCAACAAATGGTGTGAATCTAGTAAAAGTAGGAAAACTAACATCATGTTCACCCTTCAGAAATCTGACTAGGGCTTCATCATACTCAGCATCATAATTACTCTTCCTCTGGGTATAATCAGATAAATGATCTAGTTTTCTATCAATAGTATCAATCCTGCAGTGAGTTTGAAATAACTCCTGCCGTCGCTCTAAAACCGATCATGCATTGATTCCCGAAATCGATGGTGGCTCGGCGAAGTAGAGGGTCTAGAAGTAGAAGGTCTACCCGAAGTATGTGCGAAGTAGAAAGAGCGGTCGATCTCTTCCCTCGAAGACGATCATAGATACTAATACTCTCCCGTCCAATTGGCTTAGTAGACTTCAGCTTCTCCTCAGAAATATCAACGATGATCGCATTACTAACACATAATGAATAGATCAAAGATGGAAATCCCAATCCAATAGAAGTGCTAGATCTCGCAGTAGACTCCACAGAATCATAAATAATGCTCCCGACATCAATAGGCTTCCTCTCCTGAATGCAGTAATTTAAGATCGCTCGATCTCTAGTCACTTCACTCAGGTGGTTGGAAGGTAACAATCTTGCAGATATAAAGTAGTGCCATGCTTTAGATACACCATTTAATTCAGAGGATTTGAAGTTTACCCTCTTTCCGTTCCTGATCTTCCAAGATCCAGTACCGTTAGTCAGATAAGCAATAATCATGTCCAAATCTCCCTCAGATGGTGATAATCCAGAATAATAGCATTCAATAGTCGGTGGCAGGCCATAAAATATGTTGATTCTTTCTAGAGTAAATCCTACTCCGATTCCTCTAACAAAGACTTCAGAATCCTCGGCATCTAGAAAATTTGCATAAAATTCTCGATCAATCGGGATAACAGCAATAGCAGTAAAGTAACAAAATCATTGCCAGTTGTGCTCAACGATAGTGTTTTCGATCATTTCTCCAGGATGGTAGAAACTTCGTTCAGAAATGAACTTTCTGGACGTCGCAAATTCATGGAAGCGAAAATACGCAGCTGCAGTTGGAAATTTGCTGCTATCAAAATTTTCTCGTCCTTTCAGGCGCTTAGATTTTGGAGCCATCTAAACGTGAAAGAAAACAAGAACTAATTTAGGAATCAAAGATTTAAACTCTTTTTAAGTTTATAAAACTTAAAAATAAGTTTAGAAATCCAAAGAAATCACTAAAAATCAAATTTTTTTTTAAATTTTCGGTTCTTAGCAAAACTTAGGGAAATCTATGGTGAAAATAAAAAATAAATGGTTTAAAGTGTAGATCTGACCTTGAGACGAAGAAATCGAGTGGTTTCACGCTCAAATCCTTGATGTTTTGACCTCAAAATAGATCTAGAGGATGTATTTTCGCAAAAATGGGGAAGAAGATGAAGCTTAGGCGTCAAAAATGGCTTTTGGGGGTTTAAATGGTAATTTTCGGGTACAGGCCGAACTGGCGCTTAGGCGCCGAATTCTGGCGCCTAGGCGCCAGACTCGCCTTTCACAAAAAATTTTTTTAAAATTTATTTCTCCACCAAAATTCATAAATTCAACTTCCACTGACTCATATCAGAGTAGAGCTTCAGTTTCTAACTTCCACAACATTTTTTCAAAATTTTATAAAAATTAAATATTGATTCCACCAATCAAACATAAGGTTTTCAATCAAACTCACTAACTTCCATTTAAAATCTTCAATTTTGACTCAATACATTCCAGATAAGTACTACATTTGATTCAAGTTCCTAATACACACTCAAACATAACAACTTCAAAGCAAATACAACACACATTGAACATGAAAGCAAATACACAAATAAACACAATCGATTCTCTAAATCGATACAATGACTCAACAAACCATAATAACTATCTCTTTACCAGAATATTCTAATCTTCACAAGGGAAATTGTGTATTCCACTTGGAAGGAATACTAATGCTCTCAGGAAATCCGTAGCCGTCTTTTCATCAATCCACTTGTTCTTCGCATACATTTTAGCTTGAGCATCTTGATAAGCCGCAATATGATCAAATTGAAGTTTCATTTGCCATTCTAGATGTTCAACTTGATGAAACATCTCATGAAGGCGATCTCCAATCTTTTTAAAATCTTCTTCAATTTTATCCAAACGTCTAGAAATTTTCTCTAAACTTACAGCGATGAAACCATTGAAGTAGGGTTGAGGATCCCTTGAGACCTTGTCCCTAGCCTCTTCTCCATGATTTCTCCTTTCCATTTCTTCAAAATTTCTCAAATCTCTCAAGAATGAAATGTAAGGGACAAAATTTTGATTGTTTGATGGTTAGGGAAGAAGATGGGTTGATTTAAAGGGGAAAATCGTGTGAAAAACTGAAAATTTTCGGTTTTTGCATGACCCAATAACCGTGGCGCTTAGGCGCCGAATCTGGCGCCTAGGCGCCGGACCTATTGATACATAGTTGATTCTGGCGCTTAGGCGCCGAATTCTGGCGCCTAGGCGCCGGAACTATGTTCAACTCCTTTTCGCCTAATCATCAAATTTTCAAAATTTCATTCTCCAAGATAGGTAAATTATACTGGTAAGAGTAATTTAGACTCGATAACACAAATTATAAGCAATCATAATGAAGGTTAACTTGATCTCCTTTTTACTCATATTTAAAATAGAGTGATCCTATTTTTAAATCTTACATACTTCAAAATCATTTTCAGCCTAAGTCAACCAAGACTTATGAGCATCAAATTTTTCTATAGTAATATAAAATTAATCAAGATCGAGGCATAACCTTACATTAAAACACAAAAAAACAAGATGATTATGGGTTGCTCTCCCACAAAGCGCTTGGTTTAACGTCGTCAGCCCGACTTAAGTAAATCTTTAATCAGGTTGACTCAATTCATAAGCCTCTTTATAAATCTTCTTAATATCTCCCAAATAAGGCTTCAATCTTAATCCATTTACTTTAAAAATTTTTCCAGTTTTGGGATCTTTAATATCCACAGCTCCATAATGGTATACTTTCTCAACAAAATAAGGTCCAATCCATTTAGATCTCAATTTTCCAGGAAAAAGTTTTAAACGAGAATTAAACAGTAAAACTTTTTGTCCAGGCTCAAATATTTTTCTTGAAATTTTCTTATCCTGCAACATCTTCATTTTCTCTTTATAAATTCTCGCATTTTCATACGATTCATTTCTAATTTCTTCCATCTCATTTAGTTGTAATAATCATTTTTCTCCTGCTTTATTCAAATTAAAATTAAACTCCTTTATTGCCCAATAAGCTTTATGTTCAAGTTCTACAGGTAAGTGACAATGTTTACAATAAATTAACCGGTAAGGTGACATTCCGATTGGTGTCTTATAAGCTGTTCTATAAGCCCATAATGCAGAATCAAGTCCATCGTCCCAATGAGTTCTTTTAGGATTAACAGTCTTTTCTAAAGTTCTTTTAATTTCTCTGTTTGATACTTCAGTCATTCCACTAGTTTGAGGGTGATAAGCAGTTGCAATTCTATGTTTGATTCCAAATTTTTGTAGTAATGATTGAATTCTTATATTCCTGAAATGACTTCCACCATCAGTGATAATTACCTTAGGCATTCCAAATCTTGAAAATATCATTTTCTTTAAAAATTTTGAAACACTTTTGGAATCACAGTTTGGTAAAGCAACAACTTCAATCCACTTTGAAACATAATCAATCGCTAATAAAATATAAATTTTTCCAGATGATGGAACAAATGATCCCATAAAGTCTAATCCCCATATATCAAAAATTTCAACTTCCAATATATAGTTTAATGGCATTTCATCTTTCCTAGATATATTTCCCATCCTTTGACATCGATCACATGTTTTCACATATTGTCTTACATCTTTAAATAAGGTAGGCCAATAAAATTCAGAATTTAAAATTTTAAATGCAGTTTTATCTATGCCAAAGTGTCCTCCAAAATCAGAATCATGACATTTTTGAATAATAGCAAAAAGTTTCCTCATAAGGTACACATCTTCGAATCATAGAATCTTTACCAATTTTAAATAAATGAGGTTCTTCCCAAGTATAAGATTTAGCATCATATTTAAATTTCTTAATAAATTTTATCCAAGTCATAAGGTAAAATATTGCTAACTAAATAATTAACAATATCAGCATACCACGGTGTTTTGTATCTTTGAATAACATATAAAGATTCATCAGGGAATTTCTCATTTATATTTTCTTTTGAAATAATATCACTTTTAATTCTAGACAAATGATCAGCAATTTGGTTTTCAGTTCCTTTTCTATCTACTATTTGAAAATCAAATTCTTGTAGAAGTAAAACCCATCTTATAAGTCTAGGTTTAGAATCCTTCTTAGATATTAGATATTTAATAGCAGAATGATCGAGTATGAACTATGCATTTAGTACCAAGAAGATAAGGTCTAAATTTATCAAAGGCATATACTATAACTAGAAGCTCTTTCTCGAGTGGTAGTGTAATTTATTTGTGTTTCGGTGAGAGTTTTACTAGCATAATATACAACTTTGAAAACTTTCTCATATTTTTGTCCTAATACAGCTCCAATTGCAAAATCACTTGCATCACACATTAATTCAAAAGATTTATTCCAGATCGAGTGCAACAATGATAGGTGCAGTTATTAATTTTTCTTTAGAATATTAAAAGCATTAATACATTCTTCATTAAATTCAAATTGTGCATCTTTTTCTAATAAATGACAAAGAGGTTTAGCAATTTTAGAAAAATCCTTTATATACCTTCTATAAAATCCAACATGACCTAGAAAACTTCTCACATCAGTAACAGTAGTAGGTGGTTGCAATTCAGCAATAATTTTCACTTTTGCTTGATCTACTTCCATCCCTTTTCGTGATACTTTGTGTCCAAGTACAATGCCTTCTGTGACCATGAATTGACATTTTTCCCAATGAAGAACTAAATTTGTTTCTTCGCATCATTTCAGAACTTTGGCTATGTTTTCCAAACAAGATTAAAAAAAAGTTCCAAAAACTGAAAAATCGTCCATGAATATTTCAATTCCTTTGTTAATCAAATCACAAAATATTGACATCATATATCTCTGAAAAGTTGCAGGTGCATTACATAAACCAAAAGACATTCTTCTAAAAGCAAATGTTCCATAAGGACTTGTAAATGTTGTCTTTTCTTGGTCCTCAGGAGCAATAAGTAATTGATGATAACCAAAATATCCATCCAGAAAACAGAAATATGAGTGTCCAGCTAATTTATCGAGCATTTGATCCAAGAGAGGTAAAGGAAAATGATCCTTTCTAGTGGCTTTATTTAGTTTCCTATAATCAATACAAATTCGCCATCCAGTAACTTATCTTGTAGGAATAAGTTCATTTTTATCATTAACAATGACGAGTTACTCCTCCTTTCTTCGAACACAATGAATAGGACTTACCCATTGACTATCCGAAATAGGATAAATAATACCAAGCATCTAACCACTTAATAATTTCTTTTTTAACAACCTCTTTCATAATAGGATTTAATCTTCTTTGCGATTCTATAAGTAGGTTTAAAATTTTCTTCCATTAAAATTCTATGCATGCAAATGGAAGGGCTTATTCCTTTTATATCAGCAATAGTCCAACAAAAAGCTTTCTTATAATTCTTTAACACACCTAGTAATTTTTCTTCTTGATCTTTACTCAGTTCAGAAGAAATAATAATAGAAAAAGTTAACGAATTTCCAAGAAAAGCATATTTTAAATGGGAAGGTAACATTTTTAATTCCAGTTCAGGTGCTTTTTTAATTGAGGGTAAAAGTATATCATTTTGAGTTATGTCTAAAGTTTTCCAATTATCTTTAATAAAATGAGTCTCTTCTTCTTCCACTATTTCATTTTCATCAGTTAAAAATTCAAATTTTTCTTCAGAAATAACTTTACATTTTTCTTGATAATGTTTTTCAATTAAATAATCAATTATATCCATTCGATAACATTTCTCTTTATCAGGGTACTTCATTGATTTAAGAACATTAAATTTAATTTCTTGATCATTGACTCTCATGGTTAATTCTCCTTTTTGCACATCAATCATAGCTCGTCCGGTAGCTAGAAAAGGTCTTCCTAAAATAATAGGTATCACTTTATCTTCTTCCATATCAAGTACTATGAAATCTACAGAGAAGATAAATTTATCCACTTTAACAAGGACATCCTCTATAACTCCTTTAGGATAAGTGATAGATCTATCAGCTAACTGAAGAGTTACAGTAGTGGGAGTAATATCTCCTAAATCTAATCTTCGAAAGATAGAAAATGACACGAGATTAATACTTGCTCCTAAATCACATAAAGCTTTTCCGCAAAATTTTTCTCCAATAGCACAGGGTATAGTGAAACTTCCAGGATCCTTAAGCTTTTCATGTAATTTCTTTTGAATTATTGACTCGCATTCTTCACTTAATGCAACGAGTTTCAAAAGCTTCAAATTTTCATTTTTTGCTTAAAATATCCTTCATAAATTTTGCGTAAGTTGGCATTTGTTCCAAAGCTTCAAGTAAAAGGTATGTAATAGTAAGTTTCTTAAAATTTCAAAGAACTTAGAAAATTGATGATCAAGTTTCTGCTGTTTAAGTCTTTGAGGAAAAGGTGGTGGTGGTTTTTCAACTTCCACATTAACGAGTATAACGATCGATCTTGACTAGGAGAGAGAGTTTCTTTAGGTTTTTCAATCTCTTCAACCTCAATCTCTTTTTCAATTTCATTCGCAATCTTTCTTTTAATTCCATTCCACTTCTAAGTTGCACTGAGCTTTAACTTGTTCATGTTCTTTTCCAGTTTCCTTTGGATTGATTTCAACATTACTTGGAAGTGTTCCTACAGTGTCCGTTATTAATTAAAGTAGCAATTTGCCCCATTTGATTTTCATTATTACGAATAGCAGTATTTTGATTTTGTAATTGATTATTCATTTGCATAATTAATTCCTCTATTGATAACTTTTTCTGTTGATTATTAAATCAAGGAGGTTTATAATTTGAATTAACTTGATTATACCAATTTCCAGTGGGATGAGATTGATTATTACCCTATTGTTGTTGTGAATTATTCCAGTTAAATTTAGGATGATTTTTCCACCCAGGATTATAATAATTTGAATAAGGATTATTTTTACTTGCAATAGCTTGTAAAGTTTCAATAGTTTGAGAATCTTCAATATTAGCGAGTTATTATGCGAAATATTAATTGCAAAATTATCTAATTTCTTAGACATTGCTGCAACTTGTGAAGCTAAGATAGAAAAGGCTTCATTATCTTGAATACTGGCCATCTTTTTAGGATTAATCCTTTTAGAAGGCCATTGAAAATTGTTATTAGCCATTTCTTCAATTAAAGTGTAAGCTTCTTCAAATGATTTAGACATTAAAGAACCTCCAGCAACAACATCAATAATTGATTTTAAAGATCCAATTAATCGATTATAAAATGTTTGAATAATCAACCAATCAGGTAAAGCATGATGAGGACATTTTCTTAATAGTTCTTTAAATCTTTTCCAAGTTTCATATATTGTCTCCTCGTCAAATTGACTAAACGAAATAATATCATTTCTTAATTTAGCAGTTTTAGAAGGAGGAAAATATTTAGCGAGGAATTTTTGTGCCATTTCAGCCCATGTTTTAATACAACCGATCGCTAATGAGTTTAACCACATCTTTGCTTTATCTCTTAAAGAAAAATGAAAGAGTCTAAGTCTAATAAAGCATCATCGTAAACATTGTTATATTTAAAGGTAGCACAAAGTTCTAAAAAACTAACAAGATGTAAATTTGGATCCTCATTCTGGTGATCCACCAAATTGATTGTTTTGCACCATTTGAATAATAGACGGTTTAAGTTCAAAAGAATTAGCATCTACAGTGGGTATTCGAATACTACTATGAAGTTCATCAACCGTAGGGTTAAGCATAATCCCTTAATGGTTTATAAACATTTTGATCATTAAGTTCAATTGGATTTTGTAAAGTAGTCATTTCTTGAAATTTTTGAATTTTTTTCCCTTTTTAATTTTTCTAATTGTTCTTTCCAATTCAGAATCTAAAGGTAATAATCCTTCAGAACCAAATCTTCGCATAAAACAAGAAATAAAATTTAACTATTCTATTTCTTTCTTCTTTTGATTTCGATCCCCGGCAACGACGCTAAAAACTTGACCGACCGCCGCGCTTAACGCAATAATGTTTGCTTCCAAAAGATAGCCAAAAAGCTTTGACTAGATTTATAAATAGCGGCTAGTGTATAAAATTAATATTATATAATTTAGTAATATTTTTACACACTAGGGGTACTACGCAAGTATACGTATCGTTTCAAGTAATATAGGATTTTTAAACAAAGACCTCAGTATCGATCTCACAGGGAAGATTTATAGAAATAAATTTTCTATAATGTGAAAGCGAAATAAAATAGTAAAAATATTTTTATTTTGATTATAAATTACTATTAATTTACTAGATGCAATTAAAGAAAACAATAATAAGAAAATGATTTTATAGACTCTATATAAATAAACAACTTTCTTTCCTTCAATTAATCTAAGATTTTTAAGATAATTTAACATTCGTTGGAGAATTTAATTTATGGTATTGTGCCAAATAGAAGCTTTCCTATTCTTTACCCTTTGATCCGAGTGCAAAGAACATCGACTAATTTACGGAATAGGTCCGGATGTATTGTTAGTAGAATGGGTTAATCTAGGCTCACACTTCTAGATGTCCAAGGGTGGCTATGGTCGGCCCTACTAGTGACCCTTTCCTAGTCTATAAATCAAATTATAAGAATTTAGTCCGTCACTCTAAAAACTTATCAATTCTACGCCCTTTAAATATTATCTTCCTATTTATTTGCACTTCACCATGAATAGCCCGCTCATGGCCTACGACTACCCAAGGATTCATGTGACAATTACAAGTTAAGAGTTCTTCTCCTTCAAGGTTTCTAAACTCTTCAACGAGTTTTAACAATTCAAACGGCCAATTTAAAAAGTAAAGTAAGATCGAGTATTAATGTCATCACAATGTTTTGAAAATATTTTGAATTTTAATTCTCCATCGAATCTTTATATTATCTTATCTATCTCTTCATAATTGAAGTAAGAAAGTAACTAACTACTCGTAACACATTGAAAATAAATAACAAAACATGATAATTAAACTTTGAATCAAATGTAAAAATATACTTATCTCAAATATTTCTTCTACGGATCTTCCGATTCCTACCGACTCCACGAGTGTAATGAACTCCGGATGCAATAACTTGAAAATAAACTCACTAAACTAAACAAAAGTGGCCCTAAATTTCTCTCTCTAATTCTCTCTCTAAGGATGAGAGATCCTAAAGTAGATAAGAGAAAGGGGTACAATGGGAGGGGCACGTTTTCTGAAGAATTGGACCTCTATTTATAGGTTTCAAGAGTTGCCTTGAGGTACCTCTTCAAAACATGTCCACATTCAATGAATCTTCTAGAAGGTCGGTCTGGCGCCTAGGCGCCGGAATCTAGCGCCTAGGCGCCGGACACCGCGTCCAGTTCTTCGCACCTCTTCTCTTTGGCTCGCACCTCTTCGCGATTAAAACCGTTTTGGAGCGTCCAAATGCAATGTATCACATGTCCTATTATCAAGGAAAAACTGCCAGCCTTCTAGAATGTCCAATAACCGCTCACTCCGTCAAAATAACTGATCAAATGTTGTCAAAAACTTGACAGTTTTCGTATCGAGTCTGGCTCCTAGGCGCCAGTTTCTGGCGCCTAGGCGCCAGGCCAATTTTTTTTATAAATTTGGTATTTTGCTCCATTTTTGCTCCTTTTTGCTCCTTTTTCCTTCTTAGACCTTTTTACATCACCTACATCCAAAAACACAAAAAATACCTTTCATTAAAGCATAATATCCTTAGAAATTTATAAGAATTAAGACATGAAGAAATAGGTATTTTTTTATAGATCAGTAAGGGCAATAGTTCGGATGATCTTTCTTATTGACTTCCTCCGACTTCTTGGGCTCTGGCAGATGAAAATCTGGTGTCTTCATTAAGTCGTGAGAACATCTTCGCTCATCGCTTCAGCTTTGAATGGATATTCTCTATTTAGAAGTTCTCTTAAGGTACGCGATGAACGAGGTCGTTGTTCATAATGCTAAGGCGACCGATAGCTCGGACGAGGCTACCGATAGCCCCGCCGAGGTTGCCGATAGCTCCGTTGAGGTTGCCGATAAGTCCGTTGCGGTGGTTGATAACTGCAGACGTGGCCGCTCCGACTATATTCGAACCGGTCGCTTCCCCTTATCTATCGCCGCGACGATTCCGCATTTCTTTTCGAATGTTTTCACGGGCTTCTGCTTATCATTCTTGTACACGAAACTTAACTGCTTTGCCTCTTCTTGCAAGCTCCCGGCCTTGCTAAGTAACTTCTCGAAAGTTTTGATTGTAAATCCTTTAAGGAGAAGTGCTATCGGGCCATGGATACTTTTAAGTAGGATACCGACTGCATGTTGTTCTTGAAGCTGTGGTTCACACTTCATGCTTAAGTTTCTCCATCGAAGTATGTAATCCACTAAAGTCTTATTCAACTTCTGTTGCTCCACCACTAGATCACCGATAGTGATGTGGTGCTGAGCCCCGGCAAATTGTTTAATGAAGAGATTCTCTAGTTCTGAAAAGGTCTTTACTGAACCATTCGACAATTTTGCGTACCAGTCGAAGGCAATTCCTGATAAACTGCTGACGAACTGGCGGAAGAGTAGAGCGTCACTTCCACCGGCATTGCAGCAACTAGCACGAAAATGTGCGACATGCTGTCGGGGGTTTCCCGTTCCATCAAAAGTCTTAAACAGAGGTGGTACGAAGCCTTTCGGGTATTGGACCGCATCGAACTCTTCAGGGTAAGGTCTACCTGTCTGAATAGATGCTCCACTCTTAGATTGTGCTAGGGCTTCTCGCACCTGCTGTTCTACCATGCTCTTAATGTCCTTTTCTGGAATCATGCTTTGTGTAGGATCTTTCTTTGGTTGTTCGTCTCCGTTGACGGATGTGATCTCTTTTCCTCCATCTACAATATGGATGATCTCTGGGGGTGTCTCTATCTGAGGTTGTACCTGACTCTGGAGAGTGGCTAAGGCAGCAGCCATCTCTTCCATCCTCTTTTCCATGTGGGAAATTGTGTCATCTCTTTCTCGAAGCTGTGCCCTCATCACTTCCGGTTCATCTCTTTCTGCAGCTGCTGGAGCACCTTGTGAAGCTGATGATGCTCGCATCTCAACCATATTGATCTCGACATACTCCTCATCCATGAACTCTGATGAGTCAACTTCATCCTCTAGTTTTTATTCTCTTTCTTTTGCTAACCGTCGGATGTCGGTCCTTAACATGTCCATGGCATCCTCTAGTGGCCTTTTCCGCATGGTCTCGCAGTTGCCTCGTGACGGTTGTTGAACTTCCTTTCTGGGACTCCCCTTTATTGCAGTAGTACTTTCTTCTGATTCAAGTCTCCTGACGAGACTTTTCTTCTCAGGACATTATTTTGGTCTTAGCTCGCCGGTAGTAGGTCGCCATACCATCCTTCTTGCAGCCGGAAGCCTAGGACCGGATGATCTGTTGGCTATATGCTGGAAGGTGGTATCCTCCCTAATTTGTAGACCCGATACAACAACGGGTGAACAGGCTTTTATCTTCTTCTTTGGTTTCTCTGTGGCAGCAACAGACTCTATTCGCGGTCCGAGGCAGGATTTAGCTGGCACCCGTCCTATTCTTAAGATTTCTGACACAGGGCATCTTTCTTTCTTTGTCAATCTTTCTATCACAGCTTGCAGTCGAGCCAATGGCGTAGTCTTATCCCTTTTCCTCTTGTAATTGCTCGTAGTACGCAGGTCGGGGTAATGCAGCGGCAATCCTACAGACATTCTCTTCATCTGATGCGGCAGAGAGAGGGTGAAACCTGCTCCCTTCCAATAGAGGTATATACTCAGGCAGTTCATCTCTTTCCTCAGGAATTTCTTCTAGAAAAGCAACTTCAGCAGCTCTGGCTTTCTCGATCTTGGCGATCTTTCTGTTTCTATTTCTTCTTTGAGTCCGAGTTAGGGGTGCAATTCTCGAACTGGACCCAATCTCAAAAACAGATGGTATTGTAGCAAAATCCGTACCCTCCACGGTGACAGGCTCATCACAGACTTGGATTTCCTTCCCCTTCAGTTTGGCAGAAGTCGGGGTAGGTGCAGAGATGACTAGACCGGTGGGGGTAGAGACAACAGTCCTCCTACGAACAATATTACTCCTTTCAGCTGGAACCCTTTGCAGGGGAGGGAATTCTTGAGTCGATTTCAGGTTGAACTCAATCACGGGCTCTTCAGTTTCTGACACTTTGTCCATTAGTGTGAAGAGAGTGACATCAGCGAACTTGACATCTGTGTTGCCGAATCCTTGTCCGAAACGGATGATCCCATTGTCGGGCAACTTCATCCTTATAAACGGCGAAGTCCATTTCATTGGTGAAGGAGAAGATTAGCTTTGGGGCAGTCATTTTCTGCAGGACAGATTCCGAATGTCAGTCCCGAATTATGCTTCTTTTTGTCGTAAAGCTTAGGACGAAAAAGAAAGAGTCCGAACACATTTTCGTTTATCTTAGTGTATTTGTGATTTTTGAAAGAGATTGTTTATTAGGAGTTTCGTTTGTTAGAAACAAAACGATTGAAGGAAAAAGGTTGTATAAAAGGTAAAGGGCCCGATTTAGAATTGGAAAGGAAGAGAAAGTCTTATGCAAGACTTCCCGACTCGAAGGACCGCTCCTAAACTAACACCTATTGGGGGTCCACCCCATCTCAGAAAAGAGGTAAAAGGATTTCAGAACCTCTCTCGTTTAGGGGTGTCTAAACAGATGGCTCCTAAATGCGAGAGGAGTTGGCTATACCCGTTCAAGACAGAAATGAACGGGGTATTCCAACGGAAGAATGGTAGTTTTGGTCCACTAGGGATATGGACTCACTATCGATTTATGAAAGCAAAACCATCTAATCAAAATGGAGGGAGGAACTAGCCCACAGCGGAGTCGCCAGAAGTTTATGGCTTATTTTTAGGTTGTGTTTTATTTTGAAAAGGGGTCGCATACAGAAGTTGTCGGCGAATTTTAGATCTTAAATTTAATTTAAATATATATATATATAATTTAGAAAGTAGTATTTGATTTTAAAAATTATTTTAAGTTTGAAAATTTTAAGATATGAAATCAAACCGATCTCACATCCCAAATAGTTTATATAAACGAGCACCGCATCACAAATCGTGTATTTATCCCGAAGAATAGACACACTGCTTGATGATGGGGCTCGGTTAAATAAACTAGAAGATTTGTGACATCCGTTTGGTCTGCGAACCAATTTTATAAGCCGACAAGTTCCCCTGCTTAACATAAATGAATTAAGCAGGGTTTATATTACTCGGGTTCTTAAAGTTCCCTATAAGGGCAAGCCCCTATAGTTAATTACATCTTAAATGACGGGAATCATTTAAGAAAACTCTCGATAATGATTAGTGGTTTTGCTCTCAAGAATTTCAAATTTTCAAAGGATTGAATTTTGGGAATTTCAATAGGGAATGGATCAAATTTGGAACAGTTATTTTCAGGAGTACAAAGGAAGAGAAGTAGGAGAAGCTGAGGATCCAAGAAGAATCTTGGCAACTTCCCAAACTATCCTATGGTTTGGCTTAGATTTGGGAGTTTATTTAATGTTTTGATCCTGCCAATTTTAATTAATTAGGACTTATATTTGTATGACATGATCATACAAACAACCTGGAAGATATGAGGATTTATGTCGTACCGAACGATTACCTCAGAGTCCTAAGACCGGTTAGGGCTTAATTTACATGACATGATCATGCAAATGCCTAACGAAGTGTTGAGGATTTATGTTGCACTAGGCAAACTACCTCGAAGTCCTATGGTTTAGTTATTAAACTCTAAGAAAGTTTTGCTGAAGTAGATCCGAGTTTTGCTGATGACGATGGCCGAGCTGCCCACCATGCTCGAAGCTCCTTGTTGTTGCAGATGTTTAGTTTTAGAAGTCATAAATCAGGAAATGAGAGAAGTGTTTTGGTTTAGAGAAAATCTTAAAGTCTAAATGTTTTTAATGTTTTAATTAAAACAAATCTTAAAGTTGGTTAAACAGAACCGATTAAGATCCCACAGTTCTGTCATCCCAAGCATCGTTATTTTCATCGAATTCACTTAATCCAGATGAATTTGCTAAACTCAACTGAATGAGTTCCACACTTTCATTTAGACCGTGGGAAATCCCATTAGCAACACGTGGGTTACATCATCCGAGGTATTCCCGATCTTTCGACGAGACGTTTTAATTTAGTTGCAATTGTAGTTTTGTTGTTCTATTTGTGATTAAATTTTGAGTTGTTTTATATTTTGGAATGTTGTGGCGGTGAATTTTATCTTGCAATGACTTTTAATTTAGTTTTGGTTTCAATTCGGGGACTATCCTAAAGGTTCTGGTTTTCATGCAACAGTCTTATTTAACATGCAAGAAAAGTAAAGTACAGTGCATGTAAGTAAATTGCAATAAAGTAAATTGCAATAAAATAAAAGCGTTCCCAAGCTGCACTTAAAACACATGTTAAGGCATTTAAACATATTTTTACAAGAAATACCTAGGTAAAGCTAAGGGAAAGGGTTTTGGTTATCTACCAGAATCCTAATCCTATAACTAGTCATCTCCTATGACGTCTAGGTTGTTGGTTTGGTTTAAGGATGATTTTCTTCATCAAAGAACAATTAAATTCAGTTGTTCTTCTAAAACATCCCGTCATATTGAGGAAGTGTTTAGGACGAGTCCTAAACATCTTTTAAATACTTCTGGGATTATTTTAAGTCCATGTAAATTTAGTTGCACATATGAATTAATCATCCAGGGGTTTAATTAAACTTTGTCTCTTGCTCGAGTGAACTTGGGTATTTGATTACTCGATGAATGAAGTGACATCTCACTTAATACTTTATTTAAGAGTTATAATAATTAAAGCCTTTAAGGGCAAGTTGGTTTATTGAGAATTTTAATCATCCTTAATTTAAAGTTTGAGTTAATGGTTTAAAGCGTTTTAATTTAATTATGAGGTTTTAATTAATAATTTTAAGTTTGGAATAGTGTTCAAATTATTTTAGATTTAATTTAAATCTTTACACTTTCAATTATCTTAGTATTTCAGATTGATGTTCTTGTTTAAATTTACTTAGATAGAAAGAGGTATTGAAATTATTAGTATGTTTTGATTTAACTCTTAATGATTTCATTTAGGTTTGTTGTTAAATGGTTTTTAATTTAATTTAATTTAATTTAATTTTAATTTAATTTAATTAAATTTAAATTTAATTTAATTTAATTTTATTTAATTTTAATTTAATATTAATTTAATTTAATTTTAATTTAATTTAATTTAAATTTAATTTAATTTAATTTTATTTAATTTTAATTTTAATTTTAATTTTAGTTTCAATATTTTAAATTAAATTTAATTTAATTTAATTTTTAATTGTTAATTTAGATTATTAATTTAATTTTTAATTAAGAATTAAATATTGTTAAAGTGACTTATTTAGGGATTTTTAAATTAAAGAATAAATATCCTCTTAATAATATCCCTATTTTAATAATCCTAATTTTAAATATATTCTTTCCAAAATTTAAATTATTTAATTAATTAAAGTTTCATTTTGATATTTTCAAAGTGTTTAATGGGTTTCTACCCCTTAATTTCCCTAAGTTTCAATCATCCAAGAGAAAGTTAAAATCAAATATTTTACCCCCCATTTTGATTAAACCTAAAGTTTCAATTAAGGGTTAAAATTTTTAATTACCTTTATGCCCTTTTAAGCTTATTTATTTCATAACTCACTAAATTGAGCTCAAATGAATTTCAAATTTTTATGTCACCTCATTCATAAGTCAATTAAGACATTAGAGGAGAAAATGTTATTTTTCTGAATTTAATTTATTTATATTATTATTTTTAGTAGGAAATAAGGGTTTTTAAAGAAAATTCAACAACATGACCAAGGAAAGGTTTCTGTCTTTAAGAAAATTATGGGATGTTTCTAATGACTAGAGGACCACTTGGACCAAATTTTGTTATTTTTTGAATTATATTTTATTTATTATAATTATTTTGAGTTTTAGAGTGTTAATTAATTTTAAAATAAATAAAAGTTGAAAAATAGATTTTATATTTTTATTAAATTTCTCTAACCTCAAGAAGTCCAGAGAAACAATTTTTATAATTTTATGATTTTTCTTTGATTTATTAGAATTATTTTAGTGAAAAAGGTTGAAAATTCATTTTTTAATATTAAAAATTACATTAAGCCTTTAAAATTCAATATCTTATCCTAGGGACTTAGGAAAAATATTTGGTTTGTTCCTAAATGATTAGGAGTCCAAATGTGACATTTTTATGATTTTTAATATTTTTTGATTTTTATTATTTTTTAATTATTAAAATATTAAAATATTGTGAAAAATCTACTTTTTAAGAAAATTCCAATTTTAATTTTCTTGAACTCCCCTGATATCAGAGAAGCTCCAAAACCATTTTTGTGAATTTTTGAAAAGTATTTTTGGAGTTATAAATTTTTAAAGTTCCATTTTGCTTATGAGGCTTAATCAATCCATTTGGTGGGGTTAATCAAGTCCAATTGATTTCAAAATTTTATGTAAGATTCCTCTGACCTGAAAGAGTAATGGAGAATTATTTTCAAGTCAATTTGATGTGTGGTTAACCCTAATTAATTTAAATTCAATTTTAGGGGATTAGGCCAATTAAGGTTATTATGAATGAAGTAACTCAAAATATATTTTTCATAGGGTCCTCTGGTCCTAAGAAACATCACCAAATTTTCCTAGAATTTATTTTACAACATGCTAATTATTGGAATTAAAATACCTAAAACAGTGACATGAACTTGAAAAATCAATAACTTTTCACAGAGATGGCCTCTGACCTTGAAAAATTTAGGGAATGTTCCCAAGATCAGAGGCTTCAAAAGCCCTATGGTCTCATGCCATGGAGAATTGTCTATACAAATGGAGAATCAAAACATTGAAAACTGTAAATAAATTATTAAAAATAAAATACTCTCCAATTAATTTGATTTCTTTTCCACATTATTCTCCTCTGTTCACTGAGCAAGAAGGTATTTTTGTTTTATTTTTGTGATTTTTCTATGCAATGATATGAATTTTTGAAGTTCAGGGCATTTAAATAATTCAAAAATACCCTAATTTTCTACTTATCCAAGCGGCGGCGCGTCAACCTCGGCAGCTCCGAAAGCCCACGCGTCGCGCTGTAACTCGGCACCGCCATCTGACTCAGCTCTCCATGGGCCCACGGTTGACGTACCATTGCACTGTCCGGCTTGATCTCGACCCGTTCGCTCGATACACGCGCGATCCAACGGCTCCTGGTCATCGTCTACGACTGGTGTGCACCCGTGACCGTCCACACTCAAACCCTAATATCTCTCTCGATTCTCAATGGATTTTCGAGTTCTTATACTCTATCGATTCGTCTTGAAGAGACGAACACATCCATATGGTTTATAAGCTATGAAATCAACCCAAACAAAATGGAGAATTGCTGGAAGCTCGGGAGGAAGAATGAGTTCATACCTTTGCTCAGAGAAGTGAAGCTTTGATCTGAGAGTTGTGTCACCTTCGATTGAGTCCAGGCAAGCTCCAGATGAAGTCTCTGGCTCTGGGGAATTGTCTAGGTATGAAAGTGACCAAGGCCGATCACAAAGCTTGGAGGCTGGAAGCAATGGCCGGCTCCGTGAAGGGGCTTTTGCTTGGGAACTTCTCATCTTGGTCTGGTGAAGGTGTAGGGTCAATCAATTTGAAGATTGGCTCACTGTGGTGAAGTGTCCTATTTTTTGGATGGATTTTCAACTCAGAAATTGAGCTCACAGAGAGGGTTTTAGGGCTGGATTTCAGTGGGGATCAAGTTCTCTATGTCTAGAGAGGGATCTGGAATGATTTTGGCAGAGTTTTGGTAAGGTTTGGTTCAACACCTGCTTTGGACGAGAGGTGGTGATGTTTAAATAGAGGTGGCTGGAGGGCTTCCCAGGGGCAATTGGAGGTTGGGATCAGCTGCTCAGGGGAGGAGAAGAATAGCCATGGTGTCCATTTGGGTTGGGACAGCACAACCAGTGGGTTTGAATTTTTTGAAGCCAAATAAGGCTCTCGGCCTGGTGTTTTCCGGTGGCTGTGGTGGCTGGCCGGCCAGGCATGGGTCACCATCTGACTCAGTGGGGTCAGGGCTGGATGTTGGTGCAAGCAATGAGTATTGGCCATGTGTAAAGGAGTTGGATCAAAGTGGAAGGGTGAGAAGGTTATTTTGGGCTCAAATGGGTCAACCCATGGTTTTGGGCTTGGTGCACCACCCAAGGCCTGGATTTAGGCTGAAAAGGTTCATTTGGGTCAGCCAAGAGGAAATGGTATAGTCTCCATCAAGGATTAGGTGGCTAACTTGGTTTAGTGTGTATCATGGATGGGGTTAAAAAGGCTTAAGGACGGCTTAAGAAAGGGGCTCCTCCATTTGCCATTTATGGGATGGTCACATGTCAAACTTCTCATGGCTTTACATGGGGCTTAAGGATGGCTTCATGGCTCCATGTGGCTTGGGAATGGCTTAGCCATGTTTCATAAAAATAGGTTTTAGGGATTTTTGGCATTTAGGGGTGATTTGGCATGAGGCTTGATTTGGAATCATTTGATCATGGATTTAAAACTTAGGGGTTGATTTTGGTTAAAAGGATGACAAATGAAAATGTCATGTGGGCTTTAGGATAGATATTGGGCTTTTGAAATGGTTTTGGATGGGCTTTTTAAAGTGGTTTAAGGAAGTGGGCTTTTGGATTTAAAGTAAATTTAGGATTGGGTTGAATTTGGGCTTTTTTGGTAAAGGGGCCAAAGTGGGCCAAATTGGGCTAACTTGGGCTAAGGTTGGGCTAAAGTTGGATTTAATGTAAAATTAATGTTGAGAAATGTTTATGTGAGTGTCACAAAGAGTTTTCAACTTTGGTTGGGCTTTGATTTTGGGATTTGGGCCCATTTGGGTTAGGTTTAGGCTTAGGTCAATTTAAGGGATTTTGGTTTTGGGTTAGGTTTGGGTGGAGTTTAGGTTCAAATATTGGGCAAATCAAGTTAGTGTTTTGTTTATGGGGGTGTTAGGAAGGCTTTAGAAAAGATTTGGGGCGAATTGGAGTTGAATTGGACTAGGTTTGGGCTAGGTTTAGGTCATGGGCCAAAATTGGGCCTTAGGCTTCAAATTGAAATTGGTCTCAAATGTCAATCAAATTGGACTTGGATTTGGTCTAAATTGTTATTGGGGATATTGAATTGAAGTTTAGAATTGAATTGGACCAGAATTGAGGTCAATTGGGGTGGTTTGGTTTGACATTGGGTTCACTTGGGTTAAAAATGACAAATTGGGGGTTTTGGTAAAAGTGGGGTAAATTGGCAAAATTGGCCCATGGTGTAGTTGAACAAAATAAAATTGGGAATATTTGGGATTTTTTGGAGTTTTCTGGAAATTTTGAGAATTTTTGGATTTTCGGGGTAAAAGGGTATTTTGGTAATTTTTTTGGGGGGGGGGGTTTAGGGGCATTTTTGGAAATTTTGGTATTTTTGGCCAAAGATGGTCAATTTGAATGGTGGGAAGTGTTTAGGATTGATTTTGAGGGATCTTGGGTAATTTAGGCAATTTAGCAAATTTTGGGTCATTTCAAGGGTATTTGGTAGGTTTGGTGGGTCCGGGGCCCCGGGGGTCAAAAATTAAAATTTTGAAAAAGGAAGATTGATCAAATGTGAATGAAATAGGATCACTTTGGCTGAGCCATGAAGCCATATTAAGCCCATATGAGCCATGAGAGGACTCATTTGAGGCATTCACTATGTTGTTCCTAACCCTCTTAGCAAGGGGCTGAGGGGTTAAGGACCATCCATATGAATTACCTACATGAGTCAGGAAGTCAAGTTGGGTGAGAGTGTGGTTTTAGGAATTGGAATGTGTGTGAGAGTGTAGTGTATGTGCAAGTCAACCCTCACCGAGAGCGAGCCATCCGAGGTATTCCTAAGACCAAAAAGTCTTATAGGGAACTCATCCTTTAAACCTCCACATTTAATTTCAACCCTCTAGGTGATTAGGGGTCTACAATCAAGCTTGTGGGGTTTGTAGGGAGTTAAGAAGTGTTTGAATTTCTAAATGGTGGGTTCCATTTCTAGTCCTCTAAGATTAGTCAAAGGAAAAGCCTAAGGCTAGATCCTAAGTACTAAAGAGAGAAATAAAAGACCTCATCAAAAAAGGAGGTCAACAACAAGTCAGGAAAAGAAGAAGAAACAATTGCGGCAGTAACAGAAAATGCAGAAGTCTGGCGTCAGCCGCTAATAGACTACTTGCAAACAGGAAACCTACCAGACGATAAGTCGTTTGCCCATCAAATCAAGAAAAAAACTTTATCTTACGCATAAATAAACAATACATTATAGAGAAGGTCTTTCGATCAGATGTGGCTAAGGTGCCTAAGCGAGTCCGAGGCTCGTGAAATTGTTAAAGAAGTGCACTCAGGACTTTGTGGAGCTCATCAGTCAGGTCCGAAAATGAAGATGAAGATTAAAAGACTAGGGTACTACTGGCCCTCGATGATGACCGATTGCATGAAGGTCGCTAAGAATTGTCACCAATGCCAAGTGCATGGAGTGGTTCTACATCAACCTCCAAATGTGCTACATCCGACAATTGCATCGTGGCCATTTAAGTGTTAGGGCACAGATATTGTGGGTCCCATAGAAACACCTTCTTCAAGAGGACATCACTTCATTCTTGCAGCAACATATTACTTTTCCAAATGGGCAGAAGCAGTACCGCTCAGAGAAGTGAAGGCACACCACGTGCTACATTTCTTCAAGAATCAAGTTGTCTGCCGTTTCGGGGTATCACGCAGAATCATTTCAGATAATGGGTCCGCGTTCAAGAGTATGAAGATCAACAATTTTGTCAGGAGACACGGGATTGACTGGCGCTATTCAACGATCTACTACCCAAGAGCAAACGGCTTGGCCGAAGCTTTTAATAAAACTCTCGTCCAAATCCTAAAGAAAACTTTGGACGACAACAAAAGAAATTGGCACGAGAATTTGTTAGAAGCCTTGTGAGCATACAAGACAACTTTCAGAACTCCTACCCAATATACGTCTTACGCCTTAGTGTACGGGTCCGAGGCTGTTTTACCCTTAGAGGTTCAGCTTCCGTCACTCAGAATTGCAGTTGCGAACAAGATCACTACAGAGGAAAATGCCAAATTACGACTAGAAGAATTGGAAAGCTTAGAAGGGAAACGACTTTCAGCGCGGCAAAATTTGGAACTGTATCAAACCAAGATGATCTAGGCCCATGATAAACTAGTCCCCCCAAGGACAATCAAAGTCGGTGATTTGGTTCTAGCACTCAGAAGACCTATTCTTGCACACCGCAAGATAGGAGGTAAATTCGAATCAACTTGGGAAGGGCCGTTCATGGTTGAGACAGTCTACTCAGGGGGTTCCTACCAGCTTGTTAACTGCCATGGAGAACGACCTATGCTTCCAATTAATGTACGATATTTGAAGAAATATTACGCAACCTGATGTTTCGAAGGATGGACTTTAAAAGTGGAGTCTCATTCCTAGAAACACGGGTAGAGTAATCCTTCATAACTGGGTCCGAACCCAAAATATAAGAAAAATGGATGATAAAATAAAAATCATAACAAAAAAGTGTGTTAAAAAGAAAATATGTGAAACAATAAAGTTTGGATGTTTTCTTTTAAATCAATTCATTCCTGATCTTTCCTCATCTCTTTCTATTTCCTTTAAAATTTAAAAGAAGTAAATAAAATTTTTCAATAATAAATGTTTTCTTATTGTTCTTGTTCTTAGTACAGGCCCTGATTCTTTCCTTGTTTTTCGCAGGGAAATGTCAAACGGGCGGTTGGTTCTGAACTTTAAGAATGACGTGAGTTTGGCACTCGATGAAAAGAGGATGAAGGATGAAGCCGTGATTGAAATTGACTCTGATTTCACACCGACCGGGCTACAGTAAGAAGAAAATGATTGGACTCCGATTGATCGGGAAGAGTTCCACAGCGAGACTGTAATGAAATTGGGTGGCCCAAGTCAACAGTCCACCAGCAAGAAAAGAAAAAAAAATGCCGCTCATGCAACGGGAGAAGACAAGAAAGTTAAGTCCATGGTTGCTACAACAGAGGGCAGGCTTGTCAGCGCCATGCCTACAGAAATTCAAGGGGTGAGGAGAGCCACTCTCACTCCTACTCAACAAAGAAACAAGAACCGTCGCATTCGCAGGATGCTGACTAAGCTGGCAGCAGATCAACAAGAAGAGACAGTTGCTACCGTCAATACAAGTACTTCGAAAAGATTGGTTCTTCAGGAACCATAAAGGAGGAAGCCAACTCTGAGAACAACAGAAAAGATAAAAGAAGTCCCAAGAAGAGCAGAAATAGAATCAGTACCACGACACCAGACAGAGCTACCAGTTTTGAAGAGTCTTGTTGCGAAAGCAACCCTGGAGGATGTCCCGACAGAGACTATCCTCGAGGAGCCGAGACATGCAGGAGAGCGTGTTGGGGTTGAGCCGTACATCCCGCAGTATGTTACCAGACCCCGAGGACTTCAGATAATCCCGGAATACGAGCTGGAGAAATTATAGCAAGTTGAAAAGAAAACTTTTGAATACTTCGAGAGAATTCGAGGCAAGAGGGTCAACATCTTAGAAGGCCTTGAGCTGCATACGGATGTGTTCTCAGATTACGAACAACAACAGATTGTGGACTGCATTATAGAGCTTTAGAAAATGGGTCGAGCTGGTCGTCTGAAGGAGAAAACCTATTCAGAACTCCAAAGATGGATGGCAGGAAAAGGAAGAGTTATTATCCAGTGCGGGTGTTGCTACAACTTCGCAGAAGACAGAAAAGGAAATCCACCAGGAATACTCCGTCACAGTGAGGTGGATCCGATGCCAATAATTATCAAAAAAATGGTAAAAAGGATGGTGACATGGAGGGTATTGCCCGCAGATTGCATACCCAACAGCTGCATCATTAACATCTACAAGGAGGGCAACTGCATACCTCCACACATAGACCAACATGACTTTGTCAGACCTTTCTGCATAGTCTCTTTTGTCAACCAGTGTAATATCATGTTCGGATCTGACCTCCGGATAAGTCGGCCTCGGAAAATTCGAGGGCCGGTGGAAATACCACTACCGGTAGGTTCTCGTCATGGTATTAAAAGGAAATGGAGCAGACATAGCAAAACATTGCATTCCAGGAGTGCCTGTTGAACGAATCTCCGTCACTTTCAGAAGGATGGACGACAGTAAGATGCCTTTTCATTTTCAGCCAGATCCAGAGTTAGAGAGTCTCCGGCCCTATGAGCTGCGAGTTACATGGGAGATAGCACACCTCCAATGCACATCCGTACGACATTCCTGCCAAGGGTGGCTTGGAAGGTGATGTTATTGTCCATGTATCTTACTATTCAGACATGGATTTTGACAAATGCTTTTGGAAGAATCAACAAGAATCTTACACAATCCGTTTTGGATTTATGAGGATTGTATGAGATACTGAATTTTCGAGGAAAATATCATCATGTTTTGGATCAAGTTGTATGATGTATTTTCAACAGATTGGAATGGGAATAATCATGTCATGTTCTGCCTTCAACTCTTTTTGTATAAATTGACTGGGAAATGCCATTAAGCTAAATGAACTTCAAACAAAGAACAAAAAGAGAAAGAAAATGAATAAGGAACTCCTTCTTTTTAAGAATTTGAATGTCAAAATAAACTGCAAATAAACACGAACTCTAAATAAACAAAAATGAAATCGAATCACTAAAACGAATAGAACAAATCTAAATCTCAGACTGATTTTCATTCTGAATCCTTCAATTCCAACCTTTCAATTCTCCTTCCTCAGTGTGTTAGAGGATTGACTAGTCCTATTGACACGGAGCCACGAACTTTGTTCGATTTGGTTCTGATGACATGGGATTGGGTCCCTCTTCATACAGATCAAATTTTCGAGGCTGGAGCCTAAATTTCAGTTCTCTTCGAGGCTAGAGCCGAACTTCTAGCTCTCTTTCAAATTTCCGAGGCTGGAGGCGAACTTCCAGTTCTCTTTGTGGCTAGAGCCGAACTTCTAGCTCTCTTTCAAATTTCTGAGGCTGGAGCCGACTTCCAGTTCTCTTCAAGGCTAGAGCTGAACTTCTAGCTTTCTTTCAAATTTCTGAGGCTGGAGTCGAACTTCCAGTTCTCTTTGTGGCTAGAGCCGAACTTCTAGCTCTCTTTCAAATTTCCGAGGCTAGAGCTGAACTTCCAGTTCTCTTCAAGGCTAGAGCCGAACTTCTAGCTCTCTTTCAAATTTCCGAGGCTAGAGCCGAACTTCTAGCTCTCTTTCAAATTTCCGAGGCTGGAGCCGAACTTCCAGTTCTCTTCCGAGGCTAGAGACAAACTTCTAGCTCTCTTTCAAACTTCCGAGGTTGGAGCCGAACTTCCAGTTCTCTTTGAGGCTAGAGCCGAACTTCTAGCTCTCTTTCAAATTTCTGAGGCTGGAGCCGAACTTCCAGTTCTCTTCGAGGCTAGGGCAGAACTTCTAGCTCTCTTTCAAATTTCCGAGGCTGGAGCCGAACTTCCAGTTCTCTTCCGAGGCTAGAGCCGAACTTCTAGCTCTCTTTCAAATTTCCGAGGCTGGAGCTGAACTTCCAGTTCTCTTCTGAGGCTGGACCTGAACTTCCAGTTCTCTTCCGAGGCTAGAGCCGAACTTCTAGCTCTCTTTCAAATTTCCGAGGCTGGAGCCGAACTTCCAGTTCTCTTCCGAGGCTAGAGCCGAACTTCTAGCTCTCTTTCAAATTTCCGAGGCTAGAGCCAAACTTCCAGTTCTCTTCCAAGGCTAGAGCCGAACTTCTAGCTCCCTTTCAAATTTCCGAGGCTGGAGCCGAACTTCCAGTTCTCTTCCGAGGCTAGAGCCGAACTTCTAGTTCTCTTCCATTTGTTGACCTCATTTTTGATGAGGTCTTTTCTCTTCTCTCTTCTTAGTACTTAGGATCTAGCCATAGGGCTTCTCTTTGATTATCTTAAAGGACTAGAAATGGGACCCATCACTTAGAAATTCAAACACTTCTTGACTCCCTTTAAACCCCACAAGTTTGATTGTAAACCCCTAAGCCACTTGGAGGGTTAAAATCAAATGGGAAGGTTTAAAGGATGAGTTTCCTATAGGATTCTTTGGCCTTAGGATTACCCTGGGTGGCCTGGTCTAGTGAGGGTAAGCTTGCACACACCACACTCCCACACACGCAAATTCCAAACCCTAAAACTACCTTTAACCAATTTGACTCCCTGACTCATGTAGGTAACTCATATGGGTGGACCTTAACCCCTAAACCCCTGGCTAAGAGGGTTAGGAACAACATATTGAGTGCCTAAAATGAGTACTCTCATGGATCCTGTGAGCTTAATATGGCTTCATGGCTCAACCAAAATAATTTCATTTCACTCACACTTGATCAATCTTCACTTTTCCAAAATTTCGATTTTTGACCCCGGGGACCCTAAACCCACCAAACCTACCAAATGCCCTTGAAATTGCCCAAAATTTACAAAATTGCCTAAATTACCCAAAATTCCTCAAAACCAATCCTAAACATTTCCCCCCACTCAAATTGACCATCCATGGCCAAATATACCAAAAATTCCAAAAATACCCCCAATACCCTCCAAATACCCAAAATACCCTTTTATCCCAAAAATCCAAAAATTCAGGAAATTCCCAGAAAATTCCAGAAAATCCCAAATATTACCAATTTCATTTTGTTCAACTACACTATAAGCCAATTTTGTCAATTTAACCCACTTTTACCAAAACCCCCAATTTGACATATTTTTAACCTAAATGGACCCAATGTACAACCATACCACTCCAATTGACCTCAATTTTGATCCAATTCAATTCTAAACTTCAATTCAATATCCCCAATATCAATTTAGACCCAATTTAATTAACATATGGATCCAATTTCAATTTGAAGCTTAAAGCCCAATTTTGGCCCATGACCTAAACTTTGCCTAAACCAACCCAACTTAACCCCAATTATCCCCAAATCTTTTCCTAAACCTTCCTAACATCCCCACAAACAAAACACTAACTTGATTTGCCCAAAGTTTTAACCCAAACTTCACTCAAATTTAACCCAAATCAAAAATCCCCAATTTGGCCTAAAGCCCACCATGAATCCAAATAGGCCCAAATCCCAAAACCGAAGCCCAACCAAAGTTGAAAACTCTTTGTCACACCTCCATAAACATTTTTCAACATTAATTTTACATCAAACCCAACATTAGCCCAACATTAGCTTAAGTTAGCCCAATTTGCCTCACTAAGGAAACCCAAATTGAACCCATTTCAACTCCAAATGACACCAAACCTTTTCCAAATCACTCATGATACATCCCTAAAATAAACCCAACATTTATTTGGCATGGTCCTACACAAAACTTTCATCCAAATGCCCATTTTTTAAAATCTAAAAGCCCACTTTCCTAAAGACTTTAAAAGCCCATTTTCATCAAATATATAAGGCCCAAAACTTATTCTAAAGCCCATGTGAAATTCCCATCATTGAAATCATCCCTAAGTCCTAAATCAATAATCAAATAATTCCAAATCAAGCCTCATGCCAATTTCCCCTAAATCCATTAAAAATCCCAAAATCCATTTTCATGAAATTGAGCCAAGTCATGGGCAAGCCATAGACTAACCATGAAGCCATCCTTAAGCCCCATGCAAGCCATGTGAGTGGTGTTCATGTGACCATACCATATTGAGCAAAAGGAGGGAGTCCTTTAATGATTCCCTTAAGAGTGATTAAACCCTTTCATGCTTCCCCTAAACCATGCTTAAACTTAAATATGCTTAGATGGTGACTTCTCCCCACTAAGCTAGCTGACTTACCTGATTCCTTTCAGCCCAAATCAGACCTTGGTGAGTGCACCAAGCCCATTTCCATGGGTTGACCAAACCAAGTCCAAAAGAGCCCCTTCCCCATTCCATTTTGAATCAAGCTCTTTACACATGGCTCACCCCCATTGTTTGCACAAAACTCAATCCCTGGACTCACTGAGTCATGATGGTGACCTGACCCTGCCGGCCAGCCACCTGGGTCACCGGAAAACGCCATGGCCGAGAGCTCCATGTGAGCCAAACACCCAAATTCTCCCTGGCTGAGCTGCCCCATGCCCAATGACCATTGTGGTTGTTCTTCCCTTGACCAAGGTAGCTGATCCCAAGCCCTAACTCCCCCTGGGAAGCCCTCCAGCCAGCTCTATTTAAACTCCATCCCCTCTCGGCCCAAGAAGGTGATGAACCCGAGCTTAACAAAACTCTGCCAAAATTGCTCCAGGACCTTCTCCTAACCCAGAGCAATTGATTCCCAGTGTCCCTTTACCCTAATCCCCATTAACAGTGCTCAATTTCTCAATAAAAAACCCACCCAAAAACTAGGACAACTCTGAAACTTCCAACAAAATCAAATTAAACTCACCCACACCTACACAAGACCTAGAGAAGGAGTTCCCCCAGTGAAAGCCCCTCACCAGGCCAGCCATCCTCTCTATCGGCCAAGCTTTGAAATCAGCCTTGATCCCTTTTGTACCTAGGCAATTTCCCAGAGCCAGAGACTTCATCTAGAACTTCCTTGGGTGCAATCGAAGGTGCCACAACTCTCTGATTGAAGCTTCACTTCTCAGAGCCAAGGTATGGATCACTTCTCCCTCCCGAGCTTCTGTGAATTCTCCATTTCATTTGAATTGATTTCATAGCATATAAACCATATGGATGTGTTCGTCTTCTCAAGACAAATCCATAGAGCATAAGAACACGAAAATCTGTTGAGAACTGAGAGAGATCTTAGGGTTTTAGTGTGGACGACTCACGGGACACACCAGGCGGAGACGATGATCGGCCGCCGTTGGATCGAGTGTGTATCGAATGGACGGCGCAGATCGCGTCGGATGAGTGAACGGGACATGAATCGCGGGCCTTTGGAGCAATGAGTCAGATGGCAGCGTCGAATAGGGAAGCGACGCGTGGGCTTTCGGAGCTGCCGAGGATGAGTCGGTGCCACGTGGATAAGTAGATAAATAGGGTATTTTTGATTTATTTAATTACCCAGAACTTCAAAAATCCATAACTTTGCATAGAAAAATTATAAAAAAACTAAAAATACCCTCTTGCTCAGTGAATAGAGGAGAATAATGTGGAAAAAGAATTGAGTTAATTTGATGAGTATTTTATTTTTAATTAATTATTTACTGATTTCAATGTTTTAATTCTCCATTTGCATAGACAATTCACCATAGCATGAGACCATAGGGCTTTTGTAGCCTCTGATCTTGGGAACATTCCCTGAATTTTCCAAGGTCAGAGGCCACCTCTATGGCATGTTATTGATATTCCAAATTTTTGTGCCTATTTTGATATTTTAATTCCAGTAATTAGCATGTTGCTTAGAAAATTCTAGGAAAATTTGGGGAAGTATCTTAGGAACAGAGGACCCAAGAAAAATTATGGTTTGAGTTAATTCATTAAGAATAACCCTAATTAGCCTAAATACTCAAAATTAAATCTTAATTAATTAGGATTAACCACACATCAAAATAACTTGAAAACAATTCTCCACTAATCTTTAGGATCAGAGGAACCTCACATAAAAATTTGAGATCAATTGGAGGTAATTAGCCCCACTAAATGGACTAATTAAGTTACATGACCAAAATTAAACTTTAAAAATTCATAAATCTAAAAATACATTTAAAAAATTCACCAAAATGGTTTTGTAGCTTCTCTGATGTTAGGGGAGTCTAGGAAAATTAAAATTAAAATTTTCTAAAAATCTTCATTTTTAATAATATTTTAATATTTTAATAATTAAAAAAAATAAAAATCATAAAAATAATAAAAATAATAAAAAAAGTCATATTTTGACTCCTAATCACTTAGAAATAAACCAAATACTTTTCCTAAGCCTCTAGGTTAAGATATTAAATTTTAAAGACTTAAAACAATTTTTAATATTAAAAAAATGAATTTCCTTACATTTTCACTAAATTAATTCTAATAAATCGAAGAAAAATAAAAAAAATATAAAATTTTTTTCTCTAAACTCTTTGACATCAAAGAGATTTATGAAAAATATAAAATCCATTTTTCAACTTTAATTTTATTTTATAATTAATTAACACTCCAAAAATCAAAATAATTATAATAAATAAAATTTAATTTGAAAAATCACCAAAATTAGTCCAAATGGTCCTCTAGTTAGTGGGAATATCTCCTAATTTTCCTAAGACAGAAACCTTCCATTGGTCATGTTGTTGAATTTTTATTGAAAACCCATATTTTTCATAAAAATAAATATATAAATTAAATTAAATTCAGAAAAATCACATTTTCTCCTCTAATGTCTTAATTTACATGTGAGTGAAGTGACATAAAAATTTTAAGCTCATTTGAGGTCAATTTGATGAGTTATGAAATAGTTAGGCTTAAAAGGGCATAATAGTAATTAAGAATTTTAACCCTTAATTAAAACTTTAGGTTTCATCAAAATGGAGGGTAAAATATTTGATCTTAATTTTCATTAGATTATTGAAACCTATGGAATTAAGGGGTAGAAACCCATTAATCATCTTAAAGATATTTAAAGTAAATTTTAATTAATTAAACAATTTGAATTTTGGAAGAATAAGTTAAAATTTGGATTATTAAGATTAGGGATATGATTTAAGAAGATATCAATACTTTAATTTAAAATCCCTAAATGAATCACTTTAATAATATTCAAATCTTAATCAAACTCAAAAATGATAGTTGAAATTAACAATTAAATAATTAAAAGGAAAATAAACCTTAATTAAATTAAAAGCTTAAAACATTAAGTAATTTAACAATCAAATTGAAATAAATTTAAAACATTAAAATTAATTTGAAATCACTTCAAAAAACAAATCTAAAACAAACTTGAAACATCAAAATCAACCTAAAAAATAATTCATAATTAAAAAGGCAAACCAATTAAAAATTAACCTAAAATATTTCAATTAAATTAAAATTAAATCATTAAAAATCTAAATTGAATAATCTAAACACCTCTTTCAACCCAAATTAATCTAATACATTGAGATCATTTAAAATGTAAAGATTTAATTAAATTAACACAATTTGAACACTATTCCAAACTTAAAATTATTAAGATTTCATAACTAAACTAAAACACTTTAAATCATCAATTCCAATTTTAAATTATTAAAATGTTTAATAAACTAATTTGCCCTTAAAGGCTTTCGTTATCATAACTCTTAAATGGAGCATTAAGTGAAATGTCACTTCACTCATAGGATAATCAAACATCCTAATTCACTGAGAAAAAAACAAAATTTAATTGAATTCTTGGATGATTAATTCACCAGTACAATAAAATTCATTTGGACTCAAAGTAATCTCAGAAGTATTGAAAAGATGTTTAGGATTCGTCCTAAGCACTTTCTCAATATGATGAGATGTTTTAGAAGAACAACTGAACTTAATTATTCTTTGATGAAGAAAATCACTCTTAACAAAACACAAAGAACCTAGTCGTCATAGGGATTGACTAGCAATAGAATTAGGACTTTGGTAGACAACCAAAACCTTCCCTTAGTTTTACTTATGTATTTTTCTTGCAAATTATATAAATTCCTTAACATGTGTTTAAAGTGTAGCTTGGAATGACGGGAAGACCCTCCAGGTACGCTTTTATTTTATTGCAATTTACTTACCTGCATTGTACTTTACTTTTCTTGCATGTTAAACAAGATTGACACCTTGCATGAAAACTGAAACCTTTAGGATAGCCACAAAACTGAAACCCAAAACTAAATTAAAAGTCACAACAAGATAAAATTCACCGCCACAACATTCAAAATATAAATCAACTCAAAATTTAATCACAAACAGAACAACAAAACAAAATTGCAACTATAACTAAATTAAAACGTCTTGTTGGATGATCGGGAATACCTCGGATGATGTAACCTACGTGTTGCTAACAGGATTTCCCGCAGTCTAAATGTAAGTGTGGAACTCATTCAGTTGAGTTTAGTAAATTCATCTGGACTAAGTGAATCCGATAAAAATAACGGTGCTGGAATGATGGAACCGTGGGATCTTAACCGGTGTTGTTATAATCAACTTTAAGATTCCCCTAATAAAACATTAAAGACATTTGGACTTTAAGATTTCTCTAAACCAAAACACTTCTCTCATCTCCTGATTGTCACCTTCTAAAACCAAACCTCTGCAACGACAAGGAGCTTGGAGCATAGTGGGCAGCACGGCCATCGTCGTCAGCAAAACTGGAATCTACATCAGCAAAACCTTTTCTAGTTTTAAATAACCAAGCTATAGGGTTTCAAGGTAGTGTGCCTAGTGCAACATAAATCCTCAGCTTTTTTTTAGGCATTTGCATAATCATGTTATGCAAATTAAGCCCTAACCGGTCTTAGGACTCCGAGGTAGTCGTTTGGTACGACACAAACCCTCACATCTTCCAGGCTATTTGTATGATCATGTCGTACGAATATAAGTCCTAATTAATTAAAATTGGCAGGATTATAACATTAAATAAACTCCTAAATTGAAGCCAAACAATAGGATAGTTTGGGAAGTTTCCAAGATTCTTCTTGGATCCTCAGCTTCTCCTACCTCATTGGACTCTTAAAATAAACTGTTCAAAATTTGAGCTAATCCCTTTTAAAATTCCCAAAATCCAATCCTTTGAAAACCTTAAACTTTGAAATTCTTGAGAGCAAAACCACTGATCATTATCGACAGTTTTCTTAAATGATTCCCGTCATTTAAGATGTAATTAACTATAGGGGCTTGCCCTTATAGGGAACTTTAAGAACCCGGGTAATATAAACCCGGCTTAATTCCTTTATATTAAGCAGGGGAACTTGTCGGCTTATAAAATTGGTTCGTAGACCAAACGAATGTCACAAATCTTCTAGTTTATTTAATCGAGCCCCATCATCAAACAGTGTGTATATTCTTCGGGATAGATACACGGTTTGTGATGCGGTGCTCGTTTATATAAACTATTTGGGAAGTGAGATCAGTTTGATTTGATATCTTAAAATTTTCAAACTTAAAATTATTTTCAAAATCAAATGCTACTTTCTAAATTACATATATATATATATATATATATATATATATATATATATATATTTAAAATTAAATTTAAAATCTAAAATTCGCCAACAATTTCTATAGGAGACCCCTTTTCAAAATACAACGCTCAACCTAAAAATATGCCGACATACAACTTCTGCAGTAGTCACCCCTATGGTAAAAAAATTTTATTCCAATCTACACCAGTCTATGTACGAGGCAAATGGGTAACTTTTACTACTTCAAGGATTAATGAGTTATATTCAATTGAAAATACACCAGTTTGCCTACTCCAACTTTGTCCCTACAAGAAATAATATGAATGAGATCTATCGTTATTTAACTGATGAAGCGGAAGATTGGGAAACAAGAGGAGACGGGTATGTTAGTTTTTCTGCATCACTTCTAAACCCCATTTCTAAACACTGGCACTTCTTTATTTCTTCAAAACTATTACCCACTATGAGGGTCAATAAAGTTTCTAAGGAGTGTACAATTCTAAATTATTGTATTCAAGCAGGACTACCAATTGATGTTGGTTCGATTATTGTGAAGTCTTCTTTAGGCCTGATTGTTCATGGATCAATTTATGGGTTTGGACATCCTTCTCCAATCTTTGCACTATGCGGTCAGTACCAAGTTTCATATGAAGCATGGGAAAAGGTACTTCTGCCTTGGAAACCTTTAGATCCAACTGATATGTTTCCTACATTGGATAATGATGACGATGGAGGCATTATTGTGGATCAAACTTCTCAGAGTTCTTTTTCAATCAGGCCCTTGACTGATAAAACTGATCTGATCTTACGGAAACTCAAAGGATTGGAAAAAGAGGTACAAAACTTGATGACTTCAATTAATAACATCTCTGATTTATTTGATCATATTGACTGGAGGATGAAGGAACAGTTCGATCATTCTGGACATCTTGAGGCTAGTTTCATACGACTTATGAGAAAGAAAGGATGGATAGAAGAAGATTCTACTGAAGAATTTCCTTACAGACCTTTCTACAATTTATTCGTTCATTTACATTCTATCAGTGATATCAGAGATGAGTTTAACAATGATCCTGACGAGTAGAAGATGTTTGTATCTGTTTATGTGTTGTGTTAGTTTGAATTTAATTTTATGTAATCTGCACTTTCGATATTTTATATTTTGATATTTGATCTCAATATAGATGAGATTATGTATTGTTTGTTTGTTTTAGCATTTTGAGTATTGTGGTTTGGATTGCGACGCTGAATTTGATGTATTAAGATTGAGAAAATACCTTGTTAGTAATGTGGTGTACGAATATTGTAAACACTTGGATTTTATAGAAAATTTGTGATGTTTTGTGTTGCGTGAATTTAATTGAGTCAAAATAGTATCTAATTATAGTAAAATATATTTAATCGATTGATCGGACAGTAACTAGGTTTAAAATAAATTGAAAATATTATAAAATATTAAAAATATTAATTTTCAAAAAATCCCGCTGACAGCGAGATCGACGCTTCCGACGGTGACTTTTTCAGAGACTTTAAACCAATTTAAATTAATTAGCTCGCCAACGGCAAGATTTTGCCCGCTGACAGCGAGGTCTCGAAAAATACTTTTATTTGACCAGTCAACCAACACTATTCATCGTCCCCTTCCTCGAAACTTCGAAAAAACCGACCTAGGGCTTGAGAGATCTTAGATTTGGAGCAGTTTCAACACATTTTGACACGAGATTTCATCTTCCCTTGGTAAGAGCTTCACTCCAACACAAAAATTTTTGATTTTCACCGTGTATTTCTTCCACATTTGGGAATTTTGGGAAAAATCAAAATATGGCGAAAATAGTTGGAAGAAATTCATGGAATTCATTTTTGATTACCTTTAGTCACCTTTGGAAGCCATTCTAGTATTATTTTGGGATTTAGTTAAGATTTTTTTACATTTGATAGATCGAGAAATGGCACCGCGACAGAAGAGGCGACTAGATTTTGATGAGACAAGATTTGTCAATTCTAAGGCTCAATCAAGATACAACTTTAGTATCAAAGCGAGAAAATGAATCCAAGATATAGTTTTCAAGAATCCGGGAGGAGAAGTAGAACATACGATCAAAGAGCGAAGATGGGAAAATTTATGTTATACGACGAATAGAGCAGCAGTTAAAGCTGTAAAAGAGTTTTATGCTAATTTGACCCAGATAGAGGATGAACCTATAAAGGTTAGAGGATTTTTAGTTGAATTTAATGCTACACGTATTAATTCATTCTATGAAGTACAAGATCTTCACACCAGCGAATACAATACTTTTGGAACAATGGAAGGACCGCTGGAAGAGGTGATCAACTTTCTCATTGATGGGAAAGGGACTTGGAAAATAAAGCAGCGTGAACGGGTAAACATTCCTCTTTCCATGCTAAATGTAACCACTAAGGCTTGGCATTATTTTATTTTGCTCTACTTTTCTGCCCACTTATCATGATAGTGAAGTTTCAAGAGATAGAGCAATTTTGAATTTTTGTATTCAGAATCATAGAAGTATAAATGTGGGAAGTATTATTTATAAAAATATATTAGTCATTTCAAAAAGTGAAAGTGGAGGAGGACTAGGACATCCTGATCTGATTTATGCACTCTGCCAGCTGTCTGGAGTAGAGGCAGGAGATGATGACGAATGGGTTGAACCTATGAAACCCATTACCCAGGCTAATATAAAAACCTATGAATCCCATGAAGGATGGAGATATGGGAATAGGAGCTCTGCACCTTCGACTAGTAGGGATATTCCCTCTACTACTTAACCCTCCTACCTATAGTTCTCCTACCCTTTATGATTTGATGAATGAGCTGACTCTACAACGGAAAAGTTTTGAGAAAATGGATGAAAGGTTGGAGCGAATAGATCAAAGGATTGGAGGATTAGAGCGGAGGCACGATTATGACAGTGACTATCTCCAGAGGCATTCTGAATTTGAGATAGCCTACTATGATGCTGAAAATCGTTATAGGAGAGGAGAACTTGATGTTATATATCCTGAGTGCCCCCGTTATACTCATTACCAGCCTACTCCACCTGCTGAACAAGGAGATGAGGACATTGTTTGGGATTTTGATGCTGAAGATTAGATTCTGTTATTAGATATCTGTGTTATGTGTTTGTTTATTTTCTACAATTTAGTATTGTTTTTTAGTTTATGTATTCGGATTATTATGTTGTGTAAGACAGTTAAACTTTGTTGTGTAAGTTAAATCCGTGTAGCTTTGAATTTTTATATTTTAGACTATGATTATAACTCTGTAACTGGATTAGTGAATTGTATGTGGATGTTGTGTTAATTGTGCTTAGTATTTTAATTGGTAAACTAATTAAATGAAGTAAGAAATTGTGTTAGTATTTTATACTTATTTCAAAATTTCTTTACCCAGCAAAATTTCCTTAATGTTATATGTGTATAGAAAGTTATTAACAATACAGGTTAATTAAGTGATGAAAAGAACTTGCAGAACATCAAGAAGAGAAATACCTACAACACGAAGGTATGATTTAATTTCACAGCATGTTTTCTTTTCACCCTTATGATTAGATAGAAAAATATAAGTTTGGGGGAAGGAAAAACAAAAATTTAACTATTAAATTGTTCTCAATTTTATATTTTTAAAAATTATTATAAAATGATTTTCTGTAATGAATTTAATTCAATAAACTAGAATTGATTTATTTAACTATTATAAAAGGTTAAAAGAGATATTTTTAGTGATTAAACAAATTTTATAAATTAAGATATTTGGAATAAAAGGATAAGAATATAGTTAACTATTTAAAGTAAGGAAAACTATATTTTAAGATATTGAATTCTTAAGTATTTAGTTGAGAAAGAAAAGATTGAAACTCAATAAAGTAAAAGCTATGAAATACATATATGGTAAAGAAATGTTTTAAGTTTCAAATTTAGGAAGAAGAAAATGAAGTTCAAAATTATTAACAGGCTATCCAGATACAGTAATCCTCACTTGAAAAGGAAAAAGAAGGATTGAAAAGAAATCCTTGAAAATAAAAAGAAAAAAAAATATAGGATTGAAATACAATCCAAATGAAAAGAAAAAGTAAGTGAGGAAAAGCTTGAGGAGATGCCTTATCAAAAATTAGCTTCTTTTGAATCAACCTAAAGGGTAAAACTCAGTTACATTTCTGAACTTATATATATGGATTAATATTTTACTAAGTAGAGTTTTCATGAATTTCCTATCATCTGAATATCTTAAGTAATTTAATATTGTAATATATAGTTATTCTTGAAATAAATAGAAGACTAGAAGTCTTAAACTTGATGACTAAATAATCTTAAATCTATAGAATTAAGTTAATTATCTAAAAATCTTTAGAATAAACTTTATTATAATCTTTATTTAAATCAAATTCATAGTCTTTCTGAATTAAATCTATATTACAAATAATCATTATTTTTATGTAGTATCAAGATTACTTGAGGACAAGTAATAGTTAAGTTTGAGGGAATTTGACCAGAGAAAAATGTATTGAGAAATTCATACCAAAATGATATTAACTTTTGATGAAATTGCACTTTAAAGAAAGGTATTTTCTATGTTTTGTTGCAGGTATGAAGATTTATAGGAAATGGAGCAAAAAGATGGAAAAAGGAGCGAATTTGGAACGAAAAAGACAAAAAGAGATGAAAATTAAACTAGCCTGCCGACGGTGAGGAATAGGCCGCCGATGGCGTGTTTTTCCCGAGAGCATTTGAATATATTATAAAGAAGCCCGCCGACGGCGAGATCGAGCCCCCCGACAGTGAGCCTGAGCAGTTAGTCTATGTTATAGAAGCCCGCCGACGGTGAGATCGAACCCGCCGACGGCGAGAAGGTCAGTTCAAGCAAAGATACATTGAATCTGGATGTTTTTTGAAGAGGTGCTTAAGCAACCATTGGAAATCTTTCTTCCTCTTTAAATAGTGATGATTTTAGGCCAAAGGTGTGTCTTTTTGGTGTCTGTGAAGTGTCTTCTTTGTGTCCTTGGTGTGTCATTAAGTAGTGTATTTAGTGTGTGAGTATATTCTAGAGAGCATATTAGTGAGTTTAATTGAGTGTGTTGTACAAGAAGGAAAAGTCAGAGGAACATCAAGGAGTCTGCTTGGGGAGAAAATTCGAGATAAGTTTTTTTATTGTTTTATAACTTTAATTGTATATGAAATCCAAGATTTGTGTTATTCTTCCTATGCATTCTGAGTAGTCTTCTCTGTCTTTCTCCTAGTTTTTGAGATTTTGTGAAATGGAAAATTGAATTAGTTGTGCCTAAAATATTAAATAAAAATTGTGATAATCTTTTACTTAGATCTTAATTTACTTTCAATTTGGCCAATTGAACTGTTAAAATATATTGATTTTACAACTAAAGTAAAGATTACATCCAAAATTCTGGGAAAGAAAAGGCCTTGAAAAGAGGGTGCAAATAAATAAGGAATATTATTATCGGGCGTAGAATTGGATATTTTAGAGTGACAGACTAAAATCTTCAATTCGGTCCTATCGTTTGGGTGCTGAAGTGTAGATGTTAGCCCTCAGGCGAGGGGAACGTGGGAGCTACGAAGTGAGAGCCGGTATCCTCCCAGCCTAGCCACAGATTCAGAAACCAAGCATAGGATTAGTCAATATTCCTTATGCCTAGACCAAAGGGTAAAGAATAGGAATGCTCCAATTTGGCATAATACAATTCTAACTAATTTGATTATCCTTTCACTTAATTCTCTTAAACAAGGGGAAAAATACTTTTCTAATTTGCAATCTTCCATTAAAAAATAGAGCTTAGTATAAGTGTTCTTTATTTTCGTATACTAGATAGTAATTGCATCTGCTAAAAATTAGTTCATAATCTCTAACTTCTCTGTGGGACCGATATTCAGGACTCCATTAGAGCCATGTATTACTTGAACAATATGTATACTTGCATTGATAAAAGGGATAACTTTGTTATTATTCAATATTATTTTTTTAAACATTTATATAATTGTACGCTTTCGCCACTGCCACGTCCCGGTCAGTAGTAAGTGTGAGTTTTCAAGTATTATTGTTGTTGAAGTCTTATACCTTGCATTGGAGTCAGTAGGAGTCAGCGGATCACTTGAAGGAACATTCCAGATAAGTATTTGTAACTTGGTTCAAAGTTTTGTAAATATATTTTGTTGTGTGAATTCAATGTATTCTGAGTAGTTAGTTTTCTTTCTCCTTTCAACTATGAAAAGATAATAAGATAATTAAATTTTGTTGGAGAACTTAACTTAAAATATTTATAAAAATTGTGATGATATTAATACCTGATCTTAATTTACTTTGTAAACTAGCCATTTAAATTGTTAAAACCTGTTGAAGAATTCTGAGACCTATCCGGAGATGAGTTCTTAACTAGTAGATATCACATGAATCCTTGAGTAATCAAAGGCTATATGCGGGTTGTTCAAGGTGAAGTGCAAATAAATAGGAACATATTTTTTATTGGGCGTAGAAGTGATTAGTTTTTAGAGTGACAGACTAAATTCTAATAATTTGGTTTATAGAAATGGAACGGGTCACTGGTAGGGCCGACCATAGCCACCCTTTGACATCTAGAAGTGTGAGCCTAGATTAACCCATTCTACTAATAAAACATCCAGAACCGATCTATAGATTAGCCAATGTTTTTTATACTATCGAGAGAAGGTAAAGAATAGGAATGCCTCTATTTTGCACAATAGCATAATCTAAGTTCTCCACAAAGGATAATTATTCTAAAAAAATCTTGGATTAGTTGAAAAGGAGAAAGTTGTTTTATTCATACTTGCATTAATCTTTACTTTATTACTGCTTACTTAAATTTAGTAGAAATTTTATTAAATTAAAAAAAATCTGAATTTTGAAAAGAAATAAAAATAATAATTACTTTTAATTTTAAAATCTAATAAATTTCTTAAATTAATTTTCTCAAAATCTTCTCTGTGGGATCGATAACCAGGACTCCAGTAGAGCCCTATATTACTTGAAATGATACATATACTTGCGTTTGAAATTGTGACTTTTACAAAAAATTATTATAAATATTTAAATATAAATTCATAAATTCTTACATAAGTAAAGGTCGGGCACATCAAGTTTTTGGCGCCGTTGCCGGGGAAGATAAGGAAGAAAGTTAAAAAGACAATTTTTACATTTCTCAAATTAAAATAATTTATACACTTTTATTTCCTTAAAACTAAAAAATAATAAAATATAAATAAATAAAAACAAAAATACCAAAAAGATTTTAATCTATTTTTATGCGTAGTTCTGGATCTGAAGGATTATTACCTTTTGATTTTGAATTAGAAAGAACAGTTAAAAGAATTAGAAAGGAAAACAAATTCAAAAATATCAAGAAATGGCTAACTTACACAACAATAATCAAAATCCAATAGAAATTAATGAACAAAATGTTTATAAACCATTAAAGGATTATGCAAACCCTACAGTTGATGATCTTCCTATTAATATTCAAATGCCAGATGTAGATGCTAATTCTTTTGAGCTTAAACCTTCTATTATTCAAATGGTTCAAAACAATCAATTTGGAGGAACACCAAATAAGGATCCAAATTTACACCTTGCTAGTTTCTTATAACTTTGTGCTACCTTTAAATATAATAATGTTTATGATGATGCTATTAGGCTTAGACTCTTTCTTTTTTCCTTAAAAGATAAAGCAAAGATGTGGCTTAATTCATTAGCAACTTGTTTTATTAAAACTTGGGCAGATATGGCACAAAAATTCCTTGCTAAATATTTTTCCCCTTCTAAAACTGATAAAATAAGAAATGATATTACTTCATTTATGCAATTTGATGGAGAAACAACTTATGAAGCATGGGAAAGATTTAAAGAACTATTAAGAAAATGTTCTCATCATGCTTTACCAGATTGGTTAATTATTCAAACATTTTATAATGGACTTATTGGATCACTTAGATCTATTATAGATGCTACTGCTGGTGGTTCTGTAATGGCTAAAAAATTTGAAGAAGCTTATATTTTAATTGAAGAAATAGCTAACAATAATTTTCAATGGCCTTCTGAAAGGGTTAATCCTAAAAGAATGGCAAGTATTCAAGATAATGAGGCCTTTTTTATTTTAGCTTCACAAGTGGTGGTGATATCTAAGAAATTAGATAATTTTGCTATTAACATGTCGCATGTAAGTAATGATAATTCTGCAAATACTGATGATTCTCAAACAATAGAAACTTTGCAAGCTATTGCTATTAAAACTAATAACCCTTATTCTAATTATTATAATCCAAGTTAGAAAAATCACCCTAATTTTAATTGGAATAATGGACAACAACAATGGAGTAATAATCAAGTTAATCCAACCGGAAATTGGAATAATCAAGGAAATACAAACTTTAGACCAACTTATCCTCCTAGTTTTAACAATCAGCAGAAAAAGTTATCTGTAGAAGAATTGATCTTGCAACTAGGAAATCAGCTACAAAGTCAAAACACTGCTATTCGTAATATTGAAAATCAGATGGGTCAAATTACTAATTTTATTAATTACAGACCTCAAGGAATACTGCCTAGCAACGTCAAAATTAATCCAAAAGAAACTGAAAAAATCTTGAGCAATAAAAATTTGTACAACATAGAAGTGTAAAGGAATTAAAAGAGAAAATTCAGAATGAAATTGAAAAAGAGAGAGAAGTTGAAGAGATTAAAAAACCTAAAGAAACTCTTTCTCCAAGTAAAGATCAGACTGTAATTCCTATTGAAATGGAAGTTGAAAGACCACCACCACCTTTTCCTCAAAGACTAAAATAGCAGAAGCTTGACCATCAATTTTCTAAGTTCTTTGAGATTTTTAAGAAACTTACCATCAACATTCCTTTTGCTGAAGCTTTGGAACAAATACCGAGCTATGCAAAATTTATGAAGTATATTTTAAGTAAGAAAAGAAAATTTGAAGCTTATGAAACTGTTGCATTAAGTGAAGAATGTAGTGCAATAATTCAGAAGAAATTACCTCAAAAACTTAAAGATCCTGGAAGTTTCACTATACCATGTGCTATTGGAAAAATTTTTTGTGGAAAAGCCTTATGTGATTTAGGAGCAAGTATTAATCTCATGCCATTTTCTATCTTTCAAAGGTTAGATTTATGAGAGATTTCATCCACCACTGTAACCCTTCAGTTAGTTGATCGATTTATCACTTTTCCTAAAGGAGTTATAGAGGATGTTCTTGTTAAGGTGGATAAATTTATCTTTCATGTGGATTTCATTGTACTAGATATGGAAGAAGATAAAGAAATACCTATTATTTTAGGGAGACCTTTTCTAGCTACTGGACGTGCTATGATTGATGTGCAAAAAGGAGAATTAACAATGAGAGTTAATGGTAAAAAAATAACATTTAATGTTCTGAAATCAATGAGGTATCCTGACAAAGAAAAATGTTATGAGATGGATATTTTTGATTATATAATTGAAAAGCATTATCAAGAAAAATGTAAGGTCATTTTTGAAGAAAAAGATGATGAATTCGTGTTATATAATGAGTCATTAACTGAAGAAATTGAAGAAGTAAATGAAGAAAATTTATCTGAAGAAACTCATTATATTCATGATAATTGAGAAATTTTAGACACAACTAAAAATGATATACTTTTACCCTCAATTGTAAAAGCCCCTGAACTGGAATTAAAAATGTTACCTGCACATCTAAAGTATGCATTTCTTGGAAATTCATTAACTTTACCTGTGATTATATCTTCAAAACTAAGCAAAGATCAAGAAGAAAATAGGAGTTCTGAAGAATTATAAGAAAACTTTTGGTTGGACTATTGCAGATATAAAAGGAATAAGCCATTCAATCTGTATACATAGGATTTTAATAGAAGAAAATTGTAAACCCACTATTGAACCTCAAAGAAGATTGAACCCAATTATGAAAGAGGTTGTTAAAAAAAAGATTTTGAAATGGTTAGATACTGGAATTATTTATCCTATTTTGGATAGTCAATAGGTAAGTTTTATTCATTATGTTCCAAAGAAAGGAGGAGTAACTGTCATTATTAATGAAAAAAATGAATTAATTCCTACAAGACAAGTTGCTGGATGGTGAATTTGCATTGATTATCAAAAATTAAACAACGTCACTAGAAAGAATCATTTTCCTTTACCTTTCTTGGATCAGATGCTGGATAAACTAGCTGGACACTCATATTTCTGTTTTCTGGATGGATATTCTGGTTATCATCAATTACCCGTTGCTCCTGAGGACCAAGATAAAACAACATTTACAAGTCCTTATGGAACATTTGCCTTTAGAAGAATGACTTTCGGTTTATGTAATGCACCTGAAACTTTTCAAAGATGTATGATGTCAATATTATGTGATTTAATTGATAAAGGAATTGAAGTATTTATGGACGATATTTCAGTTTTGAAACTTCTTTTGAGTCTTGCTTGGAAAATATAATGAAAGTTTTGAAAAGATATGAAGAAACAAATTTGGTTCTAAAGTGGGAAAAATGTTAATTTATGGTCACAGAAGGAATTGTACTTGGACATAAAATTTCACAAATAGGTATGGAAGTTGATCAGGCAAAAGTGAAAATTATTGCTGAACTTCAACCACCTACTACCGTTACTGATGTGACAAGTTTTCTGGGTCATGCTGGATTTTATAGGAGATATATAAAGGATTTTTCTAAAATTGCTAAACCTCTTTATCATTTATTAGAAAAGGAAGCTAAGTTAGAATTTAATGAAGATTGTCTGAATGCGTTCAATATTCTAAAAGAAAAATTAATCACTGCACCTGTTATTGTTGCACCTGATTGGAGTAAACCTTTTGAATTAATGTGTGATGCAAGTGATTATGCAATTGGAGCTGTATTGGGACAAAAATATGAGAAAATTTTCAAAGTTATATATTATGCTAGCAAAACTCTTAATGAAACTCAAATAAATTACACTACTACTAAAAAAGAGCTTTAAGCAATAGTATATGCCTTTGATAAATTTAGACCATATCTTCTTGGAACGAAATGTATCGTACATACTGATCATTCCGCTATTAAGTATTTAATGTCTAAAAAGGATGCTAAACCTAGATTGATCAGATGGGTTTTACTTTTACAAGAATTTGATTTTCAAATAGTGGATAGAAAAGGAACTGACAACTAAATTGCTGATCATTTATCAAGAATAAAAAATAATAGTGAGAAAATTTATGAAGAAAATATAAATGAGAAATTCCCTGATGATCAGTTATATGTTATTCAAGGATTACAAATGCCTTGGTATGCAGATATGGTTAACTATTTGGTTAGCAATATTTTACCATATGGGTTGAATAACAAATATATTAAGAAATTCAAAAATGATTGTAAATCATATATTTGGGAAGATCCTCATTTATTTAAAATAGGATGAGATTACGTGATTCGAAGATGTGTACCTTATGAAGAAACTTTTGTAATTATTCAAAAATGTCACGATTCCGAATTTGGAGGACACTTTGGAGTGGATAAAACTGCGTTTAAAATTTTAAATTCTGGATTCTATTGGCCTACATTATTTAAAGATGTTGGAAATTATGTGAAAACTTGTGATCGATGTCAAAGAATGGGAAATGTATCCAAAAAAGATGAAATGCCTCTAAACTATATGTTAGAAATTAAAATTTTTGATGTATGAGGTTTAGACTTTATGGGACCTTTTGTACCATCATCTGGAAAGATTTATATTTTATTAGCAGTTGATTATGTTTCAAAGTGGATTGAAGCTATAGCTTTACCTAACTATGATTCCAAAAGTGTTTCGAAATTTTTAAAGAAAATGATTTTAACAAGATTTGGAATGCCTAGGCTAATTATCACAGATGGGGGAATTCATTTCAGAAATATAAGAATTTAATCATTATTGGAAAATTTTGGAATTAAACATAGAATTGCAACTGCTTATCACCCATAAACAAGTGGAATGACTGAAGTATCAAATAGAGAAATTAAAAGAATATTAGAGAAGACTGTTAATCCTAAAAGAACTAACTGGGTTGATAGACTTGATTCTGCATTATGGGCTTATAGAATAGCTTATAGGACACCTATCGGAATGTCACCTTATCGGTTAATTTATGGTAAACATGGTCACTTGCCTGTTGAACTGAAACATAAAGCTTACTGGACGATAAATGAGATAAGAAATGCTGCAGGAGAGAAATGATTATTACAACTGAATGAATGGAAGAGATAAGAAATGAGTCCTATGAAAATGCAAAGATTTATAGGGAAAGAATGAAGAAATTGCATGATAAAAAGATTTCAAGGAAAATACTTGAGCCTGGACAAGAAGTATTATTATTTAATGCTCGTTTAAAATTTTTTCCTGGAAAATTAAGATCTAAATGGATGGGACCATTTATAATTGAGAAAGTATACCTTTATGGAGCTGTGGATATTAAAGATCCCAAAACTGGAAAAATATTTATAGTTAACGGATTAAGACTGAAGCCTTATATGGGAGAACTGAAACCAAATTACAAAGAGGCTTACGAACTGAGTCTACCCAATTAATTCAACTGATTAGGTCGAGCTGACGACGTTAAACCAAGCGCTTTGTGGGAGGCAAACCATTTATTATCATTGTGATTGTTTGTGATTTGAATTTATCTTAATCGTTGTTTGTGCGTTGATCACACCCTTTTATTAGTCCTATTTTTAAGACCAAAACTTTATAAAATTTGACGATAGGTGAAACAGAGTCGAACATGGTTCTGGCACCTAGGCACCAAAAGTTGGTGACTAAGTGCCAACATAACCATTAGTATCGATAGTCGAGCGCCTAGGCACCAGATTCAGGCGCCTAAGCGTCACAGTTACAGATCATGGAAAAACCAAAAAACTTCAGTTTTTCACACGAAATCTCTTTGTAAATTGCCTTACCATCGTCCCCAATGCCTAAGCAACCTTATTTTCGACTAGAGCAATCCATTTTGGAGGAGATAAGAGGTGTTTGGAAGCAATGGATAGAGGAAATCATGGAAATGTGGTAAGAGACAAATCCCCCAAAGATCCTCAACCTTATTTTAATGGTTTTATTGTAGTTAGTATGGAGATGTTATTTAGTCATTTAGAAAAGATTGAAGCGGAACTTCAAAGCATTGAGAATTGTTTGCATGAGATGTATCATCAAATTGAGCATTTGGAATGGCAAACAAAACTTCAGTTTGATCATATAGCGGCCTATCAAGATGCTTAAGTAGCAATGTATGCGAAGAACAAGTGTATTGATGAAAAGACGGCTTTGGAAATTCCAAGGGTGTTGGTTTTCTATCCGTGCGGTCCTAGCGAACTTCATTGTGAAAGAGATGGAAATTAAAGTTCGGTGTTGAATTGATCTTTTATGTGTTCTAGGTGTGATCGAGTCAAGTTCTAGTGTGTCGAATATAGAGTTTATGTGTTTGCTTAATTATTCAATGTGTGTTGTTGGATTGAGAATCTACTTTGAATTTATGTTGTTTGTGTTGATCATTTTAATTGATTTTGGAAATGTTTGGAAGATAGAAATTGGATTAATACTCTCATGTGAGTAATTAGAAGTCGAATTTGATAAGTTTTGGTGGAAAATATAATATTTAAATCGAATTTATGGAAAGGCGAGTCTGGCGCCTAAATGTCAGAACTCAGCGCCTAAGCGCCGGTTCAGCCTGCACCTAAAAATCGGGTTTATTAACCCACCAACGTCATTTTTCTTCCAGTTTTCACGAAAATCAACCCTAGAGATCCCATTTGAGGCTTGATTTTCGAGTTTTTAAGCTTGGAATAACTCGATTTCTTCATCCCAAGGTCAGATCTACATTCTAAACCATTTTTTTCAATTTTCACCATGGATTTTGCTCTCTTTAAAGAGAACCAAAATTTTGAGAAAAAAAATATTTTTAGAGTTAAATCCATATATTTTTAAGCTCTTTCAAGTTTGTAAAGCTTAAATTAGTTCATTTCCTTTGATTCTATAAATTTATTTTGCATTTTTATTTCACATTTAGATGGCACCTAAATCTAAGCGAGGAAAGGAATGAGAAAATTTTGATTGTAGCAAGTTTATCACTGCTGCGGTACATTTTCGATACAGCGATTTTGCTACAAAAAGGAAGTTTATCTCTGAACGAAGTTTTTACAATCCTGGAGGAAGGATTGAAGATACGATCATTGCACTCAATTGGAAACAATTCTGTTATTTTACTGTTGTTGCTGTTATCCCTGTCATCAGGGAGTTTTATGCAAATTTTGTGGATGCTGAAGAGTATGAGATCTTTGTAAGAGGAGTTGGAGTAGGATTTACTCCAGAGCAAATCAACATTTTCTACGGCCTACCGCCGAACATCAAGTGCTATTACTCTGGATTATCTCCATCTGAGGGATATTTAGAGATGATTATTGCTTACCTGACAGATGGCACTGGAGCTTGGAAGATCCAGAATGAAAAATGGGTAAATTTTTCATCATCTAAGCTAAATGGTGTTTCAAAGGCATGTCATTACTTTATTTCTGCTCGCCTCCTTCCATCCAATCATTTGAGTGAGGTTACCAAGGACAGAGCTATCCTCAACTACTGTATACAAGAGAAGAAGCTTTTGATGTTAGGAGTATCATTTATAAGTCTGTAGAGGCCACTTTTCATTCTAGCACTTCTGTTGGACTGGGATTTTCATCTTTGATTTATTCTCTGTGTGAAAGTGCAGGAGTTGTTGCTGAGCTTTCAGAGGAAAAGCTCAAGTCTACAAAGCCCATCAGAAGAGAAAGTGTCAGTATCTATGATCGACTTTGAGGTAAGAGTTCTACTGCATTTTCTAGTTCGTTAACTACTACTGGTAGACCTTCTACTTCTGGACCTTCTACTTTTACTGTTGAGCCACCATCTAGTTTCTGGGAATCCATGCATGATAAGTTTATGAAGCAGCAAAATGTTATTTCTAACTCATTGTAGAGTAGATACGATCGATAAGAAGATCAATTATCTTTCTAAGTACACCTAAAGGAAGAGTGATTATGATGTTGAGTATTCTGAGTCTCTCGTTAGATTCCTGAAGGGTGATCATGATGTTCAGTTCCCTACCTATCCTAGATTCTTACCTTATGTAGATCCGAAGTATGGATGAATTTTTATTTTTTATGATAAATATTTGTTTCTGTTTGAGCCTACTATTTAATATTCCTGAATAGTTAGTAATATTACACGTTTAAAAAAATGTAGAAATTAACTCCTGCTCTGCAAACTTTTCTATATATGCTTAATCATTTCTGTTACATACATATTAAATCATGTGTAGAAGTAGAAATGAGTTTTTTCCTTACTACATCATCATTGTACCTAGATAAATTCCTGTTTATTTCTTTCTCTCATGCTTTAGAAAATTTTATGATTTATTTTTATACTAAAGCTGAAGTTTGGGGAAGGGAAAATTCTTTGAAATTTAAATATTATTTGTCCTTAATGAACTAATATTTTCTTTAAAAATATTAAAATAACATAAGGAATGAAAAATCTATTTAAGATAATTTAAAATTTTGAATTTATAAATAATTTAGTAAACTTAACTAAAAATCCAATAATTTTGATTGATTTTAAGAATAGAATTATTTAACTTAAAGAATAATAAGATTAAAATTTTTCTAATTATAGTAAAGATAATTGTATTTTTGGAATACTAAGGAATCAAGATTATTACTTGAAAAAGAAAAGATTGAAATAATTTTAAAAAAAAAACTTATTAAAAATGTCATATTTATTAAGTAAAAAATGTATAAGTTTTTAAATATAAGTTAAGGATAGTGAAGTTCAAAATCATTAACAAGCTATCCAAAAATAGTAATCCTCATAAATAAAAAAAAAGAAGAGAAAAATGGAGGATTGAAATATATCCTTAAAAAAAAGAAGAAAAGAAAAAAAAAGAAGAAAAGAAAAAAAAAGAAGAAAAGAGCAAAGAAATGTGAGGAGATGCTTGAGGAAATGCCTAATCAAAAATTGGCTTCACATGAATTATCTTATAGAAAGAAAACTAATAACATTTTTAACTTTTTATGTACAAATATTTTTACTAGAAAAATGTTTCATGAAAGTCTTTTTCTTGTAAATATTCTATGTGACCTTAATATGATAAATTACAATTATTCTTGAAATAAATGAAAAATTGGAAGTCTTATAATTTGGTAGTTAAATATTCTTTAATTCTTAAAATTAAACTTAATTAGTGAAATTTGGTTAATGATTTGCTAAAGCATTTATAAAACCAAAAATTACAAGGAATCTTAAATTTTTAAACTTTATTCCAAATGTTATATATTTTATATAATTAAAAGGGTTACTTGAGGTCAAGTAACGTTTAAGTTTGGGGGAATTTGATCCACTTAAAAAATACTTATTTTTATGCCTTATTTATGATTCAATTCTTAAGGATATTATGCTTTAATGAAAGATATTTTTATCTTTTTAGATGTAGGTGATAAAAAAAGAATTCAAGAAGGAAAAAGGAGCAAAAAGGAGCAAAAATAGAGCTTAAAGATTAAAGTTGCCGAAATTTTAGGTCTTGCGCATAGGCGCTGATCCACTTTTCGATATTTATACTTACAACTATGATATTAAAATTAGCAACGGTGCCAAAAACTTGATCTCGCACTGAATATATATATGCTGATGATTCTGTTATGGAATTTATGATTTATATTGTGGATACTACGCAAGTATACGTATCGTTATCAAGTAATATAGAGCTCTAATGGAGTCCTAGATATCGATCCCACAGGGAAGTTAGCAAATTTCAAAGACAATTTAAATTAAACTTACTTACTATTCTAGTATACGGAAATTAAGAATACTTAAACTAAAATAAACTAATGCTTAAGGTTGAATATAATATTTCAGAAAAGTATCTTTCTCCTTGTTTTTAGAGAATTAAGTGAATGAAGAATTAAATAAGTTTTTAATTGTATTGTGCCAAATAGGAGAATTCCTATTCTTTACCCTTTGGTCCAGGTGCAAAGAATATTGACTAGTCTTATGTTTGATTACTGAATCGCGGCTAAGCTGGGAGGATACCGACCGCCACATCGGAGCTCCCACGTTCCCCTCGCCCGAGGGCTAACACCTACACTTCGGCTCTCAAACAATAAGACCGAATTGAATATTTTAGTACGTCACACTAAAATGTCCGATTCTACGCCCAATGGTTAATATTTCCCTATTTATTTGCACCCTCCCTCCAAGGCTTTTGACTTCCCTGAATCTTGGATGTAATCTTTACTATAGTTGATATTTCAATATAAGTTAACAAATCAATTGGCCAGATTGAAAGTAAATTAAAATTTAAGTTAAAGATTAGCACAATTTCTTTTTTCATATTTTAGGCATAATTAGTTTAATTCATCATTTTACGTAATCTCAATAACAAGGAGAAAGACTAAGGAAACTACTCAGAATGCATGGGAAAAATAACATAAAGCATGGATTTCATTAAAGTTAACAAACAAATAACAAATGTACTTATCTCAATTCTTCTCCCAGCGGATTCTTGAAGTTCCTTTGACTCTTCCTTCTAAGTACGAGACACCAAAACGCTAAACACTCACTCAAAGACTCTTAACTTTCACACAAATGACAAAAACTGACACACTAATGACACACAAATGACACACAAATGACTAGAATTCATTTCTATTTATAGAAGGGGCAAATCTTCAAAAGGTACTTAAGCACCTCTTCAAAAAGCATCCAGGTTCATTGTATTTTGGCTCTTTTCAACTGTCTCGCCGTCGGCGGCTTGATCTCACCGTCGGCGGGCTTCTAGAAGATGGGCTAACCGCGCCGATCTCGCTGTCGGCGGCTCGATCTCACCATCAGCGGGCTCCTTATTATATATTCAAAACTTTTTGGGAAAGACTCGCCGTCGGCGGGACAGTTCAATTTTTATAAAATTGAGTCCTTTTTGCTCCAAATCCGCTTCTTTTGTGCTTTTTGCTTTCAGTACTTATAAATCTTCATTCCTGTAATAAAACAAAGAAAATACCTTTCTTTAAAGTGAAATTTCATATAAAATTGGTATGAAATTCTTAATATATTTTCTAGTGATCAAATTCCCCCAAACTTAACTATTACTTGTCTTCAAGTAATTTAGACACTATATAAAAGTAAATGATTATTCGTAGTAAAGTTTTAATTCAGAAATACTATGAATTAGATTTAAATAAGTATTATAGTAATGTTTAATAGAAATATTTTTAAAATAATTAAATTAATTCTATAGATATAAGGCTATTTAGTTTTCAAGTTTAAAATTTCTAGTCTTCTATTTCTTTCAAGAATGACTATACATTTGAATACTAAATTGCTTAAGATATTTAGATGATTGGAATTTCATGAAAACACAACTTAGTAAAAGACTAATCCATATATATAAGTTCAGAAATGTAATTGAAGTTTTATCCATTTAGGTTGATTCAAATGAAGCCAATTTTTGATAAGGCATTTCCTCAAGCTTCTCCTCACTTTATATATATATATATATATATATATATATATATATATATATATATATATATATATATATATATATATATATATATATATATTTTCTTTTCTGGATTGATTTTCAATCCCTTTTTCTTTACTTTTTTTTTAAGTGAGGATCACTATTTTTGGTTATCCTGTTAATAATTTTAAACTTCATTTTCCTCTTCCTAAATTTGAAACTTGAAACATTTACTTACCTTATATGTATTTCAAAGTTTTTACTTCATTGAGTTCCAATCTTTTCTTTCTCAACTAAATACCTAAGAATTTTATATTTGAAAATATAGTTTTCCTTACTTTAAATAGTTAACTATATTTTTATACTTTTAAACTAAATTTCTTAATCTATAAAATTAGTTAATCATTAAAAATATTTATCTTAACTTTCTATAATAATTAAATAAATTAATTTTAGCTTATTGAATTAAAATTCCTTCAGAAAATCATTTTATAATAATTTTGAAAATGTAAATTGAGAACAATTTAATAATTAATTTTGTATTTTTCCCTCCCCCAAACTTAAATTTTTCTATCTATCTACATAAGGTGAAAAAGAAATAAACTGTAATATTTAACTCATACCTTCGAGCTTTAAGTATTTCTTCTTTTTGAATTTCTGCAGGCTTTTTCCATTACTTAATTAACCTGTACTGTTAATATTTTTCTATACACCAAATATTAAAGAAAATGCTGGGTAAAGAAGTTTTAACACAATACTACCATATTTTATACTAACATACTATACTACATTCACATACATTTACTAATTCAATCCAAAGTTACAATAGTAGTCTAAAGACATTAAAAATTTAAAAACTGTCTAAATTTAACAACAATATTAAAACAATCTACACTACATCATAATCAAGTTCATAAACTAAAACATCAATACTAAAATGTAAAACAACAAACAAACAATAACAACATCAGAATCTATAACTAAACAAATAAACATAACATCTAATCTTCTGCATCAAAGTCCCAAACTATATCGTCATTTCTCGGATCGGTTGGCGGATTAGGCTGGTAATGAGTATATCGGGGGCACTCAGGAAATACAACATTGAGCTCTCCTCTCCTGTAACGATTTTCAGCATCATAATAGGCTATCTCATACTCTGAATGTCTCTGGAGAAACTTGCTGTCATCATCATGTCTTCTTTCTAAGCCTCCAATTCTCTGATCAATATGCTCCGAGTTTTTCTTCTATTTTCTCAAAACTTTTCCATCTGTAAAGTCATCTCATTCATCAAATCTTGAAGGGTAGGAGTACTATAGGGAGGTGGGTCATAACTAGTAGAGGGAATATCTCTACTTGAAGAAGGTACATAGCTCCTTGTCCCAGATCTCCATCCTTCGTGGGATTCATATTTCTTAATATTAGCCAGAGTAATGGGTTTCATAGGCTCAACCCATTCCTCATCATCTCTTGCCTCTACCCCAGATAATTGGCAGAGTGCATAGATAAGACCAGGATGTCCTAGTCCTCCTCCACTTTCACTTCTTGAGGTGGCTAATATATTCTTATAAATTACACTTCTAACATTAATAATTTTTTGGTTCTAAATACAGAAATTCAGAACTGCTCTATCTCTTGTTACCTCACTATGGTGGTAAGTAGGTAACAAAGTAGAACAAATAAAATAGTGTCAGGCTTTAGATGACGCATTTAACATAGAAAGAGGGAAGTTTACCTGTTCTCGCTGCTTTATCTTCCAAACTCCTTTCCCGTCAGTGAGAAAGTCGATCACCTCTTCCAGTGGTCCTTCCATAGTTCCAAATGTATCATACTCACTGGTGTAGGTGTCTCGTACCTCGTAAGAAGCATTTATTCTTACAGCGCTGAATTCCACAAAAAATCCTCTAACCTTAACTGGTGCAACTTCAACCTGTGTCAGGTTCGCATAGAATTCCTTTACCACTTATACAGTGGCTCTGTTGGTTATGAAACAGAATTTTTCCCATCCTCTTTCTTTAATTATTCGCTCTACTTCACCTCCAGGACTTTTGAAAACTCGATCTTGAATGCATGTTCTGGCTTGAATATTGTGAAAATATCTTGATTGTGCCCTTGCATTTACAAAATGAGTTTCGTCGTAATCTACTCTTCTCTTTTGTCGTGGAGCCATTTTTCGATCTGTGAAATTCACAAAAATCTTAACTAAACTTCTAAATATTACTAAGATGGCTTCTAATAGTTACCAAAATCAATCTAAATCAAGTTTCATGAATTTCTTCTCATTCTTTTCTTCTCATTTCGAATTTTTCCAAAATTTCTCAATGTAGATGAAATTCATGGTGAAAAGCAAAAATTTTTACATAGGAGTGAAGCTCTTACCAAGGGAAGATTAAATCCGGCGTCAAAATGTGTTGAAATCGCTCCAAATCTAAGATTTCACAAGCCCTAGGTCAGTTTTTTTAAGTTTTTAAGGAGGGAGACGATGAATAGTGTCGGTTGACCGGTCAAACAAAGTATATTTCGCGATCTCGCTGTCGGCGAGCTAATTAATTCACCAAGGCCAAAGTTTCGAAAAATCTCGCCGTCAGCGGGATTTCTCTCGCTGTCGGCGAGGTTTCCTAAAATTTAATATTTTTTAATTTTTCAATTATATTCTACTTAGATTAAGCCTTATTCATGGTTCCGGTCACTAAATTTGATATATTTGTTATTATTTTTATTAAGATTAGATACTAACACATAAATTTACACAACACAAACATTATAACTTTATAAATGAAATCCATGAACATAAAAACTTTAAACATTACATACTAACAATTGACTAAGTTAATTAACCCAAACACATCTTACTCAGCATTGCAATCCACACCACGATACTCTAAATGCTGAGACAAAACAAACCACATACAATCTCATCTAAACTGAGTTATCTATGTAAAGTTCAAACTAAATCAAAAACTAAATTCACATCAACACACATACATATAATACGAATAGAAATCTCTTCAACTCATCGGAATCTGAACTGTTCTCTTCTCTGATGTTTCCAATAGAACGCAGGTGCACAAATAAATTATAGAAAGGCCTAAAAGGGAATTCTACAGTAGAGTCTTCTTCAATCCACCCTTTCTGTCTCAATAGTCGTATAAAACTTGCCTCCAGGTGTCCTGTATGGTCAAAGTGCTCCTTCATTCTCCAATCGATGTGATCGAATAAATCAGAGATATTATCAAGAGAATTCATCACAGTCTGTAATTCCTTCTCCAATCCTTTAAGTTTCCGTAAAATGAGGTTTGTTCTATCAGTCAGGGGCTTAACTAAAGGATTGTTTTGTGATGCTTGATCAGAAATAATTATTGTTTCATCATTATTATCCAATGTAGGAAACATATCTGTCGGATCTAGTGGTTTCCAAGGCAATAACACTTTTTCCCAAGCTTTGTAGAAAACTTGGTATTGACTACATAAAGCAAATATAGTTGATGGGTGTCCAAGTCCATGAATTGACCCATGCACAATTAATCCTAATGCAGACTTCACGATAATAGATCCAACATCAATAGGCAATCCAGATTGAATACAATAATTTAAAATTGTGCATTCCTTTGAGACTTTGTTTACCCTCATAGTGGGTAGTAACTTTGATGAAATAAAGAAATGCCAATGCTTTGAGACGGGGTTAAGAAGTGACGTAGAAAAACTAACGTACCCGTCTTCTCGTAATTCCCAATCATCAGGTTCGTCAGTCAGATATCTATAGATCTCATTCATGTTGTATCTTGTAGGAACAAAATTTGAATAGTGGCAAACAGGGGTATTCTCAATCGAGTATAATTCATTTATCCGAGAAAGTGTGAAAGTTACCCATCTGCCTCTTATGTAGACACTTCCATTATGGATCGCATGCAGATTAGAGTAGAATTCTTTGACAACTGGAATGACTACAGCAGATGTGGTATAGCAGAATACCTCCCAACGTTGTTGAACAATCATTTCTTCAATTGTTGTTATTGAATTCTCCGCTCCTCTGTTTACGAACCCTCTTTCTTTAACCAGACGCTTTTTCATCAGAACTTTATTGAATAATCGCTGAGCCTCAGAACTGACGAACTTTCGTCGTTTAAAAACTCCAGATTTCGTTGTTTCAAGTAGTTTGGAGGCCATAATAAATTGTTTGGAACGGACTCTAGTCGTTTCTAAGGATGAAGATAGTATAAAAATGAAGTTTTTAATGTTTTATATAAATTAATGCCCTTAGAACAGTCCAAAACCGCAAAGTAACTCACAAAAACCACTTTTGAACTATCTCGCCGTCAGCGGTAACGATCTCGCCGTCGGTGGGATAGTTAATTATTTTAAACTGAAATTGGGCGCGCTGATCTCGCTGTCGGCGGGATCGAACTCGCCATCGACGAGATTAGGTAAATTGCCCAATTTTTTGCTCCGGTCCGAATATTTTCTGATTTTTTCATATAGACTCAAATTTGTGATGATTCTAAAAAGTAAAATGAGTAGATTTCATTCTATATTTTAATTTTTTTAATAATTATAATAAATAGATCATAATTAATAACTACTATGGGTTGCCTCCCATAAAGCGCTTGGTTTAACGTCGTCAGCCCGACCTAATTTAATTAGTAATCAGGTTGACTGAGCATTAAAACCTCTTTAAAATTTGGTCTGATTCCTTCAAAATAAGGTTTTAATCTGTGTCCGTTTACTTTAAATCTATGCCCAGTTTTTGAATCTTCAATTTCTATAGTTCCATATGAAAATATATGAGTTATATTGAAAGATCCTAACCATCGAGATTTCAATTTCCCAGGAAATAATTTCAATCTTGTATTATAAAGCAAACATTCTTGTCCTGGCTCAAAATTCTTCAGGTTAATTTTTTGATCATTCCATAATTTCATTTTTTCTTTATAAATTCTATCATTATGATAAGATTCATTTCTTAATTCATCTAATTCATTCAATTGCAATAATCTTTTCTCACCAGCTTCTTTCAAATTTTAATTAAATTCTTTAATTGCCCAATAAGCTTTATGTTCTAATTCAACTGGTAAGTGGCAAGTCTTTCCATAAATAAGCCTGTAAGGAGTCATTCCAATCGGAGTTTTATAAGCAGTCATGTTTGCCCATAATGCAGTGTCTAGTCTTATAGACCAATCCAATCTATTAGGGTTTACATTTTTTCTAAAATATGTTTAATCTCTCGATTAGAAACTTCAGCTAATCCACTGGTTTGTGGATGATAAGTAGTTGATATCTTATGAATAATGTTAAATTTTTCTACTAGTTTGTGAATTTATTTATTTCTAAAATGAGAACCTCCGCCAGTGATAATCACTCTTAGCATTCCAAATCTAGTAAAAATATTTTTTATTAGAAACTTTGAAACACTCTTAGCGTCACATCGAGGTAAAGCTTGTGCTTAAATCCATTTAGAAACATAATCAACAGCAATTAAGATATATGAGTTTCCAAATGAAGGAACAAATGGTCCCATAAAATCTAATCCCCAAACATCAAAAATTTCAACTTCTAATATAAAATTTAGAGGCATTTCATTTCTTCTAGATATATTACCTACTCGTTGGCATCTATCGCAAGTTTTTATGTATCTATAAACATCTTTAAAAAGAGTAGGCCAATAAAATCCAGATTGTAAAATTTTATAAGCAGTTTTATCTGTTCCAAAATGTCCTCCAAAATCAGAATCATGACATTTCTGAATGATTTGTTTTGTTTCTTCATAAGGCACGCATCTTCTAATTATAAGATCCTTACATTGATTATATAAATATGGTTCATCCCAAAAATATGTTTTAGCATCATGAATGAATTTTTTCTGTTGTTGCAAAGTTAACATAGGTGGTAAAATATTACTTACAATATAATTTACTATATCAGCATACCATGGTATTTTCCACTCATTAATATTATATAATTGTTCATCAGGAAAACTGTCAGTAATTTCTTTATCAACATCATATAATTCATTATATTCTAACCTTGATAAATGATCTACTATTTGATTATCAGTTCCCTTTTTGTTAATGATTTCAAAATCAGATTCTTGCATTAGTAATATCCATCTAATTAATCTTGGTTTGGTATCTTTCTTTTGCATTAGATATTTAATAGCAGAGTGGTCATTATGCACAATACATTTATTTCCAATTAAATAAGGCCTAAATTTATCAAAGGCATAAACAATTGCTAATAATTCTTTTTCAGTAACTGTAGAATTCAATTCAGCATTATTAAGAGTTTTACTAGCATAGTATATAACTTTGAAAATTTTATCATATCTTTGCCCAAGTATTGCTCCTATAGCATAATCACTAGCATCACACATAAGTTCAAATGGTTTCTCCCAATTAGATGAAACTATTATAGGTGCTGTGATTAATTTATCTTTTAATAATTCAAATGCATTCAAACATTCAGTTGTGAATTCAAATTTCTTATCCTTTTCTACAAGTTGGCATAGAGGTTTAGTAATTTTTGAAAAATCTTTTATGTAGCGTCTATAGAATCCAGCATGTCCAAGAAAACTTCTTACCCCTTTTACTGTAGTTGGAGGTGGTAATTTAGCTTTAACTTGAATTTTTTCAGGGTCTACTTCCATGCCATTTTCTGAAATTTTATGTCCTAATACAATTCCTCCTACAACCATAAATTGACATTTCTCCCAATTTAGAACTAAGTTAGTTTTCTCGCATACTTCTAATACTTTTTCAAGATGATTTAAACATGCGTCAAATGACATTCCAAATACAGAGAAATCATCCATAAATACTTCTATTCCATCATTAATTAATTTACTAAATATAGACATCATACATCTCTGGAATGTTGCAAGTGCATTACATAATCCAAAAGGCATTCTTCGAAAAGCAAATGTTCCATAAGGACTAGTAAATGTAGTTTTCTCTTGATCCTCAGGAGCTATATGTATCTGATGATAACCGGTATAAACATCTAAAAAACAAAAATATTTATGTCCGGCTAATCTGTCCAAAATTTGGTCTAGAAATGGTAATGGGAAGTGATATTTCCTGGTGGCTGCATTTAATTTTCTATAGTCAATACATATACGCCATCCAGTTACTTGTCTTATAGGTATTAAATCATTATTTTCATTAGCTTTAGCGGTCACTCTTCCTTTCTTAGGAACACAGTGAATTGGGCTTACCCAAGCACTGTCCGAAATAGGATATATAATACCATTATCTAACCATTTTAATATTTATTTCTTGACTACTTCTTTCATTATTGGGTTTAATCTCCTTTGAGGATCTACTCTTGGCTTATGTTCCTTATCTAAAATAATTCTGTGCATACATATTGAATGACTAATTCCTTTAATATCTGCTAAAGTCCAACCAAAAGTTTTCTTATATTTTTTAATATGGTTAACAGTTTTTGTTCTTGTGATTCATTCAATTCAAGTTGATATAATAACTGGTAGGGTTGAATGGTTACCTAAGTAAGCATATTTAAATGATTAGGCAGAATTTTTAATTCGAGTTCAGGAGGTCTAATTATTGACGGAACTATATTCTTTTCAGCATTTTCAGTATTATCGAACATTTCAAAATTTTCCTATATATAATTCAGTTTTTCATTATTTATTTCTTTAATTAATTCAGTATTTTTTTTTTCTAACTTTTCTTCATAATATTCTTTAAAAGGTTCATTTTGCAAATGTTCAAGTATTTCCATTCGAAAACATTCATCATCTTTTTCTAAGGCAGGATATTTCATTGATTTTGCTATGTTAAAAGTTACTTTTTGATCGTTTACTCTCATAGTCAATTCTCCTTTCTGAACATCAATCATAGCTTTTCCAGTGGCTAAAAAGGGACTTCCTAATATTATTGGTATTTCTTTATCTTCTTCCATATCTAGAACAATAAAATCGACCGGGAAGATAAATTTATCCACTTTTACTAACACATCTTCAATAACTCTCTTAGGATAAGTCACAGAACGATCAGCTAACTGAAGAGTTATTGAAGTAGGTGAAATTTCTCCTAATTTTAATATTTTAAAAATTGATAGAGGCATTAAATTTATGCTTGCTCCTAAGTCACACAAAGCTTTTCCATAAAATTTTTCTCCAATAACGCAAGGTATAGTGAAACTACCAGGATCTTTTAAATTTTCAGGAAGCCTTTTCTGAATAATTGCACTACACTCTTCACTAAGTGCAAAAGTTTCATTATCTGTAAATTTTCTATTTTTATTTAAAATATCTTTCATAAATTTTACATAATTAGGCATTTGTTCTAACGCTTCTACAAAAGGAATATTTACTGTTAATTTTTTTAAAATTTCAAGGAATTTAGCAAATTGCTTATCTTTTTTATGTTGTTTAAGTCTTTGAGGAAAAGGTGGTGATGGTTTTTGTATAGATATTTTCATAAGGATCAATGGATATTCTAAGTTTTGATCTTGTTGATCCTTTTCTTTCTCGATTTCCACTTCCTCATTTTTACTTTCTGTTTCTTTTTTAATTTTAGTTTCTAACTCTTTTCCGCTTCTTAGTTGTATTGCTTTAATTTGTTCTTTTCCTTGGTCTTTAGGATTTATTTCCACATTACTAGGAAAAGTTCTAGGAATTCTATTGTTAAGCGCAGTAACAATATGTCCGAGTTGAGTTTCAATATTTTTAATTGCTGTTCCTTGATTTTGTAATTGATTTCCTTGAATTTTTAATTGATTTCCTTGATTTTGCAAGTGCTGACCCATACTTAATATTAATTCTTGTATAGATAACTTCTTATCTTTAAATTGAGTGTTATTAAATCCAGGTGGATAAGATGGTTTATAATTTGTATTTCCTTGATTAGATGGATTTCCTATAGAATTGTTCATCCATTATTGATTAGCTGTATTGTTATTCGAATTAAAATTTGGATGATTCTTCCAACAAGGATTATAATAATTTGCATAAGGATTATTGGGTCTATTATTAATAGCATTTATAGTTTCATAAGGAGATTGAGAATCTATAATTGGTCCAGATGAGTTTTCTTCTAATATAGTAGGAGAGTAATTCATTCCAAATGATCTAATTTCTTTGATATAGCAGCAATTTGAGAAGCTAACATAGATATTGCATCATTTTCATGAACACTAGCTATCTTTTTAGGATTTATTCTTTCAGCAGGCCATTGAAAATTGTTAGTAGCCATTTCTTTGATTAACGCATAGGCTTCATCAAATGGTTTTGAAATTAATGAACCTCCAGCAGCAGCATCAATGATTGATTTAAGATATCCTACTAATCCATTGTAAAAATTTTGTATAATTAACCAATTTGGTAATGCATGATGTGGGCATTTCCTAAGAAGTTCTTTAAATCTCTCCCAAGCTTCATATATGGATTCTCCATACAAACTAACTAAAAGATGTTATATCATTTCTAAGTTTTGCAGTTTTCGAAGGAGGAAAATATTTGGATAGAAATTTTTGTGATAATTCTCCCCAAGTTTTAATAGATCTAGGTGCTAATGAATTTAACCACATCTTAGCCTTATCTCTTAAAGAAAAAGGAAAAAGCCTAAGTCTAATAGCATCATTAGATACTCCTTTATATTTAAAAGTAGCACATAGTTCCAAAAAACTAGCAAGATGTAAATTAGGATCTTCATTAGGTGAACCACTAAATTGATTATTCTGTACCATTTGGATAATTGCGGGTTTAAGTTCAAATGAATTAGCGACTACATCAGGGTTTTGAATAGTAAGGTGAATTTCATCTAATGTAGGGTTGGCATAGTCTCTTAATGGTCTTCGTTGGTTTATATTTTCAATTTCTGGATTATTTGCCATTTGTGTTAAATTTATAATTTCTCTCTTTTGTTTTCTAATTCTTTTAATTGCACGCTCTAATTCTGAATCGTAAGGTATTAAATTTTCATTTCCAAATTTACGCATACAACTTTTAATTAATTTTTAAATTAGTCCGTTACTCTAGTAATTATTTTAATAATTCTATTAATTACTTATAATTACTTACTTCACTTCCCCGGCAACGGCGCCAAAAACTTGATCCACCTTTCGATATTTATACTTACAACTATGATATTAAAATTAGCAACGGTGCCAAAAACTTGATCCCGCACTGAATATATATATTCTGATGATTCTGTTATGGAATTTATGATTTATATTGTGGATACTACGCAAGTATATGTATCGTTATCAAGTAATATAGGGCTCTAATGGAGTCCTAGATATTGATCCTACAGGGAAGTTAGCAAATTTCAAAGACAATTTAAATTAAACTTACTTACTGTTCTAGTATACGGAAATTAAGAATACTTAAACTAAAATAAACTAATGCTTAAGGTTGAATATAAGATTTCAGAAAAGTATCTTTCTCCTTATTTTTAGAGAATTAAGTGAATGAAGAATTAAATAAGTTTTTAATTGTATTGTGCCAAATAGGAGCATTCCTATTCTTTACCCTTTGGTCCAGGTGCAAAGAATATTGACTAGTCTTATGTTTGATTACTGAATCTGTGGCTAGGCTGGGGATACCGACTGCCACTTCAGAGCTCCCATGTTCCCCTCGCCTGAGGGCTAACATCTACACTTCAGCTCTCAAACAATAAGACCGAATTGAATATTTTAGTCTGTCACACTAAAATGTCCAATTCTACGCCCAATGGTTAATATTTCCCTATTTATTTGCACCCTCCTTCCAAGGCTTTTGACTTCCCTGAATTTTGGATGTAATCTTTACTATAGTTGATATTTCAACATATGTTAACAAATCAATTGGCCAGATTGAAAGTAAATTAAGATTTAAGTTAAAGATTAGCACAATTTCTATTTTCATATTTTAGGCATAATTACTTTAATTCATCATTTTACGTAATCTCAATAACAAGGAGAAAGACTAAGGAAACTACTCAGAATGCATGGGAAAAATAACACAAAGCATGGATTTCATAAAAGTTAACAAACAAATAACAAATGTACTTATCTCAATTCTTCTCCCCAAGCAGATTCTTGAAGTTCCTTTGACTCTTCCTTCTAGTACAACACACCAAAATGCTAAACACTCACTCAAAGACTCTTAACTTTCACACAAATGACAAAAACTGACACACAAATGACACACAAATGACACACAAATGACACACAAATGACTACAATTCGTTTCTATTTATAGAAGGGGTCAAATCTCCAAAAGGTACTTAAGCAACTCTTCAAAAAGCGTCCAGGTTCATTGTATTTTGGCTCTTTTCAACTGTCTCGAAGTCGGCGGCTTGATCTCGCCTTCAGCGGGCTTCTAGAAGATGGGCTAACCGCGACGATCTCGATGTCGGTGGACTCGATCTTGCCGTCAGCGGGCTCCTTATAATATATTCAAAAACTTTCAGGAAAAACTTACCGTCGGCGGTCTAAATCTCGCCGTCGGCGAGATAGTTCAATTTTTATAAAATTGAGTCCTTTTTGCTCCAAATCCGCTTCTTTTGTGCTTTCTTCTTTCAATACTTATAAATCTTCATTCCTGTAATAAAACAAAGAAAATACCTTTCTTTAAAGTGCAATTTCATATAAAATTGGTATGAAATTCTTAATATATTTTCTAGTGATCAGGCGCCAGAATCCGGCGCCTAAGCGCCAGTTCGATACAGAAACATGATGACTTTGGGCAGTTATTTTAACCGGGTTAAGTGGTTATCAGACTTTCTAGAAGACTGGAAATTACTCCTAATACATAGGACATATGATACGATGCATATGGACACGGGAAAACAGTTTTAATCGCGAAGAGGTGCGATCCAAAGTGAAGAGGTGCAAAGACTTGATCACGGACTCCAAAGCCTAGGCGCCTGATTCCGGTGCCTAGACGCCACAGTTACCTTCTAGAAGATACATTGTATTTGGATAAATTTTGAAGAGGTGCCTTAAGCAACCCCTGGTCAAATTAGGAGCTCTAAAAATAGGAGTCAGTTCTACAGAGAAAAGTGCACCCTAAAGCTCTTCTAGCTTTCTCTCTAGTCCCCAATCACTCTAGAGTTCTCTTACACTTTTAGGGAGCTACTTCCTTTAGTATTTAGTGATTTTATTTTAAATATTACTACTTAATTCCTTGAGTAGTAAGTGTGAGTTTTCAAGTATTGTTGCTGTTGAAGTCGTGTACCTTGCATTGGCGTCAGTAGGAGTCAACGGATCACTTGAAGGAACATTCCAGATAAGTATTTGTAACTTGGTTCAAAGTTTTATAAATATTTTTTGTTGTGTGAATTTAATGTGTTCTGAGTTGTTAGTTTTCTTTCTCCTTTCAACTATGAAAAGACAATAAGATAATTAAATTTTGTTGGAGAACTTAACTTAAAATATTTATAAAAATTGTGATGATATTAATACCTGATCTTAATTTAATTTTTAAACTGGTCATTTAAATTGTTAAAATCTGTTGAAGAATTCTGAGACCTATCCGGAGATGAGTTCTTAACTAGTAGATATCACATGAATCCTTGGGTAATCGAAGGCTATATGCGGGTTATTCAAGGTGAAGTACAAATAAATAGGAAGATATTATTTATTGGGTGTAGAATTGATTAGTTTTTAGAGTGACAGACTAAATTCTAATAACTTGGTTTATAGAAAGGGAACGGGTCACTGGTAGGGCGAACCATAGCCACCCTTGGACATCTAGAACTGTGAGCCTAGATTAACCCATTCTACTAATAAAACATCCTGAACCGATCTATAGATTAGCCAATGTTCTTTATACTATTGAGCAAAAGTAAAGAATAGGAATGCTTCTATTTAGCACAATACCATAATCTAAGTTCTCCACAAATGATAATTACTCTAAAAAAATCTTAGATTAGTTGAAAAGGAGAAAGTTGTTTTATTTATACTTGCATTAATATTTACTTTATTAATGCTTACTTACATTTAGTAGAAATTTTATTAAATAAAAAAAATCTGAATTTTGAAAAGAAATAAAAATAATTATTACTTTTAATTTGAAATCTAATAAATTTCTTAAATTAATTTTCTTTAAATCTTCCCTGTGGGATCAATAACCAGGACTCCAATAGAGCCCAGTATTACTTGGAACGATACGTATACTTGCGTTTAAAATTGTGACTTTTACAAAAATTACTATAAATATTTAAATATAAATTCATAAATTCTTACATAAGTAAAGGTCGGGCACATCAGTTGCCTCCCATAAAGTGCTTGGTTTAACGTAGTCAGCCTGAGAAACCATTCAGTTAATCGAGATGACTCAGTATTAAAACCTCTTTGAAGTCAGGTTGAAACTCGTCAAAGTAAGGCTTTAATCGATGCCCATTAACCTTTAAAATCTTTTCAGTATCAGGATCTTTAATATCGACAGCTCCAAAAGAATGAACTTTTACAACTGTAAAAGGACCTAACCATCTAGACTTGAACTTTCAAGGAAATAACTTTATTCTTGTGTTGTATAATAAAACTTTTTGTCCAAATTCAAAGTTCTTTTTCAATATCTTCCGATCATGCCACAATTTCATTTTCTCTTTATAAATCCTATCATTGTGATAAGATGCATTTCTAATCTCTTCCAATTCATTCAATTGCATAAATCTTTTCTCTCCAGCATTTTTCAAATTAAAATTCAACTCTTTTATCGCTCAAAATGCTTTATGCTCCAATTCAACAGGTAAATGGCAAGTCTTACCAAACACTAGTCTATAAGGAGACATTCCAATAGGGTTTTTAAAAGCAGTCCTATAAGCACATAAAACAGTATCTAATCGAGTAGACCAATCTAATTTATGATTATCCACAGTTTTCTCCAAAATTCTTTTAATTTCACTATTAGACACCTCTGCTAAACCACTAGTCTGGGGATGATAAGCAGTAGAGATTCTATGAATAATATTATATTTCTCAATTAATCTCTTAATTTGATTATTCCTGAAATGGGATCCACCATCAGTTATGATCACTCTTGGCATTCCATATCTTGTAAATATATTTTTCTTTAAAAATTTTGAAACACTTCGAGCATCACATCTAGGTAAAGCAATAGCTTCAATCCATTTGGAGACATAATCAACGACAACCAATATATATAAATTTCTAAATGAAGGAGTAAATGGTTCCATAAAATCTAATCCCCATACATCAAAAATTTCAACTTCCAAATTATAATTTTGAGGCATTTCATTTCTTCTAGAGATATTACCTACTCTCTGACATCGATCACATGATTTAATATATCTATAAACATCTCTAAAAAGAGTAGGCCAATAAAATCGAGATTGTAGAATCTTAAAAGCAGTTTTATCAGCACCAAAATGACCTCCAAATTCAGAATCATGACATCATTGAATAATCAAATTTGTTTCTTCTTGTGGCACACATTTCCTAATAATCAGATCCTTACACTGTTTATATAGATAGGGCTCATCCCAAAAATGAAATCTTGCATCATATTTAAACTTCTTTTGTTATTTCCTTGTTAAATCAGGTGGTACAATATCACTTACAATATAATTCATAATATCAGCATACCAAGGCAAATTTCTTCCCATAACAGTATAGAGTTTCTCATCAGGGAAAATTTCTGTAATTTTCTTTTCAAATTCAGATAATTTATCCTATTCTAATCTTGACAGATGATCAGCTATTTGATTATCAGCTCCCTTTCTATCAACTATCATAAAATCAAATTCTTGCCGAAGAAGTATCCATCTAATGAGTCTAGGTTTTGCATCCTTCTTTTGCATTAAATATTTGATAGCCGAATGGTCTGTATGCACAATACTTTTAGCTCCAATTAAATAAGGTCTAAAATTTTCAAAAGCAAATACTATAGCTAATAACTCTCTTTCAGTTGTGGTATAATTAATTTGAGCCTCATTAAGAGTTTTACTAGCATAGTAAATGACTTTGAAAACTTTGTCATGTTGTTGCCCCAATGCTACTCCGATCGCATAATCACTCGTATCACACATAAGTTTAAATGGTTTCTCCCAATCTGGTAAATAATTATAGGTGGAGTGATTAATTTCTCTTTTAATAATTCGAAAGCATTCAAGCATTCATCATTAAAATCAAATTTTATATCATTTTCTAAAAGTCAGCACAAAGGTTTAGTAATTTTAGAAAAATCTTTAATATATCACTTGTAAAATCCAGCGTGTCCTAAGAAACTCCTCACCTCGCTCACAGTAGTGGGTGGCAGCAATCTCTCAATCACTCTAATTTTAGCAGGATCGACCTCCATACCATGTTCAGAAATTTTATGCCCAAGCACAATTCCTCCTGCAACCATAAATGACATTTCTCTCAATTCAGAACTAGATTTGTTTTCTCACAGAGGTCCAAATCTTTTGCTAAGTTTTCCAGGAAAATTTCAAATGAAGTCCCGAATAAAGAGAAATCATCTATAAAAACTTCTATTCCATTATCTATCATACTACTGAAGATAGACATCATACATCTCTGAAATGTTGCAGGTGTGTTACACATTCCAAAAGGCATTCTTCGAAAAGCAAAGGTTCCATAAGGGCTAATAAATGTTATCTTTTCTTGATCTTCAGGAGCAATAGGTATTTGATGGTAACCAGTATATCCATCCAGAAAACAGTAGTACTTGTGTCCAGCAAGTCTATCTATCATTTGACGAGAAAAGGAAATGGAAAGTGATCCTTTCTGGTGGCAACATTTAATTTCCTATAGTCAATACAAATTCGTCATCCATTAATTTGTCTTGTGGGTATAATTTCATTACATTAATTCACTTCAATAGTCACTCCTCCCTTTTTCGGTACACAATGTATTGGACTCACCCAAGCACTATCCGAAATAGGATCAATAATTCCAGCATCCAGCCATTTTAAAATCTCTTTCTTAATTACTTCTTTCATTATAGGATTCAATCTCCTTTGTGGATCAACTCTCGGTTTATGTTCTTCATCTAATAAAATTATATGCATACAAATCAAAGGACTAACTCTTTTAATATCTGCCAAAGTCCATTCAAAAGCTTTCTTGTATCTTTTTAAAGTTTCCAACAACTTCTGTTCTTAATAATCGTTTAGCTTCGAAGATACAATAACTGTCAAGGTAGATGATTCTCCTAAAAACATATATTTTAAATAATTAGGGAGACTTTTCATCTCAAGTTCAGGAGGTTTTATTATAGATGGAATTAAGCTTTTATTTCCACCTTCTATAGTGTCTAATACTTCAAATCTGTTCTGAACATACTTAAATCTTCATTCTTCTTACTATCTGAATTTTCTTCATCTTCAATTTCTTCTTCAAACATATTTTCATATTCCACTTCTTATTCAAATATAGTCTCAAAATGATCGTTTTTGAAATGTTCACAGACCTTCTTCCTAAAACATTCATTATCTTTTTCCATTGAGGGGCACTTCATAGATTTTAAAATATTAAAGGTTACCTCTTGATCATTAACTCTCATAGTTAATTCTCCTTTTTGAACATCAATCACTGCTCTTTCAGTAGCAAGGAATGGTCTTCCTAAAATGATTATAATTTCTTTATCTTCCTCCATATCAAGTATAATAAAATCCACAAGAAAGATAAGTTTGTCCACTTTCACTAACACATCTTCCAACACTCCTTTAGGCTAAGTAATGGAATGATCGGCCAATTGAAGAGTCACAGAGGTAGGAGAAATTTCTCCTATTCCCAACCTTTTGAAAGTCGATAAAGGCATAAGATTAATACTAGCTCCCAGATCACATAAGACTTTTCCGAAAAAATTTTCTTCTATAGCACACGGAATAGTAAAGCTACTAGGATATTTAAGTTTTTCAGAAAGCTTATTTTGCATAATTGCACTACACTCTCCGCTAAGTGCAACAGTTTCATGATTTGTAAACTTTCTTTTCTTTCTCAGGATATCCTTCATAAACTTGGCATAGTTAGGCATCTGTTCTAATGCTTTGACAAAAGGAATATTTATCATTAATTTCTTAAGGATCTCCAAAAATTTTCCAAATCTGTTATCCCTGTTTTGTTTCTTCAATCTTTGAGGAAATGGAGGTGGTAGTTTTTCAACAGTTATCTTCATTGACTCAAGAGGATAATCCAAGTTTGGATAAATCATGTTTGAACCTTTTTCAATTTCCACCTTCTCCTTTTCTGTTTCAACTTCTTTTTGCACTCTAGTTTCCAATTCTTTTCCACTTCTTAATTGAATAGCCTTAAGTTGTTCCTTGTTTTGATCTTTTGGATTGATCTCAACATTACTTGGAAGTGTTCTAGAAGGTCTATTATTAAGTGCAGTGAAAATATGTCCCAATTGATTTTCAATATTTTTCATAGCAACACCTTGAGCTTGTAATTAATTTCCCATATTCAGAATCATTTCTTCAGTAGACAACTTCTTATCCTTAAATTGCGGGTTACTATTGAATCCAGGAGGATAAGATGGTCTAAAATTGGTATTTCCTTGAATGTTCGAATTTCCAATTGGATTTATAGAACAGTTAACCCAATGTGGGTTATTATTAGCATTGTTATTATTCCAATTGAAATTTAGTTGATTCTTCCAACCAGGATTATAATAATTCGAATAAGGATTGTTAGGTCTATTAATATAATTTAAAGTCTCATAAGGTGTTTGAGATTCTATTATCTGTCTAAATGAATTTTTCTCCAACACTTGAGGTCGTTGAGTATAATTCATTCCATATTGATCTATTTTCTTAGAAATGGCTGCAATTTAAGAAACTACCATAGTCATCATATCGGAATCATGAACACTAGCTACTCTCTTAGGATTTACCTATTTAGAGGGCCATTAAAAATTATTAGTAGCCATTTCTTTAATTAATGCGTATGCTTCATCAAAATGTTTTGACATTAATGATCCACCAGCAGTAGCATCTATAATAGATCTCAATGAACCCACTAATCCATTATAAAATGTTTGAATTATTAACCAAACCGGTAAAGCATAATGTGGGCACTTCCTAAGAAAATCTTTAAATCTCTCCCAAGCTTGAGATATTGACTCTCCTTTAAACTGACAAAAAGATGTAATATCATTTCTTACTTTAGCAGACTTTGGTGGAGGGAAATATTTTGATAGAAATTTATGGGATAATTCTCTCCAAGTTCTAATAGATCCAGGTGCTAACGAGTTTAACCATGCCTTAGCTTTATCCCTTAATGAAAAAGGAAAAAGTCTAAGTCTGAAAGTGTCACTAGACACTCCGTCATATTTAAAAGTAGCACACAGTTCTAAAAAACTGTCGAGATGTAAATTTGGATCCTCATTAGGTGTTCTTCTGAATTGATTATTTTGTACCATTTGGATAATAGCAGGTTTAAGTTCAAATGAATTAGTAGCAACATCAGGATTTTGAATAGTTATGTGAATTTCATATGCTGTTAGGTTAGCATAATCTCTTAAAGGTCTTGGCGAATTTTCAAGTTCATTTCTCTGATTATCTTGATTATTCGCCATTTCACAAGGATTTTCAATTTGCTTTTATTGTTTTCTAATTTTTCTGACAGTACGCTCTTAACTGTGAATCGTAAGGCACTAAACCTATAGATCCACTACTACGCATATACAATCACACAAATACTTTTAAAAAGTAAACAAACACACAATTACACACTACAAAATAAAGGTTTTCTATTACTATATTATCAATAAATATCGTTTATACTTTCTTACTTAACTTACTTAATTACTTTGTTACCTTCCCCGGAACGGTGCCAAAAACTTGATGCGGGACTTATATTTTTGCAAGAATGTATAAACTCACATTTATATATTTATAATGATTTTGTAATGTCCAAGCACTCAACACAAGTATACGTATCGTATCAAGTAATACGGGGCTCTAATGGAGTCCTGGTTATCGATCCCACGGGGAAGTATGAAGTATAAGAAAGTGTGTCACAATATATATAATATAACACTGAAATCCGATATTCAAATTGTACTTAAAGTTTAATACTTACTTCTACTACCACTATACAGAAAACAGTAACAATTAATTAAACTACAATTACTTCTAACAACTTTAAAAATAGAATTAAATAACAGACACACTAAACTATGTATTTGAAAGGATTTTGATATATAAGAAAAGTATCTTTCCTCTTGCAATGAGAATGCGATGTGTGGATTGATATGGAACAATTATCTATGTTATTATGCCAAATAGGAGCATAGATGTTTCTTTACCCTTAAAAGAGTACCCCCTCTTCTAAGCATGAAAAGATCATTGACATGTCCTAATTTTAGTCACTAAATCTATGGCTAGGCTGGGAGAATACCGGCTCTAACTACGGAGCTCCCACTCACCCTTTACCTAAAGGCTAACCTTAGAGTTTATTCACTAATCTTAGGACCAATTTGGGGATTTCAGCCTGTCACCCTGAAATCTCCACATTGAAGTCCATCAAAACACATTTCCCTATTTATTTTCACTTAATTCAAATGAACTACGCAATTCATCCATGGAAATTGAATGGATTCTTCATTATTATTGTAGCACATTAAATCCTTTCAGAATTAATGTTCAACAACATATTTTAACATTTCAATTGGCCAAATCAAAAAGTAAATTAAGTTCAAAAAGAAAAACCATCACAATTTCTTTAATACATTAAAAGCACATCAAATCTATATCAATCCATCACCACATCTCTATATAAGAAGAAAGACAAAGGAGACTACTCAGAATTCATGAAGAAGATACAATAAAACATGGATTTTATATATAAAAGAAAAGTCATACAAACCACAAAAGAAAATACAACTTATCTCTATCTCTTTTCCTCAATGCAATTCCTTTGAAGTTCCTTTGAATCCTTTTCTCTCTTCTTTAAAACACTTAATTACCTCTTTAGAATGGAAAGGAAGAAGCAATCTCTCACTTTACTTCTTCTCCTTCACTCCTTAGAGAAGAATTCCTCTCAAATTCTCACTTCTACACACTCTTCTCCTAAACCCTAACACTTAACACACACTAAAACCACTACGAGAGAGTAAGAGAAACCAAGAAAGCACCCCTATTTTCATCCAAAAATAGTTACTTATAAGTTAGGGACAAAATCCCAAGAGTTTCCATAGGCATCCCTTCAAAAAGTCGCCAAAACTCTTCAAATTTGAATTCTACCGACTTTGGGCGCCGGTGGTGCCCGATAGAGCGCCAGCGACACTCTATTGTCCCAATATTTTTTGGAGTCTCTGGAAAATGGAGCCGGCAGCGCCATAACATGTTTTCCACCTTTTTGCCCTTTTTTTATCCGAATTCGTTCCTTTTCACTTCTTTTCTCTCCAATCACCTAAAATCATTATACCTGCAACAAATCATGAAAAATACCTTTCTTTAAAGTGCAATATCACAAAAAAATGAGTAAAAATATATATCAAAAACTATATATACTTTTGGTGCATCAAGCACCCGATGAAGAAATACATTTTCTAATATACCATGTAGTAACGCACATTGAATACAGTGCAACGACACATCCTGATGAAGGTGTCATAATGCACTCCACATGATGGGATGATGGCTTCTGATGACAATGTAACAACGGATCCTGAATATGTTGCAACAACACACTCCGATGATATTGTAACAATGCACTACACATACAACTTGATGATGCATCCCAAAGATAATGTACAATGCACTCTGAATACAGTATAACGACATAACCAGATGACGATGTAACAATACAACTGTCGGCATATTTTTTAGATTTTAAATTTAATTTAAGTATATATATATAATTTGGAAAGTAGCATTTGATTTTTGAAAATAATTTTAAGTTTGAAAATTTTAAGATATGAAATCAAACTGATCTCACATCCCAAATAGTTTATATAAACGAGCACCGCACCACAAACTGTGTATCTATCCCGAGGAATAGTCACACTGCTTAACGATGGGGCTCGATTAAATAAACTAGAAGATTTGTGACATCCGTTTGGTCTGCGAACCAATTTTACAAGCCGACAGGTTCCTCTGCTTAATATAAAGGAATTAAGCAGGGTTTATATTACCTGGGTTCTTAAAGTTCCCTATAAGGGCAAGCCCCTATAGTTAATTACATCCTAAATGACGGGAATCATTTAAGAAAACTCTCGATAATGATCAGTGGTTTTGCTTTCAAGAATTTCAAAGTTTAAAGTTTTCAAAGGATTGAATTTTGGAATTTCAATAGGGAATGGATCGAGTTTGGAACAGTTTATTTTAAGAGTCCAATAGAAGAGAAGTAGGAGAAGCTGAAGATCCAAGAAGAATCTTGGCAACTTCCCAAACTATCTTATTGTTTGGCTTCAATTTCGGAGTTCATTTAATGTTTCATCTTGCATGTTTTAATTAATTAGGACTTATATTTGTATGACACAATCATACAAACAACCTTGAAGATGTGAGGGCTTATGTCGTACCAAACGTCTACCTCGGAGTCCTAAGACTGGTTAGGGCTTAATTTGCATAAGACAATTATGCAAATGCCTAACAAAAAGTTGAGGATTTATGTTGCACTAGGCAAACTACCTCGAAATCCTATGGCTAGTTGTTATTTAATTTCTAAGAAAGGTTTAGCTGATGTAGATCAGAGTTTTGCTGACGACGATGGCCTTGCTACCCACTATGCTCCAAGCTCCTTGTTGTTGCAGAGGTTTAGTTTTAGAAGTCATAAATCAGGAGATGAAAAAAGTGTTCTGGTTTAGAAAAATCTTAGAATCCAAATATTTTAGTGTTTTAATTAAAATAAATCTTAAAGTTTATTATAACAACACCGGTTAAGATCCCACGGTTCCATCCTTCCGGCATCGTTATTTTTATCAGATTCACTTAGTCTAGATGAATTTGCTAAACTCAACTGAATGAGTTCCACACTTTCATTTAGACCGTGGGAAATCTCGTTAGCAACACGTAGGTTACATCATCTGAGGTATTCCTGATCATCCAACAAGACGTTTTAATTTAGTTAAAGTTGTAGTTTTTGTTGTTCTGTTTGTGATTAAATTTTGAGTTGTCTTATATTTTGAAATGTTGTGACGGTAAATTTTATCTTGCTGTGACTTTTAATTTAGTTTTGGTTTCAGTTTTGTGGCTATCCTAAAGGTTTCAGTTTTCATGTAACAATCTTATTTATCATGCAAGAAAAGTAAAACGCAGTGCAGGTAAATAAATTGCAATAAGGTAAATTGCAATAAAGTAAAAGCGTACCTAGAAGGTCTTCTCGTCATTCCCAGCTGAGACTTTAGTATTGCATTGCATATATGTGTTTATAATTTTGCAGAAATTAAAGCATGCCAGAAAACAGGAAGAAGTAGAACTAACAAGAAGTAACTACTCAATCCTATGATGTCTATGTAAATGTCCTGGTTTTCTACCAAGTCCTATGATGTCTATGTGATTCCTATGTTGTGTTTCAATAAACTTTGTTAATTTAATCGAGGATGGTTTCGTTAAGCAGACTTATTAAGTTTAATAGATCTCAGAGGTATCCAAACAGTCAAAGAAGGATGCAGGTCCATGCTTCCCTCTCATATCCTGATGAAAAGTCTCGGGCTCATTTAGACTTATTATGTTGCTTAACAACTCATCCTACCTATACCCTTATGCTTAATGAACAGAGGTGTTCAGGGTAGGTTGGGGCAGATGGGTTTAGGTGTGGTTTGGATTTGGATTGGTGGCAATTGGTAGTTTGATTTGGACTTATGGGAGTACTATGAAGATTTGTTCGAGTTTGTGTTTAGATTTGGTTTTGGTTTTAGTTTTGGTTTATGTTTAAATTTAGTTTATGTTTGGATTTGGATTTGGTTTTGGTTTGATTTTGGTTTTGATTTATGTTTTGGTTTGGGTTTGGTTTGATTTTGGTTTGATTTGAGTTTGGAATGTGGAGCGGGAAGGTTATGTGGACATCGGGTAAAATTTGGGTTACTCCATGTATTCACTAAGCATAAGGGTATTCTTATTATGTTTTCTACACCAAGTTGTGATTTCCTATGGGTCTTTATAAAGGAAAAAATGAATCATGCCTTAGGAGGCCTATCCTAGGTTTGATTGTTATCGTGTTGGTATTGTATTGTGGTCGGGATTGTTGTTCTATGTTGTGATTGTTGTGTTATGTTATTGTATTATGTATGTTATTGTTTTGTTTTGTTTTTGTCTTGTGTTATTATTATTATTTATTTATGTGTTTTGTTATTTTTATTATGTGTTATTTAAAATTATTATCTTTTATTTGTAATTAAAATTATTATTATCTTTATTATTTATTTAATTTATTATCTTATTTAATTCATTATGATTTATTTAATTTATCATCATTTATTTATTTAATTAATTGTTATTAGTTTGATTTAATTAATTGTTATTCATTTGTTTTATTTAATTAATTGTTATTTATTTATTTTATTTTACTTTAACTTGATATTTATTTATTTAAATTATTATTTTTAGTTTTAATTTATTTTATTATTTAATTTAATTTAATTTTAATTTAATTTAATTTTAATTTAATTTAATTAATTATTATTTACAATTATTATTAATTTAATTTAATTTATTTATTTAATTTAATGTAAAGTATTATTGTTTAATTTAATTTAATTTAATTTGTTCTATTTAATTTAATTTAATTAATTTAATTTGTTTAGTTTAATTTAATTTATTATTTATTTACATTATTGTTTAATTTAATTTAATTTAACTTATTTAATTTATTTTTTTAATTTAACTTATTATTTATTTACATTATTAATTTAATTTATTTAATTTTTTTATTTAATTTATTTAATTTATTATTTATTTATATTATTATTTAATTCTATTTAATTTAATATGATTTCATTAATTTAATTTATTTAATTTAATTTATTATTATTTACAATTATCATTTAATTTTAATTTAATATTTGGTTTTGATTAATTTATTTAACTTAATTTTATTTATTTATTTAAATTAATTTAATTTTAAATTATTTATTTATTTACATTATCATTTAATTTAATATAATTTTGATTTATTTAATTTAATTTATTTATTTAATTTATTTAATTTAATTTAAACTATTATTTATTTAATTGTTTTTGGTTTACTTAATTAATTATTATTTAATGTAATTTATTTAATTTAATTATTATTTAATTTAATTTATTTAATTTAATTACTATTTAATTTTAACTATTTAATTTTTATTTAATTCATTATTCATTTATATTATTTAAATTATTTTTAATTTATATATATATGTATTATTTATTTTTATTATCCCTTATAAGTTATTTTATTTTAATTAATTATATGTACATTTTTATCACTTAAATATTATTGATTTATCATTATTAATTTATATTATTAATTTATATTATTTATTATTATCATTTTTATTATTATTTATTTATTTATAAAGCTTTTATATTTTCTCTCTCCTAAATTATCCTTTTATTTATTTTAAGTTATTATCATTTATATTAAGTTATTATTTCTTAAAATTATTATTTACATGTATATTTACATTTAGATTATTTTAAAAAGAATGATGTTTTTTTTTACCTATTTTTATTATTTATTTATCTATTTATAAAGCTTTTTAAACATTCTCAATCCTAAATTATCCTTTCATTTATTTGAAATTATTACCATTTATTTAAGTTATTATTTATTAAAATTATCATTCACATATGTATATATTTAAAAAAAAAAACAATTTTATTTATTTCCTTTATTTTCATTATTTATTTTACTTATTAATTTACATATATATAATTCAAATAGTGTATGTTATATATTATTTTAGATTTTTATTTCATTTTATTATTATTATTATTATTTTTTTATTTTTATTTCCTCTTTATATTTAATTTCTTTTCTTTTACCTTTATTTCCTTTATGTTGTATTAAAAATTTTAAAATTCATTTTTTTAAGGTAATAAAAACTAGGTGAAAAGATTAGGTGGTATTTTTGTAAATAGTGAAATTAATGAGCCTAAATAGTTACATATCTTTGCATAAAAAGGAAATCCTAAGCCTATGTATGAATAAAATGAAGATTTGTAAAAGAAATAATCTACACATGATTTTTTTTATTTTAAATAGCTTGCATGAAAAGAAAATCCCTAAGGCTAAGCATGGAAGAGTTTAACACATAATTTTTTGTAAACCTATGTAGAGGAATAGGAGCTTTAAGGAAAATAAATGTATATGTGGGGTCTTAGGCTAAGCATGAGAGGGGTGAAAAATTTCTTTGAAGCTTAAATGTTCATAAGATAAAAGAGAGGGGGAAGAAGCTTACCTTGATTTTGGGGAGTTGATGAAAGGAACTTGAAGAAAGGGATGCCTTGTTGAAGCTCACGGCTAGGAAGGGGTTTGGATGGATGTGGCTTTGCTTGGAAGAAGGAGAGGAGGAGGAGGAGAGGCTCACGGCTAGGAGAGAATTTTTTGGGGGTGGAATGGCTAAATGTAAGAGTGTGTGTAAGAGAGTGTGTAAGGGTGTGTGAAGTGGGATTATGGAGGGGGTTTAATAAGGAGGCTCACGGCTAAGAGTTAAGGAGGGAGTGAGGATGAGGTGAGGTGGAGGTGAGGAGGAGGTGAGGAGGAGGAGTGGTGAAGGTGAGGAGAGTCGGGTGAGGTGGCAGGTAGGGTGAGGGAGAGGCATGGAAAGATATTTTTCCTTTTTTTTATTTCATTTATTTATTATACTTTTTATTATTATTATTATTATATATATATATATATATATATATATATATATATATATATATATATATATATATATATATATATATATATATTGATTTTAGGGCTGCCATGAGATTAATTTGATTAATTTTGGTTTAATTTAGCTTAATTTGAATTATTAATTCAATTAGGTTCATTTGGGTTTGGGTTGGCTTAACTTGAGTTAGAGCTTGAATTAAGCCCAAGTGCCTTGATAAATATTGTCCACATGATTGTAATTAAGATCTTTCATGAAGACATAAAGTGGTTTTGAGCTCATTTGGAGGTTCAATTTTGGCATGGATTGGATTTTTGATTATTTTGGACCATGTTGGGTTCGGGTGAAGTTATCTTGAGTTTGAGTGGGAATGGGGTTTAGAGTTCTTCAACAATAATGTAGATATGGTTGTCTAAAAGAATTTTCATGAAGACATAAAATGGTTTTGACAAGGTTTAGAGGTTCAATTTGGTGTATTTAAAACATGTGTTCAGCTTGGGTCAAAATTGGGGTTTCTTTGGTCCAAAATGGATTCGGGTAAGACCTGAGCTCAAATTATGGGCAATTGATGATCCAATTCAGCTTAATGAGGTGTTATAAAGAGTTTGGAATTGATATTTGGAAGGAATTGATTGACATTGGGTCACTTTAGGAGTTTTGGGTTATTTAGGCAAATTTGAGGATTTTGATTTCAAGTGAAATTAGATTCAAATGTGGGTCACATTAGACTTGAATTTGGTCTAAGTTGATATTAGGGACGTTAAATTCTGGTTTAGAATTGAATTTGATGAAAATTGGGGTCAATTGGGTCAAGATTGGGTTTGGTTTAGGCACCTTTAGGTTAAATGGGCCAAGTTGGGATTTTGGATTGAAAGTGTATTAATTTGGCAAAATTGACCCATAGTGTAGTTTAACAAAATGAAATTAGGGATTTTTAGGATTTTCTAAAATTTTTTGAGAATTTTTTTGAATTTTTGGATTTTTGGATAAAAAGGGTATTTTAGGTATTTTGAAGGTATTGGGGGGGAGTATTTTTGGAAATTTTGGAATTTTTGGTCATGAATGGTCAATTTGAGTGGTAAGGAATATCTTGGAATGATTTTTTTGTGGGGGGGGGGGGGGTTTGGTGAATTTGGGTAATTTTGGAAATTTTGGGTATTTTGGGTAGTTCAGGGTTATTTAAGGGGCAAAGGGGCCAAAAATTGAAATTTTGGAAATTTGAAGGTGGCTTCAAGGTGAGCAGGATGTAATGACCAAGGGTCACTTACATTTAGTCCTCTATGTGTTGGTCCCTACCACTTAGTCATAGACTTAGAGGTCGGCTATCCACATGAGTTTCCAAAGAGTTCGGGGTTGAAATTAGAATGTGCGGTGTGTGTATGTTGTGAATGTGAAGTGTATGAGTGGTAATCTCCAGACCTCCCTCAGGGCAAATCCTAAGGTCTGACCACCTATAGGAGACTTCCCCTAGGATTCCTTATGCTTGCCTTTTCCTACAAAAAGGTGGAGGTTAGGCCTTAAGCATATGAAAACCCCCTAGTGAAGCAAGAAGAGTTTTGAATTTCTATGGGAAGGGTTCCATGACTAGTCCTCTAAGAAAGTCACCAGGAGAGTCCTATGGCTAGACCCTAGGCTATTCTAAAGAGAGACTAGACCTCAACCAAAAGTGAGGTCAACAACACCCCACATACGGTGCAATGAGCCTCCAAAGATGGTGTAAGAATGCTCGTCGAAGACGACGACTTTCTTCAGACACACGAAGCTCACTCCTTGCAGCCCACCAAAATGTCCTACGTGATAACTATGACCTACGTGGCTCACAGCCCGTGTAGCTTTCAACTCTGATCCTTGAGTATACGTATGTCATCACAACTCAGTACTAAGACCTACATGACAATCTATGACAGAAGTGTTTTATAGCTTGTACAACTCTTGACTTCATCCTCTACGATCGATGAATGTTTTCATAGCTCATCATTATGGCCTAGATTATCAATACGACCAACGTGGCTCACAACTTGTGTAGCTCTCAACTATAGAACTGTGGCACTGTGACATATAAATGTCATTATAGCTCATCACTACTGCTTACATGACCAACTATGACATACATGGCTCACATCTCAAGTAGCTCGTGACTCCGACCTCTATGCCTACATAAATTATCATGGCTCATTAATTTGACTTATGTGACCAACTACGTCTTACGCGGCTCACATCTTGCACAACCCTTGATTCCGATCTTTGGCCTAAGAACATAAACATAGCTTACCACTTCAACATATTTGACCAATTATGACCTACATGGATCACAACTCGTGCAGCTCCTCTTTTTGACCCATGCATCACATGTATGTCATCACATATCACCATCGTGGCCATCGTGATTAACTATAGCCTACTCGGCTCATAGCTCGTGCGGCTCTCGACTTCTGCACTTGCGGCCAACAGATGTTATCACAACTCACCATTACGATCACTATGACCAATTACGACCAACGAGGCAAAAAACTAATGCAACTTCCTACTACGCTCTATGTGGCCAACTGATACTTTTGGAGCAACCATATGTAGCCCCCACATCCAACTAATATAATAGTTTCTATTATAGCCTATACGACAAGCTAACACTAAGATAGTTTACAACATTCACGACAGATAACTGCCTCCATATCAATCAACAATGACCCTTGTTGCCCGCTATCCCTAAGAACTATAATCATAATAGCTAGACAAAGATTAGTATCAATGAACTACTATTATACATTTAAAATGATCCATCTTCCTAATTCAGGGGAAGAGTTAAAGAAAACTTGAAAGTAGTTCATAAAAATTTTGGCATGATCAATTTACACAAACTTGGCATTTAATACAAACATGGAGAAGGGCCTCGAAGATATAATCTCTGAATCATTTTAGATGTTGAGTATAGGGTGTGTATACACAATCTACAGATGAATCTGATTTTTTTTTTTCATTACAATGATAGTAAAAAGAATTAGACATTTGGTGTGGTTAGTTGTTAATACATATACTAAACATAAATTTGAATGTAACATAACTGAAGTAAGTAATATATGCCCACAAATTTACTATTAAAAGTTTTTTTTTACCTTGTAAGTAGTTAGGAAGTGATTTCTTATCTGAGATAATATACATTGTACTATAATTAATATGATCGAATCATTTAATGCATGTATTGAATAAGTTAGGAATAAGCCTGTGACTGATTTAATTGATATGTTGAAAGCACTGTCGGCATTTTTTTAGGTTATATACTTTATTTTGAAAAGGGGGTCGCCTACAGAAATATGTCGGCGTATTTTTAATTTAAATAAATAATTTGAAAAGTAATATTTGATTTTGAAAATAATTTTAAGTTTAGAAGTTTTAAGATATGAAATCAAACCGATCTCACATCCCAAATAGTTTATATAAACGAGCACCGCACCACAAACCGTGTATCTATCCTGAAGAATAGACACACTGCTTGATGATGGGGCTCGATTAAATAAACTAGAGGATTTGTGACATCCGTTTGGTCTGCGAACCAATTTTATAAGCCGACAAATTCCCTCGCTTAATATGAAAACATTAAACGGGGTTTATATTACCGGGTTCTTAAAGTTCCCTATAAGGGCAAGCCCCTATAGTTAATTACATCTTAAGTGACGGGAATCACCTAAGAAAACTCTCGATAATAATCAATAATTCTGCTCTCAAGAATTTCAAAGTTTAAGGTTTTCAAAGGATTGAATTTGGAATTTCAATAAAGAATGGATCAAGTTTGGAACATTTTATTTTAAGAATTCAAAGGAAGAAAAGTAGGAGAAATTACGGATTCGAAGTGAACTTCGATAATCTCCCGACTATCCTATTGTTTGGCTTGGATTTAGGAAAGTCCTAATGTTTACCTAATGTTTTAATCTTGCCAATTTTAATTAATTAGGGCTTATATTTATATGATAGAATCATACAAATAGCCTGGAAGATATGAGGGTTTATGTCGTATCGGACGACTACCTCGGAATCCTAAGACCGGTTAGGGCTTAATTTGCAATGCAAATGCCTAACGAAGAGTTGAGAATTTATGTTGCACTAGGCAAACTACCTCGAAGTCCTATGGCTTTGTTGTTTAATTCTAGGAAAGTTTTGTCGAAGCGAGTTCGAGTTTTGTCGACGACGATGGCCGTGCTGCCCACCATGCTCCGAGCTCCTTGTTGTTGCACAGGTTTAGTTTTAGAAATCATAAATCAGGGGATGAGAAAAGTGTTTTGGTTTAGAGAAGTCTTAATTTCCAAGTGTTTTTTGTATTTTAATTAAAACAAATCTTAAAGTTGATTATAACGACACCGGTTAAGATCCCACGGTTCCATCCTTCGGGCATCATTATTTTTATCGGATTCACTTAGTCCGGATGAATTTGCTAAACTCAATCGAATGAGTTCCACACTTTCATTTAGACCGTGGGAAATCCCGTTAGCAACACGTAGGTTACATCATCCGAGGTATTCCCGATCATCCAACAAGACGTTTTAATTTAGTTGTAGTTGTAGTTTTGTGTTCGTTTGTGATTAAATTTTGAGTTGTTTTATATTTTGAAATGTTGTGGAGGTGAATTTTATCTTGTAGTGTCTTTTAATTTAGTTATGGTTTCAGTTTTGGTTTCTATCCTAAAGGTGTAGGTTTTCATGCAACTGTTGTTTAACATGCAAGAAAAGTAAAATGCATTCGCAATAAAATAAATTGCAAGAAAGTAAATTGCAATAAAATAAAAGCGTACCTGGAGGGTCTTCCCGTCATCCCAAGCTGCACTTAAAACACAGTTAGAATATTTAAGCAAGTTCCTAGGTAAAGCTAAGGTAAGGGTTATGGTTTTCTACCAAATTCCTAATCCTATAGCTAGTCATTTCTTATGACGTCTAGGTTCTTTGTGTTTTTGGTTTGAAGACGATTTTCTTCATCAAAGAACAATTAAGTTCAATTGTTCTTATAAACATCCTATCATATTGAGGAAGTGCTTAAGGAGAATCTTAAACATCTTTTCAATACTTCTAGGATTGTTTTAAGTCCAAATGAATTTAATTGTGTAAATAAATCGATCGTCTAAGGTTTTCAAGTTTTGTTAACTTGCTCAGTGAACTAGGACATTTGAATATCCTTATAAGTGAAGTGTCACTTCATTTGATATTCCATTTAGGAGTTATGATAATTAAAGCTTTTAAGGGCAAAATGACATTTAATGATTTGTGATTCAAATTTAAGTTCAAATTAATGATTTAAGTTTGGAATAGTGTTCAAGTTATTTTAGGTTTATTTCTTAAGTGATGTTATTTAATTCAACTTAATTTAATTTAATTTAATTTTAATTTAATTTAATTCAATTCAATTTAATTTGATTTAATTTAATTCAATTTAGTTTGATTTGATTTAATTTTTAATTTAATTTAATTTAATCTAATTTAATTTAATTTAATTTAATTTAATTTATTTAATTTAATTTTATTTAATTTAATTTAATTTAGTTTTGTTTATTTAATTTAATTTATTTAATTCATTTAATTTAATTTAATTTGTTTATTTAATTTAATTTAATTTAATTTAATTTAATTTATTTAATTTATTTAATTTAATTTAATTTAATTTTTAATCTTAATTTAATTTAATATAATTTTAATGGAAATTTTGAAAGAGTTTAATGATTTAATTTTTGTTTAATGATTAAGTCTTTTAATATTTTAAATTTGAGTTATCATTTTAATTAAGAGTTTAATATTAATGAGATGATTAATTTAGGGACTTTTAAATTAAAGAATAAATCTCTTCCTAATAATATCCCTATTTTTATAATTCCAATTTTATTATTCTTCCAAATTTAATCAATTATTTAATTAAAGTTTAATCATTTTAAATTGCTCAATGGGTTTCTACCCTTTAATTATTTAAATTTCAATCATCCAAATCAGATTAGGATCAAACATTTTACTTGTTAATTTTTTATTAAACCTAAAGTTTTAATTAAGGGTTAAAATTTAATTACCATTTTGCCCTTTAAGCCTAATAATTTCATAACTCACTAAATTGAACTCAAATGAATCTTGAAATTTTTATGTGACTTCACTCATATGTCAATAAAGACATGAGAGGAGAAAATGTGATTTTTCTGTATTTAATTTATTTATATAATTATTTTTTAGTAGAAAATAGAGATTTTCAAGGAAAATTTGATAACATGACCAAAGGAAAGTTTCTGTCCTTAAGAAAATTAGGGGACATTCCTAATGACCAGAGGACCACTTGGACCAATTTTGGTGATTTTTTGAATTATATTGTATTTATTAGAATTATTTTAAGTTTTGGAGTGTTAATTAATTTAAAAATAAAATAAATGTTGAAAAATGAATTTTATAATTTTCAAAATTCTCTCTGATATCAAGGATTTCAGAGAACTAAATTTTACAATTTTCTGATTTTTCTTTGATTTATTATAATTATTTTAGTGAAAATGCTAGAAAATACTTTTTTTTTTAATTTTAAAATTACCCTAGAGCTTTAAAAATTAATATCTCACCAAATAGGCCTAAGAAAAATATGGGGTTTGTTCCTAAGTGATTAAAATTCAAAATGTGACATTTTGGTGAATTTTATTATTTTTGTAATTTTTATTATTTTTTAATTATTAAAAATATTAAAATAATATTAAAAATCAACTTTTTTAGAAAATTGAAATTTTAATTTTCTTAAATTCCCCTGATATCAGAGAGACTCCAAAACCAATTTGGTGAATTTTTGAATTATATTTTGAAAGTTATGAATTTTTGAAGTTTCAAATGACTAAGTGGCTTAATCAACCCATTTAGTAGGGCTAACCAAGTCCAATTGACCTCAAATTTTTATGGTGGGTTCCTCTGATCCTAAAGGTCAGTGGAGAATTAATTTCAAGTCAATTTGATCTATGGTTAGCTCTAATTAATTAGAGACCTATTTTGAGTGTTTAAGCCAATTAGGGTTAATCTGAGTGAATTAACTCAAGTCCTATTTTTCCTAGGGTTCTCCGGTCATAAGGAACATCACCAAATTTTCCTAGAATGTATTTCACAACATGCTATTTATTGGATTTAAAATACTCAAAACAGTGACATGAATTTGAAAAAATCAATAACTTTTCACAGAGATGGCCTCTGACCTTGGAAAATTCAGGGAATGTTCCCAAGTTTAGAGGCTTCAAAAGCCCTATGGTCTCATGCCATGGTGAATTGTATACATGCATGGAGAATTAAATGTATGCAGAGAGTAAATAATTAATTAAAAATAAAATACTGGACAAAATTAATTAATTTCTTTTCCACATTGTTCTCCTCTGTTCACTGAGCAAGAGGGTATTTTTATTTTATTTTTGTGATTTTTCTACACAAAGATATGGATTTTTTAAAGTTCTGGGAATTAAATAAATAGAAAATACCCCTATTTATCTACTTATCCACGCGGCGCCAGCGCATCCTCGGCATCTCCGAACTCACACGCGTCGCGCTCCCATTCGACACCGCCATCTGAGTCAGCAGCCCGGGCCCCGCGGTTCTCGTACCGTCTTCTGATCCGACGCCATCTGAGCCGTCCGTGCGCGCGTGTATTAAATGGACGGCATCCGTTCATCGTCCATGACTGGTGTGATCCCGTGACCGTCCACACTCTAACCCTAAGAACTCACTCGATTCTCAATGGATTTTCGTGTTCTTATGCTCTATGGATTCGTCTTGAAGAGACGAACACATCCATATGGTAAACATGCATTGAAATTAAGGCATTTGAAATGGAGAATCTCCAGAAGCTCGGGATGAAGAATTAGCTCATACCTTTGCTCAGAGAAGTGTGGCTTCGATCCGAGAGTTGCCGCACCTTCGATCGGGTCCTAGCAAGCTCCGGATGAAGTCTCCTGGTCCAGTGAATTGTCTAGGTTGGACTTCGACCACAGCCCGATCACAAAGCTTGGAGGCCGGAGCAACCGGGGTGGCCCGGAGATGGGGCTTTTATCGGTGGACACCTTCCCTCGGTCCGGTGAAGGTGTAGAGACAATCAATTTGGGGATTGGCTCACCGTGGAGAAGTGTCCTGGTTTTGGGCTTCGGATTTCAACTCCGAAATCGAGCTCGCGGAGAAGAAATGGCAGGGGGATCTCACCTGGGGATCAAGTGCTCGTGTATGGGGAGGGGTCCGGAACAATTTTGGCGTAGTTTTGGCAAGGTTTTTGCAACTCTCCTCTCATGGCCGTGAGGGGGTGGTGTTTAAATAGGCATGGTCGGAGGCTCTCCTGTGGGGTTTAATGGTTGGGATCAGTCGCTTAGGTCAAGGGAAGAACAGCCATGCTATCCATTTGGGTTGGGACAAGTCAGCAATGGAGAATTCCAATGTTGGCTCACATGTGAGCTTTCGGCCAGGGTGTTTTCCGGCGACTGGGGTGGCTGGCCGGCAGGCATGGGTCACCCTCGTGGTCGAGTGGGTCGTGGCTTGATGTTTGTGAAGGCAATTGGTGGCTGCCATGTGTAAAGTGGTTGAATCAAAATGGAATGGGGAAGGGGTCATTTTGGCTTCAATTTGGTCAACCCATTGGTTTGGGTTGGGTGCACCTCCCCATGGCCTCGATTTTGGGCCGAGAGGATCAGTTAGGTCACCGCCATGGAGTGGTGAAGTCTCCATCCATGGTGAGGTGGCTAAGCATGGTTTAGTGTGTGACATGCTTAAGGTAAAAAAAGGTTAAAGGAGGTTTAAGAAAGAACCCCCTCTTCTTGCCATAAATGGACTAATGACAAGTCAAAGCCCTCATGGCTTCATGTGGCTTCGAGAATGGCTTGTTCATGGCTCCATTTGGCTTGGGAAAAGGTTGATTTGTTTCATGAAAAGGGTTTTAGAAATATTTGACATTTAGGGGATAATTTGACATGTGGCTTGATTTGGAATGGTTTAATTGATGATTTTGAAACTTAGGGGTGATATTGATCAAATGGATGATGAGGGGAAATGTCATATGGGCTTTGGGACCAATTTTGGGCCTTTGGATGTGGTAAAGTATGGGCTTTTAAAATGGTTTAGGAAAGTGGGCTTTTGAATTTTAAAATGGATTTTGGGATGAAATTTTGGTAAAGGCTTGGGCCAAATAATTGTTGAGTTTGGTTTAGGGATGCTTCATGAGTGGTTTGAAACAAATTTGAGGTGATTTGGGTTTGAATTGGTTTGGATACGGGCCTTTTTGGTAAAGAGGCTAAGGTGGGCCAAAATGGGCTACCATGGGCCAAAGTTAGGCTAGAGTTGAAATTGATGTAAAATTAATGTTGGGAAATGTTTATGGAAGTGTCTCAAAGAGGTTTTGGCTTTGGTTAGGTTTTGATTTTAGGATTTGGGCTCATTTGGGCTAGGTTTAGGTTTAGGTCAAAATTGGGCTTTTTGATTTTGGGTTGAATTTGAGTGGGGTTTGGGTCTAAATTTTGAGCAAATCATGTTAGTGTTTTGTTCATGGGGATGTTAAGGAAGGTTTGGAAAAGATTTGGGGTTAATTGGAGTTGAATTGGGTGAGTTTGGGTTAGGTTTGGGTCATAGGTCCAAATCGGGCTTTAAGGCCAAAAGTGAAATTGGACCCAAATTTCAATCAAATTAAGCTTGGCTTTGGTCTAGATTGGTGTTGGGGATGTTGAATTGAAGTTTATAATTGAATTGGACCAGAATTTGGGTCAATTGGGTAGGTTTGGTTTGACATTGGGTTTACTTTGGGTTAAAATGGGTCAAATTGGGGGTTTTGATAAAAGTGGGGTAAATTGATAAAATTGGCCCATGGTGTAGTTGAACAAAATGAAATTAGGAATATTTGGGATTTTCTGGAATTTTCTGGGAATTTTCTGAATTTTTGGATTTTTTGGCTAAGAAGGGTATTTTGGGTATTTGGAGGGTATTGGGAGGTATTCTTGGAATTTTTAGTATTTTTGGCTAGGAATGGTCAATTTGAGTGATGTGGAAATGTTTAGGAATGGTTTTGAGGAACTTTGGGTAATTTGGAAATTTTGGAGGATTTTGGGTAGTTTCAAGGGCATTTGGTAGGGTTGGTGGGTGTTGGGTCCCTGGGGTCAAAAATTGAAAATTTGGAAAATGGAAGATTAGGTGAATGTAAGTGGAATAAAATCATTTTGGTTGAGCCATGAAGCCACATCAAGCCCACATGAGCCATGAAGGGTCTCATTTGAGGCATTCACCATGTTGTTCCTAACCCTCTTAGCCGAGGGCTTAGGGGTTAAGGACCATCCATGTGAATCACCTTTATGAGTCGGGAGGTCAAGTTAGGTATAGGGGTGTGATTTTAAGAGGTGTGTGAAAGTGTAGTGCACAGGTGTAGTGTGTGTGCAAGTCAACCCTTCACCAGACCGTGCCACCCAGGGCAATCCTAAGGCCAAAGAGTCCTATAGGAACTCATCCTTTAAACTTCCACATTTGATCTCAACCCTCTAGGTGATTAGGGGTCTACAGTCAAGTTTGTGGAGTTTGCGGGGAGTTAAGAAGTGGTTTGAATTTCTAGGTGGTGGGTCCCAATTCTAGTCCTCTAAGATAGTCAAAGGAAAAGCCTAAGGCTAGATCCTAAGTACTAAAGAGAAGAAGGGAAGACCTCATCAAAAATGAGGTCAACAAATGGACCCCCAATAGGTGTGGTGAGCTGACGGAGCACACCGCGCGTATTGGTGTTGACCGAAGCGATCAACAAAACCAACACAAAAGTCCAAGTGACAAACTTAGGACAGAGTAGAAGAACTTCCGCTGGGGAGTGTCAAGTGTATCTCTAAGACTGGAGATTCCTGAACTCTCGCTGGGGAAAGGAAAAGGAGGTGGATCCCAAATCACATGATCTGGGAGAATTTCGATTTAAATCTTTGTTTCAGTCTAAGTTTTGGTGTGTGAGTTTAGATTTCAATTTGGAGTTTCAATTTAGATTGAAGTTTGTCAAGATTAATTTGAAGGGATTTGATTTGAAATGAAAACTGGAATTTTGAGGTTTTAGATGTAACATCTTCAACCCCAAAAGAAGATCGAATCGATTGGATTGGATCATTACAATGAGGAAAGATCTCAGAGTAATGCGGTATTGGATGTAAAATCCTTAACCTCAAGAGTTTGATTTTGATGTATTTCAGTGCAATAGGGAAAGAATCCTAAAGCAGTGCAGTCTTGGATGTAAAATCCTCGACCCAAGGAAATTGAATTTGATGTATTTCAGTGCAATAGGAAAAGAATCCTAAAGCAGTGCAGTCTTGGATGTAAAATCCTCGACCCAAAAGTTTGAATTTGATGTATTTCAGTGCAATAGGAAAAGAATCCTAAAGCGATAGCGAGTCTTGGATGTAAAATCCTCGACCCAAAAGTTTGAATTTGATGTATTTCAGTGCAATAGGAAAAGAATCCTAAAGCGATGCAGTCTTGGATGTAAAATCCTTGACCCAAAAGTTTGAATTTGATGTATTTCGAGTGCAATAGGAAAGAATCCTAAAGCGAGTGCAGCCTTGGATGTAAAATCCTCGACCCAAAAGTTCGAATTTGATGTATTTCAGTGCAATAGGAAAAGAATCCTAAAGCAAGTGCAGATCTTGGACGTAAAATCCTCGACCCAAAAGTTTGAATTTGATGTATTTCAAGTGTAATAGGGAAAGAATCCTAAAGCAAGTGCAGTCTTGGATGTAAAATCCTCGACCCAAAAGTTTGAATTTGATGTATTTCAGTGCAATAGGAAAAGAATCCTAAAGCAGTGCAGTCTTGGATGTAAAATCCTCGACCCAAAAGTTTGAATTGATGTATTTCAGTGCAATAGGAAAAGAATCCTAAAGCAGTGCAGTCTTGGATGTAAAATCCTCGACCCAAAAGTTTGAATTTGACTGAGGTTTGATGTGAGATCTGAAAAGATCGAATTTGAGATTTGAAATTTGACTGAGATTTGATTTAAGATCTGGAAGATCGAATTTGAAACTTGATAGAGATTTGGAATCTGGAAAGATTGAACTTGAATTTGATTGAGATTTGAACTCGGTTGAAATTTGATTTAAGATTTGATTTGAAATTTGGAAGATCACATTTGAAATTCGATTGAGAATTTGATTTAACATTTATGTTGATTTTGTTTATCTTTTAATGATTCAAATTTTATTTTATCGTTTATTTAATGTTCATGTGAATTTGGTGTTTGTCATTTTTAAGATTTTTTTTTTTTTTTTTTAAGGAAAGTTTTCTTTTATTCTCTTTTTTTATTCCTTTTCCGTTCTTTGTTCGAAGTTCATTTAACTTTAATGGCGTTTCCCAATCAATTTGCACAAAAGAGGTGAAGGCCAAAAATGTGACATGGTCACTTTCATTCCAATCATGTAGAAGATACATCATACATCTTGATACTGGAATATATTTCATACAATCCATGTAAACTCAAAACGGATCGTGTATGATCTTTGTCGATCCATCCAAAGAAGCATCTCGTCAAAAATCCATGTCCGAATAGTGGGGTACATGGTCAATAACATCACCTTCCAAGCCATCCTTGGCAAGGATGCCGTATGGATGTACATCGGAGGTGTGATATTTTCCATGTAACTCACAAGCTCGTAAGGCCGGAGGCTCTCTAGCTCCGGGTCCGGTCGGAAATGGTAAGGTGTCTTCCTCGTCGTCCATCCTCCCGAAAGTAACCGAGATCCGCTTCACCGGTACTCCCGGTATGCAATGCTTAGCGATATCCGCTTCGTTGCCCTTCGCATCATGACGGAACCTACCGGTAAAGGTATCTTCACCGGCCCTCGGAACTCACTCGGACCTGCTATCCGGAGGTCGGATCCGAACATGATGTTACACTCGTTCGAGAAAGAGACTCGTGCGAAAGGTCCGACAAAGTCGTGGTGATCTATGTGTGGGGGTATGCAGTCACCCCGTTTGTAGATGTTGATAATGCAGCTATTGGGTATGCAATCTGCTGGCAGTACCCTCCATGTTATCAATCTCTTTACCATTCTCTTGATGACTAATGGCATCGGATCCACTTGCCCATCACGGAGTATTCCCGGTGGGTTTCCCTTTCTGTCCTCGGCAAAGTTGTAACAGCATCCACATTGTATTGTGATTCTTCCTTTCCCTGGCATCCATCTCCGGGGTTCTGAGTATGTGTTTTCCCTTAGGCGGCCCGCTCGGCCCATTCTTTTCAAATCCCGGATGCAATCCACGATTTGCTGCTGTTCATATTCTGAGAATACGTCCGTATGTAATTCGAGGCCTTCCAGTATATTGATTCTTCTGCCTCTAATCCTTTCGAAGTATTCAAAGGTTTTCTTTTCAACATTCTGCATCCTCTCCAACTCGTATTCCGGAATGATCTGCAGATGGCGAGGCCTGGTGACATATTGTGGGATATACGGTTCAATCCCTTCACGTTCTCCTGCATACCTCGGCTCCTCGTGGATGATGCCCGCTCGGGACATCCCCCGGGTTGCTTCGCAACAAGGTCATGCATTACTCGGTGGTTCTATTCGGTGGCGTGGTAGCCTTCTTTGTTCCGATCTTCCGGAGATTTCCCCGGTTCTTTCTATTATCCTAGGAGCCGGCCTCCTTTCTTCCGGTTCCCGGTGAACCGGTGTCCCCGAAGTGTACGCACCGACATTAGCAACTGTCTCGTCGCGCTGGTCCGCAGCTAGTTTTGTTAGCATCTTACGGATACGGCGATTCTTATTTCTTCGTTGCGTAGCTGTGAGAGTAGCTCTCCGAACTTCTTGAATCTCTGTAGGCGCGGCGCTGACAAGCCTGCCTTCTGCTGTAGCGACTACAGACTTCATTTTCTTATCTTCTTCAATGTTTGTCTTTCTTCTCTTGTTGCTGGATTGGTGGCTTGGGCCACCTACTTTCATCACTGTATGTCCAGGCAGTTCTTCTCGGTCAACCGGGACCCGACCACTTTCCTCATACCGTAGGCTCGCTGGTGCGAAATCCGAGTCAATCTCGATTATCGCTCCATCTTTCACCCTCTTTTCATCAAGTGCAAGGCTTACGCCATTCTTAAAGTTCAGGACCAACTGCCCGTTCGACATTTCCCTGCGAAAAGACAAGGAAAAGGATCAGGGGCTGTACTAAGAACAAGAACATTAAGAAAATGTTTATTAAAGATATCTTGTTTTATTATTATTCTTATATATTTAAACTTAACAGAAATGAAGTAGGAAAAGATCAGGTAAAAGATTTTGATTTGAAAAAGAAAACAAGGAAAATTTTATTATCAGGATTTTATTTATTTTAGCACATTTTATTATTTTTTGGGTTCGGACCCAATCATAAGTAATTACTTCGCCCGTGTTTCTTAGGGTTGAAGAATTCATTCCTTCGAAACATCGAGTAGCGTAGTACTTTTTCAAGTATCGTCCATTGATCGGAAGCATATGTCGTTCTCCCCGGCAATTCACTAGCCGGTAGGAACCTCCCGAGTATACTCGCTTCAACCATAAACGGTCCTTCCCAAGTGGGCTCAAATTTTCCTCCTATCTTGCGGTGTGCAAGAATAGGTCTCTTTAGAACGAGAACTAAATCACCAACTTTGAAGGTTCTTGGGCGGACCAGTTTGTCATGGGCTTGAACCATCTTAGCTCGGTACGAGCTTCTAAATTCCGTTGCGCCGCAAGTCTTTTCCCTTCCAGTGCTCTCTAATTCTTCGAGTCGTAATCGGCGTTCTCTTCGTTGTGATTTTATTTGCAACCGCAATTCCGAGTGAAGGAAGCCGAACCTCTAAAGGTAACACCGCCTCGGACCCATACACCGGAGCGTAAGGTGTAGCTTGCGTAGGAGTTCGAAAGTTGTCCGGTAGAGCCCATAAGGCTTCTAACAATTTCTCGTGCCAATTTCTCTTATTATCGTCCAAGGTCTTCTTTAAAATTTGAACGAGAGTTTTGTTAAAAGCCTCGCCGAGGCCGTTTGCTCTCGGGTAGTAAATTGTTGAGTATCGCCGCCGATTCCGTGTCTCCCGACAAAATTGTTGATTTGTGTGCTTCGAATGCCGACCCATTATCCGAGATGATCCCGCGCAACTTGGTTCTTGAAAAATTGTAGCACGTGATGTGCTTTCACTTCTCCGAGTGGAACCGCCTCGCCCACTTGGAAAAGTAATCCGTAGCCGCAAGAATGAAGCGATGTCCTTTCGACGACGGTGGTTCTATTGGACCCACTATATCCGTGCCCCAACATTCAAATGGCCACGATGCAATTGTCGGATGTAGCACATTTGGAGGTTGGTGTAGAACCACTCCGTGCACTCGGCACCGGTGACGCTCTTGGCGATTTTCATGCGGTCGGTCATCATCGAGGGCCGTAGTACCCTAGTCTTTTAATTTTCATTTTCATCTTCGGACCCGACCGGGTGAGCGCCACGGAGTCCCGAATGCACTTCCTTAACAATTTCACGGGCCTCGGACCCGCTTAGGCACCTTAGCCACATCCGATCAAAAGACCTTCCGTATAATGTATTGTTTATTAATGCGTAAGACGAGAGTTCTTTTCTGATCCGATGGGCTAGCGACCTATCGTCCGGTAGCTTTCCCGTTTGCGGGTAATCCATTAATGGTTGTCGCCAATCTTCCGTGTTTTCCGTCACTCGCCGCAATCGATCCTTTTTCTTTTTCGATTTGTGTATCGTGTCTATGTCGAGCCGTGATAGGACCCGACGTCCGTGAACCGACACTTCCACTCGATTCATCTTGCAAACGAGCAAATTCTTTCGCGAGACGGGCTAAAGCATCCGCTAAAGCATTTTCTTTTCCGGGAATTTTGTAGATTGTCACATTTGGAATCTGTTCCAACAACTCGTATGGCATACCGGAAGTATTGTTCGAGTCTTGGCTTTAAAATTCAGTATCGTCCGCGATCTCGTTGAATGATTAACCGTGAATCCCCGTAGATGTTGATGTCTCGTTATCCCCATTCGAATGGTTAATTCCAGTCCCGTTATGAGGGCTTCGTATTCCGCTTCGTTGTTTGTACACGGCTTCGTCGAGTGGTAGGAGTATCTTAACATCCCCCGCTCCGGTGTTATAAAGATTAGCCCGATTCCCGCCTTACCGGGCACTATCACTTGTGATTCTTCGTCTTTGCGTGCTCGAAGATGCTCCGTCGAAATATAATTCCCAACGTCGATCATCAAGGTCTTCTAGGTTCATTATTTGTTCATCTTGCGGATCGTCATCGAGAGGAGATTCCGCAGCAAAGGGTGTGCCGCGAGAAAGTCTGCTAGACTTGTCCCTTTACGGCACGAAGAGGCACGAAAGTTATATCGAATTGCAATAATATCATCGACCATCCGGCAAGTCCGCCGAAAGCGCTCGGACGAGTCATCAAGTATTGCAATGGATTAAACTTCGAGATTAGGTTGACCTTATGAGAAAGCATGTAGTGCTCGAGCTTTTGAGCGGTGAAGATCGTGGCCAAACAATGCTTTTCAATTGCGGGATACCTTATTTCCGTCGGCAGTAAACGACGGCTTAAGTAGTAAAGAGCATTTTCTTTACCCTCATCATCGACCCGGCTAACAGGGCTCCGAGAGAGTCGTCTAAAGCCGCGGTGTAAAGTATCGGCGGTCTACCCGAGACTCGGGGTCGCTAGGACAGGAGGTGTCATTAAATATTGTTTAATGTCCTCAAAGGCCTTCGGCATTTCTCTTCCCAAATAAATTTGGCGTCCTTTTTAACTAGTACCGAGAAAGGCCGACACCTACCCGACTGTGTTTGAGATAAAGCGTCGAAGATATGCCGACTTCCCTTGAAAAGATCGTAGTTGTTTTAAGGTTTTGGGAGGCGGCATTTCTAAGATAGCTTTAATCTTCTCCGGGTCAATTTCAATTTCACGATGTCGGACAAAGAATCCTAAGAATTTCCCGGAGGTGACGCCGAAGGCGCATTTTAAGGGATTCATCTTAAGGTTAAATTGTCTTAATCGTTCGAAAACAATTCTCAAATCATACAAGTGGTTGTCCTTTACTTTGCTTTCGATGACCACATCGTCCACGTAGCATTCGACTTGATTGTGGATGAGATCATCAAAAATTCTTGTCATTGCTCTTTGGTAGGTTGCTCCTGCGTTCTTCGAGTCCGAATGGCATTACTCGTGTAAAGAATATACTCCGATCGGCGTTCGAATGCCTGTAAGCTTTTCATCTTCCGGAGCCATTTTTATCTCGGTTGTATCCCGAAGATCCATCCATGAATGAGAATATTTCATGTGTTGAAGCAATGTCGATCATTAATTCCGGGATCGGTAGAGGGAATTCATCTTTTCGGACATGCCTTGTTTAAATCTCTCGAAGTCCACACAAATTCCGATCCGACCATTCTTCTTTTCGACCGGTACCACGTTGGCTAACCAAGTTGGGTATTGTTCTTCACGTGACAAATTTAGCGTCTATTAGCTTTTTAACTTCGGCTATGACTTGTTGTTCGATTTCTAGACGCATTCTTCCGGGACCTCGTCCGACCGGAACGTGCGGTGATCCACTCCTAGCTTATGGACCGCGACCTCTCGGAGCTAATCCCGGCATCTCATCGTAGCTCCAAGCAAAACAAGTCTTTAAATTCCATTAATAACTCGATTATTTCTTCGAGTCTTCTTTATTGAGTAAGGAGCTAACAAAGGTAGGTCTAGGTTCTTCGCTAGTACCTAAGTTAACTTCCGTTAACTCATCTATCGTAGATTCGATTTCTTCTTCGAATTCCGTGGAGCGTCTCCAATTTGTAAATCTTCGAGTTCGTCCGTAGTTTCCATGCAGCTTTCATTAGACTCGCAAGTGACAACCATGCAAAATTCGGCATCGTCAACCGATCCTACCGTGCCGAATCCGAGACCATGCTTCGAATCGGGTGGACGACCGGAGTTATTCCATAATTTTTCAAAATGTTGAGATCGACCTTTTGTCCACTCGTCGAGGTAAGAAACCACGTTGAATTAAATTTTGAACACAGGGAGAGTACCACTCAAAAGGTAATTCCATTAATTCTGATAAAGTGACATCTTCAAGTTGTACACTATTTTCAGTTTTGGAGGAAGAAGCACCACGGTAGAATTTGATTGGTTTTGCACCACCGCTACGTACCTCTTTGACCTCCATACCCTCGATCTTATTAGAATGGATCGGGGTCGTGGTCATAGTATGTACATAGTGGTTAATCTTCTCGTACATTGATTTGTATTCTTCGTTCTTCTCATCTTCGAGGGGATTTTGAATTGCGGCTTCTTCGACTTATTGTCGCCGCTTCTTGTTTGATTTCCTTTTCTTCTTCGTAACTATCTTCCCAATCAACATTGATGATCGGTTTCTTCGTCCAATCGTCCTAACGTCTCTACCACGGCCTCGTCCCCGCCTCGACCTCGGATGCGAGTTGTGGAGAAACCTTCACCATCTCGCCGGAAGGGAGTGGTGAGTGACTCGTTGGACTAGAATTTCGAGTTCTTCGTTGTCCCGAACTTTCTTTGCTTCATTTGTTATGGTATCTCCGGAGAAGATCGTTTTCTTCGGTGGTGCATAATAAGTCGCATCCTCGTGGATTCCAATTTCATGTACGGAGAATGGTTGTAAGTCACCTTTGATGCATTGTTCTCCTCCGTCGTAGTATTTGATGCACCGATGTAGAGATGATGGTACCATCCTCGTTTTCATGTATCCATGGTCGGCCCAAGCAGAGCGTTGAACGACGTTTCCGAATCAATTATGTGAAATTTTGCGGTTGTCTTTGCTAAGTCACCGGTCTTCATCGATAGCGTTATTGATCCGAGGGCTCTTTCTCCTTTCGGTCGAATCCTCTTAATAACATTTTGTCGGCTTCGAGTTCACGAGCATCAATTTCCAAGTATGCTAGCGTTCGAAGATTCATTATATTGATTGATGCTCCCGGATCCACCAATACTCGGAGAGTGTAAATTTTCCGATCAGTAATCGAAATGTACAACGGCTCGGTTGTGGTCTCGTCGTCCCAAGTAGTAGGTCGTTGTCCGTGAAGGTAACACCTCGTTGTTCCTTTAACGAGCAAACCTCATCCAAGGAATCTCCGGCCATTCGGGCTAAGCAAATTTCCGGATCAAGTAAAGCCTCGATCGAGCTTCTCTCATCTCTTTTGATAAGATGAGAGCGTCGTAGATGCTCGCCTTGGCCGGTAGTTTCCTAAGATGGGCTAGCACGTTATAGTCCACTTTATTTTCATGTGTCTCTGCTTCTTCTCGAATGGGTATTTCTTCTGTCGGGGTTGGTTCTTCCTGAACAACCACCTGCTTTCCTTTGTCCTTCGGACCCATTCTCGGAGGTAGAACTTTTCCACTCCTTAAGCTGACTTCTGTAATTCCTTCTGAATCTATTGTTGAGTTTGCTGGTGTCTCCTCTTGAATCGGAATGACAGTTCTTCCGGATTAGCTTCGCAGTCTGAAGGCTCTAACTCTATCGTGACTGGAGCTCCTCGAAACTCGCAAATAGACTCGTTGCTTGTTGAACTCTCGTAGCCTCCTTGATGGATGTCTTCTTCATCATTGTGATCGTCGAGATTGTGTATGATTTGAGAATTGTTATTTGTATCGGAATCGACGTCCGGATTATCGTTAGTTACGTAATCGTTAGACGCAGTCAAAACGTAGCCAACGCCATCACCCTTATCATTATATGATCCCACCGAAGTGAGCAGATAATCATACAGAGTCAGAGGTTCGAGGGATTTCTCCCCCGAATCGGAAACAACTATCCTAGGATAAGCAGCCCCTAGTCTAGCCTTAGGTGCCTCGGTCCTCTCTTCTTCGTCGATTTTCTTCTTCTCTTCAATCGTCTCATGTTGAGGTGGTTCTTCTATCGCAAGTGATAGGATCGGCTTAACAGTGTTTCAAACTCGAATCGAAGCTCGCACCGAAGCGGCTTGGATGCCGTCTAAAATCTTTTCGAAGACCTCGTCCAAGCGGTAGTCCATCCATCGTCGGTCGTATAGGGATCTATCGGAATGATGGGATCGGCCGAGACAACATCGACTCGAACCTCCTTTCTGGGGTTCCTTCATGTACTCCTTCGGATCGTTATATTCCCTTTCCGAAGGTTGTCATTGAGCCAACTTTTGAAGGTAATGCAATCTTCTATTTTGTGTCCAAGCATCTGGTGGTAAGGGAAAAAGTTGGGATCACCTTTCTTGTTGACTTCTTCTGGTCTTTTAGGCTCTGGTAGCTGGAAATCCGGAGTCTTCATCAGACTACGGAAAATTTTCGGCACTGCTTCACTCTTGAACGGATATTCTCTGCTCAAAAGCTCTCTTAATGTACGTTGCGGACGAGGCGGTTGTTCATACTGTGGAGATGACTGATAGCTGGGCCGGGGTTGCCGGTAATTCCGTTGTGGTTGCCGCGGTCGTTCGATGGTATTTGTATCGGTTGCTTGCCTTTGTCAACCGCCGCAACGATCCCGGATTTCTTTTCAAAAGTCTTTACAGTGCTTTTGCTTGTCCGTCTTGTCGCGTGAAACTTAATTGCTTCGCCTCTTCTTGCAAGCTTCCGGCCTTGCTTAACAACTTCTCAAAAGTCTTAATAGTGAATCCTCGAGGAGAAGTGCTATCGGGCCGTGAATGCTTTTAAGTAAAATGCCGATCGCGTGTTGTTCTTGCAGTTGTGGTTCACACTTCATGCTTAAGTTCCTCCATCGAAGTATGTAATCCACCAAAGTTTCATTCGGCTTTTGTTTCTCTACCACTAAATCACCTATAGTGATGTGGTGCCGAGCTCCGGCTGAATCGCTCGATGAAGAGGTTCTCTAGCTCCGAGAACGTCTTCACCGAACCATTTGGTACTCCCGCATACCCGCCGAAGGCGATTCCCGACGCACCGCCGACGAACCGTCGGAAGAGTAATGCATCGCTCCCGCCGGCATTGCAACAACCGGCACGAAAGTGTGCCACATGCCGTCGGGGGTTCCTGCTCCATCGAAGGTCTCGAACAGAGGTGGTACGAAGCCTTTCGGGTATTGGACAGCGTCGAATTCTTCTGGGTAAGGTCTACCCGTCCGAATGGATGTCCCGCTCTTCGATTGTGCTAAGGCTTCTCGCACCTGCTGTTCCACCAAGTTCTTGATATCCTTTTTAGGAATCATACTTTGTGTTGTATCCTTTTTTAGCTGATCATCCCCATTGACGGACGTGATCTCCTTTCCTCCGTCTACAATGTGAATGACCTCTGGGGGTGTCTCTCTATGTGGTTGTACTTGACTCTGGAGAGTGGCTAGAGCTACGCCCATCTCTTCCATCCTTTTCGACATCCGGGCGATCGTATCATCCTTCTCTTGAAGCCGCCTCCTCATTACTTCGGCTCCTCTCTTCTCGCGGCCGCAGGAGCACCTTGCGAAGCCGATGAAGCTCGTGTTTCTACCATGTTGATTTCTCGCGTATTCGTTGTTCATGAATTCCGATGAATCAATCTCGTCTCCGAACTTTTCTTCTCTTTCTTTGCCAATCGTCGGATATCGGTTCTCAACTTTTCCATGGCATCTTCTAGCGGGGCTTTCGTGTGTCTTCGTGGTTGTCGTGCGATAGCCGTCGGGTCCCCTTCTCACGAGTCCCCTTCATCGCGGTAAGCACTTTCTTCGCATTCAAGTCTCCCGGCGAGACTTTCTTCTCGGGCCGCCGTTTCAATCTCAACTCGCCCAGCAGTGGGACGCCATACCATCCTTCTAACAAGCGAAGGTCTAGGACCGCATGGTCCGTCGGCCAAATGCCGGAAGGTGGTATCCTCCCTAATCCGTAATCCCGAGACGACAACGGCGGACTAGCCTTCATTCTTTTACTCGGCTTTTCCGTCATGACGGCAGGTTCTACTCGGGGCCCAAGACGGGATTCGATCGGCACCCGCCCTATCCTTCGTAGAATTTCCGATACGGGCGCTTTTCCTTCTTTGCTAACTTTTCTACCAAAGTTCGCAATGAGCAAACGGTGTAGTTCTAGTTCTTTTCGCGGCTATCGTTGTAATATGCGGGCCGTGGTAATGTGGCAAGAATCTTGCGAATGTTTTCTTCATCTTCTCGCGGCGGAGAGGGGATGAAACCCGCTTCCTCCCAAGAGTGGTATGTATTCAGCAAGTGGTGTATATTCAGGCAGCGGTGTATATTTAGGCAGCTCTGGAATTTCCTCTAGAAAGCAATTTCAGCAATCTCCGGCTTCTTTAGCGATCCTTCTACTTCGTTTCTTCTTCGGGTCCTCGTCGCTGACGGAATCTTTGAACCGGACCCGATTTCAAAAACGAAGGTCTTACAGGAAGATCCGTACCCTCCACGGCAACAGTGTCCATCATAATTCGGATTTCTTTCCCCTTCGATTCGGCAAAAGCTCGGGTAGGTGCGTAAACAACTAGACCAGCTGGGGTAGAGATAACAGTCCTTCTATGGACATCGTATTCCTCTTAGTCGAGATCCTTTCGTAGGAGGAAATTCTTGGGTCGACCTAAGGCCGAACTCGCGGCGGCTCTTCACCTTCGGATACCTTGTTCATCAAGTGCAAAGAGGGAGACGTCGGTGATCTTAACATTCGTGTTTTCAAATCCTTGTCCAAATCGGATGATTCCATTGTCGGGCAGCTCATCCTTATGCACAGCGAAGTCCAATCCATCGGTGAAAGAGAAAATCGGCTTCGGGGCTTCCATTTCTGCAGGTAGATTCCGGTTGTCAGTCCCAAGTTATGCTTCTTTTCTTTATGACGAAAAGAAAGAAATTGAAAAGAGTCCGAACTCATTCTTGTTCATGTATTTATAAAAAGGAATCACTTATTAAAAGAATCACTTATTAGAGGGTTTGTTTATTTAGAACGGAGTGTTCAAAGGTGTAGAGAAGGTAAGGAATTCGAATCAGAGTTGGAAAGGAAAAGAGAGTCTTAAGCAAGACTTCTCGACTCGAAGGATCACTCCTAAACTAACACCTATCGGGGTCCACCCCACCTCGTAAATGAGGTAAAGGATCTCGAACCTCTCTCGTTTAGGGGTGTCTAAACAAAGGGCTCCTAAATCCGAGAGAATGTTGGTTATACTTGTTCAAGGTAGAAATGAACATAGTATCCCAACGGAAAGAAGGGTAGTTTGATCTATAAGGGACATGGATGCACTACCGATTTTTGAGAGCAGAACTATTCGATTAAAATGGAGAGAGGAACTATTCCCCAAACGGAGTCGCCAGAAATATGTCGGCATTTTTTTAGGTTATATACTTTATTTTGAAAAGGGGGTCGCCTACAGAAATATGTCGGCGTATTTTTAATTTAAATAAATAATTTGAAAAGTAATATTTGATTTTGAAAATAATTTTAAGTTTAGAAGTTTTAAGATATGAAATCAAACCGATCTCACATCCCAAATAGTTTATATAAACGAGCACCGCACCACAAACCGTGTATCTATCCTGAAGAATAGACACACTGCTTCGATGATGGGGCTCGATTAAATAAACTAGAGGATTTCGTGACATCCGTTTGGTCTTCGAACCAATTTTATAAGCCGACAAATTCCCTCGCTTAATATGAAAACATTAAACGTGGTTTATATTACTCGGGTTCTTAAAGTTCCCTATAAGGGCAAGCCCCTATAGTTAATTACATCTTAAGTGACGGGAATCACCTAAGAAAACTCTCGATAATAATCAATAATTCCGCTCTCAAGAATTTCAAAGTTTAAGGTTTTCAAAGGATCGAATTTGGAATTTCAATAAAGAATGGATCAAGTTTGGAACATTTTATTTTAAGAATTCAAAGGAAGAAAAGTAGGAGAAATTACGGATTCGAAGTGAACTTCGATAATCTCCCGACTATCCTATTGTTTCGCTTGGATTTAGGAAAGTCCTAATGTTTACCTAATGTTTTAATCTCGCCAATTTTAATTAATTAGGGCTTATATTTATATGATAGAATCATACAAATAGCCTGGAAGATATGAGGGTTTATGTCGTATCGGACGACTACCTCGTAATCCTAAGACCGGTTAGGGCTTAATTTGCAATGCAAATGCCTAACGAAGAGTCGAGGATTTATGTTGCACTAGTGCAAACTACCTCGAAGTCCTATGGCTTTGTTGTTTAATTCTAGGAAAGTTTTGTCAAGCAGTGTTCAAGTTTTGCCGACGACGATGGCCGTGCCGCCCACCATGCTCCGAGCTCCTTGTTGTCGCACAGGTTTAGTTTTAGAAATCATAAATCGGGGATGAGAAAAGTGTTTCGGTTTAGAGAAGTCTTAATTTCCAAGTGTTTTTTGTATTTTAATTAAAACAAATCTTAAAGTTGATTATAACGACACCGGTTAAGATCCCACGGTTCCATCCTTCCGCATCATTATTTTTATCGGATTCACTTAGTCCGTATGAATTTGCTAAACTCAACCGAATGAGTTCCACACTTTCATTTAGACCGTGGGAAATCCCGTTAAGCAACACGTAGGTTACATCATCCGAGGTATTCCCGATCATCCAACAAGACGTTTTAATTTAGTTGTAGTTGTAGTTTTGTGTTCCGTTTGTGATTAAATTTTGAGTTGTTTTATATTTTGAAATGTCGTGGAGGTGAATTTTATCTTCGTAGTGTCTTTTAATTTAGTTATGGTTTCAGCTTTGGTTTCTATCCTAAAGGTGTAGGTTTTCATGCAACTCGTTGTTTAACATGCAAGAAAAGTAAAATGCATTCGCAATAAAATAAATTGCAAGAAAGTAAATTGCAATAAAATAAAAGCGTACCCTGAGGGTCTTCCCGTCATCCCAAGCCGCACTTAAAACACGCTTAGAATATTTAAGCAAGTTCCTAGTAAAGCTAAGGTAAGGGTTATGGTTTTCTACCAAATTCCTAATCCTATAGCTTAGTCATTTCTTATGACGTCTAGGTTCTTTGTGTTTTTGGTTCGAAGACGATTTTCTTCATCAAAGAACAATTAAGTTCAATTGTTCTTATAAACATCCTATCATATCGAGGAAGTGCTTAAGGAGAATCTTAAACATCTTTTCAATACTTCTGTGGATCGTTTTAAGTCCAAATGAATTTAATTGTGTAAATAAATCGATCGTCTAAGGTTTTCAAGTTTTGTTAACTCGCTCAGCTAACTAGACATTTGAATATCCTTATAAGTGAAGTGTCACTTCATTTGATATTCCATTTAGGAGTTATGATAATTAAAGCTTTTAAGGGCAAAATGACATTTAATGATTTGTGATTCAAATTTAAGTTCAAATTAATGATTTAAGTTTGAATAAATGTTCAAGTTATTTTAGGTTTATTTCTTAAGTGATGTTATTTAATTCAACTTAATTTAATTTAATTTAATTTTAATTTAATTTAATTCAATTCAATTTAATTTGATTTAATTTAATTCAATTTAGTTTGATTTGATTTAATTTTTAATTTAATTTAATTTAATCTAATTTAATTTAATTTAATTTAATTTAATTTATTTAATTTAATTTTATTTAATTTAATTTAATTTAGTTTTGTTTATTTAATTTAATTTATTTAATTCATTTAATTTAATTTAATTTGTTTATTTAATTTAATTTAATTTAATTTAATTTAATTTATTTAATTTATTTAATTTAATTTAATTTAATTTTTAATCTTAATTTAATTTAATATAATTTTAATGGAAATTTTGAAAGAGTTTAATGATTTAATTTTTGTTTAATGATTAAGTCTTTTAATATTTTAAATTTGAGTTATCATTTTAATTAAGAGTTGAATATTAATGAGATGATTAATTTAGGGACTTTTAAATTAAAGAATAAATCTCTTCCTAATAATATCCCTATTTTTATAATTCCAATTTTATTATTCTTCCAAATTTAATCAATTATTTAATTAAAGTTTAATCATTTTAAATTGTTCAATGGGTTTCTACCCTTTAATTATTTAAATTTCAATCATCCAAATCAGATTAGGATCAAACATTTTACTTGTTAATTTTTTATTAAACCTAAAGTTTTAATTAAGGGTTAAAATTTAATTACCATTTTGCCCTTTAAGCCTAATAATTTCATAACTCACTAAATTGAACTCAAATGAATCTTGAAATTTTTATGTGACTTCACTCATATGTCAATAAAGACATGAGAGGAGAAAATGTGATTTTTCTGTATTTAATTTATTTATATAATTATTTTTTAGTAGAAAATAGAGATTTTCAAGGAAAATTTGATAACATGACCAAAGGAAAGTTTCTGTCCTTAAGAAAATTAGGGGACATTCCTAATGACCAGAGGACCACTTGGACCAATTTTGGTGATTTTTTGAATTATATTGTATTTATTAGAATTATTTTAAGTTTTGGAGTGTTAATTAATTTAAAAATAAAATAAATGTTTAAAAATGAATTTTATAATTTTCAAAATTCTCTCTAATATCAAGGATTTCAGAGAACCAAATTTTACAATTTTCTGATTTTTCTTTGATTTATTATAATTATTTTAGTGAAAATGCTAGAAAATACATTTTTTTTTTAATTTTAAAATTACCCTAGAGCTTTAAAAATTAATATCTCACCAAATAGGCCTAAGAAAAATATGGGGTTTGTTCCTAAGTGATTAAAATTCAAAATGTGACATTTTGGTGAATTTTATTATTTTTGTAATTTTTATTATTTTTTAATTATTAAAAATATTAAAATAATATTAAAAATCAACTTTTTAGAAAATTGAAATTTTAATTTTCTTAAATTCCCCTGATATCAGAGAGACTCCAAAACCAATTTGGTGAATTTTTGAATTATATTTTGAAAGTTATGAATTTTTGAAGTTTCAAATGACTAAGTGGCTTAATCAACCCATTTAGTAGGGCTAACCAAGTCCAATTGACCTCAAATTTTTATGGTGGGTTCCTCTGATCCTAAAGGTCAGTGGAGAATTGATTTCAAGTCAATTTGATCTATGGTTAGCTCTAATTAATTAGAGACCTATTTTGAGTGTTTAAGCCAATTAGGGTTAATCTGAGTGAATTAACTCAAGTCCTATTTTTCCTAGGGTTCTCTGGTCATAAGGAACATCACCAAATTTTCCTAGAATTTATTTCACAACATACTATTTATTGGATTTAAAATACTCAAAACAGTGACATGAATTTGAAAAAATCAATAACTTTTCACAGAGATGGCCTCTCGACCTTGGAAAATTCAGGGAATGTTCCCAAGTTCGGAGGCTTCAAAAGCCCTATGGTCTCATGCCATGGTGAATTGTATACATGCATGGAGAATTAAATGTATGCAGAGAGTAAATAATTAATTAAAAATAAAATACTGGACAAAATTAATTAATTTCTTTTCCACATTGTTCTCCTCTCGTTCACCGAGCAAGAGGGTATTTTTATTTTATTTTTGTGATTTTTCTACACAAAGATATGGATTTTTTAAAGTTCTGGGAATTAAATAAATAGAAAATACCCCTATTTATCTACTTATCCACGCGGCGCCAGCGCATCCTCGGCATCTCCGAACTCACACGCGTCGCGCTCGCATTCGACGCCGCCATCTGAGTCAGCAGCCCGGGCCCCGCGGTTCTCGTACCGTCTTCTGATCCGACGCCATCTGAGCCGTCCGTGCGCGCGTGTATTAAATGGACGCGCATCCGTTCATCGTCCATGACCGGTGTGATCCCGTGACCGTCCACACTCTAACCCTAAGAACTCACTCGATTCTCAATGGATTTTCGTGTTCTTATGCTCTATGGATTCGTCTCGAAGAGACGAACACATCCATACCGTAAACATGCATCGAAATTAAGGCATTTGAAATGGAGAATCTCCGAAGCTCGGTATGAAGAATTAGCTCATACCTTTGCTCGTAGAAGTGTGGCTTCGATCCGAGAGTTGCCGCACCTTCGATCGGGTCCCAGCAAGCTCCGCATGAAGTCTCCCGGTCTCGGTGAATTGTCTAGGTTGGACTTCGACCACAGCCCGATCACAAAGCTTCGGAGGCCGGAGCAACTCGGGTGGCCCGGAGATGGGGCTTTTATCGGTGGACACCTTCCCTTGGTCTCGGTGAAGGTGTAGAGACAATCAATTTGGGGATTGGCTCACTATGGAGAAGTGTCCTGGTTTTGGGCTCGGATTTCAACTCGAAATCGAGCTCGCAGAGAAGAAATGGCAGGGGGATCTCACCGGGGATCAAGTGCTCGTGTATGGGGAGGGGTCCGGAACAATTTTGGCAGAGTTTTGGCAAGGTTTTTGCAACTCTCCTCTCATGGCCGTGAGGGGGTGGTGTTTAAATAGGCATGGCCTGAGGCTCTCCTGTGGGGTTTAATGGTCGGGATCAGCCGCTAGGTCAAGGGAAGAACAGCCATGCTATCCATTCGGGTTGGGACAAGTCAGCAATGGAGAATTCCAATGTTGGCTCACATGTGAGCTTTCGGCCATGGTGTTTTCCGGCGACCGGGGTGGCCGGCCGACAGTGCATGGGTCACCCTCGTGGTCAAGTGGCCGTGGCTCGATGTTTGTGAAGGCAATCGGTGGCTGCCATGTGTAAAGTGGTTGAATCAAAATGGAATGGGGAAGGGGTCATTTTGGCTTCAATTTGGTCAACCCATTGGTTTGGGTTGGGTGCACCTCCCCATGGCCTGATTTTGGGCTAAGAGGATCGGCTGAGTCACCGCCATGGAGTGGTGAAGTCTCCATCCATGGTGAGGCGGCTAAGCATGGTTTAGTGTGCGACATGCTTAAGGTAAAAAAAGGTTAAAGGAGGTTTAAGAAAGAACCCCCTCTTCTTGCCATAAATGGACTAATGACAAGTCAAAGCCCTCATGGCTTCATGTGGCTTCGAGAATGGCTTGTTCATGGCTCCATTTGGCTCTGGGAAAAGGTCGATTTGTTTCATGAAAAGGGTTTTAGAAATATTTGACATTTAGGGGATAATTTGACATGTGGCTTGATTTGGAATGGTTTAATTGATGATTTTGAAACTTAGGGGTGATATTGATCAAATGGATGATGAGGGGAAATGTCATATGGGCTTTGGGACCAATTTTGGGCCTTTGGATGTGGTAAAGTATGGGCTTTTAAAATGGTTTAGGAAAGTGGGCTTTTGAATTTTAAAATGGATTTTGGGATGAAATTTTGGTAAAGGCTTGGGCCAAATAATTGTTGAGTTTGGTTTAGGGATGCTTCATGAGTGGTTTGAAACAAATTTGAGGTGATTTGGGTTTGAATTGGTTTGGATATCGGCCTTTTTGGTAAAGAGGCTAAGGTGGGCCAAAATGGGCTACCATGGGCCAAAGTTAGGCTAGAGTTGAAATTGATGTAAAATTAATGTTGGGAAATGTTTATGGAAGTGTCTCAAAGAGGTTTTGGCTTTGGTTAGGTTTTGATTTTAGGATTTGGGCTCATTTGGGCTAGGTTTAGGTTTAGGTCAAAATTGGGCTTTTTGATTTTGGGTTGAATTTGAGTGGGGTTTGGGTCTAAATTTTGAGCAAATCATGTTAGTGTTTTGTTCATGGGGATGTTAAGGAAGGTTTGGAAAAGATTTGGGGTTAATTGGAGTTGAATTGGGTGAGTTTGGGTTAGGTTTGGGTCATAGGTCCAAATCGGGCTTTAAGGCCAAAAGTGAAATTGGACCCAAATTTCAATCAAATTAAGCTTCGCTTTGGTCTAGATTGGTGTTGGGGATGTTGAATTGAAGTTTAGAATTGAATTGGACCAGAATTTGGGTCAATTGGGTATGTTTGGTTTGACATTGGGTTTACTTTGGGTTAAAATGGGTCAAATTGGGGGTTTTGATAAAAGTGGGGTAAATTCACAAAATTGGCCCATGGTGTAGTTGAACAAAATGAAATTGGGAATATTTGGGATTTTCTGGAATTTTCTGGGAATTTTCTGAATTTTTGGATTTTTTGGCTAAGAAGGGTATTTTGGGTATTTGGAGGGTATTGGGAGGTATTCTTGGAATTTTTGGTATTTTTGGCTAGGAATGGTCAATTTGAGTGATGTGGAAATGTTTAGGAATGGTTTTGAGGAACTTTGGGTAATTTGGAAATTTTGGAGGATTTTTGGTAGTTTCTAGGCATTTGTAGGGTTGTGGGTGTAGGGTCCCCGGGGTCAAAAATTGAAAATTTGGAAAATGGAAGATTAGGTGAATGTAAGTGGAATAAAATCATTTTGGCTGAGCCATGAAGCCACATCAAGCCCACATGAGCCATGAAGGGTCTCATTTCGAGGCATTCACCATGTTGTTCCTAACCCTCTTGACCAAGGGCTTAGTGGGTTAAGGACCATCCATGTGAATCACCTTTATGAGTCAGTGAGGTCAAGTTAGGTATAGGGGTGTGATTTTAAGAGGTGTGTGAAAGTGTAGTGCACGTGTGTAGTGTGTGTGCAAGTCAACCCTTCACTGCACTGTGCCACCCAGGGCAATCCTAAGGCCAAAGAGTCCTATAGGAACTCATCCTTTAAACTTCCACATTTTATCTCAACCCTCTAGGTGATTAGGGGTCTACAGTCAAGTTTGTGGAGTTTGCAGGGAGTTAAGAAGTGGTTTGAATTTCTAGGTGGTGGGTCCCAATTCTAGTCCTCTAAGATAGTCAAAGGAAAAGCCTAAGGCTAGATCCTAAGTACTAAAGAGAAGAAGGGAAGACCTCATCAAAAATGAGGTCAACAAATGGACCCCCAATAGGTGTGGTGGGCTGACGGAGCACACCGCGCGTATTGGTGTTGACCGAAGCGATCAACAAAACCAACACAAAAGTCCAAGTGACAAACTTAGGACGAGTAGAAGAACTTCCGCCGGGAGTGTCAAGTGTATCTCTAAGACCGGAGATTCCCGAACTCTCGCCGGGGAAAGGAAAAGGAGGTGGATCCCAAATCACATGATCCGGGAGAATTTCGATTTAAATCTTTGTTTCGACCTAAGTTTTGGTGTGTGAGTTTAGATTTCAATTGGAGTTTCAATTTAGATCGAAGTTCGTCAAGATTAATTTGAGGGATTTGATTTGAAATGAAAATCGGAATTTCGAGGTTTTAGATGTAACATCTTCAACCCCAAAAGAAGATCGAATCGATTGGATTGGATCATTACAATGAGGAAAGATCTCGTAGTAATGCGGTATTGGATGTAAAATCCTTAACCTCAAGAGTTTGATTTTGATGTATTTCAAAGGCAATAGGAAAGAATCCTAAAGCAAGGCAGTCTTGATGTAAAATCCTCGACCCAAGGAAATTGAATTTGATGTATTTCAGTGCAATAGGAAAAGAATCCTAGAAGGCAGTCTTGGATGTAAAATCCTCGACCCAAAAGTTTGAATTTGATGTATTTCAAAGGCAATAGAAAAGAATCCTAGCAAAGGCAGTCTTGGATGTAAAATCCTCGACCCAAAAGTTTGAATTTGATGTATTTCAAGGCAACAGAAAAGAATCCTAAAGCAAGTGCAGTCTTGGATGTAAAATCCTTGACCCAAAAGTTTGAATTTGATGTATTTCAAAGGCAATAGGAAAGAATCCTAAAGCAAGGCAGCCTTGATGTAAAATCCTCGACCCAAAAGTTCGAATTTGATGTATTTCAAAGGCAATAGAAAAGAATCCTAAAGCAAGGCAGTCTGGACGTAAAATCCTCGACCCAAAAGTTTGAATTTGATGTATTTCAAAGGCAACAGGGAAAGAATCCTAGCAAAGGCAATCTTGGATGTAAAATCCTCGACCCAAAAGTTCGAATTTGATGTATTTCAAAGGCAACAGAAAAGAATCCTAAAGCAGTGAGGTCTTGGATGTAAAATCCTCGACCCAAAAGTTTGAATTGATGTATTTCAGATGCAATAGGAAAAGAATCCTAAAGCAAGGTAGTCTTGGATGTAAAATCCTCGACCCAAAAGTTTGAATTCGACCGAGGTTTGATGTGAGATCCGAAAAGATCGAATTTGAGATTTGAAATTTGATCGAGATTCGATTTAAGATCCGGAAGATCGAATTTGAAACTTGATAGAGATTTGAATCCGGAAAGATCGAACTTGAATTTGATTGAGATTTGAACTCGGTTGAAATTTGATTTAAGATTTGATTTGAAATTTGGAAGATCACATTTGAAATTCGATTGAGAATTTGATTTAACATTTATATTGATTTTGTTTATCTTTTAATGATTCAAATTTTATTTTATCGTTTATTTAATGTTCAAGTGAATTTGGTGTTTGTCATTTTTAAGATTTTTTTTTTTTTTTTTTAAGGAAAGTTTTCTTTTATTCTCTTTTTTTTTATTCCTTTTCTGTTCTTTGTTCGAAGTTCATTTAACTTTAATGGCGTTTCCCAATCAATTTGCACAAAAGAGGTGAAGGCCAAAAATGTGACATGGTCACTTTCATTCCAATCATGTAGAAGATACATCATACATCTTGATCCGGAATATATTTCATACAATCCATGTAAACTCAAAACGGACCGTGTATGATCTTTGTCGATCCATCCAAAGAAGCATCCGTCAAAAATCCAAGTCTGAATAATGGGGTACATGGTCAATAACATCACCTTCCAAGCCATCCTCGGCAAGGATGCCGTATGGATGTACATCGGAGGTGTGATATTTTCCATGTAACTCACAAGCTCGTAAGGCCGGAGGCTCTCTAGCTCCGGTCCGGCCGGAAATGGTAAGGTGTCTTCCTGTCGTCCATCCTCCCGAAAGTAACCGAGATCCGCTTCACCGGTACTCCCGGTATGCAATGCTTAGCGATATCTCGCTCCGTTGCCCTTCGCATCATGACGGAACCTACCGGTAAAGGTATCTTCACCGGCCCTCGGAACTCACTCCGGACCTCGCTATCCGGAGGTCGATCCGAACATGATGTTACACTCGTTCGGGAAAGAGATCGTGCAGTAAAGGTCCGACAAAGTCGTGGTGATCTATGTGCGGGGGTATGCAATCACCCCGTTTGTAGATGTTGATAATGCAACTATTGGGTATGCAATCCGCCGGCAGTACCCTCCATGTTATCAATCTCTTTACCATTCTCTTGATGACTAATGGCATCGGATCCACTCGCCCATGACGGAGTATTCCCGTGGGTTTCCTTCCGTCCTCGACAAAGTTGTAACAAGATCCACATTGTATCGTGATTCTTCCTTTCCCCGGCATCCATCTCCGGGGTTCCGAGTATGTGTTTCCCTTAGGCGGCCTGCTCGGCCCATTCTTTTCAAATCCCGGATGCAATCCACGATTTGCTGCTGTTCATATTCTGAGAATACGTCCGTATGTAATTCGAGGCCTTCCAGTATATTGATTCTTCTGCCTCTAATCCTTTCGAAGTATTCAAAGGTTTTCTTTTCAACATTCTGCATCCTCTCCAACTCGTATTCCGGAATGATCTGCAGATGGCGAGGCCTGGTGACATATTGTGGGATATACGGTTCAATCCCTTCACGTTCTCCTGCATACCTCGGCTCCTCAGGGATGATGCCTGTCGGGACATCCCCCGGGGTTGCTTCTGCAACAAGGTCATGCATTACTGGTGGTTCTATTCGGTGGCGTGGTAGCCTTCTTTCTTCTGATCTTCTGGAGATTTCCCTGGTTCTTTCTATTATCCTAGGAGCTGGCCTCCTTTCTTCTGGTTCCTGGTGAACCGGTGTCCCTGAAGTGTACGCACTGACATTAGCAACTGTCTCGTCGCGCTGGTCCGCAGCTAGTTTTGTTAGCATCTTACGGATACGGCGATTCTTATTTCTTCGTTGCGTAGCTGTGAGAGTAGCTCTCCGAACTTCTTGAATCTCTGTAGGCGCGGCGCTGACAAGTCCGCCTTCGCCGTAGCGACTAGCGTACTTCATTTTCTTATCTTCTTCAAGGTTTGTCTTTCTTCTCTTGTTGTCTGGATTGGTGGCTTGGGCCACCTACTTTCATCACTCGTATGTCCAGCAGCTTCTTCTCGATCAACCGGGACCCGAGTCACTTTCCTCATATCGTAGGCTCGCCGGTGCGAAATCCGAGTCAATCTCGATTATCGCTCCATCTTTCACCCTCTTTTCATCAAGTGCAAGGCTTACGCCATTCTTAAAGTTCAGGACCAACCGCCCGTTCGACATTTCCCCGCGAAAAGACAAGGAAAAGGATCGGGGTCGTACTAAGAACAAGAACATTAAGAAAATGTTTATTAAAGATATCTTGTTTTATTATTATTCTTATATATTTAAACTTAACGTAAATGAAGTAGGAAAAGATCAGGTAAAAGATTTTGATTTGAAAAAGAAAACAAGGAAAATTTTATTATCGAGATTTTATTTATTTTAGCACATTTTATTATTTTTTGGGTTCGGACCCAATCATAAGTAATTACTTCGCCCGTGTTTCTTAGGGTTGAAGAATTCATTCCTTCGAAACATCAGGTAGCGTAGTACTTTTTCAAGTATCGTCCATTGATCGGAAGCATATGTCGTTCTCCCTGGCAATTCACTAGCCGGTAGGAACCTCCCGAGTATATCGCTTTAACCACAAACGGTCCTTCCCAAGTGGGCTCAAATTTTCCTCCTATCTTGCGGTGTGCAAGAATAGGTCTCTCGAGAACGAGAACTAAATCACCAACTTTGAAGGTTCTTGGGCGGACCGGCTTGTCATGGGCTTGAACCATCTTAGCTCGGTACGCTTCTAAATTCCGTTGCGCCGCAAGTCTTTTCCTTCCAGTGCTCTCTAATTCTTCGAGTCGTAATCCGGCATTCTCTTCTCGTTGTGATTTTATTTGCAACTCGCAATTCCGAGTGAAGGAAGCCGAACCTCTAAAGGTAACACTCGCCTCGGACCCATACACCGCAGCGTAAGGTGTAGCTTGCGTAGGAGTTCTGAAAGTTGTCCGGTAGGCCCATAAGGCTTCTAACAATTTCTCGTGCCAATTTCTCTTATTATCGTCCAAGGTCTTCTTTAAAATTTGAACGAGAGTTTTGTTAAAAGCCTCAGCGAGGCCGTTTGCTCTCGGGTAGTAAATTGTCGAGTATCGCCAGCCGATTCCGTGTCTCCCGACAAAATTGTTGATTTGTGTGCTTCGAATGCCGACCCATTATCCGAGATGATCTCGCGCGGCACCCCGAAACGGTAGACAACTTGGTTCTTGAAAAATTGTAGCACGTGATGTGCTTTCACTTCTCCGAGTGGAACCGCTTCTGCCCACTGGAAAAGTAATCCGTAGTCGCAAGAATGAAGCGATGTCCTTTCGACGACGGTGGTTCTATTGGACCCACTATATCCGTGCCCCAACATTCAAATGGCCACGATGCAATTGTCGGATGTAGCACATTTGGAGGTTGGTGTAGAACCACTCCGTGCACTCGGCACCGGTGACGACTCTTGGCGATTTTCATGCAGTCGGTCATCATCGAGGGCCAGTAGTACCCTAGTCTTTTAATTTTCATTTTCATCTTCGGACCCGACTGGTGAGCGCCACAGAGTCCTGAATGCACTTCCTTAACAATTTCACGGGCCTCGGACCCGCTTAGGCACCTTAGCCACATCTGATCAAAAGACCTTCCGTATAATGTATTGTTTATTAATGCGTAAGACGAGTTCTTTCTCGATCCGATGGGCTAGCGACCTATCGTCCGGTAGCTTTCCCGTTTGCGGGTAATCCATTAATGGTTGTCGCCAATCTTCCGTGTTTTCTCCGTCATCGCCGCAATTGATCCTTTTTCTTTTTCCGATTTGTGTATCGTGTCTATGTCGAGTCGTGATAGGACCCGACGTCCGTGAACCGACACTTCCAATCGATTCATCTTGCAAACAGGCAAATTCTTTCGCGAGACGGCTAAAGCATCTGCTAAAGCATTTTCTTTTCCGGGAATTTTGTAGATTGTCACATTTGGAATCCGTTCCAACAATTCGTATGGCATACTCGGAAGTATTGTTCGAGTCTCGGCTTTAAAATTCCGTATCGTCCAGCGATCTCGTTGAATGATTAACCGTGAATCCCCGTAGATGTTGATGTCCGTTATCCCCATTTGAATGGTTAATTCCGATCCCGTTATGAGGGCTTCGTATTCCGCTTCGTTGTTTGTACACGGTTCCGTCAAGTGGTAGGAGTATCTTAACATCCCCCGCTCCGGTGTTATAAAGATTAGCCCGATTCCCGCCTTACCGGGCACTATCACTTGCGATTCTTCGTCTTTGCGTGCCGAAGATGCTCCGTCGAAATATAATTCCCAACGTCGATCATCAAGGTCTTCTAGGTTCATTATTTGTTCATCCGCGCATCGTCATTGAGAGGAGATTCCGCAGCGAAGGGTGTGCCGCGAGAAAGTCTCGCAGGACTTGTCCCTTTACGGCACGAAGAGGCACGAAAGTTATATCGAATTGCAATAATATCATTGACCATCCGGCAAGTCCGTCGGAAAGCGTCGGACGAGTCATCAAGTATTGCAATGGATTAAACTTCGAGATTAGGTTGACCTTATGAGAAAGCATGTAGTGCCTGAGCTTTTGAGCGGCGAAGACCGAGGCCAAACAATGCTTTTCAATTGCGGGATACCTTATTTCCGTCGGCGATAAACGACGGCTTAAGTAGTAAAGAGCATTTTCTTTACCCTCATCATTGACCTGGGCTAACAGGGCTCCGAGAGAGTCGTCTAAAGCCGCGGTGTAAAGTATCAGCGGTCTACCTGAGACTGGGGCTGCTAGGACAGGAGGTGTCATTAAATATTGTTTAATGTCCTCAAAGGCCTTCTGGCATTTCTCTTCCCAAATAAATTTGGCGTCCTTTTTAACTAGTACCGAGAAAGGCTGACACCTACCCGACGAGTTCGAGATAAAGCGTCGAAGATATGCCGCCTTCCCTTGAAAAGATCGTAGTTGTTTTAAGGTTTTGGGAGGCGGCATTTCTAAGATAAGCTTTAATCTTCTCCGGGTCGATTTCAATTTCACGATGTCGGACAACGAATCCTAAGAATTTCCCGGAGGTGACGCCGAAGGCGCATTTTAAGGGATTCATCTTAAGGTTAAATTGTCTTAATCGTTCGAAAACAATTCTCAAATCATACAAGTGGTTGTCCTTTACTTTGCTTTTGATGACCACATCGTCCACGTAGCATTCGACTTGATTGTGGATGAGATCATCAAAAATTCTTGTCATTGCTCTTTGGTAGGTTGCTCTCGCGTTCTTCGATCCGAATGGCATCACCGTGTAGCAATATACTCCGATCGGCGTTCGAATGCCGTAAGCTTTTCATCTTCTCGGAGCCATTTTTATCCGGTTGTATCCCGAAGATCCATCCATGAATGAGAATATTTCATGTGTTGAAGCAATGTCGATCATTAATTCGGGATCGGTAGAGGGAATTCATCTTTTGGACATGCCTTGTTTAAATCTCCGAAGTCCACACAAATTCTCGATCCGACCATTCTTCTTTCGATCGGTACCACGTTGGCTAACCAAGTTGGGTATTGTTCTTCACGGACAAATTTAGCGTCTATTAGCTTTTTAACTTCGGCTATGACTTGTTGTTCGATTTCTAGACGCATTCTTCTCGGGACCTTGTCCGACCGGGAACAGTAGCGGGGATCCACTCCTAGCTTATGGACTCGCGACCTCCGGAGCTAATCCCGGCATCTCATCGTAGCTCCAAGCAAAACAGTCTTTAAATTCCATTAATAACTTGATTATTTCTTCGAGTCTTCTTTATTGAGTAAGGAGCTAACAAAGGTAGGTCTAGGTTCTTCGCTAGTACCTAAGTTAACTTCCGTTAACTCATCTATCAGTAGATTTGATTTCTTCTTCGAATTCTGGTGGAGCGTCTCCAATTTGTAAATCTTCGAGTTCGTCCGTAGTTTCCATGCAGTTTTCATTAGACTCGCAAGTGACAACCATGCAAAATTCAGTATCGTCAACTGATCCTACTGTGCCGAATCCGAGACCATGCTTCGAATTGGGTGGACGACCGGAGTTATTCCATAATTTTTCAAAATGTTGAGATTGACCTTTTGTCCACTGTCGAGGTAAGAAACCACGTTGAATTAAATTTTGAACACGAGGAGAGTACCACTCAAAAGGTAATTCCATTAATTCTGATAAAGTGACATCTTCAAGTTGTACACTATTTTCAGTTTTGGAGGAAGAAGCACCACGGTAGAATTTGATTGGTTTTGCACCACCGCTATGTACCTCTTTGACCTCCATACCCTCGATCTTATTAGAATGGATCGGGGTCAGGGTCATAGTATGTACATAGTGGTTAATCTTCTCGTACATTGATTTGTATTCTTCGTTCTTCTCATCTTCGAGGGGATTTTGAATTGCGGCTTCTTCGACTTATTGTCGTCGCTTCTTGTTTGATTTCCTTTTCTTCTTCAGAACTATCTTCCCAATCAACATTGATGACTGGTTTCTTCTGTCCAATTGTCCTAACGTCTCTACCACGGCCTCGTCCCCGGCCTCGACCTCGGATGCGAGTTGTGGAGAAACCTTCACCATCTCGCCGGAAGGGAGTGGTGAGTGACTGTTGGACTAGAATTTCAGGTTCTTCGTTGTCCCGAACTTTCTTTGCTTCATTTGTTATGGTATCTCTGGAGAAGATCGTTTTCTTCGGTGGTGCATAATAAGCCGCATCCTCGTGGATTCCAATTTCATGTACGGAGAATGGTTGTAAGTCACCTTTGATGCATTGTTCTCCTCCGTCGTAGTATTTGATGCACCGATGTAGAGATGATGGTACCATCCTATTTTCATGTATCCATGGTCGGCCCAGTAGAGCGTTGAACGACGTTTCGAATCAATTATGTGAAATTTTGCGGTTGTCTTTGCTAAGTCACCGGTCTTCATCGCAGCGTTATTGATCCGAGGGCTCTTTCTCCTTTCCGGTTGAATCCTCTTAATAACATTTTGTCGGCTTCGAGTTCACGAGCATCAATTTCCAAGTATGCTAGCGTTCGAAGATTCATTATATTGATTGATGCTCCCGGATCCACCAATACTCCGGAGAGTGTAAATTTTCCGATTGTAACCGAAATGTACAACGGTCGGTTGTGGTCTCGTCGTCCCAAGTAGTAGGTCGTTGTCCGTGAAGGTAACACCTCGTTGTTCCTTTAACGAGCAAACCTCATCCAAGGAATCTCCGGCCATTTGGGCTAAGCAAATTTCCGGATCAAGTAAAGCCTTGATCAGAGCTTCTCTCATCTCTTTTGATAAGATGAGAGCGTCGTAGATGCTCGCCTTGGCTGGTAGTTTCCTAAGATGGGCTAGCACGTTGTAGTCCACTTTATTTTCATGTGTCTCTGCTTCTTCTCGAATGGGTATTTCTTCCGTCGGGGTTGGTTCTTCCCGAACAACCACCGCTTCCTTTGTCCTTTGGACCCATTCTCGGAGGTAGAACTTTTCCACTTCTTAAGTTGACTTCGTAATTTCTTCTGAATCTATTGTTGAGCTTGCCGGTGTCTCTTCTTGAATCGGAATGACAGGTTCTTCCGGATTAGCTTCAGAGTCTGAAGGCTCTAACTCTATCGTGACTGGAGCTCCTCGAAACTCGCAAATAGACTCGTTGCTTGTTGAACTCTCGTAGCCTCCTTGATGGATGTCTTCTTCATCATTGTGATCGTCGAGATTGTGTATGATTTGAGAATTGTTATTTGTATCGGAATCGACGTCCGGATTATCGTTAGTTACGTAATCGTTAGACGCAGTCAAAACGTAGCCAACGCCATCACCCTTATCATTATATGATCCCACCGAAGTGAGCAGATAATCATACAGAGTCAGAGGTTCGAGGGATTTCTCCCCCGAATCGGAAACAACTATCCTAGGATAAGCAGCCCCTAGTCTAGCCTTAGGTGCCTCGGTCCTCTCTTCTTCGTCGATTTTCTTCTTCTCTTCAATCGTCTCATGTTGAGGTGGTTCTTCTATCGCAAGTGATAGTACCGGCTTAACAGGTTTCAAACTCTGAATTGAAGCTCGCACCGAAGCGGCTTGGATGCTGTCTAAAATCTTTTTCGAAGACCTCGTCCAAGCGGTAGTCCATCCATCGTCAGTCGTATAGGGATCTATCGGAATGATGGGATCGGTCGAGACAACATCGACGGAACCTCCTTTCGGGGTTCCTTCATGTACTCCTTCGGGATCGTTATATTCCCTTTCCGAAGGTTGTCATTGAGCCAACTTTTGAAGGTAATGCAATCTTCTATTTTGTGTCCAAGCATCTGGTGGTAAGGGAAAAAGTTGGGATCACCTTTCTTGTTGACTTCTTCTGGTCTTTTAGGCTCTGGTAGCTGGAAATCCGGAGTCTTCATTAGACTACGGAACATTTTCGGCACTGCTTCACTCTTGAACGGATATTCTCTGCTCAAAAGCTCTCTTAATGTACGTTGCGGACGAGGCGGTTGTTCATACTGTGGAGATGACTGATAGCTGGGCCGGGGTTGCCGGTAATTCCGTTGTGGTTGCTCGCGGTCGTTCGATGGTATTTGTATCGGCTGCTTGCCTTTGTCAACTCGCTGCAACGATCCCGGATTTCTTTTCAAAAGTCTTTACGGGCTTTTGCTTGTCCGTCTTGTCGGTGAAACTTAATTGCTTCGCCTCTTCTTGCAAGCTTCCGGCCTTGCTTAACAACTTCTCAAAAGTCTTAATAGTGAATCCCTTGAGGAGAAGTGCTATCGGGCCGTGAATGCTTTTAAGTAAAATGCCGACTGCGTGTTGTTCTTGCAGTTGTGGTTCACACTTCATGCTTAAGTTCCTCCATCGAAGTATGTAATCCACCAAAGTTTCATTCGGCTTTTGTTTCTCTACCACTAAATCACCTATAGTGATGTGGTGCCGAGCTCCGGCGAATCGCTCGATGAAGAGGTTCTCTAGCTCGAGAACGTCTTCACCGAACCATTTGGTAATTCCGCATACCCGCCGAAGGCGATTCCCGACAGACCGCCGACGAACCGTCGGAAGAGTAATGCATCGCTCCCGCCGGCATTGCAACAACTCGGCACGAAAGTGTGCCACATGCCGTCGGGGTTCCCGGTTCCATCGAAGGTCTCGAACGGAGGTGGTACGAAGCCTTTCGGGTATCGGACGGCGTCGAATTCTTCCGGGTAAGGTCTACCCGTCCGAATGGATGTCCCGCTCTTTCGATTGTGCTAAGGCTTCTCGCACTCCGCCGTTCCACCAAGTTCTTGATATCCTTTTCAGGGATCATACTTTGTGTTGTATCCTTTTTAGCTGATCATCCCCATTGACGGACGTAATCTCCTTTCCTCCGTCTACAATGTGAATGACCTCTGGGGGTGTCTCTCTATGTGGTTGTACTTGACTCTGGAGAGTGGCTAGAGCTACAGCCATCTCTTCCATCCTTTTCGACATCTGGGCGATTGTATCATCCTTCTCTTGAAGCTGCCTCCTCATTACTTCTGGCTCCTCTCTTTCTGCGGCTGCAGGAGCACCTTGCGAAGCTGATGAAGCTCGTGTTTCTACCATGTTGATTTCCGCGTATTCGTTGTTCATGAATTCCGATGAATCAATCTCGTCTCCGAACTTTTCTTCTCTTTCTTTTGCCAATCGTCTGGATATCGGTTCTCAACTTTTCCATGGCATCTTCTAGCGGGGCTTTTTGTGTGTCTTCGTGGTTGTCGTGCGATAGCCGTCGGGTCCCCTTCTCACGAGTCCCCTTCATCGCGGTAAGCACTTTCTTCGCATTCAAGTCTCCCGGCGAGACTTTCTTTCTCGGCTGCCGTTTCAATCTCAATCGCCCGATAGTGGGACGCCATACCATCCTTCTAACGGCAGAAGGTCTAGGACCGGATGGTCTCGTTGGCCAAATGTCGGAAGGTGGTATCCTCCCTAATCTGTAATCCCGAGACGACAACGGGCGGACTAGCCTTCATTCTTTTACTTGGCTTTTCCGTCATGACGGCAGGTTCTACTCGGGGCCCAAGACGGGATTTGACCGGCACCCGCCCTATCCTTCGTAGAATTTCCGATACGGGCGCTTTTCCTTCTTTGCTAACTTTTCTACCAAAGTTTGCAATCGAGCAAACGGTGTAGTTCTAGTTCTTTTCTTGCGGCTATCGTTGTAATATGCGGGCCGTGGTAATGTGGCAACGAATCTTGCGAATGTTTTCTTCATCTTCTCGCGGCGGAGAGGGGATGAAACCCGCTTCCTCCCAAGAGTGGTATGTATTCAGCAACGGTGTATATTCCGGCGAATGGTGTATATCTCGGCGCTTCGGAATTTCCTCTAGGAAAGCAATTTCAGCAGCTCCGGCTTCTTTAGCGATCCTTCTACTTCGTTTCTTCTTCGGGTCCTCGTCGCGTGACTGAATCTTCGAACCGGACCCGATTTCAAAACGAAGGTCTTACAGAAGATCTCGTACCCTCCACGGTAACGAGTCCATCATAATTCTGGATTTCTTTCCCCTTTGATTTGGCAAAAGTCGGGGTAGGTGCAGAAACAACTAGACCAGCGGGGGTAGAGATAACAGTCCTTCTATGGACATCAGTATTCCTCTTAGTCGAGATCCTTTGCAGGGGAGGAAATTCTTGGGTCGACCTAAGGCTGAACTCAAGCAGCGGCTCTTCAGCTTCAGATACCTTGTTCATCAGTGCAAAGAGGGAGACGTCGGTGATCTTGACATTCGTGTTTTCAAATCCTTGTCCAAATCGGATGATTCCATTGTCGGGCAGCTCATCCTTATAGACAGCGAAGTCCAGTCCATTGGTGAAAGAGAAAATCGGCTTCGGGGCTTCCATTTCTGCAGGATAGATTCTGGTTGTCAGTCCCAAGTTATGCTTCTTTTCTTTAGGACGAAAAGAAAGAAATTGAAAAGAGTCCGAACTCATTCTTGTTCATGTATTTATAAAAAGGAATCACTTATTAAAAGAATCACTTATTAGAGGGTTTGTTTATTTAGAACGGAGTGTTCAAAGGTGTAGAGAAGGTAAGGAATTCGAATCGAGTTGGAAAGGAAAAGAGAGTCTTAAGCAAGACTTCTCGACTCGAAGGATCACTCCTAAACTAACACCTATCGGGGTCCACCCCACCTCGTAAATGAGGTAAAAGGATCTCGGAACCTCTCTCGTTTAGGGGTGTCTAAACAGATGGCTCCTAAATCCGAGAGAATGTTGGTTATACTTGTTCAAGGTAGAAATGAACATAGTATCCCAACGGAAAGAAGGGTAGTTTGATCTATAAGGGACATGGATGCACTACCGATTTTTGAGAGCGAAATATTTGATTAAAATGGAGAGAGGAACTATTCCCGCACGTGAGTCGCCGTAAATATGTCGGCATTTTTTTAGGTTATATACTTTATTTTGAAAGGGGGTCGCCTACGTAAATTGTCGGCGTATTTTTAATTTAAATAAATAATTTGAAAAGTAATATTTGATTTTGAAAATAATTTTAAGTTTAGAAGTTTTAAGATATGAAATCAAACCGATCTCACATCCCAAATAGTTTATATAAACGAGCACCGCACCACAAACCATGTATCTATCCTGAAGAATAGACACACTGCTTGATGATGGGGCTCGATTAAATAAACTAGAGGATTTGTGACATCCGTTTGGTCTGTGAACCAATTTTATAAGCCGACAAATTCCCCGCTTAATATGAAAACATTAAACAGGGTTTATATTACCTGGGTTCTTAAAGTTCCCTATAAGGGCAAGCCCCTATAGTTAATTACATCTTAAGTGACGGGAATCACCTAAGAAAACTCTCGATAATAATCAATAATTCTGCTCTCAAGAATTTCAAAGTTTAAGGTTTTCAAAGGATTGAATTTGGAATTTCAATAAAGAATGGATCAAGTTTGGAACATTTTATTTTAAGAATTCAAAGGAAGAAAAGTAGGAGAAATTACGGATTCGAAGTGAACTTCGATAATCTCCCGACTATCCTATTGTTTCGTCTTGGATTTAGGAAAGTCCTAATGTTTACCTAATGTTTTAATCTTGCCAATTTTAATTAATTAGGGCTTATATTTATATGATAAAATCATACAAATAGCTCTGGAAGATATGAGGGTTTATGTCGTATCGGACGACTACCTCGGAATCCTAAGACCGGTTAGGGCTTAATTTGCAATGCAAATGCCTAACGAAGAGTCGAGGATTTATGTTGCACTAGGCAAACTACCTCGAAGTCCTATGGCTTTGTTGTTTAATTCTAGGAAAGTTTTGTCGAAGCAGGTTCAAGTTTTGCTGACGACGATGGCCGTGCCGCCCACCATGCTCCGAGCTCCTTGTTGTCGCACGGGTTTAGTTTTAGAAATCATAAATCGTGGGATGAGAAAAGTGTTTTGGTTTAGAGAAGTCTTAATTTCCAAGTGTTTTTTGTATTTTAATTAAAACAAATCTTAAAGTTGATTATAACGACACCGGTTAAGATCCCACGGTTCCATCCTTCCGCATCATTATTTTTATCGGATTCACTTAGTCCGGATGAATTTGCTAAACTCAACTCGAATGAGTTCCACACTTTCATTTAGACCGTGGGAAATCCCGTTAGCAACACGTAGGTTACATCATCCGAGGTATTCCCGATCATCCAACAAGACGTTTTAATTTAGTTGTAGTTGTAGTTTTGTGTTCTGTTTGTGATTAAATTTTGAGTTGTTTTATATTTTGAAATGTTGTGGAGGTGAATTTTATCTTGTAGTGTCTTTTAATTTAGTTATGGTTTCAGTTTTGGTTTCTATCCTAAAGGTGTAGGTTTTCATGCAACTCGTTGTTTAACATGCAAGAAAAGTAAAATGCATTCGCAATTAAATAAATTGCAAGAAAGTAAATCGCAATAAAATAAAAGCGTACCTGGAGGGTCTTCCCGTCATCCCAAGCTGCACTTAAAACACAGTTAGAATATTTAAGCAAGTTCCTAGGTAAAGCTAAGGTAAGGGTTATGGTTTTCTACCAAATTCCTAATCCTATAGCTAGTCATTTCTTATGACGTCTAGGTTCTTTGTGTTTTTGGTTCGAAGACGATTTTCTTCATCAAAGAACAATTAAGTTCAATTGTTCTTATAAACATCCTATCATATCGAGGAAGTGCTTAAGGAGAATCTTAAACATCTTTTCAATACTTCTAGGATTGTTTTAAGTCCAAATGAATTTAATTGTGTAAATAAATCGATCGTCTAAGGTTTTCAAGTTTTGTTAACTCGCTCAGATGAACTAGGACATTTGAATATCCTTATAAGTGAAGTGTCACTTCATTTGATATTCCATTTAGGAGTTATGATAATTAAAGCTTTTAAGGGCAAAATGACATTTAATGATTTGTGATTCAAATTTAAGTTCAAATTAATGATTTAAGTTCGGAATAAGTGTTCAAGTTATTTTAGGTTTATTTCTTAAGTGATGTTATTTAATTCAACTTAATTTAATTTAATTTAATTTTAATTTAATTTAATTCAATTCAATTTAATTTGATTTAATTTAATTCAATTTAGTTTGATTTGATTTAATTTTTAATTTAATTTAATTTAATCTAATTTAATTTAATTTAATTTAATTTAATTTATTTAATTTAATTTTATTTAATTTAATTTAATTTAGTTTTGTTTATTTAATTTAATTTATTTAATTCATTTAATTTAATTTAATTTGTTTATTTAATTTAATTTAATTTAATTTAATTTAATTTATTTAATTTATTTAATTTAATTTAATTTAATTTTTAATCTTAATTTAATTTAATATAATTTTAATGGAAATTTTGAAAGAGTTTAATGATTTAATTTTTGTTTAATGATTAAGTCTTTTAATATTTTAAATTTGAGTTATCATTTTAATTAAGAGTTGAATATTAATGAGATGATTAATTTAGGGACTTTTAAATTAAAGAATAAATCTCTTCCTAATAATATCCCTATTTTTATAATTCCAATTTTATTATTCTTCCAAATTTAATCAATTATTTAATTAAAGTTTAATCATTTTAAATTGCTCAATGGGTTTCTACCCTTTAATTATTTAAATTTCAATCATCCAAATCAGATTAGGATCAAACATTTTACTTGTTAATTTTTTATTAAACCTAAAGTTTTAATTAAGGGTTAAAATTTAATTACCATTTTGCCCTTTAAGCCTAATAATTTCATAACTCACTAAATTGAACTCAAATGAATCTTGAAATTTTTATGTGACTTCACTCATATGTCAATAAAGACATGAGAGGAGAAAATGTGATTTTTCTGTATTTAATTTATTTATATAATTATTTTTTAGTAGAAAATAGAGATTTTCAAGGAAAATTTGATAACATGACCAAAGGAAAGTTTCTGTCCTTAAGAAAATTAGGGGACATTCCTAATGACCAGAGGACCACTTGGACCAATTTTGGTGATTTTTTGAATTATATTGTATTTATTAGAATTATTTTAAGTTTTGGAGTGTTAATTAATTTAAAAATAAAATAAATGTTGAAAAATGAATTTTATAATTTTCAAAATTCTCTCTAATATCAAGGATTTCAGAGAACCAAATTTTACAATTTTCTGATTTTTCTTTGATTTATTATAATTATTTTAGTGAAAATGCTAGAAAATACATTTTTTTTTAATTTTAAAATTACCCTAGAGCTTTAAAAATTAATATCTCACCAAATAGGCCTAAGAAAAATATGGGGTTTGTTCCTAAGTGATTAAAATTCAAAATGTGACATTTTGGTGAATTTTATTATTTTTGTAATTTTTATTATTTTTTAATTATTAAAAATATTAAAATAATATTAAAAATCAACTTTTTTAGAAAATTGAAATTTTAATTTTCTTAAATTCTCCTGATATCAGAGAGACTCCAAAACCAATTTGGTGAATTTTTGAATTATATTTTGAAAGTTATGAATTTTTGAAGTTTCAAATGACTAAGTGGCTTAATCAACCCATTTAGTAGAGGCTAACCAAGTCCAATTGACCTCAAATTTTTATGGTGGGTTCCTCTGATCCTAAAGGTCAGTGGAGAATTGATTTCAAGTCAATTTGATCTATGGTTAGCTCTAATTAATTAGAGACCTATTTTGAGTGTTTAAGCCAATTAGGGTTAATCTGAGTGAATTAACTCAAGTCCTATTTTTCCTAGGGTTCTCTGGTCATAAGGAACATCACCAAATTTTCCTAGAATTTATTTCACAACATGCTATTTATTGGATTTAAAATACTCAAAACAGTGACATGAATTTGAAAAAATCAATAACTTTTCACAGAGATGGCCTCTGACCTTGGAAAATTCAAGGAATGTTCCCAAGTTCAGAGGCTTCAAAAGCCCTATGGTCTCATGCCATGGTGAATTGTATACATGCATGGAGAATTAAATGTATGCAGAGAGTAAATAATTAATTAAAAATAAAATACTGGACAAAATTAATTAATTTCTTTTCCACATTGTTCTCCTCCGTTCACCGAGCAAGAGGGTATTTTTATTTTATTTTTGTGATTTTTCTACACAAAGATATGGATTTTTTAAAGTTCTGGGAATTAAATAAATAGAAAATACCCCTATTTATCTACTTATCCACGCGGCGCCAGCGCATCCTCGGCATCTCCGAACTCACACGCGTCGCGCTCCCATTCGACGCCGCCATCTGAGTCAGCAGCCCGGGCCCCGCGGTTCTCGTACCATCTTCTGATCCGACGCCATCTGAGCCGTCCGTGCGCGCGTGTATTAAATGGACGGCATCCGTTCATCGTCCATGACTGGTGTGATCCCGTGACCGTCCACACTCTAACCCTAAGAACTCACTCGATTCTCAATGGATTTTCGTGTTCTTATGCTCTATGGATTCGTCTCGAAGAGACGAACACATCCATACGGTAAACATGCATTGAAATTAAGGCATTTGAAATGGAGAATCTCCGAAGCTCGGGATGAAGAATTAGCTCATACCTTTGCTCGGAGAAGTGTGGCTTCGATCCGAGAGTTGCTCGCACCTTCGATCGGGTCCTAAGCAAGCTCCGGATGAAGTCTCCCGGTCCGGTGAATTGTCTAGGTTGGACTTCGACCACGCCCGATCACAAAGCTTCGGAGGCCGGAGCAACCGGGTGGCCCGGAGATGGGGCTTTTCTCGGTGGACACCTTCCCTTGGTCCGGTGAAGGTGTAGAGACAATCAATTTGGGGATTGGCTCACCGTGGAGAAGTGTCCCGGTTTTGGGCTTGGATTTCAACTCGAAATCGAGCTCACAGAGAAGAAATGGCAGGGGATCTCACCGGGGATCAAGTGCTCGTGTATGGGGAGGGGTCCGGAACAATTTTGCGCAGTTTTGGCAAGGTTTTTGCAACTCTCCTCTCATGGCCGTGAGGGGGTGGTGTTTAAATAGGCATGGTCGGAGGCTCTCCTGGGGGGTTTAATGGTTGGGATCAGCTGCTTAGGTCAAGGGAAGAACAGCCATGCTATCCATTTGGGTTGGGACAAGTCAGCAATGGAGAATTCCAATGTTGGCTCACATGTGAGCTTTCGGCCATGGTGTTTTCCGGCGACTGGGGTGGCTGGCCGGCAGGCATGGGTCACCCTCAGGGTCAGGTGGGTCATGGCTTCGATGTTTGTGAAGGCAACTGGTGGCTGCTATGTGTAAAGTGGTTGAATCAAAATGGAATGGGGAAGGGGTCATTTTGGCTTCAATTTGGTCAACCCATTGGTTTGGGTTGGGTGCACCTCCCCATGGCCTCGATTTTGGGCTAAGAGGATCAGTTAGTCACTGCCATGGAGTGGTGAAGTCTCCATCCATGGTGAGGTGGCTAAGCATGGTTTAGTGTGCGACATGCTTAAGGTAAAAAAGGTTAAAGGAGGTTTAAGAAAGAACCCCTCTTCTTGCCATAAATGGACTAATGACAAGTCAAAGCCCTCATGGCTTCATGTGGCTTGAGAATGGCTTGTTCATGGCTCCATTTGGCTTGGGAAAAGGTTGATTTGTTTCATGAAAAGGGTTTTAGAAATATTTGACATTTAGGGGATAATTTGACATGTGGCTTGATTTGGAATGGTTTAATTGATGATTTTGAAACTTAGGGGTGATATTGATCAAATGGATGATGAGGGGAAATGTCATATGGGCTTTGGGACCAATTTTGGGCCTTTGGATGTGGTAAAGTATGGGCTTTTAAAATGGTTTAGGAAAGTGGGCTTTTGAATTTTAAAATGGATTTTGGGATGAAATTTTGGTAAAGGCTTGGGCCAAATAATTGTTGAGTTTGGTTTAGGGATGCTTCATGAGTGGTTTGAAACAAATTTGAGGTGATTTGGGTTTGAATTGGTTTGGATATGGGCCTTTTGGTAAAGAGGCTAAGGTGGGCCAAAATGGGCTACCATGGGCCAAAGTTAGGCTAGAGTTGAAATTGATGTAAAATTAATGTTGGGAAATGTTTATGGAAGTGTCTCAAAGAGGTTTTGGCTTTGGTTAGGTTTTGATTTTAGGATTTGGGCTCATTTGGGCTAGGTTTAGGTTTAGGTCAAAATTGGGCTTTTTGATTTTGGGTTGAATTTGAGTGGGGTTTGGGTCTAAATTTTGAGCAAATCATGTTAGTGTTTTGTTCATGGGGATGTTAAGGAAGGTTTGGAAAAGATTTGGGGTTAATTGGAGTTGAATTGGGTGAGTTTGGGTTAGGTTTGGGTCATAGGTCCAAATCGGGCTTTAAGGCCAAAAGTGAAATTGGACCCAAATTTCAATCAAATTAAGCTTGGCTTTGGTCTATATTGGTGTTGGGGATGTTGAATTGAAGTTTAGAATTGAATTGGACCAGAATTTGGGTCAATTGGGTAGGTTTGGTTTGACATTGGGTTTACTTTGGGTTAAAATGGGTCAAATTGGGGGTTTTGATAAAAGTGGGGTAAATTGACAAAATTGGCCCATGGTGTAGTTGAACAAAATGAAATTGGGAATATTTGGGATTTTCTGGAATTTTCTGGGAATTTTCTGAATTTTTGGATTTTTTGGCTAAGAAGGGTATTTTGGGTATTTGGAGGGTATTGGGAGGTATTCTTGGAATTTTTGGTATTTTTGGCTAGGAATGGTCAATTTGAGTGATGTGGAAATGTTTAGGAATGGTTTTGAGGAACTTTGGGTAATTTGGAAATTTTGGAGGATTTTGGGTAGTTTCGAGGCATTTGGTAGGGTCGGTAGGTGTAGGGTCCCCGGGGTCAAAAATTGAAAATTTGGAAAATGGAAGATTAGGTGAATGTAAGTGGAATAAAATCATTTTGGTTGAGCCATGAAGCCACATCAAGCCCACATGAGCCATGAAGGGTCTCATTTGAGGCATTCACCATGTTGTTCCTAACCCTCTTAGCCAAGGGCTTAGGGGTTAAGGACCATCCATGTGAATCACCTTTACGAGTCAGGAGGTCAAGTTAGGTATAGGGGTGTGATTTTAAGAGGTGTGTGAAAGTGTAGTGCACAGGTGTAGTGTGTGTGCAAGTCAACCCTTCACTGCACCAGTGCCACCTGTGGCAATCCTAAGGCCAAAGAGTCCTATAGGAACTCATCCTTTAAACTTCCACATTTGATCTCAACCCTCTAGGTGATTAGGGGTCTACAGTCAAGTTTGTGGAGTTTGCAGGGAGTTAAGAAGTGGTTTGAATTTCTAGGTGGTGGGTCCCAATTCTAGTCCTCTAAGATAGTCAAAGGAAAAGCCTAAGGCTAGATCCTAAGTACTAAAGAGAAGAAGGGAAGACCTCATCAAAAATGAGGTCAACAAGCACTGCTTATGAAACTAAGAATAGAAATGAAACTAAATTCATATATATGGAGAGATGAACTAGTGTCGCATGAACAAGATTGCATAAGAGATATTATCATTAGAAAAGACCAGTTCATTGTGTATCAATCAACACCACTTAAAGCCAAGATTGAACGACATTATGAAATACATGAAGTGGATATTGAAAGCAAAGAATACGACTACAAAATTTGGAAAACAACTTGGCTATTTTGTATTCTTGCATAAACATTTATTGGCATTAAAGAGCACCCTTTTTGACATATTTATAGTCATGATTACTACCACGTTGCTAGATTGGTAAGGATAAAAAAGTTACATGTTCTCTTTATCTTGTAATAGGTAATTAATAGTTGTCTTTTGATTGCATGTTGAGAATGATATATGAATGCTCTTTTTGTACTATTCTTAGAAAAGAAGAATGCAATGTAGTTGGTGATGATGTTCATGTTAGTGTGCCCAACAATTTGCAGTCAAGAGGAAGATCAAAGAAAAGAAGAATTAAGAACTTTTAAGAGAAGAATGAGCAAAATAATCTATTGAGGCAATTGAAAATTGCAGAAGAAACTATTTGACCATCCTACATGTTAGCGTCATCAAGAATGATTCATTTTTTGTAATTCTTTAAGAGTGGCTCTTTTTGTTATTTTTTTTCTTAGATGTGTACTCTCACACATACCTATCTTTTATTTTATACATCACATAGGAATTGGAAGTAGAATAGTTCTTAAGAGTAGGTGTCAATTTTTTGTAAATTCTTACTTATTTGCATAATAATTCAGGTTTTCAGCTATAACTACATATCTTTATGCTTAAGAGTACACTTACTTCAAACATTGCAAAATAAAAAGTTGCACCCACTTGCAATTCAATTTTAAATTCTCTTTGAAATATTAAAAAAATAGTATTAGAATAATATACTAATTAATAGGACTTACTAAGTCTAAGATGTAAGAGAAATCATGTTAAATTTAGCTATCACAAATCCCCAAAGGCCACTTTTTGTTACTTTAAGATCCTAAAAAATTGGACGTAGAAAATGTGCAATTAATGGCTTGGGTTCACCTTTGTTCAATCTATAAGAAGAAGCATAACAATTTCTCTACCATTGAGAAACATGGGCCTTCAAAGCTACTTTGTAGACATAGAATGATAATAAAAAATCTCTAGAGCTACATGCATAAAAAAACAATCATGCTCAACAAATTAAGTTTCATTTGGAGAGGGATGTATCACAAATAAATTAATACATAATGTATGAGTTTAGGTTATCCATTTTCTTACAACAGTACTAACGCTACATTCAAAGCAAGGATAGAGCATATTTTAAATATATTGTTTCCTAAGTAGCATATAGCCACAAATAATTTTTCTTATTCTTTAAATAAAATAAATGCAATTTTTCTCATTCCCACTTTGTGAATTTATGAAATTGCGTATATATCAACCAATTAATACACACATCTGGTTTTATAAGAGAATTTACTAGTTCATAAATAATAAAACAATTTTTTAAGATTAACATATTGTTGGCTAATAATGTAACATGTTTCTTTGAAAAGTGATGGGTCTCAGAGTATTCCAAAGTTAACAGAAATGTGTCAATTTTATGTGATTTTAGTTGTATTTTTTCTACATTTTATATGTTATTTTTATTTATTTATCATAGATTTATGCTTCAGAAAAGTTATATGTTGATGTTGTGCAAGTTACAGGGTTGAATAGGAACAATTTGAAATGAGAAAATTTGGCTTGACCACGTCAGTATGGCAAGACTAGCGGCGTGACCACACTATAATTCTGCGTGACCATGTCGCCCTTACAGTTTTGTTGTGTGACCATACGGAGGAGCAAGAAAACACCTTAGGAAGGAAATTTTATGGCCCAAGCCGTGATTCTTGCTATAAATTTGATTCTAGGACTTCTTGTAGGAGGATCAGTGTAGGAGAAGACTTGGAAGCTGCTAGAGGTGGATTTGTGGAGAGAATTTAAGTGCTCTCTTGAGGATTCTCTTCCTCCTTTGGTGGAGACCTAAAAGGGGGAACATTCTCCTTTTCTTTGTGAGTTATGAGAGATTTGTATGAGAGGGAGGGTTGCTACCATCAATGAGAGAACAAATTATAAGTCTTTCATGTATCTGTTGCTTGCAATGGTTTTCTACATAGTTTTTCTCATAATGGATTTTCTGCGATCTATGGCTAAATTCTTTTTCATGTCTCTGTAATGTAGGGGGTGGTGGATTTAATTATAATTTTTCCATGATATTTTTTAATTAAGTATTTGGTTTGAAGCTTCATGGGCTTTTTATTATTTAACCTCCAAACTTAATTTATTTATAATCTGACCAACTAAGATGTTAAAATATTTCATGAAACTATGACCTCTAATTATATTGTAGTGGAAATGAAGGGTTAACCATATAATTCTGAAGGATAGACATATTCTAGTGAAATTCTGTAATCAATCCAAGGGACACTAAACTTCATGGATTATAAGCTTATTTTGACCCAGACATCTAAGAAAATCACGATCACCACAATCCCTGAATCACAGATGCACGAACCTCATAAATCTTGAAGGACTCACAAAATCTTTCCACTGTCTTTATTTCTATTATCATCACCTTGCACTGTTTTTTTAGAGCCTTAGAATTTAAAACTCTCTTTTGTGATCACGTCGGGCAAGGCTAGCTAAATCAATAAACTAGATATTGTTATATGGAAACAACTGTTATACTTTTCCTGTGGGGTCGATATGTGATACTCTTTAACCGCATTAGTACTTGACAAGTGAACTTGTGTTGTACGGGCAAGTTGCCTCGCGGTAAGTTTTAACACGTCAATTTTTTGATGTCATTGACTAGAAAAGATGTTAATAATTATTTTTGCTTTTAGAAAACTTTAGTTGAAAATTTTAGGATGTATGTTTAACATTGTTATTTTCTTATTTTTATTATATGTCTCTTTTTTATTATTATTGTTATTGCATCTGTATTGCTATGTATTTCATTGCAGGTGCTGAAAATTAAAAAAAAAACAAAAAATAAAATAAGCCAAAAAAAATAAAATATATTTTACTGTTAATTTATCTTTTGCTTCGTTTTGCTTTCCTTTGCATAGTGTGTGTTGTATTGACTTGTTAGCTTGTTGATTGATTTGTGTTGGTATGTGAGATTATTTTTTGGATACTTTTTAAATTTGTCCTTTTTATGCATAGAGGAGCTGAGGCACCTTGCCCCTTTCAACTCTGAGATTGATCAAACTTTTAGACGTCTTAGGAGATCACACTTATTTTCTGAAATAATTATTGAGATGGCTGACCCTAACACCCCCAACCGGAAGCCACTTAGGGAGTATGTCAACCCTTATGTTAAAGAAATCCACATGAGCATAAATTACCAATCGCCTGACCCTAACACCACAACGAGAATCTTCCCGCGGATACATTCAAAGATCGCCTCTTCAATGATTCCCTCAACTTTGTTGATCCTACTCACCATGTCAAGTCACATGTTGCACTAATCTGAGTTCTATGCTAGTATGCTTAGTTCATGCTTAAGACATGCATTTTCATGCTCACAAAACTCCACACCAAGAGTCACCCTACTAAAGTCCACAAGGTACTTGGAGGTTGGATCGCTTTGTTCGTCCGACCACCTTCGACAATATGTTTGACTGGGTTAATCTTCATCACCTCACTAGGAGTCACGTCGTATTGGTTAGACTACTTTAAGTAGTCACATCTCTGTGTCCGGTTGTGATGTTTTGATATCTAACGATTCCATGACATTGCATATAGTGAAGAATTCTTTGCTCTTTCTCACTGATCCGTTTGGATTGCTAGAATGCGTGGCTCATCTAGCATATGACACCGACACTACTCGAACTACGTGATATTATAATCAATTATTTTATGAGAGTGTCTCATCTCTTGATGATTAGTTGGCTTCATAGCCACGTGCTTCGATGTTCCTCGAGCATACGACGTTCTAGTCAGCTCCATTACGAGGAGAATTTGTCTTTTGACACATGTGGCTTTCCAGCCACTTATTGTGATAGCTCTCCAACCATACGACACTCTAATTGGTTCTTTTATGAGAGCATCTCGTCGCTGGATATTTTAGCTTTATTGATGGGCTCCTTAGCTTTAAAGGAAGTGGAAAAGAATTAGAATCAAGAGAGCAAAAAGATGTTTAAATTTTAATTTATATTTTGTACTCATTTTTTGTGATATTGCACTTTAGATAAAGGTATTTTTCATGTTTTGCTGCAGGTATGATGATTTTAGGAAATTGGAGCAAAAAGAAGCAAAAAGGAACAAATTTGGAGCAAAAAAGGTAAAAATCAGGAAATTGAAGTTCTGACGCCGTCAGCGGCAGACTGGGCACCGATGGCGCATTTTTCTAGAGAGCCCAAGTAATTAAAGTGGGATTGGGCACTGACGGTAGGTGGAGGCCAAATTCAATGTATTTGGACGACATTTGGAGGGATTTTTTAAGCATCTCTTGGGGAAATCATCCCTAGGCTATTTTAAATTGATTTTGGTGCTAAGAAAAGAGAGAAGAGTCTAGAGAAGAAGTGGTGTGAGCGTTTAAAAATTGTTTTATAGTCTAAGGTTTGGTGTTAAGTGATGTATTGTGAGGGATTCTTCTCAAAAGAGTTGTAGGAGGAGAGGGAAAGTCAGAGATTGCTTCTTCCCTACTATTTCAAGAGAGAATTGTGTGTTGTTGTAAAGAGAGAAGGAGATTCAAGGGACTTCAAGGGATTTGCTCGGGGACTAAATTGAGATAAGTTGTATTTACTTCTTATTGTTTGTATGACGTTACTTTTATATCTAAAATCTTTGTTTTGTCGTATCTTCACCATGAATTTTGAGTTGATTTCTTCGTCTTTCTCCTTGCAATGAAATATGGTGAAGTGATGGTTTAGATTGGATGTGTCATATAACTGTTAAGAAATTGTGATAATTTTTCACTTATTACTTCATTTACTTTTCGATTTGGACAATTGTATTGTTAAAATATGTTGTGAAACATACGATCCGAATGAACTTTCCATAAAAAAAGTGAAGATTACATTCAATATTCATGAATGAGTGATGTAGTTCATGAGGGTTGGGTTCAAATAAATAGAGAAATATGTTTATTGGTCGTAAAATTGGAAATTTTAGGGTGGCAGACTAAAATCTTCAATTTGGTCCTAGTGTTTGGAAACTAAAGCCATAGTTATCCTTTAGGCGAAGGGAAGTGGGAGCTCTGAAGTGAGAGCCAATATACTCCCAGCCTAACCACGGATATAGTGACTAAATCTAAGATTAGCCAATGTTCTTTATAGCACTTGGAAGAGGGTAAAGAATAGGTATGCTCCTATTTGGCACAATACAAGAAGCTTACTGATCTTTATCATTCACTCACTGTAATATCAATGTAAAGGGGGAGGATACTTTCTCTCAATTTGAACCTTGCATTACAAAACGTATAACAGTAGTAGTCAACTTTAATTTGAAGTATAGAAAGTAATTTCGTGATCTTTCTAGCATCATTAAACTTTAGCAACTTTAATATTTACTGTAAGTGCATTGCTAATTTGAATATTAAATTTTTGTGTTATGCTTGAACGTTTGCTTCCTCCCTGTGGGATTGATAACTAGGACTCTGACCGCGACTTTTTATATACTTAAAAATATAAGAATTTGGCACCACTACTATAAGATCTAAATCTCCAGCAATAGCACTAAAAACTTGATGTGACTTTGAGGTGATGAAAATGAGTGCAATTAATTGGTAACAAAGTCACTTATTTCAACACAAGTATATGCATCGCTTCATGCAATATAGAGTTTTCTTTAAAAACCCCAGTATCGATCCCACGAGGAAGTGAAGTAAGAGGTCTTTAGTCAAATTCTAGTCTACTACTAATTGTCCTTAGTTTGGAATGTCGATTAAAATTGTGTTTTATCTAACAACTACTCCTAAAAGCAAGTGTTAAATGTAAAGATAGTAACTACAAAAAAGTGCAAATAATAATTCTAAAGATAACCCTTTTTGGATGAATTTGTTTGGAGAATTTTGAGATACTAAAAACTACAATTCTTATGTAAATGAAATGGATAATGTATAGGAATGAGATGCTTTAAATATTGTATGTGTCAAATAGGAGCAATCTTATTCTTTACCCTTTAGTCTAGGCATAAAGAACATTGACTAATCCTAAGCTTGGTTATGAATTTGTGGGTAGGCTGGGAGGATACCAGCTCTCACTTCGGAGCTCCCATGTTCCCCTCACCTGAGGGGTAACAATCTACACTTCAGCACCCAAACAAAAGGACCGAATTGAGAAATTTAGCGTGTCACTCTAAAATCTCCAATTCTACGCCAGATTAATATTATTTCTCTATTTATTTGCACTTCTCCTTTCAAGGATTTACCCATCTACCTTTCAAAGAGAAATGTGATACATACTAGTTAAGAATCCTTAGCCCATGGTCAGATCTGAAGAATTCTTCACAGATTTTAACAATACAAATGGCCAATTCGTATAGTAAAGTAAGTATAGGTATAGTATCTTCACATTTATATATAAAACATCTTTTAGCAAGCATCCCAATATCCTAAACATGAATTCTACTCATTACAAAAGAAAAGTAAAAGGAAAAGAATGACATAATCTTCTCATGCCACTATTTCCAAAGAAGAAGAAAAAGTAAGAGAGATGTGTCACAAGGCACAAAAAAAACAACAAAAACTTCATTTAACCAAAGAAAATCTACTAGGTAAGTGTTTAGAAAATCATAAGATAATGAAGAACAATACTTAGCTTTTTCCCTTTGAAAAAAAGACGAATATCTCTCCCACAATGTCTCCCACCCATCCATGCAATGTTGAAACATCTCCTTACACATTCTCTCAAAATCTCCTCTCCAATCTCTCCAAAAGGGTAGAAATCTACATTTCTACTCCTAATCTAAGAACCCTAAACATTCTCCAAGTTTTTCCTAACATTCCTCCCCACTTTTCTAACCTAAATTTGCCATTTTAAAGAGTATGGATGAATTTCTAAGAGTTCCCTTAAGCACCCCTTCGAAAAAGCATCCAAATACGTTGAATTTCGACCTAAAACCGCCAAAAGTCGGTCTATAGTTGTCCGAGATGCTGTCAACTGGTTCGAGGGTGCTATCGGCGAGCTTTTCGGTCATTTTTGGGCCTTTTCGGGAAAATCCCACCGTCGGCACCCTCGAGGGCGCCGTCGGCGAGCAGACTGCTGCGCAGCTCCACCGTTTCGCTCTGTTTGACTCCGTTTTAGCTCCGTTTCGCCCAATTTCAGTTGTGTTGCGTTCCTAACAGATAGCCCTACAAAATAAGCATAAAACAACCTTTCTTTAAAGTGTAATCTCAATCAAAAATATGTAAGAAGTGTAAAATAGATTAAACATAGAAAGACTTATTGAAAGGTGTCAAACCAAAATTTGCTTTCTGGCTCGTTTTTGCTCTAAATTGCACCGTTTTTGCTTCTTTTTCTCCAAAAGTCATTTCTTGTACCTAAAAATAAAAAGAATACAAAATAATTTCCTTTTAAAGTATAATATCACAAAAAATGAGTAAAATCATATAGCAAAAAACATATATTTTTTAGGCGGGTCAGACTCCGCTAGAGCCCTGTTTTACTTGAATGATACATATACTTGTGTATAGATTGGCTGCTTTCTTATTAAACTGATTATACGTTGTGACTGAACTGAAAATACTTTTAAAACTTTATTCGACAGTAGCAGCAGCCCGCATCAAGTTTTTGGCGCCGTTGCCGGGGAGGCAATAGTAAATTGAGTAGTAACTGAAAACCTTTATTTCATAGTTAGTATCTGTGTGTGATTTCTTTTAAGTGTGATTATTGTAATTGTGTATGTTTAGTTTTGGATCTGAATGTTTAGTACCTTACGATTCAGAATTTGAACCTTGATCCCCGAATATTTATGCTTACATTTTTCACTTTATATTTCTTTTCAATGATAATATCCCTTTCTTCGCAACAACTCTAAAAACTTGACCTAAAGCAAATAAGAAATATATTTTAATTGTTTTATAATATGAAATTCTATGCAAGTATACGTATCGTTTATCAAGTAATATAGGACTTTCTGATTAAGCCCCGAGATATCGAACCCACAGGGAAATGTCTAAAACTTTAAAAAATAAGAAAAATAACTTTTTACTTTTCAAATTGATTTTGTAAAGTATGTTTTACAATAAAATGTTTGAAAATTATTTTTGAAATATTCTTTTAAGAAAAGTTAAAGCAAGCAACTAAAATTAACAAGACTCTAAAAACGATATGAAAGCAATGAGAATAAAATTTCTTTTTCCTATTTCATGAATTAGTAATAATTATGAAATTTCATTGTGAAAGTATCTAAATGTGTTGTGCCAAATAGGAGAAATTAGATTCTTAACACTTACTTGGTTCTATAAAGAATATTGATTAATTTGAAGCTTTGAAATTTTGTAGATGGGTTAGGCAGGGAAGATACAAGCTCTCACTCTAGAGTTTCCTCTTTTCCCTCCACCTGGGGGCTAACATCTCATAAAAAAAATTTTCACCTCAAACCATATTAGGGGGCTTTAGCCTGTCACTCTAAAGTCCTCTAATTTTACTCCTCAATAAAAGCATTTCTCCCTATTTATTTGCACTCAAATATATGGACTACAATTCTCACCCATATAAATGCATGTGATTCATTCCAATTTTTAATTGAGACAATACCACATTGGTTATTACATGATCTCATAACAAATTTTAACATCTTAATTGGCCAAATCAAGAAGTAAATGAAGTGCAAGGTAGTGGAATCATCACAACTTCTTCCAACATTAAACATCTATACTTCATACAACTTCCTTTCATAGTTTAATTACTAAAGGAAAAAGATAAATAAAATTACTCAGAACTCATGGAAAAAACACAAACACAACTTGATTTGAAAGAAGAAAACATAGCGAAAACACACCAAGTCTTACTTAAAAACTAAATGTAAAAATAAAGATAAATACTTATCTGAAAATCCTCCCCACAAGACTGAAAGTTCCTCTGAATCTTTTGCTTTCCACTAGATAACTCCTTAAAGGTTGGTGCTCAACTCTACGGATTGACTCTCCTAATTTCTAATACAAACTATGATAAAGTAAAGTAGAAGTGTAATGAAAATTTGGCGAGAAGAAGGCTCTCCTTCTTCATATTTCCCTGGAAACAACTTCAAGCTTTTCTCCAACTTCTCCCGCGAAAACTTCTCTTCAAAACTCTTCTCTTGGGTGTGGCGCCACCTTCTGATCTTTAAGTATTCATTTTAATAATTCTCCAAAAGGTGCTTTGGTGTCTCTTCAAATTATATCCAAATTCAATGAACCCACTAAGAAATGCATCCATCCATTCAAATTTTAAACAAATTTTGGCTCTAATGGGAAGTTAATGATGTTTAAACCAAAGGATGCTTCAAAAATCCCTTCTAATTTTTGCCAAAATTAATTAAAATTCATCACTTTAACTGTGGCATCTATTCACCAGCCATCCGGCGCATAGGCGCCAGAGGCCAAATTTGTACACCTTCCAATTTTTTGCTCCAAATTTGATCCTTTTTTGCTCCTTTCATCACAATCACTCATTTTCATCATACCTGAAAGAAAAACATAAAAATACCTTCCATTAAAGTGCAATATCATAAAAAATAGGTATAAAATGTGCTTAAAAATACTATATATATTAGGTGTATCAAAATCCCCCAAACATAAAATATTGCTTGTCCTCAAGGGACATTATAATCATACAAAAATCAAGCACGAAAATTATGTAAATGAGTTTCTTTAGGAAGGTTTAAAAATTTTGTTCTATAAATGAAATAGTCCAATTTAGAAAAAAGTAAATGAGACTAACTTAAATTTTAAAAACTTCTTAAGTAAAAGATCATAAAAAATATAAGTTCCTATCTAATTCAGAAGTACTTGTAGATTTTTCAAAATATAAGATTTAAACATTTTATTTTCCTTACTTAAAAATTTTTATTTGAAAATAATTTTACTCACTATATTATAATCTTAAGCTTTAGATTTTCTCAAAACTTATATTTTAAACTTTAGGTATGGAACCAATTTTTGATTAGGCCCTTAAATCCTCAAGCTTGTCCTCCCTTTTCTTTTTCTTTTTCATTTTTTTAAGGCAATGATTACTATATCTGGATAGGTCTTTAATGATTTTGAATTCTACTCTTCCATTTAAAATAAAGGCTAATATATATCTTTCTCTTAAAAGTCATAATAATAGTGTTGAAAATTATTTTTCAATAAAATAAATTCAAGTTTTGAAAAATAAAAGTTAAATCTTTTATCTTTCCAAAAATACAACATTTCTTACTAAAGATAGTTTAACTATATTTAACATTTCTTTACTAAGAAAATTTTAACTTTAAATTTTTCATCATTACTATAAATTTAAACTAAGTTTTCTTACTCATTTCTACATTCAAAATTTTGCTTCCCTAATATAACTTCATATACATAATTGTTTTCAATCAAAAAAAAAATTTATTTATAATATTCTTCAGAACAAAAAAAAAATTTTGTTTTTGAAAATTTGTTTTTAAAATTCCCCCCAAACTTTTAAATTTTAGTAAGGATAAAACATTTAAGTATAAGAAATGATACATGGGTAAGTATTAAAAACTAGAGTAACATGCTAGCAGGAATTTTCATATCCTAAATATGCAAGTATAACAATTTAAAAATAGGAGTAAAAAGAAATCAAATTTAGTTTTTCAGTTTTTCATAAAAATTTTAAAGGACTTCTACAGTAGTGGAGGTTTTCCAAGCAAATACACACCAACTTAACATAACTAAAATCACAACAATACTAGATAATATATATGGTAGCAGATTTTGAAAGTTTGAACATGCAATTTAAATAGTGGTTTCTATTAGTGCTTTAAATTTCCTAACAGTTTTTTGGAATTAAATAGTACACTACTAAAAACTCAAGCACTAGATACAAATTAAAACATTTACTACCACATACATATCACAAACTACAATATAAAACATCAATTCATCATAGAAACATCTGAATGTGCATAATGGAAATAATCCAACTACAGTCTACACAATATCAGAGTTTACAGAGAAATATAACAACAAATAAAACTTCAAACATCATACAACACAAATACAAACATCACAAACTCAACATCACATAAAAATAAATCTTCCTCATCATCCTCATCATCATTGACATGCCTAAAAAATGCTTGATTTTTCACATAATTTTTATGCTTAATTTTAATGATATTGCACTTTAAAAGAAGGTATTTTGTATGTTTTTTGGTTTTAGGTACAAGAAATGACTTTTGGAGAAAAAGAAGAAAAAACGGTGCAATTTGGAGCAAAAATAAGCAAGAAAGTAAATTTTGACTTGACACATTTTGATAAGTCTTTATTTGTTTAATCTCTTTTACACTTCTTACATATTTTTGAATGAGATTACATTTTAAAAAAAATTTTATCATGCTTATCTTGCAGGGCTATTTGTTAGGAATGCACACAACTGAAACGGGGTGAAACAGAGCTAAAACAGAGCTAAAACAGAGACAAACATAGCAAAATGGTGGAGCTGCGGCGCCGGACAATGCCAGAATCCTAAGAAAAATGAAAAAATGGCGCCAGACAGCGCCCTATCGAGAGTTGGACAGCATCTGAGACGGTTTGTATGTGTTTTTGGGCGGTTATTAGTCATATACATCGAATCTGGTCCCCTTTTGGAATGTTCCTTAGAGCACCTCTTGAGAAATTTGTCCATACACTATTTTAAAGAGATTTTGAAGCCAAAAAATGTGGGTAGATGTTACGAAAAATATGGAGAATGCTTAGAGATCTTAGAATAGGAGTAGAAATGTTGATTTCTATCTTTTTGGAGAGATTGGTGAGGAGATTTTGAGAGAATTTCTAAGGGTTTGCATTGCATTGATCAGTAGGAGACTTTATGGGTGAGAGCTTCATCTTTCTTTCAAGAGGAAAAAGCTAAGTATTGTGTTCTTCATTATCTTGTGATTTTGTAAACACTTTTTTTTTATTTACTTTGAAATGAAGTTTTTTGTTGTCTTTTCTTCGTGTTTTGTGATGTCTTTCTCTTACTCTTTCTTTCTATTTGAAAATAGTGGCATGAGAAGATTATGTCATTATTTTCCTTTTAATTTTCTTTTATAATGAGTAGGATTCATGTTTAGGATATTGGGATGCATGCTAAAAGAAGTTTTAATTATAAATGTGATAGCTTTTACTTGCGCTTCATTTACATTACAAAAAGAGCCCATTGTACTGTTAAAATTCGTTGTAATGGCGTTATGTTCCGAGAGGGCGTAGTAATTCTAAACAAACTGGAACCACATTCAAATTTCATGGATGGTGAAGTTCATGGAGGTTGAGTGCAAATAAATAGTATAATTTGATGGGCGTAGAATTGGAGATTTTAGGGTGACAGAATAAAATCTCCAATTCGGTCCTACTGTTTGAAAAGTAAAACGAGAGTTAGCCTTCAGGCGAAGGGAAGTGGAAGCTCTGCAGTGAGAGCCAGTATCCTCCTACCCTAACCACAAATTTTGGGACTAAACCTAGGATTAGACAATGATCTTTATGCATTCGGAATAGGGTAAAGAATAGGATTGCTCCTATTTGGCACATACAATATTTAATGTTTCTCATTCCTTTACACTATCTAATTAACTACATAAGAATAGTAGATTTTATTATCTCAAAATTCACCAAACCAACTCATCCAGAAAGGATATCTTTAGAAGCAATATTTGCATTTAGGAATAGTTATTGTCATTACATGTAATCATCTGCATTTAGAAGTAGTTGCTAGATAAAACACCACTTATATCGACCCTCCAATCTAAAGTCTAATAATAGTAGACTAGAATTTAACTAAGAACCTCTTACCTCACTTACCTGTGGGATTGATAAACGGGACTCCATTAGAGCCCCATATTACTTGATACGATATTTATACTTGTGTTGGATCATTGTGACTTTATAAAAATTATTATATATCTCTTATTCATAAATCCTTGCATATAAAAAGTCGCATCAAGTTTTTGGCGCCATTATCACGGAAGCTTCGGTAAGAATTTTGGGAGAACTTTAGTTGAAAAAAATAGGCTTAGAATTGGAAAAATTTAGTGTCGTAAAATTATTTCAGTGTGAAAAGTGTTTTTTGTATGAAAAATGTTGTGAAAAAAAACTGTTTGTGTAAAAAATAAGGTGTTTGTTAAAATGTTTTATTGTGTTGAATATATTTTTTGTTTTATTTACTTTATTATTAATGTATTTTTTGTTATGTTAAGTATGAAAAATAAAGGATCTGTACGACTTGTGCCTTATGGTCTCGAGTTAGAAAAATGGAAGAAAATAAAAAAATAGAAAGGACTTGAAAAACTAGAAATGGAAATTGAAAACATTCAAAATAATCACTTGAAAAATCATTATAAATCATTGAGGGATTATGTAAATCCTACGAAAGATGAAATTCACTCAAGTATACAAAACCCTATCGTAGAAGCTGACTTGTTTGAACTAAATCCAGCGATTATCCAACTGGTACAGAACAACCAGTTCGGGGGAACTCCTTCGAAGGATTCCTATATACACTTATCTAATTTTCTAGAACTTTGTGCTACATTTCGTTATAACAGCATGTCAGACAATGTTGTTAGGCTAAGGCTTTTTCTTTTCTCACTAAGGAATAAGGCTAAAATGTGGTTATACTAATTAGCACCTGGTTATATTAAAAATTGGGAAGAGTTAACTCAAAAATTCCTAGCTAAGTATTTTCTACCTTCAAGGATTACTAAACTTAGAAATAATATCATTTTGTCAGTATGAAGGAGAATCAATATATAAAGCCTGGGAAAGATTTAAGGAACTCCTAAGAAAGTGTCCACATCATGCTCTGCCAGATTGGTTAATCATTCAAACTTTTTATAATAGGTTAGTAGGATCCCTTAGGATCATTATTGATGTTGCTGCTGGTGGTTCATTAATGTCAAAATCATTTGATGAAGCATATGCATTAATTGAAGAAATGGCAACAAATGAATTTCAATGGCCCTCTGCAAGGGTAAATTCTAAAAATGTAGCTAGTATTCATGATACAGATGCGATTACAATTCTTGCATCTCAGGTTGCTGTAATATCAATGAAGTTGGACCAATTTGGAATGAACCAGCCTCAATTTACGCCTGTAAGTGAGGAAATTTCATTAGAGCATATGATTGATTCCAAATTATTACATGAGACTTTAAATACCATAAATAACCCGTATTCTAACTTTTACAACCCATGTTGGAAGAACCATCCTAATTTTAACTGGAATCATAATACTGGGGGTGGCAACCAAAAATGGGAAATATAATCATGTAAATCCTAATGGAAGTTGGAATAGTCAGGGTAACACAAGCTATAGACCTTCATATCCACTGGTCTCTAACAATGATCAACAATTTAAGGATAAGAATATGTCCATAGAAGAAGTGGTATTGCAAATGAGAAACTAGTTGCAAAATGATGTGATTAGAAACATAGAGAATCAATTGGGAGAAATTGCTAATTCACTTAGCAATAGACCCTGAGGAACACTTCCTAGCAACACTGAGATCAAACATAAAGAGAAGGATAATGTACAAGCAGAAGACGTCTAATTAATAAGTGGAAGAGAGATAGAGGATGTGGTTAGAAAAGAGAAAAAAGTTGTGAGAGAAACGAAGGAAACAAAAAGATTTGAAGAGCATGTTTCTAAGAATCTTGAAAAATTAATATCTCCAACTAAAATCAATTTGGAAAGACCACCACCTCCATTTTCTCAAAGACTTAGACATCATAAGTTGGATAAATAAATTTAAAAGTCCTGGAAGTACTTAAGAAGCTAACGATAAATATTTCTTTCGCAGAAGCTTTAGAAAAAATGCCAAGTTATTCAAAGTTTATTAAGGAGACATTAAACAAGAAAATGAAATTTGGGGATTATGAGATAGTTGCACTCAGTGAGGAGTGTAGCGCTATACTTCAGAAAAATTTTCCTCATAAGTTTAAAGATCCTTGTAGCTTTAGAATTCCTTATACAATTGGAAAAATATTATGTGGAAAAGCTTTATGTGATTTAGGAGCGAGCATTAGTGTGATGCCTCTATCTATATTTAGAAGGTTAGGTTTAGTTGTTGTTTCTCCCACTAGTGTATCTCTTCAGTTAGCTGATCGATCTATCATTTATCCAAAAGGGGTTATAGAAGACGTGCTTTTTAAAGTGGATAAATTTATCTTTCCAATGGACTTTATTGTATTAGATATGTAGGAAGATAATGAAATTCCAATTATTTTGGGAAAACCTTTCCTTGTTACTGGACAAGCTATGATAGATGTGCAAAAAGAAGAGTTGATTATGAATATTAATGACCAGGAAGTCACTTTTGACGTGTTAAAGATTATGAAATCTAGCTGAGAGAAAAGATGATTGTTTTTGGATGGATGAAATTGATTATCTAAGTAAAGACCAATTCCAAAAAAGTTTTGAATGTAAGTTAACACATGAGATTGGAATGGATTTTCATGATGAGTTGAAAATGTTGTCAAAAGAAGACTGTATGTATGTTCAAGAGAGGTGTAAAATGATGGACGCTACCAATAATAGTAAACTCTTAATTCCATTTGTTGAAAAATCTCATAAACTTAAGATGGATGTACCCCATACACTTTTAAAGCCTACCTATTTAGGGAATTCATCTACACCATCAGTCTTTATATCTTCAAATTCAACTCAATCACAAGAAAAACCTAAATTGAATGATGAATAATATAAAGATATCGAACTAAGACTTGGAAGAGAATTTGAGGATATATTTCAAAAGAACATTGAGTGGAGAAAAGAGGATAAGGATATTGAAAGACCATTGGAAGAAAATCCTAAAGAATTAAGAAAACATATTTCCTCAACTAAGATAGAAATAGAAAGACCACCTTCATCATTTACTCGGTATCAAGGGGAAGAATTGGAAGATAACTTGAAATAGAAGAGTAACATAGAAGAATTTGATCCATAATCTGAACTATGTAGAGAGAATCCAATCCAAAATTTGGGAGATCTTGAATTATCATATAAAAATCCATTTCTTATAAATTTCAATGATGTAATTAATATGTAAATTGAGAAAATAAATAGAAGAATATTGGATTAAGAAAGAAATATGAGGAACAATGATATGAATCAATCTGAAGAGGAAGAGATAAATGAAAAATTAAAATTTGAGGACTTTGTAGGAATCCCTGGATCTGAAAAAGATTGGGCAATTGATCTAGGATTACTTAATTGGAATTTTGATCTAGGAGGAATCATTTGTCGGGCTAGCGACGTTAAACCAACTGCTTTATCGGAGGCAACCTATAGTTATGAATGTGATTTGATTTAGTATGCTTAAGAGTCGTGATTGTTAGTGTTGTATTTTGTTTTCTTTGGTGTGGATTGATCTGTTTGATTGTTGATTGGTAGATGTTTGGATTGTTAGTGGTTTGATTTGGTCTTTTTTTTCATGAGGGAGGTGATTCCTTAACTTCTTATTATGGCTAGACTTGTATGTTCTCTTGTAGTAGTTGGATTGACGAGTCCACTATGACTCGGGTCTCACCCAGACTTGAGTTTCACAAGAAATATCATGAATTTGAACATCAACAGATCCATCTCAATTTTGTTACTCCCTTTCTCTGACTTTGATTTCATTTGGTAAGAGTCGCAAACCTATTTGATGAATAACATGAGGATGATCGTACACTATCTTTATAACTATTAGAGGTGCTTAATTAAAGGGATTAGATGATGCCTGAGGTTGGTGCATGTGAACCAATATATCAGGGATAATCTTATCTCTGGGATTATAATCTATAAAATCATTTTAAAATGTACCTAATTTATTAGTGTAGTGATTCCGTTAGAAATTGGAGGTAAGTAGTGAGATGTGATGAGTTAATGGAAGAATTGACCTCATTTATTATGTGTGTTTGTGTTTGTGTTACAATTTTATATAAGACTTGAAGAACATTTTTATATTCCCATGCTGATACCTGTTGTGCTAGTTAAACTTTTATTTAGTGAATTTCATTATGGCATGCTTAGTTTAGATTTACTTTCTGCTGCATACTGTTCTGTTCTGATTAATACTTGTAGATTTTTTTATATACATTTGTGATAGATATAATTTCTAAACTATTTTTCTTCCTTCTTATTTTCTCTGTACTAAATGTTATATATGTTAAAAATTAAGTTTGGGGGTAGGAAGAAAAATATATTTTAAAGTGAGTATACTTCATTTTAGTGTAATATTATTGCAAGCATGTTTTAGGCTAGATTTACTTTCTCCTACAGTCATTCTATCCTGATTATACATGTATATGAATTTGATAGGATGTTGTAGTAGTAGGTAGATTTAACATTTACTTTTCGTTCCTGCTACATTTTATGAAATTAATTGCAAAATATTTAAAAATTTAAGTTTATGGGAGAAAGAATAATAACTTTCAAAGTTAAACTTTATTTGTCCTCAAGAGCCTGTATTTAGTTTGATATCACTTTTAAAATGACTTTCGGCATGTGGTGTTATCTTTAGTTTACTGTAATTTTGATTTTAGGAATGTTAGAAAAATAAAATAGTTGAAATCTTATGTAATGAAACTGTTCTAGAGCTAAGATATTTTGTAGGAAACATTAAGAAAATGATTTTACTATTTATGGTAGAAAGGAGTTGAACATTTGAAAAACTAAGATTCTTAGATTTATACTTGTTGAGAATTGAGCCTTTATTGAAACCTTTTTCAAACTAAAACTTACACTTTTAAAAAGTGAGGGAAATTTTTGAGTTTTCGACTTTATAAATGGGATAGTGAGATTCAAAATCATTAAAAGCCTATCTAGATATAGTAATCCTCACATAAAAAAAGAGAAAAAAAGAGGATTGGAAATAAAACCAAAAGAAAGAAAAAGAAAAAAAAGAAAAGAAAAATAAAAGTGATAAGAAAATATGTGAGGAGAATCTTGAGGAGAAGCCTAATCAAAAATTGGTTTCACTTGAATCTTTTTAAATGATAAGACTTTAAAACAATCCTAAGCTTATTCTTATTTCAAAAGGTATTAGCTAAATTGGAATAGATAAGGTGCTTAAGTTCTATTTTTATACTTTCTTTTAATCTTTAGTTTGACAAATTTCAATAACTTTTGAAGTAAATAGAAAATTATGATTCTGAAGTTGAATATGAGATATTCTTACACTCTAGTCCTAGGTTGATTTGCTAGAATTTCTCCTATATTACACTATAACATTTTTGCGATGAAATTATAAGAAACTCTATTGAAACCCACGACCACAAGTTAACTTATTTGGTTTTTAAAGTTATAATGTTACTTGAGGATAAGTAACAGTTAAGTTTGAGGGACTTGATGCGCCTAAAAAATGCTTAATTTTTCATATACTTTTTATGCTTAATTTTAATGATATTTCACTTTAAAGAAAGGTATTTTGTATGTTTTTTTGGTTTTAGGTACAAGAAATGGCTTTTGGAGAAAAAGAAGTGAAAACGGTGCAATTTGGAGCAAACACGAGCAAGAAAGAAAATTTTGGCTTGACACATTTTGACAAGTCTTTCTATGTTTAATCACTTTTACACTTTTACATATTTTTTAGTGCAAATACACTTTAAAAAAATGTTGTTTTCATTCTTATCTTGTAGGGCTATCTGTTAGAAATGCAACACAACTGAAACAGGGTGAAACGGAGCTAAAACGGAGCCAAATGGAGCGAAACGGTGGAGCTGCACAGTCTGGGTGTCAGACAACGCCCAAAGCGGCGCCGGACAGCACCAGAATCCCGAGAAGGATGAAACAAAGGCACCAGACAGTGCTCTATTGAGCGCTGGACAGCGCCCGAGATGGTTTGGATGCATTTTTGGGTTGTTATTGGCCATATACATCGAATTTGGACGCTTTTTGGAAGGTTTCTTCAAGCACTTCTTGGGAAATTCGTCCCAACACTATTTTAAAGTAAATTTGAAGCCAAATTATGTGGGCAGATGTTTGGGAAAATTTGGAGAATGCTTAGAGATCTTAGAATAGGAGTAGAAATGTAGATTTCTATCTTTTTTGAGAGATTGGTGAGGGGATTTTGAGAGAATTTGTAAGGGTCTATACCAGCATTGCATGGATCAATGGGAGACTTTATGGGAGAGATCTTCATCTTTCTTTCAAGGGGAAAAGGCTAAGTATTGTGTTATTCATTATCTTATGATTTTTTAAACACTTATTTTGTGGATTTGCTTTGAAATTTAGTTTTCCGTTGTGTTTTCCTCGTGCTTTGCGATATCTTTCCATACTCTTTCTTCCTATATGAAAATAGTGGCATGAGAAGATTATGTCATTATTTTCCTTTTACTTTTCTTTTGCAATGAGTAGGATTCATGTTTAGGATATTGGAATCCATGCTTGATACACCTTAAATATATAGTGTTTTTAAATACATTTTTATACCTATTTTTGATGATATTGCATTTTAATGGAAGGTATATTTGTGTTTTTCTTCTAGGTATGATTAAAATGACTGACGATGATGAAAGGAGCAAAAGATGATCAAATTTGGAGCAAAATTTGAAGAATGAAAAATTTTGGCCTCTGGCGCCTAAGTCCCTTGGCGCATAGGCACCACAGTTAAAAAATACAAAATAACTCAAATTTGGTGTCATTTTCAATGGGTGTTTGAAGTAACTTTTAGTTTAAACTTCCTTAACTTCTTTGGGGCGATAGATTTGAATGGATGGATACATTTTTCGGTGGATACATTGAATCTGGACATGATTTGAAGAGAAACCAAGGGACCTTTTGGAAAATTTTAAAAAGAAGACTTGAACATCAGAAAAAGGCTTGATGTTGGAGGGTGTGATTAGTGTTAAGAGTCAAGGTTATGTTAGAGAGTTATTGAGAGCACACCTTTCCACTTCATCCACTTTTATTATCAATTGTATCTAGTTTTTGTTAAGAGTAGAATAGAGATTTGGAGTCAACGGAGTTGGGCGCCAACCTCTATTTTGTCCTATAAAGGGAAAGCAAAGTTTCAAAGAAACTTCAAGAGTCTTGTGGAGAGGGTTTTCAGATAAGTGTTTATCTTTGTTTTACATTTGGTTTTAAAGTAAGAATTTTTGTGTTTCACTATGATTTCTACTTTCAAATCAAGTTGTGATTGTGTTTTCTCCATGAGTTCTGAGTAGTTTTCTTTATCTTTTTTCCTTTTAAATGATGAAGTAATTAAATTATGGAAGGAAGTTGTGTGAAGTATAGGATTTCAATGTTGGAAGAAGTTTTGATGATTCACTACCTTTCACTTCATTTACCTCTTTATTTGGCCAATTATAATGTTAAAATTTGTTGTGAGAAAATGTAAGAACCAATATGGTATTGTCTCAATCAACAATTGGAAAGAATCACATGTAATTGTATGGGTGAGAATTGTAGTCTATATGGTTAGGTGCAAATAAATAGGATGATATGTTTTTAATGGGGAGTAAAATTAGAGGAATTTAGAGTGACAGACTAAAACCCCCTAATATGGTTTGAGGTGAAAAATTTTGTTATGAGATGTTACCCCATAGGTGGAGGGAATCAAGGGAACTCTAGAGTGAGAGTTAGTATCTTCCCTGCCTAACCCATCTACATTATTTCAAAACTTCAAATTCACCATTGTTCTTTATAGAACCAAGTAAGGGTAAAGAATATAATTGCTTCTATTTGGCACAATACTTTTAGATACTTCCACAACAAAATTCCATAGTTATTAGTTATTCATTGAAAGAAGAAAAAGTATTTTATTCTCATTTACTTTCATACTATTTTATAGTTGAGTTAACTTTAGTTGTTTTCTTTACTTTTAATTCAAAAAATACCAAAAATAAATTTGAAAAACTTTATATCTTAAAACATATTTTACAAAATCATTTTAAGAAGTAAAAAGTTATTTTTCTTATTTCTTTAAAATTTCAGACATTTCCCTATGGGTTCGACATCTCGGGGCTTAATCAAAAAGTCCAATATTACTTGATGAATGATATGTATACTTGCATAGTATCCCATATTATAAATAATTAAAGTATAATTTCATATCTAAAATGTAAGGGTAAATTTTCTGTCGGGGATCAAGTTTTTGGCGTTGTTGCCAGGGAAATTAATTAAAATATCATTTAAAGAAAATTTAAGAAAAATTAAATTTTTATTTTTCATTATTTTTGTTAGTATGTTTGTTTTATTTTGTTAATTTTGTATGTGTAGTTTAGGTTCTGAGGGACTTGTGCCTTACAATTCTAAATTAGAGAGAACTATTAGAAAAATTAAAAAAAATAAAAATACAGAAAAAGATAAAAATATTCAAGAAATGGCAAATCAAGATCATCAAAATGTCGAAATCCATCAAGAATTTAGACATTTAAGAGATTTTGCTAACCCTGCAGTGGATGAACTTTATGGTAGTGTTCAACATCCTGTTGTAGCTGCTAATTTTGAACTTAAACCTGCTATTATCCAGTTGGTATCTAATAATCAGTTTGGGGGAGCACCAACTAAAGATCCTAATTTACATCTTGCCAATTTTCTAGAATTGTGTGCTACTTTTAAATACGATGGTGTTTCGGACGATGCTATTAGACTTAGACTTTTTCCTATTTCACTGAGGCATAAAGCTAAGATTTGGTTAAATTTGTTATCACCTGGATCTATCAAAACTTGGAGTGATTTAGCACAAAAATTCCTTGTTAAGTATTTTTCACCATCATAGACTGCGAAGCTTAGAAATGATATTACATCTTTTTGTCAGTTTGAAGGGGAATCTATATATGAACTGTTGACCTCACTTTTGGTTTAGGTCTAGTCTCTCTTTAGAATAGCCTAGGGCCTAGCCATAGGACTCTCCTGGTGACTTTCTTAGAAGACTAGTCATGGAACCCTCACCATAGAAATTCAAACTTTTCTCACTTCACTAGGAGTTTTCATATGCTTAAGGCCTAACCTCTAGTTTTTGGGAGGAAGAGACCAAGCATAAGGAAGCCCAGGGGAGGTCTCCTATAGGTTGTCAGACCTTAGGATATACCCTAGGAGGTCTGGAACTTACACCACACTCGCACTACACACTCACAACCCTAAACAAAACACATCCCACTTTGATCCCCTAACTCTTTGGAAACTCATGTAAGTGGTTTTCCCAAGCTCTTAGCCTCACGCTAGGGTTTGGCTAGTACCAACACATAGAGGAACAAATGAGAGTGACCCTTGGTCCATGTCTCCACCTAAAGAACTCCATATTACTCACTTTCAACCAATCCCAATTTTCCTAAGACTTCAAATTTCTAGTCCCTTAGCCTAAAAATACCCAAAATACCCCAAAACCCTAAAATCCCCAAAAATTTCCAAAATCACCCAAATTACCCATTTTTCTCCAAAAATCATTCCAAAATACTTTTTACTACTCAAAGTAGCCCAAATTACCCAAAATTTCCAAATTTTCCAAAAAAATCCCCAAAATGACCAAAATGCCCCTCTCAACCCAAATTTTAAAAACTCCATAAATTCCCATAAATTTTTAAAACATCTCAAATATTCTCAATTTCATTTCTCTCAACTACCACCTGACCCAATTCAGCCAATTTATCCTAATTTAACCAAAAGCTCCAATTTGACCCATTTAACCTAATGTCTACCCAATTGACCCAATCTTGCCCAATTTCAATTCCAAACTTTAATTCAACATCCCTAATACCAGTATAAACCAAATCCAAGCTCAATTTAACCCACATTTGAGTTTAAATTCACTTAAATTTAAAATCCCCAATTTTGCCTAAGTGACTTAAATCCCCCAAATTGACCTAAGACCATTCAATTTCTCCCCAATTAAAACCTTCATAACCCTCCCATGAATTGAATTGAATCATCTACTGCCCCCAATTTGAGCCCAAGTCTCACCCAAATCCACTCGAAACAAGCTTGCCCAATTTTGACCCAAACATACCATATGCCCAAAATCTCCCAAATTGATTGCCCTATTACCAAAATTTCTACCCAATTGATGTTGGGAACTCTCTATGACATCCCCCTAGACCATTTGGAACCTTCCATTGGTCTTGAACCCAACCCTAGCCCAACCTAAACCCATTCTTAGCCAACTTACCCCAAATTGACTAAAATCCCAAACCAAGCCAAATTGACCTACCAAATCAATCCAAAACCACTCCAATCCTTCTCAAAACCATTAATGACAATCATATACACAATTTTCTCAATCATTTTGGCTCAATCCAAGATCAAACCCAAGTTAGCCCAATGTGAACCTAAAGTGACCCAAGTGAACCTATGAACCAATTTAATCAAGTTGAACTAAATGTGACCAAACCAACTCCTCCACAACCACTAAACTGATCCTAGGAACCACCCTAAATGCTCTTAGACCAAGCTAGTGAGACATGGACCAAGGGGTCCTCAATTTGGGGGATCCGCTTCCATATTTGCTTAAACCATATGGATCCTTGCCAAATTTGCTCACCAAACTTAATTGCTCCCACTTGATGTCCTGGCTCACCTGACCCATGGGCAGCTCCTTTGTCCTTGTCGGCCGGCCTAGTCACCGGAGGAGCCCAAATCGAGAGCCACCCCTCTCAAATTAAACCCAAACTCCACCCTATGGCCAAATCAGTTTGAAATTTCAATTGGAGCTCGTATTCCCTCCACCTAGGCAGTTGAATTCACCCATCACCAGCCCCTGAGCTCAGCCCAATGGCCATGGCCATAAATAGACCTCTCCGCGGCCAAAACCAGGTGCTGAATTTTTCTCAAGGAAACTCCACCAAATTGCTTCCAGAGCTTCCCTAAGAGGTCCTAAAAGTGATCCCACTATCTTCAGCCATTGATTCCCTCTGTCTGAGAGCAATTTCACCATTGAAATTTGGCCGAAAAACCAGGACATATTTCTCCACAGCTCCACAGTGCACCAAATTGCAATTAACTGCACCCACACCTTCAAAACTGTGAAAGAAGAAGATCCCCCATAAAAGCCACATCACAGAAAGCCTCTGCACCAGACTTCCATAACATCTGAAATCAGGCTTAGTCGAGTTTGGGTCTAGACAATTCACCAGGGCATAAGGCTCCATCTGGAGGTTCGTTGGGACCAATCAAAGCTGCTACAACCATCTGATTGAGGCCTCCCCTCTCAGACAAAGATATTGGACTCACTCTTCCTCCCGAGCTTTTTTTAATCCTCCATAATTATACATTATATTTCATACCGTATAAACCGTATGGATAGGTTCGTCCAGGCTAGATGAAGCTCTATGAACAAACTCCATGCAATTTGGTTGAGTCTAGCTCGAGTCCTTAGGTCTAGAAGGTGGACGGATCCCGGGTTAGACCAGTTGAAGACGATGACCAGAAGCCGTTGGATCGCGCGTGTATCCAATGGAGGGTTAGGATTAAGCAGGACAAAAGATCTTAACATAAAGCGTGGCCGCATGGCAGCTGAGTTAGAAGACGGTGTCAAATAGCGGAGCGACGCGTGGAGGCTTCGGAGCTGCTGAGGATGACACAGCGCCACGTGTTTAAGTAGGAAATTAGGGTTATTTTTTAATTATTTAAATCAATGAACTTTAAAAATTCATATATTGGCCTAGAAAAATTATAAAAATAAAAGAAAAATACTATCTTGCTCAATGAACAGAGGAGAATAATGTGGAAATGGTTTGAAATTTATTTGATGCATGTATGATTTTTAATTAATTAAACACCCTCTATAGTGTTTTAATTCTCCATGCATGTAGACATTTCACTATGGCTTGCCATTTTAGCTTGTGGTAACCTCTGTCATGAGGGATCTTCCTGATTTTTCCAAAGTTAGAGAAGACCTCTATGAAGAGTTCTATATTTTTCAAGTTTAGGCATCTTTTTTCATAAATTAATTCTAATAATTAGCATGGTGATTATAAAAATTCAAAAAAATCATGATAGGTTCCTTATGATCAGTGGACCCTAGGATAGGATTGTCATGGTTAAATCATTAACAAATAAACTAATTATCAACTTGGCTTATAACTGAATTTAAATTAATTTGAGTTCATTAAATATGAAATTACTTAAAAATAATTCTCCACTGTATTTTAAAGGTGAGAGAACTCCCCATAAAAATTTCATGGCATTTGGAATTCATTTAGTCACTTAAGTAAATTTTCTAATTGAAATGGTAATTTTGAACATTAAACTGATTTTGATAATTAAAATATAACTCAACAAATTTTAAAATTTGTTTTGGGAGTTCTCTGTGATCAGTGGATTTTTCTAAAAATAAGATTGGGATTTTTACAAAAATTTAATTTTTAATCATATTTTATATATTTAAATATTTAAATAATTAAATAATAATAAAAGTCAAAAAAATATTAAAAATCACCAAATCATCTAATTTGGTCTCCTAATCACTTAAGAACCATCCCCATAATTTTCCTAAGTTTCAAAATTAAAATATCAATTTTTAAAGGTTTAAATCAATTTTTAAATGGCTAAAAATGAATTTTCTTAATTTTCCACTAAAATAATTCTAATAATTTAAATAAAAATCAAAAAAATATAAAGTATGTTTCTCTGGGTTCCCTGACCTCAGAGGGACTTAAGAAAAATATAAAATTGAATTTTCTCATTTTAAAATATTTTATAATTAATTAAAACTCCAGAACTCAAAGTAATTCTAAAAATTAAATTAAAATAAAAAAATCATGAAATTTGGTCCAAGTGGTCCTCTGTTCTAGGTATACCTCCCATAAAAATATCATATTCATATGTTTAGTTTTGGACAAGTTATTGAATTTCCATTGGAAACCCTTATTTTTGCATGAAAATAAATATATAAATTAAATTAAAATTTGAAAAATCACATTTTTTTCTCTGATTTTTTAATTAACCCATAAGTGGGGTCACATAAAAATTTGAAAGTCATTTGAGCTAAATTTAATGAATTATGAAGTGATGAAGGCCTTTAAGGGTAAAATTGTAATTTGGGAAAATTTATTCTTAAATAATATTTAGGCTTAATCAAAATGGGAAAAGGGCAATAAATGATCTTAATTATTATTTTGGATGATTGAAACATTAAGGGACAAATGGTAGAAACATATTACAATCTTGTCACATCAAGATTAAATATTTAAATTTCCTTAATTATTATAATTTGGAAGAAAAAAATCAAATTACAAGAACTTTAAAATTAGGGGTTGATTTTGGAAGTTAATATTCCACTAATTCAGTTCCCCTTTATTTGATGTTTAAAAGGTAAATTAATATTTTGATATGGATCATAATCTTGAAAGTCATAGAATTCCTTTTGCTAAAGACATAAAAATACCAGTAAATCTTAAGGGCTTGGTTGTGAAATAGGCTTAATCAAAAGAATTAACTAATAAGAGTTAGAAAAGAAAAGTTGTTTACTCTTAAAACTACCTTTTAAAAAATTACAAGCCCATCAAAATTTGGTAAATTCTTCCATAAGTTAAATTTTCCCTTTAAGGACCCACTCACATAATTCCTAAGTAAAGCACTAAATGATAATTACCCCGCCTTTCGGGATGACTAAAACATCGGCTCACTGAGCATAAGGGTATGAAATAGAAAGCACCTCAAGGATAGGTCCAAAATCATAGGGTTTAATAGCAATGATAAGTCGAAAAGCACCTCAAGGAAGCTCAAAAGTATTGTGAAATATCCGGGTTTCTCCTGGACTTTTCACAAGTCTTCTGGACACCTTGTAGGACCATTGCACCTATTATATTTATTAAATGAAGAAATCTCATAAATGAACAGGAGTTCACCGGGTTATGACCTGGGACTTTATTGGCCTGTGACAAACCTATCCATAAGGCTTTATTTCCCTGCAAAAATATAAATGTTTATTGCAAGAATACTAAAGTTTCAGGTGGAGATGACGGGAAGACCTACCAGGTATGCTTTTATTTTAATGCAATTTACTTACCTGCACTCTACTACACTTTCTTTTCTTGCAAACTTGCATGCTAAACAACAATGTCACCCTGCATGAAAATTGAAACCTTTAGGATAGCCACAAAACTGAAACCAAAATCAAAATTAAAAATCAAAACAAGATAAAATCCACCGCCACAACATTCAAAAATATAAAACGTACTCAAAATTTAGTCACAAACAAAACAAAAAACCACAACTATAACTAAATTAAAAAGTCTCATTGGATGATCGGGAATTCCTTGGATGAGGTAACCCACGTGTTGCTAACAGGTTTTCCCACGGTCTAAGTGAAAGTATGGAACTTATTAAGTTGAGTTTAGTAAATTCATTTGGACTAAGTGAATCCGATGAAAATAGAGATGCTGAGATGATGGAACCGTGGGATCTTAACCGGTGTTGCTATAATCAACTTTAATGTCCCCCTAATAAAATATTAAGACACCTCAATTTTAAATATTTTCAAGACACGACTCTTCTCGCTTCTCTACAATTGACACTTCTTTAAACTAAACCTACTATGAAAAGGAGCTTGGAGCATGCATAGTGGGCAGCACGGC